>OX438871.1:8939311-10272742 GCA_949315895.1 Anania crocealis
TACTGACACATATAGTTTTGTCAAAACTGGTACACCACTTTCTTGGCCGACCGTACTCAAATTTAACTGTCTTATATTATTTGATACAAGAAGTTCTTACTTTATGAAGATAGGCAGGCCAAACTAAGCGATGTGTTTAAATATTATTTATTATTTAATTATCGGAGACATTTTAAATATTAGGCCTAAAATAGGAACTACTAAACTAAGTATTAGATTATAAAATTTACCAATTTACTCATTCTATTCACACCTTTTTGGAAGTAGTATGTAAAGTTTTTTTTTTGTCATTATATGATGTTTCTTTTATCTTATTTCAGAAAGCGAATCTGCAGCCTTAGATGGGTTGGAAAATATTGAGGAAAGTTCAAAGTTCGATCTCAAACTATTAATGCATCCTTGTGTGTTTACAAGAAAACTAGATGATATGTCAATTTTTAAAAATAAAAACATGTATGAAATTAGAGACAAATTATCGCTAGAGACCGCTCTTCTTGAGAGCAAAATTAATGTCGAAGAAAAAAAGGTTGAGATAAAACTTGAACAGGACAATAAATCGGTAAAGTCTCGAGACAGTAGTGACAGTGATTCCAGCGACGCCGAAGATGGTATACCTGAAAAAAATAAAGTTAAACTATCCAGCTACATGCTTCAAAAGCCAAAGAGTCGAAGCTATAACCCAATACAGCTATGTAAAAACCCGGATTTCAATACAAGGCTTAAAAGATTAACGGTAGGATTTTTGAGCTCCGGTCGCAATAGATTACTTTTGAAATGCCTTAAACCAATGACCATCGATCTTAGTAAGGCTTTCGAAGCCAAACTCATTAATGGCACTGTTTATTTAAAAGCGGACGATCGTCCGAAGATCAAGTGTGAGAAACCAGATGAAGTCATTGAAGAGCCGAGTGTGACAGCCGTACTGCCATCCGCCATGCTTGTGCAGAGTTTGATAGACAACAGCAATCCGAACCTACAAGACCTGTTGCCGTCACCGGCAGTCAAACCCTATGATCACTTACTCAACGAGAGACAAAAGCCTATCAACCTACCAGATATAAACAACATACGTAGGATAAATCAGCATTTGCTTACAGCAGAGGTAACACCTATGAGAATACAATCTAATGTTGTACCCAGTCCGCCAGTTAAACTACTTACAACGCCTAACACGATCTTTATGAATGCTTTAGAAAGATGCGATAGAACAATTGGACCGACTGAAGTTAGTACCGGAGGAAACTCAGGTAGACAAGTAGCTGGTTCAGAAATGATTTCGAAATCAAAAGACGCTGGCAACACAGTTGCGATTCCAGGCAAATCATCTGTCCCTGGAGAGAAGAAGAGAAAGGAGCCAGTACGGCCTACTTATAATGTAAGCTGGAATTCGACTGCTAAGAGACATGTTAAACACACAGTGGAGGATGAGTTCCTTTTGACTCTAGATACTCTTAGCAAAATGCTACATATGTTTAAAGAAAATAATAGCGAAGATAAAGCAGCACCAGACAAAAGCCAAAAGAAAACACTTATTAAACAAAAATTGGAGTTGCAGAGACGTATGGATCAGTTTGAAAAAAAGATAGAGAATGTACCTAGTGAACCTGAGGATGGAGCCGATGACAAAGGAACCAAGCCTAAAGAGAAAAAAAAAGAAACGAAAAAAGAAGAAACGAAAAAAGAAGAACCACTGGCTGAAACTGTTACACCAAAAATAAACATTGTAAAAGATAAACCGTATGGGCCATATTGCTGTTGGGCGCGCAACAAGCTAGCGGCCGAAGGAAAAAAAGCAATTCGAGCACACCAGTGCCCACGTATATGTCGATGTTGTTGCCGAGATGAATTAGCACAAAAGTTATGCCCATCAAATAGATCCAAATTGGTTAAGCCAGTTAAAAAAAACGAGTTAATGAAGTCACAAACTTCAACCATTGTTATTTCTGATGACGAAGAAACAAAAAAAGTGTGTGAATCAATCGAAACCGTTGTTAGTGAGTCACGAAAAGTTAAGGTTGTAACTTCAATAAAACCCACGGACAAAGAAGGAGATAAGACCATGAAACAAAACAAAGGTAAACCGCGGACAGAGGTTTCAATACAGTGTGATATTTCCGATTTCGGAAAAATGAATCTCGCTTCGGTGGTTTCGGCTAGGTCTGATGCGAGACCCGAAAAATCTCAAAAGTCAGAAGTGTTTGCCAGCAACGATGCTAATGATGTCTCTAGGGTAACTAATTCAAAAAAGTATAAACCGGTCAAACTTCGTAAAGATCTTTTAATGGAGCCATATCGCTCTTCCTTGCCGCCCTTAAAACACCAAGGGCATATCACAATCGATGCCAGTCAAAAATCTGTGCAAATACACAGTGATCCAGTGTATTTCAATACCGACGGTCATGAGAAGATATTGTATCTGAACAACAAACAGGAGAAGAAGGATCTGACTTCACCAATATTTTTGGGGGAGAATAAAATTTTGTTGACCGACATCAAGTTTCCGAATAATCCCGCAGAGTTAATGCTAAAAAGTAAACCGTTAGCCCCAGCATTGCCATCCGTGTCTTCATTGCCGATAGGACCACCCACCGCGCCCAGTGTGGCTCCGCTTCAGATGACGGTGCCGTTGCCCTCGGGTGTACAGATTATGCTGCTTCCTGACGGGCAACTGACATACGGCCTTGAACCAAACGCTAAGCTAACCGACGAGGAACTAGCCACTGTACCGACCATATTAGACGCAATAAGAACACAGCTAAACCAGACATCTCCAACTAATCATGAGGTTATCAATCTCACGAAGGAAAGTGACATAGCTATACCAACACCGTCTATAGACACGAACAGCGCGGAAAAATTTGACGCTTCAGCCAATAGCGCAATTGTAGACATAGTTTCAAATCAAGCAAATGTAGGAATCGAGGTAGGTGGTAAAACTGTAATAGAAACTGACAAACAGGCAAGCGTTGCTTCAAGTGACTCGGAAAATGCAACCGAGCCATCTAAAAACAGCAATGAGTCTTTGTTAGAAAAAGATAAACAACAATCCAGCGTTGCTTCCAGTGACATCGACAATGCAACCGAGCCGATGGAAACTAGCAATATAACTATGTCACAAATAGACAAACAGAAACCCAGCGTTGCTACGAATGACATAGAAAATTCAACCGAACCAACGGAGCATAGCAAGGAAAATAAACTTTGTGACGTCCAGGTTGAAACCCGAATAGACACGGATTCAATAAATACAGAAAAAGATTTAAAAGACGATTCTGAAAAGATTTCTTTGCGAACAGAAGTTTTAGAAAGTAAGGTTAGTGAAGTAATTCAAACTGAAAAGGAAAATGAATCTGTACTCAAAGCTATTGACAATACTCTGCTTCTTCAGGATACTGCCCTTGTTGACGAATCGAATAATCATAAAGACAAAGGGAGAAATGCGATTCCTAAAGGCACAGCTGAATTAATTGATTTGCCAGGAAATATATTAGAAAACCTAAATGAATCGACTAACTCAACAGCTAATTCAAACAGGAAAACTTTATTATCAGATCTAATGGAAATGTCAGGAATAAATGAGGATGACATTCAAACAAATGCACTAGCGGTTAATGAAAATACGACTGTGCAGCCGGGATTGGTGCCGCCATCTCCAGGTCTACCTAATTCTACTGAAGTAGCAGATGTTCCAGAAATCCTTCCTTCTTCAGTAACCCGGGTCACGGCAAGCCCGGGAATGCCAAGTATACCAGAACTCACCCCGATTACTTCTTTCAGCCAGCTCAAATATGCATGTGAACATAACGGCAAGTTCTTTAAATTGGACTTGCAATTAGGATCACTTTCAAAGATAGCCGTTTGTATAAAGAAAAATAAACCAAGAATACCTCCTCCATTACACATGCTACAAAAGTCCGTGATCGATTTAACTGAAGATCATGATCATGATACAACACCAGACAAAACCATGACGCCGGCGAAGAAGAAGCAAACGAGAGAAAAAAGAGAAGTGCCTCTTAACGAGGCAATCTTACCTGCACATGTCATACAGACCAATAAAAATCTCGTATCACTAGACGAGGAGATACTACCGGTATCCGTGATACAGACCCAAAAATCGCTTTTGAAACATAACAACAAACCTGATATAGTGAAACCGTTGAAACTATTCAGAGCAATTCGGATCCTAAAAAAACCCTCAGAAGATGCTCGTATACCTCTTAAAATAACTCCTAAATTAGGTCGTGGCTTACCTGAAAGTGCCAGTGTTCACGTTAAACATAAAAGGAAGCAAGAGCTACAACAACCTCAGATTAGGGATGAATCCTCGATGGAGTCTAAGCTACCGATAGAAGAGATAAGCGAAAGCAGTCTCGACTCATCTGAGCTCGATCAGTACATATGGAAAGATAACCAGCTTTTATCTTCTAGCAGTGAAGATGATTCGTCCGATGATGAACCTTTAGCTTTCAAAGCAAAACGGATAAGAGTCGATCCACAGCTAGAAAGTTCTGAAGGCGAAGTTGACAAAGAACTAGCGGTTGTAGAACCCGAAAAAGAGAGAAACCCTCAGGTAGAGTTTGATATTGAGATGGTTAGTATTGAAAGATTATCGCGTGGCAAGGAAGTAGCAGAAAAAAGACTTACGGTAGCAGAAGATTTAACGAAGGGGGCAGATGGTAAGATTAGTATCGCAGAACAAACAGATATCGAAAAGCAGGTGCATGCCATGGAAGAGGTAGATGTCCCAGAGGATGCAGATATCACAGAAGAGACAGAAATTACGGGCGTCGAAGAAGTGCCGATTGCAGGCGACGTAAATTTGCTGCCAGCACTGCAAGTTATAGAACGTATGGACGAAGATGATGATGACGATGCTGACTGCATTCTTGGATTTTGAAAGAAGTCTACGATTGAAAATATTTATTTACATACATCTTTCCACTGCTGGACCCAGGCATCACCAAAATTAAGATTTTTCCATAAGCGCTACGCTTGGCAGGCTGGTTGGCGATCCCAGATTGGTCAATGGTGGAAAGAAGATGTTGCTGCACATCTTATTATGGCGGTACTTTGTAGTTGCTTTTTACGTCATCCATAATATAAGGTGGTGCGATAAGCATAAAAGCTTAAATGTAAACAATATTCGACAAAGTATTTTAAAATATGTTTGACATTAATCGTCGTCAATATCATTGATATATTGTTTATTCAAACATGCTATGTTAATGATTGTTTACATGTTCATTAAATCACAGTGAAAATATTGTATGAGTATTGTATATCGGGTTTTAAATTCATTAAAACATCGAAATGGTCTTACATAAAAACATTGTAAATTTAAGTTTCATTTATTATTAATAGTCTTAGTTATGATCACGACGTATTTAGTTATGGTGATTAAGTATCTAAATACTGAAACACCATAACTAAATACGTCGTCGTATTTAGATACTGAAACACCATGACTAAATACGTCGTGGTTAAAGATTGAAGTACGTTGGGCTAAAGCCCAGATAGATGTTTTTATTATTTTAAAAGACAGTAGCTTTGTTTTTTTTCCCCTTATTTTAATTATATTATCTGCACAAAGTATTGTAGAACAATGTAAAAGGCTTTTTAGTCCTTTATTATTTGTTTCTACGTATAAGACAGGTTAGTAGCTGAAGTAATTGGAGTGTTTAGAATAACCAATTTGAAGAAAGCTGTTAACAAAAATAAGGGCTAAGTTGCTAGGAGCAGCTTTTATCAAAATATTACTTAAGGTTGGGTTTGAATTTGTGACATTACAGATGTAGCATTTAGTTAATTGTCTAAAAACAGTTAAATAATAAAAAAAAATTATAGTATAATTTACTCATGTGGTATAAACATTGTTTTGTTATATCTTAAGTTTTTTTTCAATGAGCACCAAAATATCCAGTCAAGCCATATAATGATCAGTTTCAGTCAACATGTAGACTTATCATAGACCATGTGTGAATAATGCGCGTAATATTATCCCACCAATCAAAAAACTAACACTTAAAATGAAACGTACTATGCACCGGTCCGCATGACTTTCAAATTTGTGCAATAATTCCCCTACATCGGATTGCAATACTGTGCTGGTATATCCAACAAAAATTATTGAAACATCAGATTTATTTAACGTTGATTTAATATGGCTAAGGACTAAAACAACAGTCTGAATTATTAAGAGGAAACACCACGGCCGTTTTTCCATACAAACGTAGTCCCCTGTTTCCTCCCTGGATGATGCCAGTAGAGCAATAATATCATAAAAATCCACTATTAGCATGTTCTATGTTTTCTGTTTTTTCATAAATTAATTAATAAAAAAAGATATGAGCGCTCAAAAATCGAAAAAATTCGCCAGATTTTCCGCTGTGTTCAAACGTCCAGAAAACAAATTAGGCTAAATTTAAAAAAAAAAAGGAAAACATACGAACACGGCCAAAGCCTTTTCTTAATTTTTAATGAAAAAAATATTTAAATCTGTCTAGTTTTGGAAAAGTAATCGGGGGACTACGAAACGTTGAATTGGTGTGTTTTTAGTAGGTATTTTCGGTCCAAGAAGCAGTTGTCTCTATCACAGTGCGTTGGCACTGCGCGACAGCAAAAGATTTTGCAAATACCTATTCTTCAATTCTCTCGTCCGTAGTGTTTCCTCTTAACTTTGTGAGTAACCCAAAACCTTACCTTGCCTAAATGTTAACTTAACTTACACTGTGCTTTTCGAACCGCCTGACAAACGAAGCACGCGTTATGTTACTATTATGTATAACATTTTGGCAGTGTTATTAGTATATGTTAAGTAAATAAAAATAATCATTAAAACATACAAAATGTTGATTCGGCTATTAATTTTGAGACACGCTGTGACGCGCATGGACGTAGCTGCGTACGGTTTAGTCACCCGAAACCCGGCTACAGCACAATAACACGTCCGTGTGCGCTACAGCGTGTATCAGGATGATTAGTCAATATTTCATATTTTTCTAAGATTATTTTTATTGATAAAATAAATAACACTGCCCATGTGTTATACACTATGGTTACATAACGTGGGGTTACATTTGTCAGTAGGAAAATGCACGGTTTATAAGCTGAAATGCTAACTACAATAATAAAGCATGTGTTATGCTATTTCAATTAATTTTTATGTTCTTTAAACTGTCACTTTGCAATTTATATTCCTGTACAGTTTACAATAGGACTGTGATATATTTCTAAATGTAAATACTTGAAAGTGTATAAGTTACCTAGTAACTACATAATGATAAAGTACACCGCGTAATTTTAACTGGAAGTAGGTACCAATTGGGTTCTATGTCCATAATATTTAAACTACTTTATATTTAACAAACCAGTAGTTTATTTTACAAAAATAAAAAGATGATCTCCATAAAGTGGCATTACTGTTGGTTTTTATATCATTAGTTCACTAATGAGTTACAGTAAATAAAAGGTTGACAAAAAGTTATGTTGTTAAGGCTTATTCAAAACTAATCGGTATTCGCTGGCGCTGTACGAACGAGGTAACATACTGCGCGGGTTTTACATTTAGTATCAAGTTCCTCGGCTAAAGAGGTATTGGTGTGAACAGTAATATGACACTCACTGGGTTATCTTTACCGCAGACGGTACCGAATACCGCTTAAGTCTGAATAGATCTTTAAGAACTGGGGCAGTTAAAATGATGTGGTGTACGAGTGATAGGTATTAAAATAAATGTAAATTATTTAATAAGTTAAGATTGCACTTCGATTACTTAAATGCGGATCACATCACAAAACCAAATTTTTTACTCTTTACAATAGATTCTGTTTAGGTACTTAATGCTAAATATTTTGTTATCTTGGCTGTTAAATCTAAAATTATTAATTAGTCACGATTTGGCAAGATTTGCCTTACGCATAAACAACATTTTCGCAGGTTTTATTTGAACCAACTTCTCTTACCGGGTGACAGCACTCGCAAAGCTGCATAAATTTACATTAGGTAATAACTTGTCAAACTCTTTCAAGGGCTCCGCTATTGAAGCCAGTGTTGATTCTTCATGTTTCAGTTATCTACATGTACAGAGGGGCCTAATTCGCGTAACCGAATCGCAGTTCGATCGTGATTGAATGGGGGCTATCGCTAGTGAATTTGCCACTAGAGGCGCTAGTGTCGCGTGAGGTCCAATATCATTCACTTTGTACTGGTTTTAGCGGAATTTGTTGCATAAATTATAATTTCTTTAATTTACCTGCTGGAAAGTGATCTCCTTCGTAAAATATCGCAAATATGGATTATTTAGCGATTAATGTAAACGCTTTAAAAGCGGAATTAAGAAAAAGCGCAAAAATAGGCGGCCTCAAGAGCAACTATTTCAGAAGTTAGTTTGTTGATATCAAGATAGTTATTTATAAACAATATAACCTTAATTAGATTCAAGATATAACACTTTGTTTCGGCGCCAATCGCCTTTGATAGCTATATCTCCGGACCTCAGTCTACAGTGGCGCCAACTGGTGAGCAAAGAAACGGTAGTCCCCATTGGACGATTTTGACATTGACCTGAAAAATGAAGCCCACGTTATTTAACCATTATGTATAAAATCCTGGCCGTGTTATTTCATTAACATAAAAATAATTTTAGTGGTAGGTAAATAACGTGGGCTTTTTTTGATTGAAAATGCACGGTGCATTTTTTTTTTGCAAACCCGCAACAATTTTAATTACTTTAACATGCTTCAGTGTATAGCCTGATGGCAATTCGTCTGCACCTTCATACAGTTAATAACGGTGTTTAGTAAATGACATTACAAGTCGAACCAGCCTTCTCATGTTATCATACGCCTGCGAAATACTACGAGTATGACGATGTCAAAGGTATCATCATTTTAATAATAAATGTTTTCCCACAATATTGAGGTCTCTGACTAATTGAGTTTAGTATTGAAATTAAAGTTCTTAAAGTCATGATATATTGAGTACACCATAGTATTTATAAGTATATGTATAGGTTGGATTCGTCTAGTAATACTGTTTAACTAACATGCTGTAAAAGGTGCATAAAATTTTGGTTTAAATAAAATAAAGTAAGTACCTATTTTAAGTTTTTTTTTAACTAATTTAGAATTTGAATTAGAACCAGTGAATTTATATACTCCGTGGTTTTTGAACCACCTGGAAAACGAAGCCCACGTTATTGGACCATTATGTATAACATCATGGCAGTGTTATTTATTATTAGATTAAAAATATTTTTTGAAAAATATTAATTTTTGATTCAGACTTTTAATTTTATAACACGCTGTGACTCACACAGACGTATTAATTTGCTGCTGCGGGGTCTCGGTTGAATGGACCTTACACAGCTACAACTGTGCGCGTCACAGCGTGTTTTAAAATAAAAAGCTGAACCAATATTTAATATATTTATTCGTTTTACAGGTGGTTTAAAATCTGGTGGACCTATAATCATCCCACTGCAGGGCAAAGGCCTCCATCATTGAAATCAAGTTACCATAGCAATAATGGGTATAGGCACAATCACCATGCTTGCCAAAACAGGTTTACGATTACAATCCCGAGCAATGTTCGAAAATTAGTAACTTATCTTGCCTGCACCGGGGTCGGACCCGGGACCCCTAGATCTTGGCCCGGTATTCAAACCAATAGACAAACTTTTTATTTCTTTTTTTATTTTACCATAAATGTGTGAACTGTGAAACCGTTTGAACTGATTTTACTTTTATCCTTTACTTGGTAGTGGTTATTATTCCTACCTGTTATAATAAGATAGTGGAAATAATAACGTTTTTACACTGATTTGACAGTTCAAAGCCTATTTTAATTATGTAATTTTAAGTTTAACCGCTTACTGCACCTGTTTTTTTGTAGAGATCTATTAGCACATAAGTGCACTTTTTAATTATTTTGCCTGCATTTTGTTACGATAATCTATATGTATATACCTATATACCAAGTATAATTACTATTTGGTCTGCTTGTTTGTTGTTCCTTTACAAAGCTATTCACAATATTTTGTTATCATAATTAATGTTTTTTTTATCAGGTACTTAACTTATTTATACATCTTCTCTGCTAGGGTGCGTTATTCATCACTACTTATTGTCATCTATGTATAAAATACATACTTTGATTGAAGCAGTAGCCTAGCAGATATGATTGTACATAACTTACGGTGATCAACTTAATAATCATCCATCACAATAAAAATTCACAATTTAAGAGCAGTCGCTCGGAAAGCTAGGAGACTTTAGTTCAATTCCAATTTCAATAGTTATTTTGTCAAATTAGATGTAAGTAGGTAACTTTAAAAAATCTTTTATAATTGCTCGATTGTTTTATACAGTTAAGCTGGTTTGTAATACTGATGTGCTACAAAAATGTAAAGTACCCACTGGAAGTACCTAACTACCTACCTAAAAATGTGTGTTAATGTATAGATAGGCGATAAGTTGTTGCCAAAAGTATATTGTATATTGTAATTATCACCTACAATGTTGTGACATATTTTAGTAAATGTTTGAAAGAAAAATTTTGTTTTATTATTTATTGTATCCTGGTGATGTCTTGTGGACTTACTTCATGGAGATTTCGCTGTCTAGAATTTTCAGTCCGCCCGTTAAGAATGTAAGAATGCCTAAGCCGACCGTTGAATTAACTTAAAAAAACATGATTGCCAAAAAGTCATGTTGTTAATGCTTATTCAAAACTAAGCGATATTCGCTGGCGCAGTGGCGGATCGTGTGTTTGTTAAGAAAGGCTGTGGGTTCGTCTCCCGCCTGAGGCATATACTTAGTTGATTTTTTAAATCGTATTTTCAATATTTTTTCCCTTGCAAATCTTGCAAATTTATTGTCTCAAGGTCACCGGTTTCAAGGTGTCGCCTGCTTCGAAGGCCCGGATCCGATTCCCGGACGGGTTAATGTAGAAAAAAGTGTTTTTTCTAAATTTTCTCGACTCTTGTAATACCTCCGTTGTGTTCTGATTTCCTCAATACGAGTGCTTAAATAGTTACTTAGGTACTTTAGGATCACAACAATGTATGTGATGTTGTCAACATTTTAATGGAGACTGGGGGGCCTTCTGTACCCACCGGGCCCTAGGCTGCAGCCCAAAAAGCCCTTAGTTAGATCCGCCTCTGCGCTGGCACTGTAGGTACAGGAATATTGGAAGACTTAGTTCCGCCGCTTATGCTGTGCGAAAGATAAGACAATTGGCTGATGTTGGAACGGCAAGATTAGTATATTTTAGCTACTTTCACAGTATAATATCATATGGAATTCTGTTATGGAGCTCAGCGGCAGATATCGAGTCTATTTTTATACTGCCAAAACGTGCTGTGCGGGCTATTTACGGCCTTCGACCCCGTGACTCTCTAAGAGAGCTATTCAAAGAGATCAACATACCTACTTACAGTTGCATCTCAATACATTTTCGAAAACATTATGTACCTACGTCCATAAAAACCTAGAGTTATTTGTCAAAAATAGTGACGTACACAATTTCAATACCCGAAACAAAGATAAACTTGCCGTTCCAGGATTCAGACTGCGAAAAGTGGGTAATTCGTTCATGGGAAATTGTATTCGTATTTTCAACAAATTACCACTGTCAATTGCTGAACTCCCTGTACATAAACTCAAATCATATAAAAAAGTTGTTTTAATGAAAAAGGGCTATTATACTATTAATGATTATATGAATGATAGGAACGTTTGGCTTTAATTAAATTGTCCCAGTTCGCACTGGCATATATCTCATGTAAACATGTTTATTTTAAAAGAGGCTGACAATAGTGACTGAGTTTCTTGCGCTGCTTCTTCTCGGCACTAGATCACATTTGTCCCGAAGCAGTGGTAGATTTAAATATTGGGACGTGTAAAAGCGCCTCCAGGGGCCTATTTGCAGAAATAAAACTCATTTTAACTGATTTTAACTGCGCTACCGCTTAATGGATCTGAATATGGACGTGTTTTGCAGAGTTGGTCTAGTGGTTTAAATACCGGGCCATGATCTCGGGGACCCAGATTCGATTCCCGGGTCCAGCAACAAAAAAGAGTTTCGAATTTTCGAACGTTGCTTGGGTTTGTGATCACCAACCCGCATTTGGCAAGCGTGGTGATTAAGCCAGTACCCATCATTGCTGTGGTAACTTGAATTCAATGATGGAGGCCTTTTCCCTGCATTGGGATGATTATAGGCTGTTACTTTTTTTTTTTGCAAAGTTGTTACTATCAGCTACGCGTACTATGAGTTTGATCAAGTAAAACTTGAAAACACCACTCTGTGAAAACAATAAAGCAAATACTTTTAACAACCAAATCTATATTTACACAAAACAGGCTATCTAATTACAACATTAAATGCTTCTATTGCTGCCGTCTCAATAGCCTTATGTACTTCGTTAACTTCAGCTTGCTTCAGAGTCCGTTCAAGGTGCCTGTACACAATGCTGTAGCAGAGACTGTGCTTCTTCGTCTTTGGGTGCACAAACTTGTCTTTGAGTTTTACCTAAAATAGAAACAGCATTTATTTAATTATTGAAATAATGACTTACTAATAACAATAAGGATTAAAGACTTGTCTCCTTGGAAACTGGATGGCATGTATTAAATGTTTTAATGATAAAATATTTAAAATTGTGCATTATTATTAGTATAACTGCCCAAGAGACATTGCATTGCACTCGGGAGTAGACACCACAGAACAAATGTTATAAACATAATAGTTACCAACCTGTTCAACAATATCTCCACCAATATCCCTAACCAAATCATAGAAATCATTGCTCATAAATGTGTCGATGCTTAGTGGCGGTGGCAACCAGAATGAAATATCATTCGTGCACTGCGGGTAAGTTGATACAGGCTTGTAAGTTATCTTTGAATCAATATTCTTGTCTTGAAACTGGCTTAAAAATCCAGAATCATTACTCCACATAAGTCTGATGTCAGGTATTTTATACAATGCCATTGCAAGTCTTTCTAAGCCTAATCCAAAAGCGTAAGCTATGCTGTTATTGGGTCCAGCTGCAACTAGTATTTCATTACGAACTATTCCACAACCTAATACTTCCATCCATTTGTTTTCGTAGAATATCTCAAGTTCCCATGAGGGGTGTGTGAAAGGGAAGTAGGCTTCAACCCATCTATGTTTTACATTTTTACCAAATAAGGTATGTACTAGTCCGATAAGGTGATTCTTCAGCTGGGCCTCCATTAGTTTAGTAGCTTCTAGAGTGTGGCAGCTTTGTTTGCTTGGGTCTGTGATGCTGTTGGTATAATTATGAGGTTCCTTTTGATCAAATGCAGGTTCAAATATCTCTAAATCTGGATGGTCTACAAAAAGTTCCTCTTTACGCTGGGATCTTACTGCATCCACCTGAAATAAAACAGTTAACAAATTAAAAACTAAATTGATCATAATAATTAGGCTTTCCTTAAACTATAATACATATATAAAGGTAAAATAATAATATTATATTAAAAATTAAACTTAACTATACCGTAATTGTAATTTTGAAATTTAATAAAGAAAAGTTCTTACTTGATGAAATACTGGATAATGGGTCGAATCAATCTCATCTCGTCTGTACACATCACCTATCATCAGAAAATTGTCCAATCCTGACCTCAGCAACTCGCTCTGGTGTGCAGTCATATGGGCTCGAAAAAGGACGTCTTTATTCACATAATAGCAGTCAGATTTGGCTCTGCTGGGATGGTCTAACGGTATCAGGAGATCATCAAAGTTCTGCTTTGTAGTAACAATAGGAGACAGGTTATCGTATACGCTAAATGTTGGGTTACCTCCATGTGTAAATGATTTGTAGAAATAATTCACAATTCTTTGCCGGACCATTGAGAGAGGGTTATTTTTTTGCAAGTGTAAGTTGCGTCCCAAATACGATATGATCTTTGGAGTGACATTGGTGTAATCATCTGATAGAAATTCCTTTTGATTTATATGTATTGTGGCAACAGATTTCGGAGCTGTACTGTATTTGGACCGGTGGAGAATTGAAGCAAAGATACGATTACTTTTGAATATTATTGTCATGATCAAAACATTTAATGATGTGACCTATTCAGAATCTTTGGTTTCGTAATAGTAGTAAGGATACTATTTAACACACAAACACAACTATTTGTGATATATTTAATATTTCGTAAAAAATTGCACCATTGCTAACTTTACGTTCTTAATGTAATATTTATTTATTTACATAATTTAAACTGTTTTAACTTTTACTGCTTCTCTGAGAGATTCGATATTATTAGGTTTGCATGGTATTATTGCCTGGGTCTGGTCAATTGTGTAAAATTGATTAAATTCCGTGAAAATAGAACAGAGCATTTTGTCACTTGTCAGTTGTCAACTAATGTCAATGAAATTATACTTTTTTCGTACGGTCCGTTATGATATAATACACACAAGTTTTGCGTTAATTCGTTACAAAAGAGCAGAAATTGGCAAAGATACATCTTGATATTTATTTTTCTGATATAATATCAAAGGTACTATAGGAATTTGTTCAAAATCAGACACAAAATTATTGCTTTTTGTAAGTGCTGAGCACTTAAGATGTGTTAAGTTCCATTTCGGACTTTTAAATTGAGCAATCAATTTGACAATCAGCTGACTGCACAGCTGTTTTTGACTTTCAAAGAATGCTCATGAAATAATAACCTAAAATCCAACTAAACTTTGTATTTTGTGTCAGTCATATTACATTTTTCTAACTTAGATAGATAGTATTTATTCAAATACTTAATAGGTAACTTGTTTTACCGTACTGCAAATGTATCGCAAAACACTTCTTCAAATCGCTCAGTTAAGTTCGGTAGGTCTAGCCGGATACTATGTGGGGCAATTTAAGACTAAATCTAACGAAAATGAGGCAATAGTTATCGATGGGAAGATCGTCCAGAACATGCCAGGGCTGCCCATATTTGGAACGGTCTCAGCTGCAGCTCCATTTACTGACAGTGGACAACCAAAAGATCGGGTAAGTTTGACCAATGTCCCTTGGTTCTCTCACGCAATTAGTAGGACCTGATCTTTTTATTTAAGTAAAACTAAACTAAAGCTAAACCTTTTTATAGGTGTAGGTAGAGGGTTAGGGTGCCGTAAAGGGGACATAGCCGAATTTTCGACGTCATTCTGTATGGAGCTGGGACTTAAAATTTTCGACCCTACTTATCACCCTATTTTTATAATGCCGTTGGATAGGGAGGACAAAGGAGACCAACTTTTGTCTAAAACGCTTTGCTCTGAAATCATCCCCTGCGGAGCTGGGGGGTGAAAAGTAGGTTAGGTTAGGTCAAATAGGACCAACTTTTGTCAAGAACTCTTTGTTCTCAAATCATCCCCTGCGGAACTGGGTGAAAATTGATGTTTTTTATATGTGACTTTACTGTGACAAAACCAAATATGTCTACCCCGACTCCACGCAGTCTTGTTTTCCCGATACTAGAGTGTTTTCATAAACCCGGAGGCGCCAAGGGAGTACATCCACCAGTAAGGCGGAGGGACTGTAATTCCCGCAGCACCGGAGACATACAGTCAGTATCTATTAGCTTCCGAAAGACATTTTTCTGGGAAGGGCAACTAATATGACCAAAAATCTACATTATCTCAGAAACTGTGCATTGTATTGAAAAACTTATGAAATTTTGGACCCCTTTAATAGTAAAGTTTGATAGTCTCTACATTACTTTTTTTTTCATTAACATTTTAACTTTGTTACGAAACCTTGTTTGACTAAACATACCTTTGTTTCAGGTATCACAAATAATGAAGTACGGCTTTCCAAGTTTAGACAATGTGCGTTCGTATGATGACTTTGTCCTGTCCTATGACCGCCGCAACAGAGTGCCGAACTGGGTATTTGAGCATCTGACCAAAGCTCACATAGCAAAAAACGACAATGTAGACAGAAGTAAATGTGACTTCACCCCTGACGAAAGCATACATCCATTCTTTAGGTAATTAAAAACATTTATGTACAGACGACAGCATGTCAACCTACCACAAAACGTCAAATTTTCTCAATTGATATTGATCTCTACTTGTTGGACTTAAAGCTGAAAATTAAATCAATGACCTGTAACTTTTTGGGTAGGTTGACCTGCCGTTGTCTGTACTTATGGTAGCTGCAGTTACAAAGGTTGCCACCATCTTTCAAAACACAATCTTACACAACCACAGCACATTCTCCTGTACAATATAAGAACCAGCCTATAATCATCCCACTGCAGGGAAAAGGCCTCCATCATTGAATTCAAGTTATCACAGCAATGATAAGTGCTGGCATGATCACCACGATTGCCGAATGCGGGTTTGGTGATCACAAACCCGAGCAATGTTCGAAAATTCTAAACTTTTTGTTGCTCGACCTGGGGATCTAACCCGGGACACCGAGATCTTGGCCCGGTATTTAAACCACTAGACCAACAGGGCCTTAGTATATCATGTTCATTTTGTGGCAATGCAATGGGACACTTATTTTAGTTTAACGCCATTTTGAGCTGGTTTGTTTCTACAGGCCTTGCATTGTATTATGCCAACATTATACCCTTAAAGACATTATCATTACATTACAGGTAGTCATTTAATAAACCTGACATACGGATAGGGTAACTAGGGCCCTAAACACGTCACACACAACATAATGACGAATTCAGCTGAACATTTAGATAAAAATGCTGGATATCACCAGTTTAAATAAAAAAAAGGATAGTTAGAAAAGCTAAATAAATGCAGGCACGCGGCCAAAAAGCCGGTCTGTATGTGGCTATCTGGACGCCTATTAATGCTGTATAAAGCATTGCATAACCCTAAAGCTGGGTATCCATTACGTTCGCGAACCTCTTGCGCTCCGCGTTCCCGTAGCCGCTCTGGTGGAGACGGTAATGGTACCGTCTAAGAGGACTGCGGAGCATGCGTATTTTTATGGAGAAATACGCATGCTCCACAGTCCTCTTGCGAACGAATAGACTGAGCTCCCCTTTGTGTTTGCCCAAAAACCGCCACCGATTGGAGCGCGCACCGTTACACGCTCCAAGAGCGTGAACGTATCCACTATTGGAGCAGTTGCAAGAGCGCGGAGCGCAAGAGGTTCGCGAACATAGTGGATACCCAGCTTTAGGCCTCTTCCTCTAATTTTGCGGGCAGCGGGGCGGGAGCTACGCGGGCACTGCAAATGTATGCGCCCGCCGCTCGCCCGCGGGATTTGTCTCGCTCGGGCGCATCCATTTGCAGTGCCGCGTGCCGCAGGGTTATGCGCGTTATTTGTATAACCCATTGCATGAAATCAACGACAGATTAACGTTTTACTAGCTTAGCGTCGGTCGCTAAATAATACGTGCGCGAAACAACTAAAACTTATTATATTGCAGATCGCAGAACAGTGACTACAAGGGGTCCGGATTCGATCGCGGGCACATGGCCGCGGCGGGGAACCATCGCATCGCTCAGAAGCATGTCGAGCAGACCTTCTATCTCACCAATATGGCGCCACAAGTAACAAAACAATATCTTCTATCTTCTTTATTCTAAAAGTTCTGCACCGATCGAGCTGAAATTTTAGCATGATATATAATCCGCATCAAGGATTGTTTTTATCTATTTATCCGCGACCGCGTTTTAAAAACATAAAGAACTATAATAAACAAAAACAATTCAATCACAATGTGCCACAGCGAAGCGTGGCAGGGAACAGCTAGTTTAATATAAATATTTTGGGGTGGTGTTATACCTACCTCCTAGTGTTCCACCCTGGACAACGGCATCTTTAGTTTTCTAACCCATGATGACGGCTAACAGATCCCTCTGCGGTGGTTGGCTTCGTAAAAGGCTAGGTGCTACCACTCTCCTGCCGGAGTCCAGCGCCAAACAGTTTTTCTGTGTTCCGCTGGTGTATGGGAGAACCAGTGCAACTTTCTGGAAAGCTCGCTCCATCTTAGGCTTCTTCTTAACCGTAGGAGTTAAGAATGTAGTCAAGAGCAAGCCCAGTGATAAAAAAAAAAGATAAAAAAAATTGTTCTGTTTGCTAAAGATTTTGTTGTGTAAACAGGTTATCAAGACACTACAAATTATTGAAGGTTTCTAAATCGTATTTCAGATTCGCCAATACGCCCCGTTGGTCTAGTAGTTTAAATACTGAGCCAAGCTCTCGGGATCCCGGGTTCGATAACCGGGGCATGGGGCAACAAAAAGTTTCGTATCCAACACAAAAATTATTTTTCAATTTGAACCAGTACTTCCTGAGATTAGCGCTTTCAAACAAACAAACAAATTCTTCAGCTTTATAATATTAGTATTGATTTTCTTCCACACAAACCTTCTCTTGATCGACCGTAACAAACAAAAACAAAGAATTATTCAATTTGGTGCAGACGAAGGTATGCGCGTACATTTCGGTTATTCATTTTTATTTTATAGATAGATGTTTAAAATATAACCTCTGACAAATATGTATATTACTATATTATAATCTCTTTCTTATTCTAGGTAGGAGAAGGCTTCAACAGGCATGCGTGGAATAAACTAGAGAAACATGTCAGGAAGTTAACAAAGGTCTATGACAATGTGTATTGTTGTACAGGGCCTTTATATCTTCCCAGGTAAATATTATAATATTATACATTTAACCCAAACTTCCCAATGCCTTATATACTAATTTGATATTGGGACTAGCAAACAGATACTTACACATTTTTTTTTTTATAATCTATGGTTCGAATGCTTCTCACACAAAGATTAGCCCCTTGCGGGATTTGAATCCGCAACCGCCAATTTGGTGATCAGGCTTTACTTTGCGGAAATTCATCACTATCCTTAAAATATAGCTTGATTAGAATGACACCTGTCAAACTGAGGTGACTAGTGATGCGACTGACTCAACTGATCAAACAAAAACAAACAGTTATGGCGAAAAAAATAAAATGAAAATCAGCTAAATTAATATTTAACAGTAAGTCAGTTGTCGTTATCATTAGATTTTTTTAACGCATATATAATCTAATAAATTTGATTTTTTTTCGTAAACTATTAATAATTGCAATTTCATGTTCTTAGCATCAACCAATGCTCGTTAAATCATTTGTAACATTTATGTTACATTACTTCGATTTTGATAAACTGTTACGTCTGTCGATTTCGATTTGTCCATTTTACGTCATCACTAGCGATTATGAAAAATGACGTAACCTTGCAAAGACGTCTTTTAAAGTTAGGTGTAATTTTTGTGATTGGATTATTTTAATGTTTAAATATCTATTTTATATAATTAAATTTATTAATATGTACAGCAATGTATAAAAAAATATTCTTAACATGCCAGTTACCAATATTTTTGCGTGTGCAAATGTGTTTCACTTGTGTGACGCTGGTACAAAGTTACGTCGTCTCTTTCAGTGGGAATTATTATTCTAATCAAGCTATATTGTAAGGATTATTTATAAATATGAATTTAAAAACATTTTGCTTATAACTTCCGCTTGTTATCAAACTGCACCAACACAGACTAGTACATGCTAGAAAACCATTCGCTCTCTCTCATAAATTACTAGCAAAATATTCATGAGTTCTTTATGCGATATTTCAGGCGGGAATCCGACGGCAAATCGTACATCCGCTACCAAGTTATAGGCGCTAATACGGTGGCTGTGCCGACCCACTTCTATAAGGTGGTAGTGTGCGAGGCGCCGGGCGGGAACCTCGATATGGAAGCCTACGTGATGCCCAACCAGAAGATCCCTGATGAGACGCCTGTCTCTTCTTTTATGGTATGTAAAAATACGGTTTGGAACATTTGAAATAGGCAGACAGAGGTTACCTCCTCCGTCCTTTTATTTCGGACTAGCTGTTGCCCGCGACTTCGTCCGCGTCAATTTCTGTTATTATGATCGCGACTATTTTTGCAACATTTGTCACTCATGCTTCGCTCCTATTGGCCGCAACGTGATGTTATATAGGTAGCCTAAAGCCTTCCTCGATAAATAAGACTATCCAACACAAAAATAATTTTTCAATTCGGACCAGTACTTCCTGAGATCAGCGGGATAAATATTTTGGTCGTAGTACCTACTTCAGTTCAGATCACAGAACATGGACAAAGGTTAGAAAGGCGATGTAGGTGGGACAGGCGCGCCACAGAGGTTATGAGCAAATGCTTCTATGTGAGCGCTGTGATTGGTGGTGAATTCGCTTGATTGGCGTTCTTTGAACTCGTTTATGTGTTGTGGGGCGCAAGCGGCGAGATCAGATCCTATAACAATGGCGTATACCTACAGCCTTTCTAACCTTATTCCATGTTCTGTGGTTCAGATCATAGACTTGTACACTATGGTTCAGATCAAATTGTGTGATGTTGATGATCCACATTTAATTTTATTGTATTAGTCTAGTTGAGGATATCTTATTATTACACACTTTGCATTTTCAACCACTTGTAAAACGAAGTCAACGTTATGTAACTATTATTTATAACATCTTGGCAGTGTTATTTTTTTCCCATTTTTTTTTAATTTAAAATACAAAATATTAATTTATTTGATATTTTAGCAACTTAATTGCACTTATAATATCAGTATATAAACTGAGACAACATTTTTCAAGTTTGTATACTGATATTAATTTAGGTATTTTGAAACACGCACACAGATGTAGCTGTAATAATTCGTCTGCGCGCGTCATAGCGTGTAACAAAATTAAAAGTGTGAATCAAAATTTAATTTTCGCAAAAATGTTTTTTATTAAAAAAATAAACAACACTGTCATGATGTTTTACATAATAGTCCAATAACGTGGGCCTCGTTATCCAGGTGGTTCAAAAAGCATGGTGTATAAGTACAGTACATTATTTAATTTTTAAAAAAAAAACTTTTCTTTCAGGTATCACCTGAAACCATAGAGCGGGCCGCGGGTCTACTTTTCTTTGACAAAATACACAGAAGCAAGCTGCATACCATCAACGGTAAAAAGGTTTAAAGTGAAATTGATTAGATAATGTTTTTTATATTATGATTTTTATGATCTGTGAAAATAGATTAAAAATAAACTAGATAGACAGTCACGTCAAAAAGGACATTTCGGAATGCCTGCGATTTAATATTGATAAATTTCATACCGCCTTCATGGGTACTACTAGAGCTAAGTGTGCCCCCAATTGAATTAATTTTCTTCTACTTTAACTGCTTTTCATTCTGGCATTCTTTCGTATTGGTCATTATTGCTCAAAGCGGCCGACTTTATAAACAACTAAATGAAAAGTTTACTGTGATTCAATAAATAATAGGGGTTAAAGTATGAAATTGCCGATTACTTTCCCACTTTTTATTTTGTTTATAGCTTTTAAGTACAGTCATATTATTGCGTAATTCTTTTTGTATTGTATCAAAAACTAAATAACTAATAAAGTAACTTTTGACAAAAAAAAATGCAATACTAGTGCCTATTACTTCAAAGGAAGTCGTTGAAAAGACCCCTTACAAAGTGTCAGCTGACCTTCTTGCTTCAATTAAGTATATTTGTATTATATATATACACTTTGATTTTCAGAAATTTAAATACTATAATGCGTAGCTTTATAACTATCTAACTTTCACCTTTAATTGCATCGAAAACGGTTCAGGCGTTTTTAAAAAAACTAAAAAAATGTTAGTATGGAAAAATTACTTTTCTCGATTTTGTCCATACAAAACGGCAATTTCATACTTTAACCCCTAATACTAGAGGTAATTTTCTAAAATGATACTGTTCTAGTTTTTTGAGAATTGAATTTGTTTAGAAATAATAAAATTAAATCAATTGGGGGCAGCACTTAGCTCTAATAGTCGCCTTTATGGAAATGCAATGCTTGTTTGGTGAGGACACATTTTTCGGTCGCAAATTGTGTACCTACTCGTATCTAGATTTTATTTTTATATCTATCTAAATAAATTTGGCATTAAGTTGTTTAATACCTGTTTAGTTATAGTGCAATATTATTTAAATGACTTGTAAATAAATAAAATCTAGTTATAAACGAAGTTTCACTATTATTTCATCACTAGCTGTTGCCCGCGTCAATTTCTGTTATTATTTTCGCGATTATTTTTGCAATATTTTTTAATGATGCTTCGCTCCTATTGGTCGCAGCGTGATGTTATATACCTAGTTAGGTCATGTGTAATATGAAATAATTTAGACATGTTTATTATTTATGTAACCATTTATATAGCAAAATAAACTTAATAAAACATAGATTCATATGGTAATAAAGTTTATTCAAAATGACCCCCGCGATTTTGAATACAGGCCTTCAATCTGCGCGGCCAGTCGTCTATCGCAGCACGAACGAGGTCCATGTCAATATAGGCGGCTGCCTTAATCAAGGATGCCTTGAGTGTCTCCAAATCAGCTTTGAGCAGGCCTTTTCCTCAAGTGCCATATCTTGTAATCTAACGGACTCAAATCTGGACTGGAGGAGGGCCAGTCTTCGTGCCGGATGAAGTCGATTTCACGCGCCGCCAGCCAGTCTTGTGTGCTTTTCGCTCTATGAGCTGGCGCAGAATCTTGTTGGAATACCCAGTGCCTATTATTGAACATGGTATGAGAAACAGGTTCCACAAGGTTCTTGAGGACTGTATTTTGATACACAACTGCATTCATTTTTACGCCTTTCTCACAAAAATGTACCTCAGTTAAGCCCCAATAAGAGACTCCCAACCAAACCATGAGCGAGGATGGAAAATGACCTCGTTGGACACGCGGAATACGGTTGCTCGCTTCTTCACTGCTGTGTGCGTACACCTTATCATTTTGTTTGTTGTAGCTCTCTCCCACGGTGAAAATTTTTTCATCCGAATAAAGAATTTCCCGATGCTTTTTTCCCGCGTACCGCTTCAACAAAGCATCGTCCTGTTTTTCTTCGATATGCCCTAAGCCCTAACCCCCGTATTTATAAAGAAGTAATTACTTATTGCTTAAGAAAGTTATAACTTAAAGTGTTCATACCTAGTGCTTAAGTGAAAGAAATTGGTCACCATTAATAGTCATATTATTTGGCTGAAAATACTAACTTTTGGTAGTTATAATTTCTTGTAATTTCTTGATTAAGGCATACAAATTGTCTCTCAAGTAATTACTTGTAGTCAAGTAATTACTTTTACTTGTTTATAAATACGGGGTAAGTCTTCATTTAACACCCTTTTCACCGTGGTCCTGCTTAACAGTTTCTGCTTACGTATGGGATTTCTTTGAATTCGCGCCTTCACAGCTTTTATCACTGCTGGAGTCCTAGCAGAGCGAGGGCGACCACTTCTTGACCTGTCATCTACACTAGAGTCTTTATTGTATCGGTTTATGGTACGATAAACGAATCTTTTCGTTATATTCAAATTTTTCAGTAAGTCGAAAATCTGAATTGGCACGTAACCGCAACGATGCAACGCAATAACCGCGACACGGTCTTCTTTAAGTGTCCACTCCATATTTAAAAATGAGGAAAATTCTAAAAAGTACAGGTTTTTATTTTCATGAAAAATTCGAAATTCGAATTCAATAAACTTTTTTGTGGCCAGCATTCTAAATTCAAAAGTTTTTATTGTGTGACAGAACTTATGACCTGACTATGTATATAGCCTAAAGCCTTCCTCGATATATGGACTATCCATCACAATTTTTTATTTTATTTGAACCAGTACTTCCTGAGATTAGCGCGTTGAAACAAACAAACTCTTCAGCTTTATAATATTAGTATAGATTACCACCCTACAACAGTCAACTGTTGAAAATGGGCCTCCCCAAAAACCATAAAAACCAAACCAAACCTCAGAACAATGTATTTGATGTTTTTCGCACCACGTTTTTTTTTGACGATCTCCGTAGCGGAGTGGCGTACACACCGGTTTTCAAGGTGTAGCCTACTCCGAGGTCCTGGGTTTGATTCCCGGACGGGGACAATGTAGGAAAAAAAAATTTTCCACATTATTTCGGGTTTGGGTGTTTGTGATACCTTCGCTGTCTGGTTGCCAAAATATGAGTGCTTTAAATAGTTATTCGAATTGGGATCAGAACAATGTATTTGATGTTGTCCACATTTATTTATTTATATTTGTGCAAATGTGTTAAAATAAAACAAGTTATTGTTATAAAACGTGTGTATATTATATTATTTAACATGAGGCTATCATGAAAGTATGTATACAGTTTAGTTGTCGTCGTCTTCATCGGATGCGCCGTTCTGTTGTGTCTCATCGACGCCTGCGTCGCCCATACCTGAAAACCATGCATAAGAATTTGTTTATAGGTAAAACTAAACACTACACGGCAGTGCCGAATTTACCATAGAAGCTGAAAAAGCTGAAGCTTAAAAAAAAGTAAAGTAACAGCCTATAATAATCCCACTGCAGGGAAAAGTCCTCCATCATTGAATACAAGTTACCACTGTAATGATGGGAACTGGCATAATAACCACGCTTGCCAAATGCGGGTTGGTGATCACAAACCCGAGCAACGTTTTAAAATTCGAAACTATTTGTTGCCCGACCCGGGGATCGAACCTGGGACCCCGAGATCTTGGACCAGTATTCAAACCACCAGACCAACCTAATTGTACCGCCAAAAGCTGAAGCTTAGGACGGCATAGTTAGGGGGCAGCTAAATGGGCCCCAAAAAAATTATAAGTAAAAAAAAAACTTTGATTTACCGAAAAAGTTGTAGAAAAAGGAATTATCGGTATTATGAACAGTATCTAATTTTAGAGGTCAGTAGGGGCGGCAAAAAATAATAGCTTTGGGGCGGCAAATGTGTAAATTGAGCACTGCTACACGGAATTCAATGCACTGTATAGATTATTATTTAATTCGTTACTCGTACTTTCTTATAGAAGTTTGCACGCTTGCGGCTTCAAGATCAATTCAATTCAAATCAAATAATTTATTGCATTCTTTAATGTTACAAAGGTGCTACCATCGATCATTTCGCCTGATCATGACACTGCCTGACTAGCCCGACGCTCTGTCCCTATTTTATGCTCCGCCCACCGCAGATTCTATTTTGTGAAACCGTTTTCTGTAAAACGCTTCCAGGGAATTATTATGTGTAGTGAATAAATACATTTTATGAACAACTATCGACGACCCGGTTGATCCCCGGATTCGATTCTCCGTTTTGTCAATTTAGGAATTCGGGGCAGGACTCTGAGACGTTATTCAAAATAACGTTTTTAAAACGTTTAGGACAGTTCCTTGTTCAACATTTTGTTTGGAACAAAAACGAAATAAGAACGTAAAGTTAAATCCATAGAGAGCTGAACCGAGACGGCGCGTGCCGTGTGTTCGTTCGTAATGCAGGACCTAACACGGTCAAAAACGGTTTAAAATGGTTATAAACGTTTTATTGAGCAAGAACGATTTATAATTTCGCTCTCTGTCGTTTTCGTTAGTCCCGACTCCCGACTATCGCAAGATTAAAGTCGTAAAAGTAAATCGCGTCAGTGGCCGGTTATAGACGGTATGGAATACTTGGACACCAGATCAATCTTAGATTATCACATGATAAGAAGACTACCTTGTTCCTCGTCCTCCTCGGCGGAATCTCCGCCAACTTCGGCGTTCTCGGCCTCGGCACGTTCCATCTGCCGCGCCAGCTCGGCCTCGTCTGTCGCTGTGACGACTTTAGGCTGTAAGACAAATATACATATATTATCATAAATATACAGGCTGTAAAAAAACCAAACGCCGACCCTGAAGTTACGTAATCTGAAACGAAGACATATTACAAAATATTATAGCTGGGAAATGAAAAAATATTATAATTCATAGCGCGCAATGTTATAGCAGCTGGGGCGGCGCACTGCTGCGCTCGTGATGGCTGCTAA
This sequence comes from Anania crocealis, assembly GCA_949315895.1. NCBI lineage: Eukaryota > Metazoa > Arthropoda > Insecta > Lepidoptera > Crambidae > Anania > Anania crocealis. Next base: position 8,965,203 of record OX438871.1, read on the forward strand.
GTTCAAAATACGTCGGCGCTAAGCCGTACATTGCGTATTGTAATTAAAAGGCCTTATTAATGACGAAATAATGAAATTCAAGATTATGTTTTTAAAGAGAAAAGTTTTCAAGAAACCTTTTGCAACATTTTTAGTAATAAAATCAAAAACAAAATTGTGTCTTTGACCCTTTATATCTTCGGAACCAGCAGTTTCCAAGGTATGGTTTCGTGGTTTTCGGATCTGTGTTAGTTTTTTTGCACACAGGTAACTTTCCTGTATGTGGGCTAGCCACCTAACTTCTTTGGGGTGGGTGGGATCCGCCTCCTAGTGATCATCCGAACCCGAAAACGTCTACACAGTCTGTACCGGTCTATGGTGACGGTTACGTGATCCCTTTAGTGGTGGTAGGTGCCGGAAAGGGCCGCCTGGTATGCCACCACAATCCAGCCAGTCCGTCAAACAGCACTCGCTGGTCTGAATATCCCGCACAAAGACGGACCGTCTTTGCGCAGGATTTCCAGAGAACTTCTGGTTAGTCTCGCTCTAGCCCAAGCTTCCTCTGAACTCTAGGGTTCAGTGTGAATCCATGAGCAAGCCCATTAACAATAAAACAAAAAAAAATGGCAGGACCAGTTTGGATAAAACTGTGTGTAATTTGATGGGTTCCTGGATGGTTTTAAAACACAATTGGCGCACTAGGTGGCGCTGCAATTCCGGCCAGGACAACGTTTGTTGGGGCCGCTAGTTTCTTATAAAATGTTTCTTAAGAATTAAAGACGAAAAGAACGAGAGTATTTGTTTTTTTTGGCACTCACTAAAAAGTGTTAAAGTTTTTGTAAGCCTCATTACTCACCGCCATCTGTATATTGAAGACTCCACCTGCTTCTGTAATGTTTTCTTTGATCTTATCGATCGCATCCTGGAGTATTTTGAGACCGTCCGTTTTTTCGGGCGTCGATGTGGTCATTACTGAAAAGATACAAACAAAATATTATTTATAATGCTGTTTTGATGATTTAATGAATCCATATATTTTTTTTAACATTGCATCATACTTATTTAATTTTTCAAGTTTAAAAACTGATAACTTTTTTGGTTATGTCATTAAGCTGTGGCAATTAAAATGAGATTGAAAACCAGTAAAATTTAAAAGAATCAGCAGCCTCAGAGATGTTGCTTTCTCATAACATTGACAAATTAATTGAAATTAAAAAGCTACTTGTCAAAGGCTGCTGTACCAGTTTAAGTATACAATTTTTTTAATTAGCCCTAAATCATTTATTACAGTTCAAATATCAATCTAGTGTGATTAGTAGATTATGACTTATATTACGTATTGTAATTAAAAGGCCTTATAAAGGACAAAATAATGAAATTTAAGATTGTTTTTTAATAGAAAAGTTTTCAAGAAACCTTTTGCAACATTTTTTGTAATAAAAACAAAAACAAAATTGTGTACTTTATTTGATATTTTTTAGCAACTTAATTGGGTGATTATCAGGAACCGAGATTTTGCTCTGTCCGAGCTTTAAATTCCATTAAATCTTATTCTTTACTAATTAGTATATTTTTTTTTAGATTGAGTTAGTAGGTAGGCTATAAGTGCATCATAGTATTCAGCTCAAATTAGCATGGGTTTTTCACAATATTTTCCTGAAGTTGAAAATTCTAAGCTCTTTGGCGCGTCCTTTACTCACTTGTTTATTAATGATAGCAATTAATCTACTAAAATGTCAAATTTAGAGTACAAAGGAGTTGGCTAAACGACTGCCCTGAACCTAACCTTGCAAGAATAAATATATATTACTAGCACAAAATACTATTATATTCTGTTATTAATTATTACGTGCTTATTATTCTAAAAGAACTTTCACGAAAATATTCTAAAATTATAAGTATTCTGCTTGACCACACTTCATTTAAACATGAATAGTGCTGCCATTAAAAGGATTATCGATTCTTTCATTTGGTCAGTATTAAATCGATCAATAGACTTTGGCAATAAGATATGTTAGAGCCTATTCAAATAATGCAATAATCATTCGTTTGAAGTAAATTATCTACTAGTATGACTGTTGATCGACAAAAACAATCACTAAGTTAGTGACAAACAAGCGGTAATTCATAAATCGACCGTTTCGATTACTAATCGATTATTTGTCATAAAGTTGAATCCATCTCAATGGAAAAAAAAGCAAACGTCAGACATCTTTCGAATAGTTTCTCTGCCTGTCTGACAGACAGTTTGAATTTTGTTGTGTTTCCATGTTTTTGTTAAACTTCTCAACCTGCTCTTCGTAATTGACAAAATGAATGTGCTTGCCTACCTACGCACTGAAGTGTGCCCGGACCTTGATTTAATCTATCATTTAGAAGGATCAAGACCTACCTCACCAATTAATTAAATCAAAACGAGGCATATCAGTCAAAGAACGTAGTACCTATGTACGCTCTTGTAAGATTCACGGAATAAATATAAATAAATCAGAATGCTGTTTTTCATTTAAGTACCGTTATTAATTAATCATAGGTGCTACATAAAACAGATATTTATACCGTGTTTATGCAGACGCATGTAGGCTTTGTGCACAGTCGTGTATGATTACATTTTATAAGTAATTAGCAAAAGTCTTGTAACAAGCCCTTACGAGCTACTGTTTTGGCGGGTTTGGCGTATCAAATCATACGAGTATAACGGGCTCTGTCGGAAAATCGTAACAAAAACCAAGGGCGCCCCATTATCGCAATTTCGAGCAACTATACGAGTTTTTCAGCGCATTTAATGTGGTGTTATGTATTAAAGCTATTAGTTGTTTCATTGCAGCTTATCAAACCTTTGTAATTTTTTTTGTAAATCTCCTTTTCCTAGAAAATATTTAGAACGCCTTGTTTGAAATTCATAGCAAAATCATTATCTGAAGTTTTGCATACGTGATAACGTCAGAATATTTGGTCATATTTTTGAATAATGCAATGATTTGAAAAGTTTCTAAAACTCAGAAAACGTTTAAAACTATTTCTCAGATACCCATAAATATAAATAAATAGGTACTATATTTATTCTTGCCAGGGCAATCGTCCATACTGTATTTAGCCATCTCCTTTATTATATTTTGTTTTTAACGTAGTTAACGTGATTGTATACTAATAATTATCTATTAATGGCTTTTAATTTCGGTTTAATACTCGAAAGAATTTTGTCCATCGAAAAAATCTAACTTCTATGGCGCGACAAAACCGTAGGTTTAACACGGTTCCTATGAAGAGCTACTCATTCCAATAGTTGCACCCCGCACAGCCATCCCGCCAATAAACACCAGAGGCGGACGTGCATCAAGTATTACAGCGACGATTTAGAATTATTTTTCATCTCGGCTTTGGAGTTTCGTCCGGTAAGTGACTAATTTCTTCGTTGTCCATTTTTATGTTGTTATTTCTACAGATCGCTTGAATATTTTGCTGTTTAATTATCTTACTCAAATAACATGCACATGGCAATAAGAGGATTTATTAATGATAGAACTTTTTTTTAAAAAAATAAAAGGACATGAGTTCTAATTTCTATGTCCCTAATTTCTTTGTATTTCTTTGGCCTCGCGCCACAAAGAAATTAGATTTAGTACAAAGAAATTATAAATGGTCTAACAATCCCGATGTAATACGGCATTCTTTGATGTTTGTTTTGCTGCTGTATGTGTAACTTGTGTTTTTGAAGGTAAGTTATTATTTTAATAAAAAAAGGCAGGTGAGAAAAGGCGTTTGGAGAATTCGTATTCAGTATTTTCTCAAAGATTTGTTATGTTATCATAAGTATTAACAGACTAATTTAATAAGATTGAAATTTGGTATAGGGGAGGAGATAAAAAACTTCTTTTATAAACACACAAAGATGATTCATCATCATCATCATATTAGACATAGGCCTCTCCAGTTGCACGCTACTTAGATCGATCCTCGGCTTCTGGCATCCAGCTCCTGCCAGACGTCTTGCGCAAGTCATCACTCCACCTGGCCTGAGGGCGTCCTACACTACGTTTGCCGAGATGCGGTCTTCACTCAAAAACTCGCTTACCCCAGCGGTTGTCGGTTCTGCGGCTAATATGGCCAGCCCACTGCCACTTCAGCTTGCTTATCTGGTGGGCTATGTCGGTAACTTTAGGTCTCTGCCGGATCACCTCATTTCTGATTTTATCCCTAAGAGAAACTCCGAGCATAGCTCTTTCCATAGCACACCGAGCTACTTTGAACTTGTGGACTAGCCGTACCGTCAGTGTCCACGTTTCGGCTCCGTATGTCATGAAGGGTAGGAAGCGCTGATAGAAGACTTAAATCTTGAGGCGTCGTGGGATCGGCGATGAGAAGACTCAACGTAGTTTCCCAAATGCTGCCCAACCCAACTGGATTCTTCTGTTCACCTCATCCCCAAAGTTGTTTCTATCTAACAATGTCTGCCCAAGATACACATATTTGTATCCGTGCACTCCAATTGGCTCCGGTAGTACATGTTCATTTAACATAACCTTGGTTTTATCCTGGTTCATCCGCAAGCTGATGAGTACAGAAGAGTCAGCCAGGTCATTCAGCATCTTTTGTAGGTCCTGCAGCGTTTCTGCCATAATGACGATGTCGTCTGCAAATCGCAAGTCTGCAAATCGCAATTTCGGGGAAATGACGTCCCCTTGTCTCAGTCCTCGATGCAACTGTATAGGTTTTTTTTGCTGATTCTGTACTTGGATGGACATGGTAGCGGCTTCGTAGAGACATTTTATCACTTGGACGTACCGTCAATCTATTTGGCAACGCTGCAGGGACTACAAAACGGACCAGATCCCGATCGAATCGAAGGCTTTCTCATAGTCCACGAATGCTAGACACGAGAGCTGATTATAGTCTTCGGTCTTCTGTATAATCAACCACACTGTGTGGATGTGGTCTATTGTACCGTATCCGCTCCGAAATCCAGCCTGTTCCGGTGGTTGGAATTCGTTGAGTCTTCGCGCAAGGCGGTTCATGATGACTCTTGAAACAGCTTATAGACGTGGCTCAGAAGGGAAATGGGTGGATAGTTCTTCAGCAGGGTCTTATCTCCCTTTTTGAAGGACAGGACGACTGCACTCCCACTCCACGCCTCAGGAGTTCTCCCTTCAAACAGGACAGCGTTAAAAAGCTTTTGAAGCTCCCTCAGTACGGGTTTACCTTTAGCCTTCACAATTCTGTTGTAACGCCATCCTCTCCAGGGCCTTTTTTATTTTTTAGCTATTTAAGAGCCATCTCGATTTCGTCAATGCTGACTTCTAGCAGGTTTTGTGTGTAGTGGCGTGTTAACGCGGCTCTTGGGTCCTCATTTTCGGGATCAGGACGAGATGCATACGAAGCGTATAACCGGCCATAGAAGCGTTCCAGTTCAGAAAGGACTGCTGGCTTCGAAGCAACGTCTTCTCCACTTGCTGTGCTCAGTTTCATCAGGTGGCTTCTTCCAAGAGTTTGTACGAACACTTTCACAGTCAAACATGATTAGAAATGCATATTAAAAAGACAATAAATAAAAATTTATTGGAAACATGTTTTTTTTCTATATTTTCCCTTTATCTTTATCTATATTAACATAAATAATTGAATAAAATATTGACATAACACACATAACACAAATTAAGCTAATTTTTTTGGATATGATTATAATATTTTTGGCAATATTTCTAATTTTCTTTGGAAAAAACCTAATTTCTTTGGGCTGGATCTAATTTCTTTGGGCAGTAATATTTCAAAATGCTAATACTTCAAAATGGCTCGATCAAGTTGAGGGCCAAATACATTCATTTATTGGATTTGGCAACGTCTACAATGTATGCTATTTTTTATGAGTAAAATATAAAAAAAAAATGCGCCAAAGAAATTATGCGTTTTGAGCTTTTTTCTGATAATCACCCAATTGCACTTATAATATCAGTATATAAACTTGAAAAATTTTGTCTCAGGCGGGACTCGTACCCGCATCTCCTCGCATGGCGGGCGCCATACCATCAGGCCACCGAGACACTGCGACACGGCGCGAATTTTTCAAGCATATTCTTACGCTGTAAGCCAGCGTTGTTTCGTCAAATGTTAGGAGTTTGCACCCTTAACACCCGAAACAAACATCTTTGCAAATGTTTGATAGTCAGTTAAGATGAAACTGCTATCAGCAGTCTTTGACCCTTAATATCTTTGGAACCAGCAGTTTTCCAGGTATGGTTCCGTGGTTTTCGGATCTGAGTTAGTTTTTTTGCACTACCACCTAACTTCAAACATCAATCTAGTGTAATTAGTAGATTATGACTTACCATATAAGGGTGGGGCAATTAAGTTGATTTTGATTGGCATCTCTACAGTAGACAGAGCAAGGCCTGTCTTCAACGCTGCTCTCACAGCATCAATGCCTTCATAGCCGTAGCATGCACATTCAATATCTGCACGGATCTTCACCGCTTGTGACGTGAGCTTCCTCTTGATATTTGCAAGGAGCACCTCTTTTGTTTCTTCATCAAGACCACACTCGTTTAGTACTGAGGGATCTCTGAAATGTATTGTAATAGTTGAACCCTACCGAATTTAAAATCTACCTTTTGCAACCTACTTGTGTTTTAAATGTCTAAAAGTTTCAGATTTTATGTAGATTAATTTATGATTATGAAAACAGCATGCATGATCGAACATGAATTAAAATTGATAGCAGGACAAAATTGGAGAAAGGTTGCTCAAGATACATAACAGTAGAGTTCTTCTAGCAGGCACAAATTTTATTTCACTATTGTGTAATTTTTTTAATTTTGTATCAAATTTAGGAATAAAAAGCATTTACTATTATTGAACATGATAGCATTGACAAAATAATGAATCTAATTATGATTCTTGAAATATATGCACCAGATATATTAATATCGGTCTTGAATCACGTGTTCAGTAAATTTATGTCATTGCCAGGGTCACTTGCACATAGGGTTGCCTGGTCGCCAAATCTTATAGCCGGACAGACCAGCCAGTTAGGCCTGACATTTGGGTAGAAAGGCCGGACACCCTACATTATTGAGGATTTTGTGTCTCAGAATTAATAGGTACGAAAATAAATTATGTAAAATCAACATTTTGATTATTATCATAAATCTTTGTAAATGCGAGAGCTAATGACCGTAGGCTCGGCGCTCGCTCGTTTGCGAAATGTAAATAGCCTAACAAAAGCCGGACAGTCCGGACACCGTTTATTTAGGCTGGACATGATATCAAAAAGCCTAGCTATGTCCGGCTTTATCCGGACGCCTGGCAACGCTACTTGCACACTAAGAGATAATTTAAAAATGTGTCAGTGCCTATAATTATTTATAATTGGTGTAATAGGTTTCTGAGTTTACAGCTTGGTAACAAAACTTACACAGCAGCTTGTTTAAAGAAGTCATATGCGGAAGCCTTTTTCTTGTATTTCTCTTCAAAAAGCCATGCTGTTTTCTTGTATAACTCTTCTAATTGTTCTGAACTTTCATAGTGCAGGAGCTCAGCTACATGACGCAGGATTGAATTTACTGCCTTGGCTTTTGCATACCTTTCTGTACATTTTTCTATGTCTTCTGCCGAGACACGTCGTTTTGACAAGTCAATGTATCCTAATAAACGAAAAAAAACGTAAATATAATAAGACTAATTTAACGTCGAATTGAACGAACTTAAATAAGGCAGACAATATAATTGTATCTAATGAACGACATATTTCAAATAGTGCTATATTTACGAATTCATTTCTAGTTGTGTACATGATTTATTTACCTTTTTCTTTATCCACTCTGATAACAACTACGGGTTCAGTTTTACCCACTCTGATCAATTTGTTGATGGACCTAATACGTCTTCTCGACAACTCTGAGAGCAGAATCATGCCCTCAATATTGTTGTATTCTAGGAGATGAACGTACGCGCCCATCTCCGCTATTGACCTTACGTTCACCATCACCACATCCTCCACTTCAGGATACTTTTCTTGGTAAAATCGACAGGATAAGGGCATCTAAAAGAAGAATCACCATTATAACCTATACGGTTTGGAATCCGATGAAATTGGTCACTGTGAACTAACGTGATGGACCAAAATTATACCTTATATGTTTTTCCGTGATAGTTTTTATTAAATAAACACAGTAATAGTTATTAAAATGATGAAATCGTGATTTTGTTCACGTTGACCACCGACGACAACTATCGCGTTCCGTTTCAGTTTGACAAGCAAGACAGACAATTGCTTGCATGCAGACAACTTATTTTATGTTTTCTGCATACAATTGTCAAAATAATTTATGTTTTCAATTTGCGTGTAACGAAACTGCTTAACCAGTTGACAAGTTGCCATAGCTTAAAATACAAATAAGAAAGAAATGAAGAAAGAAAGAAGAAAAGGTTTTTTTGATACACACGAGACAATTATTATTAGTTATTAAATTTAATGATCGCCGCTATTCCATTGTATTCAATTATTATCTGAAGGAAGAAAATTAAGTTTTATGTTACGAGTTTTTGCGTAAATTCTGGATTATGAATCAACATTGATGATGAGATTTAATCAACATTTTCTTTATAATTTAACCAAAAAGTACCCAAACATCAAGTTCGAGTATATTTTTTTATATTTTTGTAATATAAGTTACCTAATAGGAATCGGACCTATACAAGCGGCGTTTTTGATTATTGATAACCATCTTGCACTCGCTGCGTGATCGCATTCCCAGATAGATTAATGAGATGTTTCGACGAACGTGTTCCAGTTATATTACCCTTGACAACATAAACTGTTAATCATGGGCAGAACAACAACTAGTTCATATAATATTTAGTAAGATAGAAATAGAAGGAAAGAAACCATACTCTCATACCACTCTGTAGTCTGTACCTATACTCTATTAAAATTTACGTTAAAATCACACATAAAGCAGTCGAAAGTTAGTTGCCTAGTTGTTCTAGTGGTGCATGTACCGGACCAAGATCGCAAGGTCCTGGGTTCGAGTCCTAGTTTCAATTCCTGGGCAATAAGAGTTTCGATTTTTTAAACATTCCTCGGTTTTGTGATCACCACCAATTTGGCAAGCGTGGTGATTATGCTGTACCTAATATTGGCGTGGTAAGTGGGATTAAATGATGGACAACTTTGCCCTGATGTGGGATGATTATGGGACCTTACTTTACTTTATTATAAATGGAAACGATGTTCGCGTGTAAATCCATGTAGACAACTCTTAAATGAGACAATGTTATTGAGTGTTAGTCTGCCTAAAATGTCAACCATCCCTTTAAACAGGGATAAACATTTTTAGGAAAGTTAAATTAATCATTTGAATGACATATTACTTTTCGCTGTGTGATAATCACTATAAGCGCAACATCTAGTCATCGCCAGCAACCTTATTAGTCATGCAGCTTCTAAAGAATACAACCACAATTGGGAGACTGTCACACCACAAATTAATTGATATATAACATTGAGCGAGCGGGCAAATCTCAGGCGATTGATTACCCAGAGTCCAGACTCCTTGTTTCATTGTTGGTCCAGTCTACTTGGATGCTAGTGCAGTGATGTATTGCTAGTGTTTTTTTAACGGAAACATGAAACCTCTTTGGTGAGTTTCTGTTTAAAATACTTACCTATTTTATTCACATTCTTTTTTTTAATATAAGTAGGTATTTTGGCGCTCTTTTTGTGTTGAATGGGCTGATTTTTGTGATCGGTTTCTAGCAATATCAAACATAACAAAGTAAAATTTATTTTCACTTTTGTTAAATCATGAATAAAGTTTGTATTAAACTGTCTAATAATTTCTACAAAATTTTTGACACTGAAGTGGTTTTCGTGATTATTGCACTAAAAAAAGAACTTATCTTAAAAACAGCTCTTAATGAAAACAGATAATTTAGGATCACATAAAAATAAGGAAAAAATTATATAGCTTAGAAGTAAAATATGGATATGATACTTAGGTAAGTACTTATTAATTCCATACTTTTATAAGAGACTGTTTATTTTGAAAAGATGAGGTCACCTAGGATCTCAGTGGTAAATAAGTCATCCGGTAGCAGGAATGCAGCGGGAATGAAAGTAAGCACATCAAAAAACATCTGGCTGGAGGCATAGATTTAATATATTAAATCTAGGGGCTGGAGGCATCAAGTGAGAGAAGAATGTTACAGTTTTACTTTAATTTTCTTAAGGAACAAAAAAGGTTTCTTGATTCTTACTTCATTGTAATGAGATGACGACTGATAAAAACCTTTTGTTTACACGAGGTGACTTAACGAGTAGAGCTTGAACTCGTAAACCATATGTCTAGATGTCAAGTGTAATTGACAAGGCTATGATGGCTAAGCTTGCGCGATGATTGAAAAATGGCCCTGTGTTGTTGGCCTAATACTAATTAAAGTTTAGGCTCATAATTTTAACACGGACTTTTAAGAGGAATACAAGGGCCGTTTTTCCATACAAACGTAGTCCCCTGTTTCCTCCCTGGATAATGCCAGCAGAGCAATAATTTTTATTACAAAAATCTATGGTCACTATTGGCATGTTTCCATGTTTTCTTTTTTTGCATAAATTAATTAATAAAAGAGATATGAGCCTTCAAAAATCTAAAAAATTCGCCAGATTTTCCGCTGTATTTAAACAACCAGAAAACAAATTTGGCTAAATTTTAGAAAAAAAGCAATATATTATTATAATACTTTAATTTTTAATGAAAAAAGTATTTAAATCGGTCTAGTTTTGGAAAAGGAATCGGGGGACTACGAAACGTTGATTTTGTGTACCTACTTTTAGTATGTATTTTCGGTCCAAGATGCAGTTGTCTCTATCGCACTCAGCGGATCGCAGTAGAGTAGGTATACCATGAGTCACTAGTCTGCTCAGATTGGCATTTAAGTATATAACCCACAGCTCCCTTCCTCTCTGCCAGAGACGGAGCCAGAGAGGGCTAAAAAAAGGGCTTCAGCCTTCCTTAACCCTTCCCAAAAGCATTTGAGTCCTTCCATGACAAATCGAATTCCTGCCGGTGGGGTTTCAACGAAACTAACTACACTACCAGTCAGTCAGGGAGTCAGTAACGAACGACTTCCTTGATAAAATTACCCAGGTAAATCCCTTCTCAAATCAATATCCTAAATCCGCCACTACTTCCTGCTATACAAGATTACTTTTTCAGTTCCGTATCGTATTTAGAGTCCGTTTATGAAGTAAAAAATGTAAATCAGGTTTTCACCTAAAAATATTTTTTGCAACATATGTAGTTACTTTTTAAATTTCTACGGTCCTATGCCTGTTAAGTTATAAACGCAAAATCAAAAACGACGTTATGAATAGTATCGTAATGAATTAATGAGATGCGCATAGCGTAAAAAAAGTGTTGCTAGGAGGCCGTACCCAAAATTTTAGATTTTTGGCGGACAGAGACAAAAAAACAAATGACGTAATTTTTTCTTTTGGTATAGCCCAGTACAAAAATGTCAAGATAAAGCACTTAGAAAATGTCCGCCAAGAATCAAAAAATTTTGATACGGCCTCGAACACTTTTTTTACGCGATGCGCATCTCATTCATTCATTACGATACTATTGAAAAGTTTTTGATTTTCCCTTCATACCATAACAGGCTTAGGACCGAAAAGATTTAAAACTATGTTGCAAAAAATATTGTAGGTGAAAACTTGATTTAAATTATTTACTTCATAAATGGGCTCTCTAAATACGATACTGAACGCCTATAAATTTTTTTGAAGATGATGAAAAAGTCATCCTGTATAGGTAGTTGATTATCTAAAATAATTTAATGTAAAAAAAATAGATATCGTTTTGCAATATTTGGTAAAAAATACAGAAATTAGAAACAAACAAGATGCTCAAAGATTAGATATGAGTCTATATTAGGTATCTAATAAATATGAAAAAGAAAGCGCAATCTATAAAGGATTCAAAGTTATTACTTGTCTTCGTTAAATTTTGTTTTAATTAGAAAGACATTGTGGCTAGGTATCTTGTGTCGTCAACCGTTGGACATCCATCAAAATGGCCGATTGGCGGTTGAAGGCCTAACAATTGGGACGCGTGCGCATTTGTGGTGGTTCAATTAATTGTTGACCTTCTCATCGAGATTTGATGACTTGATCGTAAATGGGACACGGTTATTGGCTATTATAGATTTTTGTTCGGGACAAGGTTATGAACTAAAGTGGTGTTTATTAACAAACTATACAAAATAAACTACACTACTCTTACGCATAGCTACTTTAATGTAGGTATCTACTTATGGCTTCCTGTAGTGCCAGCCTAAATTAGAATAGCACCAATCCGTCTCCCTATTTGGTCTAGTGACGCCCCGTTTGGTCAAGTGGTTTAACTACCGGGCCAAGATCTCGGGGTTCCAGGTCTGGCAACAAAAAGTTTCAAGAATTTCCGAACGTTGCTCGGGTTTGTGATCACCAACCCGCATTTGGCAAGTGTGGTGATTATGCCAGTACCCATCATTGCTATGGTAACTTGAATTCAATGACCTTTTCCCTGCAGTGAGTGCGTAAGTAGCGACTAAAAAGGAGTAAAGGAATACTAGTAGAAGACTGGCAGCAGGGCTCCATCACCAGTGCCCAAACTGCGATCTTTGAGCCTGTGGCATATCATTAAAAGCTTTTTTTTCTCTTTTTTTCTGTATTTACAACTATGAAATGTAATCCAGCCTCTCTAATGCTCTAAGGAAGCTAATATTAAGGCAAAGAAGCAAGTCAAGCAAGCAGTAAGTATTATTTTGCGGTCCTTTGACTAAAGGACCGCAAAATAATACTTACTCGTAGCGTGCGATTTTTCAGGCCATATAACGTGAATGTTACGTAAAAGCTACGTTTTACTAATAATTCTCATCTAATGTACCTACGAGTTTTTACATGCTCAACAAAACAAACAATATTTTTAGTACTGACCCAATTCTTTCGGATTAGCAAAGTAACTCAATATGTCAGGAACGGAATTTTAAACGTCTTGATTGGTTCGTTGTTCATCATCAATCATTAGTGTAGGTCGGGTTCCAATGGACACCAAATGTGGGTCAATATCAATGATCGGCTCAGAAAAACCTATAAGTACCTATGCTTCTTGTCAAAACTGGTTTTTAATCTTAACCAATTGTTAAATATTTATCTCGGATGTTCAAGACAATATAATAATAATAATCTCTCAGTCAATACCGACAACATTCATAAAGTTCCGCTGGCTTACAGTGCAACAAAACCTTGAATAAATTCGAATATACACCAAATCTTTGGGTAGCTCTATAGCTTGAGCAGTAGCCTAGTAGCGGAAGGTTATGGGTTCGTGTCCCACCACAGGCAGTCGAAAAATAAACACGGTATTATATTTTCAATTTACGTCCTTCTTTATAGAATCCTGAACTTAAAATCTCTTAATAACTAGTTATATTTGAGCACTAAACGTAAATTGTAGCAAGAAATTTGAAATCCTAATTTTACGGCAACTTTATAATTGTAAAAAATTTAAAAAATAGTTTAGCTATCTAATCAAAGAGAATTTCACTGCACATAGAATAAAAACTCACAGCAGTACTAACATGGAAATAAGTAAACATAATTTAAAGTAGGTACCTATCTGTGCGCTACAACTTTACTAAGCTATTATTTTTTTAACGCATTTATTTATTGTATAATTATTCACGTTTATATATTGCATATTTATTTTCTGTGATAATAATGAAATCATATTTTATTGGTCGAAAATTGCGTTTTGTTTCAGGTACACAATCCTGGTGATTCTAAATTTATATCATACGTGCAATGGAGAAGCTTCCGAGGAAGAGTGTAAGTATTTTATAGTCCTTCTAATAAGAAACTTCAAATTTAAAATTTTCCTAAATTACAACAATTTTAATTATTAGCTACTTTAGTATTTACCAAGGGCGTTACCTCTGAAAAAGGTGTCTTTGAAGAAGTAAATCATGGTCCAATACTCCAAAGTTCAAATTTATAATTTATCTTTTAAACTTATTTCTCTAAGATTTGCATAACGCAAAAGTCAAAATTGCTAAGGATGCAAGATCATAAATCTTACTTACCTACTTGAGATTTTTGCATAAAAGACCTCTAACTTACTTTATTAGTTAATGTATAAATAAACTGCATAATTTTTAGAAGAGATAATTGTAAAACAGCTTTGTTAAATAATCCATATTTCATTCTGGGCTAAACGGAATTGTACTACGCTAAGCGATATTGAACTCTGTTGCTAGCACAGCACACTCTTTCTTTAGTTCAACAGAACGAAAGCTCATTCGCGCCAGGCGCTATCTCATAGGCAGGAAAAACGTTTTCTTTTTAATAACCTCAAGGATTTATCTGCAATAACAGAAATTCAAATATCCTCTCCTTTTTCCAGTCAACTCAACAACAATGGGCCCACTGATGGACGCCCCCTGCTTCTCCCAACGTCCGGGTGACGTGGACTTTCAGACCATCGACTTAATAGCGGTTTTCCGATTGGACTGGCCTAGGGCCCCAGGTGTCAAGATGGTGCAGGGGTCTCAGGACCTTCAGAGAGCTTACAGAGTCGGCCCAGGGGCTAACCTTACTCTGCCTGTAGAGTATGTATATTATAGAAAATCGTAGTTTATACTTTATACTAATTCTAATTAAATATCTCATTTAAATCTTTCGTTGTCAGAATGCTATCATGGGTGTCATATTATGAGGCGATTATATGAGTACTGCTAGAATAATGCGGCAGCAACACCTTTTTTTTACTATCAGCCAACTGCGATCGCCAACCTGCCTGCCTGCCAATTGTGACGATTATGGCCAATCCTCCATTTGACTCTCCAAATGATTTTGCAGTAATTGCCACAGACCTCTGGCTATGTTCAGCTGTAGGTAAATTTGAGCCGATGATGATAATATAAATAAACAAATAAATGTGGACAAAATCACATCCTACCTACATTGTTCTGACCCCAATAAAGCACTCGTATTTTGGAAACCAGTAACAATGAAGTTACCACAAACACCCAGACCCGAGAAAATGTAGAAAAACTCTTTTTTCTACATTGACCCGTCCGGGAATCGAACCCGGGACCTCGGAGCAGGAAGGAAAGTGAGAGAGAGAGATGAAGATAAAAAATGATTTATATGAATTCTCATTACAGAGAGGTATTCCCCAACGGTATTCCAGAGTACTTCAGTGTAATAGGCACGTTCAACTCGCACAAACAGCAGCGCCCTTGGAGCCTGGTCAGGGCGCGCTCCCAGACGCTACAGTTCTCCCTGACCATGTTGCCAAATGCGAGGAAGATCGTGGTATACTTGCAAGGCACAAGAGCTATATTTGATAGCAAAGAGGTAAGATTGACGAATAGATAAAAAAAAATTTCAGCAAACCAACTCCTGCAAGTTTGTTTTGTGCAACAAAGTGTCTGGATCACTCTGTAAGCCTGCGCGTACAGAGTGATCCAGATGCTTTGTTGCTATATTAAATCTATGTTTGTTGCACATGCACAAAACACAGGTGACATAAATTTTGACAAATAAATAAATAAATATTTTTCAGACATGCCACTATGGCCCACACAGAGCCATCTAGTCCCAAACTAAGCTACTACTAAGAAGCTTGTCGTATTGGCTACTAGACAACCGATAAACTTACTTTTAAACTTTTTTTTGCAAATATATACTTATATAATACATAGAAACCACCCAGACCAATCTTTACAGTCTTCTTGCTAAAAGCGATCTCTAGCAGAAGTGAGACGGACTAGTGGAATAGGGGTGACGCGGTTAAATAAAGAGCTTATATCAAATACAAAATACCTAAAATCACCACATTGGAAGCTTTTCTTTTCGCTACACAGAATGAGAATTTGAATAAAACTAAATTAATTGGTATATAGTTTGCAGGGACATATTACTCGTATTATAAACCTACAAAAGAATCTCGTAATTTTTTAATATATTACATAAAAGTAAAGTAACAGCCTATAATCATCCCACTGCAGGGAAAAGGCCTCCATCATTGAATTCAAGTTACCACTACAATGATGGGAACTGGCATAATCACCACGCTTGCCAAATGCGGGTTGGTGATCACAAACCCGAGCAACGTTCGGAAATTCGAAACTTTTTGTTGCCCGACCCGGGGATCGAACCTGGGACTCCGAGATCTTGGCCCGGTATTTAAACCACAAGATTACATTACATGTTAGACCACAATTACTTTTACGAAGTTTTATGTTTTCCTGTTTTTACTCAAAGTTGGCCGCTTTCAGATCTAAATACGTACCGTGCGTTAAGTACGTATCTACCCATAATATTATGTTTTTTTTTAGCTTTTTACACCAGGGTGGCACAAACTACATTTTGCCATCATGAATGATACCATCTACATGGCTGTCGACTGTGTTGAGGTAATACCATATTTTTTATTTATTTAAAAACAATTACGGAATATAATATAATAGACTACCATTTCGTCCGCGGCTCCGCTCAAATCAAACTAAACATAATAATATGTCTGTCGTACCAAATTGTATCAAAATCGGTTTAGTAGTTTCGGCGTGAAAGCGTAACAGAGAGGTTACTTTCGTATTTATAATAATAAAAGTAATAAATAGAATTATTTTTTTTGCGCACTCTTGTAAAAAAGTATTTTTTTTTCTCAGAAATTATACAGGTTCACTGTTTAGACAGGGTAAAAAAAAAAGTAAAGCGGCGACTCAGCCGGTCCGCCTGCAACGCAAGGTTCGGTTCCCTGTCGGGTAAATTTTGAGAACAATCTTTCAAAATTGACTTAGGTCTGGAAGAGGCAAGGGGTTTAAATATTCGTGCTTCGAAAGGAACGTTTAGCTGTTGGTCAAAACTCTGACACTAAAGTGATACCTACGTCTATATACTCGTTTTTTAGGGTTCCGTACCCAAAGGGTAAAAACGGGACCCTATTACTAAGACTTCGCTGTCTGTCCGTCTGTCCGTCGCTCTGTCACCAGGCTGTATCTCGAGAGCCGAGATAGCTAGACAGTTGACATTTTCACAAATTATGTATTTCTGTTACCGCAATAACAACAAATACTAAAAACAAAATAAAATATATATTTAAGGGGGGCTCCCATACAACAAACCCGTTTTTTTGGCCTTTTTGGTACGGAACCCTTCGTGCGCGAGTCCGACTCGCACTTAGCCGGTTTTATTCAATGCAACCTAGCTAGATTGATTTATCGCTCCCGAAACCTCCTGCATACTAAATTTATGAAAATCATTAGAATAGTTTATGAGATTCAAATTACTTATAATATAGATGAATACACAAATTGCTTGTTTAAAGGTATTAGATTAAAAGTTACGTGTGGGTCAATCAAAGGCTAAAGTTCGTATGCGAGCGAAGTGAATAGGTAAGACCTACAGTCTAGCACAAAAAACTATCGAATTCGAATCGTTTGCGTGTTTAAGTTTTTATTAAAAACTTAAACAGCGCTCGCCGGTCAAAACGAGAACTACAAAACAAAGCAAGAACTTTGTGTCGTTTGCTTTCGATACGCAAACGATTCGAAGTCGATAGTTCTTTGTGCTAGACCCACTGTAGTTTCCAAATACTAAACAATTATACGTGCTCGAATATACGAGTAATAGTAACTTATTAGTGGGTTTGTTTGTTTATTACTTCTTTCCGAACTTATATGACGTAAACGTGACTGATTGATAAAACTTTTGTTCCAAATATTGTTCCAAATGAAATACTTTCTGATTCCAATATTTGGTGTTGGTTCTGCTCGTAGAGTTCTATACGAGTAAGTACATCTGATAAAAGGACTTTGGGTTGGTGGTTGAACATTTTTTAAAACTTCCTGGTTGCATTGATTAATTGGGGGTTTATACAGGGTGATATTTTACCCACTTTCCAAAATTTTTATAGGCGTTCAGTACCGTATTCAGAGCCCATTTATGAAGTAAAAAATGTAAATCAAGTTTTCACCAAAAAATATTTTTCGCAATGTAGTTTTAAATTTTTACGGTCTTAAGCCTGTTAAGGTATAAAGGGAAAATCAAAAACTTATGAATGCATCGCGGAAAAAAAGTGTTGCTAGTCCGTATCAAAAATTTTAGATTTTTGGCAGACATTTTCTAAGAAAAGATACGTCATTTCTTTTTTGTCTCGTAAATTGATATATTACAATTTTGGAAGGTGGTTAAAATTTCATCCTGTATTAAAAGTTCAAAATATAATTGCACTGAAAAGTAACTGCCTATAATCACCACACTACAGGGCAAAGGCCTTCATCATTCAATTCTTCAAGTATCCATAACAATGATGGGTGCACTTGTGTAGACATAATTAACAGGCCTGCTAAATGCGGATTGGTGATCAATGTTTGAAAATTAGAAACTCTAGTTTTCCGACCCGGGGATCGAACTAAGGACGTCAAAGATAAAAAAAAATACAAAAATATTTATTAATAACAAAAGTCTTATTTACAGAGTAAGGTGTTAATCTCATCCATTTAAGTTTTTTTTAAAACCTGTATTAGGATGAGACCGCTCTTCCTTTAAACAGTTAGTCACTATAGGTACATAGTTATGACTTATCTTTAATACTAACTAGGTAGTTGAAGATGTGTGTGTGTGTGTGTGTGTGTGTGTGTGTGTGTGTGTGTGTGTGTGTGTGTGTGTGTGTATGTGTCTGTCTGTGTGTGTGTGTGTGTATGTGTCTGTCTGTGTGTGTGTGTGAGAGAGGCACGTGGGTGTGTTTTTTTATATGTACACAATATAATCAATGAGATAAAGTAGTGAATACTCTGTGTTAAGGGTAAATATTACCTGTTGGGTATTAGCAATGATTCGGTACTGTCATAATCGAGCTGTTTTAACCATGAAGTAACTGAGTTTTTGCATTCAAAGTAATGTTTATTTTTATTTATTTTTTAGATTTAAGATACACCAATGGGGCGTTCTTTTTCATGTTGACCCATGCTGTAACATTTTTATTTAATTCTCAACTACACAAGTCACGAAAAACATTCAATTTTTCAATTTAGCACATTTCACTCTGTTTACAACCGCTATATTCATATCGTTTCCATTAGTAAAGGTAGACTTCGGAGCAATGCGGCTTGCGGCTTGCGTCGTGCGACATGCGACACTTGCGGCCCACGCGGCCAAGAGTGTATGAAACCCTTTCCGACCGACGCATGCGGCCGCGACGCTTCGCTCGGAAAGGGTTTCATACACTCCTTTAATTCAAAGTACAGCCGCATGGCCGCGTGGGCCGCAAGTGTCGCATGTCGCACGACGAAAGCCGCATGCGGCATTGCTCCGAAGTCTACCTTTAAACTAGCGCCATTTAGGTGAGTTTACGAACTGTAATTTGCTGTTAACAGGTGGATACGTCTTTTTCAACTTGTTCCCCATTCTAGATGGTTCTCCTTTCTTCTACCCTCCATAATTAGTTAAGATCTTACTCTTACTAACTATACAGGATGGAGCGAGAGGGAGTAAGATTATACACGTTGTCATGACCACTATCTGTGATTAGTATTATAGTTACCGTTTCGACCGTTTGGATTTCAAAGTACCTATGTTTTTTAATAGTATTAATTAAAGTACGAGTAAAATGAATTTCTGTTCCAGTTAAGACCGCAGAATATAACAAGACATGGTTTCAGCAACGCTACCACAGTCACCATTGTGTCCAATGATGATGGAACCCCGGCTAACGTAAGTTATCTTTTAAATTTTTATAATAAGCAAAGATTATTGATTTCAGAGACCTTAGCTGGCAGCATAATAAGATCGGACAAAATCGTCCTTAAATTCGACTCTATTTGTCTCCCTTACTCTTGTCAATGTCTTCAAGTAAGGAACCGCAGGTAATTTAGGCCCACGTTAATTTAAAATTAGACAGAAAATGAATTGTAACAAAAATACTATAAAAAATAACAATGATTTAATTGAAGTTTGTCTACTGGTCTACTAGTCTAGTATTTTTTGAAAAAACAACTTTTTTTAAAAGTACTACTTTAGGCTTCATTAGAAAGTTTATTAGAAATTTATTAAGACCGGAACAAATATGGACCACATACTATAAATACTTACATATAGAAACACACATCATGATCACTTGAAACTTACATAATTATAGTAATAACCTGAGGATAATTATGTTTCTTTTGTCTCTTTTTGTTTTTAGATAGACCTTCAATGGTTATCCCTGAGCTGCAGCCGCTATATCCTGAGGGATGACAGCTGCGAAGAACTTGTAAGTAAATGACGTATAAAACTTTAGCCTTGTTTCTAGGTTTCTTCTATGTTTGCACACTTAGGTATGTAGAAAGTTATTTTAAGATCTTTTGAGTTCCCAATTCGTTTAAGTTTTAAATGAATGATGTTTTTTTTTTATTTTAATAATATCAATAAGCAAATTTGTTAAAGGCATCTATTTTAGGTTTGTCTTAATACTAAGTACCTATAGTTTTGAAAACACTAAGTGCTTAAACATTATAAATGTGGACAATATACATTGTTCTGCTTCCAAAGTAGGTGACTATTTAAAGCACTTGTCTTGTGGAAATCAGAAACAAAGAAGGCGCCACAATCACCCTTATACATTGACCCGTCCGGGAGTCAAACCCGAAACATCAGAGCAAGCGACGATACCTTGAAAAGTGTACTAGAAAAGTGAACTGGTGGATTTTTACTCAGCTTTTTTATCGATCCAAATAAATACATAAACAGGCATCTTTAAAACTTCTAATGTAGAATAAACATCATATTTATAAAACTGCTGGATAATGTACCTACCTACTAATATAAGACTTGTTTTCAGAAAGAATCGGAGTACCTCATAGCTACTCCGCAAGTGCCGGTACGTTTACTCCAACCTCTAATTACTTCATAGATTGCAAATATTTCTTGTATATAAATCGACACCTCCTACGTAAAGTATCGTAACCAACAAGTATGCCATTTTGCGTTTTTACTGAAAAATAGCCTAACTAATAGTACTATATGCATTCAAAGTGAAAAAACACCGAAAAACCGATGTTAAAAAGAATTTCTCAGACGTAAGTTGTTGTAACTTCCGTACGGCATCGAAGTAAAATGTTTTATTGTCCTTCGCCACAGTTTACGCGGTTTAGTGATACCAACCTAAAATATCGTAAAGGTTACTTACAACAGTATACGTTGCTTCCCGTGCAATAACAAATGTCGTACATGTTACATACAACAATTTACGTGGTTAATTGAAACCGTAATAGATATTGTGTGTAGTAATTACAATGTTGTACTTCGGAAGTTGATATTATAAATTCTGTCGTATGTTAACTTGCTATATTTTACGTTGCTATTTTGGCTTAAACTCATGTGGTATGTCTAAATTATTTTTAAAATCGTATCTTAATATAATAATTAAAGTGTTTATTTTGAATGATCCTAGCTAGCAATAAAATTAAGAGATTTTACCAATTCGTTCGTTATAAGAATCTCCCTAGCAAATAAGCTAAGGGTTCTTATTACGAACAAATTAGGAATTAATGTGCTGCCAAAAATGATAGATATTAACATGTTAAATAAAAAATTTGACGAATGTGACATTGCAACACATTTGAATACCATAAATCTTAAGACACCGTAACCTTTTCCTTACTTATAGTGTCGATTACTTGGATTACGATTGTGATTATGATTATTGGTAAATAACATTTACTAGAGTTTCATATTTCACTGCAACTCTCACCGGCATATATTTTTGTTGCTACTGTTAGATTTTATCCAGGTAAAAGGATGGTAATAAACGACAACCTGATACTTTGAACTTTGTGTATTAAATATTATGTTCACAATATGTATGTATTTTATAATTATTTAGGCACACGTTAAGTTTTATATCCAACCACCATAGATCGAATGAATCTCCTTCTTTTTAATCCCGTTCACCAGTCATTCACGGGCTCCATCCGGTCGGTCTATTTTCTTTTTCATCTACAGAGCCCAAGATATGCAATCTTGTTATACAAATACAGATTATAAATTTCTTTAATAACATTATTATTTCAATCAGCTTTATTAATATGATTTAAAAGTATTAAGTTGGACTTAAATAGGAAATAATGCTAACAGTCGGCCATCCTGTCAACGGAATGTCCCTATTCCGGTTTCGGCCATTTGACCAATTGTATGACCCCATACACAGACACTTACAATTTCGATCAATTTGAAAATCTTTATCATATCTTTAGTAAAATTTGAGTTTAAATTATGTATATTAACAATAAGACCGAAAAAAAATTATTGTGTACTTGATAACACCAACTGTTAATTTTATTACAACTTTTAATTGTCGTATTTCTCACTGATCTATAGTAAACATGTTAGCAATATCCAATAAATTCAGTTAAAAACATTTTTTTAGACAAATATTGAACATAAGATCTAACTGGGTATTCTTAATAACTTAAAGCTTACTTCTATATAAAAATAAACTGTAACTTAAGTACAATGCAACGCCCAACTTTACTGCCATTACAATACAATATTTATAGCACAATTTTACTTTGTTAAATTGCAGAAATTTTATAATCATGTCAAATAATTGATAGGTACATTAATAGGATACGATGATGCAATAATTATATGAATTGACAATAACTGTCTTACTTCTTGTCACCAATCTATTGTAAACATGTAAGCAATATCCAATGAATTAAATTGAAAATAGATATTAGGCAAACATTGAAAATAAGATCTAACTGGGTATTCTTATCAATTCAAAGTTTGCTTCAATATATAAAAAAACGATTACTTGACTATACTGTAACTCCTAACTTTACTAACATTACAATACAATATTTATAGCACAATTTCGCTTTGTCAAATTGCAGAAATTGTAGAATCATGTCAATTAATTAAAGTAATTAATAACTAGGTAATTAATTAATTAATTAGTAATGAATTGGTACCAAATAATCTCAGAATACAGAAAAATAGGTTCTACCTTAAAGAATAAAATTACTTAGAAGTAACTTAAGTAAACAAGGTCTATTCTGTAACTTTCAATCAGGTTAACAGCCAAGAATGATTTTCGATTCATTATCATTATGCCTTCTCACGGTAATCATCCGGATCGAATTAACTTTGACTTATTTAGGGTGACCTGAAAGAATAAAATAGTTATGTAAATCTATTTTCACACCTTCTATTAACCTATTAGAATTACCTGCGTGGAATATTAATGATCCATATTATTAACAACTACTACAGGTATACAGGGTTTCCGATAGCAAACATTTATAAATGTAAAATTTTCCCAATAGATTTTCAAAGTAATGTGTGCATGAAATTAAAGTTGATAAGTAGAGAGAATGTGACATATTGCTCCTTTTTAATATGGAATTGATAACTCTGCTCTTATTTAGTTTTTGTTAAGAATAATTATATGCGGTTATTATTAACATATTGAAAATTATACAACCGCGTGACTTCGCTATTGTATTAAGTCAATGAGTACTGCTTGTACTTCGGCATCCTTCACCGGGCTAGGCAGTGAGCACCGCTTGCACTTCGGCATCCTTCACTAACATAGTGAGTACCGCTTGTACTTCGGCATCCTTCACTATACATAACCCATTTAAGGTGAGCACCGCTTGTACTTCAGCATCCTTCGTTTTTGTTATGCTAGTGGATATCAGTTGTAATTACCGGTTAATATTTGCCATTGGGCATCCATGATTATTAGCATTATGCCATTCCTGAAATAACTTAGGGTAAATAAGGAGAGGATTGAAGGGAATAAATAATATTACCTAAAGGTTTTCACACTTAATTTAACAAAACTAGTAGGACAATTAAGTGGCCATATTCCTTGATTTACACTATATTATAACTGTATAAAACCAATCTTTCTAAATAAACCATTTTCCTAAAATATTTATATAAATCGTGACGCCACAATCTAATTTAATTTGTGAATTTCTTCACTAAATGTCTCATTATTATCCGAATCATTACCACAGCTAAATGTAATCCACTGTTTTAATTGATCAGATGGATATACACTTTTATATTTCCTTTTGGAGTGGCCTTTTATGCTTGTTATTTCGTACCTATCGTTACTTAACACAGCAGTGACTCTAAATGGACCTCGGAATTTGGGGCGTAACTTCTTACTTTTGCCATCCGCTGGGTTATGGTGGTTTGGTATCATAACCAGGTCACCAATCTCGTAAAACTTTGTTGGTGCTCTAGACTTGTCAAAATATTTCTTCATGTAATCTTGGTTCCTCTGAGTACTCATTTGAGCTAGTTGTCTTATTTCAGCGCGGGGAGATTTTTCAACTTGAGTAACATCTTTGGGTTGCGTGTCATTTATAGCATTCAGAATAGGTCCTTCGCTCTCATTGACCGTTCGAAAACCAAATACGATCTCCGATGGAGTCTTTCCAGTACTCTTATTTTTTACGTTGTTTAAACTCCACTGGACTCGGCCTACACTTTCATCCCACACACGCTCGTCCATTCCATGATTCGTTGCAGCCAACGATTCTAATATAGTGCGATTATATCTTTCAATTTGCCCATTTGCACGAGGTGTGGCAACTGCATTAAGGACATGCTTGGAACCAATAGATGCGACAAACTTTTTGAAACAAGCAGAGGTGAAGCTTGTGCCACGATCCGAAATTATAATTTTTGGTATACCGATAATATTAAAAACGTCTTGCAAAATATTAATTGTAGTCTTAGACTTAAGATTCCGAACAGGTTTGACGAAAATAAATTTACTGAAGCCGTCAATAATACCTAAGATATAGGAATTGCCCTTTTTGCTTCTGACAAATGGGCCTAAGTGGTCCATGTGTAGGGTATGGAATGGAACATCCCCTTTTGGTATTGGGTGTAAATAACCAGTTGCTTTGGATGATGAGCCCTTGTTATACGCGCAATTAAGACATGACGACACGTATTTTCGGATGAACTGATTCATTTTAGGAAACCAATAGTCGTGTTTGATTTTGTCTAATGTTTTATCATACGAAAAGTGACCGATTTCGTCATGACTTAATTGGCAGATGCGCCATCGAGCTCCTTTCGGAACGACCCATTTTAACTGATCTCCTACACGCCTATAAACCTTATCATCTTTTACTACGAAATTCGTAAGAATATCTTTTACGCTTTTATCTCCACATTCTAAAATCAATTTTGTTCTTTTTAATTCAGGATCTGTCATTTGGACCGTTTGAAGCCAATCATTGGTTTTGATACTCATGATCTCAAATTCGCGGCCGTCTGCCAAGTCATCGTGACTGCCATATTTTATAGGGTTTCTGCTTAAGGCGTCCGCATGTTTCATATGATCCCCTGGCCGATACTCAATGTTAAAATCATATTCTTGAAGAAGTAGCCACCACCTGGCAATTCTTGGCACTAGATCCCTTTTTGTAAGGGTTGTCCGTAAAGCGTTACAATCTGTGTATACCTTAAAATGAATGCCAATCAAATATGTGCGGAATCTTTTTAATGAGCAAACAACAGCAAGAGTTTCTAACTCGTAGGAATGAAAAAACTCCTCGTCTTTTGTAGTCTGCTTACTAAAGTAAGCGACGGGCTTAAATGGTATATTTTCATTGGGTCGCTGTAATAATATTCCTCCTAAACCTAATTTACTCGCATCACAGTGCACTTCTGTAATATGTTTTGGATCATACAATGCTAATAGGGGTTTTTGTGTTAGATTATTTTTAATAGTCTGGAAAGCCTGTTCTTGATTTTCACCCCATTTCCATGGCACATTAGATTTAGTTAGAACTGTAAGAGGTTTTGCAATACTAGCAAAATTAGGAATAAACCTGCGAAAAAAACTGGCCAGCCCCACAAACTGTCTTACGTGGTGAACGCTAGTTGGAGTGGCAAATGAGGCTACAGCATCTGTTTTTCTTTGACCAGGTCTAAGACCATCTTTGGAAATTTCGAAGCCTAGATACTCTAAATTGTTTTGGAAGAAGTAACATTTTCGTAAGTTTAAAGTTAGTTTAGCTTGACGTAAAGCATTTAGGATTCTGGTCAATTTCTTTAACCCTTCTTCAATTGTGGATGAAGGTGATAGAATATCGTCCATATAAGGCATAGCAAGTTCGTACCTATCTTTACCCAGAGTCTTGTTAATCATATGTTGAAAGACGGCCGGGGCATTCACTAAACCGAATGGCATTCGCGTATATTCATAATGCCCGTCGGGCGTTACGAATGCTGTGAGATGTCTGGAGTCCTCAGCCACCGGAATCTGGTAGTATCCAGATTTTAAGTCTAAACTAGTAAAGTACTGCATACCGTGTAATTTATCCAATTGATCGTCGATTACTGGCATCGGATAGGAATCTTTAACGGTTTTTTTGTTTAAGGCTCGATAATCGATGCAAAGACGATATTCATTATTTTTCTTCTTGACAAGCACAATTGGACTTGAATAAGACGAATCTGACTCTTGTACAATTTTATTTTCTAATAATTCATTAACTAATTCTCGAACTATTTCACGTTCTCTATGTGCTAGTCGATATGGTTTATAAGTTACTGGATTTGAATCGTTTAATTTAATATGCATTTCTGAAACATTTGTGCAACCTAATTCAGTGGTATCCAAAGCAAAACAGTCTCTATAGTTACTTAAAATTTCAAGTAAGTGTTCTTTTTGTTCTTGAGTAACATCGGGTCCGACGTTAATCATGTCTAGGGTTATCGCCAGCTGGTCTAATTTATTGCTATCACTGAGCTCTATGCGATTTAATTCTAAGCTTGCTGGTACGTAGGAATCTACCTTCCCGACCACTGGTAAGAGATATGCGCGTGCTAAGAGTTTACTGCTTTCTATTAAAACTTTGCCGCCTGATATATTTATAAGTATAATCGATCCTACCCCTTCATTGAGATGGTATACGCCTTGTAGAATTATATACTCCTCGTTTTCCTTAAAAGATGTGCTACCTGGTATATAAATGTAACCTGTTTCGATTGTATCCGAATATATAGACAAACATTGTATGTCTACCACCTCGGTAGAGTAATAAGCAAATATTTTAATCTTAGCTATTTCATTGTTTTCAGAATAAAGAACGAGATTTTTATTTGTTTTGTGAACAATTACGTCAGGCAATTCAGTGAAATTCTGACCAACTAATAAATCCGTCTTTAAGAAATTATCAGCAACTACGAAAGCATCTATTTCAGCTTTAACAAAATCTATTTTAAGCTCGATAGTGGTACATCCTATTGGCTTCATGACCCCGAAAGCAAACCCCTTAATTACAGGTAAGTCACCATTTTCTATGGATATTTTTAAATCGTCCGCTGTTTTTTTTGTCATTAAGGTGCATTGACTTCCAAAGTCTATAAAGGCACTTCTACTAGTGCCGTTTACTGTAATTGTTTTATGATAAATATCTAATGGTGTACCTTGAGTAGTTATTTGTTGTACTTCCTTGCAAAGGTTGTTAGAATTCGATGATTGCTTTTCTTGTTCTCGCTTGCAGTGTTCAACGACATGCCCCATGCGTTGGCATTTTGTACATCGTTGCAGAGGCTTAGGACACTTTGGGACAGTGTGTCCGTTTTCCGAACAATTAAAACATTTTACTGCTCGAACTGAGTTCGGGAACCTCGTGATCTTATCGCTAAATTTGTTCGTGTTCATTTTAGAGGGTAGGGGAAGTCTTTTACCATCTACGGCCGGTCGCAAATTTTTAATTGTAATGCTTCTTAAGTACCGTAATAATTGACTCGGGCGTTTAAAATTAGCTCCTTGTGCGTTAAGTTGTACATTATGATCATAAATGCCGTGAATTACGCAGTCAACTGCGTCCTTACCCTTAATATTACATCTGCTAACTAACTTAGATTTTTCGTAAAAGTACTCCTCTAATGTCTCTTCTCTTCTACTTCTTCTGTTTAACATTTCCGTCAACCGATCTGCGTAATTTCTATCATCAGGGAAACATTTCAAAAGTTTTCGCTGCCAATCCTTCCATTTCAAATCAATCGACCTTAACCCTTCATACCATTTCCGCGCCAAACCCGATAATTTAGGAAGTGCATGGTAGATAATTTGTCGTTCGTTCCAGTTATATATTATAGCTACTTCGTTTACTTTCCTGAGCCATGCCTTAGTACTTTGAGTTTTCTGACCCGGGTCAAACTGAGGAATTACTTCTTGCGCCCCGACATAAGCGTTTTCTCCTCGGTTATTGATAGCATTAATAAAGTCCCTCATCAGGTTTTTAGAAGAGCTACTACGACTTCGCGTTCTCCTTGACCGAGTTTTTGTGGCAACTCTACATTTTGACCGAGATCTACGGTAGCGAGACAGGGAACTATCGTTAGAAGAGAAACTAGTTGCTGATGATGAACTTCCGGTTACTGAAGTGTCCCGACGAGACTTACGGCGGTCATAGAGTGTTCTCTTTCTACAATCGCGGCGCGGTCGCGAGCCGTACCGATTTCGATTTCTCTTCGAGCAGTATCTCCTTGACAAGGATCGACTTAATCTGCTGGAATGGCGACTGGTACTAGAAGTTCTCTCATGCTTACGATTGGCGTCATTGTAACAAGAACGAATAGATGATTGTTTGGACCGTGATCGTTGACGTTTTGATGTTTTCAAACGCGTGGAAGAATCCCTATTGCGTTTTCTAGCATTATGAGTATAATTGGATGGCATATATTCGGGTGTGTATCTGCCTTCATCCGTATCAGACATATTTTTGACTAATTTACCATACCATAGGTAATATAAGGAGGGGGGACAGGAAAGGAGGAAACACATTATTAATAACAAACAAAATATGATAAAATAAAAATAGTTAACAGAAACTGTCTTTTTTTTGTAATATTGTTTCACAATTTTGGGCAAAGTCTATACAGCCAACTCAAAGACACGACATACATCTGTCAGTTCAATGACATTGATTGATGACAGTGACAGTTTAAATTTAAATTGACAGATGACAACTGACAGATGACAACTGACTGATGACAACAGACAGATGACAGTGACGTTATAAACAGACGGACTTTCATCAATAGGTGTCGCTACAAGCAAATAATATTCCAAAATCATGTAGGTAGGTAGGTAGGTACACTATTTAATCGCGTAAGCGTAATGATTTAGGACTTAATATCGTCATCACACTACTTAATTATTTTTTTTGCGTCTCATGCAAATTGAAGGCTTATGATCTATCTAGTAAGGGCAAAGGCCTCCTTTATTAAATTCAAATTACCCCAGCAATGTTGGGTAGATTTCTAAGGAATGTTGGTCAGCAATCCCTTTTATGAAACAATCCGACAATGTGTTTTCATAATTAGGTTGTCGCAAAAGTCGAAATTAAATACAAATTTGTAACAATGAATAAAGTATAGAAGAATATTTTGTCCTAAGTATAAAGTTGTAGCAATATTATCAAACTTTTCTTTACAAAAAGAAAATGGCGTCAATTAAGATCATGGAGTTATAATTATAATAAAACGCTCTTGTACGAAAAATAAAATTCCTTGATACGTTGATCTAGCTAGAAGTATGACTTCGTTTCATTTTGGTCGTAAAATAAAACTAAATAATCGTTTCGCTTTAAATTATTGAAGTGAGGACATGATGTCCTACCGCAATATTTTCTACAATTAATTGA
The DNA here is from genome assembly GCA_949315895.1 of Anania crocealis. NCBI lineage: Eukaryota > Metazoa > Arthropoda > Insecta > Lepidoptera > Crambidae > Anania > Anania crocealis. The sequence continues at coordinate 8,994,897 of OX438871.1, forward strand.
TTCGAATCCGACTAAAATATTCAAAAAAAATTCTATAACTAAGCCATGACAAAGTTTATTTGTTATAGTAGGAGTTAATTTATTATAAACAAAACTCCGTTGTTATAGTAATTTGTACATACAAAACACTTACCCACTTGTAGGCGTAGAATAGTAACAAAATTACCTTCCTTGTCACTTCTGACTTGTTAGATTTTATCCAGGTAAAAGGATGGTAATAAACGACAACCTGATACTTTGAACTTTGTGTATTAAATATTATGTTCACAATATGTATGTATTTTATAATTATTTAGGCACACGTTAAGTTTTATATCCAACCACCATAGATCGAATGAATCTCCTTCTTTTTAATCCCGTTCACCAGTCATTCACGGGCTCCATCCGGTCGGTCTATTTTCTTTTTCATCTACAGAGCCCAAGATATGCAATCTTGTTATACAAATACAGATTATAAATTTCTTTAATAACATTATTATTTCAATCAGCTTTATTAATATGATTTAAAAGTATTAAGTTGGACTTAAATAGGAAATAATGCTAACACTACAAGTGAAGAAGGAGTTGGTGACTGCCAAGTGACTGTTTCGTTTTTGTTGTTTGTTAGCGAGATCAGAGAACCAAGCGTCATCATGAACTTTACGCCCGTCGAACACGCGCCTTCGCCATTTATCCCTATCACTAGCGAGTTTCATCCAGCTTCGAAAATCCATTCCAAAAGCAGCCATATCCCGCTTGGCACAATCTTTGAAACGCAGCATAGGTCTTTCCAACCCTCTTTTAGCGTTTGCCACAGCGCCAAGCACACGCCGCGGCATTCGAGTAGATTACACCCGCCACCGCAATCGTCTCTGCTTAAGCAGAACAATTTCCAGAACCCGCTCGTTTGTGACTCTGTCCTGCCAAGTTATATGCAAGATGCTTCTAACGCAGCGCATGTGGAATGCATTAAGTCGAAGTTCTTGTTTTGCGTACGATGTCCAGGTTTCAGCTTCGTATAAGAGTATGTTTAGAACGCAAGTTTGGTAGACAATCATCTTGGTTTTTGTGGTTAGGTATTTATTATTCTACACTCTTGCACTAAGCCTGCCAAACATGGACGCCGCTTTACCGATACGTGTATCAATCTCAGCATCAAACGTGAGATTGTTCGATACAGTCGACCCCAGGTAGCAAAACTTGTCAACTACATTCAAGGGGGCACCGCTGAGTAAGATTGTAGGTGCTTCTGCGCCTTGAACTAGCTATTAACTAATTTTACTGTAAATCAAGCAGAATAGGACAACGTTCACGCTGTAATGGAACGTTTGTCACAAAATAACTTTATTTTTACACTTCTGAAGTGTTTGAGCTTGGTGAAATGGGCTAGATGGGATGGAAAGCTACACGACGTTATGAAATGAAGCATATCTATTTCTTTATCTATAAACAACTATTAAACGGGCACATCATTCAAAGAAAAGAGTGAGTCATGTAGATAATATAATCAATAGATCATAAAATCGGTCTGGGTAGAAAATCCTTCTTAATTCGTACCAGTGATAAACAGTATTTCTCCTACTATTATTGGCCATGAAAAATAACAATATCGATTACATTAACAATATCCCAAGACGCCAAAGAAATAGCATTGAGAAATTGTGTCCTCTTTATCCTTACCGGTTACTTTATACAAAGGTAAAATATGATGGCCTTACAAGTTTCTTAGACATGGCGCTATTCCTACATCATTTGTTTCAAGTCAAATTATAATTTGTTTCCTTAGATATTCTATTTTATTTGTTTCTACAGAAGAGTGAAATAGGTTTTTTATGTTTCTAAATACTAGAAATTTTATCAGCTAGCAATAGAAGATATTAACCGTTTGTACTTGTGAAAATGTGCGTTCTATATATTTTTTATTAAACATCCATTCTAAAACATCTAAAGTAATGTTTTTACTATTAAAAAGTGAAAAATTTCGACTTTGAAAATATCATTTTTTATTTATCAACCTACAATTAGCTCATATGCAATAATATACATATAGTAATTGTCACATACAGAGTAATAAGGCTTACATATTTCACTGTATATTGTTGTAACGATCATATACAACATCGCAGGCAATCTTCATTCCGTAGTTAAATATGGCAAGTATGAGATACAACAACTGAATATATCTAGATTCCGCAGAATAATGTTGTAAGTATGAGATACAATTACTGGAACAGCCTTTGTTTCGTCGTAAAGTATTGTAAGAACCATATCTCTGAAAATACGTATATTTGTTTAACTATCTTTCAGCATAGTCAAGAATACTATAAATTAAACTCATATTCCAAAATTTATAAAAAATGGACAAGAAATGCAGTTTTTAAGATAGTTTGAACCTTTAAAACGCTCTCCTGTAAAATTGTAGTTTTGGGGATACGATACTTTACGTAGGAGGTATCGATGTCGATTGACCCAGATGAGAATTGAATACACAATCTTCCGATAAGCATTTGATGACTTCTCTAACCATTAAGCTTCCGGGGCATTTTTATAATAAGAATAATACATGTGGACAACATCACATACATCAAAAATAAAATCTGCAAGTGGCTAGTGAGTTTGAGTCCCACCTCGGACAATCAAAGTATATATTCAAGCAATTGTATTTTCAATTTATACTAGCAATTTATTTGTTCTGCTAAAACAGTCTCAAAATCACATAATACTCGTACATTGTTTTAAGAAAATTTGAAAATTCGCCATGTTGTATTTTAAAGGACTCTACTCGTACATAGAGCTAACTAAACATTGCCATCCAAACCAAACGTGTTTACAAAGTTTCAGCTCAATCGGTTAAAGATATCTGCTTCAATTTAAATAAAAGGTTGTAAAATCTAAAACAATCTTTTTTCAGATATTCGATGTTGGCTCACAAGGAAATGAAATACCGCCGATGGGAGATATTTGCAATGTGTCTTGTCCTGCTGTAAGTTTACTCTTTTGAATTGCCCGATTTACAAACAGCGTCATTTCATAATGATTAGTTCCATTTCTCATAATAATTACACAATATTTATACATTTTATGAGCAGTCAAAAAGGCAGAATTTGAATTTTTTTATTCCAGAATAAGTACGTAATCATTAAGGCAGACAGACAAATTTACTTTTGCATTTATAATATTCGTCAAGAAAGGATGTATGTAGCACCTTCATACTACTTCCATTCATGTTCTTTTAGAGCTTGCTAGTGACGCTTGACGACTGAACACTAAAAGCTACTTTATTTTTCAGGGACCAGTAGGCCCAACGGGACCAATGGGACCACAAGGGCCACGGGGATTTACGGGATTGCCGGTAAACATTTTTCACTACACAGTTAAAATTTAACTCAATAAAAACTTATTCTACTAATATAATGACTTGACGACCGTATGAGCTCCCCTGTTGCGTATACTAATCCCGTGATGAGTTCAAGCATTTTGTTCATAAATTATGGACATCTTGTAATGTACTAATCCGACTCCGTCTGTGTGCAGTTCGGTTATACCGAATTCTTAATTTATTATGGATTTAGAAAATTATTTTGCTAATGATTTCCGCTTGTTAATATACCGGCCTAGATACCTTCACCACACTACCCGCACTAACACTGATTGAGCAAGCACTATTTCATGCAGGAAAACCGCCCGCCCTCCCTCAAAAATGCATGCAGTACAGTTAATGCAATTATTAGTACCCAACACCAATATAATAAAAACCTGACGCGTTTCGCCACTTCACGTGGCATCCTCAGGAGATGTCGTCGGAGCGCAGCGGAGGGCGGGCGGTTTTCCTGCATGAAATAGTGCTTGCTCAATCAGTGTTAGTGCGGGTAGTGTGGTGAAGGTATCTAGGCCGGTATATTAACAAGCGAAAATCATTAGCAAAATAATTTTCTAAATCCATAATTAGTTATGGATTTCCGCAAAGTAACGCCTGAGTCTATTAATTTTATCTTAATTTATTGTTTTCCTATTCTTTGAAGTTGCCTATTTCAGCTCTCTGACGTAACTTGTTTTAGAACTTTCCTTTTGTAACAGAATCCGAATCACGTGGTTTAAGGTGTCTTCCTAAGCCCGACTTGGTGGCCTCTGCAAGGCCAAAGCCAATTTACTAAATATTGTTACCTAAATTACCTCAAATGGGAGTACTCAGGGCTTTTAGCGTAAAAATTTTTCAAATTTTTGTTATTTATTTAATTACCAGATGTAGGCTTCTACATTGAAATGAAATAGAAGTGATCTGGACTTTATTATAGGACATTCTATAAAAAGGACCAATAAGACATAGTTGGCTTTAAACCAGCGATATACTCGTATGATTGCATTCAAGAAACACCCTATGATGTCGATTTTGTGTCTTATTTATGAATCAATACTTTTACAGGGCCAAAGAGGAATACAAGGCCTTATCGGCCTTACAGGGGCGCCTGGCATAAAAGGCGACAGAGGAGCACCTGGAGAGCCGGGATTTTTTAATGTGAGATTTTATATACCTACATATATTACATTTTGTGCAATTTAAAGCTGTTTTTAGGGTTCCGTTCCTCAAAAGAAGAAAAAACAGAATCTTTATAGAATCAACTTATTGTTCGTCCGTCCGTTCGTCTGTCTGTCACGATCGTTTATCTTTAATTATACATCTGCAGTCATATAAAGTTGTACAAAAATTCAACTCTAAGTAAACGTAAAAAAATATCAATTGCTGCCGTTTATGCTACACAAAAAGTATATCTTGTCACTCTCAAGGAAACAAAATTGATAGGGTATTTTAAAATATATTCCTTAATTAAGGTACGTAATTATTAACCATTAAGTTCAAGCAACGATATGCCCGGTCATAATATCTACCTACAAATTCGTACGGAACCCTCAGCAGGCGGGCCCGACGAGCACTTAAATCCGTTTTTTTTTGCTATCGTTAAATCAAAATCATTGTTCACGCTCTAATCGGAGAGTGTTTATAATTATGGATAGAACCTCCCTTAACAGTTAATCTATTAAATATTAATCCCTCGATCGTGAGTTATTCCAGACTAGCGTTGAAAATTCCGAAAGAAACAAATTGTTTTTTTCGGTGAAAGAAACGTTTGTTCGTTTTTTACCGTTTTATTGGTGTAACAAACCAATAAAACGGTAAAAAACGAAAAAACTGAAATATATCCGAAAAAAACCTTAGGAAAAAAAGTTTTATAGAAATTTCCGTCATTTGTTTCTAATTTAGTGAAAAAAAAAACGATTGGATATAAAACAATTTTAGTACCAATTTTTAAAACAATGATGCACAGTTATTTATGAATTATTCAATGAAATCCAAAAACTAACTATTATAAATGCTTGCAGTGGTGATAACAGTAGGGCGTGCGTGATATGAACTATCCGTGGGCCCGGCCAGAATGAGCGCATGACAACAAACCAAGAAAAAAAAAACACTCTACCCTCCAATCCAAAACATAATAAAAATATTCCACAAAAAAAACATCAATACTGTTCCGTTTCTTTCATATTTTTCCGTTTTATTAATAAAAAACATGAAATATTTCATTCTTATTTTTCTTGAAACTTTCGAAAAAAACTTGTATAAAAACGACGGAATTTAAAAAAAACGGGAAATTTTCCCGCTTTTTTTAACGCTATTCCAGACACAATTGAAATCAGTTGTTATCGCGGTACGGTATAAATTTTACAGGAGAGCATAGGTATAGGGTATCGCGGTCTACCAGGACCACCTGGTGCGTCTGGCGGGCCTGGGCAACGAGGACTCAAGGGAGACAAAGGAGAGCCAGGTGAAAAAGGTACTGCATTATATTATTACAAAGCAACGTTTGTTGATGGGAGTAAGAGCTTAAAGCTAGTTTGAAATTTAAATCATGGATGTTCATGAATAAGTTTGTCTTCATAATGAAAAAAAGCTGTAGTTGTAGCGTACAAATACTGTATAATCGATTCACAGATTGATATTTTCAATATTGCGGGAGGCACATTAAGGCGGGCCCCGGCTTCTATCGCAAGAGGTAAATCGTAAAAAACAAGTCACGCCAGGTCTGTCTGTAATAATTATAGGTGACTTGGAAAAATCTGATACCAAACTACCCTAGAAGGAAAGTCATTTGAAAACAATAGAAATTAATAAAATGTAAGGTGTTACGAAACTAGCTTATTAACAAAACAAATGTATTTCAGGGGATCCGGGCGAGTCTGGGCTACCAGGTTTATCTGGCGTTAGCGGTAAAGATGTGAGTCTTTGAAATATTAATTTTAATTATGTTATATTATGTCCGTTAAGCACTAGCATTTGTATTCGAGTCTTAGATGTTTATTTATGTATTTGAGTATGTTAATAGTCGCCTTAGAATTAGCTTTTTCAGTTTAAGGCTAGGTAAATTAAATTTAAAATATAATTTCTTGAATAAACATTTTTCGACTGTATTATAAGGTGGAGCTCGAACCCACAAGCTTCACTTACCAGGCGATTTCTCAAATCAATTAGCTACCAAGACATTATTCCAGGCATTTTACACCAACAATTTATTTTCTCAAGAAACAGTCTCAAAATATTCATTGAATCCATTTATCATTATTATCTCAGCCAAAACACGTCCACTGGTGGACAAAAGCCTTTCCCAAGGATCTTCACGTTGCTCGGTGCTGCGCCATCCACATCCTGCATCTTTCCGCGAGCTTCACCAGATCTTCGGTCCACTAACGGGCGGTCCCAATAATCTATCTATCGCTAGTTTTGACATTTCCGAGATAGGAAACAGTTTCTATCTCTTATTTTGCCATCCAGAGAAACAAAGACAGAAGTTGTTTTCTATCTCCGATATGCCAAAACTGAAGATAGATAGGTTATTAGGACCGGCCGTAAGTGGGGGCCTATCCACAGATCGTAGTTCGATACGCCGTCGCCATTCCAGAAACTATCTGCTCCTACGGCCAACGGTCTTCTCACTATGAGTGCCATTCACAGAACATTTTCCGTATTCTGTGCTCCCATCCACGGCTTCAGCTAATCAATTATCCGAGCGTCATCTTAGTTCTTCTAACGGACTTCTCAACTTCTGATTCGCGTAGGGAAATCATTGCTGTCTCTGTGATTTAACGCGGTGTGTTTCTTAGATGAATTTATTTGCTTCAAACTTTTTGTACAGGGTCTACCAGGCCCTGAAGGTCCTAGAGGTCCGCCAGGAGAACGAGGCCCCCAGGGCCCACAAGGCCCTCCCGGGTCACCAGCAAACATAAACTCTTCTTTTGTACAAGGTATTTTCAGTTATTTTTTTTAAGTATATGTTTCATAAATTCGATAAATGACATGAAGAGAAGTATAGAAGCGATTTCCTAAGGTATAAGGAAAAGTTTTTTCCAGAGACTGTTGATTCGAACATTAAAAAAAAAATTGCGTTCTAATGACAAAGACGATTAATTTCTTACAAAGTTGTTAAAGATAACAAAACCAAATGCCTTGTCGACACAATTTATTTGACTCGTTAGAAAAAGGTCGTGAGTTTAAGACACTGAGGCGGTAAAAAATCTTCAGTATAATATTGACAATTATTTGCATTAGAGCAATTTCAATATACTTGCATTACAGCAATGAAGTAAAATGTACTTAGTGTAAGTAAGAATTTAGTAAGTATATACATATTTTACAGGAGTTAAAGGACAAAGAGGCGCTACGGGTAGACCAGGCAAAGACGGAGCTCCAGGAGAGATGGGACTCCCAGGGCTAAATGGTGCAATGGTAATAAAAAAAAAAGTACCACTTTTTTGTAGTCATATAATATATTTGCTGTTGACTGCAACTTTGCTCGCGTGGTCTTTATTTTGATTCAGAGACATTCCTAATTTTTTTTCGCATAGATGACAAATATACAATTATTGATTTTTATTTGCAGATAGCTATTCATATACATAAGTTAAGCAGCTATTGAAAGTTACTTGTTTTGATTACACAAACACCCAGTACAGATAGACACGCTATAGAAAGCACACCATAGCTTGCCACATTAATCCGCCTGGAAAGCATACCGGGACCTCATAGCTGACGTCTTTCAAACCGGTGTCTATGCTAGCTATACGAAGGCGAAAGTCGACAAAACAAGAAATTGTTTCAGTTTTTTAATACACCTCGCCTGTTCTGTTAAGGGTTCCCCAGGTCTTCAAGGTACTCCAGGACTACCAGGTGCGCCAGGAGAAAGAGGTCTTCCAGGAGCGCCAGGACCGCAAGGGGAAAGAGGAGTTGAAGGCCCTCAGGTAATTTCAGTGCATTGACAGAGACCTTTGAGACTTGTAATGAGGTCACCAGCCCATATTAATACTGGACTTGAGCATCTCCAAAATAATTTTCTTATAATAGCTACGCTTGGCTGGCGGGTTTGCAATCGCAGTCCCAATCTCCAATGATAGAGACAAGTACAATTTTCTGGCCCTAGACTATATTACTTAATTTCTCTGCTTTTTCCTATTTATAAGAAGAGAGTTAGTGTTAGTCTATTTTTGGAAATAAGATAACGTATTTTCAGTTTTTAGTCAGTTTTTTCACGGGTATTACTAAGACTTCGCTGTCTGTCCATCTGTCTGTCACCAGGCCGTATCTAAAGAAAGAGCCGCGATAGCTAGACAGTTGAAATTTTTACAAATTATGTATTTCTGTTGCCGCAATAACAACAAATATTAAAAACAAAACAAAATAAATATTTATGTTCCTATACAAAAAACGCCATTTTTGCGCCACGTTACGCCATGAATGGTAGGCACTACATTAACTAAATTAATGTAAATACTGTTGTTTACCTAGTCAATGGTACGGAACACTTCGTGCGCAAGTCCGACTCACACTTGGTCGGTTTTATTTCAACATTAGCAAACCCAATAAATAATAATTTTTACTGATCAACACCCAATTTACTCAACAAACTCACCAGTGTTTCAGTCTAGCTTTACTCGTAACATTTTCCTTTGTTAAATATGTAGCTTTTTTATACCAGGGTATAGAAGGTCCTCAAGGTCGGGAGGGTCCCCCTGGTCCACCAGGAGTAGTAGCAACTGCCTCAGAAGGAACCAGTGTGCCTGGTCCACCCGGTCCTCAGGGCAAAAGCGGAGAGGTCTGTATTGAATGATTAAATTTGCAAATCTTATATGCTTAATTAGCCAGTAAGTAAACATTGTAAAGGCAGTAACATGGCACATCATACATGCCCTGCATACCCTGCCTACAACGTCTAACTAAATAGAATACCCTTGAAATAATCCTGTAGTTATTTTTATTTAAACTCAGGTACTTCATACCTTACCCAGAATTTCTGTGCATGTCCCTGTGTAAAAAAAAAGAAGTTTTTGTCTAAGGAATTGTATTTTCATTCAACACCAGCGATTTATTTGTCTATCATTTTCAAAACGAGGGTTCCTTTGTTTAAAGGTTTTTCTATGTGATACAAACTCTTGCACAAGACTTTGTACGTGTGGAATTTTAAAACTAGTTACCTCTCAAAAACTGTACGTTTTTTTTTTATAAATAATGGGCTTGCTCTTGACTACATACTTAACTATACTGTTAAGAAGAAGTCTAAGTTGGAGCGTGCTTACCCAGAGGTACTGGTTCTCCCACACACCAGCGGAACACAGAAAAACTGTTTGGCGCTAGACTCCGGCAGGAGGGGGGTAGCATCCAGGCGGCCTCTTACGAAGGAAGCCTACCACGCAGAGGGATCTGTTAGCCGTTATCATTGGTAAGAAAACCGAAGATGCCGTTGCCCAGGGTGGACCACTAGGAGGTAGATCCCACCACCCCGTTATTTCAAGATGAAAAGTAGCCTATTTTAGTCTGTAATCTGTCTACGTAATAAATTTCATTCAGCTGTTCTGATGTGATTAGGTAAAAAAAATACATCGAAACTTACGCATTTAAAATATTGGTTAGATTTCTTCATTGTACTCGTAATTGCGAAACGAACCTCTTACGTGAAGTCAAAAACTTCACCGTAACCTTGTTTTGATTAATTTATTTGATGGAAAGCTCATGTAGTATTTTATGGTATTTACTCGTATTTTGTGTTGAATGTCTGCCACTTGTTGTTTGTTGAGAATTTCTTTTGAATTTCTCAATAAAAAAAATGCAATCTACGTATTATTTCTAGAAAGGTGAGCCTGGATTGCCTGGTTTACCAGGAAAAGATGGTGTTGATGGTATTCCTGGAACTCCTGGCCCTAGAGGAGCACCAGGTTTACCGGCTCCACAAAGCTCTGTTTTTCCGGTAAGAAGTCACATTATCTACTCGTATTTATTTTATCGATATATGGCTTACAGTTGACCAGAATCGGTCTTAAGTTAGAAAAGTAAAGTCTTTGCCTATAATCTTACTAGGTACACTGACTATAATATTTGATTGATGGTTACTCCATTTCAGGCAGACTTGTTATCAGAAAATGAAGTGAGGAATATCTGCTCAGACATAATTGCTGGTGAGTCTGGAGACTTATATTAATAAAAAAATGTGGAAAACATCACATATACATTGTTCTCGTCCCAAAGTAAGTACTTATTTAAACTTTAAACTTTGTCTGTTAAATTAAGCTATTTATCAAAATTTTTAATAATACTACTCTAGTGAGATGTAGATAAATGAAAAACAAATTAAAAAGAAAAACCCACAAACAACCCAAGATCCGAGAAAATGTAGACTTTTTTCTTAAATCAACCCTCTCGGGATACGGGCCCGGGTCCTCAGAGCAGGTGACACCTTTAAAATCGGTGTGTACGCCACTCCACCACAGAGATCGTCATTTTAATAGTGAATAAAATGTGTTAGAACGTTTTCCAATGTATCATCATGAGAAATACCTTTTCCAGAAAGACTAAGAGAGTTGACTGAAAGTTTGCTGAGTCCTCCTACAGTGAGGGTGACTAGACGAGGACCCCCTGGCCGACCTGGCCCACCAGGATCTCCGGGTAAGTCTTAACAGATTATATTTAATAGGACATTTCTTTTTAGTACTTCAATATATCCAATATAGCCGTAGTAATTCAGGAAGTTTTGAGTTCAGAAGATTGTCGTGTGTGGTGCCAACACATTAAAGGAATAACAACACTATCTCTTCCTATGGATGACGTCAGAGAAAGAGTGCTGTCCGACGAAGACGTACAACAGCGTCCTCGTTCTATCATTGGCCAATCTGCGATCACAAACTGACTTTTAAGCAAAGCAAAGTTTTTTCATTTAAAATAGGCTAATTATTTAAGAAATTGTCAGGACTTCATTGATCACCACTTATTTTTGTTAGTCGGTATAAAAAAAGGAATTTTTTGTTATAGTTTTGATGCTATAATAATACTTATTTGGCACCATAGGTACTACAATACGAGTTTAATTGTAGATACTGATGAACAGAGTAACTGCTTTACAATAATGAAATCAATAATGTTACTAAATTATAATGGTGCATATTTCATTATTCAAAAGACAAAAGATCAATAACGCCATCACCGCTACATTTACGTAAGCACATCATAAACTTTGGACTTACAAATACGTCTTTATGGGTATTTACAAACATGATCGGATATCATAGGCCTAAATGGAGTTTAAAGAACCCTATATAAATATATGTAATAGAATATAGACTATTAAAACCAATTAAAACAGGAATTCCAGGAGAATCGGGAGGAATAGGCCCCCGTGGCTACCCAGGTGAATCAGGCGAGCCTGGCAGGTCTGGCGACGTGGGCCCGCGTGGTGACAAGGGCGATAAGGGGGAAAGAGGTCCAGCAGGCGTAGGATTACCAGGCCCTGAAGGGCTAAGAGGCATACCAGGTAATACATCAGTGGGTAGACAGATTAACTAGGGACCGGATTATATGCATTTCCGTATTAGCATTTTAAATATATTCTCAGCGGTATCATATTTTATTTAAGACTAGCTGTTCCCCGCGAATCCGTACGCGTCAATTTCTGTTTTTGTGATCGCGATTATTTTTGCAACATTTTTCACTAATGCTTCGCTCCTATTGGTCCGCAGCGTAATGTAATTTAGCCTAAAGGCTTCCTCGATACATGGACTATCCAACACAAAAATAATTTTTCAATTCGAACCAGTACTTCCAGAGATTAGCGCGGTTCAAACAAACAAACAAACTCTTCAGCTTTATAATATTAGTATAGATAGTCTCTCTGTATCTAGTCTAGATCTAGTTATGATATAGTATCGGCACATTTACAATTTTCTTTTCCGAGTGCAGTGCACACACCCTGCGTTTTGAAATTCGATAAAAGTGATCACATCGCGAATCCCATCAAATATCATGGTCACAATATAAAGGCTTTTGAGCACAATATTGACTTTGGTAAGGTATCATATCATTACTAAGTAAACAATCAGCAACAGAAAAACGAGCCCACAAAATGAACCAATTGAATGTTTGGATTATTTAAACTTTGTAGAATTTAACTTTAACAACACACAAGTTTAAGTTCAATTTAAAAGGTTGTAGTTAGAATTTAATTCAAGGCATTTGAAGGCGATTTTAGAGGCAGTAAATTGTCAGATATTGCATTTTCCAAACTATGAAACGAAGACGTCATTCTTATTAACAGTAAAGTTTGAAAACCCATCCCCGCACCTTAATTGTAATATTGAGTTATTAAAATCATTACCCATTCATTCACTCACTCATTCAATATAAATGTAGGTCACACACCAAGTTCTTTTTCGGCTATCCATAATATATTTTATGTTGCCTTGAAATCGATAATCTCTTGGGTTTGCTAGCAAGTAACGCCATATCGTTACTTTGATACGTTTTCTATGAGATATTTCCTTTCTGTTTATGCATAGTATGCCTACATCTGATACAGTATAGTAGAGCTCAGTACAATAGGTACTCGTATTAGGTATTATACAAATAGAAAAATAGGTATATTTGTATCCTAAAAGAGTAAGCACATCCCTTATAGCTAGTTTACAGTGAGTTGAATAGGTAATCTAAAGTAGCTTCAAAATTATAGCGCCATATCAATATTATTATATTGTTGGTACTACTATTAACTAGTATATTGTTTTAGTATACTATAGAATTGATTAAAAAAAAATCCTATTCATCGAGAATTGGAAAACTTAGATAAAGAAGTAACTTGAGTTAGGTTGTAATTTTTTTTTATACAGGACCGATAGGCCCTCCAGGTCCTGAAGGCAGAACTGGTCAACGGGGTGATCCTGGTCGAGAAGGTAAACTGTTTAAATTTGAATGCATAAATTGTTTAAAGTTATTTGCTAACCATGACATCTTCACATGTCCCGACGTACTAAACGCTTTCCCGAAACAGTAATTATAAGAAATATACCTTAAGGTACCTTAAAAGTATACCTTTTATAGCTGTATACCTATAATATGAGTAATAATAACATACATGAAATCCAGTTAAAATTATGATGTTCATATAATTTTCTTTACAGGTCCAATAGGCCCGCGGGGTGTCCCAGGCCCGCGCGGCACATGCGATTGTCCCACTGCGGCGTATTACTCGTACTTACCGATGGGTAACCAGAAGGGACCCTAGCTATATATAGTACAAAGTGAAATGTAAATATTGTATTTTAGGCTGAAGAAAAGTCTTTTACACCTATACAGGGTAATAAAAAAACAGATGTTTTTGAAAATATAATAAAAATATTTAATTGTTTAATCGGAAAAGAACAGAGGTAGATGATGGAAAAAGGAAACAAAAAAAAAACGATATTTAATAGCGATTTTTAAAATAACCTTATTATCTAAAATTTAATGAGATCGTTGGTGATGAATTTTAAATGAAGAGAATCGATTTATTGAACTGTTTTTACTATAATATTTCCAGTAGATTTCTAAAATCTTTTTTCTTCTAAACCACCCCTTTTCACCAACCTGTATATTTAACGGTCATCGATTTTTAACATTTGACTAATTTTTATTTGTATTTGGTTTTAAATTTTGTTCCTTGGAGGCAAAACAAGTATACATAGATTAAAAACTGTAATCCGACTACGAAAGTGCAGTGTTGATTAAACATTCTTGTAAATTCGGATAGGCACATTAATAAACAGGATGAAATTTTAACCAATTTCCAAAAATTTTATTGGCGTTTAGTATCGTATTTAAGGCCCATTTATGAAGTAAAAAAATGTAAAACAAGTTGTCACTCGAAAATATTTTTCACAATATAGTTTTTAATTTTTACGACCCTAGGCCTGTTAAGGTATAAAGGGAAAATCAAAAACTTATGAATAGCATCGTAATGAATGAATGAGATGCGCATCGCGTAAAAAAAATTTTGCTAGCTGGCCGTATCAAAAATTTTATATTTTTGGCGGACATTTTCTAAGTGCTTTATCTTGACATTATTGTACTGGACTCAATGATATTTAAAAAGTAATAGATATGTTACATGCGCTCTCAATATGCGTCCCTAAAACGTCACAATTGTGACGTCTTTTCAAATCCATGAAAGGGAAAGTAATTGTTCTTTTCACGAGTATGACAAGGACAAAATAAGAATTACGCATGTTGCAGTTGTTCGCAAGCGGCACATATATTTCGATAGTTTTGTAAGGGCATAACCTATCTATACTTTTTAAATATCATTGACTGGACTATACCAAAACAAAAAAATACGTCATTTGTTTTTTGTCTCTTAGATTGATATATTACAATTTGAAAGGTGTTTGAAATTTCATCCTGTATAAGTTGTTAAAGTATGAACAAACTTTGCTCATAATGAAAATACTCTACAATGATTTAGTACCTATGGTGCCAAATAAGTATTAATTGTGTAAGTAGATATATTTTTTTGTAAGTAAATAGAAATATCAGTGTGACATATGTATGTTTGTAACCTGCCTTAATTATGATAATCTATGGAAACATTTATTGTACTTACAATTTTTTAAAGTTTTAATTTACATAAATAGTAAGGTAATTAATTTTATGGTTTAAATTGGCTAAAATGATCCATTGTATTCCTTACGTAAAAAAACACATAGTATTTCAAGTTTTAAGACTTTATTAAATCTCCGACATATAATAAAATGTACAGTTATAAAACAGCCTCTAAGCTACTCACTTAGCTTGTCCATGCCAATAATATCACAAAATCATTTATCTAATTGCTGGCCGGTTCCATTTCTCTCACCGACTCGATCTCTGCTTTGCAAAAGAAGCATTGCTTAGAGTTTAGAAGGTGCTGCATTATGCACGCCCTATAACAATGGATAGAACTTTATAATTAGATCATCCCGATCAAAGAATTACCTAGTACATCTTTACTCAAAGAGGTAAGTACATACATGAAGCTGAAAATACCTTAACTTGTGACGAAGCAACAAATAATTATAAAACCTTTACCGAAGAGGTGAACTAGGTAGGTACCCTATATTTGACGTGTGAAAAGTAATCTTTTTGGAGAGACCTATACCATGCTAGTAAAGATGACAAGCCTTACCTTATACCATTCAAAGTACTTTTGGCTGCGTATCTGTACTATGTACAACAGTTAAGGAGCGATTGTTCAGATCAATCAATCTGAGTCAATATAATCCTGATATTTACCAAAATCAGTGTCCCACTCGAATCTCTTTCTCTCTCTCTCTCTCTCTCTTACCTGCAAGAATGGTGTCTGCAAGGCGCAAAGGCTGTGTCAGCTACCCTCGCGTAGCAGATAGTGCAGAGGAGTTCAGACTGCGCCTCACTGGAGCCCGGGGATCGCGCTTTTAGTATCGCTTCTTTGGTGAACCGAAGATTTTCTAAGAGCACGGAACTCTGATCACAGCATGTGCAAACCTGATGGTAACCAAAGGAGTTGGCCACAGCTCGTACAATCTTGACGTTTACGAAAATCAATGTCCCACTCGACTCTCTTTCTCTCTTACCTGCAAGAATGGTGTCCACAAGGCGCAAAGGCTGTGTCAGCTACTCTTGCGTAGCAGATAGTGCAGAGGAGTTCAGACTGCGCCCCACTGGAGCCCGGGGATCGCGCCTTTAGTATTGCTTCTTTGGTGAACCGAAGACGTTCTAGTACGCCTTCGAGAGCTCGGAGCTCGTCTGTTGTCACGTCATCAGGATCTGTGGTGTTAGGCGGTTGGGTTTGTGACAAAGTCATTATGTAGAGACACCCCATACATTAAATTTCAACTAATATTATAAATGTGAATGTGAGTGTGTTTCTTACGATTTCACGCAGAAACTAACATGAACCGATCATGATGAAACATTGTACACATATTTTCAAAGGTATTGTGAAGGACATAGGTTTGTATCCCGATGCTGGTTACAGGTTCCTGCCCGCGGGATAAAAAGCTAGTTAAAAAATAAATGGTGGTCCAAAAGGTGTATTTGTTTCTTCTCACACCTAGGTGTTTCCAAAAATATTCATTGTATGATCCGCGATTTAAAAATCATGAAGTTCAGAAACATAAATTAACTAAAATGTACTTCAAAATCAATCACACTCAATAACAACCACTTTAGAGCCGAAACAATGTAAATGATTAATAACTCTCGAGGCTTTTCCTAGTTAGGGAATGATAGAAGAGTTGAATGGAGTTGAATATAGTTTTTAGTTCATAGAGTCGTTCATTAAAGGTGAATCAGTACGTTTTCACTATGGGGTCAGCATAGCATCTTAAAGAAAAACCTTCATACATTTTTATTATAGTAAAGGGTCATCTACTTGGTATATAGCATATTTTTTTACTAAAACAACATAAGTATTTGGATTAACTTTTAGAGAATGCAATAAAACTGAACGGAATACTAACATTTGTAAAAGGAGAACTGTCGATCCCTGGCTTTTCCCAGCATAAACTCGAGACCATCGATTCGGAAGAGTGGCTCTGTCACTAGGGCTTTAGTAACCTTTTCAACATGCTGGAATATAATACATAATGCAACCTTGGTTTGTAATGTAAGTTACAGAAACTCTAATTTAAATTTATCCAAACCTTACTTTTAAATGCTTAACAACGGTTTTTATGCAAGTAAATTGTCGGTATGAATTTGAAATACAATGCCTTGAATAAACATTTCGACTGGCTTATGTGGGACTTGAACACAGTAACCTTCTCGGATGTTGGAGGTACATTATCAAACACACTGATGAAACTCCGTTGACTTACAGCGTAAAGTCTTGAATAAATTCGTCGACACATTAGCGGAAGGATTCTGGGTTAAAGCCCGACCAAAAGCAGTAGAATTTTTTATTTAAGGAATTGTATTGTACAGACAACAGCACGTCAACCTACCACAAAACGTCAAATTTACACAATTGATATTGATCTCTACTTGTTGGACTTAAAGTTCAAAAACAATTTAATGACCTTTAACTTTTTGGGTAGGTTGACTTGCCGTTGTCTGTACAATTAGAAGGGATCTTTGACAAAACATCATACCATAATAATATAGAGAAATTTGCTAATTTATTGCATTCTTGAAATGACCAACAAAGAAAACCATATGTTCGAGGTAATTTGAATCTTGACAGATGTCCAGATAAAAGATAAATATCAGGGGTCTTACTTCACAAGGCAGTTTTGGATCGAGCATCCCAATGAGACATCCGGCTACCGGCGCTAGGGCAACATAGTAGTGGACTCGATCTGTGTCGGGCAGACCTCTTGCTATCAGACGAGCGAAACTAGCGCCGCCTCCTCCCCTGACGCAAACCCGTGAGACTACTGCCATGAGGATCTGGAGAGAATTTAAATATTTTATTTTACATAAAATTGTGACTCGTCTAGAAAAGCTAGGTGTTTTTCATCAGCCCAAATCTGATACCTTACTCTGCAACACGAAGCTCGTATTTACGGTTATATCTGTCTCTTTCTGATACTTTAAGACATCGGTATGAGTGATAGGGATAGATGGATTCGTATTTACGGACATTGGGTTACGGAGTAAGGCCTCTGTTCACTGTTGGACTCAGGCCTTTCTAGAAGAGGGGATTTTGAGAGAAGAAGCTGCTACTCATATTCCCGTCTTCTGCTGTTCCTTTAAGTTAAGTAACAGCCTATAATCATCCCACCTGCAGGGAAAAGGCATCCATCATTGAATTCAAGTTACCACAGCAATGATGGGTATAGGCATAATAACCACGCTTGCCTAATGCGGGTTGATGATCACAAACCAGAGTGATGTTTGAAAATTCGAACCACACCTATTTAAACCATTAGACCAATGGAGCGCTGCTAATTTAATCGTCTATACAAAAAGGATGAAAAATTGTGGTATTCTCATATTTGAGGCCTGCTCACTCACGACATATTCTAGCAACGGGTTTTGCTATCGTTTGTGGGTATAAAATGACATCTGGTTTTGGATGTGATGCTTTTACCCACTACGATTAGGTACCTGACATGTCCTGCCAAGTAGTAGCTCGTTCTGCGTATCGCATGCTTCTGGTTTGGTCAGCATCTCCGGTACGAGACAGAGGGTCATCTCGAGCGCTCGCGCCAGCCCGTGGTAGAGGTCGAAGCATGTCGCACAGAGTTTAATCTGACGGGACTCCAGATGAGCGTCCACGTTCACACGGTCCATCTTTGAAAGGAAAATATAAATGAACTAATATGAGCATAATTGTGTGTCGGGTCGTTTGAGTTGACCTGTATCGTTGTTTTATACCTACAACAAAATTTCATTAAAGGGCAGTGTAGCAGAGTGTCTTTTAAACCTTTTCAGTTATAGTTGCCTGGATCACAAATATCTGTGGGTGAAGAAGCCATAAGTATTTCTGGAAATGTTGTTTAACGGCTGATAAGTAAGGCTCAGATTTGTAGTACGTACATCTGCTAAAAAAGCTTATCTACCATGGTCTTTATTAAAAACATGGTGTCCAATAAAGACCGCAAAAATTTACCGAATACCGAAATAATCGAAGATACCGAGAAAATACGATCACGGATAGAAATGATGGCGGTCACCTCTTGCATCATCGTGATGAACTCCGAGAATGCCCAGTTTAGCTGACTCAGCAGTGAATTTAGGAATGCAGCCGCCTCCTTAGGATGGACCGTTAAATATTCCTTCACTCTGCTTTGGATAACTTCTGAAGGGCATGGACCTGGAGATAAAAAATGGGGAGTTCCAAACTTCTATTGATATCAGAATTTATAATCTTTTAAAAGAACATGTACAATAAAAATGATTAATGTTTGATTAGATATCCCGGTATCCCTTCCCTTGGATGACATTAAAATATTCCTTGACCCCTTCATTTCTATCTATTGTAGGATCTCTGCGTATTTCCTCCCTCGCATTGTTAAGTGGGTGAGGAAATAAGTAGTGACGAATAACACACTACTGAAATACGCAGAGTAGAATAGAAAGGTAGTAAGAAGAAATACTGTAAAAGAGGCATATGCCTCCTTTACCGTCCACCTGTTCTCATGAATGATTTTCTCAGGTAAGTAAATAACAAGATATTTGTGAAAGTACAGAAATCAGAAATCAGAAACATTTATTGTGAATCATAGGTAATTAATAGATACAATAGAAGGTGTAGTGTCACTATGTTCCGCCAAAGTAGGCATACAATAATTTCATAATTATTAAAACAAAATAGCAATGCGAATTAAAATACAGTGGTTAGCATTCAATTTCCTAATTAACATTACATCATTGGTATTGTATAATTTGTCAGAAGACAGCCATTTTTTAACTACAACACACATTTCATACGTTGCAATAGTATGGAATTCAATATTTGTATTTATACTTATCTGAATAAGATGGTGAAGTAGGTATTATCTATTTGCAAGAAAAACCAAGATGATTTACTAATAAGCATAGGGAAAGAAATATGCTAATAAGCCAAAGAACCAATTACTTACCGAAGCACTGGCTCATGAGACCGGCGTCTACTTTGGCACCGAGATTGTTTATGGTTGGCTCCCTGTCTCCGTACCTGCAGATACAGCCTTTTTTTATACATTAATAGCTATACACATAGGAACTCAATAAACGAACTTATTTTTTAGCGTGATGCCAACTCCTTAACTTTAATATGGATTTGGTTACGACGCCAGTAATTAAAAATATAGTATAATATTTATAAAAATCTATATTTCTATGAAGGCTGAATCATTGATGAGTCGTCGACACTGTTAGACAGGTCGGCAGTGTCAGGCGAATGGTACAAGTTAAAAGTAATAATTGGCTTTTGTTGAGGAGGGATAATATTTTGACGCATATTCTGCAAGAACGGTGTATCGGGGTGACTTTGAACCATTATAGTTATTGTAGATAGATAGATAGATAGATAGATAGATAGATGAACACTTTATTGCACAAAAACACAAGAACAGAAAATAATACAAACAAGATATTAATGTCGGTACAACAAGGCGGCCTTATCGCTAAAAAGAGATTTCTTCCAGACAACCTTTTGGGTATAGGAAATCTTATATTAGTGTAGAAAGGTTAACGCATTGCGAAACAAATTGTGCGAAAAGATAGACAGTCAAAATATTTTTTAAAAATTCGAATATATACCGTAAAACATAATAAATATACCTGTATAATACATATTATATAGAATAATAAATATAAAATAATATATATGTATATATATATATATATATATATATATATATATATTGTGTGTATGTATTGTATTTAAACAAATACAATATATACACACAATACATATAATAATATAGTATATACAGTACAGCACGTATATAAGAACAGCTGTCTACACAAACCCTAACCGCTAACCGATACAAAGCATTAGCGAGACAGATAAACTGATAAAGTGCCTTCACTCTAGTCTTGAAGATGGGAAGTTACTCTGATTGTCTGACGTTTAAGGGTAGAGAATTCCATAAACGTTATAGTTGTCTGGATCATAAAAACTGTGGGTGAAGAAGCCTGACAGTTAAGGAAAGCTCTGAAGCAATAAGTATTTCTGGAAATGTTGTTTAGATGCTGATAAATGAAGTCCAGATTTGTAGCATATGTTATGGGCCGAAGCAGTGTTATGTGGGGGTTAGTATATGAGTAAGATAAGGTGATCATTATAAAGTTTAACGAGTTACCTCAAAAGTAAAGAGAGCTTAAGAAATCCGGTACAAAAATATATATATCTCGAGTATTTGGAACAAATAAGTATTTTGCTGACGACCTTATCTTAGTATGACCAATTTCTCTTAACAAATAGACGAAGTTACAGAAGGATATATCGCTTGATTTGTTTCTGTGGGTATTTACGTAAAAGAACTCATCTGCCAGCTGCATTAGAACAGCCAGTTAAAGAGATATGCCCAAAAAATGCCTGACACGTTAAAAACCTACAAATATCTCCAAAATCTTTTTATAATAAAACATGAATTATTCCTTACATCTCAAGTCTGTTTAGTTAGGGTAATTTTTTCCGTTTTTATTGTATTAATTTAAAATGTTAGGTATTGTTTGCATGCACAGAGGGCGGATATGCATGGCAAATCAAATCTAAAGAGGACAATAACTGGAAACTAGCTAGACCAATATGATGGTATATTCTGTGATATTAATTATTACAGTAAGCCGACACAGCATACTTCTTGTCAGGTGGACTGATGAGATGCTCAGGATTACTGGAAGGTGTTGCTAGCAAAAGGTTCAGTATGTGGAGCCGTGACGATCTATAAGAGCAGATGTGCAGATGATTTGCTGATGATTATGGCAATGCTATAGATGGTGTCATTGATAGTTTTAGTTATATGAGACATTTTCCAACTTGTTTTTTATATCAGTAAAACTTATTTATTCGTACTATATGTATTAAAGCTTATCAATTTGTGCTGTATCTACCACGAATTACCTAGATAAGGAGTTAGGGTCGGTAATAAAAACCAAGTTCGGGGAAAGCTCTGCTTAGATCAGACATAATTAATATATTATGTAGACTGATTTCTTATGCATATGTCCTGTGGTGTCTGCACATGAAAGTGAATAGCACCACCAGTTCTTAAGAGTGTCGTGAGAGACGACTAAAGAATACTCCCTGAAGAAGTCGGATAGCAGCCTTTTCTTTCGACCAGGGGCTAAACGGCGTCGTTTGGCTGATACTATGGTGATGAGGATGGAACTGTTATTTATTTACTTTTTTTGTTCTTTCAATTTGTCTCGGTATTTGCTTTACATTTTTATCGCACGTTACATTAAACAAGCCTACATCCGTTAAATATTCCCAGACCACACATTAAATAGAAACCTTGCTAACATACGGAAAACCGTTGTCAATTTCATACGATCAGTTTTTAATCAACTGGGTAAACAATTTGCAATCTAAATGTGCCTTTACGTGATAGTATGTATTAAGAAACTCCACCAAATCATTTATATCACCGTGGATTATCGGCACAAATTTTGTCTCAAACTTGTACCAATAACATTATCTATAAATTCCATAAGGCTATTCATATGTTTGATTTATTGTATTGTTTACCAGGGCATCACAGGGTATACCTACCTTTATTCTGTGTTTGATAAGTTATGAAAGTCACATTGTATAAAAAGGTAAAGAGTTTTATTTTGAACTAGCTTTTGTCAACGACTTCATCGTGAACACAATTTTAAAGAACTCGGTTTGGAGCAATGATATTTAAAAAGTACCCACTTTACTTTTTAAATATCATTGCTTTAGAGAGTCCAATCAAATAATGTAAACATAAAAAACAATAGATTTGTTAACACAATTTCAAAGAACTGGGTTTAGAGCAATGATATTTAAAAAGTACTTAACTTTTTAAATATCATTGGTTTAGAGAGTCCAATCAAATAATGTAAACATAAAAAACAATAGATTTGATAACCAAGTTGACACATGACTTCATACAAAATCCAACTGTTATAGCATGTATCCGCGGTAACTACGCGGAATTTCGTATATTAAGATGTATAAGCTATATTGTTGTACAGTGTAAATTTTATTAAAATACATTCATTAGTTTTTGCATAAAAGAGTAACTTAACGAACATCCATACATACAAACTAGCGCGTTTATAATATTAATTAATCCCTCAACCCCCATGAGACAACCGGTTGTCGCGATAACAATTGATTTCAATTGTGTCTGGAATAACTCACGATCGAGGGATTAATAGTTATAACAGCCGCCAATAGCCGTCTCTGCAGCACTAGCCTGCAATTGTCCCGAAGCAGTAATTGGATAAAATATTGGGGCGAGTAAAAGACACGCCTTAGATTTAGGTGTAGTAAATATATAGACGTGTAACTTACTTGGCGGCCAGATGTGGCCACTGCCGATGGCGGAAACCGAAGCCGGTGCCGTGCCAGAAGCGAACAAGTACCCAGTTCGACTGCGCCCACGCACGGTTCTGGTACGGCCGAACTAGTTCTTCCACCATGCACATTTGTCTAAGGGATTTAAAATATGTACGTGTTAACCAAAATGCACTATGGAAATATCATTTTCTCTTAGGAATTATTATATACAATAACTAAAGTTTTTAGTTGTTTATATGTATTGTTAGATGATTATTATGTATAAGAAGTGGATAAAGTGTTGATTAGCTATAAGTTGTCATTTGAAAATGTTTAAATTAGTGATCAAGAATACGAGTAGTCAGGCTCGATTTATAAATTACCTGGTGAAACAGAGATATTCTATCAAAACCTGGTAGAAAAATAGAACTCACTGTTTCATCGGCACTCGCTCTATAGCACGCATCGTGGCAGGCTGCGTGGCGAAGGAAGCCAGGGTTTGCACGAGAGATTCCCTCGTGCTGGCCAGTACGATGCGGGAGTCTGCGAACTCCGCGCAGAGGAACGCTGCGCAGGAGACCACTAACTCATCCCATTCTGTTAAAATAGCAGAGTATATCTCATAACCATAGATCTGATACATATTATCTACACTTACTTTTTGGCTAGGACATCATGGAAGCGGCTTCTTAAAACATGTATGTCGATCCCGATACCCCGGAATGTTTTGGATACAAAAGTATATTCCATAACAGTCAACACTTCAACTTTAGGATAATATTCATACATCCGAGTATCCAATCTCTACTCAGAACAGCATCAATTATTATGCTAACCTCCTCACAATTAATTGCTATCACCACCTTATTAGAATAATAGCACTTCTCCTCGTTTTATGGGTGCCATAAGAGGTGATTCAGGTACACCTGCCAGAAGAATACGGACTGTACAATCTTATTTTCGCCACTGCACACTCGTCCGACAGCGATCAGTAACCAGCCAAGCGTGGCAATTATGGAAAAATCCTACTTCTAAAAAAGCTCAGGTACAGACAGCAGTACATAGTGAGACTGATATGGGTTGAATAAATATTTCTAGCATGTTGTCTCTTTCACAAATGCTCGATGATAGATGACGCTTTAAATGTAACGCCAGAGCAAATTTAAATTTATCAGGATATTTGTCAAATTTCAAGTGGCCGTTGTGGTAAATGTTAAGTTACGATCGTTGGATGTTTTATAGTATTTAATAACCTGGAGTCTGCTGTACTGGTATGGTGGGATGCATGTACAGCCGCAAAGTGTTGCAGAGTTCCAGCATCGCGTCCACGTGGTACTCCGGCACAAACGCGAACAGAGAGTCCGCGAACTCTGTTCCCCCTTCTGACAAAAGCGATGTGGAAAAAGGAGAATTCAATTCAACTGTCTTTAGTAAGAGCCTGACTAGAATCACTTTATAAGTTTTGGGAAAGACCAGTCTATCTACTATCTACTTGAGAGATTATACTTTATAATGTTCAAAACACAGATGACATTAATTAAAATTAGACAAATCTGTACATTAAGGCAGTCTTATTACTAAAAGAGATCTGCCCAGGGAATCTTTGGTGAAAGAAAAAAAATCGTGAAAGTAAACGCAGTTCAAAATAAAGAGTGGACAAGATGTTACTAACTACAAGTATAAATGTTAACTGTACTTAGGAAGTAGAAATGAAATCGTTACTGAGCCCAGCATTCAATCACATGTGGAATTTAGTGGACTTTTGCAAGTTGTGTTTTTTAATAATCATACCTAAATCGACTTTGTAAACGATCAAAACTTAGATCTCGATCCCACTTACGACTTAGTGTTCCCATTTGAGATTGAGATCCAATCCTAGGAGTGGTGGCTCTCGACGTTGGACTTTGAGGGCTGAAAAGCAATTCAAACACCTATTACTTGTTTTTTATGGTGAGGTGTAGACACAAGTTTAATACACTTTTTTAAAGATGTTCACTTGAAGGTTTGAACAGGAATAACTTTTCCCCTCGAGAAAAGAGCTACGAGAGAAGCCGAAGTAGATTTCCACCTGAGATAATAATAAAATCAACAAAGCAATACCTTTGGTCTGAACTGGAAGTATACTCTAGTTGTAGTGACGCGTAGCTTGCCCCACCTAGGATGGAACTCTTGCCAGGCAAGATTTCTTTACTGGCCACCTGAATTGTTGATCAAAGATAATATATTTTATGTATAAAAAACACATACACATACATTGGCTCCAAGGTATTTAGGCTTACTGGTCTATGTAAAAAGTAAAGTATACTAGCGGCCTATAATCTTATCATCGCACAGCAGGGTAATGCTCGAAATCATTGAATTAAAGTTTCTATAGCAATGATTGGAGCAGGCATCACAAGCCCGAGCAATGTTCGCAAATTCTAAACTCTTGTACATCTCAATTGTATATTTTGACACATTTATTATGGAAGTAATGTCAAAATATACGATTGAGATGTAATTGCGGTTCTATTGAGCCATTTGTAAATTAGCGGAATTGGGGCCCTGGGGATCAAACCCAGGACCCCAAGGTCTTGACCTGGTACTTAAACCACTAGTCAAACGGGGCTATATTTTTTTATAATTTGCTGTTTAAACTCCATCTTCATCTCACCTGCGTATGAGTCGCATAGTCAGGGTCAGACGCGAGTCTTAGCGAGTGTAGGGTGCCAGAGAAGTGTTTGGCAAGCTCCGCCTGCCTCTGCTTTGTCCAGATCGCTCCAGTTACCCATGCCATGTGAAGCGCGCCCGCTTCTAACTTCTCCTATAGTAAAACTTAGTATTAGCATAGGGAAAGAAATATTTGGTACGTAGATAAAGAATGGAATTTGACATTGCGCCGACTATAGTCGTCAAATTTGTCGCTATTTATGATCAAGTCTGATCAAGTCAACTTAAATGTGTAGATCATCTGTTTTTCTTATTTATCCGGGCTTTATAAACATTTTCTCTGTGATAAAGTCTAATCAACTCCACATAAAGTGTATCAATCATCGGATTTATTTTTGATTTCATTAATGCTCTCATGGAAATAATTGTTTCTACTCATGCAAATAACCTGACTAAAAAAGTATTGCTAAAAGATGGCAGCAGCGTTTTTTCTTTGCCAACACGTCTACCATGTGCAGAGATTATGGAACATTACTCCTTCTGGGGAGGCCTAGCGGTTCTAGCGGTAGACCGATGTGGGCATGTGGGCTGATAATGATAAAAGGGAGTCAAAGGCTCTAAGACGAAGATAAGATCGTGGTTTTCGGCAATAGGATCTCATAATCACTGGCGACCTAGTTTCTATACTTTTAAAAGTTTCTTTAACATAATGACCTGTGTGTTGTGTCTCTTTAACGTACTTCTAAAAACAGATTATTCATACATCAAGCAAAAAATCGTTTGTCAACAAATTTAATCCACTCATAGAATTTAATAGCTTTCTTGTGTCTTTTTCAATGAATACTTAGTAGAAAAAGAGAAATTGGTTACCACACCAACCTCATAAACTGTCTTAGATTTTTCAAGTTCGTTCAGAATCTTCTCCATCAGCTGTTTCCTAAGGTTTTCTTGTTCAGTTAGTTCTCTATTAGCTCCTGAAATATTAAAAATGTGATTATATTATTCTAGTTGTTATAAGCTGTTGAACTTCAAGTGACATTTACCATTACCAGCTTTAATTTCTGAAGTAACAGTATAAATGCGTTGTTCAATATCGTGAAGACAGTCTGCCATATCCAACTGATTGTCTCTGAGTTCACATAGCTGGAAAAAGATAAAACAGTGGGTAAGTTACTGAGAACATCCTAGAACGTTCATAAATTATTATAAATAATTATTATCACTTCTAAATCTTTAATTTAACTACTATTTACTTAAGGATTCACTTTGGACTTGGGTTTTTATAGTCCCATCATGGCCTCAATTCACAATGTCTATAAGTACTCGTATTTAGTCAGTAGTGAATCATTTACCTTCTCCGCATGTTTAACAGCTGATCCATGGTACAAAGCCAGCAGCCCATCGATGAGTCTAAGATGTGCGGTCCTGACATCGATAGAGCCCGCCCCGGGCATCATTGATCTTGTTCCTTTAAGCGCCAGGGCTGTTTCACCAGTTGTTCTAGAGGAGATAAAAAGTATAGTAAAGTAACAGCCACTGATGCTATATACAACATGTTCCCTTTGATATCCCACTAAGGTTATGTTCTATAGGTAAAAATAATATAAAACACCCTAGAACATGTGGTTCAAAAATCAATAGTTTCGAATATAACATCAATTTTAGTTAAATTTGTTACAAAAATGTAACCAGTATGGCGAATCCTTAGTTTTGCGAGACGTTGGCAAACTTACACTAAAGTGTAGTAGTAAAGTAGCGGGAGAGCGTAACTTGTGTAAAACATTGCCGTGTGTGGGTGTTCCATTGATAAGTAGGTACGAGTAAATCGTGAATGAAAATTCAACAATTCCTTCATAACAAGGTAAGGGTGTTTTACATAAACAGTCGTGACTTTTTAGAATTATTTTGTATGAAATAATTAAACAAAAAAAATTAATAATTGAAAAATAATTCATATGCAATTTGATTCTTTACCATGGTCTGTTTAATACCCTAGAGTTATGGGATATTAAAAGGAACATGTTGTATAAAACTAGATACATACACAATAAGCGTCAGAAAAGTGTCCCAACTAAATGTGCATCCATTTGACATACGGGTGCACTTTTAGCCTACGACCTATATCAATCGAATAGATAAAACATGACATAAATATCAGTGCTATCGCAAGCCAACATAATTTGGCCGGGTTATAAAATTGACACTGTCAGAAAGTCAACCCCTTTTCGCCCCCTTGAAGGATGATTCCTGGGATTTTTCTATATCCTTTCTCGGGAGTCTAAATACCTTTTTTTTAAATTTCTTCACTACAGCTACCTATTATGCTGTTTGTTTCCCACCTAAAGTAAGGTTCTGTAAGATTCAGTGTTACCTGTTAGGCACTGGAGGCATTGGTTGATGCATGAATCTGGCCATTGAGGATATTACTTGAGGAAGAGTGGCTAGACCTGGCGAACCCGCCGTCATATCACTGACACCTGCAAAACGCTGAAAATGATTATCTGTGTACTGTGATTTTACTGCCATATAACAAAATGATGCTATAAGTATATGGGGAATAAGTTATTTTCCCTAGCAGCCAGTCAGAAAAGCAGTCGCTTGGATGACGAATCGGTCGGCGAAATTTCTTAATAAGTCCTAAGTTTTAGTAAATTGTTTTCATTAAAATACGTGGGTTCACGGAACGCTCCGTGGGTGAACGGTGGAACGGTAGGTTCCGTGAATTTAACGTGCGGGTGCCCGGGTCCATCGTGTGGCAGAAACATAAAACTCATATTTCGAAATTAATTGACGTAATTAGATAGACTGGTAGGTGAGTACTCATCCCTTTCCGACGGTCGGATTGATTGATTTTTTGTATCCACAAAAAATATATCGCATAATATATCTGCGCGTATCATTTTAGAACGGCTTCACTTATTTTTAATATTGTACGTAATTTCCAAGACGAGGTCAGGGTTTGTATAGAAAATCCATACTTTAATATTATAAATGAGAAAGTGTGTGTGTCTGTTTGTTTGTCCGTCTTTCACGGTAAAACGGAGCGAGTTAAATTTTTAAGCGGAGATAGTTAAAGGGATGAGGAGTGATATAGGCTACTTTATGTCTCTATCTAACCCCCCACTTCCATAAAATGGTAGGTGGAAGTTTGTATAGAGCATTCCGAAATTTTCAAGGTAGAAAGCTAAAAATTGGTAGGCGGACTATTTGTGACTAACAAAAAAATCGTTTAAATTTTCTTGGAAATCCGCCCCTAACCCCTTAAAAAAGGGTGTGAAATTTTATATGGGACTTTCGCAGTTTTCAAGGAAGCTAAAAATCGATACACAGACTCTTTGTTACCAATGAAAAATACCTATAAATAATTTTTTTTGTAGTTCCCTCAGTCCCTAAAATAGGGGATGGAAAATCAGGAAACCGTGTTACCCCGATTTTAACGCGAGCGAAGCCGCGGCAAATGCTAGTCTCCGTATAAAAAAGTGTGTAAGTTCGTGAGACAGCAGACATACTCGTACTTAGTATACAGAGTACATTTTTTCTCATTTTCTTCATTAGTATTACAACTTTGCAAAGCCAGGCGTCGAATCTAGTTTCCTATAAAATTATTTAAACCTAACTCTATATTAGAATATGTTTTTCGTAGGCCTGAGCGGAATACATTTAGGCGCGTGACGATATTAAGGAACCTCCTCCTCATATTGAAATTTGGGGTCGTGTGAATTAATTGAGTGCTTTAAGATCAAAAGGTAATTCGGCCCTGTGCGAAAATACGGGTCTTTACGGACGAATGCGGGTATTATACGAAAGAATAATCTACGAGTACAGTCATGGCGGCGCTGAAAATGTAAAGTTCCGTTTTCATTTAGTCAATTAGAGCTTCTCATTATAATATGACTATTTATTCTATGTATCATATGCATTTATTTATAAAAAAGAGAAGATTAAAATATACTACAAAAAATTTTAGTGTCATGATAAGTGTGTCTCGACTCGACACACCAGGAATTGGGAATACTAAAAACCACCTAATAGCTATCGTGTAGCTTTCATTACTACACGATAGCTATTTTACATCCAGGTACCCGAATCAACTCCAGGAGCTTTTACAAGCTTTAAAATATATGCTAAAAAAAAAATTAGGTTGAAAATTATTCTCGCGTCATGGAACATTTGGGTTGATTTTCAAATAGGTAAGCAATAATAATACATGGTTTACTTATATTAAAATATATACTTGGTTTTTAAAGTTTTTTATTACGAAATGCTACGAACAAACTACGAATTACTACGAGTATTTTAGCAGGTACAGGTTGGCTTTTATCAATACTTTCACCTTAGAAGTAACATCGAATATTGTTAGTTATACCGAATCAATAATGAATTTTAATTAAATTTCAGAGTTTTGTTGTAAAAACCCTTGAAAAATATTAGTGCATCATTTTCGTTAAGCTAATTAATGTAAGCATAAGGTCTATCTACTGAAGGCCTGCCTTTTGTATCTCAATTAAATTGATTATTAAGATCAAAGAGCCCCTAAATATTTGTACTTAGTATTATATAACGCAGCTATTTGTGTTAATTGAAATTCTAATAAATAAATACCAGTCGATTCATGTCTCGAATAATTCGAGACATGAATCGACTTGTATTTATTTTAAAAAGGAATCAATTATTGATTCCTTTTTAATTGGTCTCTTAATTACTAGTCAGAACTTAGTAATTTTGAAATTAATGTCTGCTTTTTAAATTCATTCTTGTCACTCTTGGTAGGAAGGAGCTTCCAGTAGTAAAAGTTGTCTAGTATATTGACGTCCGTAATATGAATCATGACGGTGTTTTCACTTGAGTTGTATGTGCATTAATTGATTAGATGACACTTCGATTAACTGTCAATATGAAATTCTGGCATAGATTTAAATGGCAGTAGTAAACTATGACGTTTTTCCATAGGCCAAACTGTGATTCCCTAGCCAGGCATGGTGATTATGGCTAAATTCTGCATTGATTGGACCGAAAGTTTAATTACTGACATCAATGTTTATTCGTGGTCGATACGATTTTGATCTCGTGATATCACATAAATGATTTTCCCGCTTCCTTATTTTCGCTTTCATATTGAAAACGCGCGACTTAATAGATTCTTTTGATAGAGACACGCCGTAATTCGTTCCTTTGGGATCATATATGGCAGTGTCGTCTGCGTGGATATAGTACAAGATGTTTGTTCTATAAATATTATAAAACCTTTTTTTCATAAAAAAAATACCAACAAAAAGCGTTAAATTATCCCTCAACTTTAGGTCGGTGCAAGATAATTGTCAGTTATTTTTAATTTGGCCCCGATTTAAAATTGGTTGTTTATTTCACATCTTTCGTCGGTAAAGTTTTTGTTACAAAAGAAGTTTTTTTATTATTAGGGGTTAAAGTATGAAATTGCCGTTTTGTATGGACGAAATAGAGAAAAGTCATTTTTCCATACTAACATATATTTAGTTTTTTTAAAAACGCCTGAACCGTTTTCGATGCAATTAAAGGTGAAAGTTAGATGGTTATAAAGCTACGCATTTAAGTATTTAAATTTCTGAAAATCAAAGTATTTAATACAAATATACTTAATTGAAGCAAGAAGGTCAGCTGAAACATTGTAAGGGGTCTTTTCAACTACTTCCTTTGAAGTAATAGGCACTAGTATTGCATTTTTTTTTAGTAAAAAGTTACTTTATTTAGTTTTTGATACAATACAAAAAGAATTACGCAATAATATGACTATACTTAAGAGCTATAAACAAAATAAAAAGTGGAAAATAATCGGCAATTTCATACTTTAACCCCTATTATTTTCGATGGCATATAAAACTGAGACCAACTATGTGGAATACTCTTAATACCCTATCATCAAGAGAATCATCAAAATCTGTCATCCTGGTACAATATTAAATGAGTGTTCATAGATAGAAAATATATAAAATATATGTATAGGTACGCGTCAAACTGAAAACCTTCTCTTTTTTTGTCGTTTGACAACTTTAAGATACTCTTTATTTTTATTGGTATCGATATTGATTTAGTAAAAAGAGATGCCATCAAAGGTGTTCAAAAGTGAATTTAACTTTGGTTTAGGTTGCATTTTAGCAAGAGCAGCATTGAGAGTGGCGGTATTGAAATGTCGTTTCAAGTATTTTTATGATCCTTTAAAATATAGTAAAGTAAAATAGTAGTAGTATCCTTTGCCTTAGTTCAACGATAACCGAATTAAACTTATGTAAAACGTAAAAACAAATGGCAAAGTTTCGATTAATTGAATGATCATTCTGGCTGATGATTATAATATTTTGCCGGACATATTATTTGCAGAGGTCTACTAACAGAACAGATATGGTTTGATAATAATAAATCATTTCAAAATGGAAACCATTTTGACCAAATTGTTCGCCATTTTCGCGCTAGGCCACAAGAGCTTGTGGTCAGCTCATTAGCGCGAGCTTTAGCTCATTTATACGCTGAATATCTACTTAGTCAGAGCACAATTTTAACTGTTTTGAACATGTATTTTATTTTTCATGTATTATTTTCAATATATTCTTCCTTTTTCTTTTATATCTCTAACAAAGTGCCCTAATGTTGTTATTTATTAATTTTAAAGTGTAGTAAGTGTTTAGGATTCATTGGCTCCCACAAAATATCAGCATCATAGCAGGCCATAAACTGACACGAGAAATGCTGAGCAGGATTCACATACCTATGAGGTGTGATAATGTGTTTTATTTTAGGCCGGCACAGTATAAAAGCACTAACATGTACAATGACTAAAACTTTCATGATCACTGTCTTAGGTGTTAGCTTCTTTAACATAATTTAACATAGGCCTTGGTTTTTTTAGTTATCGATTTTCGACATGATCACTAAAGAACTGAGTTTTTGAAGCGACTATATCTTAGGGCGCTATATCTTCACGTAGAAAGATCTGCCAGCGCAGGCAGTCTTATACTTTAAGCCGAATCAGAAGTATAGAGACGTTTCTACGTAAATGCGCCCATATACAGAAAACTGGAAATAAATACATGTAATAGATAATGGGAATACTTCTTTCGGTAATTATACCGGTAATTGGATATATTAATATACTGTCACCTGTGTCAATACCTCCTCCTCGATTGTAGCTCGGCTCAAAGCTTTGTATAAACGGATTGTCTTCTCCCAGCACGTTGACTAGATCCTGTCTATAAAACAATAACATTTTTTATTGATAATAAGACCTTTAAAGCGCTGTGAGCGAAGCGATACGAACGAAACGAGGTTCGCTTGGTTTAGCTTTCTCTTGCGTAGCTTATCTCTGAGGTTCTAATTGAGGTTGATATCACGAATGATATGGAAAAAGCTTAACGAACTGAGATTCGCATATTTCAAAATATGTGTGTGTGACATCACTAAAAAAAAGTTCGACGTAAAAAAAATGCGACATACGTTAGTATTAAGTTTATTATGATTCTTGTTTACCGTAAAGTCCTGACCAGAAACGGTAGGACACCTCCTAACCGATCAACGTTGTAAAAATCAAGTTCACCGTCTATGAAAGTTCTTGCTGGCAGATGTGGCGGCAATTGGCTGTAATAAAAAAGATTAACAAAAGTTACAAAAGTATGTATAGTGTCATTGGATGGAACTGGATTGCTAGTATATTATAGCGGCTTTGGTCTTCGCTCTACTCGTACTTAGATAGTAATACTGACATTCGTTTCTCTACGGACCAACGTTGGCTTTGCCATTGAGCTATCGTGGCAATTGCTAACTATATATGAAAAAATATGTAAGATTTTATTCAAAGCAACCGCGACGCAGCGCTAGCGTGCACAGGGCACATCTCCCTACGCACGCTAGCATCAAGCTTTATACCATCTTTGAGTGGAGTATTGTAGCTAATATGGTGAAATACACATCAGGAAACCTCAGTTTTGAAGTTGGTGTTAGTGACAGTATAGGAGCTGGAGACCAATTTTACTAACGTAAATTATGAAAACTTAAACGTAACAACTAACGAAACGCAACTAAACGTCAACTTCGGTTGTCACACAAGACTGTATTCTACTAACCATTTTTACTAAACGAAATCTAAACGTAAGCTGAACTGCTAGCTATCGATCCAACAAAAGTAGCCTTTTACTAGCGTATGCTCGACCGGTAATTTTGACAGTTGAAACGTTGGTCTTCGGCTGCGCGCGCTTCGACTGACAGCAACGTTAAATCACTATTGGAATATGAATTTAGGAAATCGTTCAACTTAGTTTCGATCGATTGATAAGGTGAGCTGAAACGCTACCGATATTGTTATTATTTTTGCGTTTACGTTTTGTTATTTTACGTTAGTAGAATTGGTCTCCTGTCTTTGGTATAAACAATTAGTTTTACTGTAGTACGGTCGGCCAAGAAAGTGGTGTACCAGTTTTGACAAAATTTCATGTGTCAGTAAAATAACGATATCCGACGTTTTAGACCCGAGTTCACCAACACTTAAACAGCCGGTAAACAAAATGTGACGATTAATTTGACACAATTTCCATACAAAACATGTCAAATAATATTTTAAACGCTGTTTAAACTTAAACATCTGTTGGTGAACTCGGGCCTTAGTATTAGTTGCTGCCAGAATATATTTTCATGGGATAATCAACCCTGTTTGAACACCAACCCGCATTTGGCAAGCGTGGTGATTATGCCAGTACACCCATCATTGCTGTGGTAACTTGAATTCAATGATGGAGTGATGGAGGCCTTTTCCCTGCAGTGGGATGATTATAGATAGATAGATAGATAGATAGATAGATAATACTTTATTGCACAAAACAAAGGTAGAATAAATTACATTGAGACACATCCGTACAATAGGCGGTCGATTATAGGCTGTTACTTTTTTTTTTAATCAACCCTGTTGTTCTCTGACGCGCGAATTTAGGGTGATAAACCTCTTACTAGGCCGACCGTACTATATAATGATATAGGGTAATTTGCAGTTGCGGTTGATGACACATTTGTCCAACAGTGTTTGTTTTTGTTTGTGCGGAAACAGTCAAACTATAGTACGTAGAAACCAAGGAAATTTAATCACGCTCCATATTCTGTAATTTGCTTTGCCGTATTCTAAGCAAATAGCACCTATTCACTTTACTATTATCTTTCTTCAGTGTAAGTTATACATGTCATTATCAATACTTCTTTACCTTTTAAAATATATTTAACTAATCTAATTTAGATAATTGTAGTGGTAACAAAAACATCGATTCCCGATCGGGCCAATTTAGAATTACAATTAGAATATTTTTTTACTTGCATTAAAATATGGTACATTTATCAGGTCTTAAAATTAAAGTGAACATGCATGTTCTACCGATTTATCGATATGCAAACACTTCATCGTCATGCAAACGATATTTTCCAAATAGTTTTTCCCCTCCTTTTGTGTTGGGTGCATTAAGTCGTCAGGCATCAAAATCTTAATGTCTCTTGTTAGAAGATGGCAATCATAAAAACAAATCACGTTAGAGGCCATTAAATAGAAGGCCTGGCAAAAATCTATAGTAAAAAGAAAAGTTAAATGTCTCTTTAGGCATAACGTATGCTTAAAGTATTACCTGTACAGCATGTATGAAAGAAAAAATACTACTTACGGGTTTCCTATTGGATTGTCTGCCCAAAGTTTAAGAACTGCTGTGAGGAGGCGAGCGTGACAACACCAAGAAATTGCAGGCGAGTTACGGGATATATTGAACAAACGCTGAAAAATAATTAATTAATAAGAAAATAACAGAAAATACCTTCAAAGTATCACCGTTAGGTGACCATAGTCTCTGTCATTACCTTAGGTGACCATAGTCTCTGTCATTATAATACAAAAGTCACATTAAAAAAACAAAAAAAAAAAACGTGGCGAAACTAACCAAAAAACTCACCATATCCAAGATACAGTTGTCCATAATATACCGTCGAAATTTCTCTAAGAAAATCTTTCGCGTTGATGGGACCATATTTGTGCCATCGGTATTGTCCAGAAGCATTAAGATAAATTCCAGCTTTAGAAAGAAAAAGAACAATGTTTGTAAAACTATATTTTTTGTTTAGGTCTTCTCATGTCGGTTAAAAAAACACAAAAAGCAAATTGATGAAGATTTAGTCTCAGGCAATAAAAATCTGTGACTGATTCGAGCTCTGGGTCTTTGAAACGCTCTGAATCTCAGCTCAGGTTTTACTCCACCAAGTTGCCTAACTAAAATGCTGAGAAAATTTATAAAATAATATTCAGATCGGTCGAAGGTCATTTTAAAACTATTTATGTTCCAGTTTGTCACGACTAATATAATAAACTTTTATCGCCTTGCTGGTCCAGAAATAACACAGAATCCGGTGAGGCTTTTTACCTGTATTTGTTCTAAAGGAGCAATAGCTGCAGTGATTTTATCACAGTCTTCTTTGTACTGTATTTCATGAGCTGTGTCTTTCTGAGGGGAAGGCATAAGTTTCGATATCTTATCTAAAAAAATATGTTAATATCAATTTTGGGTGATAGTTAAGATACTGCAATAAATAAGGGACCGTAAAAACTTTCTTAAATTTTACCAGTTCCTGTAGGCGCAAATGCTGAGTTCCGTATCGTTCCCTTCTCTGTCATTTCTGTAAAAGGTTTAATACCTTAGTATCGTTATTTAATTTCATGATTTAGCCAGGTCTAGCTTTCCCAGAAAATAACAATGCATTGGTGAGAGTAGCGGTAATTAAGAAAAGTGTGAACCTGCTATCCTTGGGTCTGTTTCTCCATGAACAGGTGTAGGTCGTTGCCACCATGGCTTGCGAATTATCGTCCGGAGTACACTCTCATCCGGACATTTGATGTTTAAGAAGTTGTCAAAGCTACAGAACATAAATAATTATGTTTAAACCATAGATTTAATAATTGAATCCTGAAAACGAGACCAAAACTAGGTTACGCTAGTGTGCGTAAAGTGAGTATGTGCGTGAGATAAGGTGTAGTAGTGCAGGTACTGCATTGCCTGCTTGCTGTCGATATCGATTCAATCAACACAGTTTACGTTGACGCAGGTGACTTATTATTTAGTATTATTAGAAGAACACAAAAAAACTGCAAGTAAATACCCTAGATAAACCAATTATTTTTAACATTGAGAAGGTACTAAAGATATAATTTTAAAAAGTATGATCGGTTTAGGTAATTTAGTTAAAATACATACGTGATTTTGTTAAAGAAAACATATTTGACCAAATGATGCCTAGTCTCACGGTGCTGCATCAAACCACACAGTACGTAAACACCTTCAGTTTGCTGGGTAAAGTGCATGTCCTGAAGATATTAAAATAAGTTATTCTAAAAAACTAGTTCGCGTGTAGCTAGCAAAATAATATGCACATTTTAAAATGAATGCAGACTTACCGGAGATACTAGGTCGAACAAAAGGCACTCTCTAACTATGCAATGTTCAAGAATATCGCATAAAGCAGATTCATCCAAAAACGTCCACAACATGTCAAGCAGAGTACAGAGGCGGGGTTGAGGCTGCGTCAGATACTTAGAAGCAAGTCCTTTCTAAAACATAATTAGTAATTAGGATACTACCTACCCATATTCTTTGTGATTATAAAGATTCTCCTATAATATACTAGGTGTTCGTGACTTCAATCGTGTAGTCTTTATTTAGGTTCACAAACCATTTTTAAAGTATGCATAAATTACTGACTAAATTTATCACCACAATCAGTCTGAGCAGTATTTTAGAATCAATGATGACAAACAACTTGAAACATTCACTCTTATTTATAAAGATATGAAACGAGATAACATTGACGTCTTGGTTATTCACGAAGCTATGACGTAAGGGCGAAAACATTTTTAAAATCATACGTACAAAATTGTCATCCTTAGCTTTAGTGAAGAATTCTGCAGCGTGCGGATCCAGTTGTAAGCTTCTAGATTTCAGACCTAGGTAGCCTCTAATCCTAGGCAGCAGCTCTCCCACAACTATATAAGACAGGCGGAGGACATTTCCTAGTTCCATAACTATTAGCCGAGCTATCGACATGAGGAATGCCTGAAAAGAAAACATTTGGATCAGCGGTAGTAAACGTTGCTTCTGAGCCATGGGTCGCGGGTTCGATCCCCGCACAGTACAAATATTTGTGTGCATGAACATGTCTGTTTGTACTGGTCTGAGTGTTTTCGCTATTAATCATAGAATGATCATAGAAATAAGAAATAATTCTTTCTGATATCTATGGGAATAATTGTACCTAGTCATATCGGCCATGATGAAATCGCACCGAATATTTAGGTGCCTTTACATAAAAAAGAAAACATCCATTCCATATTGCTCAGTGTTTGTGATGTTGTTAACATAATATATTATGTATGTTCAAAAAAACATACTTCATGACGAGGTATGCTAGTGCTGCAAGCCACGTAACTTTGGAGCGGTCTTAAAAAATATACAATGTACTAAATGTAATCGAAAATATCAAAGTGCTTTCGCTATTCATACAAGCACCTCTACGATTATCTCTGCAACTAAAAATAAGAACTGCATACCTTCCTTGACATCTTCTTCATCTCAGTGCTCTGTGAATCAACAATGGAGTGAGGGGATGGACGCGGGCTGTACGCTGAGTTGGAGCTGTGTATCCTGAGGGCCACCTCCTCTTCAGCTCCTTTTGATGAGTCTGATTTTGCCTAGTAAGTAACACCCTTAAAATGGATAGACGGAAAGGATGGACTAAGCAATTTTACCATTATGTGTATTCAATTTAATACGGTCATATCGCTAAATCTAATCTATTCCAGACAACATAAGCAAGTATTATTCTATGAGAGTTTATTTATACAACCGTTACGCATCTCACTTAGTAAATTAATATTCTGTTTGACTAGACTAGTAAAGACTTAACCTAGGTGATAACTTGTGGTGTGTTTTTTTTCTACTTTCTTTTATAACTATGTTCACAATACTTTATTTGATATTTTAGCAACTTAATTGCACTTATAATTATCAGTATATAAACTTGAAAAATTTTGTCTCAGGCGGGACTCGAACGAGGAGATGCGGGTTCGAGTCCCGCCTGAGACAAAATTTTTCAAGTTTATATACTGATATGTTCACAATAATAAAACAGTAACTGTTTATTAGGTAGTATGTTGTATTTACTGGTTTATGTTGTAACACGATACATATATTATCATGTTTGACAGTAAACGTTAAATCCAGCCGTTAGCTTTTATGTTCATAATAAACAAATTCATAAATAAAAATTTATTGAATGTCTTTGAATTACTATAAGTTCAGTTTTATGTTTTGACGAAACCGCCACAAAATTATGTTATGTCTGCAGTAAAATTATTTGAATGTTCTTTATGTAGGTGCTTTGAAAGCATACTAGCAGTTTGATTGGAGATCTTAAAGTTTCTTTAATTACAATTTTGGTTACAGTAGAAGATAACTTAGAATTTTTTCCAAGTTATCTTCTACTACAAAGTGTTGCCACAAACATCTGAGGATGTTGTTCATCAATTTCTAAAAGGAAGATTTCTTAAGAATACCATAAAGAGCTAATATGGGCTGCTTTTTTTATAGTAACACTGATATAGTTTATACCTTGCTTATCTTCGCAGAGACAGGTGGTTTCAGGTCTGATACTAGATCAGGTCTAGCCAGTTCATCCAGCAATGCGTCAAGCGATTTGAATAATATGGATGCCCTCGTACAGTCCTTTGTTGGTGCCGCTTGGAGAGGGGCAAAACCATCCACTGGAAACCTATAATGTCATCAACATTGCATTTGGATAAAGGTTATAGACTATAATAAAGACAATACACAGAATCAGCCGTAAAAGATTTATCACTATGTTTTTAGTTATTGCTGGGTTCATTAAGCAATTATTAAGAAAGACCAATGGATGACAGATAAAGGGATTTTTAGAGTTTAGAAAAGAGTTGTCAACTTACACAAAAGGAACATGCCCAAAGTTAGCATACAGATGTTCTTGCATTGCCAAGGAAACTGCCGGGAAATAGGCCAGCCCAGAACCGTGGGCTACTTTGGTAAACGCCACACCCAATGATACTCCATTTCTGGGGAATATTGCGTTCGGGGTATTTTAATTAGTGCTACTACGTATTATCTTACATTGAACTACTTATACACATGCAGTCGAAACAAACGACTTAAGTCCGGTTGCCTAATCGTTTCTTCTTTCCTTGCTTCGCAATAAAAGATGAGTAATATGTATTAGAAATATCAGTATATAAACTTAATTTTTTTTTTTTTTGTCTCAGGCGGGAAGGCATTTTTCAAGTTTATATACTGATATTATAAGTGCAATTAAGTTGCTAAAATATCAAATAAAGTATGTATTAGAAATGTTTGAAAAAGTCATTTAGTTTTTTCATTTCCGGACACACACATTTTTGGTTGAAAAATAATCTAAAGTTGTGAAAATCAGACATAATATTAAGCTATTGCATAGCTTCTATCGCGGGCCTTGAACGCGGGGACCGAAATCCGAATCCAGAAATTCCGTAACGAAAAAACCTCACGCTCCCCACATCGACCGGCACAGCGGTGATACAGCTGTTCGACGAGGTGCGTGCGGTTTGACGAGGCGTTTGCCATTCGACGAAGTGGGTGCCGTTTAACTAAGTGGGTGCCGTTCGACGAAGTGGGTGCCGTTCGACGGGGCAGGTGCCGTTCGACAAGTTGGGTGCTGTTTGACGAGTGGGGTGCTGTTTGATGAGGTGGGTGCTGTTCGACGAGGTGGGTGCCGTTTGATGAGGTGGGTGCCGTTCGACGAGGTGGATGCCGTTTGACGGGTGGGGTGCTGTTTAACGAGGTGGGTGTTGTTTGACGAGAGGGGTGCTGTTTTTCGAGGTGGGTGCTGTTTGACGAGAGGGGTGCTGTTTGGCGGGTACGCTGTTTAACGAGGTAAGTACTGTTCAACGAGCGAGGTGCTGTTTAACGAGGTGGGTGCTGTTTGACAAGCGGGTGCTGTTTTACGAGGTGGGTGCTGTTTGACGGATGGGGTGCTGTTTAACGAGGTGGGTGCTGTTCGACGAGCGAGGTGCTGTTTAACAAGGTGGGTGCCGTTCGACGAGCGGGGTGCTGATTAACGAGGTGGGTGCTGTTCGAAAAGCGGGGGGCGTTAGCCATTCGACGAAGTGGGTGCCGTTTAACTAAGTGGGTGCCGTTCGACGAAGTGGGTGCCGTTCGACGAGGCAAGTGCCGTTCGAGAAGTTGGGTGTTGTTTGACGAGTGGGGTGCTGTTTGATGAGGTGGGGTGCTGTTTAACGAGGTGGGTGCTGTTTGACGAGCGGGTGCTGTTTTACGAGGTGGGTGCTGTTTGACGGATGAGGTGCTGTTTCACGAGGTGGGTGCTGTTCGACGAGCGAGGTGCTGTTTAACGAGGTGGGTGCTGTTTGACGAGTGAGGTGCTGTTTAACGAGGTGGGTGCTGTTCAACCAGCGGGGTGCTGTTTAACGAGGTGGGTGCCGTTCGACGAGCGGGGGGCGTTTGCCATTCGACGAAGTGGGTGCCGTTTAACTAAGTGGGTGCCGTTCGACGAGGCAGGTGCCGTTCGATAAGTTGGGTGCCGTTCGACGAGGTGGATGACGTTTGACGGGTGGGGTGCTGTTTAACGAGGTGGGTGCTGTTTGACGAGCGGGTGCTGTTTTACGAGGTGGGTTCTGTTTGACAGATGGGGTGCTGTTTAACGAGGTGGGTGCTGTTCAACGAGCAAGGTGCTGTTTAACGAGGTGGGTGCTGTTCGACGAGCGGGGTGCTGTTTAACGAGGTGGGTGCTGTTTGACGAGCGGGGTGCTGTTTAACTAGGTGGATGCTGTTTGGCGAGCGGGGTGCTGTTTAACTAGGTGGGTGCTGTTTGACGGGTGGGGTGCTGTTTGACGGGTGGGGTGCTGTTTAACGAGGTAGGTGCTGTTCGACGAGCGGGGTGCTGTTTAACGAGGTGGGTGCTGTTTGACGCACGCAAGCTATGCAATAGCTTTACCGCGGCAGTCTCCTAGTGCCACACGTCTTTTTTTTTTTGTTTACATTTATAACAATTTAACATATCGTGTTCAACTTGTTCTGTTCTTTTTTGACATATAAATGGTACTATACTCGTATTGGCTTAAAATGAATGAATTATATTAATAATAACTTCTCTAGAATCAAGTCATTTTTAATTTCAAGTTATATATGTCATAGCACAGACATAGCGGAAGCAGATAATTAAGCATTGGATTTCTGAATTACTTCTAGATTATTCAAAAAAGACGATTTTTATAACTGGGAATATTTATAAGTTCTGGTTTCACGTCTATTACGAAGAAACTGTCTAAAAGCTAAGCTTGACCAGAAGGAGTAGAGCTAATCTAATATATTTTTTGCTACGGCTAATAAATTACCCGCCACTGAAGAATTACCTGTAGTATTCCAAAGTGCCCTTGTCCAAATCGATGCAAGAGCCTATGACGTCACCAGGCAGCCAAGCCTGACCGTAGGGGCATGTGGCGACATTCCACCTTCTGACTCTGCCACCGTCGTATGCATACGAGTGTGCAGTATCTCCTACTCCGGTGTCCATTGAAAAAATACATGAGGCTGTGCACCATCCGATCTAGAATGCAACCTCTTGGCGTCAGGAGAGTGGTGACTCCATGTATGAAACTGATGCAGCGCTATGTACCTACTGACGACTTAGCGAAACTAGTGTAGTGTCATGTAATTCACTTTTACGACTAAGAAGAGTTTGATTGTATAGAACTCGTTATTAAGCACACTTTGTACTTTTCATTTCGTAAAGCTAATTATCTTGTAGATATAGCACTAAAGAAAACTAGATGATTGAAATGAAACATAAGTTTACGGATTTAGAACGCGTTTATTTTTGATTTACCCGACGTTTCGAATCCTTTACAGCGTTCATGGTCACGGGTAGACTAAGGTATTTATCTAAGGCGTCTTTAAGATGGTAATTTGAAAAAACATGCGTATAACGAAATCTGCGGTCATGCGTTTGCTAAGCCCAACCATTTCATTAGATTTGATAAACCTAAAGTTCTTTCTAAGGAAATCCGATATGTAGGTAAGTACATAGAATGATACGCGAAGCAATAAAAATTAAAAAACATCCTAATTTCAATTGCTTGGGACCCCGTCTTATCATCATTGAAGTCCACAAACCATGGCAACACTGCGAAGACTCCGTACACAGTTAGCACATAACTGACGATAAAAATTAGAGGCGGTAACTAAACATTTTTTCAAATTAGCATCTTAAAGACGAATAACACCTTAGTCTACCCGTGACCATGAACGCTGTAAAGGGTTCGAATCGTCGGGTTAAATAAAAAATAAACGCGTTCTAAATCCGTAAACTTATCTTTCATTTCAACGTATAGTGTTCGCGTAAACTCAAGAAAACAGTATAAAACTAGATGAATTTGAATAATTCTAGTCCAAAACAATTAAAATTTAGAATTGCAGGCAACAGTTTCATTTCTACATCTAGTCTTGGTCTTCATTCAAGAACTCGCTAACCCTACCAATAGCAACAATCGGTTTTTCTATAGTGTCTAGCACAGAACATGGAAAATGGTTAGAAAGGCCATTTGTATGAAAACGGATGTTCTGTGGTGTCTAGTTTATTGGCAGCTAAAGACTTAAGATCACTTGATTAAATCTAAATACTTTCTCTAAACTTTCGAGAAGACACGGCGAATAATAATTTATTAATTATCAGCTTAAAAATCCCTCACCTGCATAATTCCTTTAGTGCCTAGCTGCACTTCGTACATCCATTTGCCAGCATATATGCAGGCCGTTGCCCTGATAGTGGCAAAGCTCGACAGACCTTGGACACTCACGCGTTCATCGCCCACCAGCACCAGACGTCCAGTGCCTAGCAGAAATTATGGTACTTGAGGAATAGGGCGTATTTTTGTTTCTATTTATCTATTTGCAAACGCATTCGTACAACAATAATAACAGGATTACAGTTCCCAATTAGATGGCGTATCTACGCAAGTATTTACACCTGATGGTGAAAGCCAGATACTTGAAACAGGTAATCTGGCTAATTCTGTGCCAATCAGAGTGTTTGGTCTATCCCGCCAACTGTTGGCCACCTACATAAACTTATTATCATCACCACCAGCCTACATCAATCTGGACTGGACACAGTTTGGCAGGCTGGTTGGCCGTCGCAGCTTGACTAGGAGTCTCCAATACAGAGCAACACAAGATTGACATCAGCGTCGTCTCTCTGGAAGATGCAAATTTTTTTATCATATTTTCTGGCGATAGTCGTTTAGTTGCTTCTTATAACACCCATAGAAAGAGAAGTGGTGATGCTATTCTTTTCATGTGCCGCTATCACAGTTTTTATAAGATACATGTTTAACATTACCAGTAGATGCATCAAAGACAACTAGTTTTGGTCCAACGCGCCCTGGACGGTCATCAGCGTTATCTGACGTATTCTGAAATACGTTATTATGATGATTATTTACATTATAAATGCGAAAGTTTGGAAGAATGTTTGTCACTCAATCACACCAAAACAGATAGATAGATCTGGATGAATATTGGTTAGAAAATAGATTACTGGCAGAAATAGGATATCGGCTACTACTAGATAAGCTACACGGAAAAATGAACCGTTTCTGTGGGATAAGTTAGGGGTCGAGTCAAAACTGCAATTGCCAAGCCGTCTACCAAACGTAACAATAATGGCAAAATCTTTCTTAGAAGTGACCTACCTATGTCGAGCAGTAGAGTTTATTATCATTAATAGCCCAAGAATAATGATGGTAAACTTGTGGGAAAACTTACTTCAACAACAACTATAGGTGCATGTTTCTTAGTTGGCTTTGTTTTCTGATTGACGACCTTCGTGTCTAACATCTTCGGCAAGTTTTCACGAATG
The DNA here is from genome assembly GCA_949315895.1 of Anania crocealis. NCBI lineage: Eukaryota > Metazoa > Arthropoda > Insecta > Lepidoptera > Crambidae > Anania > Anania crocealis. Next base: position 9,039,758 of record OX438871.1, read on the forward strand.
TAAGATATATATTTACTTCTTCTGAAAAATAATACGAATTGCTTAACTGTTGTTGAATTGTTGAGTGTTCGGGAATTGTACAGGAATGTGTTACAGTGAAATAAAGTATTACAAATATGAAGAAAATTTTGTTAGTCTTAAACTACATATTTATTAAGAACTGAGTTAATTCCGTTACTAGTACCTACTACTGTACTATACTGCCTGTATCTGTTAACTGGTAGATGTATTCTCGGCATCAAGTCCGCTATTTGTAAGTTCTTTTTATTTACGAATAGAATTATGCCTCTCAAATTTGTTGCTGCTTTTCTGTTTGGAAGTAGAAGGCCCTACCTTCTCCTGCCATGGGTACCGTATGAGGTGATTGCAGGTTCACTGCCAGAAGGACACTGCATCTTCTACCCACTGTAATCCAAACAGCGATCTCAAATCCGCTTTCCAAGCGTGGCTTATAGCAATATCTTCTTTAGGAGAAGCCTATATACAGCTGTGGACTGATATTGGCTAATGATAATGATGCTGACGAGTAGAAATATGCTTCAACCCCTAAGTAACTAAATGAGATAGCCAAGGAGGTTTCTCACTGAAAATGTCGATCGGTGTTGTCTTTCATGACTAAATCGTTCCCAAATATCCTCCTGACGGTGTCATGGACCTCCCCCTTCTCCGCAGAACTGCTACACACCCCAAACATGGACCGGAGTACGTTCATCATTCCCGTTGTTGAAGGTCTGAAAGATAGGATACATGGTATTTTCTACACAAGTGGTTCCAAAGCTGCCTGTTTCAAATTATGGTATCTCGCTCTATAGAACATACAGTATTAAGGTAAAGAAAAAACCGCTTAAAATTTTAAGTAATAAGGCAACAAATTGAATCACTCAATGTCAATGGCATATCTACCTATTATCAGATACAGCTGCCGGATAATAGAGGCTAATATAATATTTTACCTTGCAAGCCCAGTAAACGAAATAGAAACTGAATTAAAGTTGTCACAAAATACAAAAAGATAATATACAAACTATAACATTATTGAATATTTATTTGCAAACTGTATATTCAATAACAAAATTATCTGATTACCACGTAAAAATGCCGCGAAAACTTATGAAATATGTCATATTGTTTTTTTAATTTGATTTATGTGTCATTTATCTCAAAGGAGTTACGTTATTTGTCTTTAACAAAGAGGTTATCTTACTATCCGGATTACTAGTTGTTTTTTTTTTAAATAACTAGGAGACCCCGCGAACTTTGTATTGCCTCAGAACAATGTAATTTGATTTTGACGTCTTACAGTCATCAACTCATCAAACATTTTCTTTACCAAATTACCTTGCCATAAATAAATAATGTGCAATAAAAAAATAATGCGACAATAAATTGAATTATAAACTATCCTATCTTTCAAGTTGGATCAAACTGCACACATTGTGCAAAATTTAATTAAAATCAGTTAAGTAGTTTAGGATTCCATCGTGGACAAACAACGTGACACGAAATTTTTATATTGCTCTTGACTACATACTTATCTAACTATACGTTTATGAAGGAGCCTAAGATTGAGCGAGCTTACACAGAGGTACTGGTTCTCCCACACCCCAGCGGAACACAGAAAAACTGTTTAGCTCTGGACTCCGGCAGGAGGGTGGTGTAGCATCGAGGCGGCCTCTAAGCAGCCTACCACCGCAGAGGGATCTCTCAGCCATCATCATTGGTTAGAAAACCGTAGATGCCGTTGCCCAGGGTAGACCACTAGGAGGTAGATCCCACCACCCCAAAATTATTTAACAAAACATCACATTTCTTTGCAATGTGATGTTTTGTCCCAGGGTTTCTTTTTCTTATCATCATCACCGCAAGTAGTCTATTTGTGGATAGTCAGGGTTGATGAGCGTAGTTTGGGCGATGGTGGAGAGAAGAGCAGAAGAAGACGGGCATCAGCATCCGTCTTCTTCCGGTAATACTAACTTCTTTAGTTGTGCTCACCATCGTCATCACCAGCCTGTATAAGTCAGTCAATTAGTTTGGCCAGAATACGATTCTTTCCGTTTTCTTCTGGTAATACTCCTTTAGTCGCCCTTGACCATACTCATAGGAATATAAAGAGACCACAAGAAAAGAGTTACGAATACTGTTAAGTATTTATTTAAAAATATAATTTAACATTTGTATTTAAAAATATATAAAATCCAGCAGAAACGACTTCAGTGTTCGAGATCCAAGGCGTGACCTAACTTCATACCGTTTATTTATTATTAGAATTTTCTTTAACTAACAAGAAATACGAAAGCCTATAGACATAAGTAAGAAAGGTTTCCTTCAGTAAATATTCGGCAGTTCATATAATTCGGCGCGAAATCGTCGCGTTGCCGCCCCCTGCCTGGCACTTCATTATTTTCGCCATTGCCAAAGTTATTTGTCAGCTGTTTGTAGGGTACCGCGGACTGTTAACGTATTCTGGAGATATTAAAATTGTTATTTTTCTTATAACTTGCTAACATTTTAATACTTGTACCTACAACCATGCAATAAAAATGTTCGAAGTTAATAGTGAGTAAAATGCTCTATGACTATGACGTTAATTGTTTTTTTTCTTGAAACGACATACAATGTGGGCTACAGTTTTAGTAGCTATCAGTTTCCGTTTTTTTTTATTCTGATCATTTTTTTTGTGATATAACGAAGTGACATGACTAGAATAAGTAGCACTCCTGCAGGATCATAAGACCGCCGGCGGTCGCGATAATAAATAATTGATTTCTATAGTGTCTTGAATTACATACAATCGAGAGGTTAAGCTGTGAAACTCATGTGGGAAAGATCAGCTTAATGCAGGTGTTTTACATATTTTTCTAAAAACTAACTCAATAATGAGAACATCATACGATTAATTAAAACATTATTTCTGTAAATAGATGGACAGGCAAAGTCTATGTCACAATTAATATTCGTCGTATCATACGATTAATTAAAACATTATTTTTACATTGTTAATATTGAACCCTAAAAATGATTAAGTTCTAAATAATACCATTCTTATAGTAAGTACCGATATTTATTTTCTGAATATGTACCAATATACATATAGATAAGACATCCAATAGGAATTTTCAAGTTTTGTCTTTTCGTTACATAGCCTCCTTATTTCTTCGTCAACTTTGTCCTTCAGGGCATATGGAATACGTCGCGGCTAGATGAAAATTGGTGTCACATTTTCTTGAAGCACTAATTGAGCTTTGTAGTTTGATATTCAAACAAGAGTTCCGTCAAACACCATTGTTAAATCTTCTAGTAATCTGTCCAATTTTGAGTTGTTGATAATTTACTAACTGAATTTTATCCAACTCTTCAAATAGTAACTCACAAGGATCCCGTGGAGCACAAAAATATAATAAATATAATACGTTTTCTGATGTAGTTCTGGGCTCAAAGATGTATGATTGACGTGTATTTCCTTGTATCGATATCATCACATCTGTTCAGTTTTAAGTACGTATCCAACCGTTTAATGATGTTTTTGAATGTTTCGTCCTTGTCTAATGGTACTGAGTTCAATTTAGATGTCCTAAGATTTGTTTGTGACCGACCTTTGCTCCTCAGTACCTTCTGCATACATGGAATTGTTTCGTGCTATCGAATTCAAACTCTGCAGTTATAGTTTAAGCTGTGTTGTAATACCCTGAAGGTTATTTTTTTCTTCAATCTCAGTTTTCAACTGTAGGTCATCAGTAATATTATTTGTAGTCGTATCTCTACCAAATTATTCTTGGTAAATTTGTTCATTTGTCACTTCACCAGCTGATCACTCACTAATTTTAATTCATAATCACAAATTTCTCATAGGTTTTGTATCTGGCTGCCGAATTTTGTTAAAGTTCTACACGTTTTAATTCAGTTAATTCATCCATTTCGGCACCAATTATTAAATTCTAAAATAATACCATTCTGTTTGTAAGAAATTACCTATTTATTTTCTGATTGACACATTGAATGTCATAACAAACTAAGTAAAGTCAGAGAGTACAAATACTTAAAGAGTATGGATATGACGCGGAAACGAACAAACTTTGCCCCCATTTTTTATCCCCTTGAAGATTAAATTTTCAAAAATCCTGAAAGACGTCATTCTTAATTTCTAATCAGGTAGCTGGATACCAATCTTCATTGACTTAGCTTCAAAACTGAGGGAGTTTCATACAAACTTATGGGGCCCTTTTTACCCCCTTAGAGGTGGAATTTCCAAAATTCCTTTCTTAGTGCTCACCTACACTATAAAAGGAAGCACGGTGAAAATTTTCAGATTTTAAATCCCAGAAGTTTGGGCTGTGCGTTGATATGTCAGTCAACTCAGTTTTCATTTTATGAAATATCGACATAATTTTAGAGGATGTTCTATTCATTTAACTGATTAGGTATTAACCATAAAATATGTTTAACGAAAATAAAAAAAAAAATAATGTTTTTTTTATTAAAAACTAGCTTGCTTGCTGCGACTTCGTACGCGTCAATTTCTATTATTATGATCGCGATTATTTTTGCAACATTTTTCACTGATGCTTCGCTCCTATTAGTCGCAGTGTAGGTACTGTTACTCGTATATAGCCTAAAGCCGTCCTCGATAAATGGACTATCCAACACAAAAACAATTTTTCAATACAAAACCAGTACTTCCTGGGATTAGCGCGTTCAAACTTTATAATATTAGTATAGATAAATCAACATATTCAGAGCGTTTTGTACGCTACTGTACCAAAGACTGCACGTAACCAACGTAACGCAGCTAAGCAACGCGTACTGCCCGCGGCGGCTAACTTGTGCGACCTTAATTTTATTTCTTTTGAAATTGTAATGTTCTTAATAATTAAAATTTTGATAAAAAGATATAACATTTAAAAATATCGACTATTCCGATTTTCATTTAATTTCACAAATTTATTTGTTTATTTACAGAAACTAACTAAAATTTTGTTATTAAATCACCTGTAGTATTATACTCCTTAAGTCACCTCTTACGACCTATATCTAAGACGAGGAAAGGAGTAACGCTATTTGATCATGACAAAACAAACATAATTTATGCCTGACATTGATATAGATTACGATTTTTTCCTGACTATAATAACCTCATAGACATCTTTCACGAGGTAATGGCGAGGTATCGCCATCTCTTGAACTCTTCCAAAAAAGTTTTCTTACTTATGAACCCGTTTTATGAGATTATTTTGTATACTATACTGCAGTCAGTATTAAATTGTTGATTTATGGAGTAGTTTCATATTTTAGAAACCATTAAAAATTGCAAATTAATTTATCTCGATTATGATTCAACACAATCGAGAAAACGGAACACAGTCAGTGATAGAGATTCAAAAAATCTGCAACTTTTATCTCTATTGATCCCGAGAATACGATTATAGAAGTTTTGTGACATTTTTCAATAGACGTTTAAAATTAGACACTATCTCGAATTCACTGAGCAAGTAATCACTCGAATTCTTAGCTCGAATTAGAGATATCTCGCAAGAACTGAGAATCGCCTTCCTGATTGTTTGCAAATCTTGTATTTGTAAGTTTTATTATAGATGTGAGATGTCTGATGGTTAGTAAATCGCTCTAGTTTTATAATTATGGGGAAACTCATGTTAGTGTTCCGCTTCTTAGTCTAACTTTTGTCTTTTCATTAACAATAGTTGTTTTAATAATGTGACTAGACGTTATATCGTGTAGGTGAAAACTTGTGCCCACACGTGTGATATAAACAGCCTATGTCCTTTCTCTAGGTATGATCTAAATGTGTGCCCAATTTCAAGACAAAAATATCTGTAGTTTAGTCGTGAAACAGACAGACAATACCCATTTATAAATTTAGGTGTACAATACGTACTATTTTAAGCCAGTTGTAACATAAAAGGCTAATTGCTTTCCTCATAAACGTTAATAAAATTATTTTTCAACATTTTTCGCTAATGCTTTGCTTCTATTGATCGCAGCGTAATGTTATACAGTCTTAAGCCTTCCTCGATAAATGGACTATCTAACACAAAAATAATTTTTCAATTCGACCCAGTACTTCCTGAGATTAGGGCGTTCAAACAAACAAACACTTCAGCTTTATAATATTAGTATAAATAAAGTTGGAAATTTTTAGCTAAATATCGATCGTACGGAACCAAAACAACTATTGAGTGACTGCAACATCGCAGCAATAATTTCTTACGAAATATCTAGGACGGTCAAGGTCGCTTTGTTGTGGTAGTTAGTTGTAGTTTATAGACTCTTATTGCTAATAGAAACAAACAAAAATGTCTGGTACGAAAATAGTATTATTTTTAAATGGATCGAATAAAAATGCTTTTCTGTATTGTTTTATAAAAAATTTGGTAGGCTAACTTTTTTTAGCCAACGTAAACAAGAAAGAGGTATGACTATGCAAAATTTTTGACCAGGTAGACCGATTACGAAAATTTTTTTGTATCATTACGGTATTAATATCTCAAAGTTTGCAAAAAAACAGCGCTAGTTAAAAAAGGGGTCGATAGTTGCCATATGTGATTTAGACATTCACATGAATCTATACTAATATTATAAAACTGAAGAGTTTGTTTGTTTGTTTGTTTGTTTGTTTGAACGCGCTAATCAGTACTGGCGCTCAGGAAGTACTGGTTCGAATTGAAAAATATTTTTGTGTTAGATAGTGCATTTATCGAGGAAGGCTTAAGGCTATATATACAGGGTGAAATTTTAACCACTAAAATATGAATTCAAATACCAATTCTTGAACCACTTGCCAAAATTTTTATAGGCGTTCGGTATCGTATTTAGAGCCCGATTATGAAGTAAAAAATGTAAATCAAGCTGTCATCCGAAAATATTTTTCGCGATATATTTTTCAATTTTTACGGTCCTAGGCCTGATAAGGTATAAAGGGAAAATCAAACACGTATGAATAGTATCTTAATGAATAAATGAGATGCGAATCGCGTAAAAAAAGTGTTGCTAGGCGGCTGTATCAAAAATTTTAGATTTTTTGCGGACACTTTTTAAGTGCTTTATCTTGACATTTTTGTACTGGGCTATACCAAAAGAAAAAATACGTCATTTGTTTTTTGTCTCGTAGATTGATATATTAAAATTTGGAAGGTGGTTAAAATTTCATCCTGTATATAACATCACGCTGCGACCAATAGGAGCGAAGCATCAGTGAACAATGTTGCAAAAATAATTGCGATCATAATAACAGAAATTGACGCGTACAAAGTCGCAGTCGGGCAACAGCTAGTAAATTATAATAATAATAATAATAATAATTTTATTTATTTCTTCTCTCACATAGACAATATAATACACTTCATAATTAAACAAGGTTAAAGTTTTAAATTTATATCTAAGTGAGAGACTGGCAACTGTACTAGAAGACCTGTATGACAGATTGCCAGCCTCTCCTCAACTGAACCTTAATATAATGAGAGAAAACTGCGTGTGAGTGTGTGTGTGTGTGTGTGCGTGTGTGTGTGTGTGTGTGTTATTATGTGTGTGGTTTTAACTGGGGATTGTTAACAATTTTTCCGTTTCATCATAATCTAAGCTTTTTAGCCAATTTGACGTAGTAACTTTGCATCTATATTTTGTTAGTGGATATATGTTTCGAGCTTTGTTAAGTTTATTATAAAGGAAACTACCCATATAGCCAAAGAACTTTTTGGCGAAAGCTGTAGTATATCGGGTGGTTGAGGAACAAACTTTATGTTTGCGTCGCTTGTCAACATTCAGAGTAGGATCATATACAGTTAAGGAGTGTTGCTTAAGGACAGTATTTAAAATAAATAACTGACGTACACTCAAAACATCAGCCAGTAAGTAAAGATCCTTGGTTGGATAGAGAAATGGCTTAGAAAAGCCTACTTTGAGAACCGCACGCTGTGCCCTTTCCAGTTTAAGTAGACTAGTTTTACAAGAACCTCCCCAAACTGTGATGCAATAAGCGAGAATGGATTGACAAAGGGATTGATAAACTATTTTTATAACTGATTTTTCAGCTACGTGACGGAGACACTTGAAAACATAAATCAGTTTCCGAGCTCTGGTGGAGAGCAGATCAATGTGATAGCCAAAGTTGAGAGAACCATCAATGACAACACCCAGATATTTAATGTTGTCAGTCGTAGCAACCTCAGCACAACGACATGGTGCGTTACCCCTGTCCATGACCCGACATGAATGCGCTAACAGGGTGAGGTCGTTCCTAAGATTTGTAGATCTAATTGAAAATGGTATAAATTTTGTTTTGTCAACATTAAGAGTTAGTGCATTTGTTCTGAGCCAATCATTCACCAAATCAAATCCTTTTTGAGCAAATTCTAATGTCTCCTCCCAATTATATGAGGATCTAAATGATGTCTTAAGATCATCTTCACCACAACCAGCCCAAATCACTCCTCTGCCTGACTTTGCCACAGCGTCCACGTTTGGCTGGCAGATTGGCGATCGCAAATTAGCCAATCGAAAACAGAGGCCGAGAGAAGATACTGACTCGTCTTCTTCTGGCAGTACTCCTTTAGTTGCCTCTTACCTCGACACCCTTAGGGAAAGCTATTCTTTCGTCTTGATACTCCAAGCACGACACATCTTCGACATTTGACACTTATTTTTTATCAACTTGTATGAATTTGCTTGTTGGTTTTTAACATCTAGTCAAATGTATCAAAGATGTTCTAATATAGGATATTATATTATATTTAGTACCTGTTTCCTGTCATTTTTGTTATAAGTCTGTATTATTTGTTTTAGTTGTATGCATGATTTTTTACTTTAAATAATTTGCTGCTTTAAGTTAAGGATAATAGTATGTACATGTAAAGGGTTCCAACCTAGCCCTAGTAGCTCTTTGCAATTATGTTATGTTCCGGTTGTAACCTATTTTGTACATTAATAAATAAAAATAAAATAATAAAATAAAACATCAAGTGGTAGGACAATTTCATCAAACAGCTGAATATTTTTCAACAAGTAAATGATTTTCTAATATGTTTACTCATCTTAGTAACATGACCTTTTGTCCTGATCTAGGCAAAATAAAATATCGCCATACAACTCACTCAGTTCCTTTTCGTATTGCAATCATAACTTAGGCTAGTAAAAACTAGGTTTCCTGTAAACACTTTTATTGCAGACCGGCCTGGTGGAAATTATGACTGTTTGACATAGTTCCTACTGAATTTACTTGTTTGAATTAACATGACCTTTTGTCCTGATCTAGGCAAAATAAAATATCGCCATACAACTCACTCAGTTCCTTTTCGTATTGCAATCATAACTTGGGCTAGTAAAAACTAGGTTTCCTGTAAACACTTTTATTGCAGACCGGCCTGGTGGAAATTATGACTGTTTGACATAGTTCCCACTGAATTTACTTGTTTTGTTGCTTTTGTTTTTATTACTCGTATGTAACTGTGAGACATACCTACTCGCATAAAAACTCTGGGTATAACATATCGTGTTATGGTATAGGATTCCCAAACTTTCTTTGCTAAGCCTCCTCGGATTAAGCACCGTACTCAGTCGCAGAAATTTTTGTAATTTTAAGCTCCATTATTAAATTTATGTAATTTTTTAAGAGTGTGAAACATGTTTTGTTTTATTTTGCAAAGTTTACCATCTGTCCCTAAATATGGGCTATCCTTTTCTCCCGGGCATGGCTGAATTAATTGTTGCTTCCGCCTAATGTCTATCATTATTGTTACTGTCCGATAATCCTTACATCTCAGAGACCCAAATCTGTTTTAATTAATTCCAACCCGAAGGGCGAACTCTTGGCAACTAACGGGTTAAGGGAATGTCTCTTGAATGAGTGAAAAGCGTTAACGAAAAACTGCTTAAACTATCTTGCACAATATTTTTGCCATTAGTTATTATATTTAATCAACCAGACGCTACTTCCCTGATCTTTAAGCTTCCTAACCTTGATCGAAGTTCCTATCGCATAAAATTATGTTAGGTAAATCTTCAGCTTAACTATTTCATAAAATTATTGAGTCATGTATGCTTATAGACAAGTTTCGGGAATCACTGATTTTACATCAGTTAAATTAGTTTTATTTAAAGAAGCCCCTGGAGGCGCTTTTAAAAGTCTCAATATTTTAACTTACCACCTCTTCGGAACAAGAATGGGCTAGTGCTGAGAAGAAGCAGCGCAAAACACTCAGTCACAGTCAGTCAGCTACCTTTTATCACATAGAAATGAACCTTTCCCTGCCAGTAATATAATATTTAAAGATCAGCTGCACACGCAATAGCTTTTCGATAAAAATAAAGTACATGCAAACGTGAACTAAAACTGAAAATCATAAAATAATTTAGGGTCGGCGAGTGACAATCGACTATAGATTAGTCTAAATTGTTATTATTAGTTCTAAACATTTACAACTTTTTACCTATTTTTCTATATATTCATGTAGGTCATATTATTATTTGACAATTGTTTTAACTTGCCCGCTAAATAAATCCACCTCGCTCGCTTCAGTACTGTGTCAAGTGTTTTACGAAGGGATTATATATAAACAGTTGCCGAGTCGTCAATGATTTGGTTTTAAACTAATTAAATATTAGATTGAACCCATTTATTTACTGAAATTTTTTTTTGTATTTTTTACTTTTTTTTCTTTTCTGAAAAAATTCAACTCTTACTGATTTATAGTTCAATGAACGTGATTCAGTATAATTTTTTTATCTTTTCTTTAAATCGTCTAATTTGCATGTATAAAATGTATACCCTTAAATATCTGAAGCACGTATAATTTGAATGTGACTTTGTGAATAGTCAGTTAGCATTTTTTCGAGTTACGTTTGTTTTATCTAGGTCGAGTCACTGTCACTGAAAACGTTGGTAAATTCTTGAACAAAAATAAATTTCACGATGTATTGTGGTAAAACATCCTTACCAATTAAAAGACGAGCCACAGAAATATTAATTAACTAAACATCCAACATAGATAGTAATGTGTCTACCGTATTAATATAGGCGTTGACGTCATAGGGCGCCACTGTTTCGCTAAAGTTCTATTTTCCTGCTAAGAAAAGTTTAGATAATAGCCTCTTCCTGCTGCTTTTCTAGACATAATTATTACAATATTTTAGTCTGTTTTTTTTTTCAGTTACGATAAACTGAAAAATGAACATGCGATTTTTTAAGTAATGGGGCACTTAGATACTTTAAGTTACTGTATTCTTAGTTTGTGATAGTGTACTCATTGTTGAAGAGCCAAAAAAAAAGGTTTTACTTGTCAAAACATAAAGCATTCCCAAGTTCATAGAACCACACTTAAATAACTTATTGAAGAGTAGAATGAGTTTGTATTTATCATAATCATCATCAGCTTATTTCAATCTAGAACTGAACAATGGCCTCTCCAATAGTTTAAGTCGCTGCTGCACGTCTTCTTCAGGGGGTCCTGGCCTCCTGGATTCGACTTCCGGTTGGGTCAAATTTAGTAAAAGATCTTTTCTAAATTGGCTTGGGTCTGAAGGAGTTTAGACGCTAGGGGTATAGGGGTATAGCTTCGGAGGTTACGTATAGCCTATAGATGATGATTATTACGACTTATTAGTACTCTGTACTTCTTTACACTCTGAGAAGAGGATGCATACCATATTATGTAAGAAAAATTCATGTTATGCGGCTTAAGAGGAAACACAAGGGTCGTTTTTCCATACAAACGTAGTCCCCTGTTTCCTCCCAGGATAAAGCCAGTAGAGCAATAATTTTTATTACAAAAATCCATGGCCACTATTAGCATGTTTCTATGTTTTCTGTTTTTTCAAAACATAATTAATAAAAAAGATATGAGCCCTCAAAAATCGAAAAAATTCGCCAGATTTTCCGCTGTATTCAAACATCCAGAAAACAAATTTAGCTAAATTTGAGAAAAAAAAAAGGAAAACGTACGAACACGGCCAAAGCCTTTCTTTAATTTTTAATGAAAAAAATAATTAAATCGGTCTAGTTTTGGAAAAGTAACCGGGGGACTACGAAACGTTGATATAGTGTGTTTTTAGTAGGTATTTTCGGTCCAAGAAGCAGTTGTCTCTATCACACTCTGCGGTGAAGGCGTTTGGGACTGCGCGACAGCAATAGATTTTACAAATACCTATTTTTCAATTCTCTCGCTCGTAGTGTTTCCTCTTAAAAGCTCTGTCACCAGATACCTTACTCTGCAACACGAAGCACGTATTTACGGATATATCTGTCTCTTTCAGTTACTTTAAGACATCGGTATGAGTATTACATCAGATATTATAGGTTCGAATATACGGACATTTTGTTGCGGAGTAAGGCCTCAGATCATGATCAGACGATAAGAAGATAAATATGAATATGAAATAATATTTAATGGTTTAAAACACAGAACATTGTAAGAGGTTTTTCCAATGTTCTGTGATTTAAAAGGTAAAATACTTACTTATTTTTTTCTGTTCGCATGATCTCTGTGTTCTTTACAAATAAAAAGTACATACAAGTAGATACGAACAGACATTCAATAATAAAAGTTTCCTACTTTTTACTATGTACTTAGAACTGGCTACTAGAACCAAGTACCTACTTTGAGAATTATTTTCTTGTTTGTATAGACAGATAAAATACGCGATGTTTTTTTATTCGATGGGTCAAGTTTGATGTTTTTGTAGTCTTAGTTAGAACACGATCTAACTGGTGCCAAGAATAACTGAGTGACTAATAGGTAATTAGGAAGTATCTCTGTTCGTAGGGCGGTTTGTCTGTCCGTTATTTTTTTCCGCTGCAGCTGAAACGATTTATATACGAGTAACATTTAAAATAAAATATTTAATTGGAGGCCACTATGAACTTCAAAATTAAGAAAACTGCGTGTATGAATAAGTGATTATCATTAATAAATTCATCATTACATTTTAGTTTAAGTAATATGTCAATAGTTTTTACCAGTATCTTTTTAACTCAAATAAAATGTGCAGTTCTAAGGGCAATATAGGCCAATATAGGCCAAATTAAACGCGTTAGTCACGGGTAACAACTAGGTTAATTATGCAAACCACCTATCTGTAACAATTTTGAATTCAATGAAATTGTATTCGCATTTTCAACAAATCACTAAAGTCTATTGCTAACATAAACTTAAATCGTGTGTCAAAGTAATTTTAATTTTAAGGGGGGAAAAGGTACATTATGGCTTTAAATGTCTAGGCTTGCAGTGTCAAACAAAATTATTGAAAAAATAAACGACTGGTAATAAAACAACGATATAAAACTGAAAAGAATTCTGGAATTTTCGAGTTTGTATTTTTTCTTTTAAGTTTTTTGTAGCTGTTTAAGCAGTCAGGTTTTATTTGTAGATATAATTATTTAAAAAGAGGCTGACCAGGAATCGAGTTTTGGCGCTGCTTCTTCTCGGAACTAGCCCACACTTACCCCGAAGCAGTGGTTTGTTTAAATATTGGAATTTGTTAAACCGCCTCCTAGGGCCTTTTGGTAGAAATGGAACTAATTTACTGATAAATTTATTTTAAAAAGGCAAGTCAAAACTCCTTAATTTCCACGATAATTCAAACGCTTAAGTTGCTGATTTTTCTTGTATAACGGATCTGACGAAGATTTACAAAGCGGAACTGGTTACGTCAGCAAGGGCAATACAGATGATATCCAAATATTCCCTCAAAAAACAAATACTCCAGTAAAAATAAACAATAAGGCACGAAACACGTAGCCAGGAATCGATCGGGTTTGATTACAAACACTGAATCGAGTCGATATATTTACGATCTTAAATTTAGATCGGAGCTGGTATTACGTTTGGAGATCGCGACTGGTTGCTTGGCTGGTATGCGTAGTATGTTGATTTAAGTAATTACTGAATCCAACCACCTATCCGAGGATGTCTATTGCGATTCAAAGGTTTTTTTTTTAAATTTGTCAACTATGTATTCATCATTTTCATTTCAGAAAAATTATAAGATTAAATTGATGTAGATCATATTTCCCGGTAATCTGATGGCTGTGGGTTCAAGTCCCACTTAAGGAAGCCGAAATAACTATTTTAGGAACTGTATTTTCATTTGCTGCTTTACAACATTATATGTATTTTCGCATACTTTTAACCTATGCCACCACGTGATATTTGATGACAATACATTTATGACATCAAAATCAAAACAAAGTATCTCACTTTTCATTTGTTTTAATTACAAGATGAACTAAAGTAAAGCCAGAGTGAATTCGGAAAAGCAAATTTAAAATTTCTGTATTCATAATTAAAGGATCATTAAAGTTAGACTATAATTCTAAATAGAATTTAATTCAGAAATGTTAGAAAAATATTTCATTATTATGAGGCAGTACGAAGTATTTATATATTAGTATTTATCATAATCATAATCATAATAATTTATTGTGATTTCATTCGGTTTACAATAAGGTCTTAAATAATAAATAATATTGTCCTCAAATGAGCCCTGCTAGGGCATTACAATATAGCTCCATTATTACATTAAAATCAATAATACCATATAAACAAACAAACAAACAAAAATCTTTCAAATACCCATAATAATATAATAAAATAATAATATATGTATAAAAATCATTAAAATAACAATCATAAAAAAGCGTCATAATAAACAAAACATGTTAAAATCATATTTAAATTAAACAAAAAAAAAACAAAAAAATCTATGGCAATGTCAAAATTTAAATTAAATTAAAATTAAGTCAAGTTCGCCAGGCCAGCCGGTATTTATTAGACGTAGTACCAACCTAGTTAAATTATTTAAATGACTGAGGTACCCGACTTCCCTAATATCGTACACTTGGTGTGAGTTGGGTTAAATCCAAATATAAACACAATTGTAACAGCACAAAAGAAAGCAAGAATTCGAAGAACAGCAGGATTTCGTAATGTTACAAAGGTTGAAGGAAAACCTATTAGGCAATCTGTGGTCGGGGTAAGTGACATAGGTACAGGAAAAAAGGTTTGAAACTGCTAAACAAACTGCTAGTAGAAAGATACTGGGGCTTGATCTTAGTTTATTACAGATAAGGCAGTGTTTCCTAATGAGAGAAAACCATTAAATAGGTTTTATGTTATTTTATAAAACATTTTAAAATTGAATTATCTTTTGACTGCTTGTCAGAATGGTATTTTTAATATTTGTAGGAATTATAATTTCAGTGTATACTAGCAATTTAATTGATTAAAGAACAGTTTAAAATAAACTGTAGGTATTGGTTGTTTTATGAACATAATAAGAAGAATAATAGGTTCTCAAACAAAAAAATATAAAAATATTATTAATATAAAAATATATCTCGATATAAAAATATTTTATAAAAAAAAACTTTAAATTGGTGGCTCATTGCGTGCTCCACATTTGTTAATATTTGTAAGAAATCTCTTTCTAACTTTTTCGAAACATGTTTCAGTATATACTTTATTTGATATTTTAGCAACTTAATTGCAATTATAATATCAGTATATAAACTTGAAAAATTATGTCTCAGGCGGGACTCGAACCCGCATCTCCTCGCAATCCGGGCGCGGCGCTATACCATTAAGCCACCGAGACAATTTTTCAAGCATATTCTTATCGCTGTAAGCCAGCGTTGTTTCATCATAATATATTAGGAGTTTGCACCCTTAACACCCGAAAGAAACATCTTTGCAGATGTTTGACAGTCAGTTAAGAGGAAAGAGCTATTTATTACTTTATTTGATATTTTAGCAACTTAATTGCAATTATAAAGTTGCTAAAATAAAGTTTTAAAATAAAGTGTAAAGATTTTAAGGGTGCAAACTCCTATTATATTAACATTTATGATGAAACAACGCTGGCTCACAGCGATAAGAATATGCTTGAAAAATTGACACATATGACGTAGTGTCTCGGTGACTTAATGGTATAGCGTCGCGCCCGGATTGCGAGGAGATGCGGGTTCGAGTGCCGCCCGCCTGAGTCATAATTTTTCAAGTTTATATACTGATATTATGTTTCAATATGACCACTTCTAAATTGCTTCTGTCACTTCGTCTTGTAATACGATAGAGATTAATAGTCCAATCATACGTAATGCCCCCTCTGTTTACGAGTACAGTTCAGTACATAAGTGAATCGATTTGGAATGTTACGATGCGGAAAGCGATTAAGTGCTTTGTAATACGTGTGTGCGACATGGCAATATTGAGTTTCGGGGATTAGCTTTTGGTAGGATTTTTCTTGCCTATTTTCTTCTTCTTAGTTTTAGGCAAGATATTTTGCGCTATTGAGAAATGAGTTTAGTATGTTGGTCGCCTTTCAATGTCAGGACTAATGAGTCCCAGATCTGCCTACTGCGCACGAGGAGCCGAAGGCGTTGACGTCATTTTTCTGACTATGACAGAACTTTGTTTAAGTTAGTTAGTTTTTTACTATTTTTTTATAGCTACCCTTTCGTATATTATTCCAGGGCAAGGACGCAGCAACAGTCTGAATTTGTCGAATTTTATTTCTTAAACCTTAAAAGTGTCGGTAATACTACGCATAACGCAAACTGTATATACCTTTGAATGGTCAAGTAAATTTGTGGTGGTTTTAAATTTTAGGTGAAGAAACGTTAATTTAGGTATTAGGAACGAAAAAACTAAACTTTTGGACTATTACTTCGTTATCACCATGTTAAAGTTTTATTATTAAGGTTAGGTACCTTTCAATTAAGCCATTGTAGTCATCTTCGAAATCTATCGTCTATCGTACTTCGAAAGGCACGTTCAGCCTTTAGTTACGACGTAAAATCAAGTTTTGATATAAAATTACGTTTTCTGAATTGAAGGAAGATGTTTCATCATATTTTTTTGTATTGTTTTGCGCATGTAAGGCGGTAACCATTGATAGTTTTCAGTTGTAAAATTTCATGTTCAGAAAAAAAGTTAAAAATAGTACCTAAGTAACGGCCTAGATAGATAATCATCCCACTGCAGGGCAAAGTCCTCCAACATTGAATTCAGTAAATTCCTGTTGCCCAACTCAGGTATCGAACCCGTACTTGAACCACGACCAATACATGTTAATTTATATTTTACACAATCCAACGTTATTAGGTAACCAACTAACTACTTACAGCGAGCAACCTTCACAACTACATAAGCTTGAAATAAATCTATTCAAAAATGGATACCGACTGAATGGCAATGAATATCGGGGCACGACCGCACTTTAATATTTATCATATCTCGAGAACGAGCGAAACCTTTTGTTCTAAATTGAATACGGCTCCCGTGGAAAACCGGCATGTTAATTTTATAGCATGCATTTCGAATGACAGTGGTTCCGTTGTGGATTTACCTAATGCGAAAAATATAATTGAAACTTATATACTTCTTTGTACGTGTCACATTTAGACAAGAATTACAAGTAAACTATAGTAATAAACTATACATCCATGGTTGCTCGGTGATTTTGTTAACAAGATGACTACCGCTACTACAAACTACGAACCCGTCCGCCAGTAACTTCGACCTACCCGCCATATTATTTTAATATCTGTGTGCGCTTGCTATGTTTTTAATTTATTATTGTTTAATGTCTAAGGTTTTCTCTGTAAGTGAATTTGTTAATTCTTTGTGAGAAAATAAATATCTTAAAACTGAATATCGTCTGTTTCTCGCAACTTCGTACGCGTGGAGTTTAGTATTTGGAAGAATCCGTGGAAACCGATCGTTTTTCTGGCATTTTTGTGCCAGCCTATGTAGGTACTAGTCCAGCCTATCTATACTAATATTATAAATAAAGCTGAAGAGTTTGTTTGTTTGAACGTGCTAATCTCAGGAAGTACTGGTTCGAATTGAAAAATCTTTTTGTGTTAGATAGTCCATTTATCGAGGAAGGCTTTAGGCTATATAACATCACGCTGCAACCAATAGGAGCGAAGCGTCACTGAAAAATGTTGCAAAAATAGTTGCGATCATAATAACAGAAATCTATATCCTTAAAGAAACATATAAATATTAGATTTAATCAGTCTTCCTGGCTCAATGGTGTAATGGGTTGCAAGAATTCCACATTCTCTTGCCCTGTTCCCAGGTCATCTTGGGTAGCGCAGTGTTTTCTTCTTCCATACCTATTCGTTGTCGAAGTCCACGTGAAAACTATCAGAGATATGTAGGGTAGTATTTAAGAGATACAATGATTTTCCATTTATTTATTGATTTATTTAATAAAAGAACTAATTTAAAATCGGTTTAATAATTAATTAAAAAAGCCATAGACACGAATCTCGTCCTTGTGAAGTCACACTTGGATATTAAACGTAATTACGAGGCATATCCACCGCCGCCCTCCAACGAAAGTATTGCGCGATGAATCATACAGGGTAAGAGTAATAATAAAAAAACTGCCATCGCTCTATAGTAAAATTGTAATAGTAGCTTGAGTAACACCAATGAGGCATTGACTTATTTATATATCTGACAGTTAAAATGGAAGCTGAAATCAGTAATTGGAAGGCATTCGTGCCAGAAATGCATGTTTGCAAATAAAAGGTCTACACCACAGAACAGATAAATCTACTTTGTCTGTTCTGTGGTCTACACTCATAGATTCGTCGCTTTATTATACTTCAGATATTAATGATAGTTCGTCGCTTTATTATACATGGATAATAATGCAGTAAATAAATAAAGTGATTACTGAAAAAAAAATCTTATTGTTTTGAAAAACCTGTTAATAGACGTATAAGAGTAGCCAGGCTAAAAATGATTGCATTCAGATATCGCATTTTTTAATAATTAAGTGCGATCAGAAATATGATGCCTTAAGGATTGAAAGTGAAATTCTACAAAATACATTCACATTTTACTTAGTATGGAGACATTTAATATAATTTTCCTATTAGAGTTGAACTAGTCACTCTGTATATCCAAAATAAAGCTAAGTACTGAGAACACAGAATTACAAAATTGAGGGTAGTAATTTAGCAGAATTAGATTCTGTAATAACTCCGTCGAGGTTGCTCGTAATTATTTGTTGAGTAATTAAATGTTTCATGTATGTTACACTAAATTAATACCGTCTATGTAAGCGTAGATCAATTAAAAAGTTAATTTAATATCGGCTGAAAAATAACTTCGAACTTATTTTACTACTATCTACGTACAGAGGTTATACTGGTTTTTAATCGTTTAAGGATACAAAGTTATAAAGATATATTTATTGTATAAATTCATATAAATGATAATGCCCTATTGACTCATTACAAAATTATCTTAATTTAGGCGCTACTCTAATAAAGCACGTATTATTGTTGAAATCAGTTAAATGCGTAAGTACTAGGGTTGAAAATCACAAGTAAAATACATGTATTTTTTAAATACAGAAACTTTCAATGAGCTCTTACGATGTATTTTTCGCAAGTTTCCGTTTTTTAAATGTATTTTACATTGTATTTTTCACTGTTTTTTAGAACTAATAATAATAAAATAACTTTATGGTTAAATCAGCATCCTCCTTTACATATAATTAAAAATCATTATAAATAAAATAATAATAAATAAAAATCTTTATTTTCCGTTCACAATCTGGAATAACAACATTGGTATAAAACATTGAATTGTTAATAACATAAGTCGTGTTTTATATTTTTCGGCAATTCCATTTTCTTGATATCTTCTTCCATGTTGTTAAACTGTAAAGCAAATAAAACCCACAATAAACAACAGAGGAATGAAGGGTAGGCTGCCTCAAAATTAGTGTCATATATTTTCAGTTTTTTTTCATTCATTGTAATTTTTGAAAAATACATTGATTAATACACGTATTATTTAATCTAAATTTGTATTTTTCAAATAGCCCCTAAATTTGTATTATTCCAAAGTTACATGTATTTTACTGGAAAGATTCAAAGTTGCAAAAAAAACAAATGAGTATCTTTCGCCATTTTCATCCTTAGTAAGTACCATACTATAAACACTCAGACCATAGAATTTATAAAAGTGGATTTCTACAATGATCCTGCTGCGAATAAAACTCAGGACCATGGAGCTGTCTACCCCTTGAAAACCGGTATCTACGCCACTCGACCACATTGGTAGTTGACTGTCTACGTAGGATAAAAACTGACAGAAATAAATCGTAGGTACATACCTATAATAATAATAATAATATAATCTTTATTTTTCTCAACACAAACAAATTACAAATAACAGTAAGGATACATTTTATCTATACTAATATTATAAAGCTGAAGAGTTTGTTTGTTTGTTTGTTTGTTTGAACGCGCTAATCTCTGGAAGTACTGGTTCGAATTGAAAAATTCTTTTTGTGTTGGATAGTCCATGCCTTGAGGAAGCCTTTAGGCTATATAACATCACGCTGCGACCAGTAGGAGCGAAGCATCAGTGAAAAATGTTGAAAAAATAATCGCGATCTTAAAAACTGAAATTGACGCGTACGAAGTCGCGGGGAACAGCTATAATGGATACAGTTGGAGTTTGTGTGAGACTGACGCCTGTGAGAGATATGAAAATACATATCTGTTGTACAGGTCATCAGGCTCCCACCTGTACTACCAAATGGTCATACATATTGTGTTTGAATGAATATAATAAGTTTTAATAATATATTAACGAAGCATGGCTTGAGAGTATTTAAGCTGTTTTAGTTTAAATGCCAGAGCTTTTTCAAATAATATTTAGGTACCCTTTTTTAGGTGGGTTTCGATCTACCTACGTCTTATTTTCATCTAGCCAGTGCTTTAGACATTAGACAAACAAAATCAAATAAAAACGAAACGCCAAATGTATTGCTAAGCGCAAAACTCGAGGACGGCTCTATTAATTATCATTAAGGCACAACGAAGGTTCTTATGGAGGGAAAAACATAGAAATTTCCAGGAAAATAGTCGGTATGGGAAGATAAACTTAAACGGTCAGTCCTCATCTCACAAAAATTTTACGTTTCTTTTATTATGAAAAAAAAAGAAACGCGCCCGGCATGCGAGGAGATGCGGGTTCGAGTCCAGCCTGAGACATAATTTAAATAGTTTTTTTAAATACTGATATTATAATTGCAATTTAATTGCTTAAAATATCATCTAACTAAAGTATTAAATTCTTACTAAATAACTTTATAAATACGAAAGCCTGAATAAAATTTGACACGGAATTTACTTCCGTAGACAGTAATAGTACGTAGGATTTTTGTCCCGGAAAAAGCACGATTCTTTAAGCGTACGAAGTCGCGAGCAACAGCTAAGTAGTTTTTGATGAACCCAAGTCTGTCGGGGCAACTAGTTTAAAATAAAGGTTACAAATCCTTAATAAAATTTGGTCTAAGTCTCTCAGTTTGAATAGGGCGTTATTTCTGGCGAATCTATTGCATTCGAGTTTTATTAGGACTATTGGCAGTTTAGTGCAAAACTGACGAATTAAAGTTTTATATCGTGTGCGAATGTGGTAACGGTAAATAGATCTAATTACTTCTAGTGAGTCTTTGATGATACAACCGCATTAGAATATGTTTATACAGGGTGACTGAAAATTAGTGGCGGAGCCGTTAAGGGGAGGTAGTCTAGGGTTATGAGACCTACTGTCCTTATTTAACCCTTTCAAAGATATTCCTACTTAAAGAGTGTGACCAAAAAATCGTATTTTTGCATAAAACAATGACAGTTACAAAGATTTAACAATTAATACTACCTGTTTAGAATATCTTTGTTGCAAAACAAAACAGATTAGGACAAAGTCAATTTTTTTTTTTGAATTTTTTTCTACTTATTTTTTGGTTATACTCTTTAAGTAGGAATATCTTGGAAAGGGTTAAATAAGGACGGTAGGTCTCATAGTGATATCTGTCAGAATAACCCTAGACTACCTCCCATTAACGGCTCTGCCACTAATTTCCAGTCATCCTGTATACTAATTTGGATATCATGCAAACCGTAAACCATAACACTTTCTTCTTTGATTGTGATGCCTTACGGGCTACGATTAGGCTAGACTATGATACGAGTATCAATTACAAAATTACTATGAAAACTCAAAATACAATTGTTACAAGTTTCACATGCCATTTACTTTTGAATTGATACATACATACATACATATTATCACGCCTCCTTCCCAACGGGGTAGGCAGAGACCAAGGCCTTCCACTTACTACGATCCTGGCATACATCTTTCGCTTCTTCCACATTCATCAATCTTTTCATGCATGCTCGTCGGTTTAGAGTACTCTTGACCTGACCTTTCTTCAGGACATCCCCGATTTGATCGTGATAGGTTCGTCTAGGCCTTCCTCTTCCAACGTTCCCTTTCACACTCGTCTTGTAGATCTGTCTAGTCATTCTCCTCTCATTCATCCTCTCTACATGTCCAAACCATCTAAGCATCCCTTTCTCAATCCTTGTGACAATATCTTCTTTCACACCACAACGTTCTCTTATCACACTATTTCTTATCCTGTCACTCAATTTCACTCCTAACATTGAATTGATATATATATATAATGTAATATTAATTACACTTTCCAGGCGGCTAGTTTCACAATTAAATGATCAGTAGTAACCACATATGTATGAAAGAGATAACTCGGAAAAATGAGTCAAAACAGTTATTGATTTCAACTGGGACTCCGGACTCAAAAAGATCCCGTCTACCCACTGTAACCTCACGGTGCTCTCCAATGCCATGAAGCGGTACCTGGGTATCGCCATAAGCATTCGCACAGTTTAACGCCAAGAACCTTAGTGCGTCCTTTGCTTTACAGTAGCTATTTACGTTGCAGTTAACAGATGGCGCCACTAAAAATACACTGATTGATCTGCCTCTTTGATGTCGACGGGAGTCGCGGTCAAATTGTACTTCGATTAACGATATCGTCATGTTTACGTCATCAGTTAAATTTGGGACCATCTTAAATGATGTATGTGTTTTAACCATTGAAATTTAATATTATTGAAAACTAGATAAACAATTAGCGTCAAAAAATGTTCCAATGTGCCTTATGAGCTTAATTAGTGATAGTCATAGTCATATATTTATTGTCACATCTATACTAATATTATAAAGCTGAAGAGTTTGTTTGTTTGTTTGTTTGTTTGTTTGAACGCGCTAATCTCAGGAAGTACTGGTCCGATTTGAAAAATTCTTTTTGTGTTGGATAGTCCATTTATCGAGAAAGGCTTTGGGCTATATAACATCACGCTGCGACCAATAGGAGCGAAACATGAGTGAAAAATGTTGCAAAAATTATCTCGATTATAATAACGGAAATTGACGCGGACAAGGTCGCGGGGAACAGCTAGTGTTAGAATAAAGATCTTGACAAAATCATGGTTCAGTAACATGACTCTGTAAAGGCATTGCAACAGTAAAATATAAAATAATAAAAGTTATGAATAGGTGGTAGTTACACTATTAAAATTAAAATTAAAAGAGAGGTTTGGAAGCAAAATTTAAGTTAAAAACAAAAATATTAATTCACAAAACGTTAACAAAAGCTAAGCAGTAGTTTTAACAGATAAACACTAGTGAAATATCTAGTTTATTAAATTAAATTAAATTAAATGTGGACAACATCACATACATCGTTCTGATCCCAATTTAAATAACTATTTAAAGCATTCGTTTTTCGGAAACCAGAAACAACGAAGGTACCACAAACACCCAGACCCGAGAAAATGTAGAAAAACACTTTTTTTCTACATTGACCCGTCCGGGAATCGAACCCGGGAACTCGGAGCAGGCGACACCTTGAAACCCGGTGTGTACGCCACTCCGCCATGGAGGTCGTCATTTATGCTTCGCTTTTAAATGTGTAGAATATACTTACTTATGTGTCGTATGATATATTCCTAAACAAAAATTCATCTGCATCAGATGGCCTTTGAAGCCAGGACCCTTCGATATGCGAGCGATTGCATCCAGCTTAGGTACAAAAACAAAATTTATGTCAAATTTTCTTGATTTTTTGACGCGAACATCAGTGATATACAAAGTGTAAAAGTGCATTAAATCCCGGTAAGTGTTAAGTAAAAAAATTTTTAGATAAAGAACATTGTTTTATAATGCACATGATGCGCCAGACAACAAACGTAAAGATAAATTGTAATCTCTTGTAAGTGATCTTATAAAATAAATGATTATTTAAACCAAACGTACAAATATGAGCCAGTCAAATCCCCGCTGTACCGTTTAATTAGTCGCTCTGCAGCGATTGTGGACTGCGTTTAATCTCCGGACTCATCAGAATGCTGTCAGTCGGATAGTCGTTCGCCAAAAGGTTCTATTAACGCGTCCATGTTACAGTTAACTTATGGCTCTTTGCAGCAACATGTGTTTTCATACTTATCTACATCTACACTTATACTATAAAGAGGAAAGATTTGTATTTTTGTGTGTGTGTATGTTTGTATTGAATAGGCTCTAAAACTACTGGACCGATTTCAAAAATTATTTTACTATAGGACCTAGAGTTCACGCGGGCAGAGCCGCGGGTGAAGAGCTAGTTCTAAAATAAAATTTGTTTATACAGAAACACTGGTAAAGAAACTTTAGATTTGGTGCAATTATTTATTGGTTTACCAATTTTTCAAGGTACGAAATTTGCATAGTTGATTTGGTGAGTGTTATTAATTAAAATAAGCCGTTTAAAAATGACATTGACGACTACCCATACAAATTTCCTAAGAAAAGAGAATAGAATTTCAGGCATTTTATTGGACCAATAAACCTTTACAAAGTGACTGCATGAATACCACTTGGAATTCTGCTAAATCCCGCCTTCGAATGTATCGCGCTCCCGGATAGGTATCTCGCTCCTTTTTTCGCAATCTCTGCAATAATACGAGGCAAAGAAATAATTGCTCATCTTTGTCACAGAATTCATTCCATTAGTTAATGTCTCCTACTTATAAACTCAAAACTTACGATTGTGCGACCGCCTAAAGGTCGAACCCAGCAATTAACTTGCCATTCAAATTGGAGCATTAAGTTGTGAGTCGTACAATATATTTTGTAATATTAATATCAATTCGAGGCGACGCCGTGCTGCAGCCGTGCTGTTGCGAATTAATATTACAAAATATATTTTACGACTCACAACTTAATGCTCTAATTTGAATGGCAAGTTAATTGCTGGATTGAGGCGTGCCGATGCCGGTGCGGTGCCGGTATAGTGTGCCATGATCTTTAAGGGGACTAGGTACTTGAGCTAAGTGCTGCCCCCATTTGATTTAATTTTATTACGTCTAAACTAACTCAATCATCAACTAGGACAGTATCATTTTAGCAAATTACCTCTAGTATTTATTGAATAACAGTAAACTTTTCATTTACTTGTTTATAAAGTCGAATTTGTCGCTAACACCAAAAGCGGCCGCTTTTAGCAATAATGTACAATACGAAAGAATGCCAGAATGAAAAGCAGTTAACAGTGATTCAATAAATACTAGAGGTAATTTGCTAAAATGATACTGTTCCAGTTTTTTGAAAATTGATTTTGTTTAGAAGTAATAATATTAAATCAATTGGGGCAGCACTAACCTCTAGTAGTCCCCTTAAGCCGGGCTGGACACAAAATCCGTTTTTAGCGGACGTCTACTATTTATTGGATTTCTCTTTGCTAAATTTCAATATTAAGTATTATTAAAAATCTGAGTCCGTCTGCTAAGTATATCTTGCCTGCCAAATTGCATCTTTTTGCGTCTAGCGTTTTTTGGATATTTCGCTTTTTTAGGTAAATTACTAAAGTAACATTGTTTAGTATTCGGCCGAAACCCTGACCCTTTACTCATTTGGCCGTAAGATGCTTTGATTGGACGGCAAAACCAATATCGATACGTATACTACGTAAACAATTTAATCAGTAACCAGTCGAGTGAAACGATTTATAAAAGTCGGTTAGTAAGTGTATGGAGTTAGAAAAATCCTGAAAAGCTTATTCAAATACAGGCACGTGTATACATATAATCTGAGAAAAATATCAACTGACGAACTGAATTAATTATCGACTCTAATGTCTAGTCTCTAGAGTTCACGTCTGAAGGTAGTTGATTTTTTGTAACGTTTTTTAATCGTTGGCCACTTATAAGAACGGTGGTTTATTCATGCTTTATTAAATTTATTAAATTTTTGTTTTGTTGAGGGTTCCGTTCTACTCCGCTTACAGCGTAAAAGCCTTGAATTTTTACACATTAAATGTCTGGGTAGCGCAATAGTAAGAGCAATCACCCGGTAAGCGGAAGGTTTTGGGTTCGAGTCCCACAACTTGTAGACGAAATTATTCAAGGAATTTGTATTTTCATGTCATAACCACAGAACATGGAAAAAGGTTAGAAAGGCTGTCATGCGCCATTTGTATGAGAATCGATGTCGCCGCTTGCGCCCCACTACACCTAAACGAGTTCAAAGAACGCCAATCAAGCGAATTCTTTTGACGCGCGACGTCAAAAGAAACCAATCACAGCGCTTACTAACAAGCATTTGCTCATAATCTCTGTGGCGCGCATGCCCCGCCCTCATCGCCTTTCTAACCTTTTTCCATGTTCCGTGGTCATAATGTACACATATTTTCCAAGCTATCACTCGATAAGTAAATATAGTATAAAGTACTCGAACCGTCCCAATAAAAACATAGTACCAAAGTTGAAATTGTGTGCGTATGTCTTTAGGATCGGGCACACCCCGAACTAGATTCAGAAGGTAGGTATGACATTGACGTAGGTAGGCTCCGAACCTGGTATTGCGAGTTTAGTAGCCCATTATTTATAACTCAAGGGACCCGGTGTATAGACGTGAGCTTCGCGTTGTGTGCTTTATACGATACTGTTAGCTTCGTAAGATTATGTAGGTACATGCAATGTGTTTTATATATGAAGGTAAGGTCGGCCAAGAAAGTGGTTTATCACTAGGGAATGCAATCCCGCGACCAAATTCCAATCACGGTATTTGCGGGACTAAGGGTTCTTAGTCGGTATCGCGTCACCCTCAGGACGATATAGGAGTGGTGCTATTCACACGGCACACAAGGAAATAAGTACCTAAATAAAGATTAAAAAGTTAAGTGCCTTAAGCACTTTAGTTTAGACTTGTCTATTTAATTTGGTTCTTGTTTTCAAATTGATTTTGATTTTTGATTTTAGGTATAATAATTTCTGTCTTTGTATATAATATTATCCAACGGTTTTCTGGAAGAGATCGCTTTTAACGATAAGACCACCTAATTTGAAAACATTGAATGTGGTCTGATAACAGTTGATAATACTATTGTGCACGAAACAAATCGAGATAGCTATCTAAATTAAATGTTAACGTATAAACGTCTGGTGTTTTGTATAGCGTTGATAACAACGCTTTACAAAACTCCAGACTCCAAACGTTACAAATAAGCCCGTCCCATTTAGTAACTTCCATTAGCTATGAAAGGAATTTACAATAACCCTTTAACACGAACATTAAAGCTTTTTATGGTGCGGCACGTTCCGAGAAAATCTTTAATAACTGTCTTCTACGATGAACAGTCGCTAAGCCAACCTACATCGGAAGCACACCCTCGTAGAGACAGCTCTACAAATGACCACGCTATTGAAATAAGCGGGGTAATATTCATATTGAGGTTGGCAGACTTTTCCACAACCCAGCCGAATGTGATAGTCGTTTTTCTCCGCAGAGGAATGCTTAGGGCGGATTTAACTCGGCCGGGTAGCGTCACCTAGGCGGCCCCGCCTTCGTACTACCCCTGCTTTCATTCATTCGCGATCTGACGCCCGTAGCGGGTGCACGTCTCTCCACCGCTCGCGTTCTACGTGTCAAAAATAAATAAACAATTGGCTGTAATACCTTATTTTATGTGGTTCGTGACTGGAAGAGGCGTCTGAGCTGTAATATGGTGAGTCTTACAGATTGTATTATTTCTAACACGTCACCACGTGTTGTTCCCAAAAGGTCCGTTTCGAAAATATGAGCTTTTGTCACTGTTTTATGGCTCCAGGTATTATTGCACGCTTTTTGTTTCTCTTGGTGGCATCATTTGGACGATTTAGGTTAACCGTCTGATAATTGACACAATTAAAACATTAATTATTTTTGTCCTTGAAGTAGTAAGTTCTTAAAAGTTAAGACTACGTAAAGCTAAGTAAGAAAATAATGTTAAATGGAGTATGAAAGTGTAAATGGTCATCCATGTCTTTTAAAACAGTGAATAACTTGTATTTTTATGAGTAATTAATAGAATAATTTCCACTGCCACTAGCTTATCCAATATTATTGGAGGGGAATAACTTGAGGGCTGAGGGCTGTTCTTAAGATAACAGAACGCTGATTTTACATGTTATTATGTATGTTTTGTACAACAACCAATATTAGAAATAAATTCTTAATCCGACGTAAACCAATAAGATTCATTAATCTTCTTTTTTGTTGTTATTTAATTAAGAAATTCTTAATTGAATTAGTTTTAGTTTGTTGTTACATACTACTATAATCAAGAAGGTACATAACTAATTTTATTGTTCAGAGTAGTTCCGCTGTTGGATATTTACTTGATCATCTCCAGGGCCGTGAATTCGACTTTTAGTACCCATTTGGTTAGATTTATTATTTATGTACGGATTGATGACATTTTATCTGCGGTAGAGGAAAAAGTTGTGAGGACCCCTAAACAATTAGATAGTAATTTATGTATGTGTAACAAACAGTGCCTTGTTGTGACGATCTAAAAGGGAATTGCATCTTTTCATTCTATGGGCGTCGTAAAAGCCAAACTGAAGGACGGCGATCTAAGTAAAGATCGAAGAGAAGTCGAAAAGAAGATGCTCCGACGGTCTTTTTCTGGCAGTACCTACACCTATATTTGACGACCATTTGGATCAGCGGTAGTAAACGCTGCTTTTGAGCCATGGGTCGCGGGTTCGATCCCCGCACAGTATAAATATTTGTGTGCATGAACATGTCTGTTTGTACTGGTCTGGGTGTTTTCTATGTATTATAAGTATGTATTTAGAAAAAAAAGTATATAAGTAAGTTTATCGGTTGTCTAGTACCCCATACGACAGGGTACTTAATAGTAGCTTAATTTGGGACTAGATGGCTCTGTGTGGCCCAGTGAGGCATGTCTTAAATATTTATTTATTTATTTATTTATACCTATAGTCACAAGTCTGGCAATCCACCCCGTTGGTCTAGTGGTTTAAATACCGAGCCAAGGTCTTGGGGTCCCGGATTGGATCTCCGGGTCGGGCAACAAAAAGTCTTGAATTTTCAAACATTGGTCGGGTTTGTGATCATCATTGCTCTGGTAACCTGAATTCAATGGAAGGCCTTTTTCCTGCATTGGGATGATTATAGGCTAGGTAACTTTATTTATACCTGTTTGTCTGAGACTTATGAGCCTTTTTGCGACTTCATGGTCGAGTGAATTTAAATAATTTAAATAACCAAATATTATTAGGACAAATATGATTTGGCCTGCGTCTGCTTGTTGTTCAGAGGTCGAATCACTATTTTTAGAGCGAGGATGTTTATATCGATGATATGCCATGTGGATTGTTTTTATACAGGATGTCTTTTTCATCAACGTAATTTTTTTTATAGGCTTTAAATATTTTACTTAAAGCCTATAAAAAATTAGGTAGTAAAAATTAGGTAGGGTAAGTAAGTATTTTTCGCAACATAGTTTTCAATTTTTACGGTCCTAAGCCTGTAAAGGTATGAAGGGAAAATCAACAACTTATGAATAGTATCGTAATGAATGAGGTGCGCATCCCGTAAAAAAAGTATGTGCTATGTGGCCGTATCAAAAATTTTAGATTTTTGGTGGACATTGTCTAGATGAATCTTGACATTTTAGTACTGGGCTATATCAAAAAAAAAAATACGTCATTTGTTTTTTGTCTCGTAGAATGTCGTATTAAAATTGGATTGTGATTCCTGTATAACTATTCGAAAACACATAGCGCCGTGTGGTTCCTACTCAAACGAAAAATAGCACCACCCTTTCTCTAAAATCTTTCTATGTGTGTCGAAAGAGGCGACTAAAGCAGTACCGCCAGCAGAAGGCGGGCATCTAAAAGTGTTTTTTATACCCTTGGTCAAACTACGATCGATTAACTCACGTGTCAGAATTACCTATATTTTGATTTATCCCGTTTTAAACACTTAACAGCGTTCATGGTCACGAGTAGATTAAGGACTCAATTTTACGCGTGTATATTTTATTTTTATATTTGAGTTGAGAGCTTGAAAGCTCATAAATTTTAACGAAAAACACGACATGAATTATTAAAGCTTAGTCGATTTATACATTCGTCAATAATGGTTTGATGGGAACCGACTCAAACACAATTGCTTGCTGATTACATTTCTTTTTTATGTAACTTTCTTCCTAATTATAAGGTTGAGATTCACTCTTGGTTTTTAACCAACTTTGGACTTTAATGAAAAAAAATATATACATCAAGGTCGTTATAAAAACACCTCTTTTCTTAAAATTTACATGTATTAGCCCTAAACCAGGGGCCTTATTCAGCTATTTCAATCGCAGTTCGATCGTGATTGAATTGGACGATTTTGACATTTAGCCCATACTAGAACTGTCAAAAACCTGCTATTCAATTACGATTGTGATACGATTTGGTTACGCGAATTAGGGGCCTGATCAAGATTACCCGAATGCACCGATAACAGAAAATCACACATACCAACAATAACTAACAGTACTCGTAATCTGTGCAGTAGTGCGTGAATCGTGCGACTGCTGTGCGGTAATATCGGACATCGCACAAGCAATAAATGTGGGACTCTATTACGCTGCATCAATCACCTCCTGTGGGTAAATGCGGCTAAAGGAGTACTGTTGAGCCCGCCAACTAAGCAGAGCGATATTCTGTTTCCTATTGGAAATTGGCAATGATATTATATTAAAACGAAACAAATATGTCATAAGCGCGCGCGTTGTAAAGACTCAAATACGCCCTAATTAGGGCGTTTTGAACATAGTCTGCGTCGAGCGCAATCACGAGCAGTAATCGTTAAATATCATAGCATCTTTTGTTCTGCTTATCAGTGAAACTTGTCATGAAGTTTTGGATTTCTCGGAACAGATTTAATACGCGGATTACTATGAACGTATATCTATAATTTAAAATATCATTGGAAAATGGTGTAACTCTGCTAAGTAGTTTATATCGTTAATAAATTCGTGAAAACAAAAAAGGTTTTGGTAGCTCAATGGTCGCCCAATAAGCAGAAGGTTATTTGTTCGAGTCTCACCTAATCGTTTCGAAATTATATTTTGTATCAACTGATTCTAATTTGCTAAAACTCAATCAAAACACTTAAGTACAAGGTTTTCCTAGTAAGTGAGGGATTTGAAATGTAATAAACTGACACTACCTCAGTTACCTGTGCCAGTGATCAGGGCAAGTCCACATTGCATAACTACCCGCACTGGTATCGACCGTAGGCTTAAACAAACCGACTCTGCTATAATAAATTTCCGTAGGCTTTAAACCTACCTTAATCCTAAACAGTATAAGAATTTTCGGCTTATCTTTCAACCTTACGCAATTTTTTTTAAATTTTTTTTTTTAATAATAAGCTAGATTAAAATACTCAGTTGTAAACAGATTAAAATACGAGTATTTACCTCTCTATTTAAGTAACTACTACCATAATGAGTAGTATAACCGCATATAATTACATAGTAGGTGGACCATCGTGAAATTCAGTAAGGCTGTGTTTCCACCAATAATACATTAAGTAGTAAGCGAAGATTAAGCTAAGAGCCAAAAAAACGAGATTATTTTTACCATAGTAAAGCGAATATTTTTATAAAAAAGCTCGTAAGGTTAGTAAGAGTCAAGTACGAAGAGCGCGAAAAATAATTATTTTTTACCCTGCGCCTTTTTACTAACGGTTTTAAAAAAAAACATATTTTATGTCACGTTATCGTATAACTGACCTCGTCAGACCCATTCTTAGAATTTTTGTTTTTCTCAAGAATTTATCTTAACTACTGGAGTGTGTCATACTAGGGCCAGGCCATGGCCTGCCAAAAGATAGTTTTGGCACTGACTTAAATAATAGACATGAGCTCTTTCTTCACCATCTTTCGCATATTTGTTGAAGTGAACGATACAAGCTAAAACCCTCGCTTCAAACGGTAAAAAAAAACCGGCCGCACGAAGGGTTTTGTACCATTGACTAGGTAAACAACAGTAGGTACATAATTTTAATGGTTAATGTAATGCCTACTTGTTGTCATTATTGATATCGAGCAAGAAAAGGCAAAAAAATGCCCCCCCCCTCAAATATTCATTTTATTTTGTTGTTGTTATTAGTTAACATAAATACACAATTTGTAAAAATTTTACTGTCTAGCTGTCACGGCTCTTGAGATATAGCCTGGTAATAGGCAGACGGACAGACGGACAGAAGGCCAGACGGACATACAGCGAAGTCTTAGTAATAGGGTCCCGTTTTACCCTTTGGGTACGGAACCCTACAAAACAAACATTCGTTAACCCCTGTCCGTCTGTAATAAGTAAGACAGAAGTATGAATACGTAGCTTGAGCTATAACAAAGTAGGTATATCTTCGGTGGAAAACTAGCCTAAAGTCATGGTCGTTGCTCGGGTGTATCTATTTTGTGCAGAATATGTAAATTAAAAACAATATTGATACCAGTTCAAGGTGAGTGTATTCTGACTTTTACGGAGGCCGGCAGCCAATATCGACTGAAGGATAGGTAAGACTGATATTCAAAATATTTTATCAACTGTAAGACCTTGATGAGCTACTCGTAATTTAGTAATTTATATGTAGGTACATACATCTAAAATTAATAAATGTTTTACCTTGAGTGTTTTATAAACAGTTCTTTTTTGTCAGACTCTCCCTTCCAGATCCAAGCCAATTTAGAAATGGTTGTTCTCTAAATTGACGCGACCGGGAATCGGACTCTGTACCGTTGCGTAGTAGGTGGACCATCGTACTACTAGGTATATCAAGCGGGTTGTAATTAGGTAATTTAAATAAATTCAGGTAAAAGAGCAATCTTCAAGTAAAAAAACAATGCGTTATAGTAAGCGGAGCGCGTCCCTGGTGCGCAGGGTGCGGGGGAGCACAGGGGCATCCTGAGCATGATTGCGAATAGACTCGACTGCATTTACGTGAATCGTTCCTGTGCCATTTCGGGTGGTGTGGATTCACAAAATCATTTTAATTGTAATTGTCTTATTTTGATTTTATTTTACTAACATAGTTTAAGTGAACATGTATACTAACAAAATGAGTCTCAGTAACTTGAATAAAAATGAAATTTAATTTTATTATAGATAACCTAATTTGGAACCAAGTTTTACTCATCTAGTAATCTTGTAAGGTCTTATATTATTTTTAATTCTTTTTTTTGACGTTTGAGTATAGGTACCTAATGAGCACTACAGTATGCGTTTGATTAAATTTTCGCTATAATATTTAAATTTCGACTGCTGATATATACCCGCTGACAGACAGACAATCGGAAGAACAAACAAACGGACAGAGGTAGCTTAGTGTTAGTCCCGTTTATACTATTTGGGTGCAGAACCCTAAAAAGTGCTGTCGTTTACACGATCCGCTTACACACTCACATTGATGCTCTAATGATAAATTTATAGGAAAATTCATAACATCATAGACTAGGATGTATAGTGAACGTACTTCAACAAGTGGCGCACAGTGCAGCAAATAAATACTACTTGCTAAAGGATCTTCGGGTTATTTCATGCTGTGCTCATTTAAGACAGATGTTTCTGCTTCCATGTTTTGTTTCCAGGAAGCCAGTCGTAAATGTCTCTGTTACATATCCTCAAATAGTTCTATAAGTTTTCGTCTTTCACCTCAGCCAAGTGGCACAATATTCTTCTTTCTTGCGACCTTTTAGAGCAGTTTGTTTTAATGAAATACTTAGAGACCAGTTCTCTAGAGGGAACGTGAACAGAACGTGGAACTTACCCTCTTCTTATAGTATAATAAAATAAATAAATAAATTTAAAAAACCTTAGTCCTACATACTTATATTATTATTTTTTCTTTACTATTCCAAGTTTTTTTTTTCTCCGGATGTGTTACCGATGATTTCCTGCTTGAATACAAGCGCTGTTGCTAGACCAGAGTCGATAATTTTTGATACCAAAAAAAATAATAGTAGGATGAAACCCATTGGAAGAGGTAGAGACTATAACAAAAACGAAAGGTTAAATAAATTACGGGCGATCTGAGGTCGGGAAGGGGGAGGGGGTGAGTTTTTAAGGGTAAAAAACGGTTAATCTCGATTTCCGGTAAAACTGCAAGTCTTATGAAAAAAAGTTCAATGGCAAAGTTGTAGGTAATAAAAAGATCTACAACTTTTGTATCGACACTTTTTTCACATAACCTCAAAATTTATGTAAAAAATTCGAATAACAGTGTTTTTGGTTTTTAATTCTTATCTTTTGCAAAAAAAATATTTGTTCACGAAATTTGGTGAAAACTTACCTTTGTATGTCCCATAGTAATTTTTTTGATTTAAAATATTAATTTCAATCGAAAATTCTCCCGTCAAAATATCTGCTTTTTTAAAAAAGTTGGTGTGTTTTTTGTTCGTTGAAATCTCTACTTTCTGATGGTATAAAAAAATATACATTACTATGGTAAATGTTCTCAGAAAATGCAAATAATGAAGAAAACTCAAATCCGAAAATTAAATTTTTTTGAATCATTATGTATAATTTTGAGCTATTTATTAAAATTTACACTTTAATACTAGAAAAACGTAAGATTATCTATATAATATAAACCGATTATCTATATAATATAAAAGAAAGTCGTCATAGTTACACCGTTACGCCGGGAATAGTATTTAAAACGTTGAAAAGTTACCGTTAAAAAAAACATTCCTTAATTATTTCTTTCCAATCGCGCCATATTTGATGACAATGATATTTAAGACGTCAAAATACTATTCCGAGGCGATACGAAGTTCGTTGGGTCCGCTAGTAACTTATAAAAGCTGGACAGAGAATCAAAAACCTTACAGCGCAGTTCAGAGTACATAAGCCTTCGGTATCTAAGCCTGCTGTGGTAAGCATCTTAGCGGAACTTGAAAAGATCTCATTTGCATGGCAAATTTGCACAGCGCTCTCTGAAAAGTACTAAGACTTGGAACTTCTTTAAAAACATTTGTTGTTTGATGTGAGTTCAAATTTTCTTGAGCTCGCAGCTCTAGAAAAAGTAGTGGAGACGTGCAGTGTGTTAAAAGGAATACTTAAAATTGTTTTGCTTACAAAATTACATTTGTAAAGGATTGTTTTTATATTTAAAACTTCAATCTAAAAGGAGTTGAAAAGGCAAGTGTGTATAGCGACTTCTTATAACTTTGACTTAAAGAAATCATAACTGTATAGAAAATAACAGATAGCAATTGCAAAAATTTAAGCGATCTCTTAGGAGAAACGCCTAGTTGGACTAGTCACTATTGGTTTGAGTAAAAGATCAAGATCTCGGGTCCAGAGTTCGATCCCCAGTTCGGGCAACAAGAGTTTCGAGTTCTCGAACTTTGCTCGGATTTGTGATCACCAGCCAGCATATGTCAAACGTGGTGATTATGCTTACACCCATTATTCCTGTGGTAACTTGGATTTAATGACGGAGGCCTCTGCCCTGCAGTGAGATGATTGTAGGCCGTTACTTTTTTATTACTCTAAGGTGAGCGATATAACCGGGAGTTCGATATAATCATCCAACACGAACGGAGTCACAGTCGGAGAGAAGTCTTAGCAAAAAGCGAAGTTCATCCTTATTTACAGTACTTTAACCTCTTCATTACTGCGTAAAACGTTTTACGCAGTTATCAACAAATTATCGTTAGGCACTTAATACGTACTTGAAAACCCGAAACACAAACAGAAAGTAGGCTTGTAAAAGCTTATCTGAGCACATTAACGTCTTAATCGAAAGCTTTTAAGTAACCCTTCCCGTTCGCATGCCACTTTGCGTGTGTCTGATGCATTAGGTTCCCAAACTTTTGCATTAACCACCTTTAACTTTAAAATAATAGAATATAATACGCAAAATTTAGAACACTTATTAAAATATCATATTAAATTACTTAATGCAATAACAATATGCCAGTGTAAATTTGCATTAGATTCACAAGTTAAAAAAACTTGGACAGTAAGTACTCGTACTTATATAATTATAAGATGCAGTTTTCTTCGGAATTACGAGGTTTATAAATCCAAAGATGTTTAATAAGACAGAAAGAAAGACATAATATTTGTTAAATAAAGAATTTAATTTTTAAAATTAATATTAAAGTAAGTACATATATGGTTTTACATAGGTTTTGAGTGTTTTTTCTTATTTTAATGTCAATGTAACAATTTGTCCATTACCCTTAGAAATCTCTTGCAAATACTTGCAATGTCCATATTGCAAGCAAACAAACTTGTTCCTTTATTTCATTTTATTTTATTTTATTTTGTTTTATTAGAGAGATGTACAAAACAGGTTACAAACGATTATAATATATGTTAGTTGTAATATGTTAGAAACATAGCGCATTACTTTAAAGCGATAATCTTTTTAATATCTTTTTTAAATTTATAACTAATACCAAACTTATTATGTTACTAAAATTTTCCTAACCACCTTATTTAGTAAATCGACTTTTGACTACCTCTGACTTAATAAACCCTTGTGAACCTTGACCACCAGTTTTAATTTTTTTCTTTTAAGATAACTCCAAAACGCTAACAGTGTTAAGGTACAGTCAGATCCAAAATCCTGTGTAAAAATAATTCAAGTTTTTATAATAAACTTGAATTTGGACGCCGGGTGGTGTAGATTCAATAAAAGAATAGCTCCACCATTATCTTGCTCTCTTTCTCTGCATGGGAGTCATAAGAAGCTAAAGGAGAACTGGCAGAAGATGACAAGCAGCAGCGTCTTCCTTTTTACTACTGGCCAAACTGCGATCGCCAACCATCTGTCAAGCTTGGCGATCCTCTTTTTGGAGTGGCCCGTGTGCTAGTAGCCCTATATAAGATGATGATCACAGAACACGGAAAAAAGGCTAGAAAGGAGATGAAGGCGGGGCAGGCGCGCCACAGAGGTTATATGAGCTAATACGTCAAAAGAGGTCGCTTGAATGGCGTTCTTTGAACTTGTTAAGAATTTTCTGGTACATCAAACACATTTTTCGGTACACTTTACCATGAAATTTGTACTGCTAGCAATACTTAAACATAGTTGTGCCCATTACTAACTCATTATTTTGATCTTTACAAAGAAAGTAGTAACTGATACTATCAGACATGTTTCGTACACTTAACTTATTTACCAAATTTTTTTAGTATTTGCTACTAAGCGACTATTTATCCTTAAAACTAATTCTGATAGCACTCGCAGTTTTTTGTTAACTTTTAATAGATTTGTTTTTACAAGTCGTTCTGGTAGTATTGTAAAATATTTTTTTCTCCGTGTAGGTAGTCTACATTCAACTAACAGCTCTAGTTGTGGTAGCCCGATGAGCTGTAGAATGTACTGACCGAGGACAAACCATTAAAAATACAATAAAAATAAAGTTTATTTAACTGCTACGTGGCATGCTCAGCAGTTTTCAATGCCATAGTATGTAAATTAGTTTAATATTTCTGGACGTGTTAGCTGTAAGCGAAAACACACCAATTCAATTGGTAATGTTCACAGCTAGGATTCTAAACCATTTTTCCATTATTAGGTTAGCAGGTGAGATGGCTTTCGGGGTTCCATACAGCACATCGTTAAAACGGAACACATACAAAATAATGGTTGGTTCCGATTTAGTTCCGTTTTTTCGTCCCTTCGTCTATCTGTCAAGACCGTTTACATTAGGAACGCGTTGTGGTAGGTAGGAAAGTACTTCAACCAATCAATCAATTAGCCTATTGCAGTCCACTGCTGGACGTAGGCCTCCCCAAGGGCACGCCGCAGTGCACGATCCCCCGCTTTCCTCATCCAGCCACTACCAGCTGGTAGGTACTTATCGAGTTGAAATTCAAAATATAGGTACTTTAATCGAGTTCAAACGCTTTTCACTACGTAGCTTATTAAAATCAATATCCGATAAATAAAACATATCCTGCCCTTGCCACTGAACACCGACGACGAAGGTCAGTTAAAAATAATAGTTATTAATAGTGGGAAATGGCTTCAGGAAAGTAGAATTGTCTAGAACATTTATTAAAATGATTGTATGATGACGCAAGTCGAAATTAGAAGGTTATACTTATGAAAGAAAGAAAGAAACATATTTTTTGACTCACTTTACTAATTAATTTATATGATAGCACAAACATGTATTGCCTTGTAAACTGCTTACTTAAAATTGTTACTTAATGTTGCTACTTAATGTTCGAAGTAATGGATCGTTAAAAAAATTAAAAACTTATTCCTCACTTCACAGTCGTATTGGAGAACCAAATATCTCTGCAATGATCAGTACTATAATAGACTGAAAACAGTTCATTCATATTATTATACTACGAGAATATAAAGTCATATTTCAGCTCATATTTATTCCTTATCCTTGAATAATAATCTCTTTATAATTTTTAAACTGCGGTAGACCCATCTGTCATGTTAGTGGCTTAATTGCAAGTGTTATTTTGAAATGAACCAAAAATCCATGAAAACATTTTTTTTTCACGATACCATAAGCCTAAGTTTGCCTATTTTAAGATAACTCCAATTTCACCGGCCTTGTGTGTATGAAGCCGTAGCCGGTCCTAATAACCTATCTATCTTCAGTTTTGGCATATCGGAGATAGAAAACCACTTCTGTCTTTGTTTCTCTGGACGGAAAAATCAGAGATAGAAACTGTTTCCTATCTTCGAAATGACAAAACTGGCGATAGATAGATTATTGGGACCGGCCGATAGTCTACTCATTCTCCTTTAAGACCGTTTTACGATAGCAACACTTTGTCAAAACTATAAAAACAGAGATTGTTTCCAGTTTGATCATTTATTCACAAAATCACTCGAGCCAAAACTTTTGTGTGGCAAGCGAGAGCAATATAAAAGTATAATACAAATATATGTAGTAAACTCACTTGTTGTTGCGTTCCTGTAGCGTGATGCTAATTAAATTAGATACAGCACCTGTATATCAGGGGAGACCGGGGACGGTTGACTATCATTATTTTATATTGGTGGGGCAGATGAACTTATTGTCATAATTTAGACTTACTTAAGAAATGCGTCATTAACAAAGCCCAAAAAATGAGCCACAAAGATATGCCAGCTGGTATACCCCTCTTCTTCTGACAGTATTCCGTTAGTCACCTTATACGATACCCTAGAACAAATAGGATTGGTGCTATTAGTTTACCCAAGGTTAGTTATTTATTTTATTGAAATTAAGAAAAACTTTAATTAAAAGTCGCGTAAAAATATCAAACAGGTTTGTAATGACGCGTACATGAGTCATACATAGTTTAAACTATAAAAACAAAGATTTTTGCCAGTTAGTTGTATTGTTGTATTGTAGTAATAGCAGGTAATTGCAATTTGGCCAATGGTGAAGGAAAGACGCTGTTGCCCGTCTCCTTCTGGCAATTCGCCTTTTACGATACCAATAAGGGATGGGACTACTTTTATCAAACTACATTGTAATGAAGTTAAAATTTTAACCGAACAGACTCCGTCGGATTTTATTGTGGCAAAAATTTTAATCACTTTTGTGGTAGGACGAGCGGGGGAGTACTCGTCTGCCTGCATCCATTAGTGGGATCCCGCGAATATTAAACATTCACGATTTATTCATTTATAGCACTCAGTGTAGCTGCACTATACTTAGCAGTTGTTTGGTAATAAATAGTTTTCATATTTTGTTATTGAAGACATTTGTTGTTTTGGAAACATTGAATTAAGGACATCAACCAATTTTTGAAATGTGATGAGGTTTAACGTACTTTAAGGGGATTACTAGACCTAAGTGCTGCCCCCTATTTATTTAGTTTTATTACTTCTAAACAAAATCAATTCTCAAAAAACTAGAATAATATTATTTTGGCAAATAACCTCTAGTATTTATTGAACCACTGTTAACTGCTTTTCATTCTGGCATTCTTTCGTATTGTACATTATTTCTAAAACAGACGCTTTCGGCGTCAGCGACAAATTCGACTTTTTAAACAACTAAATAAAAAGTTTACTGTGATTCAATAAATACAAGAGGTAATTTGATAAAATGATATTATTCCAGTTTTTTGGGAACAGCTTTTGTTTAGAAGTAATAAATTTAAATTAATTGGGGGGCAGCATTTAGCTCCCCTAATCCCCTTAAGTAAAATCCCTTACTCACTTTGACTTTATCTGATTGTGAAAGTCTTGTCAACAGCGACCTTTGTCAGGAGGTATTCTGCACAGGTACAGGGCGGTTTTAAAGAGCCAAAAGGAATAATTTTGCCAAAACTACCACGAGATGTAACGATATAGTTTCGAGAGTGGTTGAGAGAAGAGATGGCTGCCTTCTTCGGGCAGTACTTAAGTCGCATCGTACGATACCCATGGTAAGATAAGGGGTGATGATATTCTTGTGATGATGTGCTGGTACCACACAATACAGCCGTTAGTGGTATAATCCTAGCAAAGTTGAATAATCGTAATTTTTGAAGTTTATATAAAAAATTAGGGCAAAAAGACGAGTTTAAACTACAATATAAAACCTCTATTATGTCGCGGAAAACAGCTCATCCTTTAGTAAATGTCAGTCGTGTCTTCATTTGGTGTGTTGTTCAGATCATTTTAAATAATGTATTTTTGACTCATATTGCTTAAATGCAAAAGGAAAACTCGTATAATATTTCACAAAAGCAGCAGAATAATGCAAGCTCACATGTTATGGCCTAGCCTGCAAAAATTTCGTGACTAAGGTACACAAATTGTGAGCTTGCTATGAATTGTGTAGACGGTATATGAGTTTACTGAGACCTAGATACCTACCTTTTTCAAGATTTAGGAATATGAGCTTAGAAGATTGGAACATATATTTCTGCCTTTTAAAATTTTATGATATTATCTTTTATATAAGTAAGAAAAGTAAGTCACGTCACAATATCAACAAATAAAATTAGACAATATTCGTGAAAAAACTGTAATTATACTAACTGTACTGGAATTTATCAAAATCGACACTTTGCAACGAAATGATGAAGTTCATACGAAACAAACATTTTAAGCCCTCCAGTAGAAAACTGGATTTAAAAAACTTAGAGATCAATATTCAAACAATCTAATGTCTTCCGAAAATATTTACTGTGAACTGCGATGTGGTGTTGAGTGAAAATATATTGCTACTTATGTATTCCGGGATAGGTTGAAAACAAACCCTTAATAGCTACATTATTTGTAAGTAAGTTCGTTTCTTATAGTTTTTCCGCTATGTTTAATGCAATAATAAGAAAAGACCATACTTAAAACTATGTAGTTACAAAAACAATATCGGCAAATGGACTGAAACAAGTAATTAACCTTGAGTCAACTACGTTCTTGCGTTGAATAGCCATTCCAAATTTTTCAGCTTGTTTGTGTATTGAAGTAAGATATATTTACCGATTCAACTCCGTTTATTAGGCTTTTATATTATGATTTAACCCGTCGTTTAGATTACTTAACGCCCCGTTGGTC
This sequence comes from Anania crocealis, assembly GCA_949315895.1. Lineage (NCBI taxonomy): Eukaryota > Metazoa > Arthropoda > Insecta > Lepidoptera > Crambidae > Anania > Anania crocealis. The sequence goes on from OX438871.1 coordinate 9,081,451, forward strand.
TAGTGGTTTAAATACCGGGCCAAGATCGAGGTCCCGGTTTCGATCCCCGGGTCGGGCAGCATAAAGTTTCGAATTTTCGAAAATTGCTCGGGCTTGTGATCACTAACCCGCATTGGGCAAGTGTGGTGATTATGCCTGTACCCATCATTGTTAGGGTAACTTGAATTCAATGATGGCGATCTCTGCTCTATACTTTTTTTTAGCCGTTACTTTATTTTTAGAACACGTTTATGGTTAAGAAATGGTCAAAAAACCAATCTGTTTGTTTATCTTAGAGTAGGTACTGTAATTTAATTCCGCCTTTTAAAACAGAATTCATCAAGAACAACCACCTACGAAAGGTACGTCAAATCTGCGACATTTCGTTGGATTAATTTCCTACCGAATGAGGGATTATCGGAATCCCGCTGAAATTTGCAAGCGCGCGAATTGCAGCTGCCGAGTTATAATCTTTCTCAATGCCTTTTGTCGAAGGAACATGATACAGAATATATTAAATATCGATTAAAATTTTGTTTGATGAAGATATTTATCGTTATTTCAGAATGATCTTGCAAATTGGTTTTTTGTTGTGTGGTGCCTTCACATAAAAAGAAAGCACCACTTTTACTCGTTTTGTGGGTGTCTCGGCGCGGCGGCTAAAAGAGTACTGCTTGTTTTCAAATAAAAAATGGTAATCTTTGGTAAGTTACTGGCGCTGCTACATATAATTTAATAAAAATATAAGCTAATATTAATACCAATAACTGAGTGATTTTCTATGTATACTTCGAATGAACCAGTTGGGAAATTCTTGATCCCTTTACATTCTTCCACCCCCTTTTCACTACCTAATAGGATGAAACTTCATAAATTCTGTCTTTTCCCCTTTCCCACAGCTAAAGCTATTTTCGTACCTAATTTCATCTAAATAGGTTCAGCAAATTAAGTGTGTCAGACAAATAAACAGAAACACTTTCGCATTTAAAATATTAGTCAGGCATCAAAACGACGTTTAACCGCTCAGTTGCAAATTTCAGCGGTAATTCTGATAAACCCACAATTCGGCACTAATCCTACTCGATGTCCCAGAATCCCCCAAGGCGCCAGTTCGTATGGCAGGCACGTTTCTCTACTGATAACAGAATAGCCTTTTAATTTTGCTGTTTCATGAATATTTCCTTTGACTATGTGATTTGGTATGTGGATATGTAGTAATGATAGTAAAGAACCAGCTAATGAATCATTAAATTAATATTTTAATTATAATACACGCTGTTCGTGATTCCAAAAGACATTTGAAAACAATGTAAATGTTTGAGGTCTGTCTTTAAATAAGATTAATTTACATAAAGTACATATTTCAACTCTACATTATAATGAAATTTAACATGGTTAAATAAAAACTTACCTACATGTACTTTTTACAACTTTTTAACTATTAAAATCTTTGGACATAGATTATGTCAACATCTACCGCCACGTGGCACGTAACGTTAGGCTCAAATTGCTTTTTTATTGGCGAATGCGTAAACACTATAATGCCTTCTAAATAGCTTTTCGCATACGTTTTCGTTTTACGTCCATGAAAGATGTCGGCAGTAAAATTTCAATTTGCGTACATAAATCGGGGAACACATTCTGCGACAAATGTATGCTTACAAACTAACGAAGAACATACAGAATGTTTGAAGATAGCATATTTCTGCGCGGATCATGTATGCAGTATGTTTTTGGTAATTATTACGTGATTTGTTGTTTGGGAAAAATGTCAGAGTGAAGTAGAATGTAGTTGATTCTTAACTGGTAACACACAGAGAGAGACACGACTAGTCTATTGTTATTGAAGTACCAACTTTACTTTATCCGAAAAATCCCATTCCGTTACTAGGTTATGAGAAAAGACAAACATTCATAAATAACATTCACAAATTACGTCACATTAAACTCATCAGAAATTAAAATAAGTATAGGGTACGCGGACGATACGAAACAATACCTACCTGACCGACCTTATTGTAGACAAACGTTAAGGGAAAGCTCTAAATCTTTTTATTATAATACAATTTCAAATAAAATGCAGTACTTAGTAAAGTAGCGGGAGAGCGTAACTTGTAAAAAATATTGTGGATGTTTCATTGTTAAATAGGTACGAGTAAATCGTTTTCATTCCAAAGTTCATTCATAACAAGGTAAGGGTGTTTTACATAAACAGTTGTGACTTTTTAGAATTATTTTGTATGAAAAAACTAAACAATAAAAATTAATAATTAAAAAATAATTTGTATACAATTTGATTCCTTACCATGGTCTGTTTAATACCCTAGAGATATGGGATATCAAAAGGAACACGTTGTATAATACATTACACTTATAATACACTAGCAGTCTGCCCGTGTTTACCAATAAAGAAAATGCTAACAAATGGTGTGTGTGTTCTTGATCATAACTCCTTACTAACGAGTCATGTAAATATTTCTAAAGCAGTTTTATTTAATTCAATCATCAAATATTTTCTTAAATCCAAAACCTTCTTCTGACCATTACAAACCAATCAAAACCAAACAATCATCTAGTTTAGTGCAGTCGATCGGAAGTTATGTAGATAGAATAAACGCTAGTATGGTGACTCATACAATACATTCGTTTCCTAGGCCAGCTGGTCCTTAGTTCTGTTCCCATGCGGACAACAGACCCAATCGAACGCTACAAAGCCGTACCCGGTTATCCGGAATACTCCCTTTGTAAGTACAGCCTTTGTGCTTCGGGACCAATCCGGCTTGAGATTATGACGCTTTTTTTTACTTTTTATTGTCATCTAACGTGACCTACTTATAAGGCCGTGTGGTGACTAAATATAATAATAAAAATAGCACCAGCCATTTCCGTCCAATGGGTCTCGTAGGAGATAGATTTAAAGAGCCCTGAACGAAAGAAACGGGCGACTTCTCTCTATCATAAGTCAAAATGGTATGGCAAACTCGCTTGCAAAGGAAATGATGATAGTCAAGTCCTCATTTTCCATGTCTATATCAGCGAAGATCTACGATGACAGATATTTGTGATTACGATTTATTGGTAGGTACTCTGTACTTCTACACTCTGAGAAGAGGAAACTAACCAATCGTTGGTTTCTCAAGATGGTAGTCATAAGAGCAAGTCATGCCAGAGGCCTGTAATACCTAGACGACTTAGAAAACACTATCTTTGACGGAAATTCATGCATAAAAAATAATAATCTAAACAATCCTTAGTATACTTTTTGCTTAATATTTTGATGTAATTTTATTTGTCAGCAGTAGGTTTGACGACAGCCACTCTCCTCTTAATGGGTTCCGCAGAATACCAGTGGCTTTCTCGTGACCATTTTGGTGTCATTAGTTTCAGTTTTTTTTATCTAGTCTTAGTCTCCACTAGCTTGAAAGTATTCGTACTTCTTGAGAGCATTAAAACTCAATTATTATTGAAGTGCAATTAAAATGTGTTTTAATAATGAAAAAATGAATGTATTACCCAAATGTGAGTATTTAGAAATTAGTGCGCAACTCAGAAATCACAACGTGACAGTATTAGGTATGCTGAAAGTTTGATGCGGGCGCCGAAACTTCATTTCTGTCATGGGTCTTTATCTAAGTCGAGTAGTACGTTCCCTTGGGATACACACACAAATCTATCTATTAATGAGATGAAGAAATAAATGTTTTTTTTTTTTTCTTTCAGAAAAATTACAATATTACACAAACTTAGTCTTTGCCAAACTGCTATGCAGTTTACCAAAGTCGTTAGCACACACGCACATACACACATATACCCATACACACATTCACGAACATGGGTATATAATTATTATTGAGAAGTTTTAGATTCAACAAAGGTTCTAAGTCCACTGAATATATCAGCGTCCATGCCCCTGGGGGCTTTGATGTATTTTGCAAGTTCATTGTGTGATTCGAGTTTCTGTTGAACAACTTTGTGCCAATATTCTATCTTGTAACTTGTAACTATCTTCATAATTATCAGGTATAGAATTAAAAACGTCTTCACAAAGTGAGCGCCACAAAAACATTTCTGCAGCTCTTTCAACTGAGTAGCATTCATTCTAATGTCATACGTAAGGTTGAATTACCATTACGACAGATAAGAAACATGCCAATAGCTACGTCGATCCAATCACGGACATTTTGAAGATTACATTTTGCATGGGACTGGGTTATTAGTGCCTATTTTTAAAATGTTGAACAAAATGTACCCAATGTTTTGCCAAATTCACTTTGTTAAGAAATATAAAGTATTTCTTACCAAAGTGAATTTAGGTACACCAGTCACTGGGTTTGGTGTGTATTATCTTTATATATATCATCATTTAATAACGTCCTGTCTATCAAATAAATATTAGCAGCCAGCACTAGACTGCTGTGTTGTAGGTGCTGTTCGTGGACTGAAATGTAAAAAGAAACTTGAATGCACGAAGAGCACCAAATATCGATAGGTGCTCTTCGTGGACTAGGCCAGGTGCTATTCGCGCAGGTGCAATTCGGGCGGGTGCTCTAAGTGGAATACGTCACTGAAACTTGATTTAACATTTGAAATAAGAATCATTTGCGTAACCGCACCGCTCCGCGCTTGGTGTGTTGCCTAATTAACATTTCAGTATTCAGCCGTCTGCAGATAAATTCTTTGTTAAATAAAGATCAAACGATTTCAAAAACCATCTGGTATTCAATTCGAATGTTGTTGATGTTAGTATTAACTTTACTGAAATAATAAGACTGAAGAGTGCGATTGCTTTTTTGCTTGAACGCGCTAATTTAGCAATAACATATTATGTACCTATTGATAGCTATAATAATTTCTTATTTTGGTGAAATTTTGGGGTTAAAAAAAGAAAAAAATGTCTGTAAGTAATATGGTATTTATCTCATCATCATCATGCATAGTCAAACGTCATCTACCTAGGTCATAGCCTCCCCTAAGGATCTCCACGAAGATTGGGTCTATACCCTCTATTCACCGGATTCCCGCAACATTCACCAAATCGTAATGCATGCCTAAAATAGAGTACCACCACAAGCTTCTCGTTTCATGGTTATCGTAAAAGGTGATTAAAGAAGAAGTCAACAACGTCTTCTTTCCACTATTGGCCAAAGTGCGATCACCAGCCCGCCTACCAAGCATTGTAGTGGTGCCAGATCTACCCACTACGCAAGTACTATTGTTACATGTGTTGTTACTAACTCAAATGAGATTATTATAGTATTGCATGCCCGTTTTGGGTATACTGTAGTAACCTTTTTATCTGCAATGTAACCTGCAAAATTTATACACAGTTTTAAGGCAATAAACTGAATTAAATTGAATTGCAAAATAGTCTGAATAAATACATCATTATTATTCAAATGCTTCTTTTGGAAAATTCAGCAGTGATTGATATTGGCTGATAAATGATGATTTACATAAAACATTTTCAAATTTATTATTTGTTGGTGATAAATTAAGCCTATGTATGTTTATGCCTCTTGATTTTTACCAGAAATAGTCTATCTTTTGATAAAGTAAACAATTAACATAGTTTACACAGACAGACGGAAGCACAATTCCATCAACCATAGCATATTTGTAAATACATTAGTCATTTATGATGAGTCCGAAAATAATTTGATACTCAGAGTGAGCTCATGATACAAAGAGTTATAATAAGCGCAGTTATTGAAGTGTTTAATAACGCTCGGTCTCGTTATCAACTCTAAAATAGTATTTAAATTCCTTAAAATTATTAAAGAAGTTTCATTCCCAAATGGGGGACCGGTTTGCAGAAATAAAAGAGGCGTTTTTACCCGTCCTCATTTTACGGCAAATGCTTAGGTCGCCTGTTACAGAACTTTGATAACTATATTATGGTCATTCTGTGATTATTGTTATTTAAAACGTAAATCTTAAAATCAGAGGCTTCTATTAGTTTCACATCATTACAAATTCTCATCAGCTAATCATATTCATTAGCCATTTTAGCACATCATCATCTTCATCAGCCTATTTCAGTCCTCAACTATTGCTATTTGGCGAGAACAGTAAGAAAATTTCTCCTTCACAATAAGGTTAAAAATTGCCCGATTCACGTGTTTTAGCGCATCAGAATTGGCTGTCGTCGGTTCATACAATAATAAGACTAGCCGCAACCATTGTTTCTTTTAGACCATTTGCTTTGGAGTAGGCACTTTTATTTCTGCGACGTTGGTTTGCAATACATATATTTTTGGATGACGCAACATAGTATTGCAAGAATTAATCATTTTTCTATAATCTTGCACTCTTTTGAGATAGGTAGTAAATAGTTTATTTATAGGGTATTGCAAGAAGAGAAACACTTTTGTACCTACAGCCTTGGCCTTCTTCTGGGATAGCAAATAGTTTATATAAAGGCGTTATTTATAATTTACTAATTCAACTTTAACTTCCCTACAAACGTTCTTTTTCTGATCAATTACCCTTTATTCATGTAGTTATTTCTAAATCTTTTATTATTTCATATAACTCTCCTGACCATAAAACATATAAAGAAAGAATTGTCCAAATCATTGCATCCAATGTTGGCATTTTTTTATTTATGTTAGGAAAAAAAAAATTCAACTCATATTTAGCAATCAAATTATTGCTGCAAAAATGTAAACCAGAAAAAAACAATTTTAAATATATTTCCGACTGCCTTAAATGTAAATAGGTAGGTACATATGGAATTTATGGCTATAATGTACCCATGTGCATAGGTGCATTTGGCAACATTTTTAACATTAATGAAGGTTTGCTGGCTTACCTATACACAGCTTTGAACATATTCGTCGATACAATATTTTTTTTTGTACTTCAATGGTCAGTGAGTACCTACCTAACCGAAATTTCTATTATACAGAATGAAATTTTAACCACCTTCCAAATTTTAATATATCAACTTACTAGACAAAAAACAAATGACGTATTTTTTCTTTTGGTTTAGCCCAGTACAAAAATGTCAAGATAAATCACTTAGAAAATGTCCGCAAAAAATCTAAATTTTTTGATATGGCCGCCTAGCAACACTTTTTTCACGCGATTCGCATCTCATTTATTCATTACGATACTATTCATACGTTTTTGATTTTCCCTTTATACCTTATCAGGCCTAGGATCGTAAAAATTTAAAACTATATTGCAAAAAAATTTTTCGGGTGAAAGCTTGATTATCATTATTTACTTCATAAATGGGCTCTAAATACTATACCGAACGCCTATAAAAATTTTGGTAAGTGGTTAAAATTTCACCCTGTATTTTAACGGATCAAACTCTTTGGTTTATTTAATCTATTTCAAAAATGTTGGTTTTTAGAAGCTAAAACAGTGTCCTCATATTATAAGTTCAGCCTGAAAACCTTCATAATATTACAATAAAAGGAACATACAAGAGTAATCCGAGCTTGGTCGGGTTACAACAATAATGTGCCCGCATAATCTCACCTAATTTACAACAGCAATATATTGTTGTAGAAGGTACTATCGCACTATCTCCGAACTAGGGTTGCCAACTTATTATTGTCATATTTACATTAATATTTTTAAGACATGCCACACTGGGCCACATAGAGCCATCTGTCTAATCTAACTATTAGCTTAATTTGGGGCTAGATAGCTCTATGTGGCCCAGTGTGGCATGTCTTAAAATAGCTGGGGTACCAGACAGCTGTTAAACTGACTTATATTCTTTTTTATATATATATATATATACCTACTTAATATACATTAATCCACTGCTGGGCACAGGCCTCTCTAAAACGAGGATTTTGCCATAATCGCCAAGCTTGGCAGGTGGGTTGGCGATCGCAGTTTGGCCAATTAGAAAGAAGGCATTGCTGGCCATTTTCTCCTCGTAGTACCGAAAGGCCGGCACCATAGCTCACTTTTAGATATTTTTTTGTATCACTTTACAGTGACCGCAAAGGTAATTTCATTTCAAATAAAAACATTATGGTTAATTCTATTGATAAATTGTAAGTTCCCGATAGCATAATAGTAGAATTCAGTAGTTTATTGCTACTATTAATTTCCTTATTTATTAAGTCTTTTTGAAGAGTAAAAGATTTTAAGCCATTTAATACTTAGGTATTGATTGTGTTCATTAATACAATTCTGTTGTATTGTCCAGTCCCAGGTTCGAGTCTGTCGTAATTTAAGGGACTGTGTTTTCAAAATAAATAAGTATTTATGTTTTTTGATGTAGTTGTTAAAAATATGTATTTTTTATTTGCAAAATCATAATGTGTTTGCTACGTTGAATTTTTAAAAACATGTTTACATATACTTTACATGATATTTTAGAAAAATTATTGCAATTATTCTTATAGAAGTATTTAAACATGAAAATATATTCTCAGGCGGGACTCTAACCCGCATCTCCATGCATAGCGTGCCCTGTGCTATATACCACTTAATAATATGCTACACCATATAGCACATAATGTACGTAATAGTTTTACTTGTTACATACATATTTTTCTATGTAAGTGTAAATGTTTACTTAAAAAGCAGTAAGATTGGCAACCCTACTCGGAATGGACAATTACTGAACACAAACTGCTGGTACACTGAACTTTATATTGTGTTTATCAAACATTCTGCCGTATTTAGTTGCCATTAACCGTAATGTTATCATATCAGGTCACTTTTAGACGTAGACCTTATAAATAAGGATTGTATCATACGAGTAAGTTCCATGTCTGGCCATGACCAATCTTCGGTCGCCAGCCCGCTAACCAAGAGTCGGCGCACGCAGATTGACCAATGGTGAAGACATAGTAGTAGTAACAGCCTATAATCATCACTGCAGGGAAAAGGCCTCTATCATTGAATTCAAGTTACCACAGCAATGATGGGAACTGGCACAATCACCACGCTTGCCAAATGCGGGTTGGTGATCACAAACCCGAGCAACGTTCGAAAATTCGAAACTTTTTGTTGCCCGACCCGGGGATCGAACCTGGGACCCCGAGATGGGGAAGCTGCTGCAATTGGGAAACCAATGTTGAAGAGAAGACAGACGCTGCTGGGGAACAGCATCTTCGCTCAATCTTTCTCCTTGTACCTTGTGTTACCTTTCTTCTCAACAAATCTTCTGGCGGTACTCTTATAGTCGCCTCCTACGACCCCTCCAGAATGAGAAAAGTTGTTGCTTTTTGACAGCACAGGCTATATAAATAACTGGCTGACCCGACAAACGTTGTTTTGCCCTATATATTCATTACGGGTTAGTGGCAAAGGAGTATTTTTAACTGCAAATAAATTCAAAAACACAAAAATGTGCCTAGTCGTTCTCGAGTTATATGTAAGTGACTTGAAGAAATATATAAATAACACCCTATATTACATGTAGAATCAACGTCCAATTTGCGATTTCATCGTTTTTGCACTACGCTCCCGATTCCCAAAGGCGCGCTAAAATTGCACGATCGAGCGAACGGCTAAAAACATAGAAGCGTAACGAATGTCTAGATGTGTTGAGAATGTTTCATTTAATTAATATGAGTATTGCGATACATTTTGTGTTCGGTTTGAGGCACAATGAGCGTATAAAAAATAAAATTGGCCAATTGCGACTCGGACTCGCCCACGAGAGGTGCGTACAAAATTTCAGGGTACATATTTTCAAGTACAGTTACGAGCAATAATATGCAAAGTAGAACCGTATCATATTAAATCGTGTCTATAACAAAGAGCCCCTATGTGTAAAAGTTATAGAAATTGTAATGTGACAAAGTTCTATAACGTCGTGACATATTATTGCTTGTGACTGTACATATTATGACCGCGCATACCGTCGCTAAATCTCGAAGGTGTATTACGTACTTTAACCCTTAATTAGGCGCGCCTAAAAAGTTGCATCAGAGGTCGCATGGGGTGTTTAGCACCCCCTATCAATAAATTGAAATAAAACACGAAATACATGCAAAATCAGACTTTTATTAATAGGAACATTTGAACTTACATCTTAATAAACTTATAAACTTCTTTTTACTATAATCAACATTTTCTTTTTAGTAAAAAAATAACTTTCTGTAAGTGCTAGTTTTCTTCGTAACAATTTTAGCAGACAACAATCATATGGTCATTGCACACATGTTTATGGCACTTAGAGCATCCAGTTTTTGTTTTTCTATCCTTAGTTCTTGAACAAATATGACACCTTTTGTATGACTGCGATCTTCCTGTTCCAGAAAAAGATTTTTGGTCCTCAATATCATGATGCCTTTTTAGTCGTTCTTGCAGCGGTCGTGATAATGTGGGTATGCCTGCTCTTGAAATTTGGTGAGGTTTGACTAAATCGACAGCCAGTCTCTTCAAAAATACTCTTCGCTGTATATTGGAGTCAATTTTAGACTGTTAAATTACGTAGGAATTGATACCTGTGATATTAAATAGATGAAAAAAAATCACCATCGGCCATCTTTTGGTACGTCTTCCTACATTATAAGTGGCGCACATTTGATCATTCGTATCTACTCCTCCTTTGGTTTTATCATAATAATGAATAATTTCAGGCTTATTTTTGTCACCCTCAACATTATCATTATGATACATTGTCACTTTTATGGTCACTCTCTATAAGTTCATGATCTTGCTCAGTCTCAGATTCACTATCGAAAGCCTCTTCTTCTTCCAACACCACCTCAATTTCCTGTGCATTCAGTGGACGTGCCATTTTACTGTTCACCTATATAAAAATACTATAACATAACCTCAAAAATAACATTAATCTTCTTATTTGTCAAAATACAATGTTTTAAAAAATAACTAATAAAATTAATATACCTGCAATTTGGACCACGCAAACAGTCACCTGGGGTGTCGAGCACCCCAAACGCGCTCCCTGAACCCAACCAACCACAACCGAGCGCAGCTCGCAACTGAATCGTGTACTTTACACTTATTTACGAAGCTACCTAAAATAACAGCGCGCTAAATTCAAATTTTAAAATGTTATGATCCTGGAAACCTGCTTTGGGGTGTATGACACCCCACGCGACCAATTAAGGGTTAAATGAAGATTATTATATTTTTTAAGTTTAAATTGAAATGTGTTGTTTTTAGATCTTTTTTATGCTTGCAACATAAGAGGGTATTAATTGCTACAGTTCTAGGCCAACGGAAAATACCCTATAAATTTAATCCAAACTGTTTATTATTCGGTATTAAAACTGTTCTTTATGCAAATAAATTGCTAATATAAATTGAAAATACTTTTCCTTGATTACCTTTTTTATTTTTCCTCTAAAGCACCTTAAAGTGGAATACTGTGGACTTTGCAACTGATCTTTTTTAACTAGAGTTAATCTTTTTTTAATTCAAAAAGTGTTTTCTGTACTTTTCTCGTTCTCCCTCCTCGAATGTGCCGCAGAAGCTTTGTCTTCATTCACGATGCCATAACATCCAAATTGCATACTTCTATCTTTCTCATACTCGACAAAAACTAAAGAAAGGATCTGATATCACAATCCAAGTGTTACCAAGGACTACTAGCTCACTAAAATTTAATTATGTTATTATATATAGGATGAAATAGAAATAGAAATAGAAATAGAAATAACTTTATTTGCATAAAACATGGTATACAAGGTAGTTTTGGTATATAAATTAGGTTCTCATGTTTTGCTTAATACAATTAGCATGCAAATTTACATTTCAATAGGACATTGTAAATCTAATTAGTGGTTTTCTAAAAGCTGCCGCACGTCATAATAGTTTTTTTCTGTAAGCCACTTATACAGCCTATTTTTAAATAAATTAAAGGGAAGCTGTTTGATTTCAGTGGGGATTTTATTATAAATTCTAACAGACATAGCGAGACAGCTTTTACTGTATTTTTGTGATGTTGGAACCGTGCTTAAAACTAATCTGTGAGGATTCCTTTTGTGATGAAATGATGAAACTGCAGAAACGCTGCAGGACCTACAACAGATGCTGAATGACCTGGCTGACTCTTCTGTGCGTATCGGCTTGCGAATGAACCTGGATAAAACCAAGGTTATGTTCAATGAACATGTACTACCGCTACCGATTGCGATGCACGGCGCCGTCCTCGAAGTTGTTCAGAAATACGTGTACCTCGTGCAGACATTGCAGTTAGGTAGAAACAACTTTGAGGATGAGGTGAACAGAAGAATTCAGTTGGGTTGGGCAGCATTTGGGAAACTACGTCGAGTCTTCTCATCGTCGATCCCACAATGCCTAAAGACGAAAGTCTTCAATCAGTGCGTCCTACCCGTCATGACATACGGAGCCGAAACGTGGACACTGACGGTACGGCTAGTCCACAAGTTCAAAGTCGCTCAGCGGGCTATGGAAAGAGCTATGCTCGGAGTTTCTCTTAGGGATAAAATCAGAAATGAGGTGATCCGGCGGAGAACTAAAGTTACCGACATAGCCCACCGGATTAGCAAGCTGAAGTGGCAGTGGGCTGGCCATATTAGCCGCAGAACCGACAACCGCTGGGGTAAACGAGTTCTTGAGTGGAGACCGCGTCTCGGCAAACGTAGTGTAGGACGCCCTCAGGCTAGGTGGAGTGATGATTTGCGCAAGGTGGCTGGCAGGAGCTGGATGCGAGAAGCCGAGGATCGACCTAAGTGACGTGCAATTGGAGAGGCCTATGTCCAGCAGTGGACTGTGATAGGCTGATGATGATGATGATGATGATACAGGATGAAATTTTAACCACTTTCCAAAATTTTTGTAGGCGTTCAGTATCGTATTTAGAGCCCATTTATGAAGTAAAAAATGTAAATCAAGTTTTCACCCGAAAATATTTTTTGCAATATAGTTTTAAATTTTTACACTTTTAGGCCTGTTTAGGTATAAAGGGAAAATCAAAATCTTATGATTAGTATCGTAATGCATGAAATGCACATGGCATTGCGTAAAAAAATGTTGCTAGGCAGCCGTATCAAAATTTTAGATTTTTGGCGGACATTTTCTAAGTGTTTAATCTTGACATTTTTGTACAGGGCTATACAAAAAGAAAAAATACGTCATTTTTTTTGTCTCGTAGATGGATATATTAAAATTTGGAGGGTGGTTAAAATTTCACCCTGTATAATATTCGAAAATACGAAACAGCTACTTAGACGGATCTTAAATTTTTTTGTGTATACACATTTTTTGATTCTGGGAATAAGACAAGATTTTTTTTATCCCAGTCTAAGGTACGTTTCTCGTAGGATAAAATAAAGTTTCGGAGAACAGCTAGTGTTATAATCATCATTATCAATAGCTCACATCAGACCTCAGCTTATTAAGTCTCTTCAAAAGGAGGGTCTTGCAATGATTGCCATGTTTCTTTTCGAAGTAAGTACGTCTTTAGTCCCTTTTTAAGATACTTTCAGGACGAGAAGTTGTTCTATTCCACTTATGACCAACACAGACGGCAAAAACCAATTAAAAACTTCGACTTGTGAGAACCATTGATCTACTCGTAAGTAATATAAACACGTGAAGATCCTTATAGAGAGGCCTAATTCCAGCAGTGGGCATCGTGGGCGTCATTTCATTGATATGCATGTCACGTAGAATGATTTTGACCTAGCTAGAAGAATATTTTTTTAAATTGTATTTTTGAATTGTAATATAACTCACGCATGCCTCATCGAGGTCATGGCATAACTATTAACCATCTTTCTGTGCCTTTGTATTTATTGTCTGCTGTTGTGTTATGAAGTTATTAAATGAAAATAAAAAAATTATATGATGATGATGAGATTTTACTATAAGTAATATATCATTGAGCACACCTAGACGCGAAAAAATAGAACTACCTAGGTAGGTAAAAATAGAACTACCTAGGTAGGTAAAAATAGAACTACCTAGGTAAGTAGTTCTATTTTTTATTAGTAGTAGTGTATTCTAAATGAACCCGAACCAGAAATGGAATTGTTTTCTAATAAAGTACTACCTGGCAGAAAATAAAAGGGTATTTTGGAAACACTGACATTGCGATTACCAAAATACGTGAAAGAAATCGGATTACGGCTATCAGAATTCAGTTCACTATTAAAGCTGAATTTGGCAAACCCGCACTGGACAATCCCTGCGTGAACGGACAAAACATAGAAGAAAAATTATGGTCTTCAGCAATTGGATACTTCGTTCAGTAATTTTGAGAGTGTATAGTGGTTAATAGCCATGTAACAAAATATAATATGTACTTGTATGTTTCTTAAATGATAATAAATATTAAAACAAAAAAATGGTTGTGAATATTTTGTGAATCTTTAGGTAAGCTTAGTATTCTGAATTCATGATTTTATTTTTAAAAATCGTTCACTAATCGCTGCAATTAAATAATGTTACCAAAGATCTAAATCTCACAAATCAGTAAATAGGAATGCATTTGCCCGATAAATATATTCAGTTTCTTTAAATTAAAAGCATCCTTAAAGCAACATGCGAAACCGACTTTAATGGTTTTAACATTAAATAGGTGTAACTTTTTACTGTTATTTGTACTATATTATCATACTAGCTGTTGCCCGCGACTTTGTCCGCGTCAACTTCCGTTATTATGATCGCGATTATTTTTGCTACATTTTTCACTGATGCTTCGCTCCTATTGGTCGCAGCGTGATGTTATATAGCCTAAAGCCTGCCTCAATAAATGTACTATCCAACACAAAAATATTTTTTCAAATCGGACCAGTACTTCCTGAGATTAGCGCGTTCAAACAAACAAACAAACAAACAAACTCTTCAGCTTTATAATATTAGTATTAGTATAGATAACCGATATCTAACCCTTACATTCACAACCGAGATAATTTTCAATGAAATGTATTCTATATTATTAGATTCTGGCTTGAGTTCGGCAATAGTTTAGAAATATTATATTATTATTGCATGGAAGGGAACGCAAAAAAAGTAAATCTGTACATTAATTTATAGTACAAGTCGTGGCAGATTCGGAAAAGACAACACTGTAAACTAGTAAAATTACGCATGTTTTTATGCCATTGAATTTGTATGTATAGTAAGCTGTCCATTAACCAATAAATGAATAAATAAACTGGCGCTAGAACTGCTTCCATACTTTTCGTTAGCAGGATATTTCGGAACGGTTACGAGTATCCACCAGATCCCGTCAAAGCCGATCTCATTCAATTTATCGAAGGCCCTCTTATAGACCATTAGGCCCAAGGCAAGGGCTTAATAAAATATTACCCAGGGTAATGTAGGGGACAAGCGTTTGAAGCTTGCAGATTAGTGTACGGTGTGTTTTTAAATCTACGAAATAAAAACATTCTAGAGGGAGTATTAATAAATGAGAATTGTTGCAATATTTTTACATGTCCTATATTGTCAATTTTATCTACCCACGCAAGGTTGGTAACACTTTTTTCACTTTTTCTCTCTTGTATCTTGTGTTCATAAAGTTAGCTGCAATATACGTTCATTGAATTCATAATGATTCTACAGTTTATTGTTTTCAATATAAAATCATCAGAGTGGTTATTAAACTCCACTAACATGTTATTGTATTGTTACTTTGGGTAGGGGTTTATATTTAAAGAGTATTTTGTTTTTGTTCATGAATTCAAACTTTTCTTCTTCTTCTTCTTTTCCCCTTCCCACTTTATGTAGGGTCGACTCTCCTAATTTTGCGGCGCCAGAATAATCTATCCTGGGTTGTCGGGTCGTGCAGTTGTTCTTTAATTTTTAATTTGGTCAATGTATTCGAACTTATGTCATTGTCAAATGGTGTAGTTAAACAATTAACGACCAAAGTTCACTGTTGGACATTTTGGCATAATGACCGCCACAAAAGATTGGGTTGCAGTTGCAGTTTGACCTGTTGTGAATAAGTGCTACAGATCTTCTACTGACAGTACCTACCTAAGTGGGTACTATTGAATAAAACAAGCCGTCACTGCTTGTTTGATACATGCAATAGTTGGTACTTACCTCTTTGTTGTGTTTAGAAACTGACAATGTTACTCAAAAGTCTATGAACCCCCTACCTCCACTTCGTACCGTGCCGACCCAATAAAATCATTAGTTTTTTGAACAAACGCGGCCAAGGTAAAATATGGTAATTTAACACAACTGCTTTCGAAATACGTGTACTAAAATTTTATGAACAACTTTGGACATCCTGCATATATTTTAGTGGGTAGGGGTCCCAAGCCGGCGAACTATAAACCCTTCTAGATGATTATTAATAGCTAAGGCTAGAGAGGATCAGTTGTCGGGTCTAAAGATCTTACGAATATAGAGCTTAGATATCTTATGATAACAGGGACCCATGATGGTTTTATTCGATTAATTAGGTTATATAGTTTCTTTTGTAGTGAATGTTTTATTTAGCAAGCAATAGTAATATTTTTTAAAACTTAGGTACAAGTGCGGACCAATTTACAGGCACTTAATTCTAGATAATTTAAAAAACTGAAATATAATTTTTATTGGTGATACATATACATTTAAAATAGTTGTAAATGTAAAAATTATAAAGCTAGCCGAATGAAAAGGTTCATTTAGAGTTATTTGCAAACGAGTTAACCTACAGTCCTTTTCAAAACATTAAACCCATTGATTAAACCTATCTGACTCAGTTAGTAAACAAGTTTTTAACATTTTATTCCTTTTTGTAATTACGTAAAATATATTTTAGTGTTACTCGAAATTAGTCCTTTCAAAACAAATGTCGAAACGCTACTTGGGCAATGAAGATGAGCTCTGACGCGCGTCAGAAAGAGGACCCTCTTAAACCTACACCTGGTTTGCAAGTTTGGGGTGGTGGGATCTAACTCCTTGTGGTCCACCCTGGGAAACGGCATCTTTGGTTTTCCCACCAATGATGACGGCTAACAGATCCCTCTGCAGTGCTAGGCTTCGTAAGAGACCGCCTGGATGCTACCACCCTCCTGCCGGAGTCCAACGCCAAACAGTTTTTCTGTGTTCCTCTGGTGTGTGGGAGAACCAGTACCTCTGGGTAAGCTCGCTCCATCTTAGGCTTCTTCTTAACCGTATAGTTAAGTAAGTAGTCAAGAGCAAGCCCATTATATATTTTAAAAAAAGTTCTAGGCACTGCCCTGAGTACCTACCTTTATTTAATGGATAACTAGCTGTGCCCGCGACTTTGTATGCGTGTAATATTAAAATACAAACAATGTTTTAAAATTATCCCAAGCGAACCGTGCTTTTACCCGAGATAAAAAGTAGGCAATATTTAACATCATGCCAAATTTCATTCAGATCCATTAAGTCGTTTGAGCGTGGAAGACTAACAAACATCCATACATCCTCACAAACATATTACTAGAAGGATGTTCTAAATGCTGGATGGAGAAGTGCAGTTACTGTAATGACATTCTCTTAAATTTTGTACACTGATTTCTGATTCGGTAAAGCCTGGTTCTCTATTATGGATTGTTAAAACAAATATTTAGTGTGTTTATTGATGTTTAAAAAAAAAGTTTATCTCTTTTTTTTTAACATATGTAAATGAAAGGTAATGTGGACAACATCACCTACTTATTTGAGGAATTCAGAAACCACGTAGGCTAGACAGACACATTCAGACAATACCGAAAAGTGGTATTTCTTCATTTACACGTCCGGATCGAACCCCAGACTTAGCTTGTGATACTTTGAAAACTGGTGTAGTTTAGGCGTATGCCTTTCGACAACGGAATTACCACCTAGTTGCATAGAGTAAGGTAATGGGGGCTATCGCTAGTGAATTTGCCACTAGAGGCGCTAGTGTCGCGTGAGGTCCAATATCATTCACTTTGTACTGGTTTTAGCGGATTTTTTTGCATAAATTATAATTTCTTTAATTTACCTGCTGGAAAGTGATCTCCTTCGTAAAATATCGCAAATATGGATTATTTGGCGATTAATGTGAACGCTTTAAAAGCGGAATTAAGAAAAAGCGCAAAAATAGGCGGCCTCAAAAGCAACTATTTTAGAAGTTAGTTTGTTGATATCAAGATAGTTATTTATAAACAATATAACCTTAATTAGATTCGAGTTAAAACACTTTGTTTCGGCGCCAATCGCCTTTGACAGCTATACCACCGGACCTCGGTCTACAGTGGCGCCAACTGGTGAGCAAAGAAACGGTAGTCCCCATTGTATTAAGTTAAAGAAGTTATGTTCTAAACAAAATCCCTGTACTATAATATCTAGGGACAGACCAGAATAAAAAATACTAATGTGCTAGCATAATGCATATAAAACTATGGTAAAGCCAGAAATTTGAAATGATAATTTTGAATATTTTCATTACCATACTAAACTCAATTACTCAGGAACCGTTTTGTATGCAAATGTTTATCTTCAATATTGTGATCCACTTTCTGACACCACAATAGGATTTACTTGCATATGCTAGCATGGGATGGTTTCGGTATACAATGCAACTTACCTAACACACCATAATACACCCTGCATTTTTGACCACCTGACAAAAGAAACCCACGTAAACATCTTGGCAGTGTTTTTTTTATTAATTAAAATAGTCTTAGAAAACTGTAGAAAGTAGGACTATTCATTTTGATACATACTGTGACGCGCACGGACGTATTATTTTGCTTCAGCCATGGATGAATGAAACTTACACAGATACTCGTACGTCCGTGTGCATCAGCGTGTTTCATAATGAATAGCTGAATCAATATTGTATATTTTTCCAAGTTTTTTTAAAATAAAAACACTTCCATGATGTTATACCTACATAATATATAGTGGTTACATAACTTGGGCTTCGGTTGCCACGCGGAGAAAAAGGTCTAGTTTTACTAACCAGAATTTTGAGGCAGTTAACTACGAGTAGAACGCATAGTGATATATGTGGCAACTATACACTTTGTAAATGATATTTTAAAAATCTAGTTTAGTAATGTGAATTTTCTGGTACATTGAACACAATTTTCGGTACTCTTTACCATCAAATTTTTACTGCTAGCAATACTTAGACATAGTTGTGCCCAGATAATATAATACTTACTAACTCATTATTTTGATCTTTACAAAGAAAACAGTAACTGATACTATTTGACATGTTTCGTACACTAACTTATTTGCCAGATATTTTTAGTATTTGCAATTAAGCGACAATTTATCCTTAAAACTAATTCTGATAGCACTCGCAGTTTTTCGTTAACTTTTAATAGATTTGTTTTTACAAGTCGCTCTGGTAGTATCGTAAAATATTTTTTTCTCCTTGCAGGATGTTCAAAATGCACGATGTATTATTAAAGTAAAGCGTAGGTACTCTGACCAGAAACAAAACAAAGCAATAATATAAAAGGATCTAAGATAATAGATATAAAGTGGATGGATTAGGACCTCTGAGTCATCGACGTTTTTTTTATACCGACTTACGTTAAAAATAAAATAAATAAACGCTTAACAAATAGTCACTCCATCTAGCTGGAGGTCGCCCTATATGTCGTCCTTTTCAGAAGTCTCCGGCCTGCAATCAAGAACTCGTTTGTTGTACTACTAACAAAGCTACAATTTAACGCCTATGATTACCCCTGTTGACTTTTCGTGAATATAAAACGGTGTATTGTAACAAACCCCCCTTTTTAAAAGAGTTTAAACTTCAAAATAAACCGTACGTTGTGTGAGAGTAGTAAGCCTGATTCTTTTAGAGGTACGTAGATGTTCAATTAGATATTCTTCAAGAGTCTAATCTGAATTGTTATGCAACCCGGCATCGACTGAACCTACAGACATTTACCTAATATAATTATTTGATGTTATTCTACTGCATTATTATTTTCTAAAATAGTATCTATTAGTGAACTGTGGCAAATGTACTAGATGTACTCGTAGATGAATTTATTTATTACATTGGTTATAAAAGAAAACATCTAAAGGTTTTTCTTTTTTTTTAAAAAATCACCATTTCTCATATCAGAACAGGTTGGGTTGTTACAGTATCCTTACTAATATTAGAAACGCATTTTTTTTTAAGTATTCACGCAAATACTATTGGACGGATTTTGAGGAAACTTTCCAGTAATATAGCTTCTTAGATCAGAATAGCATATAGGCTATAAATTATCCCAAAATTCTGTGTAGTTATCATGAAAAAACGGGATAATACTTGTATTCTGGTATGACACATGCAGACGCGCTGTTCTCTCTGAACTCCATACCGAAGTCCATGTGGTTGAAGTCGCGGACAAGAGCTATACGTTCATATACCAATTACACATTGGATATTCCGTAACGGCGTGTTTATTTTCGCCAGCCCAGGGGAAGTTATAGAGCAAGATAAATCGAAAAGTGTGATCCCCTGGGCAACCCCCCTACCCCGCCTCCGAGAAGTTATTTATTGAAAGATTCTATTAAAAGAAACGGAGCCGCAATCCCGGTCTGCTTTTAGATCATATATTTTTCTTGATGTGAACAGCTCTGTAAATAAGGCAATCTTACAAGTATATAGGTTAGGATCAGTTTCTATAGATAATAGATATGTAAAGTCTATTGCTAACTAAGTACTTATTTGTAAGCTTCATTTAAACCTTAGTCACAAACAATTTTCAGCTAACATTGTAGGTAGTTGGTTAATGTTATTGCTACCATTTCTGTATACTCCTTAACATTAAATCAGTTGTCGTCTAATACTAAAAGGCGTACTTATTGTACCTATTACCGGATTCCATAATAGACATAAATTTTTACCGTAAAATCTTATGATCTTATATGTCTCGTAACCTTCACTTGAAACTTGAGAACTTTTTCCCTTAGATTATGGTTTTCTAGCTTTTGTAGGAGCAAGAGTAAGCAACAATCAATCAATAATTTCAATATTTTGTAAGTAAGGCAAATTGGATTTTTCTAATGCTAATCCGTAAGATAAATAATTCCCATCATAGTTTCTCTATAGCTACTAAATAACTTAAAATGGTCTATTCTTATTGTTAGTATTCACACAATCACACTTCAGTACTGATAAGGTATGACAAAATTCTTTACAACTGATTTAGAAATAAATTTGCGTAGTAAAGCATTAATTCACTTAGTTCGCTACTCAAAAGTTATACAGGTTCCGAAGTCATAATTCGTTTTGCAGAATATTATACTTGCTCACAACAATGCCCACACTTCAAAGGTCACTATGACGTGATCGCAGGAATTTAACAATGAACAAACAAGCCTCCCTTGATGTTGTCAAATCAGTTATTCTATTACAGTGGCACGAACACATCGCTCCTTGATGAAAAAAGTACATTTAAACTGTTCGACGTCTATTTTTATTGAGGTTTTTTGGACAATTTCTGAAGGGCTTCAGGGCACATTCAGTAACTATCCATATTTTTATGCATTTATAATGCTAGTATAAATTGAAAATAGGTGTCTGTATTAAGTGAAACTGGAAACCTGCTCTAACCATTAAGCTTTGAAGAAATTATTTGTATTGATTACTTAATTTATTCAACGCTTCACGCTGTAAACGTAGTTTCATTCATTAGTTATGTATACGGAACATAGAAACAAAAACATATTTGAAATAGTTAGCTAATTCAAATTGAATATAGGTAGGTACCTACATTTCCTGGAACAAACAAAAACCTTCAATCGAAACCACAATCTTCCGCTTACCCAGCAACTAATTATTTTAACATTTTAACCATGGAGTTAATAACTTATTAATTTTAACGTTAAAGAAGGTACGGTTGGCCAAAAAGTGGTAGGTATATATCACCCTAAGGATGAAAGTCATTCGCGCGTCAGAGAACAACAGGGTTGATTTTCCCATGCAAATTAATTCTGACAGCTGTACTACTGCTAACGGCCGGTCCTAATAACCTATCTATCTTCAGTTTTAGCATATCGGAGATATAAAACAACTTCTGTCTTTGTTTCTCTGGACGGCAAAATCAGAGACAGAAGATGTTTTCTATCTCCGATATACCAAAACTGAAGATAGATAGATTATTGGGACCAAGTGGGACCATAGTAAGACGTCATAGTTCCTATCGCTATTTTACTGACACATGAAATTTTGTCAAAACTGTTACGATTAGATAAATTGAGCTGTGTAAACGATACCATGAACTGCGTAGGTAGACAGATAAACCAATAAAGGAAGATACTAGTAGGTTTTTCGAAAGGCTACAAATAACAATTATCTAGAAGAGTAATTCAGCCAAAAATGGTTCTACGAAATAGAACCCGTGTTTTACTGCGTGTAAAATAGGCGCAGACTTTGACGCACCCAATCGCGTGCAAGCTTTTTCAATAAGAGGAAATAGTTGTGCTCATTTACTGCTTGTCCTTCTATTTATATGGATTTTTTTGGTTGCACCAAGTAAATTTAGTTCCGATTTTATCTTACAGGAAACTCTTGTTATAGCCCTTTTAAGGAAAACAATAGCTCGGAACTTTAATATGATCTAAAATATGCTAGTCGTACTATAGGTCTTTTTTATAACTTATGATAATTTTCATCAATTCCGTGAACCGCTGTCACTATTTAAATGTATTTAAAATATTTAAAAAAGAACATGGTTTTCGCTAAAAGATTGTACCCAACTCCTCCATAAACCAAATAATCCCTGAAAATCAGGCCTAAATGCGATCGTACAGAAAAAAATTCTCAAAAAATCATCAAAACGGCTTTGAAGAACATGTTAAAGTGCAAACATCGGAGTTTAAACACTATCTATAAAAAAAAACCGGAGAATGAAATCAGGAGATAAATATTAACACATCGATAAACCTATAATCATTAATAACTTTAATACGCCTACGTAATATAATATATGCTTAGCTTAGTGCTCAATGTTTGATAAATGGAAAAACTTGAAATTCACTTGAGTACATATCACGGCTCTGTGAGCCTACCTAATCTGCGGCAGTTGCGGAAATACGTTTCCATTACACAAACATCATCTGAGTTTTGTTTGAGTTTCAGATGAAATACAGTTGTGTTTGTGTTCCCGACCTTAGAAGATGGGTTTGGTGAACCCATGGCAGAAGGACGAAGTCATGAAGAGCCTTATTATGTCCAGACGCCAGCACATCAGCCTAAACAAGTAGGCATCTTGTGCTGTTGAAATATGTGAGGTTTTGCAATAATAATGTAAAGTCTGACGTGCAGACCATTGTACTTAAGATATTGGCACTTCGTTTTAAAAGTTAAGTAACGGCCTATCATCATCCCACTGCAGGACATCATTCATCATGTTTTCATCATCATCATGAATTCAATGATGTAGGCCTTTACATCATTGAATTCAAAATACTAATGATAGATACAGGCATAATTACCACGCTTGCAAAATGCCTGTTGGTGATCAGAAACCCGAGCAATGTTCGAAAATTCCAAACTTTAGTTGCACGACCCGGAGATCGAACCCGGGACCTCGAGATATTGGCTCGGTATAACTGGTTGGTTTTTACTAACAGGTGCATTACATATTTTCAAGGCATTGTATTTTTCAGGTGTTGGTTTTTTTGCCATAATTGCATTTCTTGGATGTGACCATCCAATGGGGATTACCTGCAATGCGAAAATAATGTAATAAGCAATCCTAACCCAATTTACTTCTTCCTCTTTTAGGAATTTGATGGTACCTGTAACAGTCTTATCGGCAAACAAAGTTAGAAGTGTCGAATTTCGTTCGGCATAACATGGGATTAACACTAATATTAAATTGAAGACTACAATCTGGGTTTTGACGATTGAATTAAGGACTCGATTCCACGCTTATTAAAAATTTAATCCACATCAGACCTTCCCAAGTCACCTATTACAGGCCTTTGACTTGACATATTCTTACGACAGAAGCCGGGACCACTGAACATGGAAAAAGGTTAGAAAGGCGATTAAGGCGGGGCAGGCGCGCCGCAGAGGTTATGAGCAAATGCTTGTAAGTGAGCGCTTGATTGGCCTTCTTTGAACTCGTTTAAATGTAGGTAGTGGGGCGTATGCAGCGACATCGGATCTTAAACAAATGGCGCATGACAACCTTTCTAACCTTTCTCCATGTTCTTATGGCTTAAGGTGCCTTCCGATGCACGACTATAACTCCTTTCAGACCCTAACAAATTAAGAAAATATCGTTTCCTAAATTGACTCGATCCGGAATCAGAGGCCTTACTCCGCAACACATTGTTCGTATATTCGAATCTATCTACTATGATACTAACGATGTCTTAAAGTATCTGAAAGAGACAGATATACCCGTAAATACGAGCTATGTGTTGCAGAGTAAGGCATCAGACCCGGGACCCTAGCGTAGTAGGTGAAACACCGAACCAACCAACCGACCCGGTTGGTTTAATGTATAAAAATGCTGATAACAACAAAATTGGAATAACTCAGTTAAAAGGTTAAGTCGTTCGTAACTTTAGGTAACATGCTTCAATAATCAATACGTATATCATTAATAAATTAGCGCAAATAAGCCCCTCAGTGGCATCAGTCGTTTAGTCGACCTTGTCCTTTTGCTTATAACACGACATTTCGTTTAGGTACTTAAGTATATCTTTTTATATCACTATATTAGTGTTTTATTACTAAATCAGGAATAAGCTACTGACTTGTTGTTTGATTTAAAAGGGCCCAAAGGCTCGCAACTACTATTTTAAGGCATGCTTTACATAAAAATATTAGCCCAAGGAAAAGAAATATCAAGACACCAAAAAAAAGAACGGTTTAATAACACAAACACAGTAAATATAATAAATATGTTAATAATAAAAAGAAGAAAACAAAATAACAAAAGAAAAAAAAGGAAATAAAGATGATGCCCAAATTTGTCATCAGTTAAGCTAATGGGCTGTAAAACACAAGATTGGTTTGAAAATTTTATAAGATCTCGCCATAATAACCTCATATTACTTTCTAACTATTCATTTCTTGAAACGAAAGGTGCATCTAGTATTTCTCTCGCTTTATTAGGGTTGTATGTTAAAAATCATGCTTTATTATTTGGTTTATCCCTAGGATTTGAACACTTTACAACGATTGTGGTCACGAGACACAAGTCAACTTCTTCGAAACGTTTTAATAAACGAAAATCTAATGAAAAAAACTTATAATGCAAGTTAAGAGTGTGAAAACAAGACCAAGATAGACTAGACCATAAACGTAGATCCTAAATCTATGGACTAGACAGTCCCATAAAAAAATAACACTTTAAACTGTCCAAGTTCTGTTTTATGGCGACGAACTTGCGTTTTCCGCAGTGGCAAAAAATTTGGCAGTGGGTACACTGTTCGGCCAGTATCACGTGTGCAGCTGCTGTTACACGACAATTATGAAATTCTTACAATACTTCAAGGGGACTACTAGAGCTACTTAAGTGCTGCCCCAATCGTTTTTTTTTTTCTAAACAAAATCAATTCTCAAAAAACTAGAACAGTATAATTTTAGCAAATTACCTCAGTATTTATTGAGTCACTGTTAACTACTTTCCATTCTGGCATTCTTTCGTATTGTACAGACAACGGCAGGTCAACCTACCCAAAAAGATAAAGGTCATTGAATTGATTTTCAACTTTAAGTCCAACTAGTAGAGATCAATTTCAATTGAGAAAATTTGACGTTTTGTAGTAGGCTGACGTGCTGTTGTCTGTACATTATTGCTAAAAGCGGCCTCTTATGGCGTTAACGACAAATTCGACTTTAGAAACAACTAAATGAAAAGCTGACCGTGATTCAATACTAGAGGTAATTTACAGATGAATTCTATTAAAACTGTCCAAGTTTAAATATTGCAGCATGTGTCATACCTATCTTAATGCAAATTCAACCTTATTACTCAAATATTAATGCAACTAGAAAACTAGCAAAAGAGGCAAATGTTCAGTCGGAGCTCATTTAAGTTTGGTGGGGACGTTTTTCTGTCACTCATTATGTATCTAGTTTTTAATTTTGTATCTATACCGGTATATAGAACGTGTTCCTTTTAATATCCCATAGCTCTAGGGTATCAATCAGACCATGGTAAAGAATCAAATTGTATATGAATTATTTTTCAATTATCAATATTTATCTGTTTAAATTTTTCATACAAAATATATCTAAAAAGTCACGACTGTTTATGTAAAACACCATTACCTTGTTATGAATGAAAACGATTTACTACCTACTTATCCCCCGATATCCCTCGATCGTGAGTTATTCCAGACACAATTGAAATCAATTGTTATCGCGGCACGCGCCTGCCTCCTGGGGGTTGAGGGATTAATGAAACACCCACACACGTCAATGTGTTTACAAGTTACGCTCTCCCGACACTTTACTACACTTTAGTGTATGTAAGTAAGTTTGCCAACGTCTCGCAAAACTAAGGATTCGCCATATTGGTTACATTTTTTAACTAATTTATATTATATAATTGTTGTTATATTCGAAACTATTGATCTTTGAACCATATGTTCTAGGGCGTTTTATATTATTTTGACGTGACAACGTCTTATAAATTGGTTTGCCAGGTGACACTTCAAGAAACTGCGTTACGCTCCGCTCACGTTATGCGCTCACAATGAGAGCGAGTGAGAGGCACGCGTCCCTTCCACTCTAGCACAGTTAGCCCGCCTAAGAGCGAGAGAGACAGAGCGAGAGAGAGAGAGTGAGAGAGATAGGCATACACACCGGTTCATGTCTTGCGCTTCTATAAAATCCAGTTCAATAAAATTTTGTTAATATGAAATTCAGTGCGAGATTCTTTGTATAAATTAATGTTTTAAATATAATTCTTTGTATAAATAAATGTTTTAAATTGTTACTATTATTTCATCCTTCTTCCTACTATACAAATGAATATTCACATTAAAATTATTTTACCACTCAAAGTCGTTGTCACGTAAAACTTTCGCCCGTATACCGACTTTACAGGCAACCAATTTTTTACCTATAGAATATAACCTTAAAGTCATGGGACATCAGAACGAACACGTTGTTTGTTCAATTGTTCATTAGTATCAGCTTTTATAAGAACCCAATTACGTATGATCTACTCAGAAAAAGCTGCAAATAACTAGACTAACAAGGCGACAAGTGGGTGATGAATGAATAGGGCGGTTCAAGTAATTTGCGAGAACGAGGACACTGTAATTGTGTCAAATTAATCCTATTTGTTAAAAACTGTTTTTACAAACAATATAGCGACGTAAAGTGTAAAGCTTATAATATAATATTCGCGTATAACACCAATTCTGAGTCGGTGCATGATGATTGTCACTGACTTAAATTACCTTTGGTTCAAACTTTCACGCATTCGTCAGGAAAGGGTATTTTTTTACTTATTGTAACGAATTGGAACGAAGTTCCTTATCGCGCGTTGCGAAAGGTGGCTAGACGGAAAAAATTATAACGACACTTTTTGTAATAGCCGTGCGGCGTGCGCGTGTTTCTCTGTCTGAGAGAGAGAAAGAGAGAGGGAGAGGGGGAGAGAGAATTAAAAATAAATTAAAAATAAAGTAAAAATTTATTACAATTCCATCACTAAAAATGAACTTCGTTCCATCCGGGTGTCCCTTGACACCTCTCAAGTTTTGCATCTTAATAGTTAATAAATAAATGAATATTTAAGACATGCCACACTGGGCCACACAGAGCCATCTAGTCCCAAATTAAGGTACTATTAAGTACCCTGTCGTATGGGGTACTAGACAACCGATAAACTTACTTATATACTTTTTTTTTTTTTTTTGTAAATACATACTTATAATACATAGAAAACACCCAGACCAGTACAAACAGACATGTTCATGCACACAAATATTTGTACTGTGCGGGGATCGAACCCGCGACCCATGGCTCAGAAGCAGCGTTAACTACCGCTGATCCAAATGGTCGTCAATGGTCGTTAATATTTTGGACCAACTGTTTCCAAGCTATCGAACAAAAAATAATTATCGGAGTCTGTAAACTTGGTAATAAAATATAACTACATGTATAAAAAAATATAACGCTAATGTATAGATATTGGTAATATAAGAATTAAACATAATTAAGAGTTGTCAATAATTTTGGGGTACCTAGGATGATATCTTCATAAAGTTGAGTTGCTAAAATATCATATAAAGTATATAAAGTAAACTTTGTATACTTTACTTAGCGGACAATGTATATTTTACTAAATCAGTACGCATAATAACTTATTACTTCACGTTTTATTTAAACTATAATACCTTGTAGGTTTTACCCTCGAGAATACAGAGTACAAAAGAGTTTTTGGCCCTCCATACATTTTATTGCTACTAAAAAATTCACGATTCGCGTTCATAAATACTTACCTCTAAATGTCATTCCGTTTTTACCTTCCTTTCACGTGTTTTCTCTCGAGTATGTTTTCCATTTCGACCGACGGAAAAAATGGAGAAATGCAAGGTATATTTACGTATTTGAGCTACTGTGACCACGAACGCTGTAAAGTGTTTGAGATATAAACCAAAATATAAAGTAAAACCCTGATAAACCCAAGATAAATGTAAATCTAGCAAACAATATTAAAAAACAGAGGTTACCATTTGACGCGTAGGTATATCTTTTAATGTATGATGGAGAAACTGTGTGAATCTTTTAAGATTATCTTTAAACAATATGATGGAGGTTAACATAATAGATTTATATTAATTAAACTAAACTGAACTACATCGTTACTTATTTATTTTCCCATATAAAAATAACGAATCTAAAAACACTTATCTTTTCTTGGGTTATTTACGCTTAGTCGCTTAGTAAATACTTTTTAGTTGCATATACCTATACATATTTTTTAGTATTGCTAGCTTATATAAGCTTAAGTTCAGAATATAGCTTATAAAACAAATTATTAAGTTAAGTGTTTATGCACCTAAGAATATTTTACTAAACAAAGTAGCTACTAAATTGACCGAAAAGGAATATATACCTACATTCCAGGAAAATGCCACATGTGTGTTTCGAATCTCTTTCTTAAATCTTTCCTTTTTAACAAGGAAAAGCTCCTTTCTTGTCCTTGATCTCAATAACGATAAAATCCATTTCACTGAAAAACTTTTTGCATAAATTCAATTAAGATTCAAGGATAAAGCAATTTGTTAAATCTTTTTGTTTAACATTGTAGTTAAAATACTTCTCGCTGAACATGCATGCACATATATGCGATACAAAACTGCGACTATAAAATATAACTGTAACAATAATCGCTGCCATTTCGCTGTTTCCTGGCTACGCTGTAAATCATACGAGCCGAGTACAAATACAAACCTTTAA
Organism: Anania crocealis; assembly: GCA_949315895.1. NCBI lineage: Eukaryota > Metazoa > Arthropoda > Insecta > Lepidoptera > Crambidae > Anania > Anania crocealis. The sequence goes on from OX438871.1 coordinate 9,110,669, forward strand.
TTAAAATGGGATTCGAACCGATAACTTTTTATGGTACAGTTTGCTTTGATTAATGGAAGCTTTAAGGATTATTTCACATTATACAATAACCATAATAGGAATATCTCGGCTAGAAGCTACCTCGAACAAACTTCTTTATCTGTTATGTGGAAGCTACCCATCAATGTCAAATTACACCAATCGCATTCAACCAAGGAACTTACATATTATATGTAAGTTTCTTGCATTCAACTTATTTTTTAAAGTCAAGTATTGACCTTTCAACTGAGACAATTTTCAATTTTGTAACAATATTGATAATCTGTTCACTGCATCATGCAGGCTCGACAAAAGGAAGTTTTTGCCATAATCGCCACACTAGGCAGGAAGGTTGGAGGTCGCAGTTCAGGTAAGATAAGATAAGATCAAAATAACATTTATTTCCAAGAAAATTAACCATATTCTCAAGAACATTAACCATATTCCCAAGAATATGGTTAATATTCTTGGAAATAAATAGTTACAAATCCAGATATCACCTTAACATATTCTGCTGTTGTTTGTAGGAGTCGAAATAATAAGTTTGTTGGCGTCAAAATTTTAACAAATTAAATTGTATTTTAATTAATTAAACTAAACTACATAAGGTAGGTATGTATCCAAAATTGCAATTGCTAATGGGTGAGAGAAGACGCCACTTCGAACTTCTTCTCCCAGCGGTTCTCCTTCAGTCGCTTCTTAGGACACCCATACAAAGAGTTAAGGTACAATGGCGAATACATACAATTGATAAAATCTTTTTAAATATAAATGTTTTCATACAAACGGAATACAAAACTCAAAATGCTACTATTGAATGTTTTACTTCTCCATAGTATTGTTCATATGATAACATAAGCTTGTTTCGGTACGTAATTACCTAACACTGTATATTATTATAGCATGTTTAGACTTTTCGAACACAAATTGAAAACGTTTATATTACACGATGTTCGGTAAATATAAAACATGTAAATGCAAACGCAAACATGAGAAATTTATTCATGTTACGAGTATGTCAATAGAAGTATTCATGGAAGCCAGAAGCAAATATCTTTTTGGCTCTTATCACAAATAAATTACATACACATAAGTCGCGGACAGCCTTAAATATAGTTCCAAAAATAGCCTTTATGGCCTCACGTCTCTCGAGATATTATTAGAACGCTATGTTACAAGTTTCTGCTGCCATCTTGAAGTTGTGTGGCGTTGCGTGACGCCCTATATGAGCGACCAAGGTCGGATCTTCAACACAAAGTCTGTCAATTAGAATGATACAATATCATTTACACATTGTTCAGGGACTGACCGGGAGAGGGAATTTATGGAAAGATAACATCATTTGAATCATCATGACCGAAACACACCAGTCAAATCACAGATTTTCCTATCGTGTATAACATTATTGAATGGAAGTCCTTGGGCTCTGCCATGTGCTTTATCCCCTTGGTTTTCCTAATCAATGTTAGGAGCAATACCTACGTATAATTGTGTTTTCGCGGTAAATTTTTCCTCACATGATCATTTTAAAATACGAAAAAAACAACCGTAACTACTTTTAAACTATCGCGTTGCATAACTATTTAAAAGGTGTAGCGGGATTTAAATGCTAACATACTTAATTAAAAACAAGCGCGTTATAACCGTGTTATTACATATTATTATGTGAGTCGAGTATATTGCGGATCTTCCACCGCCTCTATATCAGCCAACGTCAAAATAAATAGTAAAAGCAAAAAGAATTTAACGCAAAACTTTTAAATAGCCATATATCAAGTGCTTGTTCGCGAAGAAGGGTAATAGAGTGGCGTTGCCAACAAGTTTACAAACTCGCGTTTAAGAACGGGGACACACGGACGAGTAGGTTCAACCGTGCGCGCTACGTTTAATGTAGTTAACATTCAAACTTTTAGTTCTTAGGAATGGTGTGTTTTACATTCAATAAAGTGTAGTCAGACAAAATCGTGTAACTACATGAATTTATGCAGGAAATTTATTAATTTATATATTAAATATTTCACAACATTAGATTGCAATAGTGAAATAGAAGCAAAAAATATATGAACCAGAATATTGGTAGTTACTTACCTATTCAATGTGTGACGCAGATACAAAAAAATAGGAAGTACAGTGTTTGCACTGGTTTTTTTAATGATTTTCGGCGTTTTTAATGTTTAAAATACTCATATCAATCCAGAACACACGAAATAACGATATAGGTGTAGGTGTATTCGAATCATTAATTTTTAAAGATAATTTGACCCAGTGGTCTTTACTATAACTATCTATCTAAATAACAATATTCTGAATATTAAGCGTATATACCTTCATATCATCAGAAATGCAAAACTTTGGATACCTGTTTGTTACTTAGACACCCGTAATGGCTGAACGGATCTGGATGAAATTTGGGTACAAAGTCGTGGGTACTATTAAAATAATAGCATACCCATTTTAAATAAAAACTTAGATGCAAAAACAGTCTAAATAGTATTTAAAAATATTAAATTGATTTTTAGAATTGTCAAACCCTTACTGTCTTAAGAGTGTCAACACCACATTATGATCCCGTGTGTCGTCTTTCTCAAAACCGTAAATTTCGTTGGCGATAGACGTCTAAACTACAACGTTTCTACAAATTATCCGCACATTAAAGCGTTTGGTGTAGCAGCATTCATTTATCTCAATCGACTGATTTATTGAAACTGCTAACACGTGGGTTAGAACATGATAATACGGCATTTCAACCCTCATTTATTTAAGGACAAATGACAGTCATTCTTTTAGAGAACGACAAAAGTCAGGTTAGTTCGTAATTAAAGTATCTTATGCTTCTGTACCAAATGGTCCTAGATCATACGATACGAAAGGTAAAATTTTATTGGGACTGTAAAATTAAAAGATAATAGGTATGTTTTGACAAGTGTAAGTCTCTAGCAGGTACCAATCATCGGTCAATTAGATACAGGCTTCTTCAAAAGAAGGAAGGATCAATTCAATTATTTTCTTATTGCCATGATTACCATAATTAAGGTGGTTCAATCTCTTTTAGTTTAAGTCATGAAGAGTAAGACGCTTGTAACTGTGTTCCTTGAGTCGTATATTATGACACAATGGAATTTATAAGCGTGAAAAATTTTATGACCATCTAAGTATAATTTATGAGGAGCAAATATCGGCTATATGTATCAAAATTATTGGCACTCCTCTCATAATAATGTCAGGACTAATTCAACTAGTATCGGTTAGTGATTTAAATGCTTTTTAAACACTATGCTAGCTCCACATTTGAAAAAAAATGATAAATCTTGTAAAACTGGCCGATTTACTGCGTATTTCCCTTAAAACAGCATTGGCAAAATAACCGTACCTATAGGTACTCTATAAAGCTCACACCGGGTTTGAGTTCATAATTAAACCACGCTTCGCCAACGTACTGTATGTGTGTTGAAAAGGTAAAAGCTATCTCTGGCAATATCGTATGTTGAGTGCCGTCACAGGGAATTCTGATATTACCTTTCGTCTACATGAAAATAGGTCAATTTCACCAGTTTTACAGTCCTTCTTTCAAACACGAAATACAGGAACTTGAGTTGTTGAAAAGGTTTCCCAAAAGGCCTAATGCCTACGTAGCTCTCGGTTACTTTACGCATAATTATATCTATTGAATCTTAAAAAAGACATGGTGTTATTATCGTAGTATTATGTATCTTTATTTTACAAGCTACGTAACTCGACCTCGGCGGCCGTCAAAGGCGAAGGCAGGAAAATGGCCCTTTTAGTCTGCCTATTTTCCCTTCTAGTGATGGGCACATCTTTCTTTTATATTGATCAATTCAATTATTTTTCTTTTAAATGTGTACCTGAAAATTATGAGGGAACGGTAAAAGTCAGTCATGACCGGAGTACTATATGGCATGGTAGAAATGCCGACCAAGTTCTTAGGGCTAACGATGCCGAGAGATGAAAAAGAGAGAGGTATAGATGCATTTGTGGCGTTTGTAGAGAGCGGTGAGTGGCACTATAAAGAGTTGTCCATTATTTAATCTTTAAATGCTCCAAATTCGTGAAATGGTTACATTAGAACACATATTAACATCATACATCAGATATCTGTAGAATGGTGTGGATTTGGATGACATAAGTATAGATGGCGCAATACTGTAGCAATTTGGTAACATAACGTTGGCGTTGACCATACTTTTCTTTATCTTCTGATAGCTGTTCCCCGCGACTTCGTACGCGTCAATTTCTGTTTTTATATTTGCACATTTTTCACTGATGCTTCGCTCCTATTAATCGCAGCGTGATGTTATATAGCCTAAAGCCTTCCTCGATACATGGACTATCCAACACAAAAATATTTTTTCAATTCGAACCAGTACTTCCAGAGATTAGCGCGTTCAAACAAACAAACAAACAAACTCTTCAGCTTTATAATATTAGTATAGATTTAATGTTAGGTACAGGTTTTTCTTACAATCAGATGATATAAATTTTTTTTTTGTTATCTCTTTCGTTATTAAAAAATATTCCTAACATATTTTTTTACAATTTGACGAATAGTTAAAAAAAAACGAACCTTTGGTCGATTAAGGATTTCCAGGTATTAAATGTGAAATTTGCTCAGATCATATTTTATTTTTTCGTCCTTTTTAAACTACTCCAAAATTATTATAATATTAGGTTTATTTGTCATGTTTTCTAGGCTATCACCCTAGGCTAGGCATACAATTCAATTTTCTAGGAAATTATACCTCAAATTGTTCCTTACCTACACTTTTTATTCTCCCGATATTTCTCGAAAAGTTTTTATTTTTCCCTTCTAATGAGAGAAAAAACAAATATGGAGAACCAGCTTCACATTCAAAAAATACGCATAGGTACACTTAAAGTGACATCACTACGATACTCGTAACTCAATGCAGGCCCATAAAACGAAGTCGGCTTCTAAACTGCTATTACGGGTATCGGCGCAACTAGTGGCCAATGGCAGCCATTTTTTTTCGGTATCTGGCCGGAATGTCGATGTATTGTTTTTTTAACAATCTATAGAGTTTCCATGTGCGTACCGAAGCGGAAAAAGATTTCAATATCGCGTTATAACTTTAAAAAAAAAACTATTGATATTAACTTGTTGATATTAAATTTGTTTGTACACTCAAACTATCCATATAATACCTTATTAATTCAAATGTCATCTAATGTTACTAAACTTATCTTAGTAATATTATAAATGTGAAAGTTTAGATGGATTTTTGTAACTCAATCACTTCAGAACAGCTAAAGGGATCTATATGAAATTCAGCACAGTGATTGACTATAGGAGGAATAGCACATAGGCCACAGGTACAGTTCTGGTGGGACAAGTTTTATACGCGTACGAAGTCGAAGTAAAAGTACAGAGAAGAACGGTTAGTAATAAGGCTGTATTCCGCACAAGATACGAATTATGCTGTACAACTCTCTTGTTAAATCCAAACTAGAGTATTTAATAGAGGTATGGGGCTGTGCAGCAAAATCTAACTTAAAGAGATTGCAGTGTTCCCAAAACAAAATAATTAAGACTCTTTTCAATTTTGACTACCTATCAAGTACACACATCATATATTAAAAAACAAAATTTTTAAACCTTAAACAGCTATATACTTATACAGTCTGCATACCTATTAGAAAAATACTAAAAAAGGAAATACATTCTGATATTATTTTAGAGAAAAGAAGTCATAAATACAATTTAAGAGACACAAACAAAATAACTATAAAGAAATCAAGAACAAATTACGGAAAAAGCAACATCATCTCTGGGGGTGCAAAGCTATATAATAAGTTACCAATAGAAATACAGGAGACTGAAAGTTTTAATATATTTAAGAGAAAACTGAAATCATATATCTATACCAACATTTATTAAGCATATTTAATTATTGTCGACGCACTGTTTTTCGATTTGCCACCATATTGTTAACTTTATTTATAATAATATTTAAATCTCATGTAAGCGAACTATGTTCTTTTGAGAAATAAAGATCTATAAACCTAATGTTGTGGATTGTTCAGTATACCTTATCCTTTTCTTAGACCACTATATCCTTCTTAAGTAACATATTCTATGCTGTATAAATAATTTAAAACAAATCATCATCAACAGCCTATATCAGTTCACTGCTGGCCTCTCCAAAAGAAGGAATTTGCTATAATCACGATGGCGATCGCAGTTTGGACCACAGATCACGGAAAAAAGGTTAGAAAGGCGGTGTAGGCGAGACAGGCGCGCCACAGAGGTTATGAGCGAATGCTAATACTTCTGCCCAAACATGAATGCAAGTGAGCGCTGTAATTGCTTCCTTTTGACCTCACGCGACCCCACAGAGGTTATGAGCAAATGATGCCCGAACATGAATGCAAGTGAGCGCTGTAATTGGTTCCTTTTGACGTCGCGACTATTGGTCGCGTGACGTCAAAAGAATTCGCATGATTGGCGTTCTTTTTACTCGTTTATGTGTGCGAGCTTGTGTTAAGACGCTGACTGCAGCCGATGACCTTGAGCAATGAACACGCCCACAAATTTATTCGTCTTTGAATTTTTTTGGAACGCGCCGCAGCTATCACTGTCGATTCCCGTAGGAGTGACAGAGAAAAAGCGCATTGAATAGAAGGGCCTAAGTGTCAAACAACAAAATTCGTTGTGTAATTTAAAATTGCCATTTTATTAAAAATCTAAATCAGCTATTTGCTTAAACAACATGTAATATACAATATAGCAAAATTTTATTATCATTGTTATACGGACTGCTGAGAAAAATGGTAATGTATGTATTTTCAGAGGCTACTTAGAGATTATTTTCTATCGAGAAAAGTTTTTAGAATCGTGTTTTGGAAACAACCAGCTGGTCAAAAATATGATCAATTACAACTACATAGAATTTGGCAACAATACGAGCCATAGGCTTAAAGCAAAACAATCTTTATTGAGCTGAATTTGGCTCATGTCAGCGTCTTAAAGAGCACAAGTAGTATCTAGTGGGACGCTATCGGCGACATCAGTTCTTATACAAATGGCGCATATCAGCCTTTCTAACCTTTTTCCATGTTCTGTGGTTTGGACAATGGTAGAGGGAAAAGCTGCTGCGTTTCTCAGGCATCAGCGTCTTCTGACAGTTCTCATTTAGTCGCCTCTTACGCTTAGAAAGAGAACGCGTAATGCTATTATTCCTATAACCTGCAGGCTCCACACGACACAATAAAAATAAGAACTAAATTGAATTCAAATAATTTAACAATGGAAGATACTGGTATTTGTATAGGACTGGTCCTATTGGATCAACGTAGCTGTTATCGTGTTTCATACCTGCCATAATGGAAATTCAACTTTACATACACGGCATTAGGTTGATTGCTACTAAGTTGAAAGCGCACCGAAATGTTCTAGTAGTCCCATTTGGGAAGGACAGTGCTCAGTAGCTAATTGTGTGTCTAATTTTTGATTTTGAGTATATCTTTTTTTCAATTACCTACTAAATAATTGATTTTATATCTCAGTGATGGCAATAACACAGTCTGAATTTATTTGAATTTGTATCTTTTCAGCTGTGAGCTACTTTACCAAAAGCGCAACTTTGTTGGAGTTCAAACATATTTCTCACAGTAATCAGGCACATTCATAAGTTTTGAGATTTGCCTAATATTATTTACTCTCAAACTTCTGTACTTGTTTCGTAAAGACGATATTGTGCGTGACTGCAATACTAATAAATAAAATGTATTATTACCTCACTTCTATGGTTTATTATTCTCCCTGTCTTCATTTGAACACTAAAACTAAGTGATCTTTACCTTCTAGCAAGCACTATTTAATGCATGTGCTTGCTCATTCAGTGTAAGTATGGGTAGTGTGGTGAAGGTACCTAGGCCGGTGTTAAAAAGCGGAAGACATTAGCAAAATATTTTTTTAAATCCATATTTATTTTTTCCGCAAAGTAACGCCTGATTCTATTAATTTTATTTCGTCCCTTAGAATGGAGTAGGTACTACTACTGTGAGGAAAACCGAGCAGCAACGTCTTCTCTAAACTATTTATCCAAACTACCATCTCCAAACCCCCTGCCGAGCGTATTATTGCCATAATCGCTATGGCAATAATATTTTGAATAAGCCTATATCCAGCAGCGAACTGATTTGGACTAGTGATGATTATGTTGATGAAACACCCTTAACAACCTGCTTACAAAACAAACAACCTGCATATACAGAAAACACTAGTTGTTAAGGTGAATCCTTAGTTTATGTGCAGTTTTATAGACTTTTATTTTTTACAGATTTTTATTTTTTAAGTACGTAAAGGTCTAAATAAATTAAAAAAAAAATTAAAAAAAACAATCGAAATACAGTTCTACAATTTAGAATCGAAGCTGGGCGGGGCGATAAATAGGGACAGCGAAACGAGCCAATTGTGTGCAAGATTTGTTTAAAAGAAAACATTAGCTTTTTGTTGTAATGCTTTTATTTTGTATGCTTGAGTGAAACTAGAATCGAAATGTCAATGTCTTTGAGTTACTTTTCTAAATAATTCTAGATTGTTCTGAGAAACGGGAGGAAGAAATGCAAAACTTAACAAACCAAGGCGTATAAATATTCTTGGATACTAAATTATTCCTAAATGTTACGCCGAAGTGTATCGATTTTCTGAATACAGTTCAGTTGATTGAGTTAGTAGCCTTGTCCTTTCCAATGGCCGTCAACGTAAATTATTTATTATTATAGTTAGTTAAATATATAAAGTACTTATTATCTATACCCAATTTCTCTCAGGTAAGACTTTGAGAAGTTTCGGGAAATATTTATTAATTAAATAAGATGTTTAACAAATAGCAATATATTTTATCTGACTATCCTTTTGACTACTATATGGTACCATAATGGTAACCACTAACATTTGTTAGAGATTGGTGATTCCCTATACAAATTTCCTGACCCTTTTTTACCTTCTTACTTTAACTTCTGAGATAAAAACTATTTCCATTTCATCATACTCAAAGTATCTCTTCGACAAATCAAATAAAAATCGGTTTAGTAATATTATTGAGTTAATTCGCTCCAAATAAGTATATAAAAATAAAAAGTCACCAATCTTTGCAAAAGGTTAACACACCTTTACGTAGGTCAAACTATACTGTATAGGGATTCGGGTAAAAGACCACAGCCGATAGCACACATGCGAGCAACAAAATTTTGCATTAAGTTGTATTGCATTTGATACGCCTAACCATTTTATTAGATTCCAAAAACATCAAGTTCTAGCTAACGAAAAAACGTCATCTTGGATGACCATAAAATTAAAAATCACCCTAGTTTGAATATATGATGGGCCAAACTCATCGAACCTTAAGTACAGATGGTATCCTATATCAGTAAGGTCATAACGGCTGAAATAGTCACGACTATTTTGATCGGGAGTATATTCCAGCACCTGAGTGGTACTGGAATACAAATTGTTATTAAGTATTGACCCCAACAAAATATTAATTTGTATCCATTTTACTCAAGAAGGCCCACTACGAGTACTTCGAATGTTTTAATTAACGCCTTGATGTAACTTTGTTCCGGGATCATAATAGATAATAAATAAAAGACAATATTAATTCAGGTATTCACAGAACCATCATTAATGCTTTTATAGTTTTTCCATTCACAATATTTTAAGAAGAAACTTTTTATGGAAATTCTTTGGTGACTTTCACAAAGAAACTGTATTCTGAAAGTCGTGTTATAGATGGAATCAATGGGAATAAGATTCGGAGGAGAAAAACAAGTCGAATAATTTCGTTTGTAACATAAGTAAACGTTTTCTTTCTTTACTATAATCCCTTTCGCTGAACACAGAAAACTAGGTCTTGTCTGCGTTGTAGCAATCGTCACCTTTAATATATAAGAAAGTAACAACTTTTTTTTATTGAAATAAACTTTACCAGTCATTTATGATACTTTTTTTAGTTAGGGTTTAAAGAAAAAAAAGCATTTTATGCAGAAAATGCCTAACATCGTGATTAATTCAGCAGTTTAAATAGTATTAGTTGCGCAACTATACTATTTAAACTACTGAATCGATTTTTACCAAAATATAGCTCAAAACAATGCGGTGGTTTTGAACTATATTTTGGTAAAAATCGATTGAAGACTTGCTGTTACGTAAAGAATCGCATCATAATTGGTCCATTCGTTCTAGAGCTACGATGCCACAGATAGACAGACAGAAACCGACATAGCTATCGAATTATGATACACCTTTTTGCTTCGCGGGCCACGCTTCTAAGGCACACCACCTGAACTTGTTTATCGATAGTAAGAAACACAACTAACTAACACTATGTTAACTGGCATTATGCCTTAAACAAAGAAACAACCCATAACAAGTTATATCGACAGTTAATAGCTGAGTTTATAAGGGTAGGAGTAGGTATTCTGCGATTAGAGAAAAAATAAGGATAGGCTTCTTTTTATATTTTTTTAAAACAATCCTAAGATAAAAGTATTGAGATAGTGGTGTATTATTAGGGGTTAAAGTATGAAATTGCCGTTTTGTATGGACGAAATCGAGAAAAGTCATTTTTCCATACTAACAATTTTTTAGTTTTTTTAAAAACGCCTGAACCGTTTTCGATGCAATTAAAGGTGAAAGTTAGATGGTTATAAAGCTACGCATTACAGTATTTAAATTTCTGAAAATCAAAGTATATAATACAAATATACTTAATTGAAGCAAGAAGGTCAGCTGACACATTGTAAAGGGTCTTTTCAACGACTTCCTTTGAAGTAATAGGCACTAGTATTGCATTTTTTTTTAGTCAAAAGTTACTTTATTTAGTTTTTGATACAATACAAAAAGAATTACGCAATAATACGACTATAATTAAGAGCTACAAACAAAATAAAAAGTGGGAAAATAATCGGCAATTTCATACTTTAACCCCTATTATTAAAATTTGAACAATCCTAAGCAAAAGTTATGGTGATACTTAGTGCGGCGGTTGGTATTATTAAAATTGGTTGTTGTGTAGTTGTGTTATTTTGTGAAATCAGTAAAATAAAAGTGATTAATAAGGACTTGGATCGATATTCCAGTATTTACTCAGGCCTCAAAATGTGTGAACCATCTTCGAATTTCAGTAAGTTAAGTTAACATGCTAATATTTTCCATTTATATGTATAATATTTTAAATAAGAATGAAATTGAACAAAATTGTCAAATGATTTAGTTGATACGAGATTCAAATAAGTATGATAACTTTAAAGGAGAGCTACGAATTACTTTCAGATGTTAATGGAAAAGTTATTATTAATATCTACCCACCCGACGCAAAACTTCAGCACGAGTCAGTTAAGGACATCTCATCAAGTAAGTATTTTTCTAAGAAACTTGTCAGAAATTCTCAGAAAGTTGTACCTTAAGTTAGCACTTCCATACCACCTGGGGAAGAACTTTCTAAATTAACTTTGTACCAAATAACAAAACTGCTAAATCTAGATTGATTACTGTCCTAAATTCCTTTGAGAAGTCTTTGACGCAGTTGTTATTATATTTTCAAACTTACAGGTAATTAAAAGTCTCAAGTTCAATCAATATACACTGTGCTTTTTGAAACACCCGGAAAACGAAGCCCAGGGCCCCAATTCTGCTAATTTATAAATGGCTCAATAGCATCGCAATCGTATATTTTGACATTACTTCCATATTAAATGTGTCAAAATATACAGTTGCGATGCTATTGAGCCATTTGTAAATTAGCGGAATTGGAGGCCAGGTTATTGGACCATTATGTTTAACATCATTGGCAGTGTTATTAATTTTTTTATTGAAAACAAATTTTTGAAAAATATTAAATTTTGATTCAGACTTTTAAATTTGTAGCACGCTGTGACGCGCACAGACGTATTATTTTGCTGCGGCGCGGTCTCTCTGGACCTTACTCAGCAACATCTTTGCGCGTCTGTGTCGCGTTTCAAAATAAATAGATGAACCAATCTATCTATATATATAAAAATCAATTGCTGTTCGTTAGTCTCGCTAAAACCCGAGAACGGCTGAACGGATTTATCTTATCTTGGTCTTGAATTATTCGTGGAGGTCTAGGGAAGGTTTAAAAGGTGAGAAAAATTCGAATAATTGCTGGGAAAATCCTCAAAACAGCATTTTTCTATTTCCCATACAAACGATTTCTAAATAAAATGGAGAGTCAATTTGTAATTTATTACCGCTGCATAAAGTTAAAATTCGCGTGCGCGTTGGAGGATCTAATATCGCGTTCCGAAACTCAACAAAAGTGAAAGTGAATCGCGAACGCGACAAAATTGCATAGTCACAAAATACATAGTACATAAATAGTGGTCGGCTTCGAGAAAATTAATTTTAGCTAACTTCAGCAGTTGTTAATAAATATAGAAATCGAAAGATAAATCTTAAGTTTTGTCACAAATTAAATTATAAATCTTAAGTTAAATTTCTGAACGCAATTATAATATTTGACATTAGATTTGACAACCAAATAATATGTCAATCCATCCTGTCGCATTTCAGAGCACGGAAAAAAGTATTACGATATTATATTGTGTTATGAGTTACGATATCTATGAGTGCATCCTTCTATCTTTGTGGCTACGTGCGCGAGAACTTTCTTTACTTTGGTGATCCTTTGTGATAGTGACATTCCAAGTAATGTGCTCTTTTTTGTGATAGTGACACTTTACTGCTAAATGAGCAGGAAATTTTCTCACTTTGATTAATTACAATTTACGATGCCGAGGAGAAGACGACCTGACTTAGGTCGTCGTAGTCAATCAAATGTGCGAAGAGCTACCTCACGTGCTAACCGCACTGATGACCAGAGACAGACAGATCAAGAAAACAGTCGTATTGCTATGGTAGGGAAGGGTTTAGGGTAGGGGTGGGGGTAGGGTAGGGGTAGGGTATGTGTAGGGTAGGGTAGGGATAGGGAAGGGTTTAGGGTAGGGGTGGGGGTAGGGTAGGGTAGGGTAGGGGTAGGGTAGGGGTAGGGTAGGGGTAGGGTAGGGGTAGGGTAGGGGTAGGGTAGTAAAATATTAAAATTTTATAAAATATATACAACCCTAAATTTTTACCCTTTTACCACCAACCCCTATTTTTTGTTAGCCATTTTAGTAATTTAATCATTTTTATGGCAAAACAACGTTTGCCGGGTCAGCTAGTATGAAATATTTTTATAAAAAAATTTTTAGTAAAAATATTTAAATAACACTGTCAAGTTGTTATACGTACTAGTTACATAACGTGGTCGGATGCCCCGTTGGTCTAGTGGTTTAAATACCGGGCCAAGATCTCGGGGTCCCAGGTTCGAGCCCCGGGTCGGGCAACAAAAAGTTTCGAATAAGTACAATATCTTAGTGGTCGGCGCGAGTCTTATGGCTAATGAGACAAATAAATGAGTACAGTAAAGTATCAAACATTTAAGCATAAAATAAGAACTAGATACACAGCAACTGACGTCATTTGTGATACATACCGTAATTAAAATTCAGCCTTAGGTACATATATGACTTAAATTTAAATACCTACAACCTACAACTAACGTAAAAGAGCGCCTAAATCTTCAGTGGATGTTTATTTGATGAAGACGTAAAGCCGCGAAGACGACAAATAAAAAAATATGAAGATACCTACACAATCTTTATCAGAAAGTTAGGCATTGTCTAGGTATAATGTTTGTGCCATAGATTTTGTGAGGCAACTGGAAGCTATGACATCATGATAACCGTTATCAAAATGCCCACTTAATACATATTTATTAAGACGACTTATACAAAATTTTGACAGCTAGGTGAAATAATTTTAAAAATCTGAAATCACAATATCAATGCAGGCAATGATTTAGTTCAGTGGGATGATTATAGGCCGTTTTACTTTAATTTATACGAAGTTATTTTTTTATTGTTTACAGGGACTTCGACTTTCGATTTATCTTTTAAATGTCCACTAATCACTTAATATTTACCACAGAAACCATACCAAATGTATTTATTTTGAAATAGGCCTCTTAATTTAAGAGAAATAAATAGATTATGGTAATTCGCTTTTACAGAAACGGATAAGTATAAATTGTTGTATGTTATTCATTAGATAATTACCAAGTAGTACCTACGTTTTTCTTTGGTAAATTATAACACTCTATGTAAGTTAACAAATAAACTGGGCTTAATTTAGTGTAAAAAGATTGAAGTCTAAGAGGAAAATAGACCTTTTGAATAATGTAACACAGGGACAGCCGTCACCACGGGTTGTTCCAGCTATACAAGCAGCACTGGCATAATAAATACGTTATTATAATATAACTTCAATTGTTTCCACAGAAGCCCAGGATTATCTTTGTTATAACGTGGTATGATACCTTTTTTGTTCTTGGGTATAATTTGTTTTTTGTTATTTTTTATATTATATGACCCACCACATGGGCCAAATAAATGTTTTTTGTTCTATTATATCTAATGCAACTTTCTTAGTTTCAAAAGTACGTAATGTAAAATTATATTAGAAAGTATTTACTGTTTCAATCTATGCTTGTAGAAATTTAAGCTTAGCGGCGTTCCCAAATATATCATCATCCTAATCTGAGTCCATTAATCTACTATTCAGTCCCTGCATTTCTTTCCAGTTCATCAGTTTAGTAATCACTTCACTCATTAGGGTACCATATATACTACTGTTTGCAAATTACAACTATTTGATCATACATGGGCATGCCCATGTTTAAAGTAAATTCCAGCATCTCGCGATACACGCTACTTATTTTCTGCTATTGTTTTGAACTACTGCCACACAGATTCTTTAGTAGTTACTGCATATAGGAGAAATAAGTGTACTGCCATATATAAAAATGGCTTTCCAGGATAAAAATTCTCAAAAACAACACTATAATAAACTCATTTCTCAAAAAAATAAGATTGTGAACTGGAAATAGACTCGCTGGTAAGTGATTTTAGTCAGAAACTAAAACTATAATAAGGGATAAGGGATCGTACATTTTGTAATGTTGTTACAATAGCATTAATATAATTTGGCAGGCAGACGTAAACTAAAATCCACCCACATACAATTTCTTGTTATAGGTAGGCAGATTGCTCGTTACTTTTACATATCGTAATACTATATAGATCTAGGACAATATTTTCAATAATATTCTAATTTTGAAATTCTTAGCAAAATGTATTCTTTAAGACAAGTTTTTTTTAATAAGTTACCAATTCATAAAGTACCGCATTGGGAATTTCCCGACCGACGCTAACATTGTGACAAATGCGTACTTCAAATAAAGTTTCGTCTTGCGAATTGCCTCGTGTTTCTCAGCAGGATACGTTGGTTGAATAAGGAAAAGACGAAATATCCTTGCCTTATTTTGCACTTGCTTTTGAAGATGGAACCTTTGAGATGTATCTTATTTCCAGATGAATATTAGACGTTGTTTTTGTAACGTATGGAAAATGATCTGTGCTAACGCTATTTCGCGACAGACGTTTTTTTGTAGGCTTTGCCCTGTCGTGTCTCTATAAGATGGACGTTATAGTTAAAACATACTCCTTAGAAAACCGCTGATGGGCAAGTAAATGATTGCCTATTTGAGAAATGAATGCTAAGTCTGCTGAGCTATTAACGCATTATTACAACATTCAAACTGTAGCATTTATAATAACAAGTAAGGAATAAAAATTGAGTAGGTGCTTATTGTACAGACCTTTGGGCTTATTACATTATTCACTGGGCCTTAGGGAGGAATCAGACAGAGGTTTAAACGCAAGATAAAATATCCGTGATAATTATTCTCTCTTTTTGTTTCAGATGAGATAAAACTTCGTGAAGATTAGAAAAAATCATACAACTCAGATTAATGTACAGTAAAATAAACATTAATTAGTGATCATACAATTTATTGACAATAATAAAGCCAAATCGATAAGTATTTACAAACATAAAGAGCATTTATTTTCATACTAACATAAATATATTTATTTACTCTGTAAAGATACAAATTGAAAATATTCTATCGGAACTTCTATTCCACTTTCAAATTTAAATCGTTCTATTTCGTAATCGATTGTAAGCTGAGTTCGGTTATTTAAAATGAGTTTCGATTCGAATTCGTCGGCAAAACGGCTGAACATCGAGAGGGCCACAAACTTCATGAGGCAGTTCAGAGATCCAGACTCCAGAGAGTTGAAAAAACTGTCGGCCAACCAGTTCATGGAGGTGTGGAGCCATTACGATAGAGATGGTAAGTGATCTTCGTATTTACGAATTTAAAATTACTCGACTTCGTGTTAGAGTGGCGTACATGCTTGTTTCCATTGTGGCGCTATCTTTTACGTTTTAGGTTTGAACACTGGATCGATTTACATCGTTATAGTTTTCTAGCAGTTTTGGATCTGCGTAGTTTGGCCAATAGGAGAAAGAATATACTCTGCCCTTGCTTGTTTGTCTAGCGCAGTTAGCTACCGACACCTATAGCCTTATAGGAAGGGAAGAAATGTCGCTGTTCTTATAATACACCTGTACCACGCAGACAATAGTAAAGTTACACCAGTTACACAAGTATAAAATTACACCTGCCAAGTTGGTATGATTTAAAAAAATCAAGCCCATTGACATTGTAAAAATCCCGTATTCCACTCATGACATAAATTCAGAGAATCTCTTTGAATTTCAGACTGACAATTGAAAGTTCACACTTGACTGGGCTGTGTGGGATAACAATGTTATACCGTTTGAGGCTTTCATAAGAATACATACTGGTGCTTTTGTATCACTCTTCAAAATAAATTATATATCACTAGCGCAATGTCCGCGACTTTGCCTTTGTGGAAATCGGTTATATCGTTCTCTTGTTATGTTTTGTTACTGGTTTTATTCAGCTACTTCGTGGTATTTAGAGACCAATTAAGATTTTGGCAATGCACTTTAGGTATATCTACGGTATACCTCCTAAATTAAGAAGTTTTGAATTGCTTATACAAACTTCCACCCCCTTTTCGACCCTTTAGAGAATGATCTCCTATCTAAAAACTAATTTACTCTACCCTTCCAGTGGCTCAAACTATCTTCACACCAAATCTATATTAATATTATAAAGCTGAAGAGTTTGTTTGTTTACTTTATTTGATATTTTAGCAACTTAATTGCACTTATAATAGCGAGGAGATGCGGGTTCGAGTCCCGCCTGAGACAAAATTTTTCAAGTTTATATACTGATATTATAAGTTTGTTTGTTTGTTTGTTTGAACGCGTTAATCTCGGGAGGTACTCTTCGAATTGAAAAAATTTTTATGTGTTGGATAGTCCATTTATCGAGGAAGGCTTTAGGCTATATAACATCACGCTGCGACCAATAGGAGCGAAGCATCAGTAAAAATGTGTCAAAAATAATCGCGATCATAATAACAGAAATTGACGCGGACGAAGTTGCGGGCAACAGCTATTTTCATATAAATAGATTTATCTCTTTAAGCGTTAAGAGGTTGCAGACAGATAGACTGACTTTCATATTAACAACATTACATGGATTTATGGATTTATTTCGGACACAATCGATGACATTGCATCACTTTCGTATTAAATTTCCTGCAAAGAGATTTGTGTCCTCTGTACTTGATGATATAATTTAAAATTCAATCATTTTTAATGCCTCGTTGTACCTGCAAGTGCATCGTATAAGCTTGCAAAAACAATCGTCAAGCTCTCATTCTGTCGCTAACTTCTGTAAAAACAATTTGTAACATAATATTGACTTAACTGTCTCACAGTTTCTTAAAGATTGTCTTTAACATTTTTTTAATTCATCTACCACGGATACGATTTTTTTTTCAATACCGAAAAAAACATACAAGTTTAATAAATTAAAAAGCCTATGTAAGTAAGTAATTTGAACTAAGACAGTCGAGGTTTTCTAAATTAAAATGTTACTTTAAATCTGTAAAAATAAATCTGCATTATGTGCAATGATATTGTAGGGTCCTGGTACAAACAAAAAAAATTAGTTCAGAACCTCCTCCATTCCTGAAGTTGTAAATAGTGTCCTACATTTGAGAAATATAAGCATCAGCCTATTTTTGGTGTCGTATCAGACATCAATTTTGATTATCGGAATTTGTGAGCACCAACTAAACCTATCAACAGTACGCTTCACTTCGCTAAATATGTAAACAATCACACTTTTGCGACAAACACTCAAGATTCACAATCGAGTTAGTACATCAAGCGCTTTCACAGACGGAATCGGGAAGGCGCTTCGGAGTAGGGGAACCAAAAATTCTGGTTAACTTCGAAGTTTTTTGAAACTTTTAACATCGACAGTATCTTTGAACTGTCCTAGTTTTAATGTAAGTATTAAGTGTCATACCTACCGTAATGCAAATTCAACTTTATGTTCACGACTTAAAGATTAGTGGGTGTTCATATCGTCCAGTACATGGCGGGAACTCTTTGGTCCAGACGGTTCCAAAGAGTTTTAGCTGCTTTAAAAATATTACCTACCCCTTCTCGTTCTATACAGAAGAAACCGAACAGTACCGTTTTCCCTCTACCATTAACCAAACAATTTTTTAACCAAATTTATTATTATTAACCAAATTATTTATTTTTATTAATATAATTAATGAATTCAATATAGTTGACATTGCTCATAATTTTTTATTTTGCATGTATATTGTTGGTGTAATGATAAATGTAATTTAAATTGACAAGTTGTCAAATTAATATTAATTTATCTATTTCTTGATTTGTTCCTTTTTGTTATTGTTATTTTAATTGATATTATTTTTAATTATTATTTTTGATACAATTACCTAATTTTATTTTATTAGTTGATCTGATTGTTTTACTTTTTTTTTTTTTGTGTATTTATTATATTCACTTTTAATGATTTGTGATGAAATTCTTATATGTTGTTTTAATGGTTTGTTTTGTTCCTTGTTTATATGTTAATTCTCCTTAAATTTGTTTTCTTTTAAGTTATATGGTTGTGAATGTGTACACATTTTTAAGGATTACGGTCTTGTTTATATCTTGATTGTAAATTTTTGATTGAAACATTTTAAGATTGTAATTTGTTGTGTGTATCAATAAAATAAAAAACAAAAACAAAACTGCGATAAGCAACCTCTTGGAGAGGCCTAGTTACAGTACTGAACTAATCTGGGCTAATAGATGCTGGCTGGCTGGGCATCTAAAAGATGTAGAAAAAGCACTGACAAGTGAAGTGAAGTTACGAGTACACCACGTTTGTCAGTCATAGATAAGAAAAGTGTCGATTCTAAAGTACGATTTTTTTATGTTCTACAAATATTTGGTCACCGTACTTCTTCCTGTGGAGCACTCTCCCTAATTTCCAGACTTCCCGGCAGCGGAAGCTTTCAGCCACGTGTCTGGCAGGAGCTTGATTAAATTACAATTTTGGACAAAGTTGTCATTTATAATCTTTAAATATAAAGCAAAAGCTTTAAAAATAAACCAATTTTTAGGTTCTTTCTGGGTTTCCAAGCATTTATGATTTTCAGATAGTTTTGTTCGGTCGGTCGATTTTCTATTACAAACCTTATTATAAGAGTTTTTGGTTTGTTTTCCTTTTTTATTTTTATTAAAAAAATATTGATTTCGTTTTATAAGTTTCCATTGACTCGATGTTTTTGAATCCTGTCATCAAGGTGTACATTCCCATAAGTTTTATCTTCCAATTGTATCCACTTATCATTTATTCATATTAAATTATAGCTTTTTACATTCACGCCTATCATTTTATTAAGTAACATACAATCCATCCTTTTCATAAAAATACATATTATAACGTGAAACTACTAATTATTAAGTATTCCTAGGTATATAAAATGTACCAATATTTATGTTTAACAATCCAAGCACATTAAATAAAGGAATACTCTCAGAAGAGGACGGGCAGCAGCGTCTTTTGTCTACCAATCGTGGCAATTATGGCAAATTCTTGATCTTGGAGAGCCCCGGGTTCAGCAGTAAATAAATATAAATATTCAGTGTGGCAAACACTGGGCCACACAAAACCATCTAGTCCTAAACTAAGCTACTACTTAGAAGCTTGTCGTATGGGGTACTAGCAACTGATAAACTTATATATATTTTGTTAATATATACTTATAATACATAGAAAACACCCAGACCAGCACAAACAGACATGTTCATGCACACAAATATTTGTACTGTGCGGGGATCGAACCCGCGACCCATGGCTCAGAAGCAGCGTTGACTACCATTGATCCAAATGGTCGTCAGCACTGGACTAATATAGGCTAATTATTACATAATGATATAATTAGAACCTTACAATTTGTATATTCTCTGGAACAGTACTCTGTTTACTTTATTTTTATACCAGTTTAATAGGCTGACGTAATTTAAAAAACCATATATAAAACATAATTAGGGTGCTACACTTAAAAAAAAATCGTTTTTAACAACACGTTATTACGGATAAGTGGGCAATTTACCAACCGTCACGATGTAAATTATGAACGTGGGCGGGAAATGCTTGGGCCGAGCATACACTAAGGTCCTTAGTTTGCCTCCCACAATATAAATAAGTATGATCCTGTGTAATATATATGTCGCAGTATGATAGATCAAGTTCACTAAACTTAATCTTCTAAATATATAAAAATGAAAACTGATGTAATGACTGACTGACTGACTGACTGACTGACTGACATATCAACGCACAGCCCAAACTACTGGGATATAAAATCTGAAAATTTTCACCGTGCTTCCTTTTATAGTGTAGGTGAGCACTAAGAAAGGAATTTTGGAAATTCCGCCTCTAAGGGGGTAAAAAGGGCCCTATAAGCTTGTATGAAACTCTCTCAGTTTTGAAGCTAAGTCGATGAAAATTGGTATCCAGCTACCTGATTAGAAATTAAGAATGACGTCTTTCAGGATTTTTGAAAATTTAATCTTTAAGGGTATAAAAAATGGGGGCAAAGTTTGTTCGGTTCCGCGTCATATCCATACTCTTTACATATTTGTACTCTCTGACTTTACTTAGTTTGTTATGACATTCAATGTGTCAATCAGAAAATAAATAGGTAATTTCTTACAAACAGAATGGTATTATTTCAGAATTTAATAATTGGTGCCAAAATGGATGAATTAACTGAATTAAAACGTGTAGATTTTTAATTAAAGGCTGCATTACAAAATTCAGCAGCCAGATACAAAACCTACGAGAAATTTCTGATTATGAATTATAATTTGTGAGTGATCAGCTGGTGAAGTGACAAATGAACTAATTTACCAAGAATAATTTGGAAGAGATACGACTACAAATAATATTACTGATGACCCACAGTTGGAAACTGAGATTGAAGAAAAAATAACCTTCAGGGTATTCACAGGGTTTACAACACAACTTAAGACGCTGACTGCAGCCGATGACCTTGAGCAATAAACACGCCCACAAATTTATTCGTCTTTGAATTTCTTTGGAACGCGCCGCAGCTGTCACTGTCGATTCCCGTAGGAGTGACAGAGAAAAAGCGCATGGAATAGAAGGGCCTAAGTGCCAAACAACAAAATTCGTTGTGCAATTTAAAATTGCCATTTTATCAAAAATCTAAATCAGCCATTTGCCTAAGCAACATGTAATATACAATATAGCAAAATTTTATTATCATTGTTATACGGACTGCTGAGAAAAATGGTAATTTATGTATTTTCAGAGGCTACTTAGAGATTATTTTCTATCGAGAAAAGTTTTTAGAATCGTGTTTTGGAAACAACCACCTGGTCAAAAATATGATCAATTACAACTACATAGAATTTGGCAACAATACGAGCCATAGGCTTAAAGCAAAACAATCTTCATTGAGCTGAATTTGGCTCATGTCAGCGTCTTAAACTAAAACTGCAGAGTTTGAATTCGATAGCACGAAACAATTCCATGTATGCAGAAGGTACTGAGGAGCAAAGGTCGGTCACAAACAAATCTTAGGACATCTAAATTGAACTCAGTACCATTAGACAAGGACGAAACATTCAAAAACATCATTAAACGGTTGGATACGTACTTAAAACTGAACAGATGTGATGATATCGATACAAGGAAATACACGTCAATCATACATCTTTGAGCCCATAATTACATCAGAAAACGTATTATATTATATTTTTGTGCTCCACAGGATCCTTGTGAGTTAGAATTTGAAGAGTTGGATAAAATTCAGTTAGTAAATTATCAACAACTCAAATTTGGACAGATTACTAGAAGATTTAACAATGGTGTTTGACGGAACTCTTGTTTGAATATCTAACTACAAAGCTCAATTAGTGCTTCAAGAAAATGTGACACCAATTTTCATCTAGCCGCGACGTATTCCATATGCCCTGAAGGATAAAGTTGACGAAGAAATAAGGAGGCTATGTAACGAAAAGACAAAACTTGAAAATTCCTATTGGATGTCTTATCTATATGTATATTGGTACATATTCAGAAAATAAATATCGGTGCTTACCATAAGAATGGTATTATTTAGAACTTAATCATTTTTAGGGTTCCGTACCCAAAGGGTAAAAACGGAACCCTATTACTAAGACTTCGCTGTCTGTCCGTCTGTCCGTCTGCCTGTCACCAGGCTGTATCTCAAGAGCCGCGATAGCTAGACAGTTGAAACTTTCACAAATTATGTGTTTTTGCTACCGCAATAACAACAAATACTAAAAACAAAATAAAACAAATATTGAAGGGACAAAAAAAACCTTTTTTTGTCCTTTTTTGTCCGATATTAATAATGGCAACAGGTAGGCACTTGAAATATTCACAAAACACTCAGTTATATTTCTAACTTTAATAATCAATAATTAAATTAATATTTAAGGGAGGTTCCCACACAATACAATCAATTTTTTGCCTATTTTTGCTTGATATCAATAAATGGTAACAGGTAGGCACTACATTAACTAAATTAATGTAGGTACCTACTGTTGTTTTCGTAGTGAATGGTACGGAACCCTTCGTGCGCGAGTCCGACTTGCACTTGGCCGATTTTTGTTTATACGGTAGAGACAAATGTTGGGAAATCGAAGAAAGTGTATAGAATTACACTGTTGTACCTTATGACTTTATCAACTATATTAAGCAGTACAAAAATAATTCCTAAACTAGGCATAGACCCGTATCTCAGGCAGGAAAAGGTAACAGGTGTGGTGCAACAACACTAAGCAGCTGACTGGTGGATTAAATCAATATAGACTGGTAGACCATTTGACAAGCTTCCATTTAGAAGATAATTTGATAAAATTCCATTTAGTAACGATTTATTTTTTTTAGAACGCACCGCTTTTGGGGGCCTGGCAAAGTTTGTTTAGTGAAACTGCCTTTCTAACGCATCCAAATTATCTTTTTATTGAATATACTCCATATTTAAAAAAATACACTTTTAAAACATGAATATAAAACGTTGAAAAAAAAATCACCTCACTTCATAATTCCGTGTTGTTTAACTTAGGAATAGCTACCACCACGCACCCACTAATGACCAAGCAGCAGCAATTAATGATGTTTTGCTGACATCATTTAAAGCTGAAGAAATATAAAAATTTATAGACACAGTGGTCAGTACAGTCGAATCAGTTCTCTATCCTGTCAAGTTTCTGAACACTTTTTATCCTACTGATCATCCTCTACCATTCATGCCTCGAACCCACATCCCACATGAAAGTTTTGTGAAACTACGTCAGCTTTTTGGTATAAATTTTGTTATGTTGTTTATAAGGATTTTTTATAAGTAATTAAATATTTGAGGGGGTGAAAAACGGTTGAAAATTTTGTGGTTAATTATTTGTGTTTAACATCATATTGAGGTACTTGTAACTTCGTTTATCGATCATGAAGGGAGAATGACATAGGACTGGCTTTTTCAGAGCTCTACACCGATGCTGGTACTACACCGGTCTTCTATCCAAACGTAGTATGCAAGCAAATTGTCTTTGTAAAATCGCCTTTTTAACGCTTATGGATCGAGAAAAATGGTAACCTACTTGGTTGGAAATTAAGAATGTGGTTTTTTACACAGGGCCACTTCTTCCAGGGCTCTACGCCAGTGTTGATCATATTCGAAAAAAGCCTTGCAAGCTGCTTTGAATGGTTTGTTGTACTACAGCGTTGACAGTTTTGAAAGTTTCAAATGATATTGTACTTCAGATTTCATGTAAATGCAAACAGATGTGGTGCGAGCTCGCTTCGACCACGGTTCGCTAGGAGAACTAACACCGGATCCCTAAATAGTTTAAATCGGCCCCTTTCATCCAACTATTGTATCAACGGACCCCGGTAAGTCGGCAACGACGTATCGGCTCCCACTAAGTGCCCACCACCACCTCGCCCGAGATGGGCACCCTCGGCACCGTAGGCAAAGGAAGTGGAGGAAAAGAGTGGAGGAGAGGGGGGTGAGTCGTGACGAAAACTTTGTAACAGATCAAAACCCACGCGTGCGAAGCCGCGGGCATCAGCTAGTCTAGTAATATAATTAAATTACTAAACTGAAACCGTATTATTATTATATTTCTAGTAAGATAGTAATGAATCGCTTTCGTATAACTATGAGACGGTTTATAGGTACTTATATTCCTAGGGATATAACTATATTACGGCTTTATCTATCATACTGCGACATATATACAGCCTCAATAATGCCTAAATATACGACTACGTCAGGATTCAATTATTTTTTTTACTTTAACTTAGCGAAAATCCCAGAAATGTCGTGTAATATATAAAACTAGCTGACCCGGCAAACGTTGTTTTGCCATAAAAATTATTAAATTACTAAAATGGCTATTAAAAAATAGGGGTTGGTGATAAAAAGGTAAAAATTTAGGGTTATATGTATTTTTAATGCCACATTATAGAAAAATAAAAACAAAACATTTTGTCCAAAAATTAAAAAAAAATGCTAAGGGTGAACAATCCTTATCACTAAGGGATATGAAAAATAGATAGTAGCTGATTCTCAGACCTACTGAATATGCATATAAAATTTGGTAAAAATCAGTAAAGCCGTTTAGGATGAGTAAGGTGTGACATTGTGACACGAGAATTTTATATACATATAAGATATTTTGGACCATGAAAATAGATCAATAAATTATACTACTGTAATAGTTTTTCTTGTAATACCGAATTTTTTTTTACTGTAATCCTTACTAATATTATATATGTGGATGTAAGTTTGTTTGTTATGCTTTCACGCGAAAACTACTTAACTGTTCATCATAAAACTTTGTACACTTAATTTTGAAGATATCAAAAGTAACAAAGGCTATTAGGTATCCCACTATTGGGCATAAGTTTCCGCACGCGTGATTTAAAGTGTAGTTCTCGCGGGCAGTGCCGCGGGCGAAAAGCTAGTGTGTTATAAATGTTTAGAAAAATAAATAAAAACGACAAAGAAGCTTAATTTGCGAATTTGAAGAATGTCAGGTGGACCACCTAAAATCTAGTGAAGCCCATGAACTGTACAGACGACTGTACAATTGTCTATTAGCGCATTTTAACATCTTTGACATAGGTGCGAATTTGCAACAAAAATGTGTAGCCTAATGTGCAGGCCACTGTACAAATGGAATCGAAAGGACTCATGCTTGTGATTAGAGGATTGTATGTAACCGATTGTAGTCGCCGACATAGAATAGGTTAATAAAGGCACTAACGATACACGGCCTTTGAAATGGAAGCTTTCTAACTACTGACTTCAAAGCTATCAATACAATGCTGCAAATAGTGAACAACGGCCTATAATCATCCCACTGCAGAGCAAAGGCCTCCATTATTGAATTCAAGTTACCACAGCAATGATGGTACACGCATAATCACCACCAAATTGCAAAATCCCACGTAGGTCAAAATCTTCGTCTATTAGTGTGCTTAGTGTTCAAAGATGATGCCATAAGAAAAATAAAACTTGACTATAACTTTTTTTTCAGTAGTAAAAAATAAACTGTCAAGTATCCTTATTATAATTTGTATACCATTGCTGGGCTCAGGTTTCTACCTGAGCTATAATGTGTAGTTCAAGTGGGTAAAAAGCTAGAACAAAATAAGGTGCTAAAGTGCTAACTTCGCCCGTGCCTCGGAAAAAGCGAACCCTATTCTTGTTAGAAAGTTGAGAACACATTGAAATAAACGTTTACATTTCTTTTGTGTCATACAAGTCTATATGGGTTCAAATTACGTAAGAACTTAAATAAAAAATGGCTTATATTTAAAGGGAACCATTTAAAAACATCGATCAACAACGGAAATCTTTATCATTCACGACTTTACTTGAAGACAGAAAAAAGTTTAAAAACAAAGCGTAATAATTTTGAAGTCTCCGCTTAAAAGCCACATCATTCCTACTTTAACAACTTTCTTCAAAAAATTACCGACACTAAAAACCAAGTAGAAAGAAACCCAGGCACCGGAAGTGCTACATTTCTGGCGTTGCGCCACAAAAGCCTTTGTAAATTGAGTTATTTTAATTAACTCCTGTAATTGTCTCTGCCCGGATGCTGAGCGGATTTTATGAACAAAAAAGTCTGAAATGTACTTCAGTATAAAGTCTAGCTTTGTAAACGCAAAGAGTTGGTACTGACTATTTTAAACTTTTATCGCCACTATTAGAAGAGTAAATTATTTTCCGGTTTGTACCATGTACTGGAAGAAGTCAACACTTTGTCCGTGATCATGAAGTTTACATCAGTGCCTGATGCTTGCCTCATCAGATGATTGTCACTACCAACAGTAAAAATAAGAGGAAACGGGAAATAATCGTTTAAAACCCTATTCGTTTTAAAATCGATGCGAATGTGTCAAATTACTTTTCCTTTGTGTACACAAATACTACGGGGTACACCGTAGACGACTACGAAATAAGTGCTACGGCTACGAAAGTCGCTACGTAAAGCTGTTGTAATAATACGCGCTACGGCGACGTGCGTGCGCAATAATTAGTGACGTCACGGTTTGACGATAGTATGGAGATACTATTAGGATTCACATGTTTATTGAAAAAACACAGCATTTTGCCCCGTTGGTCCAGTTCAAGTCCTGGACTAGATCTCGGGGTTCTAGGTTCGATCTCTGGGTGGGTGAAACGGAGTTTTGAATTTTTGATCATTCCTCGGTTTTGTGATCACCAACCCGCTTTGGCAAGCGTGGTGATTATATCACTATAACTATGAGTAGTAAATTTTAAACTCGATTGATTCTGAACTGACTGAACAGAACATACGTTGTGTTATTACCAGTTTTATAAAATAATTGCACATCGCCGAATGTTTTCTTTTAGATCCATTTGAAATAAATAAAATGACAAAAAACGAACCGACCTGTATGATGAGCTATCTACTCTGCCTACTTGTCAAGGGCATTGGAGAGCTCAACGGCCCTTAAGGTAAGGGCGGAGTAAGGTCACGAGACTCTTAAAATGCAAAATTTACGGGAACTTTTTTATTAAGGAGGAAAAATTTCCTTGAAACGTTTATAATTAGTTTTAATGTACATTAGAATATGAAAGCCATGACATGATTGTTTGTCTGATTATTAATGAGCTAATCTTAAAATATTTAAATGTGGGAATGGATACAAGTTGTTCTTTTTTTTTATCAAGTGTTTTCACTGTGCTTCACAATTCATGGCTTTGTACTTGCTTTGAATCTCAATTTATTTAATTAAAAAATAATGTAACAGCAATTTAAGAGTCAATAAGATAAAATAAGGTAAATTGGGATCCAACTAAGTGTAACTTGTACAATATTCTAGTATTATATCTGCGGTTTGTTATGTACACGTATTGCAAGTATATCACGTTAAACTTGGAAAATCTGTAATTGGCATTAAATTGTTTTACTCAATACACCTAAGTAATTAGTCTGTAAGAACATGCTGTAGATTTTCTCTAAAAATAAAATAAATAAAAAAAATAAAAAAAAAATAATACAGTGGTAGTAAACTCTGCTTCTGAGCAATGGGTGGTGAATTCGATCCCCGCGCAGTACAAATATGTTTGTGCATGAACATGTCTGTTTGCACTTTCCTAGGTGTTTTCTATGTATTAAACAAGTGACGACTTATAATCATCCCACTGCAAGGAGCAGGCCTTCATCATTAATGCAAGTTACCACAGCAATGATGGGTACATGCGTCGTATGGCTGAGATAATGATTATAAATAAATAAATATAATCAATAAATATTTAAGACATGCCACACTGGGCCACACAGAGCCATCTAGTCCCAAATTAAGGTACTATTAAGTACCCTGTCGTATGGGGTACTAGACAACCGATAAACTTACTTATATACTTTTTTTTTTTTTGTAAATACTTACTTATAATACATAGAAAACACCCAGACCAGTACAAACAGACATGTTCATGCACACAAATATTTGTACTGTGCGGGGATCGAACCCGCGACCCATGGCTCAGAAGCAGCGTTAACTACCGCTGATCCAAATGGTCGTCAAATGATTATGATGATATTGTTTTAGGATGTATTCCTTAGTTAAAAATAAATGTTTCGTATCCGATAGAGTCATCATATCTATGCGTATCTGCAAAAAGTATCGAATCCCGAGTAGCAGTGATTTTCGGTACAATACCTATTAGTGATGTACAAACCTCGAGGCGTCGAGTTCTGCTTTTAAAGCCTCGAGGCGAATTGGCAGGACTCAGTGAGCTTGGTAAGCTTGTAGTCCCGAGCCTAGCCGAGACGCGAGTTCTCTAAGCCATGCTTCGAGGCTTTAAAAGAGTTCGAGCCTTCAAAAGAGCTCGAGCCTTGAAAAGAGCTCGAGCCTTTAAAAGAGCACGAGTCTTGAAATGAACGCAAGCCTTCACAATAAAAACTCAAATTTATGTTTCTGACTTTAATTTCACGTAAATAAATAATAAATGAAAACAGTGGTGTACATAATTCAAGTTACAAGTTACAGAGCTCGAATCTTTTGACGGATTGATCGGCGACTGCGAGTTTATGTGAGCCTATGAGCGTAATATTACAGCTCGAACATATTTTTGAAAAAGGCTCGAGTTCTGAAAAAGCTTCGAGATCGATCGAGCTCTCAAAAAGGCTCGAGCCCTGAAAATGACTCCCGAGTTGTCGAGCCTTATAAAAATGAGGCGAGCCCTGTAAACGGCACCGAACTCGCCAAAAGGACTCGGAGGCCTCGAGCCTTGCACATCACTAATACCTATTGGTAGTGGTACTCGATACATTGGTACTTCTTTAACCCTTACTTAGAAGGTTCAATACTCAATAATTTATTTGCAACCATAATGTACAGAGGATGTTAAATTTAAATACAATATGAGCATTATGGACCCTGTCGGGCACGCAAAAGGACAATAGAAGAGAGGAGACGCCGTGATATAAAAGAAAGTTATCACAAATATAAACAAATTTAAATAAAATTATTATTAGGTTTTCTTAACTTATAAGATGATGATGATAATATGATGAATGTTACTAAGATGTAGCAACATACTCCTAATATTAAGGTTATCTAGTTGAAAGCTCTACCTACATTAAAGTTATTGTATATAGATCTATGCAAGAAAGCCATCTGATAAATATGATACCTACTTTTCAGACACATCAAAAATTCAAATAATTTCACAATGTTTTACCTGCTAAGTAATCAAATTTAAATTTTAGCCAGTTATTACTGCTATCTGCAGTCTGAGTTTAAAGCTCACGAAACGATATCTCTCGGGACTCGCCCGGTTCTATCCTAATGTACCTGACGTAATTTATTAACCTGACGTTGGGAGCAATACTTTACGCGCTCACATTTATAATATTATGCGCATGCAGTAGCGGATTCAGGGGTCAAGGGAGGAAAAGCATCTGAATCTTTCAGGTAATCAAGCTCCTGAATTCGCTACTGTGAGCATTTGTTATCCACCTACAATAGAGTACCTCCACCCCTTCTTCAGAAGCAAATTTGACAGTAGCGTTTCTTACCAACTACCAACCTTCTGCCAACACGTTCGAAGAGCGTGACAATTAAGACATTAACCCCATTTTTAAAAAAGCTGCTATCTCCGGCAGTAGACTGATCTGGACTAGAAGCGATGGCAGGTAGCCTTAGAGAAGATCACATCCATACTCATAAATAAAAAACCGGCCAAATGCGAGACGGACTCGCGCACGAAGGGTTCCGTACCATTAACTAGGCAAACAATGGCGTTTTGTATGGGAGCCCTTAAATATTTTATTTTATTTTAATTTTATTATTTATTATTATTAAAGTTAAAAATACAACAGTGTTTTTAACTTTTGCCATTATTGATATCAAGCAAAAAAGGGCAAAATAGTTGCGTTTGTGGTATGGGAGCCCCCCTTAAATATTTATTTTATTTTGTTTTTAGTATTTTTTGTTATTGCAGCAACAGCAATACATAATTTGTGAAAATTTCAACTGTCTAGCTATCGCGGCTCTTGAGATACAGCCTGGTGACAGACAGACGGACAGACGGACAGACAGCAAAGTCTTAGTAATATGGTCCCGTTTTTACCCTTTGGGTACGGAACCCTAAAAACTGTTGACAACATCGCATATATTGTCCTGACCTCAAAGTACTAGGCTTTACATGCCTTCTTTTGGTGGTAAATAATAGAGGTACCACAAACACACAGACCTGAGTTTTTTTTTTCTACCAAGACTCTTCCTGGAATCCAACCCCTGGTAAAACACTTGAAGCTGGCGACACTATAAAACCGGTGTAAAAAATACATAATCATCATTAATTTCAATGATGGATTCCTTTGCTCTGCATTGGGATGACTATAGGCCGATATCTCGTATTTGAGCACCAAAATCACTAGTTCATACGAATCTTAACAAATAATATTCCATAGTTCGAAGGTATAAATAGCCTATTGTTAAATATCGATTGGTCATACTTACGCCCAAAGTTTGGAAGCCAATTAACTATTGGACTCCTTTGTGACCTACTTTGATATCCACGTCTACCCTAAACATGCGTAAAAGAGGCCCTACTACGAAATGTCTGTTCAAGGATCGATCTATCTCTTGACTTTGGTACGAGTAAGGAAGATAGGAGTCGATATTTAACATCGAGTTGCGGAGTTGGTCAGTTGTGGGCCTAAACAAACAGTTTAAATAGCGTCAAGCGTGACTGACCTCAAAAGCGTATAGCATATCTATTATTCATTTCTAATAGGTTGCCACTGGTTGGGTAGATTTTCTTAATTTTGTGTAACATGACATTAAACTAAAAAATATTCTAAAATACGTATTTTGCAATACGTACACTTTTATTAAATGCGTATAGAAACGGTGTATTCAAGTCTACTTTTATTACACGCCTTTAATTTGACTCGATTATTGCATAGCATATAAATTGTATTATTATTCCAATTATAAGACATTAAGAAGGTGTCGCATCCCATAATTCCCAACAGAGAGTGAAATAGTTGTAACTTTTGTTCCGATATATTTTTATTTCCGTTAAATAATCTTTAAACAGTAAACTCTACTGGTTGATTATACTATTATTACACTAATCCTCCGCCGCGACTCCGTCCGCGTTGGAATAGACTATTTCGAATTCCCTTCAACGATATGACGTGAATGCGATATAGTCAAAGCTACAATTAGAAACCCGACGGTTCTTGTAATTGCTGCCTGTTAATGTCTAGACTAAATAAAAAAAAAACATTGATTCCCAAAGACACCTCCAAGCAACTTTCTACCCTTTTCATTATGATTTCTAGGACAAAACCCCTGTGTATTTTTAGGGTTTCAAACCATCTGCATACCAAATTTCATGTGAATAATTTAAGATATTATGTATTCCCCGTACAAATAAAATTCCACTTTTGTCAATTTTCAAAGATGATTTCTGGGGTAAAAATTATTCGTAGACATTTCCCAGGATTTGAACTAATTCTAGGGATACCAAATTTCAATCGCTTCAGTGGTTATTGAATTGATTCATTTAAAAAAAAAATACTAAAATACAAATCTTTGCTAATGCTGTTTGGGCTTCGTCGTTAAGGTCTTTTAAGTTTAGATTTTAATTTAATCTTTCCTCTTTAGAATTTCAGTGACCTATGGCATATTACTATTATAATAGCCTATCATTTGAAAAACTTTTAATTTATTCTCATAGTATGATACGATGATGTATGTACATACCTGGTTCATTAAGTAGGAAGTACTAAAGTTAGTAGCTTTTAAACAATGATGAATACCTACTTAAAATGAATATTAATATTGTTTTAAATTGTGATGACACCGTATTTTGTTCGCAGGTAACGGCTACATCGAAGGCACTGAACTGGATGGATTCCTGAGAGAGTTCGTCTCCAGTGCCAACTTTACCGACATCAGCCCTGACGTGAGTACTGTGTTTTAATCAGTTCTATTTGTACAAGTAGGCAGATAAACGCATTGGTCGCCATCCAAACAAGGTGTAGCGTGGGAAATATTATACAGAACATGCAGCGGTCAGAAATGAATAGCAGAGGATTAAGCTTAGCACCGTGTAATCATTGAAGCTTGAAGTAACAGCCTGTAATCACCCCACTGCAGGGAAAAGGCCTCATTGAATTCAAGTTACCTCAGCCATGATAGGTACAGGCATAATCACCACGCCTTACTTACGAGCCTTACTGCCCATCCAGGGATCCTAACCAGGTCCTCCGAGATCTTGGTTCAGTAGGTACTTAAACTACTATGCGTCTGCCAATGGGGCGTCATATTATGTATCTTGAGGTATCATTTGCTATTGAGGTTTATTTTCGTTTAGTTGGTTTTAAGGTTTCTTAATCAAAACAAGCACCTTTATAGTTTTGCCATGTCCATCTGTGTGTTTATCTGTACGCGGTTATAAGCAGCCTAAAGCAGTGTTCTATAAAAAGTATCACAGCTAAGAATAGTTTGCATGTTTAATAGGGGTTAATTTACCTACTTATAAATAAAATAAATAAAATAAAAATAAAAATAAAAAAGCCTGTATTTCTTGCAAACAATTGAATATTACATATTTTGTTAGTAGTTAATGCTTAAAGTATGTACTTATTTCTATATTAATATTTACCCTAACCCTATTTATATAGTGTTAGTATTATTTAATTCTTATTATTATATTTTAATGAGATTAGTCTGCAAGAACCCTTTTGCAGGTAAAGGCCTCCTCCAAATTTTGCCAATTCTCTCTCGAGTTTGCAGTTTGCTTCCAATTTAGTCCAGCCGTGTTTATAATTTCGTCCTCCCATCTCTTACGAGGTCTTCCTTTTTTCCTTTTGCCCGCCGGACCTCTCCATGCTGTAATACTTTTAGTCCATCTCTGGTCTTGAAGGCGCGCCACGTGTCCAGCCCACTTCCATTTCAGTGATAGAGCTTTTTCTAGACCGTCTGTTGCTTTTGTAATATTTCTAATTTTCGTATGTCGTATTTTTTGATTTTTTTTGATACTTAACATACTTCGCTCCATCCCACGTTGGCATGTTATAATTTTATTTTTGACATTTTGGTTAAATTTCCATGTCTGGCAAGCATAGGTCAGGCATGGCACAAGGCAAGAGTTCATCACTTTGGTTTTCAGCTTAATAGGCATTGTGCTCTTAAAAATCTCTTTTAGTCCCCAGTATTTGTTCCATGTTAGTTGAGCCCTGCGCTCTACTTCTTGGTAGTTGCTTGAACCATCGAAGCTTATTTGTTTACCGAGGTAGATGTACTGGTCGGTGTACTTAAGAGGTTCACCGTCTACATGTATTGATACCGGGACGCTGTTGGTCATTAGCATGGTTTTTGAGAGGTTCATTTCTAACCCTGCGAGCTTACTGGCGTTATTTAGAGACTCTACCATGTACTCTAGCTCTGTACCTTTTTCCGACATCAGGACCAGGTCGTCAGCGAAACGGAGGTGATTCAGGTATCTATTTTTGATCTTTATGCCGCGTTCTTTCCAGTCAAGTTTACTAATTATAGATTCTAGGACCGCTATAAATAGTAGGGGCGAGAGGGGATCACCATGTTTTACACCTCTCTCAACAGGGAACCATGGGCCGGCCGTTTCCAGTTTGACTCTACTTAAGCTATTGCTATATAAGCTTTTTATGACTCGGATATGTTCGGTTTCTACATTTTGTGATGTTAAAGTTTCCCAAATGTAGTTGTGTGAAACGGAATCGAATGCCTTTTTATAATCGATATAAGCCAAGTAGAGCGGTCTTCTTTTCTCTTGATATTTTTCTATAAGAAGCTCTAGCGTGTGGATATGATCTATTGTGGAGAATCCCTTTCTGAATCCTGCTTGTTCTACAGGTTGCCTCTTATCTAAGGTTGAGCTTATTTTTTTGTTCAGTATTGTGGAAAAAAGCTTATATATCGTCGGCAGTAGGCTTATAGGTCTATAATTGCTTATATCTTTAGGATCACCTTTTTTGTATAATAAAATAATGTTTGATTCGGTCCATTGGGTAGGTATTTCTCCAGTATCAAGGATGTAATTAAATAATTTTGTTAAAAGTGTGACTAAGAGGGGGGTAGCTAATTGCAGAATTTCGTTTGTTATAGTGTCCGAGCCCGGACTCTTATCTGGTTTGAGTTTTTTCAATGCTTCTATGACTTCAATTTCTTTAATTTGAGTTCTATTAAAATTTCTATCCAAGCTGGTGGTACTTTGGATATTATTACTGGTGTTGATTGGTTCCTTGGCACTGTATAACTCCTTGTAAAATTCGGTTGCAACAGAAATGACATCGCTGCGCTTGTTTCCGGTCGTTTCGCCTCGTTTTAGCCCTTCAATCCACGATTTGTGCGGGGTAAGCTCTTTGTACGCCTTCTTCGTACTTCCAGTTTGGCTGAGGTGTTTTTCAATAGTTTTATATCTATAAGTAGCATAGTCATATTTTACATATTTGCTAACAAGCTTGTAGAGAGCTGAGATTTCGTTTTTTATTGCTCTAGATTTGTTTTTACTTTTTTGTAAAACTTGTCTTCTCTTCATAAGATGTAATGTACGTGCTGACAAGATTTTATGATCTTCCTTCGAGTTCTGAGTTTTTCGGGCGTTTTGTCTGCTTGTGGTGATGATTTCAATTAAGTTATCGTAATATTTTTGAACTGAGGTAATATTCTGATTGTCAATTTCGTTATTTAAGATGATGGATCTTAAGCTTTCGTTAAACTTCGAAATTTCTTCTTCGCTTTTCAGATTACCACTATTAGAGCTAGCAAAGGTTGTTCTGCTTTTCTTCGGTTGTGTGTATGATAGTGTAGCTCTTACTGGCCTATGATCTGAAGAGAAGTTTACGTTTAGTACCTCTATGTTTTGAAATAACAGTGGTCGATTCGAAAGCACGAAGTCGATTTCATTTTTATAAGTGCCATCTGGCGATCGCCAGGTCCACTTGTTTTTTTGTTTTTTCTTAAAAAATGTATTTAAAATTGACAGGTGGTTTTCAGTGGCGAAATCAATCAATCTTTGACCTCTCTCATTTCTATTGCCGTATCCGTGTGCTTTCATGATGAGATATTCTTCTTTTTTTGGCATACCAATTTTCGCATTCAGGTCGCCCATTATTATATAATTTTTGTTTGCTAATTGTATTGCCTTTTCTACCGTTGTGTAAAAGCTTTCAATTTCATTGTCGCTTGCTTTTGTTGTAGGGGCATAGACTTGTATTAGTGATAAGCTAATGCTTTCAAATTTCAGGTTTAGTATCGCTACTCTTTCCGAAAGGCCAATATAGCTTTCTATGTTATTTTTGTATATGGATTTTATTATAAAACCTACGCCAAACTTGCCAGGTGTTTGTCCTGTATAGCACAAAATAAAGTTTTCATGTTCTTCAATTTTGTTTCCGATAAGTCTCGATTCAGCTAGGCCTATTACGTCGTATTTAATATTTTTGAGGGCTTCGTTTAGCTCTAATAATCGCGCGTACGATGACAGTGTTTTAACGTTATATGTCAATATGTAGAGCTTTTTTGGTGAGTTTGTTTTTTCATTTGGAGGGTTTCGGTCTTGATCTTCCTCGGTGACCAACCGGCTTGGAAGATGGTTTTCATGTTTTCTTTGTCTTTGTATGTTACTAATGTTAGTGGTAATGATGGTGTTGGGAGGGGGCAGTGATAGTTGCTATATATTTCCGTTTTTGGTTTCTGATGGACCTGGTAAGTTATTTGGGTCTCTGCTAATTAAGTAATTGAGCAAGCCGGGTCTCAATAATCCCTCCGATAAGCTAGACGTTCTTCGTATTGGTGTTTGAGTTTTATTCTTTTTGCTGGCTTGTGTATTCAATTCTGTTGATTCAGTGGAATTCTTTTCAGGAGAAGTTAAAAGCGTTCTTTTGTTATTAGCGGTTATTCGATTTTTCCCGCGGATTACGAGTTTGTCGTATTTTATTTGGACAAGGTTTCCTTTTTCTTTCTCAATTTTCGCTTGTTCTTGTAGTATTTTTCTCTTTTCAAGAATATTTTGTGGATAATCTTCTTTTATATAGTACCCTGAATCTTTAAGTGCATTTCTCTGTTTAAACAAACTTATTTTTATGCCAAGTGTAGAAAACGTTATTATAATTGGTCGAGGTTTTTCGCCTTTTTTGCCTATTCTTTTAACTTCCTGTATATCTCTGCGATCTAATTCTTGAGAAAAATTTTCTTTTATAAAATCGATCATGTTTCGTTCCAAGCATAAGTATGAAGTTTCCGTTTCTTTAATTCCAAAAAAGACAATGTTATTTTTTCGTGTCTGCTTTTCCAGAAAATACAGTCGTTTTTCCTGGTTGTCAAACTTTTCTTTGAGGTCCTCGTACTTTTCATTTAACAATTTAAATTTTTCTTCTAAAATGCAGTTTATGTTTTGTGTTACTTGTTCTGTGACTTTTTCACTACATTTTTCTATAGTGTTTCTCTGTCCATCTAGGTCTTTTCGAATTTTTCGCAGCTCATTCATGATTTCTTCCATTTTTAGGGTTTTTAAATTAAATTTTGTCTTATATGGTACTGGTAGTGCCCTCTCGTAGTATTTCTCTAACTTACTAGGTGTGATAACTAGCCTGAAGTATTGTTTGCCAAGGCGGTGCAGGTAATTTTCTACAGATGTCGTTAGATATAGTACAAGTGGCGTCCTCTCGTGGTGCTATTACGAAATCGCTGCCAGGGAACTCGCTCAGTGGCTACAAGATCGAGGAATAGTTCTGATTTGTCGCTGTAGTGCAGGTTAATCTTAACAGATGTCGCTAGTATTGCTAAAGAAGTAGGTTTAAATTTTGCAAGTCATAGAAAGATGCAGTACGGATAAGTTTTATCACTAGTTTTGTTTAATGATTTACTGTCTTTGTGTGATATTACACTTTGGTTTTTAGTAGTCTTTAACTATATAATGTTTATTTTTGTCAAAATGTCATTAGAGATGCAAAAAATATGGTTTGAACACTACCGTTTAATTTTCACTATTTCCCTAGTTTTCACTTATTGTTCGGCACTGTCTGCATTGTCTAGTGTTAATCACTTATTTATCTTGTCACTTATGTTCTTTTTTCGAATTAGATGCACTTATTTTTATTTTTAAAACTACAATAAACAGGGAGCCGAAGTAAACATTGGCACAGTGGCGCCACAACCTACTTACAAAACATTAAAATTTGAAGGAAGCAAATTTCTATTTGAAAATTATACCGAAAAAGTATATTTGAAAAAGTAAATTTCTGGCGATTTCCGATAAAAATTTGCTAGAGGTAAATTTAAATTTACGCACAATATGAAATTACGGTAGAAAAACTACGGAACCCTACCTCGTTCGATGCCCAACAGCGCTAGGCTTGTTTTTAATCTGATGAATTTGTGGCAAGCCGTTTTGAAGCCAGCGGAGCTGCATTTTTTGTTTTCTTGTGTTCATCACTGTTATTACATCGATGTTTTACGAAACAACAATTTTTTTTCGGTAGTTTTATACAGCTATGTTTTTTTTTAGATGAGGATATTCTGCTGACTGTGTTGATAACAAGTTTTAACATAATAAGTTGGATACCGTCAAAACTAAGTCCATTTTTAACTAATATACAAATTACAAATATCATGATTTCCATTTATCATAATATTTATCCATTTATCCGGTGCGTAATATAAATTCTTCAATCAGTGCGTCCTACCCGTCATGACATACGGAGCCGAAACGTGGGCACTGACGGTAGTCCACAAGTTCAAAGTCGCTCAGCAGGCTATGGAAAGAGCTATGCTCGGAGTTTCTCTTAGGGATAAAATCAGAATTGAGGTGATCCGGCAGAGATCTAAAGTTATAGCCCAAAGGATTAGCAAGCTGAAGTGGCAGTGGGCTGGCCATATTAGCCACAGAACCGGCAACCGCTGGGGTAAACGAGTTCTTGAGTGGAGACCGCGTCTCGGCAAACGTAGTGTAGGACGCCCTCAGGCCAGATGGAGTGATGATTTGCGCAAGATGGCTGGCAGGAGCTGGATGCGAGGCCGAAGATCGACCTAAGTGGCGTGTAACTGGAGAGGCCTATGTCCAGCAGTGGACTGCGGTAGGCTGATGAAGAAGATGATGATTAATATAAATACGCACCGGGTGCGAGAATATATGGCAATGCGAAACGCATTTTTCCAGCATCAAAAGAAGATAGGAAGCCCCATACAAATTGGTCTGTAAACTGGACAGCACTTGACGGTCGAAATTAAATAAAATTTGGTTTTAAAGTTAAACCTTATGACATTTACTAAATAAAGGGTTAATAGCTAGACCCAAAGAACATCGGTCAAATTTCATAGAAGCTGGACCTGACACTCATTATTGATGGGCACTTTTAATTTTGTATGATTTTGTTAGAAAACATCATTGTAAATATGAAAGTAGCAAAATATTTCATCAAAAACTTCACTAATTTGAAATATAAATATTTTTATATTTTTAGGTTAGGATAATATTCAATAATTTTTAAAACATAATACCTAAGGTTTTGAGTTAAATTATGGTTCTTAGACAAGAAGCAGCAGAAATCACAGTCCATTAAACAAAATGCGGGTCAAAAGAGATAAACACAGAACAAAATATTGCACAGTACGTATCAAAGCAAACGCAAAGATCGACTGCAAGACAACTCGGACATCGGTAAAGACATCTGTCATTTTAAAAACTGACGTTCCATTACTCGCTTTCAAATGTCATTTGAAACAATAATATTATTCCCCGAATTTAAATGATAAAATCGTAAGTAATATTTTTTAAGTGAAATTATATTGTGCTAGTAATTATATAAGAACGCATAATAAAACTCCAAACACGGTCGGACACGTTCAAAAGCTACAATAATGTTATCCCAACCAAAAAAATAAATTCGGAATATTATTTTATTTTTCAAAAACCACAAGTTCTTTTGATGTATAAATAATTCATAAAATATAATTAAAAATTACTTATTTTTTAAAATACAAGTTATTAATGCCCACGTTCAGGTACGATTTGGCCATCGTTCTTTAAGTGTTTTAAAATAAATGTTTACTCTGTAATCTGCAGGAATGTGTAATGAATCCATGAGCAAGGTACTTCAATAATCCTCTGCTAGAATTCTATATTCACCCTGTATACTTACTTACTTCTTATCCGGAGGCCGAGGCTGTCAATCTCTCTCGCTGAAAGTCGCGAGATTTATTGTTCCGTCCGTCGCTCAACATTACGGAGGCTTCAAGTTTGGAGAACGTTCAGTTTATTTGTGAAAAGCTTTCGAAAGATTTTGTTCCTATCTATACTATACATTGCTATGAGGATTTGAATTAAAGATGTTTAAAAGCTGTTTATTTACAGGACTGAATAAAGAAGTATTCTTGGTTGTTTGCTTATTTTGTTGACTTAATATTAGGTAAGTACTAGCTTTTCGCCCGTGGCTTTGACCGGGTGAACCACACGTTACCTCGCGTGAGTATCCCTCCGGTTTAGCCGATATACAACAGATAGGCACAGTTTTTTTTAATATTTTTTTTAAATAATGATACGTTACAAGATTTCTGGTTTTTAATTGGCCCATGTCGGTTGATTTTTATGAGGGCATAAATGAATTGGTACATTGAGTAGTGGGTTGTTGCTTGTAGGATACAGCAACCCCTATTTTAATTAGGTTACATATGAGTTCCTTATTTTAATATGAGCAATAAATGGATCCCATTTTGTTAATATAATAAGATTCATGTCAGACTGCGCAGGACCGCTGCTAATGGGATACAATCGGTCCTACTACATAAGACAGGAAAAACAAGGTTAAAGAGAAGGCTCAGTGGCATTTTCTAGACTAACAAGATATTGGTTATAAAAGAGGCAATTATATACAGGATAGATGGGTATAATACCGGGAGAAACTATTTTTGAGATTTATAAAATTTGCACTAAATGGTGCATCTGGTTAAATGGAGCATATAAATATAGACAATTTATTGTGTATGTTTCTAATTAAGTAAGTAATTTGTTGGAGTAATTTCGTTATACAAGTTGAAAAGTATTATCCTACTTATTGACTAACTTTACAAAATTACTTAAAATTATAGCTTAAAGGATAATTATAACTAAATAAAAACTAATATTATTATGATTATAATAGATTTGTTTTTGTTGTTTTCTTGATTATTTTTTATTGTTTTTTGTCGTTTTTCATGTTTGTATTCTTTTTGGTTTCTTTTATCATTATCTTTTATCTTTTTAGTATTTTTGTTATTTTTTGTCAGTTTTATATTCTTTTTATATTCTTCTTCTCTTCATATTTACAAAACAAACCAAATCATATAATATTTACAGAGAAAATCACTAATACAACAGGTAGGCACAGTTTAGCTGATATACAACAGGTAGGCACAGTTTCCACTTGTGCTCAGACGTGGGATACACAATTAATAGCCAATGTCCTTTCTCAGAGTTCTATATTTGTGTCAAATTTTTACAAAACTGGTTCAGTAGTTTCTGTAACACAAACTCACATTCACATTCACATTTATAATATTAGTAGGGTGATACTAGCTGTTGCCACCGACTTTGTACGCGTGGAATCTGATATTATCCTAAGTAGGTATGTATACCGTACTTTAAGCTGGGATGAAAAATTGTTTACAACCTTTTCTCTGACCTAGCTTGAATTTAAACTTTTCTAAAAGCAGACTGACTGACGGGGTTTTTAATTATTAATTTTATCTCAATAAAGCATAGGCGTCACTAATAAGATTTTAAGTAAGACTAAAGCGATATCTAATTAATAATCAACGGCTCTCTAAACTTGGTATTTTCAAAGACGCCAGAAAGGTAAACGAATAGAACGTAGAACTTAATATTTTGATATAATACTTTTTTTTTAACTAAGAAAAATTGGGTAACGTATGTCGGGGATATTTGGATATACAACAGGATGTAAGGAAGGATGTAAGGAATACAAAAAAAAATTTGGACGTCACTGTTTGGACCAACCTGTATAAACAGACGAGACTATAAGCTACAGACGTCTTCCTCGTGCATTTTTTAATTATTCGCAATATTATTCATTTTTATTTTATTATTTTATTGAAATATATATCTTTAGTATTTTCTAAGCTAAAGATTTGATGCTAAATAGGTTTCAATCAAGTTAATGTTTTAGATAGGCACCCAAAAAATCGTCATTATAAAGTAGAATCCACAAAAAACCTATCTGCGTTACATATATTATGTACACTAATGTAGTAAGAAAAAAAAATTAGTCATATTATATATAGCAAATATAGTCGCAAATAGCTAAGCCCCAGGCAAAAGGCGCGAAAACGCCCCAAGGTTATTAAAAATTTCCACTGTTTTGGGGCAATTGCAGCCTAGAAACAAGAATACTCGTAAACACGCAAACACTCAGTCACTACTTTGTCTCTTTTAAAAATAAGTTTGTACTGTGTACACATAATATGCTTCTTTCCATACTTTACTTCATTTTTACGTTGCCTTAGTCATTATAGTGCTCTAATCTACAGCACTAGAACTTCTTTTAAATATACCTAGAGGATGAAATTTTAACCACTTTCTAAATTTTAATACAACAATCTACGAGACAAAAAACAAATGACATATTTTTTTCTTTTGGTATAGCCCAGTACAAAAAAGTCAAGATAAAGCACTTAGAAAAAGTCCGCCAAAAATAAAAAATTTGGAAGGTGATGAAAAGGTCACCTGTATTTAGTTACATAATGTACCATCGTTTGTTTACTTCTGTGATATTTCATATCACATTGGAAAACTTTTCCGTCACTTTCCTGAATTCTGTCGCCGTAATTTTCTCAAAACTCTGTTCTTTACCAATTCGAT
Source organism: Anania crocealis (assembly GCA_949315895.1). Classification (NCBI taxonomy): domain Eukaryota; kingdom Metazoa; phylum Arthropoda; class Insecta; order Lepidoptera; family Crambidae; genus Anania; species Anania crocealis. Next base: position 9,153,059 of record OX438871.1, read on the forward strand.
GATTTGCAGAACTGTCAAGTGCAAATGTTTAGTAAGTGATATTAGTTATACTTATACTAGACTACTTTTAGGGTGGTGGGATCTACCTCCTAGTGGTCTACCCTGGGCAACGGCATCTTTGGTTTTCTAACTAATGATGACGGCTAACAGATCCCCCTGCGGTGGTAGGCTTCGTAACCTGGACTCCGGCAGGAGGGGGGCCTCCTGCCGGAGTCCAGGTCCAGTTTTTCTGTGTTCCGCTGGTGTGTGGGAGAACCAATGCCACTTTCTGGGTAAGCTCGCTCCCTCTTAGGCTTCTTCTTAACCGTAGAGTTAAGTGTGTAGTCAAGAGCAAACCCATTGATTATGAAAATAAAAAAAAGTTTAAAAAAACTACTTTGCCCGTCGTGGGCATCAAACCTAAAACCTCGGAGTTAGCGACACCTTTAAAAACGGTGTGTACGTCAATCCACCACGAAGATCAACGCGTGTTTTGTATGAACACTTAAAGCAAATCAGGTCAACCCACAAATAAGATTGGTATACTTACAACAGCAAAATCTTCACATTTAGCAACATACAATTAATAAGTAATTATTGGTCGTTGCAAATGTCATTCTAATGGCAATCACACTCTTAGTTCCGAAAAGAAAAAAACAAAACATTTGGTATAAATCAATCTATTTCCGCACATATTCCATTGAATTTCGCCAAACCTGTAGCACAGTCGTCACCGACAAACGCCGCATAATGTACCAGAGGAAGTTCCTTCTCAGTAGACACAGGTAAACGCGAATGATTAAGCACTATATCACTTCTAAACCTTCTAAAATTTTCCTCAACATTAAACTCTTTGGGCGCACAGATAACTTGAAATATTACACAGATTAAAATTATATAAAACCTCATTTTAACGCGACCTTTCGCGATTCAAGCGAGATCGGTAATGGACTAGAACAGAACTTACAGTTACTTTATTGCAATTAGGCGACCAATCTAATTGATGCAATTAAAAAACGATTTTATCTGTCTTGGTTTCCACAGTGTAGGTAAGAACAGTGCGCGCAAATTTCACTAATTTACTATTGTAGCCAAACGGCCTTATAATCGTTAACAAAGAGATATTAGCATATATATAAACATAGATAAAGAATAAAACTAGCAAAACTGTTCTATACAAAAATGGCACTTAAAAGTATCCACGATTTTACTAAATTGTTTTTATTATGTCTGTGCATATAAATCTAACTAACGCAAAAAACAAACATCATTAATACAAATTCAATAACTGAGCACATGAGCTGATTCTTTTTTATGTAAGTACTTTTGAAAGAAATACAGGATAAGTTTAAATTGCTAGATCTTATCTAAATACAAACTTTAATTCAATTCGTTTGAGCCGTTTTCAAGATTCACAAAACGAATACTTGAATTATAAAGAATTGTTCGTAAAAACATATACATAATATACTCTTTAATAAACGCTCTCAGAGCATTCACGTCCATTTATTTCAGATCCATCGGATACGAGTTGACAGCTGATAAATTTACACTATACGAGTTAACATTTGATTCAAGTGATTTATCACTGGACGAGTGAAACTTCAGATTAAAAAATCGGATGCACATCATTTGATTTAAACTTACCTTCAATTTCTTTCGTTGGAGTGTCTTACTCGTACCAGTACTGCAGTGTATGTTTCGGATTCGGATGTGCATCAAGAAGAATTTTGCAATAATTGCCACGGTTATAAAGCCAGTTGGGAATCACAGTTGGGAATCACAGTTGGCCAATGAATAGAAAGCAGACCCTGCTACCCGTCTTCTTCTGACTGTACTCCTTCCACTTACGATACCCATAGAGCGAGAAGATTGTGCTGTTCTCTTCTAGCCTGGCACCACGTGACTTAGTGGGTACTCAAATGACACTGTTCATTTTATCCGCTCGCAAGCGGACTGGTTACAAATAGTAACCAGAAAAAAATAGCCCTAGCTTGCGGAGTGCGACGCTTCCTATGACCTCTTGTTTGCGGAGCGGTCACACCGTCAGATGGCTAATCGCGCGCTTGTACATTTGAAGTCGTTTTACTACCATTTCTAATGCTCGGAGCTCTGTGCAATGTTCTAAATGTTTGTTGAAGATGAAGTCAGTCGTATGTTAAAGGAATGTATGTAGATGTAAGTATAATATGTTTTCATTAAAACTTGGTCAAACAAAACAGAAAGCAAGTTTTCGAGTCATATCTAGGATATATTCATCTAGGTTGGGGATATAATATACTAAGTATAGAGATTTATATTATTTAAAAATAATGTCTTTACTACTAATGGATTAAATAATAAAAAACATATTGTTACATAGAAAAAAACACCTAATATTGCAATAAAACTTTTCTTAACTCTCTCTTGCTCTTGTTAGTATGTAAAATATCTAAACAAATTATTTATGAGCGCGCTGCTAAAGCCAGGACAAAAATATTATTTTATCTATAAATTCGAATATCTATGGAATGCTATTATATGAGGATTTCATTAATTATATGAAATTTGAAGACTTTAATAGGGCTATAATAATGGACCCCACACTTCACAAATTTTGACTAGTTTTTTTGAAAGCCTTGTTTTGAAGCAATTTCTATTGAAGCATCTTCTGCTAATCGGTTTATATTGAAGAAAAACTATTGAATTACCAGATAAAATTATTAAATAAGTGAATCATTTACGATTATTTGCTTAAATTTTACTTTTTTACAATACATATTTTACTGGTTACTAAAATACCCCAGACGCAATATAGCTCTCAGATCGTAGAAGGCTAAGACTTCACTTACCAAATTTACTGTGATTTTTGATGATAGAAATTTACTGTAATTTTATATGATAGCTAATGAAATTTTATTGAAGGTTGGTACTGATTTTGAAATAAAAAAGTCATTATGTTACTAAAATATTATAAACATAAATTCCCAGTGGTTATAACACGAATAAAAATAACACACAAATCAGAAGAGTTTTTAAAAAGTGCCACAAATGTGTGTGTGTGAGAGTGTTAGTGCGTGTTAGTAAGTAAGTGGAGTGTGTGTTGTTGTTGTTCGGTTTATAAGTACAAACAGAAGAACCATTTACTTCATAGGACCCTTCCCCCCCCCCCCCAAGAAACCCTACGTTCAATAGTATTAAAGTTAGTACAGCACCGTATTAACGCGAACATGCTAAACGAAGGAACAACAAAAACATGCATGCAACAAAAAATATTAATAGCATTTAGACCATTGACTAACTAAACGTTCGCTAAAATTACTAAGAATATCCTTCTTTCAAATTACTATGAACATCCTTCTTTCAAGTTACTGTGAACCATGTGAATTTGCCCATACGCAAGCGAACGGTTATACTGTTTCTATTTCAACTGTGTCAGCATCTCATTTAGAAACCACACAACCACACAACATGTTTGCATACAAAAAATAAACTATTCATTTCTTAGTAAATGGCCTTCACGACTTTTAGTTAAATATACTGATACAAAAATTCCCAATCAACTACAAGTAATGTTGCAGACTAAACATGTTTTTACATAATTATCTAGTACTTAGTAAATATTCCTGTATTTCCTGTAACATTATAGATATAAAGAAAAACTAACATGGGTCCTCACGTAAAGGTCATTCAGTAGACTAAAGTACCAACTAAAAATCTAAAAACTGTTGTTACATTTTTTTGTCGTCCGTCTGTCTGTCTCTCCGTAGGTATGTTTCTACACATTAACGTAGTTCTTTCTTTTTTTGTATTATCTTTCAGATAATTTACGTATTGCTAAACGTCTAACTAAAAATATAAAATTAAATTATTCATTGCTTAATTTCACACGCACAACGTCCATAATATACTTAAACTAAACTATGGCAAAAATTTTCGAAAAGTTAGGTACCTACTTAATATTCGCTTTTATTTAAAAAAAAATACCATTTCTTAAATAACTAACCACAGCAAAAAATATAATTAAACCATTTGAGTGCTGTACCATCGTGACATCAGAGTTCACTAGTGCCAAACAGAAGTGCACTATAACAGATCATAAAAAGTATGTCAATTGACTGAAATATAAAATATCAAGTAAGTTAACTTTGTTACAATAATCCGATGGTCGCAGCATTGCAAAATTTGCAAATGAAGCCGGAATACGACGAAATCCATTAAATAAATCAAATACACTATCCAAAATGACCCAATTTGATTGTATCGACATATAATAACACACATAAACAATAATAATGTGCCCTTTATCACACTGAACAAGGAGTTCTGTATAATATATCATATGTTTCGGACTGCCATAGCAGAGCAGTTTGAATAAGGGATAAAACTTACTGATCTTAAATTACTGAAATAAGTCAGGGTGTGTGGTTTCATATTCGTAATTACAGCTATGTCATAAAAACACTTGATTATTATCAATTGATCAAATGAAGACGTTTCAGGGCAAAAACTACAGACTTTTTTTTTCATTCTTTCTTCATACTTATTTTTCTTTACATTTCAATCGTTGCTGTTTCTATTTGGAGATGGGACATATCCAATAAGTCAAAGACTCAAATCGGTTCCTCCTTCTTAATTAATAAGTCATGTAACTCACCTTTGTTCTCTATATACCTAAGTTACCTATGGATCTAAACTATATAAGAAACGTGACTGAGTTATCAACATTCATTCATTCATTTTGCAAGTATTAAGAAATACAAATTAGTACCTACCAAACTTTGATAGTTCTGAAGTTAGAATCACATTAGCTAAGTGCCATGGGCCGTCAGAAACCATGGGCAAAAATTAGTTTGGTCAAGTCATAGCATAGGTAGGTATTATAAATAATTTGTTTATTATTTAATTAAGGTGAACCTTATAGGGATTCTAATCTACGACCAATATGCCGCAGACCGGACCACAAAGGCAAAATTGTGGTAAGTTTGTTTTTGGAACGAAGTTCATTATCGCGCGTTGCGAAAGGGGGCTAGACGGAAAAAATTGTAACGACACTTTTTGAATGACACTTTTTGAACGACACTTTTTGCTATATTAGTAGTAAGCCATGCGGCGTGCGCGTGAGGGATAGGGAGAGGAAGAGGAGAAGAGGAGAGGGAGAGGGAGAGGGAGAGGGAGATAGAATTAAAAATAAATTAGAAAAAACAAATTGAATTACAATTCCTTTACTAAAAATGAACTTCGTTCCATCCGGGTGTCCTTTGACACCTCTCAAGTTTTTGTTTTTAATGTATCCATTCACAATGTTTATATCACAAATGGGTAGCTGGCAGAATGCTATCTAAGGCATCGAGACTTCGGTACTTTTTACTTTTTTTCTTTTTTCACATACTATAAATATACCAGTGTTTAACCGTAAACCACTTGACTAAAGTGTTTGTTAGCCCTGGCATACATACACACACAGCCCTTTGGCGTTGGCATCCACCCAAGTGAGAGAAAGAGAAAACTTTTTTCGGGCCTCTAACTAAACTGGGACACTTTCATACATTTTTAGGACAATAAAGGTTAAATGTTTTCAAATACAATACAAAATTATTATTATCTAGTCGCTGGTCCATCCGATTGGTTATAATTAAGGCGTAGACTGTAATAGTATTGTCTTCTTCTTTTCGTATGACCATCCTTCAAGGTTAGTCTAGTGACAGGGTTAATTAGATAGGTAGATAGATACTCTTTATTTCACACCAAACAAATTATACACAGCACGCAGGTGTTTGATTTAGAGCTGTACAAATCAAGCCGTCTTATCGCTTAGGCCGCTGACGTGGTTCTTCTTATGACCTCCATCTTGCTATAGAAACCTATACCAACTGGTTATCGTGCCTTTCATAATTCTGTTCGATAACCGCAAGCGCTCAGCAAATTGATTGGATCCTAGTTCAGCACCTAAACAATGCTCTAAACGAAAACTTACCCTAGAAAAGTGATGGTCACTGTTTGGTGGTCTAGCGCCGGTGTGATTCATCACAGCTTCTTACCAAACAGGGTGAGCATTATTGCAGATGTTTACTGTGAAGAACTGAACACAATGATGGAGAAGCTGGCACATCTCTAACCAGCATTGGTCAATCGCTCGTCTCCGTTGCTCCTGCACGACAACGCGCGACCTCATACTGCACAGCAGACGGTCTCCAAGTTCCAAGAACTAGGGTTGGAAGCTCCCCGTCATCCGCCCTACTCACCAGACCTTGCACCTATAGACTACTACTTTTTCCAGAATTTGGATAACTTCTTGGCGGGAAAAAAATTCAATACCCGAGAGGCAGCATAAAATGCCTTTGAAGAATTTGTTGCCTCCCGTCCAGCTGATTTCTTTAAGAAAGGCATCACTAAACTGCCACTGCGTTGGCAAAGATGCATTGATTGCATGGGTGATTACTTTGATTAATACAAATAAAAAATTTGAGAGGTGTCAAGGGACACCCGGATGGAACGAAGTTCATTTTTAGTGAAGGAATTGTAATAAAATTTTATTTTATTTTAAATTAATTTTTAATTCTCTCTCCCTCTCCCTCTCGCTCATGCGCACGCCGCATGGCTTACAACTAATACATAAAGCAAAAAGTATCATTCAAAAAGTGTCGTTACAATTTTTTCCGTAGCCCCCTTTCGCAACGCGCGTATAGGAACTTCGTTTCAAAAAGGTTTCCTTAATTTCACACCACCGCTGCGGTAGACAATTCAATGACACTCGAACGACACACTGGTGTCGCAGTACCTATACACAGTTATATAGGAGCTTATTTTAATTTTATACTAGGTTGGGTCACCTGTTCAACAGTTAGCCACTCGTACACCATCCATGCCAATAATTAGTTAACGTGACGTTGCCATTTCGTGCAACCGCGCTATTTAGACGTTGAAACATCCTCGCACCTCTCTTTCCTGTTGGCGGCGAGCTTGGGCTAGCGTTGGGTGAGTTGCATCAAAATTTGTATATTTTAACGACAAAAGTTTAAAAAAAATCGTAATTATTTTTTCTCTTGTCTTTTTTTTATTTCATATTACAGAAATCATTATCGGTCGGATGAGTAGACATTTTTTTATGTGGTTAACTGTTCAACAGGTCATCCTACGTAATTAAATATAGTACCTAGTTATGTACACTAAGGGCTGTTTTTTCAATGGTGATACAAAAGGTATCTATTGAATAAAATATTAGATGACTAATTTGAAAAGTCAACCAGAAATTCTGTAACTCCTTATATGATTGTCATTTTTAACTAGTCGTTTTGTATTTTATACAAAAGATAACTTTTGTCTGACCATTGAAAAATCAGCCCTTAGTAAAATATTATTATATACTTCTACAAATATTATATTATTGGGATTAAATTATGTACAAATATTTATGGAAAAATGTAACTGAGGATATTAAAAGATAAACTTATTAATAATTAAAATGTAAAAGTTTTGGCGGATGTTTGTTACTCAATCAGGACAGAACTACTAATCAGATCTGGAAGAAACTTGTTATGAAGCTAGATTACTCGTAGAATCTAGAATAGAATTAAGGCTACGTTTAATCCCGGTAAAACATACAATTCCTGTGCGATAGTCTTAAATTCAAAGTTTTAGGCTCGAGTCATCAAAAAAAAAAATATTTTAAATAGAATTGTGATACGTTCTACAACGTACGAATCAAGTTGGTAAAAATGTTGACCATTTTTATCTGCATCCTACAACTTTTTTAGCTCAATCTACAAATTCACCCCAAAAACGGAAGAAATGAAAGAAGTTTTTCAGCAATTGTTTTTTTTTATTGTAAGTTAATAAAATTATAAAAGATGAACATCAACTTAAGACTTGTACAGTATCCAATCGTGGCTTTTTTCTTTAGCTAATTACTGTCTCTTTAAAGCTATACCTAGTTTTTGAGTGCTTTATTTGAAGCACAGCTTCAAATTTCTAACATACAAATAATAATGATAAAACAGTTTAAAGAAATTTTGAAAGAAAAGCAAAATACAGTCATTAGTCTGATTTATCGGCCCCAGATGTCAATGAGGTAATAGAATCCCCAACCCCTTGCGGTCTGAACCCTGACAGTGGTGTGGTTGTATCCCCTGCCCCCGGCAACTATCCAGGCATTCGCATACTGGGTATAACCCACCTCTGTCGCCGTCACTGCACTGATCCAAGTAGTCCTGTTCCCTCTGTATATGAAGTCCTGGGTTTGAACCGCGTTTGGGATTGCCGCTCTTTGGAAGTATGTCCTGGATCGGGAGAAAATGAAATCATTCAATAATATAGATACCTTTATAGCACACTATGAGTAGATATACGTTACACCGTTCCATCCTATGGATATGGTCAAAAGCAACTCAAGGATTACAACCAGAAATGGACGGCGTCTTCTCTTTACCATACCAAACTACGGTAGACATAATCATCAGAAGCGTTTCAGGGAAGGAAAACGGAGGATTTTACCATTTACGCCACTCTTGGCAGGTGGGATGACAATTGCAGATTGGACAAAGATAGTTTTTAGACTGGATAAAGTGGTTTCCCATGGATGGTAAGGGTTTGTGCGATTATTATGCTCGCACCACACAACTCGTTTATAGCTAAATCCTGCTATTAGGGAATAGAAGAAGGACAAACGACAAGATATCGATAAAAATCACTTGAATGTATATTATGTAATACAAATACTTCCGTACATACGAATCTTTTATTTTATAACGTCCTGTCTATCAAATACATATTAGCAGCCAGCACTAGGCTGCTGTGCCAAAAATGTAAAAAGAAATTTGAATCCACAAAGAGCACCAGCCCAAAATATCTATAGGTGCTCTTCGTGGACTAGACCAGGTGTAATTCGGGCGGGTGCTCTAAGTGGACTACGTCTAGCAGTTTATTGAAGCTGATGGTGAACAATGTTGAATGGTCATTCCACCCGTCATTCATCACGAATGCTGTATTGTTCACATTATTATGAATACCCTTATTAGAAGGACGTGTCAAATCCATAAGTATATTTTTCAGTTTAATGTTTTATATTCATAATCATTTTATCATCATTATCATCAGCCTATCGCAGTCAACTGCTGGACATAGGCCTCTCCAGTTGCACTTAATCATATGTATTTCAATCAATAAGCTATTCAACTTTGACTTGTACATAATGTGTGGTGCCAGCACGAATTAGAAAAGCCACATTATTTCTCTTCATATGGACATCTTAACAAACGACTGTAAGGAACGGCTTAAGACGCTGACATGAGCCTAATTCAGCTCAATGAAGATTGTTTTGCTTTAAGCTTATGGCTCGTATTGTTGCCAAATTCTATGTAGTTGTAATTGATCATATTTTTGACCAGGTGGTTGTTTCCAAAACACGATTCTAAAAACTTGTCTCGATAGAAAATAATCTCAAAGTAGCCTCTGAAAATACATAAATTACCATTTTTCTCAGCAGTCCGTATAACAATGATAATATAATTTTGCTATATTGTATATTACATGTTGCTTAAGCAAATGGTTGTTTAAGATTTTTAATAAAATAGCAATTTTAAATTGCCCAACGAATTTTGTTTTTTGGCACTTAGGCCCTTCTATTCCATGCGCTTTTTCTCTGTCACTCCTACGGGAATCGACAGTGATAGCTGCGGCGCGTTGCAAAGAAATTCAAAGACGAATAAATTTGTGGGCGTATTCATTGCTCAAGGTCATCGGCTGCAGTCAGCGTCTTAAGGATTACCACCAGAACGGGTAGTTTTCCAATTTGACTTATACATAATGTGTGGTGCCGGCACATATTAGAAAAGCCCTTCTCTTCTCTTTATAAGGACATTTTAACAAACGACCGCCAGAAAACAAGCACCACTAATCTTTTCTCAACCATTAGCCAATAGGACTACGATCGCACACTGTCAAGCGTGAAAATAATAACAAAAACACTTTTAGGAGAGACGCCTAGCTGTGGGCTATCGAGGATGATGATAAATAATGTTAAAGTTTGATATTTTAAGCTATATTAGTAAACAAACAACACAGCACGATCTGGTTTATTCCATTACTCATTGGTTTGGAAATTATCACGTTGTTATATCGGTCAAACTTATCTTGAAGACAACTTGTCATCTAGAATGACTTGATTACAATTTTGCAACTCAAGTAGTCAAGCAAATGTTAATTTAACAAATTTTAATGATACTTAAATATAAACGAAGAAATATAAAATTCCACATTTCCTAATAGGTAACTGATGTAATAAAGAAAAATAAAAAAAATATTATTTATCTGTTTATCTATGTTTTTTTGTACTAGTAATCTACCTAAGACTACTTTTCAGTCTCCCCTCGTCGTCTAAATAACCTAAATAAAATTATAATAGTGATAGCTTGTATGGATGTTTCTTACTTTATCACTACAGAGCGGGTTAATGGAACAGGATGAAACGCACTAAGGTAGATTATAGGCTAGATTAGCACATAAGCTACATTGTATACATATATTATTATATTATCTCGTAAAATGTGGAATGCGATAGGCTGATGATGATGATGACATACAGCATACATATACATATATTTTTGTAGGATGTGACTGAGGAATAAAATGCAAGGTATGAAGGAAGGAGAATAATTTTTGAATTTCCAGTCTGAGTCCGTTTAGTACGTAAAAAAGACGAAGACGAATTACTTAAATTATGCTAAGAAGAAATTTGTTTCCTTTATCCTTACAAGTTTTTTTTTTCTCTACATCGAGTTCGTTCGTTTAGAGTACAGTACCTGTATAGTAATCTATCTCCAGCTTGAATGTAACCATAGTTCAAATTGGCCCTGGAAGTAGGGCCGCGCAGTAGCGAGGCCTGGCTGAGGGCCAGCACTGACAGAGCTATCAAGGAAACTGCGAATTTCATCTGAAAACAAACAAATATAGATGTTATTATTCAAACTTGTAAACAAACGTTCTACTGAAACCAAACGCATAGTTGGTTGTTATTCTGTGCTCTGTTAGTCTACTATTACAGTTCAATATGTACCTATGTTTCATTTTAAAGAGAGCCGTGTCCAACAGTGGACTGATATGATATATACTGATACACTACAGATTATGATGACGATGTGTCAAGTATCCAAATCACTACATTTTTACATTCTTGAGAAATCAACCTATACAGGATGAAATTTTAACCACTTTCCAAAATTTGTATAGGCGTTCAGTTTCGTATTTAGAGCCTATTTATGAAGTAAAAAATGTAAATCAAGTTGTCACCCAAAAATATTTTTCGCGATATAGTTTTCAATTGTAACCGTCCGTACCTGTTAAGGTATAAAGGGAAAATCAAAAACTTATGAATAGTATCGTATTAAATTAATGAGATGCACAACGCGTAAAAAAGTGTTGCTAGGCGGCTGTATCAAATATTTTAGATTTTTTGGGACATTTTCTAAGTGCTATATCTTGACATTTTTGTACTGGGCTATACCAAAAGAAAAACCGGCCAAGTGCGAGTCGGACTCGCGCACCGAGGGTTCCGTACAAACCTGCAAGGTTTACAAAGTTCGTTCATAAATTTAAGGTTTTCGGAATTTTTCCTTTATGTGTGCTATAAAACGTTGCTTCATGCCAAATTTCAAGATTCTAGGTCGACTGGAAGTACCCTTTAGGTTTTGATTCCCTTGCGAGTACTTGCGAGTTTCAAAATATGCAGCTTAAATTGCTGTTTCTTTTGATTGCGTTGACATAGAAGTTTGATTTTGTTACAGCTTAAAGGTATTATAGACCTGAGTATTTGGTATGAATTTCAATTTAATACCTCTACGCGTTTATGAGGAAATGGGTAGTAAGTTTAAAATTATTAAAAAAAAATATATTATGTGATGTAACTAAAAATTTATGGTTTTCGTAATTTTTCCTTTATCTATGCTATAAGACGTTGCTTCGTACCAAATTTCAAGATTCTGAGTTCACGGGAAGCACCCTGTAGGTTTTGATTCCCTTGCAAGTGTCGAAAATTTGCGGCATAAACGGCTGTATCTTTTGATTGCGTTGGCTTAGAAGTTTGATTTTTTCACATCTTCAAGGGACAGTAGACCTGAGTAATTGATATAAATTTCAGCTTCATACCTCCACGCGTTCCTGAGAAAAAGGGTCTTGACAGACGGACGGACGGACGGACAGACGGACAACAAAGTGATCCTATAAGGGTTCCGTTTTTTCCTTTTGAAGTACGGAACCCTAAAAATACGTCATTTGTTTTTTGTCTCGTAGATTGATATATTAAAATTTGGAAGGTGTTTAAAATTTCACCCTGCCTCGTTCAAAAAACTGTATTTTATAGGTTAGTTATTTGTCATATTTTTATGGTAAATATGGTATATAATAATTAAAAATCATAGCCCATATGAGACATAATTTTTCAAGTTTAAATACTGATATTATAATTACGATTTAATTGCTAAAATCCAATGATATTTAAAAAGTATAGATAGGTTATGCCCTTACAAAACTATCGAAATATCTGTGCCGCTTGCGAACAACTGCACACATGCGTAATTCTTATTTTGTCCTTGTCATACTCGTGAAAAGAACAATTACTTTCTCTTTTGCCTTGGCATCCATATTGTATAAAGACGTCACAATTGTGACGTTTTAGGGACGCATATTGAGAGCGCATGTAACATATCTATTACTTTTTAAATATCATTGCTAAAATCTCATAAAAAGAATATTCTATATGTCTACATATTGCTTCCATATTAGCGTGGGATTGTTTTATACTTAAAATACCACGCGTACGAAGATAGTTAGGAATAAACAATTTCTTCAACAATAGGAATGTATCAGAACATGTCCTACCTGAAGAAGGAGAAATGAATTTTCAAGCAAAATATAAATAAAAAATGTATTTTTGAAGTGAAAACTTCTTTAGCGGCGCTGAGCACTTTTTTGTTGGATGGGTAAAAACTTCCAAACTCGCGTCAGGGTCACGTGATGCTGATCGAAAAAGCGTAAGATCGAGGGGAAGGGAGAGGAACTAGTATCTCCCACTCTTTCTACCGTTTCTGAGTGTGCTGTTTTCTATTATTTTTGAAGTGAAACTTCTTTATCGGCGTTGGAAAAAATTTACCGTCACGTTTTGCGTCAAATTTTCCTCACATTTTTCGGTTACGCGCCATCTTTTTCTTGCCCCTACCACGGTTGGTTCAGACGATAGCAAAAAGGTAAAGTGAAATAATATTTAACCAATTTAACCAATTTAACCAACTTAACCAACTTAACCAATTTAATCAATTTAACCAATTTAACCAATTTAACCAATGTAACCAATTTAACCAATTTAACCAATTTAACCAATTTAACCAACTTAACCAATTTAACCAACTTAACCAACTTAACCAACTTAACCAATTTAACCAATTTAACCAATTTAACTAATTTAACTAATTTAACCAATTTAACCAATTTAACCAATGTAACCAATTTAACCAATTTAACCAATGTAACCAATTTAACCAATTTAACCAATTTAACCAATTTAACCAATTTAACCAATTTAACTAATTTAACCAATTTCTGGAAAGTTGCATGTAGATCATTTTTCGAAAAATAAGGCCATAAAGAAGTTTCACTTCTTACGTGTGTACACTAGTACACGCACAACTTTTTTTTTTAATTGGTAGAGCTTAAAGTGGCATGAATACCATACATGCACAATGCACATAAGCACTTTATACTCTGCCTAATACGTCTAACTACCTATATAAAATACCGATCCGTGCCTTCCTACTTTAGAATTTTTTTTTTGTTTTTTTTATTGTTATTCCAATTTTCTTTACTTAAACATAATTAACATAAACATAAAAAACTACAATATTTACATCTTATTAATAAAAATAACGTGAAAAAAGAAACGAATACCTATAGAAAACAGGAAAAAAACTATAAAAATGGCCCTCGTGGTAAGGTTTTTAAACTTACCCCTTTGGGAATTGATGTTTACGCCCCTGCTAGAATTAGAGTAATTAAATTAAATTTAAAAACGCTTAACGCTCAGAAACTTACCTTCAGTTGTTTTAATAATTATTATCTCTACACAAGTATGAAGACAAACAGACTATGTGCTACTGATATTGTATCTAGATCTCGTGATGGCTATATTATATATGTCAGAGTATTACTCATATTTTTATGATAAGATTATACTATTTATCAGTCTTCTTTGAATCATTAACTATTAATATAACTTTCTCAGAATATAATTAACACTAGGTGATGCCCGCGAAATTGTCTGCGTAGAATTAATATCGGAGTTGTCTTTATTTAGTGTTTGGTTAATATTAATAATAGGGGTTAAAGTATGAAATTGCCGATTATTTTCCCACGTTTTATTTTGTTTATAGCTCTTAAGTATAGTCATATTATTGCGTAATTCTTTTTGTATTGTATCAAAACTAAATAAAGTAAATTTTGACTAAAAAAAAAATGCAATACTAGTGCCTATTACTTCAAAGGAAGTCGTTAAAAAGACCCCTTACAATGTGTCAGCTGACCTTCTTGCTTCAATTAAGTATATTTGTATTATATACTTTCATTTTCAGAAATTTAAATACTATAATGCGTAGCTTTATAACCACCTAACTTTCACCTTTAATTGAATCGAAAACGGATCAGGCGTTTTTAAAAAAACTACAAAATTGTTAGTATGGAAAAAGATTTTTCTCGATTTCGTCCATATAAAACGGCAATTTCATATCTTAACACCTAATAGTAATTCATCATCTACTAATATGATAAATGTGAATATAAGTTTGTTTATTACGCCTTCACGCGAAAACTACTTAACCGATCACCATAAAACTTTGTACATAAATTCTTGGTGGTATTAGAAGTAATATAGGTTATTTCGTATCCCACTACAGGGCACAAGTTTCCGCACGTGCGATATAAATTGTAGATCACGCGGACAGAGCCGCGGGCGAGAAGCTAGTCTAACTTACACTAATATTATAAGGAGTAAAGATTTCATTGTTTGTTTGTATTGAATAGGCTCCGAAACTACTGTACCAATTTGAAAACTTATTTTACTTTTAGAAGCCGACATTATTCCTGATGAACATAGGTTACTTTTTACCGCGGGACCCGGAAGGTGGCGCTGCTGTCGGTATGTCAATTACTAAGCCGCTTTACCGATTGGTTTGAAATTTTGTATCTTTATTTCTATGGATTCATAGACACGAATGTATTAAGCCTACTTAATCTATCTTTCTAATGCCACCGCTAGGCACAGGTTTCCGACCACGCGATATGACGTGGAATTCACGCGGGCAGAGCCGCGGGCGAAGGTAGTTTATAAAACTGTTTAATGGTTTAGAGTTACTGTTAGGTTAGTATTAGCCTATGTCCTTTCTAGTAAGATCTAATCTAGGTATATTGGCCACAAATTTCATCAAAATCAGTTTATTCTTATGACAGACAGACAGATAGTGAGAGTTACTTTCCCATTTATAATTTTAGTTTGGATTGAAACTATAATTTTAGGGACGAACTTCTACCGTGATCTATAAGTACTTTCATCAGAGACAATATTTAAGAAACTTATGAAAAAAAGTTACTTGGTACCCCGAATAAAACAAACAAACAAACAAACTTACCCCGGAACATTTTAAGTTTTCGCAATGAGCTATCTACTTTTACTTTTATTATTTCTTTACCAAATTTTCCAAATACTTACTATCTAAATTAGTTTATTGGTTTCAATGAGAAAAAGTTACGTTTTTATCGATATTATTGTTCAGATTATCAATTCTAAGAATATAAATATTTAATCGTCACTCAGTTATCATATTGTAAATGCTAAGTTTTTCGGGAGGAAAAAAATTCTACAACAACCAATTAAAAAAAGAGAGTAAAAAAACTAAAAAAAATTTCAGATATTTGAACGTATATGAATCTTATTTAGACAATATACCATCCAATATATTTCCAACTACTATCAGTATTAATGCAAATACAAAATATAGTATTCAATATTTCCCAATATTTTTTTATTTGTTTATTTCTAAGCTTACATCTATTTTTACAGGGGGCCTAATACAATAGAGCAGCAACACATACATATAAAATTACAACACAATTTACATTTACATACAATAACACAAAATATACAGTGTCACCCTAGTGAATTCACTCAGAGAACAGTGAAATATATCAATCTTATGACGACTCCGTGGCGGAGTGGCGTACACACCGGTTTTCAAGGTGTCGCCTGCTCCGAGGTCCCGGGTTCGATTCCCGGACGGGTCAATGTTGAAAAAATGCGTTTTTCTACATTTTCTCGGGTCTGGGTGTTTGTGGTACCTTCGTTGTTTCTGGTTTCCAAAATACGAATGCTTTAAATAGATATTCAAATTGGGATCAGAACAATGTATGTGATGTTGTCCACATTTATTTTTATTATTATTTTATTTTTATTTCTTATTGGAAATTTTATTAAGTGTGAGCGTCAGCGCTGACTTATTCTGCAGGTGGGTTCTCCCTCGCGGCACCGCCAGCAGCCGCGGCCTGCGACGCCGCTCCAAGTATTTGTCGGGTATACAAAGCCCTACCCGTTCTAATATCACAGCATTATAAACCTTACCTCTCATTATTTTAAATATATACAATGCCATAGCCAAATCTCTTCGAACTCGCAACTCATTGTATCCTACCATACCTAAAATTAATTTGACGAACTCATTTATAATTAATTTGACTAATGAAGTCGGGCAGTAACCATCTATTTACATTTAAATTAACCATAGATTTTGAAAGTTTATGAAATTAACCACCAACCTGAAATATTTTCCCGTAATAATTTCCCCTTTTTGAATCATATTCAGTAAATTTGTTCATCTTTTTGAAATATCAGTTTTTTTTTTATCCTCAAAATAACAATTGAAAAATGGATGCATGCCCAAATTGTAGGTTTACCGAGGTTATAGACATGATTCCACGAACTTATTTACAGTAACATGAATTACTTATATATTACATTTCATGTACAAAATTGGGAATACGTAATAGTTTTAAACATTAATAAACATACTCACATTAAAGGAAAGCACTATTACAAACACTATATTATCTCAAATGTATTTTCACAAAATGCTACAAGTAGATAGATACTGAACAACTCGTAACATAACAAACACTCGTGTGTTATAACTTTAGATATAGAACAAAGAATAATACTCGTATTTCTTGGCTTAGATATGCAAATTACTTTTATTGAAATTCTAATAAATTGTATTTTGTTTCAACACATCTCACATCACGATTTTGTTAATAATAGAAATACCTATGTCGCAGTAAAACAGCATAATCAATTCATCATCAATCGCCTGCTCTCTTCCAATATTATCTGGAATTGGCGTCATAACAATATTTTTCCTGATTGATCACCTCTTCATCTAAAATACCAACACTAAACTACACGAGTTTAATCTCTTGTTGTACTTGTAAAATTACAAACTAAGTAACACGTAACACCTACTTCAGACCTAACGTTGAAACTATAGAGCAAGAATAAAAACCAGAAATGCTACACATGCTAAACTTACAGCAAAGAAAAAATAGTTGAGGATCATATTTTTATATCGGTATACATAGTAAAAATTATTTTACTTAGTTTTAGAAGTAGCTCCTCAGTAATGTATTACTTCCTATATCACTTCACAGCTTGTTATTATCTTCTATCCCTAGTTGTATCTCTTTCTTCATTCCTCTCATTCAATCATCATATCGCATCTCTGAACAAACAATTTTATAAAAAAACGAATCACTTTTATATAGGTACCTATTCGATATGTTTTGTAAAAAAAAACTCCAAACATTTGAGTGTTTAATTATTATAACACAAGAGAATTATTAAGTACATGAATAAGTAGATTCCACGACAAAAGACAAACGTCCATACGTTACTAATTCTCAATGTTTTTTACAAAAAATCAATTCACTCAGATAGCTACACCAATTTGTTTTTGTACCTACTCTCCAATCTCCGCCGCGTTTTTAATAAAACATTTATTTTATTTCTGTACATTCTCATATCGTACCGTATTATTTCTCCAATAAAGCGAGACATAGAAGGATGCGAGCAAACGTGACTACCTATAAAAATTCATGGCAGCACAGCAATTTGTCAGAGTTACCTCTCTGCGAGCTGCAGCTGGACTATAAATTCTGACTTAGTTCAAAACGCCTGGCTAGCAGCGTTGGTTCTTATGCCAAAAGTTATAAAAATCAAGATAGGCTTATGAATATTGTACAAAAAGAACATTATTGTACAGATATTTCCCGGATTATTAGGTCCTATATAAATGGATATTTTTAGAGTTTCGAATTTTAAAAGGAAAGTCGAAGCAATATTGCGCCGGTCCGTGTGTCTGTCCAAACCGTTTATCTCGGGAACATGTGGAGGTAAGGAGTTGAAATGAAATTCATATACTGAAGTCTACATTTCCTTAAAGCTATGAAAGAATAATACTTCTAAGTAAACGTAAAATTTTTCGACGCTACCAAGGGAATCAAGATTTAAAGTGTATTTTGCGTTGACATATAATTATGATATTTGGCGAGTAATACCTTCTTATACCATAAACAAACTATTCATTTGTGATTAAAACATTAAAAATATAGTCTTTATATAAAGTACGTAATCAATCATAGAGGGTATAAGCGGTCATAACATGTACCTATGATACTTTATTTGTATTTTATCAACTCAATTGCAATTATAGCATCAGTATTTAAACTTCAAAAATTTGGTACTTATACTGGGTGCGGAGTCCTGTCCTTGCTTTTTATAACTTTCCGCTATTTCCGCACTGTTAAAAGCACTATTTTAACGGGAGAACACAGAAGATCTTCGTCTTTTTGCCTGTCCTACTTGTCTTGTGTATTTTATATGTTATTTTAGCAACTTAATTGCAATTATGTATGCATGGAGATACGGGTTTGAGTCCCGCCTGAGACATAATATTTCAAGTTTAAATACTGATACTTTTATGAATATACATAACATACTGATACACAATTTGACCAAACCGAATTTTCACATTACGTAGAGTGTCATAACTCATAATAAGCCGTATAATAAGGCACATATTAAAGTGGCTGACACAGCATTTTGACGGCGACACACTACGCAATCAATTCCTGTCGTTCCGAATCGAAGACAATGCGGATAGGTGTATTTACTGACTGATGCATTTATTTTTATTGGAAAGTCTTGGTGTGGAATCACTTACATAATGAACAGACAACAGCACTTCAACCTACCACATAACGTTAAATTTTCTCAATTGATATTGATCTCTACTTGTTGGACATAAAGTTGAAAATCAATTCAATGACCTTTAACTTTTTGGGTAGGTTGACCTGCCGTTGTCTATACTTACCTATTAATCATATTTAGGCCTACTAAGCATAACTTAACGCCCGTTCGTCAAGTAGTATAAGTACCTACCGGGTCCTAGGTTAGATCCCCGAGTTGGGCAACAAGAGATTCGAATTTCCCAAAATTGCTCGGGTTTGTGATCACCAACCTACATTTGACAACTGTGATGATTGTGCCTGCACCAATATTGCTGTGGTAGCTTGAATTCAATGATGGAGGCCTTTTCCTTGCAGTGGGATTTATTATAGGCCGATTATAGGCCGTTACTATACTTTTTTTAATAATATTTATGGTCACAAATCATAACTCCAATTCATCGGAAGCTTCTGTGAAAAATTTTTCAGTTTAAATTAAAAAAAATCTCCATAAATTTTCTACTTAAAATACACATTACGGTCTACAAAATCAATGGCAAATTTTTGACATAACTATGTGCACGATGTGCTAGTTTGATGAGTTCTTAACGTTGCAGGTTGCCATGAGTTGTTGATAATTATCATAATTTTTAACTGTCTTAAAGCAATCAAAGTTTTCATCAAATTGCTGGAGTGAATTGAAAATACATTTCCTTAAATAAATTTTACGACATACGGGGCGCGGGCGGAGTGATGTAAGCACCGGTTTTCAAGATGTCGCTTTCCTCCGGATTTGAATCCCGGACGGGTAGACGTAGAAAAAAAACCCGGGTCTGTGTGTTTGTGGTACTAACCTTCTTATACGTTCATGGGAAATTGTATTTGTATTTTCAACAAATTACCACTGTCAATTGCTGAACTGCCTGTACATAAACTCAAATCATATATCAAAGTTATTTTAATGAAAAACGGCTATTATACTATTAATGATTATATAAATGATAGGAACGTGTGGCTTTGAATTGTCCTAGCTCGCACTGGCATATATCTTAATGTAAACATATTTATTTAAAAAGAGGCTGACAATAGTGACCGAGTTTCTTGCGCCGCTTCTTCTCAGCCTAGTGCTGACTTGTCCCGAAGCAGTGGTAGGCAATATTTAAATATTGTTGGGACATGTAAAAGCGCCTCCAGGGGCCTATTTGCAGAAATAAAACTGATTTTACTGATTTTACTGATGATTCTTTGTTCTTGAAGTCCACAAGTGCTTTGATTTGTATCTACTTTGGGATCAGAGCTATGTCTGTGATTCTGACCACATTTATTTATTATATATTAATAGTTTTGATCGTCTGAACGAAAACCGTATTTTTAAGGAAAAAAACTCGTTTGTTTGGTTTTGTGTATTATTTTTTCCTAAAAGTAAGTATCTGAGCTCACACTTATTTGTGTCATAATTATTTGTGTCATAAAAAGAACTTCAAAAAAACTTTATCAATCTTAGAAAAAAAATGTCTAACTTTTAAAGAAATTCCTAAATCTATTTTAAAACAAGGCTCATTATGCAGGACGGGCCTATCTAAATTTTGTTATCCTAACTCAATTTCAGAACAAAAGAGTTTCGAAGTTGATAAGTATTAAAATTACCGAAGTTATGTCAGCTTCAAAGTCAGACAAGACGTGTTAAAGACAAGAAGAAACATGCCTTTGAATTATTAGCTCTTGGTAATAGATTAATTAAAAAATAAAAGTAAATTATTCTTGAGTGGAGACCGCGTCTCGGCAAACGTAATGTAGGACGCCCTCAGGCCAGGTGGAGTAATGATTTGCGCAAGATCGCTGGCAGGAGCTGGATGCGAGAAGCCGAGGATCGACCTAAGTGGCGTGAAATTGGAGAGGCCTATGTCCAGCCGTGGACTGCGATAGGCTGATGATGATGATGAAATTATTCGAGCTATCTATCACATATTTATTGAAATACTGGTTGTTGCCCGCGATTTCGTACGCAGAGAAACTGTCCAAAAAACGTGTGATAAAAACAACCTAGTAATGTGCAAATTTTTCGTATGGTATATCGTGCTAAATTTCGTCTCATAAACCAACTAAAAATGCAATTCTTTAAGTAACTGCCTAATCATCCCACTGCAGGGAAAAGGCCTCGCTCATTGAATTCAAGTTACCACAGCAATGATGGGTACTGGCATAATCACCACGCTTGCCAAATGCGGGTTGGTGATCACAAACCCGAGCAATGTTCGAAAATTCGAAACTTTTTGTTGCCCGACCCGGGTATCGAACCCGGGACCCCGAGATCTTGACCTGGTATTTAAACCACCAGACCAACGGGGCGTTACAACAATAAAAATCGCTCACCCTATGTAAGAATCTTATATACCCACAACCTTTCTTTTACCAGCCGACAGCTGCAACTTTATTCAACGAATTAAAGAAATTTCGTTTTCAACTTTCTATTTAAATTTCTATAACAATATGGATTTAATGATATCGCGGCAATGGTATATGTACTTATGGGTTCTGATTAAAGAAAGTAATATTACCTTATCAGTTTTTTTAAGACGTTCAAAACATCATTGGCTTCACAAACAATAACTTTCCAGTAAAAAGATCACAAATAAAATTAAATGAGCCAAAAAAAAGAAGGCTACCAAATTATCGGTAATTGCTTTCAATGAAAAATAACACGGCACATTTTCCAACGCTACCCAATTATAATTAAAATAGGTATTTTACTTGGCTCATGAATTCGGTATCTTTTTTTACACCGCTTATAATAATCAAATTGCTTTTTTGTAAATGTTTATCCATCGTCCACAAAGCTGTTTATTTACTTTGACATATTGGTATGCATGAACACATTTTAACCGACCAAAAATTACAGTTTTTAATTTGACTAGTTGTTTTATTGTATTTCTCTCAAAATTAATATCTCATAGTTCTGATTTTATTATATTCTTTTGTTTAGACGTAGATGATATTTTAATGTTAGTCGCATTATTTTCCTAAACAGGCTACAAATAAAATTATTTTTCGCAAAAAACATTATCGATACAGATACAGGATAAATGACTTATTTTTAATCATTTCCTAACAAACATGATTGCCGATCGTCAAGCATAAAATTGAAAACATAGTAACAAAAATACCTTACAAAAAACTTATAAATATGCTACTTTTGAGTCAAACAACAAACAACCATCGTAACTCAGACTCAATTTTGTCGATCTGCATTAACAGTTAATTTTATTTAAATAGTAATTCCAGGACAGGCCTACTTATTATCCTTGAAACATGTATTATGTAACCCGTTCCGTTTTTTTGAGGAACAGAAAGAAAATATATATAATTTGAAATTCAAAACGTGACGGATCGAAATTCATATGATTTTTTCGCTTTTCTTTATGTAAGAAACACAAGAAAATACCACCCAATATTGAGGTGGTCTAATTTCAAAAACTGTCTGTCTAATTTCAAAACTTCCAATCCAGTCGGCATCCCAGGTGAAAATCGGCGAAATACAGGGTGATGGTGTATTCCACACGATGCAATAAGCTACAATTTGTCAGGTCGCGTCCGCTCGTGTACAGCTCACGGGCAATATTTGGCTTAAGGCCAGGTTAGGAGCAACCTACACTAAAAGCCATGCGAAGACAAACTCCGTTCGGCTCAACTTAGCTTATATGCTAAGATCATAACACCCCGTCGGCCCAGTGGTTTAAGTACTGGACAGAAATCTCGGGGTCCTGAGTTCGATTCCCAATTCCGAGATCGGGTGGGGCAATAACAGTTTCGATTTTTCAATTATTCAAACATTGCACGTAATAATTGTGATCATCAACCCGCATTTGGCAAGCGTGGTTGTTATTGCAGTGGTAGGTAACTTGAATTCAATGATAGAGGCCTTTGCCCTGCAGTGTGATTTACTATACTACAGTCAGTAAAGTAAAATCTGTTTTATTCCTGCAAATAGGCCCCTGTAGGCACTCTTACACGTCCCAATATTTAAACCTGCCACTCTTTATAAATAAATAATAAATAATAAATATTTTAAGACATGCCTCACTGGACCACACAGAGCCATCTAGTCCCAAATTAAGCTACTATTAAGTACCCTGTCGTGTGGGGTACTAGACAACCGATAAACTTACATATATACTTTTTTTTTGTAAATACATACTTATAATACATAGAAAACACCCAGACCAGTACAAACAGACATGTTCATCTTTATGTAATCTGAATGGCAGGATTCAAAACTTTTTATATTTATACACCGTGCACTTTCAACCTCCCGACAAATTAAGCCTACGTTATGTAACCACTTTGTATAACATCTTGCCAGAGCTATTTATTTTTTTTCAAAAAAATATCTTCGAAAAATATAAAGTATTTATTCAGTTATTCATTTTGAAACCCGCTGTGACGCACACGAAGGTATATATGTAAGGTTCATTCATCCAGGACCCGGCCGAAGCAAAGTAATACGTCCTTGCGCGTCAAAGCATTATTCAAAACTAGCTGTTGCCCGCGACTTCGTCCGCGTCAATTTCTATTATTATGATCGCGACTATTTTTGCAACATTTTTCACTCATGCTTCGCTCCTATTGGTGGCAGCGTAATGTTATGTAGCCTAAAGCCTTTCTCGATAAATGGACTATCCAAAGCAAAAAGAATTTTTCTAATCGAACCAGTACTTCCAGAGATTAGCGCGTTCAAACAAACAAACAAACAACTTTTCAGCTTTATAATATTAGTATAGAGTAATGGTCTTATTTTTTACATTTTTCTAAGACTATTTTGATTATAAAAAAATTAAAATTACACTGCCAAGATGTTATATACAATGGTAACATAACGTGGGCTTCGTTTTTCAGGTGGTCAAAAATGCACAGTGTATTATCTTAATGCCAAGATTCGCTTCGCTATCATTGGTCAATCAGCTTCACTTCTGGCCACGTCTGGTGACCACCTCGTTTACAATTTAACTTTAGGCTGCCCGCCCAGGTCCGACTTTTTGTAGGACCGATAATCGGGCTGATTTTACTATAGTAGGTAGCAGCATACACAATTATGACCGATTTTTTGTAGGACGTGTGCGTTGCTCCATTGCTCTCAGTACGTTCTATTTTTCTCCTACAATAAATCGGTCACCGATTATCGGACGTGGGCGGGCAGCCTTATTGGAGCCGAACTGTTACACAGAATGACTTTTACATCATCTTCAAAAATTTTTATATGCATTCAGTATCGTATTTATAGCCCATTTATGAAGTAAATAATGTAAATCAAGTTTTCACCCGAAAATATTTTACGCAACATAGTTTTTGATTTTTACGCTTTTAAGCCTGTTAAGGTATGAAGGGAAATCAAAAACTTATGAATAGTATCGTAATGAATGAATGAGATGCATATCATCGCGTAAAAAAAGTGTTGCTAGGAGGCCGTATCAAAAATTTTAGAGTTTTGGCGGACATTTTCTAAGTGCTTTATCTTGACATTTTTCTACTGGGCTATACCAAAAGAAAAAAATACGTCATTTGTTTTTTGTCACGTGGATTGCTATATTAAGATTTGGAAGGTGGTTAAAATTTCATCCTGTATAGGCGGGGACAAGACAACTTCCCGTTTGGAATGTCCAAACTAAGTTAGAGCGGAAGAGAGACCGTGACTTGAATGCTGATAAAACTAGCCTTCAAAGTTAAATCGGTATGTGCCAAATAATTGCATATAAATCATTTAGTTTATGATAGGCGTGAATGCGTGATTGAATCAGAAATGAGGAAATCCTTAGGATAACTAAGATAATCGACATCACTCGAAGAATTTCGTAGAAAGAAGTGGCAGCGACACATAGTAGGAACAACCGATGGCCGTTGGGGCGGAAAGGTTCTCGAATGGCGACCGCGCACTGGACGACCATCTGTGGATAGCCCCCCACCAGGTGGACCGACAATCTGGCGAAGGTCGCGGGAAGCCGCTGGATGCTCGGGACTGATCTTAGTAGAGATCCCTATGGGAGGCAGGAGTCCAGCAATGGGCGTCGTTGTAAAAAAATATTGAAGTAACGACCAATAATTATTCCACTGATTTACTATTGTTTAACAAAAAACGTGTGACCAAGGATCACTTTACAAACAACATTTGAAAAACTAATCATTTGACAAACTTTCATTTCGCAAACTTTTTGCTCTAAAAATAATCGTTTGACATAATACAGGTTTCGCAAATGTTTTACTTAGGAAATATTCCAACTGTAAAATATTATTTTAATAATGTTCACATGACTAAATAATTCGTTTGCCAAATTGGTGATTTTACAAAAAGTTAGTAGATAAATTATTAGTTTGTAAAAATACACACACACATTTTAAGGGGTCTTTTCAACGACTTCCTTTGAAGTAATAGGCACTAGTATTGTATTTTTTTTTTAGTCAAAAGTTACTTTATTTAGTTTTTGATACAATACAAAAATAATTACGCAATAATATGACTATACTTAAGAGCTATAAACAAAATAAAAAGTGGGAAAATAATCGGCAATTTCATACTTTAACTTTAACATATTATCAGTGACTTATTTATGCCTTTTTGAGGCGCTCGGCGGCCGCTGCCGCGGAACGTTTGCTACGCTCTCTCGCCTTCACGCCTTTGTATGGTCACTGTTCTAACCTAACCTAACCTACACTTTTTCTAACCTACTGGACTTTTAAGGCAATCAAATAACATAAACACACATTTTGCGTTCCATTACGAGTTAAATCTATTTTAAAAATACCTAAAATCGTCACACTTATTGCACTATGCTTTTGTACTACATGGATTGGACAGATTGTTGTATTAACGTAGATTTTGGTAAATAAAATGTTTACTAAGCAATGCATTTTGTCAAATGTTATTTATGCTATAAGTTGTTTTGCCAACTAATATGTTTAAAAAATAATCAATTTGTGAAGTAATTTTTAGCATAATGATTTTTTTTTAGTAAATATATTGTCTCATGAGTAGTTTATTGAACAATAGTTTGTAATATGATAAATTTATCATGTATAATTTTGTCAAAAGTTATTTTTCAAATAAAAATTTGTTATTTGTTTTTTGTCAAATGATTATTTGACAAAAAACATAATTACCTTGCAAATTGCGGGTTGGTGCTCACAAACCCGAGCAAGGTTCGAAAATTCGAAACTTTTTGTTGCTCAACCCAGGGATCGAACTCGGTACCCGAGATCTTGGCCCGGTATTTAAACAACTACACCGTTGATTGTGATGAAATAATGTGATTCATTTTCCTTTTTCGTTAGGTATATGTACATTACAACGACCGTCCGTTGTGCTCAACGCAACAAAATCCTTCAAATTTTCGCAAATGTTTAAGAGAGCGGAATTCACTTTATTAGCTTTGCTTCGAGCTTTTGTTATTAACGGCAGGGATTTTCGTCCCTTTAATTGAATGTTTCAAAGTCTTTTAAGATTTATTTGTGGACCGTGATTTTTAGCATGTTCTTATTTATAAGATAAAGTTTTTCAAAAGTTGAAATCATCCTCGAAGAAAAAACTACACGGGTAAACTACACGTAGAAGAAAGACAACTTTTTAAAACTCTTTCCCTTTTAAATATTAAGTCAAAAAATTGCGTCAACATCCTCCTTTTTACAGTATGTTGCTTATGGCAGTAGACTGTTGCCGGCTGTTGATGATGAAGATACCAAGTTGGCCTGCACCAATTGGGATATTTTTTTTGTTTGTAATGTTCAGTTAAAGGTTTATATTGAAAAAAACATTGATAATTGCATAGAAAAAATGTTTTAGAAAGATCCACTTGAAAATTAATGTGCAATCATGGTCATTTAATGAAAGTTTACTCAATCATACATGAGGTACCTACTGGAAAGTTTCGTCAAAACCTGTTAAGTAGATTTTTCGTGAAAAAGTAACAATACATCCTCACAAACTTTGCATTTGTACGCGTCGAATCGAAAATTCTTCTTTCTCTTATATCAAAGTCTCTACTACATTTCCTTTAAGTTTGCTCTCCGTGACGGAGCTAAAATAAAGTAAGGGACACTCTCAGCTCTTGAATTGCTTGCTTCCCGTCCCTGCTGCTATCTGACAACAATAACGAACTGGAAGTATATCCGTGAAGTTTCACCAGGGGTGTATTGAGGAAAGCCTGGGGCCTTATTCAGCTATTTCAATCGCAGTTCGATCTTGATTGAATTGGACGATTTTGACGTTTACGAACTGTCAAAAACCTGCAAATCAATTACGATTGTGATACGATTTGGTTACGCGAATTAGGGGACAGGGCCCTACGGCGAAAATGGTATAAGTTAGGATAAGATAATTAAGCGTTTACTCGGTGCAAGCAAATTATGATGACACATTTAAAGAAACGAAAATATGACTATGACTATTGTTCTACCAAATACATATCTATACTAATATTAAGCTGAAGAGTTTGTTTGTTTGTTTGAACACGCTAATCTCAGGAAGTTCTGGTTCACACATTTTGCGTTAGCCGCACACGGATAGTCCATTTATTTAGGAAGGCTTTAGGGCCTAAAGCCTAAAGTTTAGGCTATATAACATCACGCTGCGACCAATAGGAACGAAGTATCATTGAAAAATGTTGCAAAAATAGTCGCGATCATAATAACAGAAATTGATGCTGACGAAGTCGCGGGCAACACCTAGTTTATTATAAGTACAGTTCTTCATCAATACTCGGCTGGACATACCTCTCCAAAAAGAGGATTTTTGGGTAATCGCCATGCTTGGTAGGCTATTTAGCTATCATAATTTGCTCAATGGTGTGAAGATGACGCTGCTGCTCGTCTTCTTCATAAATTACTCCTTCGATTGCCTTACAATACCAATAGGATAAGGGAGTGTGGGGTGCTATTATATTTTAATAATATCACACATCAAAGCTACCCCTTGTTATGAAATATTTATAATCACTGCATCTGCAACAAATTCGGTCGCATTATATATAGGTAAACTTATATGATATCAGTTAGAAAATAACTATTTTTAAAGTTCCTTAATCAATAATAAAACCTTCCATACAATCTGTAATATTTATTGAGTATTTGTACTTGTACTATTTTATATATTCTGTGGTATGAGTAGGTACAAAAAGAAGTATCTATCTAAACACGATTCCTTGAATAAAGTTTTGCTTACCTTTTTTTTTAAACACATTGTAATAATAGCAATTAAAAACAGACGGCAGCTGAAATGTACCCATGTGTTAGAGTCATGTTTGGTTAATAGGTTCTGGTTCTTTAACATTAAATACTTTGTGACTTTGAAATTCGATATATGGGCCCCGAAGATCCTGGATGCAGTCCTGTTCTGCCGCGACAGAAAGAAAGTACATTCCACCGAGTGTTCTTTAAGTTCAGGATTACTTTTAGAAGAATGGTTCCCGGTGACCATTGAGGAAATGGATTTCGATTTTTGTATTGTTTCCTTTTAATTTAAGTTAGCCAGTTTTATCTATTTTTTTACCAACTTTAATCGAATGAAACGTTTTCTCAATAGATAGAGTTAGAAATGAGTGCAAGTTACTTAACTTTTGCAAGTCCATTATATTTTATACGTCTAATGTTAATCAATACAAAATGCGTCGGCTTAAAATCTAAATTTGATCCTTTTAAACTATTTTGAGCATTTGCAATAGTACAAATTGTATTATTTTTAATAAATAGTCTGAATGTTATTATCCTTGAAGAAAATTTTTGATTGCCTTAGCTCAGATTGGAATTCATTGGAACTCAAGATCTATGCTATCGGGACGTCGACTCCTCTTTGATATCAAGAGTTCTTTTTCCGTACTGAAAAATTATTTGTGGCGGTTTCTGACGAATATATTTTAAGTATGTTCTATGTTGCGCTGTGAGTCGAAGTTTTATAACAAATTCGTCGACACAAATAATATCTGAATCATTAACACTTCTTTAGACTTGCTTACGGCGCGGCGGTCGGCATAACAATAGTTAAATCCATTATGGCTCATCAAAGCATGAGCATTAAGTGGTAGTTTTATAACTGTGATCCCTTTTCCATTAAAACCGATATCGAAAAGCGTTTTTATAAAAGGTAAAGTAACAGCCTATAATCATCCCACTGCAGGGAAAAGGCCTCCATCATTGAATTACATTTATTTTACCACAGCATTGATGGGTGTACTGGCAGAATCACCACGCTTGCCAAATGCGGGTTGGTGATCACAAACCCGAGCAACGTTCGAAAATTCGAAACTTTTTGTTGCCCGACCCGGGATTCGAACCTGGGACCCCGAGATCTTGGCCCGGTATTTAAACCACTAGACCAACGGGGCGTTAAATTATATATTATAAAAGGTAAATTATAGTAATTAACTTATTTCGAATTTGAATATGCAATTACATCCACACATACATTGGCGTTTAAAATATAAGTAAGCATTCCATTGCTTGACTGAGTCTATTGTTACAGGCGGTGTCTGATTCCATGCTGGTGGAGCTGAAGGCGTGCTTCATGGAGGCGTACGATGACAACCAGGACGGAAAGATTGATATTAGAGAGGTAGGTATATTACAAACCTGCTAACTCAAATGAAACGATATTTCTTTGTAACTGTATAACTTTAGCTATAGCTTTGAAAGAAGCAAATTGTAGTAATCGGTTTGAACCCAAATTATTAGGATAAAAGTAAAGCAAACTATAAATCATTGAACTACGCCCTGCAGGGCAAAGGCCTCCATTACTGATTTCAAGTTACCAATGAAGGGTACCGGCTTATGCCTCTGTTCATCACCACGTTTGGTAAATACGCATTGGTGATCGCAAACCCAAACAATGTTCGAAATTCGAAACTTTTGCTGCCGGACCCGAGGATCGAACCCGGGACCCCTAGATCTTGGCCCGGTATTTCAACAATTAGACCAACGGGACTTTACATTATTAGAATAGGATATGATTTAGGTATCGACAGTGGTCCAGTCAAATTAGCAAGTCCATTTCGGGCTTGCTTTCCGATCGGGTCAATTCAGGCCAAGATCTTTACTAAAATGGTGTAAATTTTTATTTATAATTGATATTCTTACTGTTTCAGCTAGCACAACTGCTGCCGATGGAGGAAAACTTTCTGCTTCTTTTCCGATTCGACAATCCTTTAGAATCAAGCGTCGAATTCATGAAAGTAAGTTTATCAAAAACATAAAAACGACGTATTCCACTTAGAGCACCCGCCCGAATAGCACCTGCGCGAATAGCACCTGGCCTAGTCCACGAAGAGCACCTATCTATATTTGGTGCTCTTCGTGGATTCAAATTTCTTTTTACATTTTTGTCCACGAACAGCACCTACAAGGCTACTACACAGCAGCCTAGTGCTGGCAGCTAATATGTATTTGATAGACAGGACGTTATTAAATGAAAGATTCTTATATACGAAAGTATTTGTATTAAATTCAAATTATTCATTCACAAGATACACGTAATTACAATGATATTGGATTGTACAGAATGAATCAGTGTAAATTGCTCTAGCGGGCATGTGAATGTCAATTTTATAATTTCAAATTAATTGGGCAATTATTAATTATTATTTTAAATGACAAATCTTCCAAAATCTTAATTACCTACATTAAATTGTCAAAAATAAATTAATTAAATGTCAAACATGAGTATTTCTCTAATATTACAGATTGTCAATAGGAAATAAAATCACAATGTCAATAATAAATGATTCTGAAAAGTTGAAAATGTAAGGTACAATAATATACGTTCAAGTAATTTTTATCGATATTTTTCATTTAATAACGTCCTATCTATCAAGGTGCTATTCGGGCGGGTGCTCTAAGTGGAATACGTCATAAAATCATAAAGAGCCCAATTTTTTTTTTTAATGTAGAGTCCTTATTAAGAAAAACCTACACTTAAGTATTTGTATTGTAAATAGATAAAGATAAATAAAAATTGTTATATCGTATCATTTTGGAAATAAAATCCGACTAAATAAATACTCTACATAGAAATACATAGACCTAACTGCCTGCCTACCAATAAATCCATACTAATATTATAAATGGGAAAGTGTGTGTATCTGTTTGTTTGTCCGTCTTTCACGGAAAAACGGAGCGCCGAATTGACGTGATTTTTTAAGTGGAGACAGTTATAAATAAATAAATAATTAAGACATGCCTCACTGGGCCACACAGAGCCATCTAGTCCAAAATTAAGGTACTATTAAGTTCCCTGTCGTATGGGGTAGTAGACAACCGATATTCTTACTTATATACTTTTTTTTTGTAAATTCATACTTATAATACATAGAAAGCACTCAGACCAGTGCAAACAGACATGTTCATGCACACAAATATTTATACTGTGCGGGGATCGAACCCGCGACCCATGGCTCAGAAGCAGCGTTAATACCGCTGATCCAAATGGTCGTCGTTGAAAAGTTGGAGAATGACAAAGGCTACCTTTTGTCTCTTTATTTTAGGACCTGTTATTGGCTTTTTGATACCTATCTGTTATTGTTTTTTATGTTGCATTAGCTGTTGGTCTTCCGAATATTAAATAAATAAATAACCCCCCACTTTCCTCAAATGGGGGGTGGAAGTTTGTATGGAGCTTTCCGCAATTTTTAAGGTAATAAGCTAAAAATTGGTATGCGGACTATTTTTGACTAAATAAAAAATTGTGTATATTTTTTTTAAATCCGCCTCCAACACCTTAAGTGGGGGTGAAATTTTATTGTTACCCCGAACTTAAAGCGAGTGAAGCAGCGGGCAAAAGCTAGTATCTAATAATCTATTTAACCTGTGAAAGCTTTGGAGTTATTTTTGGTAACTAAAACGTGTGACCCTCATGTTTGACCTTTAGATAAAATTAACTTAATCGATATTCCAGATTTGGAGAGAGTACGACACGGATGGCAGCGGGTACATAGAAGCTGACGAACTTAAGGTAAATATGTAATACTAGCTGTTACACGCGACTTCGTTCATTAGACTGATATTATAATTGCAATTAAGTTGCTGAAATATCATATCAAGTAAATTAACCCTATGTTATGCCTCGACCCCTAAGCTACCACTATGCAAAAAATCATGATGGTTTTTTTTCTGGGAATCTTATGTTTTTCCGGTATAAAAAATATATACCTGGGTAAAGTATTGCCTATATTCTATTCCAGAATATTTATAATCTATATATCTCTGAGTTAAATTTCAATTTTCAACTTCAGCCGTTCTATTGTATTGAGTAACAAACATCCAGCTAAAATTCTGAATTTTTAATATTAAGAGGAAACACTACGGGCGAGAGAATTAAAAATTGGTATTTGTAAAATCTATTGCTGTCGCGCAGTGCCAAACGCCTTCGCCGTAGAGTGTGATAGAGACAACTGCTTCCTGGACCGAAAATACCTACTAAAAGCACACCAAATCAACGTTTCGTAGTCCCCCGATTACTTTTCCAAAACAAGACCGATTTAAATACTTTTTTCATTAAAAACTAAAAAAAAGGCTTTGGCCGTGTACGTATGTTCTCCTTTTTTTCTAAAATTTAGCCGAATTTGTTTTCTGGATGTTTGAACACAGCGGAAAATATGGCGAATATTTCGATTATGAGGGCTCATATCTTTTTTATTAATTAATTTATGAAAAGACAGAAAACATAGAAACATGCTAATAGTGGCCATAGATTTTTGTAACAAAAATTATTGCTCTACTGACTTCATCCAAGGAGGAAACAGGGGACTACGTTTGAATGGAAAAACGGCCCTTGTGTTTCCTCTTAATTCTAAAGGAATACTTTTTATAAGGGCCTAAATAAAAATAAAAAGTACCTATACTTACACTTTTCCTGAATTTTCATTATTATTCAAGATTCGTACTGCCGGAGGCGATCTTAATTTATTTGCGTTAAAAAGGTTACAAAGGTGGTGAGTATAATTAAATTTTGTATTAAATATTGTTTAATATTTTCTCTGCCTTTTCATCTTTGCCTTCATCAAATTGTTTGACTGTCTTACGAGTTACAGTCGATAACAAATTAGCAAGTTGGTATTCGTATTAAAGCTATTTCTACCGAAAGTACCTATGTGGGTTAGTATTCATCATCAATTTCAACAACCCATATCAATCCATTGCTGGATTCAAGACTATCAAAATGGAGAATTTTGCCACATTCGCCACGCTTGACAGGCGAGCTGGCGATCATAGTTTGGCCAATTTTGGAGAGAAGACGTTGCAGTCCGTCTTCTTCTTGTAGTACCTATCTGTTCTAGTATGTTCTGTGACTGTCGCCTCTCACGACAACTATAGAAAGAGAAGAGGTACTATTTTCTTTATGTGACGGCACCACACGGCACGACTTAGCAAAAGAGCATAAAAATATGCCTTTTTTCTTATAAAGTTTTCGTATATGGCCAAAAATGAGCCAAAACCGGCCTATATTAACAAATACTTATGAGGTACGAGTAACTGTGATGAAATCATTGTTTTTTTTAATTTCATACTAAATTCAAGGACAATTTTTTTTTTATATGTTGATATAAAAAAGCTGACATTGCCATTAGTACCTATTAGCTGCATTAGGCTTGTAATAGGTACCATTTGCCTAAAACTTGTTTTTTTATATTAGGTCTTTACCTATAAAATTGCCATTTTGTATGAAAAAAATTGAATGAATTTTTTCATGTATTTTTTATTTGTATTACCGAAGTAATCACTCATGCAATCAATGCATCTTTGCCAACGCAGTGGCAGTTTATTGATGCCCTTCTTAAAGAAATCAGCTAGACGGGAGGCAACAAATTCTTCAAAGGCAATTTGTACTGCCTCTCGGCTGTCGCGCGTTGTCGTGCAGGAGCGTCAGGAGCGGTCAGTGCGATTGACCAATGCTGGTTGGAGATGTGCCAGCTTTTCCATCATTGTGTTCAGTTCTTCACTGTACACATCTGGAGTAATGCTCACCCAACAATGCTTTGGTAAAAAGCTCGCGGCGCTAGGCCACCAAACAGTGGCCTTCACTTTTCTAGGGGTAAGTTTTCGTTTAGGGCATTGTTTAAGTGCTGAACCAGGATCAAACCAAACTGCTGAGCGCTAACAATGCGGTTCAAAATTCCTTCATTTGTGTGTCTGTTGAGCAGTGCAAGGCACGTCTCGACGCGTACTTCGCGCTGGCGATCATTGAGTTCGTGGGGCACCCATTTGTCAAGCTTTTTACCTTGCCAATTTGACGCAAATAGACCAATATTGTTGTGACGCTAACGTCGAAAGCTGCTGCTAATTCAGCCGTAGATTGTGTATCATCAGCTTCCACAATCGCCTTTAATTCGTCATTGTCGACCAAAGTTTTCGGACGACCGCGAGGTTTATTTTTCAGGTCGAAATTTCCAGAACGGAAGCGAGCAAACTAATAACAGGTGGTGCGTTGGTTGGTAGTGTTAGCTACGTAAACGTCGTTGATGTTGCGTGCCGCTTGTGCCGCGTTGCTGCCACGACGGTACTCATATTCCATAATTACTCAATTTTTTAACGTATCTATCATGATGACGAAAAAAATTGAAATGCGATGGAAATGTAATACTAATCAATAAACAAATGACTACTTTGGAAAAAGAATTCCATGTTTTTAAAATTAGAATTAGAATTCTAAGCCAAACAAAAAATATTTTGATTTGAAATGGCCAGTACTGCAGAACGGCAATTTCAAAGACCCATAATATTATTAAAGTAGGTACCTATTAACATGTTACTTGTGGTTTGTAGTACGATTTACCGAGCACCCTGTAAATTACAAAAAAAAACTGAAACGACGAAATCATGACATAATATATAGACTTAGTTAAAATTTTGTTTTACTTACAAAGTTTTAAACAGGTTTTTTGAGCTCCGATTTATTGTCTAAACTT
This sequence comes from Anania crocealis, assembly GCA_949315895.1. Classification (NCBI taxonomy): domain Eukaryota; kingdom Metazoa; phylum Arthropoda; class Insecta; order Lepidoptera; family Crambidae; genus Anania; species Anania crocealis. The sequence goes on from OX438871.1 coordinate 9,188,260, forward strand.
TCTTTTCCCCAGAACTTCCTCCGCGATTTATTGAAAGAAGCGAAGAAAATCAACGACGTATCTGAAGACAAACTAATTGAATACACGGACACTATGGTGACTATTTCATCTTCATCATCTGAACCATCTATAATTTGTTTATTTATTTATTGAGAAAATCAACAGCACATACATAACAATTACTTACGTCTGGTATAAAACTATAGAGTATGGCCAATAACAGATTTCCCTCTGAATAATCAGTAAGTACCTACTATGGTAGTAAAAATTTTGACTGAGATTAAAAGAATTTGTTAGTAAAAGATTTAAAAAGGCAAACAACATAATTACACAAATAAAACATTTAAATACATTTTGTCATCTGCTGGATCTCCGTCAGGATCAGTAGGCATTGTCATCTCCATATTTTTCCATAATGACGATGCCCTACTGCGCCCCTGTATGTTGTAATGTTATAATATGTGGATAAAATAAACTCACTATGTCGATGTAAGCAAAATGTACTGGTTGGCTAGATATATTTAGGTGGTCTTACCGCTGTAAGCGATTTCTTTAAAAGACAGCTTACAGAGAAAACTGATATTTGATAATTTCGGGACTCAATTAGTTTTTAAAACAATCTAACCAAACTTAATCAATCGTTTTCTTCCTTAGCTTCAAGTTTTCGATTCCAACAAAGATGGGAGGCTGCAGTTATCTGAAATGGCCAAGTAAGTGAATTACACACATTTTATGTACGAATCATGTTTTATACAGAATGACACTTTCATAACCGTCAATTTTTTTTATTGGCGTTAAGTATCGTATTTAGAGACCATTTATAAAGTAAAAAATGTAGTTCAAGTTTTCACCCGAAAATATTTTTCGCAACATAGTTTTCAATTTTTACGATCTAAGCCTGTGAAGGTATAAAGGAAAAATCAACAACTTATATTAGGTATATGAATGAGCATCGCGTATAAAAAGTGTTGCGAGGAGGCCGTATCAAAAGTTTTAAATATTTGGCGGACATTTTTTAGGTGCCTAATCATTAAAGATATATTAAAACTAAAATTATAAGCCGGTTGGTGATCACAGTTCGTCACTCTGGTGGGGAGAAGACGCTACTGGCGATCTTATTTTAGTAACTAGTGACGACCTCCGTGGCGGAGTGGCGTGCACACCGGTTTTCAAAGGGTCGCCTACACCGCGTTCCCGGGTTCGATACCCGGATGGGCCAGTGCAGAAAAAAGTGTTTGTAATTTTCTCGGATCTGGGGGTTTGTGATACATTCATTGTTACTGATTTTCACAATACGAGCGCTTCAAATAGTCAATTTGGGATCGGAACAATGTATGTGACGTTGTCTACATTTATTTATTTTTTATTCCTTATGACATGACGCATGAAGCATACAGATCTACTAAACGACCACAACAATAAGGCACATGACAGCTTAGAGTTCCTTGGTAATTAGGCAGGGGTCTGCCTTCAGATCATATAAAGAAGGACATATGAAATTACTCGTAAATCCTTAGCGAACCCGTGTCTCCGAATTATTTATGTGTGCAACGCAACTACAATAACACTGTTGTAAGCATAAGGATCACACTATATCAATTTACAACGCTCATTGGTGCGCACACAAACATGGACCCAATCACAGCGGCTACCACTTACTCGCTTACACAATGCATCATTTAATTTTGGTGTGTGCAAATTAGTGTGTCGCTACAAAGTGTGGTCGCGACGCACACGTCGGGCAGTGAACGCTTTGCTTAAACCTCGATACATTGCGCAGTCGCATAGTACTCACAACACATATACATTGATGTTTTCATTAAATAATTCGCCGCGGTGTACAATAGTTCCGTTTGCCCATATTGGATTTGCACTCGCCACGCCCCCATTTCATATCTATTTCTTTATATGATCTGAGGGTCTGCCTAATATTAATTGAAACGGTGATTTATTACATTAGCATAATAATATTCTGTATGTATTTAATACTATTTATATTAAAAAAAAACTTATAACAACAAACTAACAAGGAAAAATACAACAGAATATAAATTAACCTTATTAAAGACCGGAGAAAGAGACGCGGTGCGGGCGCCGAAACACAACCTGTCTTGCGCCTAAATGTTCTGGTCAAGTAGTACTACAAAATAAATAAATCTTTATATATTAGTTTTCCTAACTCGATTAGTTCCAATGTATTACAGATTGCTACCAGTAAAAGAGAATTTCCTCTGCAGACAAGTTTTCAAGGTAAGTGGAACTTCATTTTGCATCTATCATTACTCCGCCATCTTGCCGATCAGACAATCGAGAACATTTAAGTTTCTATTGCTGATACTCGTACATATTGTTAATAAACATATTTGATTATTCTTATAATCAAACTTGAAATACTTAAATAACTGACATATGAAATAAATGACATAAAATTTCCAAACCTTTTATCATGAAAATTTACGAATAAAAAGCGTAAAATTGTTTGTGGCTTACTTCACTTTGAAATTGAGTTCATTCAAATAGCAAAAAAAAAAGAGTTCAGTCAACTACGGCTGTCTGTTGTAAAGATTGTGATCACTGAACAAGTGAGGGGGCGTCCATAAATTACGTGAGATGTTTAAGGGGGGGAGGGGGTCGAATCAAGTCTCATCTAATCTTACGTTGGAGAGAGGGGGGGTCTCGGCAAATATCACGCAATTTTTTTCTGATTAAATAAAAAAAATTATACTACTAGCGGACCCGACAGACGTTGTCCTGTCTTAACTATGAATATTGATTAAGAAATGGTTTATATAAAAAAAAATACCCATTAGTTAATATTATTATGCTATATATTATATTAGCAGCACACATTCTGTCAATGTTATGTCAAACTCCATACATTAAAAAAGTTTAAATTGTCAAAAGCGATAAGGTTACATTACAAACAATTTAGTATGGTGATTAAGTTTTCTTCAATTTTCTAATTTCCCGCACAATTTTCTTAATTTTTTCTTTCATAAGAACATTCTCCTGACAATAACAAACAAAACAAAAAAAGAATTAGCATAATCAGTACAGCCGTTCACGCGTGATGCGATGACCAAGGGAAATAGGGATTCATTTTTATAAATATAGATTTTGGTCCATTTAATCTAGATTGTACGTGCTTAAGATTTAATCTTAAACGTAATCGTAATACGATTAAGATCATTCACTAATTCATTCGAAAGAAAATAATTTTATTCAAGTTTACGTAAGAAACCCACATTTTGAAAAATCTCACGTGAGATTGGGGGATGTGGGAGGGGGTTGAATAAAATCTCACGACATCTCACCAGGGGGGGAGGGAGGGACAGAAAATTAAAAAAAAACCTCACGTAATTAATGGACGCCCCCCCCTAATCACTGCGTTTTGTGATGTAAGTAGTATCCGTGCGTCGTCAATTATGTTTGACACACGGACATTTCAAGGATTTTTCGTCGTGCGTAACATCCTTATCATGTCAAAAAATAACATGAACAGCAGGATTCAGTTAGTACCCCATGATTCCATTGCTTTTCATTCAACTAAGATTGACTGGTGGAGAATGCTGTAGGTTTTGTATTGAAATCCCAAATGCACTCTTGTGTTTAATCATATCAATGTTAGGACTTTATAATTTATTATAAAAAAATTATATTAGTGTAAGTTATAGAAATTTTACTATACACAATTCTGAATTGAGAACTTACACTTTTTATCGTTGGATGAAAATTTAGAAATTTGCTAGAAATGTGTTCTTGCTCTGTAGTCTGCATACTCACGCACTTTCCGCCGCACATTTCAGATTTCATTTTCTTTTTTTTTTATCAGCATTCTGAACGCACCGCATTAAATAAATAATTATACTATGAATAATAGTTACCATGGAATAACTTTACTTTAAACAATACTAACTTTTATTATATGAACATTAAATTATACATGATAATCAGTTATACAGGGTGACAAAAACATTGGAAGAAATATAAGTTGAACTACTACAGGCTTCCTAGACATTTAGTTTAAATGTGAAATGTTTAATGATAAAATTTACCGCCTTGTAAGTTCATCCATTGATTTTGTATCACCATGTAAATACGTAAATAAATCGCAATTCAATATTTGCAAATGATAACTGCAACACAAAATCAAAAATATGAATAAGCGTTTCAGACACCTAGTTTGGTCTAATTCATAATTTCCTATTAACGAATCTGTGAAGCAATTTTCCATAATCCGATGGTATCTTAAACGCTAATTATTTCTATAAATCTACAACTGATACACTTGAATCTACGTTACGACAAAAAGTATTTCAAATATTTTTCTGTAACTGATTTTGTTATTTCACTGCTCAAATTTTTACATTCACAACCATAGGCAATAACGACCTTTTTTTGTTCTATGTTTGGGAAATAGACATAGACCGTAGTGACTGTAACTGAGTACTGAAATAACAGTCATAAATAAATAATCAACCAAAAAACCTTAGATACAGACTGATTTAGATTAGATTTATATATAAAACTAGGTACACAAACAGGAAAAAGTCTTCAATAAATGAGCATCCACTGAATGTTAAGGTACTCTTTTAACTGTGTTGCATTGACCGTAAGGTTGAATTTGCATTACGGTAGTTAAGACACATTAGCTGCCTATATTTCAACTTGAACACTGCTATGTGACATTCTTGTATGGGATTGCTTATATTGTATCTATAGGTATAGCTATATCATTGAATAAATGTTATTGTTTTTGGTCCGTAAGTCCACTCTAAGCGATTATCTCGTTTAATCAATCATCACCTATACTTATGCGTCGTAATGTGGATTCAAACTAGCATGATACTGTCTGTCTGCCTGTCCTACTGTCTCTCCTAACACTAAGCTTGTCTTGCACTGCACATCCTAGGAGGGCATAGAGGTGAGTCCTCAAGCTCTAAGTCTGTTTCAATGGTTTTAAAGATGGCACTAAAAAAGCATCAGTAATATGTATTTATTTAATTCGGATAACTATGCGTAAAAAAAAATTGTCAGAAACTTCCTTCTCTCTAAGACACTCGTAACAAGTTAGCCTGTATCAGACCTTAGTATTTGTAAATTTACGAAGTTAATAGGATACTGTTGATATCTTAAAGACTCATCTTTTCTCTAATTTCCTCTCTGGTAATAATAAATCTGATTGAGAATGCTGTTGCGGCAATTTCCCTAGCCGTCGATTAACGCCTAATACATTTGCTTACACAACAGTATTCTACAATGAAAAAAAACCCGTATGCATTACTATCGAATTGACCTTATCTACATTGAAATTGTTACTTGAACCTCAGTGTTAGCATCAAACTTTACAGTAGGATACCGATAAAATGCTGTCGTTTAACCATTGAAACAATGGAGCCCAATTCTAACGTCGCCATAAGATCAAATGTGATCTAAAACTTTTTAATTATACTGTCCATCGATCTCCTACTAAACAGAAGATCATCCGCATGAAACTGTTAACAGATGATTACTTACACTCTTGTTTTGCAGAAACTTTTGTGATTATAACCTAAAATATCTGAGCTGACAACTGTTGACCTTCCTTGACCCGTAATTCGAATTCGTAATGTCTGATACCTTAAGGTGACTACTAACTTACTAAGGGCTAAGTGCTGATTCAATAAATACTAGAGGTGATTTGCTAAAATGATACTGTTCCAGTTTTTTGAGAATTGATTTTGTTTAGAAGTAATAAAATTAAATCAATTGGGGGCAGCACTTAGCTCTAGTAGTCCCCTTAATCGATTTTCCTACATAAACTTTAATTTATAAAGATCCATATTAACTGAGTTAAGTTTTACATTAAGTATACATAATTTGATGTTGGTTTAAGAGCTTGCTTCCAAAACATACAAAAAGGACCAACAGTAATAGAGGTTACTCTGTGTAATTTAGTTATTCTGTGTCCGAAATGCGAAATATCTTATGGCGATGCGAAAGATATTATTTTGGCAGCACTTCTAAATATTTGTTTGCTTATGTGAAACGTGACTTTTTGGTGGAATTTTAGAATACTTAATGTAGAAAGTATGCACTACTAAACTATGTACTTATGAACTTTTTTTTGTTATAAAAACCGGCATTATTAAAACGAGTAACTAAAATACTAAAAGTCATAGAATGTAATAATAAGTGTATGTTTTTATAAATGGTTCGTAGGGTAAAATATTCTTTATATGAGTTAACGTTTAGTTAGTGAGCTAAGTTAGTTAGTAAACAATAGAATACAAATTGTCAAATTTAATAAGACTTTAATTGAAAAAAAAAACACGCTGGGCGCCAAAATGCCTAAAGCCTAATTAGTCAAAATAATTGCCCATATTATTATACCTAAGTTGAAACTTTGCTGTACGGCTTTTTATTCACTTTTATTTTACAGGGGGCAACGAAACTAACAAAAGATGACATAGAAAGGGTATTCTCACTTTATGACAGGGTAAGTTTCCTTAAAATGTAACTGTCTATTGTAATCAATCAAACAGTAGATTCTAAACTAGTTCATGTACAGTGTATATTTTATTCATTCATTCAATTCCTAATTTTGTAAAATTGAAAAAGACGACGAGCAACATGACTCCGCGCGTGTTTAAGTTTCACAGATTTCGCTAGATGGCGTTGTGCGAAGTTAGCTCGCGCAAACATTGCGATTTTTCGTTTGATGACCTCTCTAGCTTAGCTTTCTCAACTCATACTTACCTGGCATAGGGGACACCGTGATCAAGAAGGCGGTTCCCCCAGGGCGAGGCTCCTCCATTGCACTGCGGTGGGGTTGACCCCTGCGATTATCCCTAATGTGGATAACTCGGATGCGTAATTTTTGGTAGTGGGGACTGCGTACGCGCTGTCCCCCCCAATCAAAGTTATAATAATTATATCACCATTCTCATTTACATACCATTAACGTAAAGGTTTTATTTAGGATCGGTTATTGTATCGCAAGATTGCACTTGGCAGGAAATGACCTTCATTAAAGAAAAAATGGCTATTGTAGTAGAACAAGACTTTCTATAAACTTCGTTTGATCGGTCGGAGACATACACACAAAATTTTATAAATTACTGTATTTAATTGACATAAGTGTGTTATAATTTTAAATTTGTGTTAACTGACCTTATTAACTTGATTATGTACATACATTGTTTTATTTTTGACATTATATAAATTGACATTATCTTTGTATTCGACGACTGATCTATACTAATATTATAAAGCTAAAGAGTTTGTTTGTTTGTTTGTTTGTTTGAACGCGCTAATCTCCGGAAGTACTGCTTCGATTTAAAAAAATATTTTTGTGTTGGATAGTCTATTTCTCGAGGAAGGCTTTAGGCTATATAACATCACGCCGCGACCAATAGGAGCGAAGCATCAGTAAAAATGTTGCAAAAATTATCTCGTTAATAATAACAGAAATTGACGCGGACGAAGCCGCGGGGAACAGCTAGTGTATCATATTCATGACATTTGTCCTATCATTATTAATTTACTGTAGTTCAAATTTTTTTGACTTGCATGATAAATGAACTGTATTAATAAATTAAGCCTATGTGCTATTGCAGCAGCAGTCTATCGTGCTAAATTTCATCAACATTTGTTGAGTAATAAAATCCATTGAAACTTTCGCATTTATAATATTTGTAAGATGTAGTATTACAAATTAGAATCAAACTTCAGTCTTTAAGTTTAGCCAAAATTATATTTTTTAACGTTTTAGTGTGCTACGTTATAATATTATAATTTTAACACTTCTTTACTAGCACTTAATGTTCTGTTTATAAGTTGATAATTATTTTTATTCACATTTCAGGACAACAATGGCTCCATAGAAAACGAAGAACTTCGTGGCTTCTTGAAAGACCTCTTAGAACTAGTGAAAAAGGTAATTTAAGAGTTGAAAAATGCGTAGTATTTTAATAATTTTATCAATATATTCTAAAAACTGTTCTAAAATTTAGATATTACTAATTATTAATAATATTTTTATTCAAAGAATTGTCTTTTAAATACATAATAACTAAAAATTTTCACTAATTATTCGTGTCGTAATCATAAATCCTAAAAGCTGAGGATTGGGCTCTACCAAGCAGAGGTCCATCAGTGGAATAACGTGGAAGACTGGAAGATAGTTGCTTGCTATTCTTACATGATGTGTTTTATTTTAAACTATTTCATTACATAGATTTAAAAAAATTATTGGCTTTATCATACTAAGCGTTTTGAACAAAATTTCCCTTATTGTGAAACATGTATTGCCTTTTAGTAAGATTTCGAAGCATTTTTAACATGGCCATGATCACGAAAGAAAAATATTATACTAAGAAGGCATAAACAATTACTTAACGTAAAGTACAGTAAAAAAACCAGGGGCAATTTTTTGTCACTCAAAACAGACACTACATACAAGAAATTCATACAAAAAAAAATACAATACATACAAAAAAAGCATTTACATGAGCGGTCTTGTATGTCTATCCCGTTCCAACATATGGCTTAACTGTATTCTATCTGTTGCTATTGCCAAGATTATAATTGCCAATATCAAATCCATGATTATAATTTTCGTAAACTACGTAACTTCTTACATTTCAGGACTACGACGCGCAAGACCTTCTAGAATTCGAAGAAACCATCCTCCAAGGAGTTGAATACAGCAGCGACGGGAAAATAAGTCGGAAGCAACTTACTATGATCCTTCTAGCGCTTGCCAAGCACCACCAAGAAGAAGAGCCAACCACACCATAAGCGTATACGAACGCGAACACCAGTCCGTCCCGAATATCCGAACGAATTTCTAGTGTTGCAACCTCTAAAAAATTAGGAATGTTTTTGCTGTCGCTTTTAATCTTTTTTTCTACAAAGAACGATAGCCTTTAGATGGGAAATCCAAACAGTTTCTGATCGGTGGATTTTCCCGCGCAAAAATGGCCGCCAAGATGTCTTGAAATTATTTTGTATCCTTTCTTATGCTACTCCACTGAGGTTTAACAACAAGTTGAAAGCTTTTGTTATACAGAGTATTGAACTAATGTAGCGATAATTTTAAACCGTTCGCTTGGCAAAGCCACGTGATATTTTTATACAAAATGGCTCCTTAACTTTTATAATTTCTAACAAAAAACTAGTGTTATTATTATGACAACGATATGAGTGTAAATTAAAGTGCCCGATGCCAATTATCGCAGAGCCCTCAAGAAACATTAATGTTGGTACAAAACGATTTTAATGAAAGATCAAAAGCGATTCTTAGATTAGGTATAACTTGAGCATAATTATAATTAAAAACGACTTACTAGAATCACAAATGTAGAAATAGTAATTAGAAATCTCATTCTCAATTTTTAAAGCCAAATCAAATGCCAAATATTAAAATTAGCTGCGCAATCACTTAAACGTTGCGAATATTTTCATAAGTCGTTTATCTAAAGCTACCTAGATTTTACATAACATTTTGATATCACTATAATAAATGCCACGTACATATCACACCATTTGAGAAATTCACCAATTTAATGGAATCTTAAAGTTTTCAGTACCTAGTAACAAGAGTTTTGTACTTTACTCTAATATTTTGAATTAAGTAATCTTCACATCATTTACCTACACAAGTGCAACAAATACTTATATACTTCAACAACTCGTTATCGCTGTTTTGATACATTTTTCTATTCAAACGCACAATAAATATGTAAGCATTTATAACAGTCAAAAATATATAACAAATAGTTTTTATTGCATACTATACTGGCCGAAAAGTAATTAAACTGCCCGAAGAAAATATCCCGATTTTTAAACCATACATTTTTCCATTATCAAAAAGCTTTTTGAGCTTCAATTTGTGGAAACTAGTAGAAAAAACGCATTGGAAACACAATCGAAGTCCGCTGCATAAGTTTGTCCGTGATAAGGATTATTGATATTTAAATAAAACAGCAGTTTTAAGAACCTCTCTCATGTCATTTTCAATCCAATATAATCTCATGATTATCAATGTCATAAATCAATCTCTATTTTCACACAAATTCTTAAAGTTCCTAATACTTCTTAGATTAAATCGTCGAGTCCTTAGACTAAGATTTATGCCGAATGGATGCTTACTAAATTAATCCGATTTTTAAACGTTCCAAATATTAATAGGAGTTTTTGTTAATTCATAAAAAAATACGTAATAAAAATTTTTGATCCTGAAAAATACTAAAAACCTATTATTTCTTTGTAAATGAGGCCCGAGCTTATCTATTTTGCACTGAAAATCGATATTATCTATATTGTTAGTTTTAAAAAGCTTAATAAGACGATCTCCGTGGTCGAGTGGTTTAGCACCTAGTGGCTCGCTTCGCCAGCTCTTATTTCGATCTGTCGGCCCCCGGTTCAATTTCGGAACGGGTCAATTTAGGAAAATATTTTATACAATTTCTGGAGTCTGGGGTGTCTGTGGTATATATTTTTTTGTTTTTGATTTCCATAAAACAAGTGTTTTGATAGCTATTCCGACTCTTACAACATTATTTTATCCCTAAATTAACAGTTCGTAATTCGAAAATGTAAGTAAAAAAAGTTACACTGACCTATTTTGCATTTATACTTACTAACATCAAAGTGGCATAATAGAATGGAACATTATCGCCTTATTATATTTGATTAAACAACATAATCTGCTCAAACGAGATCTAAGTTTAAAAAAAACCTGCATAGCAAAGGTGTAATAGGTACACGTTTCCAGCGCAAACTAAACTCTTTAGTACCTTCAAGCGCAAAATTAGTTATCCTGTCAACTATTTGGAACGTAATTAAATAGATTCGATGTATCTTATAAATCTCTAAATGTCTATTCATTAAAATTGTGTACATAATTCAATGTATAAAACGCATAAACCGTTTTTTAGTTATCTTTTCCCAAAGTTTGCGCTTATGTGTCGATGGGAAGACTTGATAGATTTAACTATTGGTAGACAGACACCTAATTAGAAGTGAACTATTGTTAAACACCTAATTGAAGTGATTGAATTGACCAGTGGGAGTAGGTCGATCCATTGGTGGGCTGCGACCGAATATTTAAGTGCTTCAGAGTGGTTTTTCTTTCGTCTAAAGTCAGTTAGTTCGTTCTCTTTGTATTTTTACTGTCGTGAATTTCAGTAGCACCTTCTTTAAAGATAAAAATCAAGAACAAAATCTTTTTTATTCTTCTTCTTAACTTTGGGAACCGCCGATTTATAGCAATGTTAAAGTGTGGATGATGAGCCTTATGAAGCATTTTCTGCGTCACCTATTAAATTTGCGGTGATAAAAGGGGAAGAGCATAACGTAGCAAAAGTTGGCATTTGCAAACAAGTCTTTGTTGGGCACGCTGGTATGCATCAAATAATTTACTCTTAGTTTAGACATTGTGCTCCATATACAGAGGCGTTTGCTAGCTTCTCCACTATTAAATCCAGTATATTAGGCAGTGTGAAGTCTGTTTAATAAACAAAAAAGTTGAATGGATTCAAATGTCATTCTCATGTGGGAGTTTGATTGAAGTTAGCAGTAATTGGAAAGGGCTAACTAATTTGTTTTTGGTACTTTTGTCATTGTAGTATGGACAAGCCCAAAATATTTTGTAGCCACAGTTTTTTTTTTTGTTGTATTGATATAATCTGTTTATATTCTACAAGCCGTGTCGTAATGCGTGGCATATGTTTTCAATTAGTATGTTTTATAAAGACAAGCCCGTGTTTCTGTCAAGTCTCAATAAGCAGGGCATGTCCATATTTACAATATGTTTGAGTTTTTTGAACTTGAAAAAGCTCTAGGTACCTAAGTACTCCGGTTTAGGGTGTTATTATTATAGTATAATATTATAGATATTCATGATTAGTAAGTGTTGTTATTTTTGTCTATATATTTGTAAAGCTATTGGTGTTACTTATTTTAGAAAATTGTTACCTTATTTAAACTGTATCTACAGCCTTTTAACGCTACAGATCGGATCAGCATGTCTGTAGCGTTAGAAACAACTTGGTGTTTATTTTTATATACATATAGGTCCAACGCCCACTGATGGGACGGCACGGAGTGTTTTTTAAATTGTCGATAAACTTATAGTTAAAAGTGTAAGGGTGATTGTCAGAGTTTTAACCGTAGTCTTTTTTTTCAGGTTTCGTGAAACTCTAAAAGTGCATTTCTATTTATTTGTAACATCCCTTGCCATCCCATGAGTCGTGGGACCTCATTGAGTGTACTACCACCTATATTCGTAATATTGTAATAAAGAGCCGACGACTAATATTACTTATTAGTAATCTATTATCTAACAGGTCACTGTAATCGCGTATTCAGTGACTAAATGGGTCGTCACGTTTTTTCTCATTTTGCAGAAATATTTTTAAACAATTACCTTTTTTGTTTGTTAAGTCATAGTCAGTACCGTACAGTTACGTTATAAAAAAATTGTACCTTGATTTAGCTGTATTTTAGTAGGTAGTACTTTATATGTTTTTGAATTGACCTAATTATTGCAGCGTATCTTATCACTATATAATTTCTATGTTTTTATTGCTACTTTAATGTTAATAAAATGTATGAATCCAGTGGTTTATTTAAAATGTAATACATATTAAAAAATATTTGTTTATCTACATAAAGTAATTCACCATTATTACATTTATTTATATTAGTGGTCTAAATCGGTGTTGTGATAAAATAAATTAGCTTTAACGAAGACCTACCGAAATATGCACAAATTGTATTTATTGTTCATTCTAGTCAAGCTGTAAGATAAAAAATAATAATAAAATAATATTTAAAACAAAGAAATACTTACTGATGAATAAACTTATAAATCTCACAAGTGATTTATGTAGACATAATGTACACACAACAGCACGTCAACCTACCACAAAACGTCAAATTTTCTCAATTGATATTGATCTCTACTCGTTGGACCTAAAATTGAAAATCAATTTAATGACCTTTAACTTTTTGGGTAGGTTGACTTGCTGTTGTCTGTACATTCTTTTTATTTTTTCAGTCAACTACGTTAGTTTGATTGTTGTGTTTGATTTGTTTTTTACCCCATTGTCAATTTCGTTAAAAGTTATATTTTATTATTTATTTTATTTATTTATTTATATTAACAAATATCTTTAGTATATATTATAGGTAAGGTCTCGCAAAACCTTTAAAAAGGTTTTATATTTTAACTAATAGCTTATTTTTGTTAAAGAATATTATAATGGGTTACTTACAATATTTTTTATGCAAAGAATTAAACGTAGGCCTCCCAAAGATTGTAACCAGAGTCTGGCACTACTCGTTGATGTTGGATAAGTTATTTGTATTAAAATGTTTATATTTGTACACAAGATTTTTATTTTTGCATTTACCCAACTAAATTCGGGTATATATCGGAATGCCGAATTGTTTGTACTCCTAATTGTCATTGGCACACAAACTATTAGCCTAAAAACTAAACGCACTTTTTTACTTTTCCTAAACGTGTTTAGCCTATTTTTACTACGCCTTACTGTATATCGCCGTATTATAATTTCCCAAATGCGACATTTAGCCGAATATATCCTGACACCTACCATTAAAAGTTCCAAATTTTTATTCGCAGAAAGTTAATAAAATTATCAATATTTGATATAGCCATGCATGCATGCATGCATGCTTGCAAAGAAGTAAGCATGCATGCAAGCACGCAAGCATGCATTCAAACTACGAAGTATGCATGCAAACAAGCAAGCATGCATGTAAACAGGCCAGCATGCATGCAAACAGGCCAGCATGCATGCAATTAAGCAAACATGCATGCAAATAAAGCCTCGCTTGCAGCCACCTGCTCCTCAGCCCGCGGGCCGCCTCGCCCCTCCGCGCCTACGCGCTTTTGAATTACACTCTAGGGGAAGGGCAGACAAGACTGCTTGGGGTCGGTTTGTAAACGATTCGTTTCTTAAACATTTCCGGTTTTAAAAAAATCAGAGCACTCCATACGAAGCATAATGCCAAAAAAAAAGATGCGAATACATTTTAGTGCATTCGATATTTTAGACATTCTGAAATTAGGGTTTCCAATTTTGCGACCAAACTATAATAGTGCGAAAACAATTGTTAGACTAGACAATAATTATACGTTACTAGCTGATGCCCGCGGCTTCGCGCGCGTGGTATTTGATCTGTTACAAAGTTTTCGTCATGACTCAACCACCTCTCCTCCACTCTTTTGCTCCACTTCCTTTGCCTACGGTGCCGGGGGTGGCCATCTCGGGCGAGGTGGTGGTGGGCACTTAGTGGGAGCCGATACGTCGCTGCCGGCTTACCGGGGCCCGTTGATACAATAGTTAATCTAAAAGGGGCCGATTTGTACTATCGTTTTAAGGATCCGGTGTTGGTTCTCCTAGCGTACCGTGGTCCAAGCGAGCTCGCATCACATGTGTTTGTATTTACATGAAATAATTTGAAGCTTTAAAAACTGTCAATGCTGTAGTACAACAAACCATTCAAAGCAGCTTGCAAGGCTTTATTCGAATATGATCAACACGGGCGTAGAGCCCTGAAAGAAGTGCCCCTGGTAAAAAACACATTCTTAGTTTCCAGTAGGTAAATCCATTTTTCTCGATCCTTATGCATTAAAAAGGCGATTTTACAAAGACTATTTGCTTGCATACTACGTTTGCATAAAAGACCTAGATCGGACGGTGGACGAAGACCTAGAAGGGGTAGTACCAACATCAACCAACACAAATAATAAACCACACAATTTTTGAACCGTTTTTCACCCCCTCAAATATTAAATTATTAAAAAAACATTACAAAATATATACAACATCTATACTAATATTATAAAGCTGAAGAGTTTGTTTGTTTGTTTGAACGCGCTAATCTTAGGAAGTACTGGTTCGAATTGCAAAATTATTTTCGTGTTGGATAGTCCATTTATCGAGGAAGGCTTAAAGCTAAATATAACATCACGCTGCGACTAATAGGAGCGGAGCATCAGTGAAAAATGTTGCAAAAATAATCGCGATCATAATAACAGTTGTACAACCAACACTAATTTTATTCTATACACTTTTCTAGATTTCCCTACATTTGTCTCCGTATAAACAAAAATGATTAAGTTCTAAATAATACCATGGTGTTTGTAAGCACTGATATTTATTTTCTGAATATGTAAATATAGATAAGACAGCCAATAGGAATTTTCAAGTTTTGTCAAAATTTCGTTACATAGCCTCCTTATTTCTTCGTGAACTTTGTCCTTCAGGGCGTATGGAATTCGTCGTGGCTAGATGAAAATTGGTGTCACATTTTCTTGAAGCACTAATTGAGCTTTATAGTTTGATATGCAAACAAGAGTTCCGTCATTTTTCAACAATTTTGAGTTGTAGATAATTATTTACTAACTGAATTTTAACTAACTCCTCAAATTTTAACTCACAAGCATCCCGTGGAGCACATACATATAATATAATACGTTTTCCGATGTAATTCTGGGCTCAAAGATGTTATAAACGTGTATTTCCTTGTATCGATAATATCATTACATCTGTTCAGTTTTTTTAAGTAAGTATCCAACCGTTAAATTAAGTTTTTGAATGTTTCGTCCTTGTTTAATGGTACTGAGTTCAATTTAGATGTCCTAAGGTTTGTTTGTGACCGACCTTTGCTCCTCAGTACCTCCTGCATACATGCTGGAATTGTTTCGTGCTGTCGAATTCAAACTCTGCAGTTTTAGTTTAAGCTGTGTTGTAATTTCCTGAAATTTATGTTTTTCTTCAATCTCATTTTCCAACTGCGGGTCATCAGTAAAATTTTTTTTTTTTTTTAGTTTTATCTCTTCAAAAATTTTCTTGGTAATTTTGTACACTTTTCACACACTCATTAGAAATTTCTCGTAGGGTTTGTATCTGGCTGCCGAATTTTATATATCATGCAGCGTTTTAACTTGTTAATTTATCCATTTCGGCGCCTATTATTAAATTCTAAAATAATACCATTCTGAATGTAAGAAATGATATTTAGTTTCTGATTGACACATTGAATGTCATAACAAACTAAGTGAAGTACAAATATGTAAAGAGTATGGATATGACGCGGAACCGAACAAACTTTGCCCCTATTTTTTATCCCCTTAAAGATTAAACATTCGAAAATCCTGAAAGACGTCATTCATAATTTCTAATCAGGTAGATGGATACCAATTTTCATCGACTTAGCTTCAAAACTGACGGAGTTTCATACAAACTTATGGGGCCCTTTTTACCCCCTTAGAGCCGGAATTTCCAAAATTCCTTTCTTAGTGCTCACCTACACTATAACAGGAAACACGGCGAAAATTTTCAGATTTTAAATCCCAGTAGTTTGGGCTGTGCGTTGATATGTCAGTCAGTCAGTCATTAAATCAGTTTTCATTTTTATATATTATTATACGTTATAAGTTTAGGCCAATACGGTTCGGCCAAATGAAATTAGGACTTTGAATTTTAGGCGAACCGAAGGGCACCCACTAAATTCATCTATTCTATAACATTAATACCTTTGTAAGGATGCCATTTTACGATAATTGCGCAGTCGGAGAAGTATAAAATTGTACATACTTAAAACTTTTATAGAGAAGGACTCCAGAATGTTTTTTTTTTAATTATGCATATAAAATACACATTAATTTAAATTAATTATGGTTATTAAACTTCGACCAGTAGGCGACAATTAGGCAATGGCGGGAGCAATAAGTAGATACTTGTTATTTATCTGCTGCGTGATAGAATCGGAAATGTGTTAATCCGTAGGACAACTAAGATAACCGACATCAATCGAAGAATTAAGATGTTAACAATTTTAGATAAAAATGTGCCCTTTATAAAACAAAACGAAAACTGCAATCAAATTTCTCATAGGTAGTTACTACTGAAACTTGAATTGTCGCACCGCCCATAAAACATTTCTGTTGAGACCAATGATCGACGGGTTGGGAATGCTATACTGCCTTTAAAAGGCCGATTTCTCAAATCCTGCTTTTTTTCAGATACAGAATGGTTAGGAATTCCAAATTCAAATTTATACAGCTATTTACACATTTGTGTTTTGTAAACTGTCATTCATTTGCATTTTTTCTTTCCTTTTTTCTCTTTGCGTCACTTAGTTGACAAAATAGAAAACTTGAAATATCGCGTTATTTACGAGTACAAGTTCCACTGTGGCACAAGTGCTGCATTAATGGCTCGAAGAGTTAACGATGTGTATGGCGGTCGTGTTGCAAAAGAAAACACCATGCGTTTTTGGTTCCAACGTTTTCGTTCTGGAAATTTCGACCTGCAGAACAAGCCCCGTGGACGGCCGGAGACCCTAACCTAATTGATAATGAAGAATTAATCCCTCGATCGTAAGTTATTCCAGACACAATTGAAATCAATTGTTATCGTGGCACCCGAGTGCCTCCTGGGGGTTGAGGGATAAAGGCTATCGTGGAAGCGG
Source organism: Anania crocealis (assembly GCA_949315895.1). Classification (NCBI taxonomy): domain Eukaryota; kingdom Metazoa; phylum Arthropoda; class Insecta; order Lepidoptera; family Crambidae; genus Anania; species Anania crocealis. The sequence continues at coordinate 9,205,753 of OX438871.1, forward strand.
ATCTATCGCAAACTACGTAAGAGTTGACTTTAAGATGCGGTGTTAGTGATAAAACTGTTTTAATCCCTCGATTGCGAGTTATTCCAGACACAATTAAAATCAATATTTATCGTGGCACCCGAGTGCCTCCTGGGGGTTGAGGGATTAATCCATTTAAAGCAAATCGGGAAGATTAAAAAGCTTGAAAGGTGGGTATCTCACGGATTGAGTGAAGCAAACCGCCAAACGCGCGTCGACTGCTGCGTTACATTACTTAACCGGCACAATAATGAAGGGATTTAATTAAATCGAATCATAACCTGTGATGAAAAGTGAATCCTGTACGACAGTCGAAAGCGCTCATCGCAATGACTGAACCTTGGGTTCAGCCATTTACTTCATTTCTGTTACCTACTTGTAAGCGTTTGGTGGACGAGCGCCGGGGTCGTTCATAACAGCTTTCTCAAATATGATGATGGCATGGATGCCAGACGATGATGGCAGATGTCTATTGTCAGCAATTCCCAAGCAGCAATCAAGTGTTTTCAACAGCAATTAATCAGCTCATTTAGAACTTAAAGTTTAATTTAAGACGTACAAGGGTGTCAAACAATGCTTTTATATTTATATGAGTGATTTTTAAGTTATTATAAAGCTTTTTTTAAAGATTCAATAAAAGCTTAGGATGTTAAATCAGAATATGAATACTCTACTATAGAACTTTAAGTATTTTGTGATACTTTATTGCCAGATTTATTATTATAGCTGTATAAAGGCTGTATTTTGGATGTGATTCTTACTTACTACAGCTCTAAGTGTTATATTGGTAACACTTGATACTTGTTTCTGTATGTTGGTGTATGGAAAATCCATTATAAAACTTATTCTTGTAGTGTAGTTAAACACTCTTGTGAATATAGTGGTTTTATAAAATCGGCCTACAAGGGTGATTTAGAACTTAAAAAATAAAATACTTCAATAATACAGCTTTCCCTCTTTAATGACAGAATTGTGACGAATTATTTGTGTACACGCTACACTTGTGGTTCCGTAGGAAAACATTTGATGATGTTGAATGTGGGGATTTTGTTAATTCTTTCATTCAATAGCACAAGTACAACTACAATTAACGGCAGTTTTTTGGAAAAGTAAAACACGTTTTAACGCAACACTATATTAACGACACCGATAGGTTTATTTACTACATATTTTAGACTGCAAACTTTTTTTGTCGAGCGATAACGCAGCAAAATATAATAAACGAAACGCGTAGGTGCCCGGAGGATTATATCAATCAACTAAACAAAATATCATGTATCATGTGTCATCAGAGACTGTTACGCATTGTATTGAATTTATTAAAGTGGATTTAATGTATGAAAAATTAACATTTTGAATAAGAATAGACTGGAATTAATAATTTATTATATACATATATTTTATTTAGATGTAATTACCATCTAAATAAAATACTTTAGTTTCAATACGAGTAAAACAAAAACATAAAAAAGTCATAAAGCTAAAAAGTTTGTTTAGTAGTTTAAACGCGTAAAACTCAGGAACTACCCGTAGGATTAGAAAAATCTTTTAAACTTAATAGACCAAATTCTTGAGGAAGGATAAATAAGCTATTTAACATAACGCATTGAACCTTAAAAGCCTAATGAAAAAAAAAACAGCATACGGGCGGGTGAAATCGAGGGGAACGGCTAGTAATAAATAATTTGGAAGCAAAAAAGCGTCAATACAAGGCGATAATCTAAAGTCGACTAATAGTGCAATGGCATAGGTAAGTCTGCCCCGCCACCGCACTTCACGCCGCCAAATAGATCGATAATAATCGACTCCTTTACCTAACGCGACACATAAAATCACCCAGCATCGGTACTCGAGCTGCGCAGCTCAGGGCGGTACATTTAATTGAAAATCACCGATAGTTCATATTTATGGGATAATCAATTTTATACGCATCTCTAAAGATAATTATGAGCTATGAATTCCGAACTAATAAACAGCCTAAAAAATAAAAATATTATTTTATAACGCTGATTTAAAACCAAAAGGTCTAAAATAGAATTCATATCCTACATAGTACAGCCAATAAGATTATAACACCCTCTAATTATCGTCTAAGCTGTATAAGAAATTTTAGCCATTTTAAAACAAATAAAAACAAACACAATACAATTATTTAATATTATCAAAGCAATATCTGATTATAGCTTAAGCTGATTCATGATTGATGACTGTGTCCTAAAAACTATTATTTTTAAAATAATTTATATTATAACCTTAAAAACACATAAGTACTTAGTTTATCCGTATTTGGTAATTTTTCTCAATATGTTTAATATTTTACTGGCGCACAAAAATATTGCCAATAAATAAGCATACATTGACGATAAAATTTGATTCGCACCCGAATTTTATCAATGTAGGTACTCCACCAAATTTCAGAATTCCACTTATAAATTGTTATTTTTACTTTAACGTATAAATCAGTCATTTTATTCAATGCCATATAGCTAGCGCAAAATTAATCTTTTATTCTCTTAGAACTTCTATTAAAAATGTTTATCTTTAAATATCTTTAAAAAGAACCTATAAAGTATTATTTAGAGTGTTATGGTTTCTCCTTACACAAAATAACAGCCCTTATACAGCTCCTGTACAGCTTCCATATTGTTTCTACAGCTACTATACAGCCCTACTAATTCAAAAAGCTGTAAATGTTGGGGCCCTTTTTGCACTTATTGGAGATATTTAAGCGCTTAAACAGCCCTTTTTGTAGCCTCAAATACAGCTTTTAGTATAATAATGAACTGAAAAACAGCTCTTATACAGCTTTTCATGCTGCTTGGGTTGTAAACCATGATGGAAAAGCTAGCTGCTAAAAACAACCGAGGCTGGTCAATTGTTCTACGCCCCTACTGCTTCACGACAACGCTAGACCACACACTGCACAACAGACGGCTACCAAATTAGAGGAGCTCCAGATGGAATGCCTAGGACATCTACCCTACTCCCCGGACTTTGCTCCAACTGATTACCATTTTATTCGATTTTGGATAATTTCTTGCAAGGGAAAAAATTCAACTCTAACGAGGCAGTACAAACCGCCTTCAAAGATTTTGTTGATTCCCATCCGAATGTTTTTTTTAGTGAAGGGATCAATGAACTCAGTGCATAGGATAATAATGGTACATACTTTGTTGTAAATGTAAATATATTATACCCCTCGATTGTATCTTACTCCAGACACAATTAAAATCAATTATTGTTATCGCGAGTCGCGACCGCCGGCGGTCTTATGATCCTGTAGGTAGGAGTTAAAATTTATTTGACTTTATGTTACTCCCATATCAAACACTAATTTCATATTATTATGTAAGGACCAAATAAAATAAATGGTCATACTTAGTAAAAAAATGTTATTAAAATTCGCTTTTTTTACTTTCCAAAAGGCCCCAAATTCTTGCGTGCCCACGGGCCCCAGCCTAGTTTAAGACGGCCCTGGTCACGGGTGCTGGATTTTTCATTTATCATATTCAGCCGAAATTAAACTCGACTTTAATGCAACCCGAGTTAACTCAAGTATGTAAGTAAATCGATTAATCGAGTTTCCATCACTAGCCGACCGAACGCCATCGCCACATTTAGGGATGAGCAAATAGATAATAAAATATTTCGATATATATCGTATCGATATTTTTCAAATGTATCGATATATATTTTCTAAAAATTTTGATATGTCGATATTTTTTGCTCAACAAAAGGCTTCCTATGTATTAAGCACCAGTCAAAAAAGTGGTGATTAATAAAAAGTGAAAATACATATCTGACATATTTATTATTTTATTCAATCACATATTTTGAAAATATTTTTATGTTTAAAAGTAACCATCACTGAAACCAGTATTCATCTATTTATACATCAGCAGTACTCTCTCTTTAATGTGCTCAGTCTGCTCCTATTATCCGGCATTGTTAAATTAACAACCGAAGCAACCCTTTCAGATGATACCAAGGAAGCTTGACATATTAAATATTTCAGAGCGACTTCCGAAAGAACCATAAACGGGTCATAGGCTATAGATAATTTTTTATTCATGCGTTCGTTTTCGATATCCAAAAATAAATATCGAAAAACGATATAACGAAAAAAATAATATCGCCGATATATATCGATTATTTTCTGAAAAAATATCGATATTTTGATTTATCGATTTTTTTTACCCAAGCCTAGCCCCATTTAGGTAAGTAAATTAATGGACGACTGGCTGGCAGACGCTGCCCCATAGATAATACATACATCGCTGCCCTACCGAATAGCGTTAGGAGGAAACTAAAATTGCGTAAAAGAAGCTTAATTTATTTACACTTAAATAATTAATTGTAAGCATGGGTGTGACAGTGGAAACAATCAGCCCCGGAGATGGTATGTTTCTCTTTTCTGAATTGATTTTCTACCTAAACTGTTTAGATAAATGTAGTGAGTTCTAATGCAAATTATTAGGTCAGATATAACTATCTCACGCTCGTTTTTAATTTACGACTATTTAAAAACGATTTGTGGTGTCGTTTTCAGTAGATACAAAGCATTATTAATATTATAACCCTAAATCATTATGACGATTCGCGCCTTGCCCTTCGAAAATCATGGCATGACGCAGTTGTGCCTCGTTGCCGGTAAATAATCGTTTTGACTATCCCGACTTTAAACAATAATTTAGACATACGTCACTTGTTACATTTTCTAGTTAGATTATGTAAGAAAAGCTTCAATTTGTTTTATAATTCTGAAAACTAATCTTAAATTTCAGAGTCTACCTACCCCAAGTCAGGGCAGACTGTGGTGGTCCACTATACCGGCACTTTGACCAATGGAAAAAAATTCGATTCGTCCCGCGACCGCGGCAAACCATTCAAGTTCAGGATCGGCAAGAGTGAGGTCATCAGAGGCTGGGATGAGGGTGTTGCTAAGGTGTCAAAACATTCTTTAAATGCTTCAATCTCATTTCATCTGGAGGTATACCCAGGATTAGTGACAGCCACAGTGCTACGAGAGGTGTCGTCAGTCTTTTAGCCCCTTGAATGCGGGTAATTCCAGACACAATAGAAATCAATTGTCATAGATCAGATTTGCTGTAGTAGCCAAGTGTGGTTAAAGCTCGAGGGCCTTAATACATGTGTCAAACATGTATTAAGGCCCTCGAGCAATCCAAACCACTAAGCATTGATTACCTCCCGAATGAAGATACAAAACAATAAAATTAATTTGGTGTTTTCTAACGGCCGGTCCCAATAATCTATCTATCTTCAGTTTTGGCATATCGGAGATAGAAAACATCTTTCTCTGATTTTGCCATCCAGAGAAACAAGGACAGAAGTTGTTTTCTATCTCCGATATGCCAAAACTGAAGATAGATAGGTTATTAGGACCGGCCGTAGGACACCATGAGTCCAACACACTAGCAGTTATGCAAAACATACAAAGCTTTAAATCATACACAATATTCATCATACAAATGCCTATTACTTAAATTAATTAAGTAATTCCAGGCATAAAATTAATGTGTGTGTTCTAAAACTTGAATACTATTTACTTGGGTTTAAGCGAACACCTTAAATAGAAATGAAAGATGTCTTTCTGGACCTTAAATTCGCATAAAATTTGGTTTATCTCCATCTTTTACTTACACACTCTACTTGAACATACACAAAAACTTTTTTTTTACTATCCGATCAGGGCTCCAATTCCTCTTATTTACAAATGGCTCAATAGAATTGTAATTGCATCTCGATCGTATATTTTGACAGTAATACCTTAATAAATGTGTCAAAATATACAATTGAGATGCAATTATGATTCTATTGAGCCATTTGTAAATTAGCATAATTGGGGGCCAGGTAAGCAGTTAAAACTAGGTCTACTGACACTGCCTGTCCCTTACTAATCCCGTTTGTTTAATCATCATTGTTCCATTTTTAAATAATTTATATACAAATTTATTACATTATTTTACAGATGTCTGTTGGAGAGCGAGCCAAGCTGACCTGCACTCCAGACTATGCGTATGGTCAACAAGGCCACCCTGGTGTCATCCCACCCAACTCTACTCTAATCTTTGACGTTGAACTCATCAGACTTGAATAAACACCCCCACCCACCATTACAACTGAACAGTTTTGTTAGACCAGTTTTCTTGAACATTCTATAATTCTACCCATATGAAATTCAAAGACCTTAAAAAGGGGTATGGGCATTCTTTGTGTCCTAACGTACTCTGGTGTTACTTATGAAAAAAAAATTCATATGTATATTGATTGCCCTTTTAAGATCATAGTAATGAGTATTAGTATTACCATAAATGTGTAGACTAGAAAATTTATTAAAATCTCAATTTTCGCTATGTCGCATTGTATGTAATCGCTCAAATAAGTGTTGTCTAGTCAAGAATTTCAATTTCCAGATTCACTATTGATAAATTTTATTAGATTTAGAAGTAGTTTTAAACTGTCTAACAAAACTTTAATAAAGCAGTCGCATTCATTAAAATTATTTTTGATTGCTCACATCACTTAATCTCCGGCACATTCCTAAAGCATTTAAAGGTTCCTGGAATGTAGTTGCATTAGCCACAGTTTTTGTAAAATGTCATATTAACAATTATGGTTTTATGATATGTACCCATGTCACAAACACAGAACTGGACGTTAAGTTCGAACGCTGTGCAATTGGAACCAGTTATCAAGACTGTAAATATCTATACTAAGCACAATTGTGTCAATAATTTACATTACTTGTCTGTAATACCGATTTTGTTAAGAGATTTATTCGTGAAACTCTGATGAAATAAAATATTTCTAAACTCATACACTTTGTTTGTAAACTAAAGCAGCGCCCTCTCTTTTGTACTTATATGCGAATGGTACCTTTTTTGATTCGCGACGAAATGCGAATAGGACAAACTGCTTCAAACCCTTTTCTGCTAAGAAAAAAAAATAGTATACTTAATATCCTGCCAAATGCGTGTCCGCATTTCCGTAGGTACAGGTTTATGGCAGATATCCAGTCTAATTAGCTACTTGCAATCAACTATGAACCTTATAAGCATTTTTATTCTATGTGGACTGATCGGAAATTTTCATAAGTAGATTGAGTCGTGCAACAAATTTTAAAGGTACCTGTTATGTACGATTGAGCTCAAAATGTTGTATAGATAGAATACAGGTTAGGTTGGATGAGAACGCATAGTTTGTTGGGTGACGTCATTCGAAATCCAAGATGGCGCACTGAGTATATTATTTTAAATTCCTACAACATAGGTATCAACTATTGGAAACTTTCTGAAAATGCGAACACGGGGCAAACTCTGGTTCTCCAATCCATGCATAAGATGAACAAACTGAGAAACTTGTCCAGATGTTTCCATTGGGCTCATTATGATAAGGTTACTATTACTAAAAGGAATACTTCTGAAAAAAGAACAAGTTGCACTTTGATTTCTTATTTTTTAACTGGATTTGTACCAGCAAGATCTGCAGAAACACGGGATTGTGTCTTAGAAGGGAAAAATATTTATATAAGGTACACATGCATTTTAGGACTAGTCAAAATGAAACTAATAATAGATTGAATATATTTTATTCTTCAATGTAGAACTTTTCTAACCATATTCTTCATAGTTGCACATTCCTTAAAAATAGTAATAAACTCAAATACAAAATCTTGCCGTATAACTCTACACCTAATACAGATAATATGAACTTAAAAGATATCTCTTCTTATAATAACTAAAATAATCTTTTGCACCTAAGTTATTTTTACAAAGCTTATGTAATTTTTTTATATATTTACAGAGTCCTATTAAAATAAATTATAGTTTAAAAAACTAAAAAACCACGCTTTTAAAACAGATTGAACTAAAAAATTAAAAATAAAACTGTAGTAATCAATTGAAAAATTCATATTATTGTACAAAAAGCGTGGGGTGCTTGTTATGATATCCACAGATATAGTAAATTATTGATAAAATATTTACAACAATCTAAATCAAGCCCCCACGCTTTTTGTACAATAATATGAATTTTTCAATTGATTACTACAGTTTTATTTTTAATTTTTTAGTTCAATCTGTTTTAAAAGCGTGGTTTTTTAGTTTTTTAAACTATAATTTATTTTTTACTTTTTAGTTTAGTTTATAAGATTTGATTCCTTCTTTACCGACTGTAAGTCCAAACCTATGCAGGAAACATAATTGATACAGATCGCGCGCTAGCTCTATCTCTTTTACTCCCTCTTACAGAGGAAAACTGGGAAAACTGTTATTAAATTATTGCATTGTCATCGGCCCTTGATACGTGTGCAAAGTTTCAAATTAATCAAACTTCTGGAAATCGGTCAAATTTATGCTCAAAGATTCCATTACATAGATACAACCCAAGCTAATAAAAGCGTGGTAAAAATATGTTGTGCTCGAAAGTAACTCGTATCACGAAAATTAATGTTTTAAAAATTTCCAGCAAAAATATAAACTATATATTTAAACCTAAAGTGAGACGCTACAAACACAAGTTTTTATGTAAAATATTTTATAGGTTAAGTTTTTAGTACAGGATGAAATATTAACCACTTTCCAAAATTTTTATAGGCGTTCAGTATCCTATTTAGAGAGCCTATTTATGAAGTAAAAAATGTAAATCAAGTTTTCACCCGAAAATATTTTTCGCAATATACATACCTAGTCTTAAATTTTTATAGTTTTAGACCTGTATAGGTATAAAGAGAAAATCAAAAACTTATGATTAGTATCAAAATGAATGAATGTGATGTGCATTGCGTAAAAAAAGTTTTAACGTAAAAAACGTTTTACGTAAAAGTTTTTACGGCCGCCTAGCGGTTAAATTTTAGATTTTTGGCGGACATTTTTTAAGTGCTTTATCTTGACATTTTTGTACTGGGCTATACCAAAAAAAAAATACGTCATTTGTTTTTTGTCTCGTAGATTGATATATTAAAATTTGGAAGGTGGTTAAAATTTCACCCTGTATATCGGAAGTAGAACAAGTCGTACTATTAATATAGCAGGTTCAAAACAGCGTTATATCAGTCGACTGTTCAACAAATAATTATGAACTTTTTCAAAACAATACTAGTAAATTGGAAAAAATAATTCCTTGAACAAAAAATTTTGCCAACTGCCTTAGGTTTACCGGCTTTAAAACAGTTTCAAAACATAAAACTAGTAATTATCGCAATGTAGTAAGGTACTTAGGTATTTTTATTACAGATGTTCTTGCAGCCAGCATCATTCCAAATATTAATTTTAACGAGTTATGATATAAAGAAATGTCGAAATCGCATATTTTGTTAGCCTTCTGTACTGTGGTACTTTACTACCTTAAATCTTTACAGTCAATTTGAAAAATAGGAATCTCACGATTGAAAAAAAAAAATACCGCCACCATTGCACTGGTGGCATGGACGAATGATGACGTCCATTCAGATACAGTGCAAATATATTACTTAATTGTGACATCACCAGGAACCAAATTGAAAGACCACTGTCACGCAATATTGAACTATAGTATAGAACAACTTTCTTAACCTGTAGGAATGTAGAACAATTTCCAGCTATGCTAGTAGAGCAACCTATTAAAAAAAGCGCGTTTTATAGATTGCTCATATAATACAATACAGGTGAATGAGAATTCATAGCTAAAAAAACAACTTTTACATACAAGACTGTCAAATTAATCTATTGTTCTCATATCAAAAAATATTAAATTTGTATTGACAGATAAGAAAACTATTTTAGTGACAATAATTGCTAGATCCATACTTTTCACTAACTAATTACATATTTTTGTGACTAAATAATAAACAAAAAAACTTTTCACATAAAATTCATTTTGTTGTATAAGTATATATTAATATTTCTGCATTTAAAGTTTTAGATATTTACTAACATTAAAACGTTTAAAAGTTATATGCTTCATTATTTAACTATTAATTTATCATAGCAGTCAAACATAATTATGTATAATACATATTAATATTAAACTTTCTTAGGTAGGCATCAATAATAGTCCCAAAAATAATAATTAGGTAAATTAAACATTCAAACAATATAAAGCTTAAAATTAAATTAAGGTAATAATAGCAGTTACACTGGCATCCTAAAGGAACTTAAGGAAATTAAACTTTAAACATTGTAGTCTGTTACGAAATCCTGCAATTAGCTTTGTTTAAATTGAGGAACTACAATATATTTTAATCTATCTTTTTTTAATAGATTTGTAATCAAAATATAATATTATAACTTTATAACATAGGCTACCGATTGTGTCACGTGCAAATCGGCCTTATATGTATGGAAGGGTAACCTATCTAACTTTCGAAACTTTTTAGTCCGAATTTCAATAATTCGAAAACGGTTTAATGAATATAATACCAGATATGTCTTAATACATAATATTGCAAATAATACATTTCTTTTTTAGATGTTTCATTTTCCAGAAAAACAGATACCCGATTATTAAAACACTTTTTTTTCTTTTCACAGATGTTTTGCATACAATAATTTTATTTTCTAGATGGTTAAAAAATCAAACTAACCTTATCCGTATACCTATTCCGTTACACACACACTTTTTTATTTGCTAACATGATTTATTCATCGAAAAAAAACAGGTAAGTGTTTATCGTGTTATTTATTTTTATTGAAAAAAATAATCGTAACATGCATAATCGTTGTTAATAAATCTGTACTATATCATACCTAGTACTATTATTATACAAAATTTCAAAATTTCTTAAAATAACTTCATTTCACTTAATTTTTTTTGTGTTAAAAACATGGATATTAATCCATGTTTTTTTTACATCCTTATCAACTCTAATTATGTTTACCCCGACTCGCCGTGGTCACTTCGCTCGCCGTGGTACTTGTCTGCCCAATACTAGAGTGTAATTTAAAAGCCGGAGGCGCGGAGAGAGAGCTGCCTCCACCCGCTGCAATAAAGCTCAGTCACCCGTGCGAGTTGCGACCAAAGAGCCGAAGCTGCGAAGGCGAGTGTGGGTGACTGAGATTTGTTGCGCAAGGGTGGAGAGGCTGCACTTCCCGCAGCGCCGGAGACGAGGAAATCCTAATGCATGTGTGTTTGTTTGCTTGCATATATTAGCTTGTTTGCATGCAAACATGATTGCTGGCATTCTTGCATGCTTGCTTGCATGCATGCATGCATGCATGCATGATTGCTTTGCTTTTACCTATTTTTACATAATCACTTTTTCATTTGTTAACATTTATTAATCGTAAAAAAAAACAAGTAGTTATGTATCGTCTAATTTGTTTTTATTTAATATATGTTTTGTCTTTTAATAATATTAGAAACGTTTTCCTGGAAACTGAAATATCTGAGAATTATATCTTTAGCATATGTTGAGTAAGATTTCAAACCATTTAGAATAAAAAAAAATAACAACCGAAAATCGGAATATCAGCAATATGTCAATCGTGTTTTAAAAATATGTAAAATAAAAATGTGGCAAAACGTTTTCGGAGAAATGAAATTCGTACTTAAACAATTCGGTTTTAAAATAGGTAACCGTATGGAAGTCATGAACGTCATAATATAAATACTGCAATACTGTTAATATTGATGAAATATGACTGTCAAATAACTATTAAAAATTCTATTACGATTCAAAACGCTTTTTCTGGTCCCGAAATTGACTCGAAAAGCATATGCGTGCCGATTTACAATCTCATAAGATCTACTAGCACACACCATTATTACTTCAGTACGATATTTGCATGATAAACTATCATTTTAATTACGTAATTATGTTTTTAAATTAAATCGGAAACTAAAATAATTAATAAATATTGGCAATAGCACATGATTGTCCTAAGCTAGTAAATTTGGATTAATCGAAAGCACCACATGTGCCTGCTTGCCAACTATCTGCATACATTGCTGTTGGTAAAATACGCGCAACGTGCGACTCGTGGCCCAATAGTGCAATTTTTTTTATCTTACCCTTAAGCAATCAATATTTAACACGCATGTTTTTAGTTTAGGAGAAATCGGGATTACGGAATGAAAATAATTTCGGATGTGAGACAAAAAGCTTGTTTGCTAGTGGCGTCGCGATCTATGACTCAGATTTGAAAATAAATCTAGGCATTTGACCAAATTAGCGTCTGTAAAATATACCTACCTACATACAATCGTATTGTCAATCGTTCGGGACACAAATTTTACTAAAAAAACTAAAGGAGATCTCCCAAATTGTAATGAGGCCAGGCCCAGAACCTGTACACACAACCAAGAGGTAGACTAATACATCTACAAATTGTACAATACTTTGATCCAATTCATTTAAAAGGGCTTCGTTTAGTGGTTCAAACAAAAAGGTAAGTACTAAGTAAAAAAATAGCAATATAAAACAACCGTCACAGTGGAAGATGACATTTTGATGACGTCTGTCAATTATGACAATTTCAAAATCGCGCACTCGTAGTGTCATCGCTTGCTTATAATGGCAAAAACCATCATAAAAAGTAATACATAAGTAAATACCAAATCCAGAAAACGAAAGAGAGGTTGTTAAAAATAACACGAAATACATATACGTGACAAACAGGACAAAACGAGTGATAGTGACAAAAACTAGAAAATAACGATTATGTCAAAGTGACAAGGGATATCTGACAGCTACTGACATTTACAGTTTTTCAGTCTGACGCCATCTTTGAACCACTAAATTATACGTTATCCAAAGTTACTTGTATTTTTCCCTTACACAGTACATTTTTCACGTTTTTTTCAAAATTCTGTACAATATCTGGGTCTGTTATGGGACATCTCCTTTGAGTACAAAATAATAGCAATGGCTGTGCCATATTTAATTTATTACAACAAAACATTGAACTAAAAAATTATACTGCAAATATTGGACAATATTGCTTGCAGTATTTGTCGGTTTTTTTTTTCAGTGTTCATAGATTGTATACCTACTTAATATTTCTATCCTAACTTAAGAATTAGGTAATGGTTTTAGAGGCCCTAAACTTAGTAAACCGTCTGCACCTAGAGCTTGCAAGCCAGCAGATACCCCATTCTGCATATTATGAACTGAAATAACTGGGATTCCAAAACAGCCACTAGCCTGCTCTCGATTGGCCAGTGGAATAAAACTATATATACCTAAATTACTCAAGCGCTTCAAATTGTCTTCCTGAGAGAGATCTACCACTGGCAAACCCAACTCGCGGTTAGGGCCAGTCAAATTATGAAACACCCTCTTATGATGTTGCAACTGTAAGGACTTCGGATATGATGCTGGGCATTCGTCACATTTAAACATTGGAACTTTGCTCTGGGGATGAGCTGCTGACATGTGCATTTGTAATGAGCTTTGACTCATAAACATCTTCTTACAGATTTTACAGGATAACATACCTCCACCAACCTTCGCTTCAGGTATTAAAAAATTACTCGATTTCGACGTGTGTTTGATACTGACGCCCGCACCGAGGTTGGGAAAGTGTGGAATAGGTCTTTCTGGAGAAGGAGACCGGCTCTTTTGCTTTTGTTTTATACTTATGCCTCGAGATGCTAATACATTAGCCATGGCGTTTGCTTCTCTATTTACAGTCTTTTTAGTTATTGAGATTTGGCTGCCGAGATTCAGTTTGTCTTTGGCACCTTGCACGCTTTGTATCATTGGCAGACCATCCCGCTGCTTTTGCATCGCCATGACCTGGCAGTCTTCGTTGTCGTGCTTACCCGGAAGGAGCATATCAGGACGCCGCTTCTGACCCGGCCCACCCGTCATTGCCCCCGGCCTTTTCATAGGCATACGTACCCCAGGTTTCTGACCTCGAACTTGTCCATGAACATGGATCCCTGGTCTTATAGAAGGTCGCGCTCCTCTAACGCCCGGCATTCGCGGCCTTGGGCCGGAAACGTTTGCACCTGTGGCCATTCGTATCTGGTTCGGAGTAGGCATCTGGCCACCCACTATCTGCCCTGGAGCTTGATGGCCCATTTCAGGCCCTGGTGCAACCGTTTGCCCGGGCATCACCATTTGACCAGGTGGGAAAGATTGAACATTCTGTATTCTAACACCGCTACTAGTAGGCGGCTTCATGGATCCACCAGGACTTGAAGCAGGGGCATATTGACTAGGCGAGGAACCAGGCGGCCCCATTTGTCCCATTGGTGCCTGGGTATTTATCATTGGAGCATTCGGACCATAAGCCTGCTGCATACTCTGAAGTGGAGACGCATTTGAGTATGGCGATGATGCCGTTGAATATGTAGTTTGAGGACTTGGATATGGGCTCGTTTTAGACATTGGTGTTTGGAACTGCCCATATTGCTGCCCCATATAGTGCTGCCCGGGATACTGTCCTGGCATCGCTTGTCCTGTAGGACCGTACATATTGGGTGACGTTGGTGGGTAGCCCGAGTGTAAGGGTTGACCCGAATTATAGGCGTTATAAGGCTGAGGAGGCACCATACCACCTCCTCCTGGATATGCTTGGATGTTAATCATTACATTTTGCTGATGAGTAAATCCAGGTCCACTGCCTCCAATTGTAGACAGTTTTCCTACTTGCTCAGCTAACTGTTTTACCGGTAATAAACTTGAGAGGAGATTCGAAGACTGGGAGTATGGTAGCAGAGTTGATGATGAAGGTGTTATTAATAAACTTTTTGAGTGACCTGTCATTCGCCGATGCTCTTCTAACAGGGATATGTCAGTAAACCTCGTGTTGCATACTTCACATGTTTGCTGTGGCCCAAGCGTGTCTAAGGATATGTATTCACTCGCATCCGATAATGATAGATTTTCCTTCTTTGTCGCTGTCGACAGAAGACTTTCAAAAATATCATCTGCACTTTTATCAAGCATATCTAGCGGCGGTTTTGTATCTGGGGCATTCCAATTGAAATTATGTTGTTTTTCTGTAGACAGTGTGGAAGACGTCAATCGCGATGTGAGTATACCAGGTGTATTATAGCTGGACTGTGATGAAGGCATTGTTGTTGGGTATGATGGAGAGGGATAAGATACTTCTTCTATTTTCGGAACTATTGGTTTGATATCTGGTGCTGGTGTAGCTGATACAACACAACAGTCATCATCCTCGTCATTTGAATCACCATTTATTTCAATTATCGTCATGTCTTCTTGTTTTGTTATCGGGAGAAGAGGCGTGGTTACGGAGGGGGCATTGGTGGTAGCAGTAATGTTTGAAGGAACATTAGCATCAGGCTCAGTTTTAATTCGGGCAATAACCGGTGTGGAAATAGTTTCAAGGGGCGGTGAAGATCTCTCAGTTTTAACTTGACCTGAAAATAAAGGTATATTTGATGATGATTGCGGTTCTCCCGAGTCTATTTCTTTTTTTACCACGATATTTTCCATATTTGCAGTAGATTCTCTTGATTGGCGTCGATCTATAGTTGATGCAGGTTCTGTAGACTTTGTAGGTGATACTTTAGATTCATGAGGAATTTCTTTACTAGCTATAGGTAAATTAGCCCCTCTCTTTGGCGTCTGCTTTATTGAAGGCCTGCCCACTGGCTTAAGTTGCGGTACTTCTTTGGTTGGAGGAGATATTTTTTGCGGAAACACGTTTTTCGTTGGTTCTTGTTTTATGATAGTAGCATTTTTGACTTTTAAATTCTTAAGAGCATCACTAATATTTTTGTTGATAGCAGATTTGTCAGAGTTTTCGTTATTATTTGCGTTTTCTTCGTCAGCCGAATCCTGTTCGGCACCAGATGCTTCTTGATCACCAGATTTTTCTAATTCATCATCGGAGTCGTGATCTTGATTATTGTCTTCATTACCGCTGCCTTCATCTTCGTCATCCGAGGCTTTGAAATCTTTTAGACCGTTAACAACTTTGAATGAATTTGAATTGCTACCATCAGATTTAAGTTTCAGTTTGATTCCGCCTAACTTGCCTAGCTTTGTCATAACATCGTCATTAGTCTTCTCGGATTCTGGTTCTGGTTCTTTCTTTATTTGTGTATTCTTTTTTATTGTGAAACCTAATCCACTAAGTTTGTTTAATGCAGAATTAGCGTTTTTGTTTTCCGAATCCGCTGGTTTTTTGAGTGACAATCCAGTTTTTTTGAGAATTTGCGAAATGTCTATTTTTTGTGGCGTCGTTTTCGGGCTGACCTTTGGAGGGGAGGGAGTCTCCTCCTCATCAGACCAGTTCTCATCTCCGGATGGAGGAAAATCTTCGTCGTCTGACGGCAGCTTGTCGAGCACCACCGAGGGCAGTGACACGTGTTGTATAAGATGATTCTCTAACTCCTCCCAATCAGGGAAGTCTTCGTCACACGTATTACACCTATATTCTTGTTTAGGCTTCTTAATAAGAGCCCCAGTCGACTGCAATCTCTTTAAAATATCAGCAACATTATTGTTCTGCTTTGGATTCACCTTTTCTTTATCTCCGTGCTCGTCTTCTGGCTCGAGCTCGTCTTCGTCTTCTTGAATATTAGAGCCTACAGAACTAGGAGCTTCGCCATCTGAAATTAAAATATTTAATAATAATAATTTAGCATCCAAAATCAAAAAATAATTTTAGTTAAAGTACAAGAAGATTGTTTTATCTTTTGTATCACCAAATTCACAACTTTTTTCCTATCACACACTCATCTTTTGCTTAGCTCAGTTTTATTGAGGCAAAAGCTAAATTGTGTGCAAAACCCAATAAGAGCTGAGATTTTTCAAGAGGCCAGTGCCTAGATGTAATTTAACGTTTTGTTATTTTTATTGAAGCTGTCACAAAGACTTTGCTTTACATTTTACAATAAATTCCATTAAGTACACAATTCAAATAATGAATCTGGCCTAGGGTATATTATGAGGGTGTTTTTTTTTGTCGACCACAACAAGAGTTTGACAACTAAGTTCACCAGGTAAAAATTAGTCATTTTATAATTTTTATTAAAATAGATACCAGACACAAAATACCATTAATTGAGTTTTTATTAAAAAGCAGCCTTCATTTCAATATAAGAAGTACAATTTTCAAGTCTCGTATTTTTTTAAGTCACAAAGGATTTATTTTATGAAAATATTTTTTAGAAGTATTGGTATGTTACTTCTTATATTGATATAGTCAAAGCAGATCATTAGGTGGTAACTATTGATCTCATATAAAATAACATGTCATATTGCTCACAAAAACTTAATATAAATAAAGTTACCATGGGCTTAACGGCTCGAAAAAATGGTGATAAATAATTAAGCGCATCATTTTTCGACTGGAGTCAACACGAACCTAGATAAAATAAATCATAGTTTACTAATTCCTATCGATTATGACAATCTTGACCAATAGGAAGAGGGTAGTCGACCTATTTACGAAAATAGATCCTAATATTACCTGTCAAGTTAGCAGACCGTTCTGTATCCGCGGCTTGCAAGAAAACTCTGCAGTGCAATGAGTTTTGGAACCAGAGAGTAGTACCAGATTAACCCATAAGCAAATTAAGACACTGCTTAGCAGTTAAAACATCAAGTCTAAATATACATCAAGCATCAAGTGCTCTCCAGTAGTAATCACCTGTACCCCACCCAGGAGCAGGATGCAGCCCTATATCCGTTCTACATTTATCGAATAAATTCAGTCTGCGAAAAGTGGGAAATTCGTTCATGGGAAATTGTATTCTTATTTTCAACAAACTACCACAGAGTATTGCCGAACTCCCTGTACATAAACTTAATCATATGCCAAAATAATTTTAATAAAAAAGGCTATTACAGTAAAACAGGTTATAGGATACAGGATATTAGGTAAATGGTATAATAAGTCGAAACCAGCCAATGTTGACGACCATTTGGATCAGCGGTAGTAAACGCTGCTTCTGAGCCATGGGTCGCGGGTTCGATCCCCGCACAGTACAAATATTTGTGTGCATGAACATGTCTGTTTGTAATGGTTTGGGTGTTTTCTATATATTATATGTATTACAAAAAACAAAAAGGATGCAAGTAAGTTTATCGGTTGTCTAGTACCCCATACGACAGGGTACTAATAGTAGCTTAATTTGGGACTAGATAGCTTTGTGTGGCCCAGTGAGGCATGTCCTAAATATTTATTTATTTTGTTATTTATTAATGTTAACAAATATGCATGCATATTAATACTATGGTGAAGTCAGACATTTGATATTGTAAACATTTTTTAATTTTTATTCAAACTAAAATTTTGAGATACTGATTAGTTTTTTTTAAACATGATGATTTTAATGAAAAATTTCTGATCCACCATAGTATTTATATGCATATTATGTTAACATAGGCTTGTTACGGATTGTTGTACCTGTATATGATAGGAACGTATGACATTAGATTGTCCTAGCTTGTACTTGCATAAACCTTTTGTAAACATTTATTTAAAAAGAGGATGATAATAGTAACAGAGTTTCTTGCGCTGCTTCATCTCGGCACTATCCCAGACTTTTTTTTTTACGGACCTGTCACTGAAACCTTATATGGAAGGCTTTAATCAGTTTAACCGGGCAGATTGTGGCGAGCGCTGAAGGCGCTCAGCCTAGGTCCGCCACGCTAGCGGTATCCCGGTGCGGCCGAGGGTGAAGCTTCGCGTAGCGAAGCCTCAGGCTCGCTCGCACCGGGGCCCATACTAGCGGGCGTGATCGGGCCAGATCTGGGAGGGGGGATCGGACAGCGACCTCAAGGGCGCCTCTGTAGGCTCGGACCTCGGCTTGGGTCGCCGTCCGAGGGGAGGGCAGGTGAGAAGCGGCCAGGCACATGATTGTGTCGGCCGAAATGAAAGGCGGGACCACGCACCCGCCTCCGACGGGTGCGGTGTGGAGAACTACTGTGTTGTGCAGTAATTGAAGTGCTTAAGGCGGTGTTGGCTGTTGTGACATACGCGGTGATCGGATCTTCGGGGTCGTTCAGCACGTGCCTGGGCCGACGGCGTTGGAAGGCGACATCCCTCTAGGGGGTGTACGTGGCGGCTTCCGCTATGAGCGGATTGGGGTGATATACCAGACTTGTCCTGAAGCATTTAAAATTGGGACGTGTAAAAGCGCCTCCTGGGGCCTATTTGCAGAAATAAAACTGATTTTTCTAAATTTACTGAATCAACGGCGCCTTGCGGTTGTTATACTCGTAGTTAGACGATTTCCATTTAATTTAAAATTAAGTTAGTATAACTGACTTGTTCGTCAACTGGCGAGTGTGAAACTCCCGAGTGCGCGCGAACAAGATGCCACCTTTCGATTTTGCATACTTTTTTTGTCGTCAACTCGCGCGATTATTATTAAGTACAGTCAACAAAAAAAATATTGAAATCAAATATAAAGCAAAATTCTCGATTCATTGTGATATTGATGATAACTATTAAGGGAAATATGTATGCAATTTATATTTAGTCATGCTAATTTTTGATGATAAATTATACAATCGATCTCAGAAACTATGAATAATATAGTATTTATCGTACCTAAATTGAATTTATTGACTCCTTTCTGTAGCTAACTATTTTATACACCGTGCATTTTGAACCTTCTAACAAGCCCACGTTATGTAACCATTATGTATAACATCTTGGCAGTGTTTTTTTTATTTTTTTTATTAAAATAAAAACTTAGAAAAACACAAAAAAAAGATTTAGCTATTCATTTTCAAACACGCTGTGACACACAAGAACGTATATTTGTGTAAAACATATACGTATACGTACATTCATCCAGGACCCATCCGAAGCAAAATAGTACGTCAGTGCGCGTTACAGCATAATTCAAAATTAATAGTCTTATTTTTTTATTAGGTATAATCAGAAGATTTCGCGCGCACTTGCGAGTTTCACGCTTGCCTGTTGACGAACAAGTCAGTTAACGTATATACAGGATGAAATTTTAACCACCTTCCAAATTTTAATATATCAATCTACGAGACAAAAAACAAATGACGTATTTTTTCTTTTGGTATAGCCCAGTACAAAAATTTCAAGATGAAGCACTTAAAAAATGTCCGCAAAAAATCTAAAATTTTTGATACAGCCGCCTAGCAACACTTTTTTTACGCGATTCGCATCTCATTTATTCATTAAGATACTATTCATACGTGTTTGATTTTCCCTTTATGCCTTATCAGGCCTAGGACCGTAAAAATTGAAAAATATATCGCGAAAAATATTTTCGGATGACAGCTTGATTTACATTTTTTACTTTATAAATGGGCTCTAAATACGATACCGAACGCCTATAAAAATTTTGGAAAGTGGTTAAAATTTCACCCTGTATATAAGCATCCTAACTGTAAACCAAAAATATCTAAAAAAAAACGCGTTAAATTCAGATCCTATGGTTTCTATTAAATTACTCTTATATTTAGTCTGCATGTGTTTACGTTCCCAGAACCAACAACAAAGTTTTTGTTACGTCCTGTATATTATACTGTTAATATTATTATCGTATTTGTTTATTGTTATCTTATGATTAAGAACTAGGAATCATATTTAAAACTTATTTTTTTAGAAAAAAATTAAAAATATTAGTTTAGCATTTTATATGAGATCAATTTGAGAAGCTTGGTTTCTAATAACCCTAAACAAACCAATATCAAATGGGGAGAATCTCACAAAAATTCTATAAAAAAAACAAACCTGATTCATTTGTAGGTGATGGTGGAAAATCAGTTTCTGGCTTTGTTGCCATGATAGAATACCTGTGAACAAGTTAAGAGATTTAAGAGTCTCTTAAATTATGTCCAATGTTCCTAAAAAAATCTTATTTAGGTAGTACAACTATGCAGAGAAATCAATCATTGGACATGTTTTTAAGGGAAATTTTTGTTTTACTCATATTTTAAAGTTACAGTCAAATTATTTTAAACTCATTCACAGATAATGGACTGAGTAATTACAAATTAACACAACGACAATTTTATATTGATTTTACAAAACTGTAACCGAAATGGTAAATTAACATTTAATATTAAAGTAAATTTAAATAAAAGTAAAGTTCAAGTAATATTGAAAGTGGTAAAGATGTAAAAGAACTAGATACAAAGTCAGCAGCCATAAGCCATTTGGGCGATCTTTCAACTTTATGTCATATAGGTTTGTACTTTTGATATCCCATAACTCTAAGGTTATGTTCTATAGGTAAAAATTCTAAAAACGCCCTAGAACATGTGGTTTAAAAATCAATAGTTTCAAATATAACATAAATTTTAGTTAAATTTGTTAAAAAAATGTAACCAGTATGGTGAATCCTATGTTTTGCGAGACGTTGGCAAACATACACTAAAGTGTAGTAGTAAAGTAGCGAGAGAGCGTAACTTGTAAAAAACATTGACGTGTGAGGGTGTTTCATTGATAAGTAGGTATGAGTAAATCGTTTTCATTCAAAAGTTCATTCATAACAAGGTAAGGGTGTTTTACATAAACAGTCGTGACTTTTTAGAATTATTTTGTATGAAACAATAAAACAAAAAAAAAATTGAAAAATAATTTGATTCTTTACCATAGTCTGTTTAATACCCTAGAGTTATGGGATATCAAAAGCAACACGTTGTATATATATGTAAGTTTGCTTGTCTTGAAGCTATTGCTTGTAATTTTTATGAGACTTTGTATATAGTTTATATTTTTTCTATGGTGAAAAATTTTCTATGATCTACATCAGATACTACAAGATTATGTACAATCCCCAAACATAGAAATATAAATCTTCGGAACTTACATTAAATTATTGATTAAACAACGGAATACTGACAGTTCGCATAATATTAAGTTATAAAGTACATATAATTATTGTATATACAATAGTCTCATGCTTGTTATTTAACTTTTCTGAAACAATTATAGTGTAATCTGTAAGTAGATCATAAATCAAAAATAATAATAACATTTTGCTTTCTATGTGTGTTGTGAGTGGCGAAATATTAGAAGATGGCCAAAAGCATCTTTTTTTACCATTGGTCAAACTGTGATCGCTAACCTGTCTGCCAAGCATGGCAATCAGGGAAAAATGCTCCTTATGGAGAGGCCTGTGCCCAGCTTGCCTAAATTATATGGCTATGGCTATGACATAGAATATAGGCTTTTCATGATCATGATGATGACATAAATTGCATTCTGATGATTTTTTTATCCATTTAATTGATAAACAGATAAAGATAAACCACATACTTTATTTGATATTTTAGCAACTTAATTGCATTTATAATATCAGTATATAAACTTGAAAAATTTGTGTCAGGCGGGACTCCAACCCGCATCTCCTGCGAGGAGATAAACAACTTTCCAATGTTGTGGTTTAGTTACATTATTTCATTTTTTTAACACATTTAGCAACATAGGGGTCACTGCATGGTGACCTCCAAACGTCAAAATGCTGACTGTGCCTAGTTCCTCAGCAGTTAAAGGCCAACCCAATTAAACTTGGATATAGACTGGGTATACCAGGACATATTTAAAAGTTTTATTTAATAATATATAATAATCATAAAAATTTTAACAGAATAATTGGGTGCTTTACTTTAGTTATTTAAATTGGCACCAGTTGCGATACCTACATTACCTACAACCTATGTTGATTCTGTTTATGTAATTTATATATTTAATTAAATACAATATACAAGCCAATTGTTTACACCAAATAATAAGTAGGTAAATAAAATTGCAACCAACATTCATAACTTTTAGCTTGATTGCAAAACCTAAAATTTAGGTTAAGATTTTCAAAAGCATCAAAATAAATGAGCCCTAACAATTTTTGTTACACAAAAACCTTACTAGAAATTGATTGAATATAATTTTATTTCCGTCCTAACGGAGACTTCTGTTTTCAGTCAATTAAAATTTTAGCCGTGTATTTATCAAGTGAAACACGCAACTCATACTTTTGGTATTTTCTTGGTATTATCTTACAAGGTACTACCTAACATTACTCATTATTCATTATCAAATCCTTCAGTACTTGTAAAATAAGTAGGTATAAATATTATTGTTACAAACAAACACAACTTTAACTTAATTGGTTCCCGGGATTGTACATAAACAAGACACAACAACAATGACATTCATCATGCTGCAAATTAGGTACACAGAAAACATTGCAAAATTACTTACTCTCATCGTTCAATTAATGAAGAAAGCCACTAATTTCCGCCTGTTCCACATTTATAACAAAATGTTCATTAATGCTTGCTTCGTGTTCAACAGCAAGCAAAATAATGGCAGCCACATAAACCCGTAACTTCAGTTCAGTAGACAGTAACTCAATTCCATCGAGCAAACAAGTGAAAACCGATTCTTCCCAGTGTGCCGGCTTTGTCACAAAAACAATAAGACTGAACAAGAAAAATGTTAATTCAACAATTTCCGCTCACTTCTGTCACTGATCTCTTCATCTCTTGGGTTGGTTGGAATTGTTGGAAATGAAAATACAAAATGGCCGGCGAAGCCAAATAAAACGACTCACTCAAAAGTCTCAGTGAAACAACTCTTCGCTCGACACAATATTTTTTTTGCTTTGAACAATCTAAAATGTAAATGAGCGATTACAATTTAGTTGTAATCAATTTATCCAAATTACAACTGTAATAATTAATTTAAAGAATGTACCAGAGGTAGGTACACCGCTATATCAGTTGGTAACCAAACCGAACGACTTTGAGAAAGCGGAATTTCGTTCGCTTCGTTCGTCCGTCAATCGATCGAACGAACACTACCACAGCAGCCGACTGCCAGCAACCTAGGGGCTAGCTAGCTAGGCGACGAAAGCCGAGCGAGCGAAACTCTGTTCCGTTCACTCGCACAGGTCTGTACGCCTGCCAGTGCCAGCAGTGTTGTTGCTAAGTGCCAGTGTTGGTTGGCTGACAAATACCTTGTCGTAGCGGGCGACGCTATTGCGTGTCGTGTTGTTTCAGTCGCACGCATACGTTATCGCTAGCTATGTCTCCTGCGCTTTCTACAAGCGAATCTGCTTACCTACATAGACATACAAGCTGGTGAGTATAGTCGAGGTATTATTATCGGAACGGGTCGGGCACCGGACTTAGTACCTACGTAATGGAATGACCTCGCTTGCTCGGCTCGAGTGGAGAGTGTCATGCATTTACGCGTCGCGACTGATAGCAAAGCAGAATAATAATAATAAAACCCGTCCGCTTACTAAATCGTACGTACACCCAAAGAGTATGCGTACACCAAGCAGGCGTTCGATGCAATGCGAGCGGGTTTAGCAGATTGACCTTGAATCGTTGAAGCAGTGTATTCGAATGAGGATAATAATTATTGTATGCAGCTTTGAGTGGGGTGTATGTTATTTATTTATATACAACCTTATTTATTCAGATCGTTGGTTTCTGTAACTTAAGGCTGTAACTCGGTACTTTTCAGATAAATAAATGTCTTAAATACTTACGACTTAACTTACGACATCAGTAATTGGACGTAGTTTAGAGAAACGTTTCAACCCACCACACTGAGGTCGAACTGAGATACTTATTTAAGTTTTTGTGTTTTTACGGTACTCTTTTTTGTCTTTAATACCGATTAAAGTAGAGTGTTTTACATAATTACCTATTTAAAATCTTAAAAATAAATGTGATTTTTCTGTAAGTATAGTAGGTAGGTAGGTACCTACTTTATTTAACTGATTTAAAATATAAATGTTCCATTTTAGCAAAAAAAGCACATGAAACGTTTTACAAATGTATTAAGGTGTCTCGAATATTATTCTTTATAATGATTCGTCCTGATAATCTTAAAAAAATTGCTGTTTCAAGAAATAGACAAAAACCAAATAGCAATTATTTATTATCCAATGATACAATTACGGAATTACGTACCTATATAAATCCGTACAATTACGGAAAACAAAATATGATTATTAGTTTTTATTAACCACTTAAATAGAAAAAAAAAAACTTCTGTTAGCCTAACATCAAAGACATTCAAATCATATAAAATTAAAAACAATTTATTTTTTATTATTGTTGTCCCAAAAAATAATAAATAAATACATAAAATAACATTAATTTCCTAGTTAATGATATTTTAATTTTACTTACCAAATACTATAATAATATACTGATTTAAACTTTCATGGTCACTATCACTAGAGTTATTTAATTCGGGGTTTATACCAAGTACCTTATTTGTATAGGGGTCAGTACTACCTGCAAATAGAGGGGGTCGCTATGGGAAGCCCCGTAGCTCCAGTAGTTGCCAACATCTGGATGGGGCATGTGGAAGAGAAAGCCATTGCCACTGCACCCACAGTGATCCAACTATGGAAGAGGTATGTCGACGACGTGTTTTGTATATTGAAATGTGACAAAGACGATGTTGAAACTCACCTGGCAAGCATCAACAGTATCCACCCCAAGCTTAACTTCACCTGTGAGATTGAAGATGACAGACAGCTGGCATTCTTAGACGTTAAGATTAGAGTGCAGAAAGACGGGTCACTTAGTCACTCAGTTCACAGAAAACCTACACACACTGACCGCTACCTTCATGCCGATTCACACCACCACCCTAGACATAACTCCGTAGTAGCATCATTGACTAACCGTGCATATGATCTATGCGACGAAGATCACTTGCAGGAAGAGCTAGATCATGTACGATATGTACTACGGAGAAATGGATACACTGGTAGACTTCCTAGTGGGAAACGGTCAAAACATCAGAGATATAAGGTTGACAGACAACCTGTATATTTGCCGTATATAAAAGGAGTGACAGACAAGATCTCAAATATCCTTAAGAAGTTCTCTTTAAATACTGTCTTCACTCCCTTAAGAAAGGTATCACAGTGTTTACGATCGCCTAAAGACAATCTCCCACTAGAAAAACCAGGTGTCTATAAGATTGACTGCAGTTGCGGAAGTTCATACATCGGCCAAACTAAACGCACAGTGGCTTGCCGGATGAAGGAACATCAAGAAAAACGACACACAAAAGTCAGCCATTGCTGAACACCTTATACACTCGGGTCCTAACCACTGGATTGAGTTTCACAACGCACAGATAATTATCACTATATACCATGCACAATATAACAGCACTATATACCAAGAATGGTCAGAGAAGCGATTGAAATTACCAAATACAAAAATTTTAATCGCGAAGATGGCTTTAAATTATCTAGTGTATGGAATCCAGTGGTACGAATTTGCTGTAACCGAAGAAAACCAAAAAATACTGTGTCACGATCGGATACTATAAGTGTTGTGTGTCGAGAACAAAAGTGTAAAAATAGTGAGTTGTCAAACAGTGGTACCAGTGTCGTGTGTAATAAAAGACTACGACGGAGAGTAGATCGATTTGTCTGCTCTTAGCAGCTACCCACCCGCAGATACAACAGTTCTCCCGTGCGTGATCATGGCGCTTGCAACAGTGCCGAAATATCGGAAACTCATAATAAATAAGGTACATGGTATAAACCCCGAATTAAATACCACTATAATAATAACGTGAAAATCCCACTAAAATTCAATAAATTATACCTAAAACAGTCTAATCAAATGCTCAATGTTTTTTGTTTAATGTTTCAACAATGTGAATCATTTCAATTAACTTTTATTTTTACTTTTGCAGGAACATATTATGTTTTGAATCGTTTTTATTTCTCGATATCAGTTTTATCAGCCAACCTAAAAAGCGTGAAACGTTATAAATACTACGTATGCACGGTCCGATCGCGCCGCTAGTACGGGGCCCTTGCGCGGGCGAGCCCTAGGCTTCTACTAACTACGCGAAGCCTAGGACTCTCCTCGCGCTCGAGGTTCCCGCTAGCAGGCCGCTTTTGGGCTGAGTGCCTTCCACACTCGCCTAAAACCCGCCCGGTGAAGCTGTAACGGCCTCCTGCCACAGCATAGGTCCATTCAAAAAAAAAAAAACGTTTGACTAAATCGTGTATTTTGTAGAAATGTTTCAATTTATATTGAATCATTATTAGAAAGTTTTTTGAGTAAATTATTTTCAACAAAACGTTTCATGCGTCATAGCCCGTTATATTTTTGGTTAAGTTTGTTGTTGAATCATTTTTAATTTCGAGCATGCTCATATTTCATAAAATAAAGCCTGTTCTGAATCAGATAGAAGGTACCCAGATAGGTGGCTTGAGTACAAATTGGTCGAAACTGAATCAGTTTCGACCAATTTGTGGGTTGAAACGTTTCTATAGAACTACGTCCAATTTACTTTATTATAATTTTAATACTAATATTAAAAAGCTGAAAAGTTTGTTTGTTTGTTTGAACGCGCTAATCTCAGGAAGTACTGGTCCGAATTAAAAAAATATTTTTGTGTTGGATAGTCCATTTATTGAGGAAGGCTTTAGGCTATATAACATTACGCTGCGACTAATAGGAGCGAAGCATCGACGTCGCGGGAAACAGCTAGTTTTATTATAAATGTTTCATGATTTTTATGATTATTTCGGTAGGCTTCCTACCTTACCTGATGCTATGACATAAATACTTAATAAAATTACGCTGCGAATGTATTATTTATCTATATATTATGTAGGTACCTACCTAATGTTTAGTGTCATAATTTATAATTGACATAACTACCTAGGTCCATCATATTACTAATTATCAAAAAGCTTAGTGGTCTTTAACCATTTTCTTAACGCATAATCATAAATTAAAATCATAATCAGTAAAATCTATGTTATAATATGTCACAGTTTTATTAAGCATACAGACTACTTCAAAACGCATAATATTATTATACTTACATAATTGTCAACATTCATAATTTAGTTTGGCATACCTACCTACTCCTACAAAGCGTAACTTATTAAAGTTATAACTATAAAAGACATAGGTAACTACTAAGTGTAAGTAATTTTCATTATTTTTTATTAAGTAGGTACCTACGTACCCACTTCCTACAATGCAACTTACGTACCTACCTACAAAAGTAGATTAAAATTATTAGGTATTCATTAAAAATATTTTTAGCATGCTAAATAATTTGTTTTGACTTAATTATGTACTTTTAACATATGGTTTATGCTTATTTATACTTTTTGTTACTTATCCTTATCAAAACAATGCTATTCTATGAGAACCTAGCCTACCTATGTCATACAAATTTTGTCATGGCGGCCATTTGATTGAGTGTCATGACGCATAGTAGTAGTAAATATGCCACAAAGAGTTATGGCAAATGGCCATAGCCTTGTACAGCCCTGGCCAAACGGCTTCTTTATTGCTTCGGCCAAGAGACTCGCAAAGCGCAGCGGGACGCTCTCCTCGATTTGAATAATGTCGCAGGCAGAGGTAGAGGCCGATTATGATGATGACACTACCATTCACTGTCCCGGCACCTCATTACAGAGTGTCTACAGTAAGTGCATTTTACTGACTCATCAAAACCACAGCGCACAGCATCAGCGCCGTGCACCTATCCGTTGCAAATCGTACGTTCTGAAATCCATTCTCCGTTTTAATGTCTCGCCAAGCTAGGCCATTGCATTTGCAGTTAACCACGTGTTGAATTCTTGACATACCTATGCCCGAAGTGCGCCGTGTTCTACTTTACACCCTTTCCGAATTAGTACCTATATTTAAAAGAATTTAAAAGCGCGGTACCTACGCATAAAAAAAAACAGAGGTTATTGCACCACCGTACCGCGTAATCTTCCTATTATAAAGCTCTAGTCGTGAACCGAGCGTTTATGGTGGGTAATCCTGGTAATAAGCTAATATTTTTAAAACCTAAGATAAACATTGTTTTCCACAAAGTCAAGGGAAGTGATTGCACCACCGTACCGCGTAATCTTCCTATTATAAAGTTCTGCTAGTCGTGAACCGAGCGTTAATGGGGGGTAATCCTGGTAATAAGCTAATATTTTAGAAACTTAAGATAAACAATGTTTTCCACAAAGTCCAGGGAAGTGATTTAGCTCCGTTAGACTTGCTTTGATTGGTAAAAATTTTTTTCAATAGAAGTTTTCTAATATTTTTACTATCGTAAGAGTTTTTTGCCGGGTTTCTTTTGAGTTTTCGATCATCATCATCAGCCTATCGCATGCCACTGCTGGACATAGGCCTCTCCAGTTGCACGCCACTTAGGTCGATCCTCGGCTTCCCGCATCCAGCTCCTGCCAGCCATCTCGCGCAAATCCTCACTCCACCTGGCCTGAGGGCGTCCTACACTACGTTTGCTGAGACGCGGTCTCTAATCAAGAACTCGTTTACCCCAGCGGATGTCGGTATGAGTTTTTGATACTTCGGTACAATTGCAAGCACCATAATAATCACGGAATCTTCTGTTATTAAAAAGTGCATGATAAAAATCCGACAGAGATTAAAGACCTTAAAGTCTTCAGGCAGAACTTATTATGATAGAACACGTAGCTAAGTGTTCTGTAGATATATGCGTATGGTTGAGTAGGTATTTTATGGGTATTTAGCACGTGAAATGATACGCTATGAGGATATTGGAAGATGAAGGGTGCTTTTCCACCAGAGATGTGCTATGCTGCGATGCTATGGATGCGTTTGATATCCACCAATCATATTCATTGGAGCACATAGCTTAGCACTGGTGGAAACGGATTTAACTAAGATATTTTTTTTATATGGAAGGATGTGGGCTATAGATGCCTGCTATGAGCCATCGCGAGTGAGGTAGCTATGTGCAGAGCAGAGTACCTACAGTATGTCCGCGTTTTTCGCTGAAAGAAGACATGCCATCGTGGAAGCAAAAAGTTTCTCGTACAGCTACTTTGCGGCGGCGCGGCGCATCTTCGTAGCGCATCTTCCTCGCACAGCTACCTAGCGTAGTATTGGTGGAAACGGTCACATATTTTCGTAGCGTAGATTTCACATCTTCGCAGCATAGCTGCATAGCACATCTGTGGTGGAAAAGCACCCGAAATAAAGGTTAATTTATTCATTTTATTAAAAGACAGACCAATGACAGTCTTTGAGTAAAGTACTTAATATGTTATGTACCTACCTACATAATACATTGACTGTGTGTGCAGTAGAATCTGCCATGACTGGCGTGTAGGTACAGCATTACAAAAGATCTACTGTTCATTAAAATTACCTACACATACATTTATAAATGTCTGACTGATACGATATTAATAGTGGGTAAAGAATAATAAGATAGTAAAGAATAAGGTTTCAACTTAGATAATTGATTTATGTCAAGTTACTGACAAAACAAGGCTCATAAAGATCAAAGCTGAATTGAGGTTGCGTGCAGGCCCCTAATCCAGCTAACCAAATCGTGTCACAATCGTAATTGAATAGCAGGTTTTGACAGTTCTAGTATGGGCTAAATGTCAAAATAGCCCAATTCAATCACGATCGAACTGCAACTGAAATAGCTGAATAAGGCCTCAGGCCACAAATCTGGCAGCAGAACTGATAACGTTTGGCAGAAAGATTCTAGAATCTAAAATCCTATTTAGAATCTAAAATCCTATTTTATCCTATAAATCTATCGGTGGTGCTACCCACTCGTTGTCTTAGATATGAATTTGGTGGGTTTCATACTTGATATCGAACGTCGATGGAACTATTGTCTAGATATCGACAACAATGCATCAACGGGTCGCTACATCTACGGTACTCCATATTAACAGACATGGAATCAATCGGTCGTTTTATCAGTGGCATGACATCGTGTACTCCACTTCGAAAGTCATGGAATATTTTCAATTGCACTGCTATTAACAACTGAGGTCAGTCCACAGTGCAAGCATCATTGGTAAGAATCAATTCGCTACATATCAAGCAATCGACGGTAGGTACATAATGTTTGAAACCTGGGTACCGACAGCAAATAAGTCTAATCGTTATCGCTCAGGCAAAATGCACTTATCGATAATGAACTTATTTAATCACCATGTCGTTGAGTCAAGAGACTGTTGAAAATTCCAACAATTGCTCCTTAGAATTATTCTAAGAATTGCTCATAGGTATGAATAATGGTTTCTATTGTATAGAACACTTTATTGATTTATTACGATGTGATTATTTAAATTAATTATATGTAGGTAAGTAGTAGATAATACTATTATATATATTGGCAAGGCTGCTTGTGGCGAGCTTTTGGGCAGTTAAGAGCCATCAGGCATTTTGCTCAGTAGAAGCTCTGTTTACTCTGCCTGAAGAATATCCTTGGATGTACTTGTAAAGTACGCACGGGATTGATCTTTAGTGTCACATTACAAAATTTTAGGTAAATAATTATTGCCTAACGAGCCTCTGTGAGTTGGTTTCGGTCCCTTGTGTGCACTCCGATTTCCAATCTCGGAGTAAATCATCATAACAATCAGCTAAATAATGTAATCATGCGAAGAGTTCCACGTTTGGAGGAAAGCTTGCCATACTTACATGTTCGTGTTTGGGTATTGCTAGGTGGTTATTTCATAGTGCATGTTTGCTTGCTCTAGATATTCACTGCAAACCGATACTTGCGTAATCGTTCGATATGGATGAACGCCCGGAATAGAGTGTGGGACTGTGTGGGTCGATATCGAAATATTAATTGGTATTTCTCTGTGGAAATGATATGGTTGACAATGTGTATATATAAATTCAAACCTCCGAGAATACGAAGATAAGACATCCGGCCGGTCATCCAAGTATCTAACACCATAATAGATTAAAAAGTCAATTGGATGTCAACTTAGAGCATCAAAGTCAAACATAAGTAAACATAATATTTTTGTTCCGTGTGGCAAATTACCGTTTGCTATCGTTCTAGTACTTAGGTCTTCTCATACTCGAACTATTCAGCTCCGTAATTAAATCAATATGATTTATGGACATAAATTTAAACGACAATTATTTTACACTGGTTTTTACTAAAGTGCTCTTCGTAGATATAATTCCAAGCAACAAGCAAAGTGAGGGGGCTGCGTGCTTAGAACGGGAGAAAGGGACGAGTCAGTGACCACCTACCTCCCAGCTCAGGGTACAAACAGGGTGGGTGTTTCGCCAGCCAGCTGAAGGGATGTATAACATTTGCAGATTATTTCCATCCCTCTTACAGATTTTAAGTCCTCTGCCTCTTGTTAGTAACCAGCCATTACTGATTTGATTGAGTATTTTGTCAGATGACTTTTAAAAGAAATTAAAACGTCATGTTTTATTTATTTAGTTATATGAAATAGCCGATAAGTACTGACAAAGTATTATTTTATTAATATCTATTTATCAATGCTGCATTAATAGTGAATGTTCTTTTTAGAAGTAAAAACACAATAGGCGCCGAGTGGTGGGTGCAAGGAGGAGCTCTCAAAAGTTTGAGCGCGTAAAAGAATTGATGATTCCGAACTATTCCTGTTTCCCGGGTTAGGTTAGATTGGACTTGGAAAGATTGATAACTTTTGTTCCAGATGTAGCCCGACGTTCTTATCATAACTCGATTGCGATCGAAGGTTTTGCATTGTAATATTAGCATCTCATGTGTTTATTTCTCAGAATATGGATCTATAGTCGCATTTTGGGTTTTTGAATGATGTTTTTTCCATCGTGTTTCTATAATGTAAAAAATCCTAAGAAAAGAATGTAATGGCAATTTCTTAATTTTAAGAACATCTTCCTCCTCATGATTTTTGTTTCGAGAATTTAATTTACAATCAGATTGTGTTGTGGTCTTTCATTCAGTTTTCAATTGAGGACACTTTCTCTTTGTGTAGGTTACGCTGAAAAGTATTTCTTTCAATCCCAAAGGATTTATCTGTCTGAGCTCGTTTAGAACGGGCGCGGGGTGTCCTCTCAAGCCCAGAGTAGAAAGGGTGAATCATGGTCGGGACTTCGGGAGGGTGTTGTATTATTTCTCTCTCCGGTTCTCCCAGCGTTCCTCCCCTGAGAGGGGGAGTGGGTGGTCGGCTAGCGATAACGAACGATATCCGACAGAGTTTCCGGCCCCCAATAACCTCGTCTGAAAAGGGTATTAAAATGGTAACTTTAAGATGAACACTAAGGAAGTAGTAAGCCGGTACCAATCATAAGCTTGAATTAATAATTAAGTAGGTACTATGGACAGTAGGTTTAAATTTCCTATGTACCCTAACTCCTACTTTTACCCAGCCATCTAATATGTATAATTTTAATGACTAACTATACACAACTAGTTAAGTTAATTGGAATTTATTACGGAAAGTCTGAAGATTACCTACATTATCTACAGAAAAGAATATGTACTATCTATAGTATTAAGTACTTAGGTACCTACTTACTTTACTAACATTCGACTTCTTTTTTAATACCTACATAATTGTGTGGTACCTACCTACTGCAAGGTAGTACCTACCTACCAATTACCTAATTCTATACTTAGACCACTATAGGTACTACCTTATTACAACAAAACAATCCTAAAAAAACCTTGGAACAACGTAGGTAGGCAGGTTATATTAATTACCATATTTTATTATTATTCTAGTAGATTAAAATCAACATTGCGCTAACAACCGGCTACTTCTAACCTAGTACCTACCTACCAATTGTTATATTAATTACCATATTATTATTATTATTCTAATAGATGAACATCAAGATTGCGCTATCAACCGGTTACTTTTAACGAAACTTTAAACAACGATGCGTTATACAATAACTCGAATTCGTACAACAATGTAGTATACAAATATTTCTGGCAACCAGGCACAGACCTTCATTGTTTGCCCAGCGGTGAGGCGAGTGAACAACCGGTTTAATTATACGAAATAATAATACCGTAGTACGAAGGCAAGGCCAGACCCCCACAGGCACAGCTCGCGCGTTCTATACCTACTTAACTCTCACACAATTTATAAATAGAAGTCTCGGAGCTGCTCTTCGAAGGTAAAATGATCGATATCACTCCTTATGGCTTGGAACTTAAAGACTGCAATAGATTGTGCTAAATGTATTATTATTACTTATGGGTTAGAGCTGGGCGAGAAATGATCCGGATTCGTGTACGTGTTTCTCAAGTTTATTTCTGGGTTCTTCTATTGAGTAAACCAAGAATTCTTCTTGTGGTATTTTTCTGTTGGATATTTTTGTGCCACACAGTTTTTGAATGTATAAAAAAAACAGTCATGCGAATCGCTAGTTCTAATGATATTTATTTCTTAGGTAGTTTGTAAGACTATTACATATTTATTACGTTAAGTAGGTACCTAGTTGATCTTTCTAAATATTATTATATTGGTTGATTGAAAGCTTAGAATTAAAACGTTAAGTAAAAGCTATGTTTTGACCTTTAAAATATTAAAAATCATTGCATTTTTTAGTAAATAGACGACCGTTTTAGAACTTTAGAGACCAAATGGGTACTTTAGCATAACGAGGACTATCTACTTAATAATATAGAAAACATGATGTTATATGTAAATAGTAGGTATAATAAGCTGAAGTCAGCATAAAAATAATTATGTAAGTATAAATAATACGGTGAAGTAAGAATTTGATATCATCATTTTAATTATTTTTATTTTCATTTAAACTAAAATTTTGATAATCCGATTTCTCTTTTTTTTTTCAAAAATGATGATATCAAAATGTATGACTTAACCATGGTACTTAATCATACAGGCTGGTAACGGCTTGTTATACAATTTAACTACCTTACACGCTGTTGGTATCAGTATTTAAACTTGAAATATAATGTCTCAGGCGGGACTCGAACCCGCATCTCCTCGCATACCGGGCGCGGCCGCCGCGCCACCTATATCTTTGCAGATGATACATAATTTTTCAAGTTTAAATGCTGATATTATAAATGCAATTAAATTGCTTAAATATCATAAAAAGTATTTACATTGCTGTTTCATCTTAACTGACTGTCAAACATCTGCAAAGATGTTCCTTTAGGGTGTTAAGGTTGCATCAACCTAGTTACAGTCAAATAAGAGAACATCTGATGAAATAATATGCAAAAATAATTTAGAACCGCAAGCGACATTTTCCATTAAATCTATGCATTTTCCTAAACGTTTATCGTCCTTCAGTTTTGAATGAAAATTAAATTTACGGCTCTAACTCGTGATTACTCGTGTTTATTAGTGTTTACTAACATTATGTTATTGTTTATCCCAACGTTTCGAACGCTGTAATTGTTCATACAACGGCAGGTCAACCTATGAACCTATCCAAAAAGTTAAAGGTCATTGAATCGGTTTTCAACTTTATATCCAACAAGTAGAGATCAATATCACTTGAGGAAATTTGACGTTTTGTGGTAGGTTGACGTGCTGTTGTCTGTACATACCTACCTAGTGTGTAAATTGCAGAAAACATTAAATTCCAACGTGATTACTGATTATAACAATCATTTAAGTTAAGAAGACTAACAAATACTTATAAGGCTGCCCGCCCACGTCCGATAATCGGTGACCGATTTTTTGTAGGAGAAAAATAGAACGTACTGATAGTAATGGAGCAACGCACACGTCCTACAAAAAATCGGTCATGATTGTGTATGCTGCTGCCTACTATAGTAAAATCAGCGCGATTATCGCTCCTACAAAAAGTCGGACGTGGGCGGGCAGCCTAATGCGTTATATGTA
Organism: Anania crocealis; assembly: GCA_949315895.1. Taxonomy (NCBI): domain Eukaryota; kingdom Metazoa; phylum Arthropoda; class Insecta; order Lepidoptera; family Crambidae; genus Anania; species Anania crocealis. The sequence continues at coordinate 9,241,306 of OX438871.1, forward strand.
GATGATAGTCGCTTTTCACCCACGCACAGTGGATCGACGCCATGCAACAAGCGTTGAGAGTTTGAGACATAGGTAACCTAAATAAACTAGTTTTTATTTTTAAATAATAAGCAGTACCGTCGTGTTCGTCTACTTATTTACCATATGATAAAAATTATCAATTTTCTTATTGGAATCTTATTTTGCGAATTATAGTACTAAACGTGATTTCTTACTATAGGAAATAGCATTAAAAATGACGTATCTTCGGAGTCCCTGAGTGTTTTGATTTGAATTTTTTTATATTGTTATAAGACATAATTATTATATTTGCTTAATAAAATTTTTCCCAAACAAACATGGTGTGCCCGACGCGCATCATACAAGATACACGACTCAATCGATTTTTATTATGAGACTTTCAAACAAATATATTTATAGGTTACTGTTTCAACATGCTTTATCTTTGTATTTTTGTCCATTAGTGACGCATTAGCAAATGCCCATAAGTGCACTGGTAACATTTTATTGTACCCTTTACCTCCGAGGCTTCGATAACTATTGTATTATTGACGCATAAAAGGAAAGGTACCTACTACTTACGGCCGGTCCCAACTCTCAATAATCTATCTATCGCCAGTTTTGACATTTCGGAGATAGGAAACAGTTTTATATATCTGATATTGCCGTCCAGAGAAACAAAGACAGAAGTTGTTTACTATCTCCGATATGCCAAAACTGAAGATAGATAGGTTATTAGGACCGGCCGTTAATCACCATGCTTAATGTGCTTGAACTGATTACAAGCTTTCTATAAGCTTAATATTTTATTGTTTAGTCCATTTTATTGATGACATTTTTGTTAATTGTTTTGTTAATTAATTAATTAATTAAAATAATTAATTAATAATACATGATATTTTGGTCAACTAGCTTATCCATTCATAGAACACAGTACCTATATTTAAGTATTGCATTGCAACCATTATTCAGCGATAACTGTAACTATTGATTTGTTGACTTAAAAGCTTTCTAATGATTTAAAATTTCTAAAATTTTAAAACGTACTTATCCATGAATATAAAGTTACTTTAAACAATTATTTATTTAATCTTATATCTTATACATATATAAAAATGAATCCCTATTTCCCTTGGTCATCGCATCACGCGTGAACGGCTGGACCGATTTCGCTAATTATTTTTTTGTTTTGTTTGATATTGTCTGGAGAATGTTTTTATGAAAGAAAAAATTAAGAAAATTGCGCGGATAATTAAAAAAATTAATAAAAATTAATAACCATACTAAATTATTTGTAATGTGATCTTAGCGCTTTTGACAATTTAAACTTTTTAAATGTATGGCGTTTGACATAACATTGACAGGATGCGTGTTGCTAATATCGTCAAATTGGGGGTAAAAAAACTGAAATATTTTATGTCGCCTGTTACCGTGTCGGAATACCAACAAAACTATTTATAACAAAAAACAGCCAGACAAAAAAACAAGAAAGAATGTTGTATTTATCATAAAGCATAATAATAATAAACAATGGGTAAAATTTTTTATTACTAAACCATTTCGTTATCAATATTCATAGTTAAGACAGGACAACGTCTGTCGCGTCCGCTATTTCGTGATCAAGTGTAGTCAGTTGTCTATTCAGTGTCAGGTGCTGACTAATAATTTACAATTTTAGCCAAAGATTCAATAAGTTATGAAAATGTACAAACTATTAAATTAAACACTTTTGTCCAATGACTCAATAAGTCTCTTCGTGGTTAAATCCAATAATGGGCTTTGTTCGTCCCAACTCTACCCGATCCCATCTCTACCCGATTTAAAATTACCTAACAAAAATCCCAACTCTACCCGATATGATAATAAGTTAATAAGTACAGTCAAAATGAAAAACCTTTAAACGAATCATATTTTTCTTTATACACTTCTTAATACACTATAACACTTCTTTTCTTCTTCTTGTTGCTTGTAATAACTAGGGTATTTTCAAATTCCTTATTTTTCACTAAAATCTTTTGATTTTATACATATAACGCCACTTGGAAAGTCGCATATACCCACATATAAGAGCCGATACTTCTTTTATCACTCCAGTTTGTATGAACTGTTTTGCTTTAGATAATCAGGATTATCTATTAAATACTTTAGGATTTCAGCGACATCTTTGTTCCCAGAAGTTTTCAGGATAGTCTGAGCAGAGTAGACAATTTCTTCTGTACTGAATGAGCTGCAAATTGCTTTAGTTCGTCTTCTTTTTTGTTTGTTCGTTAAGTCCTCGAAAGATTTGCGGCTATCTATAGAAGTTGGTGTAGATGCGTCAGACACTCGACTTGCTGGTTTTAACTCAATATTTGTGGAAGAATCTTGATGTACTGTCACAGTTGGGACTTCGGACGGCTCGATTATAACTTCTTCTGGAAGAGTACAATTTTCGTTTAAATCTTCCGGCCACTGAATATCTTGCTCTAAACAGGAGGAATTCTTCTTCTTATACTTTAGCATAGACCCGATAACAAAATTCGCGAAACTATTTTTTCACTTCTTTTTGAACACTGACACTGAACTGTACATTACTATTTGTTCTCAAAGGTGTATATAATTGATTAAAGTCTCGGAGATCACCACCTTCACGTAAAGAAACGCAAAGGTCGAGATAAGAAACCGCGGAAAGACATACTGTTAACACTTCAAGCAAAACATGTATTTATATTGTTTTTTAAAATAGCTCATTATGAGGGTACAGGCAAACTTCAATGACATATAAAGATGTGTGGCAAAATATCTTGTAATTAAGAACAAAACATTAAAATACAAAGCTAATGGAAAGCTTATCAGCTAAAGCAAGGACAGGCGGCAAATGGCAATGCACAATAAGCAAGGTGATTAAGAAGCTCCCTTTATGTGTCAGCAATACAATAGCTATCGGAGGTAAAGGGTACAATAAAATGTTATCAGTGCACTTATTTATCTGACAAAAATACAAAGGTAAAACATGTTGAAACAGTAGGTAACCTATAAATTTATTTGTAAGGCTAATAATAAAGATCGATTGGGTCGTGTATCTTGAAAGGTGCGCGTCGGGCTCACCATGTTTGTTTTTAAGAAAAATTAAGGAAATAAATATGTCTTATCTTAATATATATTATATATAAATTACGTGTTACCTACGTTGTTTGTCCGCGATGGACTCTTAAACTACGTTCGCGGGTTCATAGTTACAATCAATGATATTTTTCTTTGTAATATCATTGGTTACAATATAAAAAATTCAAATCGAAACACCGAGGGACTACATCATTTTTAATGTCATTTTCCATAGCAAAAAATCACGTTTAGTATTATAATTCGCAAAATAAGATTTCAATAAGAAAATAGTTAGTTTCTTTATTGGCAAATAAGTAGTTTTTCAAAATTAGAAACTTGTTTGTTTTTTTAAGTTGCCTATGTCCCAACGTTTGTATGGCGTCGATCCACTACAAAAATACAGTACAAAGTAGCTTGTTGCATAAGTTACCAGAGGTTCCCAAACTTTCCAATCTTTTTCACCACACGGCGCATTTGCAAGTTTAGTATTTTACGACGGACTTGTACCTACTATCCGATGAAACAGAATCTGTTTCATCGATTGTTTGATCTGATACCTACAGCCGAAATCTAATAATCAATGGCCGAAATAAATAGGTACTTACTTTGATTATTTATCCAATGCTCTAAGGGTACTTAGTGTATTAAGTACATAATTATTGGCGTGTCAAATAATGTAGCTTTATTGGCACCCGTGAATATTTATGATTTCGGATGATAAAGAATTCTCTCACAGCGCGCCCGCCCCTATTTTCTTTCTACGGCGCGGCGCACAGTTTCGGAACCCCTGGCTTATACAATGGACCTATGTTGGCACGTCCCGGTATATACTTACCATACTCCGAAACAAGGTTTCCGTATATCAATTATCTTTTTACTCATGCATACATCTCGGCGTGTACATGTCCCCAGAGTCAAGGTTTCCGCCAAATTACAGTTGTTGTTTTTTTAAACCCATTTCAGGCACCAATCTCTCATCCACTGAGCCTTACCTGTGACTTTAGTATTATCTTATCTATGCTGTGACTATAAATGTTATCTTACTAATCCTTATATTATTAACTAGCTGTTGCCCACGACTTCGTCCGCGTCAATTTCGGTTATTATAATTGAGATTATTTTTGCAACATTTTTCACTGATGCTTCGCTCCTATTGGTCGTAGCGGAATGGTATATAGCCTAAATCCTTCCTCGATAAATGGACTATCCAAACCAAAAACAATTTTTCAATTCAAACTAGTACTTCCTGAGATTAGCGCGTTCAAACAAACAAACAAACAAACTCTTCAGCTTTATAATATTTAGTATAGATGTAAATGTAAGTTTGTTTAATAAGTTTTTACGAAAAACTTCAAAACCGATCATCATGAAACTTTGTACACATATTCTTGGAGGTATAAGAAGTAACCTATGCTATATTGGTATCCCAATACTTCTGGGTATAAGTTATCGCACGCAGGATAAGTAGAAAGACCTTTTACTTAGTGTAATCATTTGGGCAGAGCCACGGGCCAGAGACACCTAGTAATAAATGCAAAAGTTGGGATGGATGTTTGTTACTTGATCACGCCAGAATGGCCGAACGGATTTAATTAAAATTTGGCATGGAGATAGATTATAGGTTGAAATGGCACGTTACATATGCCACCATTTAAACCAAAAAAAAAATATACAGTTCGCGCAGGATATTTTCATATTTTTAAAAACCCACGCATTGTTACTCAGCCATGATAGAACGGCTGAATAGATCTGACAGAAAGACACATAAATACAGGGTGTTAAGTAAATGGTTTATCAAGCCGAAACTGGCTCATGTTAATATATGCATATAAGGGGCCGCCCAGAATTTACGTCACACATCAAGATATGATACTACGAGTATGGTGAAGTCGAAAATCTTACGTATCGTTTTTTTTTATTTGTATGAAAATAATAAAATAAAATTGATGATATAACATTTCTGGCTTCACTATACTATTTATCTATAGAAGTTGGTGTAGATGCGTCAGACACTCGACTTGCTGGTTTTAACTCAATATTTGTGGAAGAATCTTGATGTACTGTCACAGTTGGGACTTCGGACGGCTCGATTATAACTTCTTCTGGAAGAGTACAATTTTCGTTTAAATCTTCCGGCCACTGAATATCTTGCTCTAAACAGGAGGAATTCTTCTTCTTATACTTTAGCATAGACCCGATAACAAAATTCGCGAAACTATTTTTTCACTTCTTTTTGAACACTGACACTGAACTGTACATTACTATTTGTTCTCAAAGGTGTATATAATTGATTAAAGTCTCGGAGATCACCACCTTCACGTAAAGAAACGCAAAGGTCGAGATAAGAAACCGCGGAAAGACATACTGTTAACACTTCAAGCAAAACATGTATTTATATTGTTTTTTAAAATAGCTCATTATGAGGGTACAGGCAAACTTCAATGACATATAAAGATGTGTGGCAAAATATCTTGTAATTAAGAACAAAACATTAAAATACAAAGCTAATGGAAAGCTTATCAGCTAAAGCAAGGACAGGCGGCAAATGGCAATGCACAATAAGCAAGGTGATTAAGAAGCTCCCTTTATGTGTCAGCAATACAATAGCTATCGGAGGTAAAGGGTACAATAAAATGTTATCAGTGCACTTATTTATCTGACAAAAATACAAAGGTAAAACATGTTGAAACAGTAGGTAACCTATAAATTTATTTGTAAGGCTAATAATAAAGATCGATTGGGTCGTGTATCTTGAAAGGTGCGCGTCGGGCTCACCATGTTTGTTTTTAAGAAAAATTAAGGAAATAAATATGTCTTATCTTAATATATATTATATATAAATTACGTGTTACCTACGTTGTTTGTCCGCGATGGACTCTTAAACTACGTTCGCGGGTTCATAGTTACAATCAATGATATTTTTCTTTGTAATATCATTGGTTACAATATAAAAAATTCAAATCGAAACACCGAGGGACTACATCATTTTTAATGTCATTTTCCATAGCAAAAAATCACGTTTAGTATTATAATTCGCAAAATAAGATTTCAATAAGAAAATAGTTAGTTTCTTTATTGGCAAATAAGTAGTTTTTCAAAATTAGAAACTTGTTTGTTTTTTTAAGTTGCCTATGTCCCAACGTTTGTATGGCGTCGATCCACTACAAAAATACAGTACAAAGTAGCTTGTTGCATAAGTTACCAGAGGTTCCCAAACTTTCCAATCTTTTTCACCACACGGCGCATTTGCAAGTTTAGTATTTTACGACGGACTTGTACCTACTATCCGATGAAACAGAATCTGTTTCATCGATTGTTTGATCTGATACCTACAGCCGAAATCTAATAATCAATGGCCGAAATAAATAGGTACTTACTTTGATTATTTATCCAATGCTCTAAGGGTACTTAGTGTATTAAGTACATAATTATTGGCGTGTCAAATAATGTAGCTTTATTGGCACCCGTGAATATTTATGATTTCGGATGATAAAGAATTCTCTCACAGCGCGCCCGCCCCTATTTTCTTTCTACGGCGCGGCGCACAGTTTCGGAACCCCTGGCTTATACAATGGACCTATGTTGGCACGTCCCGGTATATACTTACCATACTCCGAAACAAGGTTTCCGTATATCAATTATCTTTTTACTCATGCATACATCTCGGCGTGTACATGTCCCCAGAGTCAAGGTTTCCGCCAAATTACAGTTGTTGTTTTTTTAAACCCATTTCAGGCACCAATCTCTCATCCACTGAGCCTTACCTGTGACTTTAGTATTATCTTATCTATGCTGTGACTATAAATGTTATCTTACTAATCCTTATATTATTAACTAGCTGTTGCCCACGACTTCGTCCGCGTCAATTTCGGTTATTATAATTGAGATTATTTTTGCAACATTTTTCACTGATGCTTCGCTCCTATTGGTCGTAGCGGAATGGTATATAGCCTAAATCCTTCCTCGATAAATGGACTATCCAAACCAAAAACAATTTTTCAATTCAAACTAGTACTTCCTGAGATTAGCGCGTTCAAACAAACAAACAAACAAACTCTTCAGCTTTATAATATTTAGTATAGATGTAAATGTAAGTTTGTTTAATAAGTTTTTACGAAAAACTTCAAAACCGATCATCATGAAACTTTGTACACATATTCTTGGAGGTATAAGAAGTAACCTATGCTATATTGGTATCCCAATACTTCTGGGTATAAGTTATCGCACGCAGGATAAGTAGAAAGACCTTTTACTTAGTGTAATCATTTGGGCAGAGCCACGGGCCAGAGACACCTAGTAATAAATGCAAAAGTTGGGATGGATGTTTGTTACTTGATCACGCCAGAATGGCCGAACGGATTTAATTAAAATTTGGCATGGAGATAGATTATAGGTTGAAATGGCACGTTACATATGCCACCATTTAAACCAAAAAAAAAATATACAGTTCGCGCAGGATATTTTCATATTTTTAAAAACCCACGCATTGTTACTCAGCCATGATAGAACGGCTGAATAGATCTGACAGAAAGACACATAAATACAGGGTGTTAAGTAAATGGTTTATCAAGCCGAAACTGGCTCATGTTAATATATGCATATAAGGGGCCGCCCAGAATTTACGTCACACATCAAGATATGATACTACGAGTATGGTGAAGTCGAAAATCTTACGTATCGTTTTTTTTTATTTGTATGAAAATAATAAAATAAAATTGATGATATAACATTTCTGGCTTCACTATACTATTTATATGCATACCATTCACCTAACACCCCGTATACTCGTTTATAGGCTGAAATAGCAAATAGGGTTTTTAATCGGAACAACAAAAACAAAATTGAAATTCGCGTAAATGCGTAGGTACAAAATCACGATAAAATTATTACTTTTACTCAGTATCGATTCCACCCTCACCTAGATGAAGTCATGAATGGAAAAAGTGGTTAGATGTAAAAGTTAAGAGCCCTTTCACAATACAGTTTCTTGTTCTTCAGCATTTGGGGTTGTGGGATCTACCTCCTAGTGGTCCACCCTGGGCAACGGCATCTTTGGTTTTCTAACCAATGATGACGGCTAACAGATCCTTCTGCGGTGGCAGGCTTCGTGAGGCACTGGATCGATTCATATAAGGTAGACGGAAAAAAGTCATTGTGTAATTACCCTGTTTTTAGCATTTCTAATCATTCTCAGATAACCACTGACCTCATAAATGCACTTGTTAATCATCTAGCCTCATTTTGAAAGAAATTATGAAGGTTCAAACACAAACTTAAGGTAATTGCGTTTTGGAACGTTACGCGTTTGCTATTATTGTGCCATTGTGTTTTACTTTTTTTTGCTAACATACAAGTAATTGAGTGTTTTTAAAATTATGGATAAAAGTGCCCAAGGTATGTACAATCTTATGGTATTTTTTAAACTTCTGTGTTGTCTTTAACTTTTTCATTTTTTTCTATCAAGTTGACCTAATTTTGAATGTAAAATAATTACATTTCTTCAACAAATATGAGAGAATCTAAACAAGAGTATATCATTGTAATACAAACAAACATAGTTTATTAGAAAGCTACAGCTCTCTTCTTTTAAAATCTGTAATCAGTTGACTTCGCACGAAATTGCATCATACTTTATTTTTAAATTTTTAGAACTCACTTTTTTGATTCCGCGTTCGGAGTATTTCGAAGTTTGGTGTTCTGTTAATAAAACAGAACGTAATGACAAACTTGTCGATTTTGTTTTGGAATAAAACCGGCCAAGTGCGAGTCGGACTCGCGCACGAAGGGTTCCGTACCAAAAAGGCCAAAAAAACGGGTTTGTTGTGTGGGAGCTTAAATATTTATTTTAGTTTGTTTTAGTATTTGTTGTTATTGCGGTAACAGAAATACATAATTTGTGAAAATTTCACCTGTCTAGCTATCGCGGTGTGTATGCGTATACACACATACACACATACACACATTTGGACGACCATTTGGATCAGCGGTAGTTAACGCTTCTTCTGACCCATGGGTCGCGGGTTCGATCCCCGCACAGTACAAATATTTGTGTGCATGAACATGTCTGTTTGTACTGGTCTGGGTGTTTTCTATGTATTATAAGTATATATTTACAAAAAAAAAAGTATATAAGTAAGTTTATCGGTTGTCTAGTACCCCATACGACAGGGTACTTAATAGTAGCTTAATTTGGGACTAGATGGCTTTGTGTGGCCCAGTGTGGCATGTCTTAAAATATTTATTTATTTATTTATTTATTTACATAATTATTTTTTAATTCTTAATAATGTAATGCAAATGTAAAAATGTTTAAACCTAGGTACATAATGTATTTATTAGTAAACTAAACACATTTTTTAATTATTTATTTTTTTACAATTGAGCTTAGGTACAGGTAAATAAAAGGTATAATTTGTGTCTAATTTAAATAAATCATATCATGATAATACTAATTTAATTGCTAAACAAGATGAGTACCTGAAATTAGTAACCAGAGTCACTAAGTCTGGGGCTTTTTTTGACGAGTTGGTTTGATATTAGACCTAACTTTGCTTGCTAACGGTACTTTACTTAAAAATGGTACTGTGCCGGATGACACGTGGCCGGGTTTGGTACGAAGATTGAGGGAGGAAGCCAGACGGTCAGACGCCCGTCTTGTTTGATGATGATGTCGGAATAATAACGCCTTATGTCGGGTTACGGAGTAACAGCCAACCCAATGTTTACTGTGTGGACTGTATTGTATGCGGTGAGGTGGCTGTGTATTCTTCCTATTTTTCTTCCCAGGATCTGTTCAGGTTGATCTTCTAGGGCTCTTCCTACTTGCTTAGGAGAGATGGTTCTTCCTTGCTGCTGCTGGATCGAATCTAGTTTTTTTTTTGACGGACCTATCACTGAAACCCCATATGGGAGGCTTTAATGGACCCCCTGCTCGCCTTATATTCACAATTTTTGGCGGGAAAATCCCCACCCACGCAATCACTGTGTGAGCGAGAGATCGGTGCGAGCGAGAGGGGAGATGGCATGCGCGTGTTTTCCGCGGTCGATCGGCAATACCGTAGGGAGAGCCGCATGCCATCTCACAATTAGAAAGAGAGGGAAATAGTACGGGCTTGAATTTTGACTCGAAAAGGCAATACCGTAAAGAGAGCCGCGTACTATTTCCCTTCCTAGTCCTCGTTATCCTATACGAGGGTGTGTGCCTATTTAAGGTGTGTTTCCTAAACCCCGGCTGTTATTTATTTATTTCCCATAATAATATAAAGTTTTACAATAATTTACAATTCACAATAAACATACAAAATTACAAATTCAAAGTTCAAACATATCACAATATAACAAAACATACGAGTATTCAAATAATAAAAACTTATATACAGTTAACATTTTATAACGCTGTCCCGTACATTCTCCCGCCGTGTGTCGCAGCGCAGTCGGAGAGACACTTATCTTGTGGAAGGGGCGGCGTCTGTTTCTTCTATTTGCAGATTCACCAGCTTCTTCGTAGGGCGTCGCAGGATACCTCCTCGGGTCAGCACGTCGGCAGCTCGCACGATGCCGTCGGGCCCTGGGTAGACAGCCGTTACTCGTCCCAGTGGCCAAATGTTTCGTGGCAGAGTGTTGTCCACGATCAGTACGATGTCTCCGGTCTTCAGTTCTGGGCCACGGCCGTGCGGCTCCCGCCGGCCTTGGAGTTCAGGGAGGTACTCTCGTATCCATCGGCTCCAGAACATGTCTGCTATTCTCTGGGACGCCCTCCAATGGGTCTTGCCCAGCAGGTCTCTGTCTTCAAATTGTCCCATAGCCGGTTCATGTACAGGCTCCAAAAGCAGGAAGTGATTCGGCGTCAATGTTTCAGGTTCATCAGGGTCGACCGCGACGTGGGTGAGCGGCCGACTGTTGACGGTGAATTCCACTTCTGCGAGGACCGTGGCTAGGACTTCGTCGCTGGTGGTGCGTCCATTCATCACTGTCGATAGCGCTGTCTTGACTGTCTTCACCAGCCTTTCCCAAGCGCCACCCATGAACGGCGCGCCCGGCGGTATGAAGCGCCAAGAGATGCGGCGTTTGCTGGCTTCAAGTTCTGTTGCGCTGTCGATGGCTCGGCGCAGCTCCCTCCCGGCGCCGTGCAGGTTGGTTCCGTCGTCAGAGAAGATTTCCTTTGGGCAGCCTCTTCTCGCGATGAATCGCCTCAATGCCATCACTGCTGAGTCAGTGGATAGCGTAGTGGCGAGTTCCAGATGGACCGCTCTGGTCGTGAGGCACGTGAAGAGGACCACGTAGCGTTTGTGTGTGGCTCGTCCGACGGTGACTTGTAGAGGCCCGAAGTAGTCGACCCCTGTGTAGGTGAAGGGTCGCTGATGATGGGCCAGCCTGCAGGGCGGATGGTTTCCTGTTGATGGTGCTGAGGGTGCCGCTCTTCGTTTGCGACAGTGAAAGCACTCTTTGACGCTCTTTTTTGCAGTCGGCCGAAGTTGCAGGATGTGGAACCAGAGGCGGCTCGTCCTAAGGAGCACTGGTGCAGTGCACTCCCACAAAAATTAATAAATAATAAATATGTATTTTTTAATCTGCTATTATTTATATATTTTTAAACCTATACATTCACACAAACAATAGCAGTTAACTATAACCAATTTTAACTACGCACAAAGTTGACATGTTTTTTAGCATAACATTTGGTGTCAGTTTTTGTTGCCGAGTGGAGCGCCAGCGATTGCGCTCCTATGAAACAAAGTTCAGTACGATGCCTAGTACTGAATTCAATAAGTGCGAAAGAGAAACATCGACATCGGACTGGAACGTGAAACAAAAGATTTTGTATGAGAAATTAGGCTAATCTGGAGCGCCGCTCTTAGCGACGTTGCCAGATCGCGCCGAGAGGTGACAATATTTTATGCGTGCGGCTAAATAAGCGTTGTTGTCGATCTAATGTAAACAAACGTCAAATCTTTTATCCAGTCACCGGGACCTTTTCGCGCCAATGCGGCAGTTTTGTGTTATTTCGCTAAACAATAGTTTCTGTGCATTATTGCTGTGCTAGTGCTGTGATAGTGCTAAACGTGGAACAATACAATGTATCTTTTATTAAAAAATGTGAAAAAACTTTAGAAAAGCGCCCTGAACTAAAAGCAAAAGGGCCACCTCGGCTTAGATTAAACCAAATTTAATCTAAGCACCTCGGCCTGAAATCGCTTTAATACAAAAATGTACTTATAAAACTAAAACTTTAGGCGTGTGTTTAAACCCTAACAGTATTTAAAAACACCTTGGATGGATGTGTGGTTGCAAAGAAACCAATAAATTGTTTTGTTTCCCATATCTGGTGTTTGGAGCTGGCGCCGGCGCTTGTGGTGAGTTTGCATGGATTGAAACGGGTGTTGATGATTTAGCGTATCTTTCAATAAAAGTGAAAAAACATTTGCAATCAATGTGTGTAAAGTTTAACTGGCATTTATTAGGCAGATATTCATAAAGCGCGCGATTCTACCTATCGAAATTACCTATATTAGAGTTCAAAGACACGTTGACGACGATCGATTTTTATTTTTGTGAACTCCCAGAAAATAAAGTCACGAGCCGCCTCTGTGTGGAACCTCTGGCGACACTGGTTGACGGTGGCTTCCACTCCCTGGTGATGACCAGTGAGATGGACGTGCGCGATGTAGAGTCGCGTGATGTGGTGACGTCCATCCAGGATCGGTGGTCTTCGTTCTACTTAGGCATTCCTTCTGCAGCGTCGATTCGGGACTTCAGGGTGATCAACAGCTAATTTCTACATTCTGCTCTGGCGGCTGATCTGATGTCCTCTTCTTAGGTTTTCTATGTCCTCTTCGAAGGCGTCTTCTTGGCTCGCCTTGATGAGAACCTTCTCAGCTTCGATGATGAGTTCAGCGGGAATCTTCAAATATTTGTCTTCTTCATGAACCTTTTCAATTAATTTCTTCAGTTTTCTGTCGACACGCTGAGCACCCCAGGAAGGATCTTTCGTCTTGTTCGGCTTCGTTCTTGAGAAGAATGTTCTGTGTTTCTTTGTCTTCAACAAGCTGACGAATTGTAGGACTCTGGCTGTCGTGCGGACCAGGCGTTCCCATTTTGAGAACCTGGTTACGTCAGGCACGACTTGTGTTGCGGTCGATGATGACTTTCTGAGATTCAGTGTTCGTTCTTCTCCCGTTGTTTCAGGAATGGTCTTCTTCTCTGCCGGCCACGTCGATCGATCTTCTTTCAGGAAGCTGGGGCCGGTGAACCATCTGTGGGTCTCGTCGAAATCCTTGGGGACGTCCCGTGTCGCGTCGTCAGCTACATTAAGTTTCGTGGGAACCCAAAGCCATTCCTCTGTCTTGGTGTTTTCTTCGAGCTCCTGTTCTCAGCCAGGTCAGGACTGTCTTGCTGTCGGTCCAGAATGTTCGGGACACTGGCTTCCGATCGTGTTCCTCGATGGCTGCTTGCGCCATCCTGCTGCCCATCACCGCTGCCTGTAGCTCCAGCCTCGGGATCGATGTCACCTTCAGGGGAGCCACTCTCGCCTTGGCCAAGATGAGTGGTGTGTGGATGTTCCCGTCTTCATCTTCGATGCGCCAGTAGACCGCAGCTGCATAGGCGACCTCGCTGGCGTCGACGAACACGTGGAGCTCGATATTGTCGCTGCGACTGTAGTTCGGGTAGCACCGGGGTATGTGGATTTGGTTCAGCCTCTGGAGGTGCGTTGTCCATTGTTTCCATTCCAGTGTCAGGCCTTCTTCCAGTTGTTCGTCCCACGCCGTGCTCCTTCGCCATATCTCCTGGAGAATCTGCTTTGCCCTGATCGTGACAGGCGAGGCTAGTCCTAGAGTGTCGAATAGGGACATGACGATCTTCAGGGCTTCCCTCTTCGTCGGCCTCTTCTGTAGGATGTCTTCAGTCAGGCGCGACAGGTCCAGGTTGAAACCCAGGTGGTCGGTTGACGTTCTCCAGGTGAGCCCCAGAACTCGTTCAGTCTTGTCATCTTCAGCCAGGTTCATGTTTTCTTGTTTCTTTCTTTGCTGCAGCACTGCGTCGGAGTTCGATGTCCACTTCCTTAGTTCAAAGTGTGCCCGCTGGTGGATGTCTGCAACTTCCCTTGCGATCTTTATTGCCTGTTCTTCAGTCTCGAAGCTCTGGATGTAGTCGTCCATGTAATGGTTGCGTTCGATGGCATCAGCAGCTTCGGGATGTGTTTCGGCGGCTTCTTTTGCGTTGCGGTTTTTTACGTAGATCGCTGTGGCAGGGGACGAGGTGGCTCCGAAGATCAATGACGTCATTCTGTATTCGGTGGGTGGAGCGTCACGATCTGTTCTCCATAAGTAGCGGAGCGCATCCCTGTTTTCTGGTCGGATTTTCACTTGCAGGAACATTTCTGTGATGTCTGCTGATACTGCGATTTGATGTTGCCTCATCCTCAGCAGCACTCCAGGAAGTGATTGCAGCAGGTCTGGACCGGTGAGTAGAGTGTCGTTGAGCAATACACCCTTCGTGATGGCTGCTACGTCATGCACCATCCTGACCTTGTCCGGTTTCATAGCGTTGATCACCGGGAAACAAGGCAGGTACCATGTTTTGTTTCCAGTCTTCTCCGCAGGTGCAACTTCAGCGTAGTCTTTTTCTATGAGCGCTTTCATTTGTTCGTGGACCTTGGCCTTCAATTTGGGATTCTTCTTAATTTTCTACTCGGTGGCACAAAGTCTTCTTAGCGCGTAGTCTCGATTATCAGGCAGCTTGATGTCCGCCGATTTCCATAGCAGCCCGGTCTGGAAACGGCCGTCTCCGAGGCGTTTGGTCTCCGCATCCAGAATCTTCAAGGCTTGGGCTTCAGGATCGTTCTGTGGTTTCTTAGGCGCGACTCCGAATGACTCCAGAGAGAAGAAGTTCTTCAATTGCTCGTCGATTCTCTCTGATTCTTCTGTTTCCGTTGTCATGTGGTTCACGAAGTGGACTCTCTGTCCCAGTGTCCGCGCCTGCGCTCCGTGAAGGACCCATCCCAGCTTCGTAAGTGAGGCGACTGGTTGCTGTCTGTCACCGACGCGAGTGGTTTCTGCCAGGAGGAGTGGCCAGTTGTCTTGCCCGATGAGTATTCCCGGCTTGGCTTGTTCGTAGGTGAGATTATTTAGGCCCTCCAGGTGACGGCAGCCAGCCAGATCGCGTTCGTCGATGGTCTGTGGGGATAGTCGCAGCTGGTTGATGCTTCTGGCTTGTATGGTGTGGCGCTTCCTCTGGTCACCCTGGATCGTTAGTTTGAGCCGCCTTGAAGATCCTGTTTCAATTTGCCGTTCACCGATCGCTTCGATGCGTAGTGGTTCCACTGGTCCTCGTAGTCCAGCGCGCTGTGCCAAGTCCTCGTCGATGAGCGTGATCGTAGAGCCGTCGTCGAGAAGCGCATACGTGTCGATTTTCCTCTTCGGTCCGACGATGGTCACAGGCAGTATCTTCAGATACGCTTGAGGCTTCCTTGGCGTCCACGTGGAACTGACCACTTTTCTTCTGTTCTGTCTTCTGTTCACCACTCTTAGTGTGATGTAGCAGCTGATGATGTAGATGGGGGCACCCGTCTATGTTGCATTTCGTGGTGCGGCAGTGATGTACTTTGGTTCTATACCGCAGGCACCGAAAGCATAGTCTCTTCTCTTTGGCGAAATCCCATCTGTCATTGACGCTCAGCTTCTTATATTCTTCACAGTTCCCGATGGCGTGCCCTGTCTTCTCGCAACGTAGGCAGCTGTATGTCTTCTGTTCGGGTTCCGTGGTGTTTGTGCTGTAGGCCCGTTGAGGCCTCTTCGCTGGCGCGACGTTGTCCGGTTGTTCAGGTTGCTCGTAGGGGCCGCATCGTTCGGCCTTCCGGTTCAGGAAGCGCGACAACTTGACTAGGTCCAGTTCTTCAATGTCTTGTTCAGCCGCGAAGTCGTACCACCGATATCGCATGGTGGAGGTCAGTTTTTCTATGGTGTTCTTCGGGATTTCCGGGTTGTACAGGTAGTGCCTCTTCTTGATGGCACCTAGTGCTGCGACGATGTTCGAGACCCGGGAGGCAAAGATGCATAAGTCCCGCGCCGTGTCTTGAGGTTTCGATAGTGTTCGCAGCCGCTCCAGTTCGGACATCGCGATAGCGTCCGGACGACCAAACCTTGCTTCTAAGGTTTTCACGACGTCTTCTGGGTTGCCGTTGTATAGAAGGAGACTCTCTACTGCTTCCCTTGCACGTCCTTTGAGGCTTCGGCGAAGACGGGCGAGGTTCTCCAATGATGTCAACCCGTTCTTCGATTCTTCGTAAGCAGCTTTAAATATCAGCCATTCTTGATGGGACCCGGCGAATATCGGCAATTCAATGTTCATTCTCGGTTGACTTGCTCTTGTAGCCATAGTGATCGCGGCAGCCAGTTGCGCGATGTCACTCTTCATTGTTCCCGCCGGTGGGGCGCCGACGCATGCCGTCTCACTCACTCCAGCCGGTGAGACGCCGATATGTGCTGTCTCGTTCACTCCCGCCGGTGAGACGCCGATATGTGCTGTCTTGTTCACTCCCGCCGTAGGACACGTCGCGATCTGCGGGGCAGACGCCTGCGTCGGTATCGGCGGCAGTGGCTCTGGGTTGTGTGGTTGCTCTGTGATAGCCAGCACTTGCAAGCGGCTATCGTCAACCCAGGCGACGGTGCGTTCGTTGTTGTTGTTGCCGGAGTCATCAATCACGGTGTCAATGTCGTCTTCGTCGGTGTCCGTTTCCGCTTCTAATGCCGCTATCTTGGCGGCGGCGAGCTGTAGCTGGATGTGCAGTAGTTCTTCCCTGGCCTTCAGTAATCTCTTGCTTTTCTTTGATATTACAGAAGGTGCTAATTTCTTCTGCGTGTGTGCTGCGGGCGGCTGCACCTGAGCGGGCGCAGCCGGCGGCGCCAGCTGCTCTTCTTGGCGGCGTTCTGGCTCAGAAGCCAGCGGACTGGTCGTTTGACTTGTGGCCGAGGTATCTGGCATAGTGGTACCAGTGACTTCGGTCCCCGACGATGTTTCCGTCTCCGACGTAGGCGATCTTTCTTGTGTACGGGAACGAGTGACGGGCATCTTGACAATTTTCAATCTTCAATACGACGATCCGGCTCGAAGGACCAACAATGTGCCGGATGACACGTGGCCGGGTTTGGTACGAAGATTGAGGGAGGTCCAAACGGTCAGACGCCCGTCTTGTTTGATGATGATGTCGGAATAATAACGCCTTATGTCGGGTTACGGAGTAACAGCCAACCCAATGTTTACTGTGTGGACTGTATTGTATGCGGTGAGGTGGCTGTGTATTCTTCCTATATTTCTTCCCAGGATCTGTTCAGGTTGATCTTCTAGGGCTCTTCCTACTTGCTTTGGAGAGATGGTTCTTCCTTGCTGCTGCTGGATCGAATGATTCTATGGACCCCCTGCTCGCCTTATATTCACAATTTTTGGCAGGAAAATCCCCACCCACGCAATCACTGTGTGAGCGAGAGATCGGTGCGAGCGAGACCCCTCTCGCTCGCACCGATCTCTCGCAGAGAGGTGGCTCTCGGGGAGATGGCATGCGCGTGTTTTCCGCGGTCGATCGGCAATACCGTAGGGAGAGCCGCATGCCATCTCACATTTAGAAAGAGAGGGAAATAGTACGGGCTTGAATTTTGCCTCGAAAAGGCAATACCGTAAAGAGAGCCGCGTCCTATTTTCCTTCCTAGTCCTCGTTATCCTATACGAGGGTGTGTGCCTATTTAGGGTGTGTTTCCTAAACCCCCGGCTGTTATTCATTTATTTCCCATAATAATATAAAGTTTTACAATAATTTACAATTCACAATAAACATACAAAATTACAAATTCAAAGTTCAAACATATCACAATATAAAAAAACATATTCAAATAATAAAAACTTATACACCGTGAAATTTTAGTGGTTGTTTTCCCGCAGTAAAATGATTATATTTTAGTAGTACAGTAGATTTGTGCAGTTTTTTTTATTCAAATAAAAAAATAGCAGTTTCACGATTGTGATAAACGAAACTCGAAAGCAACCTCGAACCAATGGTACCAGCCGCGCCGCAGCCGATCACCGGCCGGGGTCATTGCCCCTCGCGCGGTGCAGTTTATGCTGTATTACTTAGTGTGTAGAGCTTCTTTTGCTTTGAACATTGATTTCGTGCGGCAAGCAGTACCCAAACACGTCACATTTTGTAAAGATACTATCGTATCTCACGCTTTAGGGTTGATGATTATTTTTTTGATTAGTTGAGGATAACGATATCTTTATTTTCAAAAAATAACTCGCACGATTCGATGGTGCTACTAAAGGTAAATCGTTCTGTTGCGGGAAAACAACCACTAAAATTTCACGGTGTATACAGTACAGTTAACATTTTATAACGCTGTCCCGTACAGGTACTATAGATTGAATATGTGTGGCGAATTTGCTGTAACTTTTATTTGACTGTGGCGAATCAACCTATAATTTTTAATGCTTGTGGCGAGTTTACTTTGAATGTATGGAACTTACAAAAACGTGGTGAATCGACAAGTAGGCGAATCGACAAGTAGACCAGGGTCGATAATTTTTGATACCAAAAAAATTATAGTTGGATGAAACCCATTGGAAGAGGTAAAGAATATAACAAAAACGAAAGGAAAAATAAATTACGGGCGATCTGAGGTCGGGAAGGGGGAGGGGGTGAGCTTTTGAGGGTGAAAAACGGTTAATCTCGATTTCCGGTAAAACTGCAAGTCTTATGAAAAAAAGTTAAATCACAAAGTTGTAGGTAATAAAAAGAACTACAACTTTTGTATTGACACTTTTTTCACGAAATCTCAAAATTTATGTGAAAAATTCGTATAACCGCGTTTTTGGTTTTTTATTGATATCTTTTGCAAAAAAAAATATTTGGTGAAAACTTACCTTTGTATGTCCCGAACATACAGTAATTTTTTTGATTTAAAATATTCATTTTTTCACCTTATTTTGACTTCATATAGAAAAAGCACCCTAATTTTCAATCAAAAATTCTCACATCAAAATATCTGCTTTTTTTAAAAAGGTGGTGTGTTTTTTGTTCGTTGAAATCTCTACTTTCTGATAGTATAAAAAAAATATACATTACTATGGTAAATGTTCTCAGAAAATGCAAATAATGAAGAAAACTCGAATCCGAAAATTTTTATTTGAATCATTATGTATATTTTCAGCTATTTATTAAAATTTACACTTTAATTACTAGAAAAACGTAAGATTTCATGTTATATTGATAAACAAAAAAATTGCTAATCGAAATATACTACTATAATGAACAACCAAATAAGTTAATAAAGTTAATATTAGGGGTTAAAATATGAAATTGCCGTTTTATTGTAATAGGTTCTTTGAATTGACATAGAATCTTCATGGTTTGAGGTTTTCGAATGAAACTTTTTTCACATGGTTTCTATGATGTTCTTCTTTTAAAAAATGTGAAACATTTGAATATCGACATTCAATTGTTTTTGTTAATTAACTTAGACAAGTAAGATGGATACTGCGAAAATTTGAGTGATTTTTGAATACGAGTTCCGACGCGGAAGTAATGCGGCAGAAACAGCCCGCAATATCAACATTTTGGAGAGGGATCTGCTAATGAACGCACCGTGCGATTTTGGTTTAAACGCTTTCGTGATGGAAACTTCGACTTGAAGAACGAGCCACGAGGAAGACCGCCCACACAGGTGATTAACGATGAATTAAGAAGGGCCCAGGAGATGGCAACGAGGACGGTCTACCTCACGAGGCAGGGATGCATCATTGTCACGGCGTACACCAGAAAGCCCAGATTGGCTGTGCCAGTATCACTACCGCTTCAGAGAGAGAGCCAGGTCTTGTACAGCACCATGCAACTGGACCAAGCAGCAGCAGCAGCAGCAGGACCTGGGAAACTAAGCGCGGTGCGGTCGAACGCGGTAAGCGGCTGCACCGGCGAGAACTACCGTTTGTGCGTCAAAGACTACAACAGTGGTACCGTATACCTCATAGACACGGGAGCGAACGTCTCAGTGATACCGGTGAGTAAAGTGAACCGTAATAAAATAGAGCAAAAATGTGAATATAAACTTTACGCGGCTAACGGAACCGAAATAAAAACGTACGGTATTTTGCCTATAGAATTAAATTTAGGCTTAAGACGCAGTTTTAAATGGAATTTCATAATTTGTGATGTCAAACAACCTATTATTGGAGCCGATTTCTTAAAGACACATAATTTAATTGTAGATTTAAATAATAGAAAATTGACTGATGGTCTGACCAACCTGAGAAGGTACGCAACAGTTATCAATAGTGTCGAGCAGACTATTTCTAGCATTCATAGGGACAATCCATTCCGCGACTTGTTAGAACAATACGCAGACATTACAAAACCAATGAACTATAAGGAACATAGCTGTCACGAAACGTACCATCATATTGAGACTGTCGGTCCACCGATTTTCGCTAGGCCTAGACCATTGCCACCGCATTGTTACCAGGCAGTAAAAGACGAATTTAAAAACATGATGGAATTAGGTATTTGCAGGCCTTCGAAAAGCCCGTGGGCCAGCCCTTTGCATGTCGTAGCAAAGAAAGACGGAAAAATACGACCATGCGGAGACTACCGGCGCCTGAACGCGGTAACCAAACCGGATAGATATCCGATCCCACGAGTGCAGGACTTTACCTATGCTTTATCAGGTAAGTGCATTTTCACCAAATTAGACATTAATAGGGCGTACCACAATATTTCCATTAGGCAGGAAGACATAGAGAAAACAGCGATTACGACACCTTTTGGTCTTTTTGAATTCGTAAAAATGAGTTTCGGTTTACGTAACGCGGCTCAGACTTTCCAAAGGTGGATGAACAACTCGGTTTTACAGGGAATAGAATGCTTAGAAATTAATCGCGAAAACAACAATGCAAGCTCAGTTCTTTTTTGTTACATAGATGACGTAATAATCGCAACAAGCGATGACGTCACAGTACACAAAGAACACGTAAAACAAGTGTTTGAACGGTTCGAGAAATTCGGAATTACAATAAACATAAAAAATGCGTTTTTGATAGCTCAACGGTAGAATTTTTAGGATACGAGGTTACCAAAGACGGCATTCGGCCCATTAAAGAAAAAGTAAACGCTATTCAAGACTTTCCCAGACCGGAAACGGTAGAACAACTCCGTAGGTTTCTGGGAATGATCAATTTTTATAGGTCGCATTTAGAACATGCAGCAGACAACCAGTTGTTGCTCAACAAGTTTTTACACAAATAAAAAAAAAGGGATAAAACTATAATTCAGTGGGATGCAGAATCCATTGAGGCTTTCGAAAAATGCAAAAATAGTTTAAACAACGCCAGCCTATTGTCATACCCACAAAATCAAGGGAAATTAGCGCTTATGTGCGATGCCTCGAACACAGGAGTAGGCGCAGTACTGCAACAGAGAGTAAATAACACATGGAAGCCACTAGGTTATTTTTCAAAAGGCCTTACTACAACCCAAAAGAAATATAGCACGTACGACCGAGAGCTTTTAGCAGTATACCTAGCTATAGTACATTTTAGAAGCATGATCGAAGGTAGGGAATTAACAGTATTCACCGATCACAAACCGTTAACGTACGCATTTAGTAAAATTAGTTCAGATCGGGAAACATCAAGACGTACACGTCAATTATTGTACATTAGCGAGTTTACAAGCGACATACAATACGTGACAGGAAACAGTAACTTAGTAGCCGACGCGTTATCGCGCACAGTAGAAGCCATTGTTTGTCCGTCCAATATCAATTTCGACGAAGTCGCCCAGGCACAGGAAGGTGATCAGCAATTACGCGACTTATTAACAGACGCCAACAGTAAACTGTTACAAAAAATACAGTCACCATTGTGTAACAAAGACATCTATTGTAATATCACAGAGAATAGCGTTAGACCGTACTTACCCGAAGAATTCAGGAAACTAATTTTTGACACAATTCACAACTTTAGTCATCCAGGAATTAGAAGCACTAAAAAGATGATAACTCAGAGATATTTTTGGCCAAACATGAATAGAGATATAGGAAAATGGAGTAAGCAATGTATTTCGTGTCAGAAAGTTAAAGTTCAACGTCATACGATATCAGGCTTAGGAACTTTTCCACCGAGCGAACGTTTCGATCACGTTCACGTGGACATAGTAGGCCCGTTACCAACTACCAGCGAAGGTTACAGATATTTAGTAACAATGATAGACAGATTCACAAGATGGCCAGAAGCAATTGCCACAGCTAACATAACGGCAGAAACAGTAAGTAAAGTTATTTATGAGAATTGGATTTGTAGGTTCGGTTGTCCTAAGAAAATTACGAGTGATCAAGGCAGACAGTTCGAAAGCGAACTCTATACGTCACTGTTAAAATTTTTAGGTATTAAAAAAATACGTACAACAGCTTACCACCCACAGAGTAACGGTATGATAGAGAGATTCCATAGGTCATTAAAGGTAGCACTTAAGGCACGTTTATTAGAACACGATAAGTCTTGGTTGGACGAACTACCAACGGTCTTGTTGGGACTTCGTGCAGCTTCCAAAAGCGACAGCAACGTGAGCGCAGCAGAATTAGCATTAGGCCACAATTTACGTTTGCCAGGAGATTTTTACGACGATAATGTAAACAACAAAGTAAGCGACGAACCTAGTTACGTTAATAATCTGAGACGAATTTTATATAGTCTACGTCCACAGTCGAGAGAAAGCAATGACAGACGAAAACTGTTCGTACATAAAGATCTAAATACTTGTAGCCACGTTTTCGTAAGAAATGACATGGTACAAAAGCCATTGACACCGTCATATAGCGGCCCTTACCTAGTCATTAGTAGATCACCTAAAGCCTTTGTCTTAAAGATCGCAGATCACCAGTCAAACATTTCTATTGATAGACTTAAGCCAGCCTATGTATTTAATGAGAACTGTATACCTAGTAGCAATGTAAATTCAAACCCGAACAGTAATGAAAATTGCAAAGAAAATGTCAGAAACAAAATAGATGTTAATAAAAGCAAAGCAAAACCGAATGAAACGCATAGTGAACAGAAAACGCTGAAACCTATTATTAAAGCCACACGCTCTGGTAGAGTTGTTAAGCAACCAGTACGATTTTTGCTGAGATGATAAATATACTAGTGTAATAAAACTTAATCTGTGTCAAATACATTACTTGCAACAATAACGTGTGACAGTACACATTAAACAGTGAATTTAATATTCTAAAATGGGAAATTACCAAAATAAAGACGTTGTCATTAGCGCTCAAACACAAGTAGCAAGTGCAGAGAAGCTACATCACCAAGTGAGCATATTTAATACCGTGTTAATTGTTCTGATAATACTATTTGGCATTGGCGTCCTATACGCAATACGCCGAGGATGCGTAAATACTGTAAGAAAATGGATAAGGAAGGATACTACCAAGGTAGCGATACCCGAGGTAATTCATATACCCCGTAACACTACTCAAGTAACAGCCAGCAGACCAGGAGCTGTGTAAAAGTGGATATAGCATCTATTTTGTTTCATTGCAAAAGTAGCATAAGTGTATTTAATCTGTTATGTGTCTGGTAAAGTTAAAATTGTGTATCTTCGTCAAATGTCTTTCAAACTATGTTAAATAAGTGGAAAGTAATTCTGCGTAATTACGTGCGTGGCGTTGCTGTAAAGGGGCTGCAGAGCCAAAAGCTGTTAATTATTTATCGCAGAGCATGCCTTTACAGTAACCACCTAAAGCATTATATATTTTTTTTCATGTTTCTCCCGAAACATTTTAAAGTCGGCCCTGAAAACAGGCGTCCGCAAAATGTATATGAACAACATTAACGTTGTCACATAGGTAAGATATCTTATGTAATTGTAGAATTTAATATACATACTGTAATACTACATCAGGTAATAAGAAATAAAAGATTGTAATTTGTTCAATTCATATAATTATTATAATTGTAGTACAGCATTTTAGAGAGTTTCGCCTTAACACATTCTAAAAATAGAATCAAGCGTATGCCCCTTAAGCATTGGAATGTGACGCCAACGCTTGACCTAGATTATAAACATTGTATTGTTCTGAAACATTGCACTGAGCGAACTCTGTCGAATCACTTACGAGTATTGTTAACTTAACTAAAAGTACAGTCAGAGTCATAAATCTATTAGAGTTTTGTAAAATTTAGTTTTTATTTTGTTTTTTTAAAAATAAAAGGGGGGGTGTGATGTGGCGTCACCGATTGCACAATGCTGAGCAAACATTTTGTAGTGCTTGAAGGAACGCGGGCGCAACGCGCCAGTCGCACATCACTCCCGGTCCCGTCAGGTTGTTAGGTTTACTCTAAGCATAGTAATTAATGTGAGTCAGATATTTGTCATGTAACTTTAGGAACTTTGGACAATAAACCCGATTATCTCCAGTGAAACCTATTAGTTATTATTTATCAGTCCCAAGTAGCCGACCTAGTGAACACCCACACCAAGCCAAAGGTAAAGACTCATTTGCGTCAAATCAATAAAATAAAAAAATACGAAAAATAGGTGCCTCATGATTTGACTGATGTGCAGAAAGAAACGCGTGTTAAAAATTGGGTTGCCTGGTTGAATCGGTACAGAAATGAAGGAATAATAAATCGAATTGTGACATGTGATGAAAAGTGGATTCTTTATGGCTGACCCCAGGTCAAACGCTACAACAGTGTCCTAAAGCAAAACTTACCAATAAAAAGGTAATGGTAACTGTTTGGTGGTCTCAGCATGGTGTTATTCACTATAGTTTTCTCCGATCTGGTCAATCAATAACGGCAGATGTCTATTGTGCCGAACTCCGAACAATGTTGGCAAAACTAGCAGTAAAACAGCCCCGACTCATGAATCGATCTTCACTATTATTGCTCCATGACAACGCGAGACCTCATACAGCACGAGAAACCGTTTTGACCCTTCAGGAACTGCAATTAGAAACCATTCGACACCCTCCGTATTCGCCAGACCTTGCTCCAACGGACTACCATTTTTTTCGTGATTTGGACAATTATCTACGTGACAAGAAGTTTTCTTCCCAGGAGGCAGTACAAAATGCTTTCACACAGTTTGTGCAGTCTAGAACCTCAGAGTTCACGTCATGCTCCTCAGCAACCCCTATGACTGTTATAACATTTTTTTTCAACCAACACAATTGTGCACAAACTGTTCTCAATTAGTACACCTTTAAAAAAAAAAGTACCTTAGTAGATTACAATGTACAGCTATTTCTATTTTGGGCCGCTGTAGAGCATCTCCCCAGCAACCCCATATTGAAATTTCAGGTAATTCAGCGCAAATACTAAGGATTCAGTAAGTAGTAGGTTATTTATGAAATGTACTGTTGCTCAAAAGGAGTAAAACTATTCTGGTCACTTAGTTTCATTTAAAAAACTGTATTTAACTGTACTTACCGTAGCGCCTAAGCAAAAAAAATAGCAATTTAATTTTAAGCCTTAAACAAAATATTTTTTTATAAGGCGTTGTAGTTAATACAATTAAATACATTTTTTTAAATGAAACTAAGTGACTAGAATAGTTTTACTCCTTTTGAGCAACAGTACATTTCATAAATAACCTACTACTTACTGAATCCTTAGTATTTGCGCTGAATTACCTGAAATTTCAATATGGGGTTGCTGGGGAGATGCTCTACAGCGGCCCAAAATATAAATAACTGTATATTGTAATCTACAAAGGTACTTTTTTTTTTAAAGGTGTACTAATTGAGAACAGTTTGTGCACAATTGCGTTGGTTGAAAAAAAATGTTATAACAGTCATAGGGGTTGCTGAGGAGCATGACGTCAGAGTTCTATCACAAAGGCATAAATGACCTTCCTATTAGATGGCAGCAATGTATAGAT
Source organism: Anania crocealis (assembly GCA_949315895.1). Classification (NCBI taxonomy): domain Eukaryota; kingdom Metazoa; phylum Arthropoda; class Insecta; order Lepidoptera; family Crambidae; genus Anania; species Anania crocealis. The sequence continues at coordinate 9,267,314 of OX438871.1, forward strand.
AATAATGGTAACTATATTGATTAAAGAAATGTGTTAAAAATTCTGATTTTCAGTACAAATCGGCAATTTCATACTTTAACCCCTATTATTTAATTAGACATCAACCTATTAATAATAACAAAACAATATTTTGAGAAAGTTTTCGAATCTTCTTTAAATTATATTTATTACCTACCTATTTATTTCTATTTTGAGATTACTTTAAATATACCTGAGTGACCTTCGGAAAATGTTAGCCCGTTAAAAGTTATTTCATAAAGAAGAGGGGAAGGGGCTAGGAAGGTATGGAGACTATATACTACATACAGTGTGTGTACAGTCTCCATAGTATGTGGCTTACTACCTTTTATTTCGTACCAGCTGTAAAAACCGTTAGCCAGTATTCGAGATACAGAGTAGTGGCTTGCACCGGAGCGAGATTTAGAGAACCGATTGAATTCACCGGTGATTGAGCGATCTTCGGTTATTTCTATTTGATCTTCGGGTATTCTCTGGTGATTCACCGGAGAATAAAGCATGTTTAAATTATAACTCAAATTAGGCGAATCAAGTGTTTTTATTTCTTGGTCAGGCTTTATTTGGAGTTTAAAATAATAACACACACTTTTTATTCATTACACGTTTAATCAACCTATAAAAATATTTATGAAGATAAAAAAAACTGGCCAAGTGCGAGGCGAAGGTGATGACATTTAAATAAAAAAATGTTCCGTATTAATTATATATATTTTACAATTCTATAATGGTTTCCATGTAGAAAGCATAACAAACCAGAAGATTACGCACAACGTTGGTCGAGTCCTGGTTAGGTATACCGATTACGAGTGTAACGAATCGATCCCGCAAAAACGGTTTGTGGATGTAGCAGTGATGACAGAAATACAGGAAATAGGAATTTATTAGGAGTGTAGAAGATATTAATGACAACATTAATCCTATTTTTAATGATGTTTTATGGATTAGCAATTTTTTTTTATCAATATAACATGAAATCTTACGTTTTTTTAGTAATTAAAGTGTACATTTTAATAAATAGCTCAAAATTTTCAGATTCGAGTTTTCTTCATTATTTGCATTTTCTGAGAACATTTACCATAGTAATGTATTTATTTTTATACCATCAGAAAGTAGAGATTTCAACGAACAAAAAACACACCAACTTTTTAAAAAAGCAGATATTTTGACGTGAGAATTTTCGATTGAAAATTAAGGTCCTTTTTCGCTATTAAGTCAAAATAAGGTGAAAAAATGAATATTTTAAATCAATAAAATTACTGTATGTTTGGGACATACAAAGGTAAGTTTTCACCAAATTTCGTAAACAAATAATTATTTATGCAAAAGATAAAAATAAAAAACCAAAAACTCGGCTATTCGAATTTTTCACATAAATTTTAAGGCTATGTGAAAAAAGTATCCATGCAAAAGTTGTAGATCTTTTTATTACCTACAACTTTGCCATTTAGCTTTTTTTCATAAGACTTGCAGTTTTACCGGAAATTGAGATTAACCGTTTTTCACCCTTAAAAGCTCACCCCCTCCGCGATCTGAGGTCGGGAAGGGTCCCGACCTCAGATCGCCCGTGGTTTATTTTTCCTTTCGTTTTTGTTATAACTCTACCTTTTCCAATGGGTATCATCCTAATATAATTTTTTTTCACTTTTTACCATTTTTAAAATTATCGACCCTGGTCTAAAGTAGGCAAATCGACAATAACCCCAAAACTTCATGTGTCAGTAAAATAGCGAATGGGGTTATGACAGTTACTGCAGTTTAGTTTTAGTAGCTGTCAGAATATATGTATTTGCATGGGAAAATCAACCCTGTTCTTCTCTGACGCGCGAACGACTTTCAACCTTAAGGTGATGATAAACCACTTTCTTGGCCGACCAAATAACCATAATTATGTTAATACTTACCAAAATAACCATAATTAAGCTACATACATAATTTACAACGATTTTCTTTTATTTCGTCTTGCGTCTAAACAATTTTAGTTTATAATTAGGATCTGAATATCGGAACGCTGCTAATGTTGAACGTGTTGCGAAAAACTTGTTGTGAAGCACGAATCTACATAAATAAAAACGAATCACCGAAATGTAATAAACGTGCATAACTTTATAATGGCTGCGACGATTCGGATAATTCTTTTTTTGTGCCATGTTTGGAGAATGTTTGAATGGAAGAAACTGATTGATAATTTTTTTAAAAAGAATAAAATGTTTAGAAATATCCTTAAGAAAAGTGTGTAAAAGCATAAACTTAATATACTAAGTAAGACCTCCGTGGCGGATAGCGTACATAGGTACGCCTTTCAAGGTGTCGCCTACTCCGAGTCCTTGATTCGATTCCCGGATGAATTAATGTTGAAAAAAAAACTACATTAACTCGGGCCTAAGTAGGTGTTTGTAGTACCTTCGTTGTTTCTGATTTCCGCAATACGAGTGCTTTAAATAATTACACACTTTGGGATCAGAACAATGTATGATTTGATCAACATTTCCTAAATATAGTAATAAAAAGATCATTTCTTGCATTTTCCTTATTAGTAAAATCCGTGCCCGTGCAAAGCCGGGCAGCTAATAACAAATAAAAGTGAGCTCAATAGTGAACACCAGAGTGTCTGTGATTGTGGGGCTCAATTCTGTCACCCGGGATTATGCGGAGGAGCGGGGAAGCGGTGCCTCCTAGGGGGCTTGGCCCTCCTAATCCTAACCCGCAGGGGTGGAGGACGGGACCCATAACATAAAAGGCCTTGTCTTGCTGCTTGTAGGCACGACTACAAGTTTAGGGTAGAATACATTTTGCGAGTAGAATTCAACGTTTTTTAAAACAATCGACTGTTTAAAATGATTGGTGAAAGGTTTTCGAAATACATCAATCTATTGGATAATCTACTGATGATTATGTAAATCTCATGGAATATAAATTTATTATGCAATCTGGCTAAATACAGGGTGTAAAATATTAAACGCTAAGCTTGAAGTTTCGCAATCTGAATCCACAGTCTGAATCTTTAAATCAAGTCGTATTACATAAAATAATAGCTGGGAAATTATTTGTATGTGTAGCAAATAGCAAAGTAGTATCACCAACCAACCGGCTACTGTGTATGGGTATATAGGTCTTCAGTCGTTTCTTAAAAAACCGTCCAATTGCGAGTCGGACTCGCGCACTGAGGGTTCCGTACCAACTTTTACTAAAATACCACAATGTTTTGTTGACTGCAAAAATAACTTTGTTCTTGATAGTGTTTGTTTGTATGAAGGACAAAGTAATATTTGCGGTTGTTGAAAATGTGTTAGTTCCCAAAACTACCGGTTTGATCTCGTTCAAACTAATTTTCGTTGAAAGTATTTGTTAAGATCTACATTATGTATTTTTTTCAAAATTTTCACTAGCTTAGTTTAAAAGTTAGAGGGGGGAGGGGACACTTATTTTACCACTTTGGAAGCGTCTATCTTCCAAATGTTAGACTTTTGGAAATAATGGTTCTAGGTCATTTTTTATGTTTTCTTTTAGTTCTATGTATGGGAAGCCCCCCCTAAATAACATTATTTTTTACTTTTTGTATAAGAATCGTAAAGCGGTCAACAGGATACACCTACCTACCAAGTTTCATCTGTGTAATGCTAATACTTTCAGAATAAAGTGGCTGTGACATACGGACGGCCAGACAGACAGACAGACTTGACGAAACGATAAGGGTTCCGTTTTTTGCCATTCGGCTACGGAGCCCTAAAAATTAGGCCTCGATGTGATGACCTACTTCAAGAGGAGGAAAGTATAATAAGAAACGAATGATAAAATCGCTACAACGTGTATTATTCGTATGAGACTGGGCCATGCTTGCACACCTAGTCACCTTGCGCGGTTACGAATTAAAGATACTGAAGTGTGCGAGTGTGGTGCTGACATAGGTGACCTGAACTGAACCACATTTTCTTTTCGTGTCATTTACATGATCATTCCTCTTTGTATTCCTCTCTAGTATCCCTCCGTATTCCTCTTCCTACTTCAGTTGTTTCCTTATTAAACATGAATCATATGATGTCAATAATAAGCTATCTGTATTTATTTCAAGTAATAATATTAAATTATAAGTTTATGTATTAAAATATTACACTGTTATTCAATACCGTCTTCACCATAAGGGCCCGGGGCCCTAGGCCTTTTCACAGGGGGCCCCGAAGGACCGATAATTTCTCTCACACATTAATTTATTCTCAAAACAATTTTGTCGGGCACATTACACTTATTTCACAAATCAGTCATCAATTATAATAAATGGTCATACTTAGTATAAAAATGTTATTATAATTAGCTTTTTTTACTTTCCAAAAGGGCCCCAAATTCTAGTGTGCCCAAGGGCCCCAACCTAGTTTAAGACGGCCCTGCTGTTATTCCTGCTAACCTCATCCGATACTGTTTTTGTTTTTCTTCCATTTCCTACCTTTTTTTCCATAATCGTTTCCCTAACTTTAAACTCCGTCGTGGCAAATGCATAAGTCGTGCGAGCCATTAAAAAAATAAAAATAAATAAGAAACAAAGTCCATCTTTCCCTTTCGTTTCCCGCGCAAAATAAAAAGTATTTTTTATTCCTGAGCCGGCTAAGGTCTGAAACCACGTTGCCAGCCAACTCATTAGTGTTTGTAAAATATTATTCATTGAAAAAAAGCGCGGGATACTTGGGTTGATTTTTATAATACTTCTACTATTTAATAATGATTACAGTAAATAAAGAGGATGAATTGTAGAATAGTGTGATTATATTTAATAATTTAATTTTTATTTTTATATAAGTAGTACATAAAGCACGCATGTTGATGAGTTTTTTATTATTTAATTGTGCATGGAGGAACCCGACGATCCTAGCGGGACAATCTACCAGGTATCAAATCATGTAATGATTTTTACATAATATAAGTAGTTTTTAATTTTGCTGTAGTTTTTCAAATTATACATAAGTCTTAGTCTTAGGTAATTTAATTATAGTCCACATTGCAAGCCGTGGCAGCCTGTAATTGAGACGGCACTTAGCTCTAAGTCTATTTATGATCTAACTCATTGCTTTTGTGCTTATTGGTGTTTGTCTTGTTGGTTGTCCAAATAAAACAAATAAAATAAAATAAAACTTTAGTCGAGTAGTCTCGGCAATCTTTTTTGATAGCTATTCACGGTAAATCTTGTACATATTGCTCGTAATAATTGCCTGTCTGAGAAGACAATAATTACTCTGTGCAATTCCTCGATACTGACACGGCTCCGGCTCAACTATGGTGACTTACTGCGCTTGTTGGGCAGGATTCGGAAATTGACACAGATAATTCAAATTTTATGCTGTCACTTCTGTTTTAAACTTAGCCCAGTCTTATGTTTGGCATAATAAACTAAAAAAAAATACCCTGTGTAATTATCTCTTTTCAAAGCTTCACCGTTTCCCAATGCTTTTACGTTTGATCGAATAAACGCCAGAATAGTAAGTGAAATTATCATACGCGACATTTATAGTGACAAAGTGGTAACATTGTTATAATAATGTGTAAGCAAGTAAGATAAATCAAATGAAAGTGAGAAACCATGAAAGGCGCTCCTATTTGACTTGGATCCACGTTTTCGCGTAAAACTCCTGTGATCATTGAAATGTATATTAAATTATCCATACATTTCAATGAGTTACCTACTTTAGGGACAAGTTTTTTTTTTAGTTTGATCTTTTTGATACTTGTTGACTTCCTGCGAGTTAGGTTAAGTTATTATGTGCACTTGCACATAATAACTTAACCTAACTCCATGCAGAATAAATACTCAAAATATCATAAATGCTTACTTAAGCATTTATGATATTTTAAGTATTTATTAAGAATGTAGAATTCGCGTTAATGACATGGCAGCATAGTCTTAGACTTTAGCCAATCGGTTCCGAAAGGAACAAATTAAAAAAATACTGTCCTTATCACTCGTTCGCATTGTCTGCTGCTATTCGCCAACACTGAACACTCACTGAGCTAGTAGGTAATCACTACGTTTTTCGCCAATCGCCTTCGCCAAGCATGCAACTGTAGAAAAGAAACTATAATAACCTAGACCTATAACTCATCTCATTATAGCTTGATACCTGTGACAGCTGTCAACGCAATAATCGATATAACTTTTAACAATCGTCACAACGAAATGTTCATTTTCTAACACAAAGAATGTCTCTGTTACACGAGGATTACCTTGAAACTATATCAGAAATATTTGACTAGTATCGGTAAAATACATTTACAATTACAAGACTAATACCAAAAATAGTTTCTATAATCTTTATGATAAAATTATATAGTCATAATGAGAAAAATCTAGTGTTGGGATTCATCGGAAATTTTAAAATTAATTCAATAAATCGATATTAGAACGAGTTCATCTATGTGAAAACAAAAATCGTTAAAAATTATAAGTTAAAGTAATACATTTTTTTAATTTAACAGTATTAACATCTCGTATTAAAAAGGCTTTACTATTTTAATTAAATTTTTATTCTGTTAATATTCTATCCCAGGCCTAACTTAAGCTACTACGATCCGATCACCGCGTATGTCACAACAGCCAACACCGCCTTAAGCACTTCAATTACTGCACAACACAGTAGTTCTCCACACCGCACCCGTCGGAGGCGGGTGCGTGGTCCCGCCTTTCATTTCGGCCGACACAATCATGTGCCTGGCCGCTTCTCACCTGCCCCCCCCTCGGACGGCGACCCAAGCCGAGGTCCGAGCCTACAGAGGCGCCCTTGAGGTCGCTGTCCGATCCCCCCTCCCAGATCGGGCCCGCCAGAATGGAGCCCGACCGTGATCCGGCATGCCACGGCATCTCCGGTTCCGGCGGCGCCACCACTGGTGGGTTCGCCATTTGGTAGGGTGCCCTTAGCACCCCACACTGGCCCGATCACGCCCGCTAGTATGGGCCCCGGTGCGAGCGAGCCTGAGGCTTCGCTTCGCGAAGCCTCACCCTCGGCCGCACCGGAGTACCGCTAGCGTGGCGGACCTAGGCTGAGCGCCTTCAGCGCTCGCCACATTCTGCCCGGTTTAACTGATTAAAGCCTCCCATATGGGGTTTCAGTGATAGGTCCGTCAAAAAAAAAAAAAAATTAAGCTACTAGATGCTATCTTGACAAATGCTAAAGCCTATATCTGAGGCAATCGACGTTATTACAAGTGCTGACGCCTTGTATTCGCTACATCAATAAGATTTAAAAGTACAGATAAGTTACTCTCATAGTAATTCACAATTTAAATCTGTTCCGAGCAATCATAACCTGCACACATTGACAAGTTTTACTGATAAACAGAACAAAAGATGTGAAATAGCACGCAAATCAAAGAGATGACTATAATATTTACTATTACCACTCGTGATTGCGCTCGACGCAGACTGTCTACAAAACGCCCTAATATTAGGTAGGACGTATTTAAGTCTTCACAACGAGCGCGCTTATGACATTTATCTGCTTCGATTTAATATAATATCATTGTGCTACGTAGTCTGTTTTCTCGTTATTGTTAAATTGTTAATTTATTCGTTAAAGTTTAATTGAATAATGCTTATCAGAACAAAAAAGTCTGTTGTAATATTCAGTAAAAATGGCGGGAGTCGATGGAAGAAAACATTTTAAACTCGCCTCATAAAAAAAGAAAAAAGATATCATTAATAGACTCAGGCGTCACTTTACAGAAATCCATATTTAATTAAAAAAGACTTCTACTATAGGTACTTAACCGAAATTGATGATTTTACGGCGGCTGTGTTAAGAATCCAATTGTATGGATTTTATTCACGTGGAGTGCTTCCTGCAGTTAAAAATTATTAACATGTAGCGACCAATCAGATGTAGATGACGACAGTGATTTGGAATGTGAACCCTTATTTAATAAAACATATCAAAATACCTGTTTTTCTTTTTTAATAAATGCTCAATAGTATTTTACTGATTGTTATCAGTAGAATCAAATTTTATTGACAATCGGTGAAAAATAATTATTTCGATTCAAAATCGTTTATTCGGGGGGATACTACAATACCCCATCACTCACTAGTGAACTCTTCATGACAGCTGTCATCGGTATCAAGCTATTTTGTGAATGGAGTTATTTATTTTATTAAACTGTGGTAAATGAAGGGGATTTTGCGAGGAAGTATCGTTTAGTTAAAAATTTTGGTCACTTGTCTGATGAACACATTAATAAGCAATCATCCATTTAGAATTTTTGCATCCAGTGTTTCTGTAATGAACGTTTGCCACTAACTTAATTCACTGACCTAACTTACTACTACTACTGATATTATCAAAGATTTCACTCTTTGATTACTATCATGCCTAGAAAGAAGTTAGAGCTGTCTCGAGTAACAAAAGCTGCAAGGTTAAAGAAGTTACATCGTAGGAGTGAAAACCCTGAAGTAAAAAAGGAAAAATTGAAAAAACAAGCCGAAGCCACAAGATTGCGTAGGTCTATCGAAACGCCAGAACAGAGAGCATCAAGGCTAAAATCCTCTAAGGAACATCAAAGTAATTCTAGGTCAGCAAAAAGAGCCGCTATGAAGAAAAAAAGACTAAATGAAATCATTGAAGGCATAAAAAATTCACAAAGTAAAATGATAGAGGAAAACCTAAAACAAGAAAAAGTAAACGAAATAAAAGAAACTGGTAAACAGAGTGTTAGTAAAAATAAAAAAGTAAAAGAGCTCAATAAATTATCAAAACAGAAATCTAATTATAATACTGAATTGACTGATGAGAATATACAATTAAGTGTAGCTGATTTATGTGTAGTGGAACTTGAAAGTGCAATATAATCAGTGCATGTACACCATATACATGACCTGCACTTGTTGACTTGTAAGTTCTAAGCAATAATTAAAATAGTTATTTAAAACTTACTTGTAAAAGCAATCAGAACTATTTATAATAATGCTTTAAAACAGACATGTCTTATTATTTTGGTTACAATACCTACCTAATAGATTAGGTTTTAGTTGGCTTGAGTTCTGTAGCCTTCAAATTCAAGATTTCATGTGATGTGGTTTATACTAAATTGACATCATAACCACTGTTCACTGCAAATAAAACCATTCTAAGGTGTGAATTTTTCCATAATAAATGCACTTGATATAAGTTTACAATAGGCTATTTGACTGGTTTTTGAAATCCATTTTATATTATTAAGTAGAGGTTAAAGAACCCAGTAAAAGTAGTTGTTTTTAATTTTAGTACATATTTGCTGAAAAATATCATATTGAAAATTTAAATAGCGGGCCAAAACGCTATTTTGACAATATGGAGTTACAGTGGGGTCGGTGACATCACCTGCCTGTGTTGTGATCTGTAGCACATAATATCATCTACACACATTTAACCCTCTGCAACTGAAATGGCTCCATTTTTACTATTTTACTGACATAGTAGTCCACGAGACACCATTTGAACAGCAAATATTTTAATACAATACAATTTAGCAGCTATTTTATCCATATTTATTAGTTTTCTAGCCTATTCTTTATGTTAAATTTACTTTAAATAAAACAAACAATTATTATTTTCAAAATTTAACAGTGTTTATTGACTTCATACAAAATATGAATCTCTACTTAAACAATAATGACATTAAAAAATATAAAATCAAATTTTTTAAATTTAACATTAGACATTTTTAAAATTTACAAATACAATAATCATTTATGAGATAAATTCATTGGTTGAATTCAAAATTAGACAGTTTTAAAATCACAGCTTTTTTCTGCAATTATCACTTATTAGCTTGGAGCACTGAAGGGAAATTGGCCTAGAGCAATCACAGAAACAATAATAAATTGGTCTTTTAATTGTTGTTGGGCAAAGAAAACATAATTTTCTGCCACTTGGTGGAATAGACTGAACTACTGGTGGTAGAGGAGGGATGTTCTTGCCCACCCTACCCTATTTGATAGTCATTCGTAGCTTCTCATATCTCATTATTCATTTTATATTCGGGCTATCAAATGATTCATCACAGTTCATCACTAAATCTCATGCTATGTTTTAACTCCTGATTTTGTCATCACCATCGATACATCTTTGATACAACACAAAGCTTTTATCCCTGCTATGTCAAGCACCCTTTGAAAGACTGCCATAGGCCAGCGACGAGTTTTACAGCTGCAACAATGTAAAGAAGTTCTTATACCTCGTTCGTGTACCTTTTGTATATATTTTAACAGTGACTTAAGTAATAAAATGAGTTTCTAATGGTATGCAGTTCCAACAGTATAAATACTTCTATAAAAACTTCGAAAAACTATTTGTAGGTGTTCCAAAGAAAGTCTAAGTGCGCCGAAAGTGGTTGGCACAAATTTTTCGGAGGGATCATAATATTGATAACATAGCAATAGTACAAAATAATATTTTCTTCTGTGAAGCCTATTTCGGTGTAAGTAAACATAATAAGTATTTATAATTTTAAATAATTCATTTCATTAAGGGATTCGGTGAGCTAAGTGCTGTCTGCCCCCAAATGATTTAATTTTATTACTTCTAAACAAAAGCTATTCTCAAAAAACTAGAATAATAGCAATTTAGCAAATTATCTCTAGTATTTATTGAATAACAGTAAACTTTTTATTTAGTTGTTTATACAGTCGAATTTATCGTAAAAATACTGTATTTTATTACTCTCAAATTTGGTGGCAATAAAACAAAGTATAAGTGCTGACATGTACTTGATTTATTTAAAATTTAAAATCAATCTAAATAAATCGTAATGATTTATTAAGGTTGATATAAATAAATAAATGTGGACAACATCACATACATTGTTCTGATCCCAGTTTGAATAACTATTTAAAGCATTCGTATTTTGGAAACCAGAAACAACGAAGGTACCACAAACACCCAGACCCGAGAAAATGTAGAAAAACACTTTTCTTTCTACATTGACCCATCCGGGAATCGAACCAGGGACCTCGGAGCAGGCGACACCTTGAAAACCGGTGTGTACGCCACTCCGCCACGGAGGTCGTCAAATTGGGTGCCCTTCGGTTCGCCTAAAATTTAAAGTCCTAATTTCATTTGGCCGAACCGTATTGGCCTAAACTTATAACGTATAATTATTGTCTAGTCTAACAGTTGTTTTCGCACTATTATAGATTGGTCTAAAAATTGAAAACCCTAATTTCAGTATGTCTAATATCGAAAGCACTAAAATGTATTAGCATCTATTTTTGACATTACGCTCTATTTTTTAAACAGAAAAGTTTAAGAAACGAATCGCTCACAAACCGACCCCAAGCAGTCTTGTCTGCCCTACCCCTAGAGTGTAATTCAAAAGCGCGTAGGCGCGGAGGGGCGAGGCGGCCTGCGGGCTGAGGAGCAGGAGGCTGTAAGCGAGGCGCCGCGGCTGAGGCTGGCCGGCGCAGCCGGCCAGAAAGCCGAAGCTGCGGTGGTGAGCGTAAGCCATCTGCGACAATAAGCACGCGTGGAACCGCCGGAGCCCCGCAGCGCCGAAGCCGTCACGGAAGTCTGATTGTTTGGATGCATGCATGATTGCTTGTTTGCATGCATGTCTGCTTGATTGCATGCATGATTGCTTGTTTGCATGCATGATTGCTTGTTTGCATACATGCTTGCTTGCTTGCATGCATGCTTACTTCTTTGCATGCATGCATGCTTGCATGTTTGCATGCATTCATGCTTGCATGTTTGCATGCATTCATGCTTGCTTGCTTGCTTGCATGCATGCTTACTTCTTTGCAAGCATGAATTGCATGCTAATAAAGTTTTTAACTTTCTGCGAATAAAAATTTGGAACTGCAAAAGGGTAGGTGTTATGATATATTCGGCGAAATTATAACACGGCGATATAAAGTTTAGCGTAGTAAAAATAGGCTAAACACGTTTAGGAATAGTAAAAATGTGCGAAAAAATTTAAGGCTAATAGTTTGTGCGCCAATGACAATTAGGAGTACAAATAATTAGGCATCCCGATATATACCCCGTCAAATTGATGGCTCGAAATGAAAGATATTTATTTAAGCCTGTTTTGGATTTATGAAAGCCTTTTTGTGTCTACCAACATGTGACCATGTAAAAAAGTATATCTTTCATTAAAATGTTTCATGCTGGAAAAGTAAGAAACAATACAATTGATCATTTGATTGCAGAGTCCAAGATTTTATTTTAGGAAATTTACATTTTGACTAGTTTTATGGTCTGGCAAAATTAAAGTCTTCAATAAAATCGGCTATACCTTAATTACATTTCTAGACTGTATTTACATTTCTATTAATACCCTAATCTGCATAATGGCCTGCGCAGACGAGGGATTTTATCCCGCGGACTTTTTTTTCCGCTAAAATAGATCGCTTACAACTGTATCGAGTAACGTAAACGAGGTATTAAAAGTACCGCGTACAAAAAGTCCCCCGAATTACCGAGTACATGCAGAGAGCGGACCGGACTAAAGTACGGAGGGGTCACCGTAAAAAATAGAACTCCTGTGACTAGGCGAAGCAAAAGTCCGCGTTGTGCGCTCGAGAGTGACGCACGTATGCACGACGATAAACGAACATAATTTGTAATTTAATGATCGCACCCCGTGTGCGTTGAGTTCGCAGAAATTCGCGGTAAATCCGCGGCGGACTTTTTATTTGCGGAGCGTACTTTCTCTCCGCCGCGCCGCGGAGAAAAATCCGTCGTCTGCGCAGGCCTAAGCGATCTATTTTAGCGGACAAAAATCCCTCGTCTGCGCAGGCCATTACATTGATAAAACTACGCTGGCTTACATACTTGAATGATTAACGCTGTAAAGTAATTGTCTCGGGGACCGCGCCCGGTTTCCATGAGGATGTTCAATTCCCGGCTGAGACAAAAATTTTCAAGTTAATATTCTAATTGTAATTAAATTGCCAAAAATATTATATAAAGTAAATCTACTCTGAAAATTTCTATCAAAATTTATTAATTTAATGATTAACCCTAAAGAAATTGTAAACATTGCAACAAAAAAAAAAGGAAGTCAAGGTCTATCGGTTTAAACTGATAAAACTAAAGAGATATTATCTAAACTGAAATTCTCACTGGGATTGTTGCAGGTGAAACTGTACATTCCACATATACTACAAATTTTCAACAATTTGCCCTTTCAATTCAAACACACCAAATTTTTTGTTGCAGCTTGCTTTGCCATAACCATATATAAGTCCAAAGGGCAGAACCTAAAGGCTGCTGGTGTTGACTTAAGCTGTCACTGGTTCTTCTAAATAAGAAACCAATAAACTGATTTTAGGTGGACAAAGTCGCGGTCACCAGCTACTTTATGAATAAGCGAAAGTAACCAACGAGTACGACAATTAAAAACAATATTAGTATGATGATAAAAATAATGTATTAGTATAATTCAGTAATGCAACATATTAATTAAAACCCAAAGTATAAATTGTTTCATAGTCTTTATATGGTCTTCCTTCGATCATTCTCTGGCTAGAAATATATTTTCTCATTTCATTTTCGGACCAAAACTTGAGGTTTTCCTGCCCCAAGACCAATGTTTTGCTAGTTTTCTGTAAACTAAGCAAGTTCTCGTTGAGACGCTTCTTTATTTTATCAACTATTTCCTCTTCTCTCGTCTTTAGATTTGTGTCTGTAAAAGAAAAAGGTTTGTCTATTAATGTAGGGTAGTATTTCCAGTAATGATTATGACGTCACAAATCAATTGACTGATTTGATTGACGAAAGAGCTAAACACTTATTTACGATGAGGTTAAGCCTCTGCCCGCGACTCCGCTAAATAAGACGAGTTGAGACGGCTCAGTTTATTGTAAGTAACTTGCGACCTGAGCGATACTAACGGACATCAGAACGACTCTGCGATTTGGCGATTAGTTTGTTTGGATCTGCGACCACAGCGACCCACTGGACTACGGTTACTTGTGTTTTAGCAACTGCCATAGTTTGCGATCTGTTCATCCCCTAGTAAATTCTTCCAACAAGTCGACGGTGTTTTACCCGAATCCCGAAATCCACGTTTGTAACAATAATATTGGTATGGATGTGCTTACCTATATTGACCTTTCTGTCATCTATACCGCTCTGGATCGCTTCTAAAACTGTTCCCAACATGGCTCGGTTTTGCACCAGCTCTGTCAAAGCTAGCAGGTTGTGTGGTAGCTTGATGGACGGGCTGAGGAGGGAACAAGACGCGTCGCTACTCTGCCATCTAGAGTACAGTCTGTCGATCGCAGTCTGCACTGACTCGAATATCCAGATCTTTTCACCGCTGTAAATGAATTATTATCAAACATGAACTATGGTTCCATTTGCTACGTTAAAAAAAAAGTTGAGAGTGTATCGCCTTATATGTGACTGTAATTGATACAGGAGGTAGCTTGATTAATGTGTGGCAATATTCAACCTTATTCTTTAAAATAAGTCAAACTGCAACACAGGAGGTAGCTTGACAGATGTATAGCAATCTTCACCTGTATTCTTAAAAAAAAGAGCCTAAATAACTTGCTCCGAAATTCTAGTTTAGTAATTTTTACTATCTGTATATTATTAAAAAAAATTTGTAATAAATTACTTTTAGTCTGTAATCTTTACATTAGTTACGAAATTACCTTTCCAATACAAGTTTTCTGTTATTCTCCAAATTGAATTTCTTCAGATATATCTTAAGTTCATCAACAAATCTAGGGCAACTGCTGTCTGAAAAGGATACAAAGCCATATTATTATTCTTCATATTTTTAGTAAATAAATTTCTTATCAAAATTGAACAATTATTTGAATTGATGCGAACACTATTATTATGCGATACAATTGATAAACCTGTTAATATAGTGTGCATTTCAATCATCTACCTTCAACTGTTTTTTAGTTTTTACTAATGAAAATAATAAGATTAAAACTCACTATTATCATAGGATTTGTATAACAATAGCAAGCTGTAACGATACACTACATCATATAATTTAATGATTTTCTATGAATAAACAATTTACAATTAAACCAAACGTCTTAGAAAAATTCATGTTATTAAAAATACATGCTGTGCGAGTTGGACTCACGCACGAAGAGTTCCGTACCCAAAAAGGCCAAAAAACGGGTTTGTTTGCCCCCCTTAAATATTTATTTTATTTTGGTTTTAGTATTTGTTGTTATAGCGGCAACAGAAATACATAATTTGTGAAAATTTCAACTGTCTAGCTATCGCGGTTCTTGAGATACAGCCTGGTGACAGGCAGATGGACAGACAGCGAAGTCTTAGTAATAGGGTCCCGTTTTCACCCTTTAAGTATGGAACCCTAAAAACAAAATGGTGTCTCAGTATCACTTGTGTGAGATGTAAGATTCCCTATTTGCCCACCTATAACATCTGCGATTGAACAGCTGTCAGACACATCCAAATCCATGCTCAATTCGACCTTGTTCTTTTGTTTCTCACGCCTCTCTTCGTAGAATTGACGCAGCGTTGCTACCGACTCTTGAGGAAAGTCTAAATGAGCTGAAAATAACAATAAAATATAATAGATTACTTTACTGTATACCAAGTATTAATTGCTTAAATACAATTGATCACCAGACTAGCAGTCCACGGCTGGACACAGCTGAGAGATCTTGCCATAGTCGAAACGCTTCTCTCACACTCAAAATGGTATATTGGCAAGTGTGTATGAGAGAGAGACATAGAGAGTAGTTTCTCTTATAATAGAGATACAATAGAGACAACACTCTGCAAAAAAATATACCTTTAAATCTGTCATTGTCGTGCAAAGACTGATCCTTGTGGAAACCGTTGAATATCCCAATGAGACACTCCCTCACATTGTGCATCTTCTTTTCAGTAGAAGCTAGAGACGCCACTAGCCTTTTAACCTCCTCTTTTTTGGTTTCCTGCAACAAAAAAGAAAACAATTATAATAAAGTTTACAATAAGAAAATAAAGGACGAGAAGGTAAAAGACTATTTACACTTAAATACATAATTAAGGTGGTTGCAGCATACAATGGTTAAAAACTTAAAAATATGTTAACCTACTGGCAGCGCGTCACGTTACATCTATCGTCTGTATCAAGTTATGTTTGTATAGATAAGAATGAAATTTTAACCACCTTCCAAATTTTAATATATCAATCTACGAGACAAAATACAAATGACGTGTTTTTTTTTGGTATAGCCCAGTACAAAAATGTCAAGATACAGCACTTAGAAAATGTCCACTAAAAATATAAAATTTTTGATACGGCCGCCTAACAACACTTTTTTTACGCGATTCGCATTTCATTTATTCATTACGGTACTATTCATACGTTTTTGATTTTCCCTTTATATCTTGTCAGGTCAAGGACCGTAAAAATTGAAAACAATATTGCGAAAAATATTTTCGGGTGAAAGCTCGATTTACATTTTTTACTTCATAAATGATACCGAACGCCTATAAAAATTTTGGAAAGTGGAATTTCACCCTGGATGTAACTTTTATGCAGTGTTTCCACTGGAACTACATTAAACTGGATACATTATTATAAGCCACAGAACGTAGAATAAGGTAAGCAAGGCTGTCATGCGCTATTTGTATGAGAACCGATGTCGCCGCTTGCGGCCCACTACTACTTGTGCACATTATAAACTCAAGGTTTCACACAACGAGTTCAAAGAACGCCAATCAAGCGAATTCTTTTGACATCGCGCGACCAATTGGGTTGCGCGACGTCAAAACAAACCAATAACAGCGCTCACTTACATTCATATTTGGGAAGAAGTATGAGCATTTGCTCATAACCTCTGTGGCGCACCTACATCGCCTTTCTATAATTTTTTCCGTGTTCTTTGTGTGTAAACCCCTTGTTCATAATAACGCAAACAGTCTTAATTCTGAACTGTGAATTAAAATAAAAGTGTTTTCAGTTTCTTAGATCATTTCAAAAACTTCTCGAAAGTTTTAGCTTTTAAAATAATACATTTTAATATTAAGCTCTGACTAGCTTTAACGGAAACTATTGACTTTGATTAGGTTTAGCTAGCTGATAAGTTTAATTTATAAGGATCATACTGCAAAAAAAAATGGGCTTGTCTCCACCGATCTCGAGATCAGATCGAGTTGGCCACGGATCTCGCCGAGTTGTATCCACTGATACCGGGATCCGTTTCCATCAAAAAATGATGAAATGTTTTTATCCACTGATCTCGGTATCCGTGGCTACACAAAAAAATATATAATACTTTTCGAAACGGAACCCACCGTACAAAGTATCTATAAATAAGATTAAATTGTTTTTTATATCAATTTTTTAAGGTAAGTACAGTTCAAAAGAAGAAGAACGTAAATTTAAAAAAAAACATTGCCTAAGTAAACTAAACAGATGGGAATACCCACAGAACAGATAAACATAAATAAACAATTATTTAAATTGGTGGAAATGTACATAATATTAGGTATCAAAAAGTTAGAATTAAACCAAAAATATTCATCTCCGTCATTAAAGATTTTGTATTAATCAAACATTTTCTTCCATACTACAAAATTACAAACGATTTTGGAATTTGTTGCAATCGAGCTTAAGCTATGAGCGTACATATATTTCGTTTTAAATTTTTATTTACACAAATCTGCACTTAACAATATGAAGAGGAAAGATTTTTGTGTGTCTGTATGTTTATAATGAATAAACTCCAAAAAATCGGTGCCGATTTCAAAAAATTTTTTACCCTTATATAGCTACATTTACCTTGAGTGAGTTATATTTATTTCCGAAGAACTTGTACGTATTGTATTTTCTTAGCCCACGACTGTACGGGCTAAGAAAATATAGCACTTCCGTAAACATAAAACATTTTAATATCAATAATTAATTCATTGAAGCGCTCATAACCCAATGCTTCTTAGTGATCGGTCTCTATCACTAATGTCAAGCATCGCTAGGAGCGGTCACTAGTTGGATGGGTGACTGTTTGTGGCATCATACCATGAGCGCGCCCGTGCTTCAGAGGGCACGTTGAGTCGTCGGTCCTGGCTGTTGTCTCGAGATAACAGTCGTTAAGCTCTGTTGGAGGCCTTCGGGCGGCTTGAGGAACGTCCAACGGCGAGGTGATGTTGCCACAGCGTCGCCCTCGCCGTCCACCAACCCGCACTAGGCCAGCGTGGTGGGACTAAGACCTTACTTAACCCTCTTCATAATTAAAGGAGAGAGACCCGTGCTCAACAGAGAGAGAAATGGGTTGTTACATTCCTTTTTTTTAAATTTCATTACAATAATATGAACACGTTTAATGTATCGAAAATGAATAACATTCACAAATTATAAAGTGTTATATTAACAAAAAAGATTTCGTTTAAAAAAAATGGTAATTCTGTTAAATTATTTTCGTTGAAACTGTTTAAAAGTAAGTTGGGTCATTTTTCTTCATTGAATCGTATGCAGTCATGTTATAACAAACTACCCAAAGACGCTAATATCGATATATTTAGTGGGTACGGAACCTTCATTAAATCTATTACTACTCCCGCTCTTATGGCGGGATTGTAGTTAATCATAATATCATAATTCATAACGTTGTTATTAGTTTTCTGACTTTATTTATGGATTGTTGAGTTGGCACTGGAAGAAGAAAAAAGTATGATTGTTTATTGAGTCTTACATGAATGGTGACTCTAACTCGTAAACCTATTATTGTGTGTATGTTCTGCTTATTATGTAGATAAAATAGTAGGATATTTAATAAGGTAAAATAGTATATTTAATGCATGTCGTGGCGGCCTATAACTAAGACTTCACATTTCGATTGTAAATTTTTTGCATGAAGAAATATAGTTGTATAATGTGACTGTTCTTGTTGGTTGTCCTTAATAAATAAAATAAAATAAAAAATAAAATTAATCCCTCAACCCCCAGGAGGCACGCGCGTGCCGCGATTACAATTGATTTCAATTGTGTCTGGAATAACTCACGATCGAGGGATTAATACTAGTTGTTTCCCGGTAATTTGACGCGTGGAAAACCTAACCGTACTTGTTTCCGAGATAAACAGTAACCTAGGTGCTATTCCAGCAATTATCTATCACTATAACGGATGTTATCTAGATCTGTTCAGCCGTTTTGATGTGATTGAGTAACAAACATTTATCCAAACGTTCACATTTATAATATTAGTAAGATTAGCTATAACGTCCTATTGTCTATTTAAACCTGGCAACTACTACTGGCTAGCTGAACAACTGAACGTCATTCTCCCAACATTAACTTACTCTTATTATAATAATATGTATTATACAAACCTCGTCCTGTCCCCTAATTCGCGTAACCAAATCGTATCACAATCGTAATTGAACGACAGGATTTTGACAGTTCTAGTATGGGCTAAATGTCAAAATCATCCAATTCAATCACGATCGAACTGCGATTCGGTTACGCGAATTAGGCCCCTGATAACAACAAAAACAATAAAAAAACAAATTTCTAATTTGGTGCTTTTAATCGCAAGTCATAAATTCATTTCAGTGATTCATTTTTATTAATATAGATGGATATAGAAGATATATATAAAAGAATCTTCTATACATATACTATCTTCTATCTATAATGACGAAGATAGATATTTTTGGTTTAATTCTAACTTTTTGATACTTAATATGTACATTTCCACCAATTTAAATAGTTGTTTGTTTTGAGTATGCTGCCATCTGTTTAGTTTACAAAACCTGTTTTTTTTAATTTACGTTCTTCTTCTTTTGAACTGTACCCTAATAAACTGATATAAAAAATAATTTAATCTTTTTTATAGATACTATGTATGTGGGATCCGTTTCGAAAAGTATTATATATTTTTTTGTGTAGCCACGGATACCGAGATCAGTGGATAAAAACATTTCATCATTTTTTGATGGAAACGGATCCCGGTATCAGTGGATACAACTCGGCGAGATCCGTGGCCAACTCGATCTGATCCCGAGATCGGTGAAGACAAGCCCGTAAAAGGGTAAAAGGGTGCTGTCATAACATAATAAAAAGTGGAGAAATCATTTTTTAAAACTGATTACACCGAAAAATAATCCGTTAATAAATAACCATTTTTAAACTCATAACATATACTGGTAATAGTAATTGGGACTTTATTTTTCGCATTGTCAAATAGCCTATTGACGCAAACAAAGTCGTGGGCAACAGCTATAGTGATGCCGATCGATAGTCGACTATCGATAATCTATCGATAGTCTATTACTCATTCGATAGTATTGCCTTGTCCTGTGCTATCGATAGTATCGATACTATCGATAAGCCTATCGATAGGGTACATGATTTTCGATTAAAACTATCGATAGTTTTACTATCCATAGTTCGGCAACACTAAACAGCTATTATGAATAAGGGGATAAGTTACATTACTGTAAAGTATACTTACAATAGCTTTATCTATAGCAGCGATCTGTCTAGCGGTGCCTCTGGAGTCCTCGCCTCCCGACCCTCCCGCGCTGAACACGCCGCTCTGCGCTGTGACGTCATCAAGAAGCGTTCGTAGGGAATTGACTCTTGCGCCGCTTCGTGCTTTCTCGCAACGGAGAACTAGGAGCTCGCACGCTTCCCCCGACAAATAGTTCTGGACAAATAGTGTGCGTTATTTCGGAGTTCTGTTTATCATCTACAAACAAAATCTTCAGTTTCTTTATTTGAACGCGCTAATCTCAGGAAGTACTGGTTCGAATTCAAAAAAGATTTTTGTGTTAGAGTCCATTTATCAAGGAAGGTTTTAGGCTATATAAGCATCACGCTGCGACCAATAGGAGCGAAGCATCAGTGAAAAATGTTGCAAAAATAATCGCGATCATAATAACAGAAATTGACGCGGACGAAGTCGCGGGCAACAGCTAGTTTAGGATAAACTCAGACCCGATTTAAATGTTCTACCTGAGGGATATACGGTCGCCTAAAATTGCTCCCGTTCCCCGTGATGTATTCGTAAATGTTGTAATAACGCCTCATTGACCGAGCAGTAGCAGACCAAGATCTTAGGGTTCTGGTTTCGATCCCGGACCGGGCAACAAAGTTGCGCATATTTCCCGGGTTTGTGATTACCAACCATTGAATAAATAAATAAATATTTTTCAGACATGCCACACTGGGCCACACAGAGCCATCTAGTCCCAAATTAAGCTACTACTAAGTAGTTTGTCGTATGGGGTACTAGACAACCTATAAACTAATTTTTTTTTATAGTAAATATATACTTATAATACATAGAAAACACCCAGACCAGTACAAACAGACATGTTCATGCACAGAAATATTTGTACTGTGCGGGGATCGAACCCGAGACCCATGGCTCAGAAGCAGCGTTTACTACCACTGATCCAAATGGTCGTCAAAACCATTCAACAAGTCAAATGATTATAACGCTTGGTAGTACTTGGTACCCATAATTGGTGTGGTAATTTGAATTCAATGATGCCTTTTTTTAGTCGTAAGAGGTATGATTATGGGCCCCTAATTCAGCTAACCAAATCGTATTACAATCGTAATTGAATAGCAGGTTTTTGACAGTTCTAGTACGGGCTAAATGTAAAAATCGTCCAATTCAATCACGATTGAACTGCAATGGGGGCTATCGCTAGTGAATTTGCCACTAGAGGCGCTAGTGTCGCGTGAGGTCCAATAACATTAACTTTTCACTGGTCTTAGCGGGTTTCGTTACGTAAATTACAATTTCTTTAATTTACCTGCTGGAAAGTGATCACCTCCGTAAAATATCGCAAATATGGATTGTTTGGCGATTAATGTGAACGCTTTGAAAGCGGAATTAAGAAAAAGCGATTAAATAGGCGGCCTCAAAGAGCAACTATTTCAGAAGTTAGTTTGTTGATATGAAGATTAGTTATTTATAAATAATAGACTTTAATTAGATTCAAGATTTAAAACTTTTTTTCTTATAAAGTCGCCTTTGACAGCTATACCTCCGGACCTCAGTCTACAGTGGCGCCAACTGGTGAGCAAAGAAACGGTAGTCCCCATTGAAATAGCTGAATACTTTACCTATTAGCCTGTCTCAACCAGGTGGACTTACATTCAGATCGGCAACTGCTGCGGCTAATCGCTTTCGCGTCTGCTTGATGTGTGCCCGGTTCTTCAGGGCTTCGAGCGCCAGGGAACAGTGTAACGCAGCCGTGTGGGTCAAAACCGATTGGGGGTTCGCACTGAAATCATCAAAATGTTATGAGAACTAGAAACAGTCTGATATAAAAATGACAACTATAGTCCATAAAATATAGCTTGATTAGAATGACAGTTCCCACTGAAAGAGACCGACGTAACTTTGTACCTTGACTGGGTGGAAAGTTTTCTGGAAAACCGAAAACAATATATAGAAATATCATAAATTGTTAAGACGCGTAATACTCTCACAAAACATACTTTTCAGTCTGAACTAAAACCTTATAAAAACGGTGTTCCTCAAGGGAGCGTTCTTGGTCCCCTTCTGTTTTTACTGTATATTAATGACCTTCCTAAAGTCATCAGGCACGAAACAGTTCTTTTCGCAGATGATACCACTTTAATAATTAAATGTGACGATAAGGATAACTTTGAAAACGATGTGAATGAAGCTCTTAGGGATATAATAAAATGAATGAAAAAAAACGACTTGCAAATTAATATTACGGGTTAAAGTATGAAATTGCCGTTTTGTATGGACGAAATCGAGAAAAGTCATTTTTCCATACTAACATTTTTTTAGTTTTTTTAAAAACGCCTGAACCGTTTTCGATGCAATTAAAGGTGAAAGTTAGAAGGTTATAAAGCTACGCATTATAGAATTAAAATTTCTGAAAATCAAAGTATATAATACAAATATACTTAATTGAAAGTGATATTGAAAGGAGAGTAAATGCTGGTAACAGAGTGAATGGTGCGCTGCACGCCTTTGTAAATAGCCAGAAGATTTCTATGAAAGCTCGTCTGGCTGTGCATAGAGGGGTGTTGGTTCCAACACTCATGTACGGAAGTGAAAGTTGGGTATGGCCTAAAAAGCATGAAAGTAGAATAAATGCAGTAGAAATGAGAGCGCTAAGAAGTATGTTAGGAGTGAAATTGAGTGACAGGATAAGAAATAGTGTGATAAGAGAACGTTGTGGTGTGAAAGAAGATATTGTCACAAGGATTGAGAAAGGGATGCTTAGATGGTTTGGACATGTAGAGAGGATGAATGATGGAAGAATGACTAGACAGATCTACAAGACGAGTGTGAAAGGTAACGTTGGAAGAGGAAGGCCTAGACGAACCTATCACGATCAAATCGGGGATGTTCTGAAGAAAGGTCAGGTCAAGAGTACTCTAAACCGACGAGCATGCATGAAAAGATTGATGAATGTGGAAGAAGCG
The DNA here is from genome assembly GCA_949315895.1 of Anania crocealis. Taxonomy (NCBI): domain Eukaryota; kingdom Metazoa; phylum Arthropoda; class Insecta; order Lepidoptera; family Crambidae; genus Anania; species Anania crocealis. Next base: position 9,290,696 of record OX438871.1, read on the forward strand.
AAAGATGTATGCCAGGATCGTAGTAAGTGGAAGGCCTTGGTCTCTGCCTACCCCGTTGGGAAGGAGGCGTGATAATATGTATGTATGTATACTTAATTGAAGCAAGAAGGTCAGCTGACACATTATAAGGGGTCTTTTCAACGACTTCCTTTGAAGTAATAGGCACTAGTATTGCATTTTGTTTTTAGTCAAAAGTTACTTTATTTAGTTTTTGATACAATACAAAAAGAATTACGCAATAATATGACTATACTTAAGAGCTATAAACAAAATAAAAAGTGGAAAAATAATCGACAATTTCATACTTTAACCCCTATTATTAATAAATGTAAACAAATTCAATTTCATTCATACAACTCTCGGCCCCGACCGCTTCAAATAGAATATGACAATAATACAGTAGATCTAGTGAACCATCATAAATTCCTTGGAATCACTATTGATAAGCATTTAAATTGGAAGGAGCATATAGAGCAAGTGTGCAATAAGTTAAACCGATTTGTTTTGCGTTGCGTAAACTGAGACAAACAGTTTCTGTCGAGGCAGCTCTAACAGCGTATCACGGCTATGTATCAGCTGTTCTTAGTTACGGCTTGATACGAGTACTATGGGGAAACTCAGTGGACGTTGACCGGGCTTTTGTACTACAGAAAAAGTGTATACGAGCAATTTGCAGTGCTAAATTTGATGACAGCTGTAAACCTTTGTTCAAAAAACTTGGTATTTTGCCTTTGCCATCGTTGTATATCAGAGACGTTTGTTTGTTTGTATTCTCCCATCCAAAATATTGGAAAAAGCGATCAGAAGTAAATTCGAGGCCAACTAGGGCAAGAGTTATGAACAGATTGTACCATCCTCCTTGTCATAAACAAATATACAAAAAAATATATTTTTAATAAAATATGTGTATTGTGTTGTTTAATAAATTACCAGATGACTTGAAATTAATCCATGACTTAAATATATTCAGAACTAAATTGACAAAATGGTTACTGTATCACTGCTTTTATAATGTCAAAGAATTTCTTAAATATAAAGATAAAATGTGACAATTTCTCAAATATATTACTGTAATTGTTTCGAGTTTTTCGTTTTTAAAATTATTAAATTGTTGTTGTGAGTTGTTAAAATTTACTATATATTTGCACGCTTTTGTTTGGCTGGATGCACAGGACTTAGGATATTAACATCATTATGATCTGATGTATTGAACTGTATTCTTGCAAATAAATAATTTTTACTTTACTTTACTTTACTTTACCAGCTTCACACAAGTGAAACAGATTTGCACCCGAAAAAATATTGGTAATTGGCATGTTAAGAATATTTTTTTATACATTGTTGTACATACATATTAATTAAATTAATTACCTATATAAAATAAAAAGTAAAAGTCAAAAACGTTAAATTAATCCAGTCACAAAAATTACACCTAACTTTAAAAGACGTCTTTACAAGGTTACGTCATTTTTCATAATCGCTAGTGATGACGTAATAGGGACAAATCAAAATCGACAGACTAACAATATTCCAAAATTGAAGTAATGTAACATAAATGTTACAAATGATTTGATGAGCATTGGTTGATGCTAAGAACGTCAAATTGCAATTATGAATAGTTTACGAAAAATTTTCAAATTTATTAGATTCTGTATGCGATAACAAAAATCTAAGTGTGTTTCATTATTCATAGAGATATAGCTGCAAGAAAAAAAAAATCGAAGAAACCTTCTACTTTTTTCTTCGCAATTTTAGAAAAATACATAAAAAATTTGCAACTCGAAAACTTCGAAAAATCGCAGAACATACATAGGGGTGATTCAGATACCTCTCAACACGAGGCACTTTTTTTAGACGTCACTCCTTTGGCCACCCTGTATAATAGTAACTTACGTCACAGCGACAGATTTAGCCGTTATGTCCTTCGACAGTTCGATGGCGAGCCTCGCACGCCGCTCGCAGAGTTGCGGCCACAGCGCGTCGCCGCGGCATTTGGGAAGCCACGAGAGTTGTTCTTCTGAAAGATAAAAATCTTGAGTCATAAATGGTGTAACACAACTTTGTTTGTGTATCTGAATTAACTCTTAGAATTATTATTATAACTCGACTATTTCGTATCTATCATAATAATTATATTTGTACACACACAAACACAAACACACACGTGTTGATGTTGTCTTGATTACTTAAATTAATATGCACTGTTTGTGTAATAGAAGAGCGGGGCCTCCTGCCACAGGTGCTTTATATACGCACTTACTAGTTTGACCCCAGATTATTGTTATCTTTTTAAATGGTTAAAGAAATAAACGTTTTTTTTTATATGTATAGCAATCCTTAGAGACCTATGTCCACTTCTCCTACAGTGGACTGTTCCTCACCAGACTCGTAAGCATCTCCGCTGGCGGACACAACTGAGGAGCTGGCGACGGGGTTCAAGAGCATCGAAGTAGCCGCAGTCTGTCCACTCGGCCGCCGCACTGTTGATATGTACTTGTCTAGTTTGCTCTGTAACCAACGCGTATGTTGAATTGTTACCTAGCTTACAATTTTCTTATGAACTGCCAGGTCATAATTTTACTTGATAAGTAATGCCATTTTAGCTGCCTTGAAAGAGCAAATCATGTCATTATAATCATCTCAGCCAAATAACGCCTACAGTACACCTGACATCTACGATGATCCTGCCGTTTCCGCAATCTTCATGATCGTCGGTCCACCTGAAGGGAGCCTACCGACAAACATAAATTGATCGTCAGATACATAGAGATAATTGACCAACTGGTATTGTCAATGCAAAGATAAGTTAAATATCTCTTTAATATCTGCACAGCATCCGCATAAAACTATTATAGAAGTTAGAAAAAAAATCTTCAATTACATAATAATTTCTGTTGGTTTTTTTCTGGCACACTGAGGTACAGGTACTAGACAAACGAAAAAACTTATTCATCCTTTTTTTAGTCGTAAATGTTTACATTCATATATAGTGTAGTCTGTTAAGTACGACTTCACATATAACAACCAACCGCTTTTAGCGACGTAAGTCTATTCTTTTGTTTGGTTTTAATATGAGCCACTATGAAAATACTTCGTTTATTACGACTCATAAAACGACCGATCGCTTTTTGCGACGGAATTTCAGACAAATTTGTTCGTTGAACGTTGACGTGCTTACAAATAAATCGTAAGTAAGCAGCTATGAAGCTATCTCCGTCCCATTCCCCTTGAAATAATTATATCAAGTATGAAATTGCCGTTTCATAGTAATAGACTTGTGAGATTCGAGACTTTGCATTTTAGTAGTAGGTTCGTTTACTGCGACGCGACGTCCGGTTAATACGACGTAATATCACCGGTCCCTTGGGAGTCGCTATAAGCGGATTCTACTGTACATAGAAACACCCCAGACCAGTCCACATAGATATTATGATTATACACACAAATTTTTGTACAAGGATTCAACTCCGTTGGCAATGGGCGTTGGCAAGAAGCAGCGTTTACTACCACTGGTCCAAACTGGTTGTCAATAGGTCTTTTTTGTTACTTTTCGTTCACTAATAGTTAAATTGAAAAAGTCAGTAATCTTTAACTCTCATTATTAAACATATTCGGTGTTATTACAAAAAAAAAATAAACAACGTTCAAACCGTGTCCAATTATAGTTGTTTGACATATTACTGAACTAATATCATGGATGCATATTTTGAAATTAGTCATCCTAAAATTAGACAAGGCTTAAATACCGTTTTATTTTTTTGTAATAACACCGATTATCTTCCTTACTTGAACATCAACATCTTCATCGACTGTACACAATGTGTTAGCGATCGCTTTGGTCTCCTCCAAGTTGTCCTTCCTAGTCTTCAGCTCTGCTGCTACCTGCTGCAGTAGCCAGACGCGACGTTGCAGTTCCTGCACACGTTTCTGGGACAAGTTGCGATGGGACACTGCAATAAGATGAGAAATACCCTAGTAATAATAGGTACTACCCATCTAATTTCGTTACAATATGACTGATCTAAATTTTGACATAATATTTTTTCTTTTGGAATAGTACAATCTTACAATCAGTAATCAGTCTATATCATAATCACTGAGATTAGATTTATGGCTTCGATGTGATGTTTTGACTAGGATCAGATGTGTAGGATTTTTTTGTTTTTCCTCATTAGGAATAGCTTTCTAACTAGAAGTGTTTCAGGAATTAAGAGATTCAGACCCGGTGGGCTTCATCTAATTAGGTTCATATTATAAACTGCTCAATCTCTGTAAAATGCTAATATGGTAAATCCCACTATTATTCTAAGTTTATAACGAAAGTTTGTGAGTATGGATGTTTGTTACTCTATAGCACTAAAATGACTCCACAGATAAAAGCTTCTTCTTATTCCGGAAAAAGTTTTGGTTCCATGCATACAGGTTGCGGACAGCAGCAAGTCAATTATTAATTGCACCAGAAGAAGGGCCCTCCAAAGGATAAGCCAGGATCATAAGTCCTAGGCACTGTCCCAAGTATTTTTCTCGGCAACACTAGCCAAGCCTAGTGTCTGCAATGTGAATGTCAAAAAGGTTTTTTTCATTTTCTCTTACACTTATTTAATATTTTCTCTGTCAGCTGGTTTAACTCTTCTCTTGCCTTTAATAATCTCATCTCAGCACTGGCTACCTTTTCCTTCATCTCATGGTGTTGATGCCATAGTGTCAGCTCTTCTGGCATTACCGGACTTGAGTCAGGCTAAAATAGTATCAAAGGATGTAAGACTTATAAAAAAATAACAATATAATAAGCAGCAATTAAGCACACACCTACATATTATCTTAATCCCTCCTTAATCTTAGGATCCCTCGATCGTGAAATATTCCAGATACAATTGAAATCAATTGTTATCGTGACACCCAAGTGCCTCCTGGGGGTTGAGGGATTAAGTCATATTATTTTCAACATACGATTTTTTACATATTACCTACTATTTTCTACATTGTTTCTGAAAAACCTAGTGTAAATTCATACACCATTCATATTAAATCCTGATTATTTACGAAGTAATTTAATCTATACTTTGTTGCTGTACTTTAGCAAATTAAAAAGCGAAAATCAAATAAAACTAACTCCTACAGGAATATAGGACTGCCGGCGGTCGCTCCAACAAATAATTTCAATTGTGTCTGGAATAACTAACAATTGCGGGGTTAATTATAAAAATATATTAATCAAATAAAAGTAGTAGTAATAGCTCTGATTATTAATTTGTAAAAACCTTCATAATGATTTGATATTGGCATGGAGTAACAATCAGTTTCACTAAACTAGTTAATTATTTCTGTTTCTTTTTCACTTGTAGGTGTTTACCTTAGTTTGACAACTTTTTTAACGTTGTCTGAATAAAGATTGCTCTTGAAGGAGAATTTACTTTTACAATTATTAACTACATATCTGAAGTATTTTTTTAATCAAGTATTATATTAATATTTTTAATAACTATAGCACCACAGCAAATTAACAATTCAGAAAAAGGTCTCACCTTTTTCTGAAAGGGTGAGCAAACCTTATTGAAGGCATTCTTCCTTTTGTATTTATAAACATCGTCGCAGAACACACGTAGACGCTTTTGACGAATTGTGTCTTTAGGTTCCACATGCTCCATTAAACTACGCCATACCATATAGTATTGGCCGCGGCACATTCTAAAAATATAACAATATTTCTAAAAGTCAATAATTTGAAATGAGCACATCATTTTTTAAACACTTAGAAAGTCAACAACAATAGGTACATAGTCATAACAATTTTTATACTTAATACTTTAGCTTTTAAGAGGAAAAGCTGTCTACATATACAGATAGAATTCACTTAAAATTAAGAATTTTGTGGTAAAAAATCATTTTGATGCAAGAAACCTACTCAATCACTTTATCAACTGTTGGAACTTTCTCTGGAGGACATCCCATGGCAAGCAGCCACTCCGCAAATTTGCCAGGCACTTCATCACTACTTATTTTGTAATCACACATGTTAATAATATTTAAATTAATTAGGCTACAGGCTACAAAACATATATTTTCCCCTGTAGACAAAAATAACAAAGCAAAGAAAGCATTTAAAGCAAAAGCAACTGTGAAAAATCGTTTAAAATTTGAAAACAGCTGACAGATAGGGATGTTCTGTTCAGCAGCTGAACGAACAAGAAGTAGGTCAAGTAGGTAATTACTTCATGCGATATCATGGGATAATATGTGAATCGAGTTTTTTAATCGAGTAACTCTAGAAACTAATAATAAAATAATGGAAAGAAAGAGGCAGTCAACTGGTCGCCGCGTATGTGGCGATATTGAGATCTTCTTCTCGTTACTTCCAGTAGGTATTATTCCTAAAATGTTTTGTTATGTACAGAAATCAAGAGTTGTTAGTTTTGATAAACTCTATAAAAGACCAGGCAGTATGGCTCATGTCTTCGCCTGTACCAAGAACGGGACGAATTCTACTTCTCTCTGTCATCCCGTCAAGTTGAAGTTTTTTTTTTTTTTTTTGGCTCTCGCGGATTGCGTTTAGCCACGACAGGGCAAGTTGAAGTTGGCAGTGGCACTTGGCAGTAGGGATGGGCAAATAGATAAAATATATCGAAATATATCGTATCGATATTATTCAAAAGTATCGATATATATTTTCTATAAATATCGATATTTTTTGCTCAAGAGAAGACTTTCTATGTATTAAGCACTGTCAAAAAATAGGCAATTAATAAAAAAATAAAATACATACATATCTGACATATATATTATTTTATTTAATCACAAATTGTGAAAATATTTTAATGTTTAAAAGTAACCGTAACTGAAACCAGTATTCGTCTGATATAGACATCAGCAGCACTCTCTCCTTAATGTGCTCACCTGTCAGTCGTGCTCCTATTATCCGGCACTGTAAAATTAACAACTGAAGCAACCCTTTCAGATGATAACAAGGAAGCTTGACATTAATTGACATATTATTAAATATTTCAAAGCGACTTCCGAAAGAACCACAAACAGGTCATAGACTATAGAGAATTTTTTATTCATCGAAATATCGAAAAAAAAATCGCCGATATATATCGATTATTTTCTAAAAAAAAATCGATACTTTGATATATCGTTTTTTTTACCCAAGCCTACTTGCCAGTAGTGATGCTGAACTATCGATAGTTTCGCTCTCGATAGTTGACCTCGAAAATCAGTTAGAATATCGATAGTATCGTTAGTATTATGGCTAGATATCACCAAACGGTTTAAGAACTTTATTTTTCTCAAAAGAATTACAATTAAATAATTCACTTCCTGAGAAATTACATTTTTTAAGTAAGAAAACATAATGAGCGTACAACTAGGATTAACCAAACTAAAGTAGGTATTGTTAGTAACAAGAATAAAAATATTGTCGGGTACACAACAAAAACAACGAGCCAAAACATGAACGAGATGCGTATGCGACGGTAAACCACGGACGTAGTGCGTACCGAGCGCACCTGAGAAGTACTGGATGCGGCATATTGTTAAGTTATTATAACTTATTTAGTTTTTTTAATTTTTGATATATTTTAAGTTTACCTGATTTATCTATTATTTTGTAAATAATTCATTTTGTGATTTATATTTTACATTTATTTTTATTGTTAAGAAAAGATTTGTTTTATGTTATTTATTTTTATTTTATTATTTTTATTGTGTATTTTATGTTAGTTTTAAGCATTTTAATTTATTATTCATATCTCATTTAGCACGTAGTTTTTTAGTTGTTTTTTAAAGGAGAACAATGAATCCAAATCTTTTATTTTATTAGGCAATTTATTATACATTTTAACACCTTCAAATTCTGTGTTTTTTTTACCATAATTAGTTCTAGGAGGGCGCGTGATTAGATTGTTGGCATTTCTTAATTTCATTACTTGTACTCGGGCTGCTTTGTGGAATGATAGGGACGTATGAATGTGTTTGTTTAGAATTTTGTAAATTAATATGCATGTAAAATAGGTGTACGTTTGCCTAATGTTCATAATTTTGGTTTCATCGTAAACCTTTTGGGTAGACGTGCGAAAATCAAATTGAAATAAGGATTTTATTAATTTGTTTTGGGAAATTTGGATAACTTGTAAATTTGTTTTAGCGGCTGAGCCCCAGATTTCTATCAAGTAATCTAAGTACGGTTTTATTAGAGAGTTATATATGGTATATTTTATTTTGTGTGGCAAATACTTGGAAATACTGCGAATGGTACCGGTTAAAGATGTAAGTTTAGTTTTGACCTTTTCAATATGAATTTTCCAGTTCAATTGGTGATCAAGGATAAGCCCTAGGTACTTCTCGTGAGTTTTTTCGTTAAGTAATTCGTTATTAATTTTAAGTTGTACGGTACCATTGACTTTCTTGTTTTTTGCAGCAAAAATGACAAAGTTTGATGAAGATCCCCAGACCCCCAGTGCTATTTGTCTTTCATCGATTTTATTTCGTATCTTGGTTACAAGGTCCACTGTTGCTGAGAGCGTGTTGGATCTTGGTCTAAAACCGTATTGTTTTTTGTACAGAAGGTCGTTTTTCCTAAGATGATTTTCAATCCGCGTGTAGATGACTTTCTCAAAAATTTTCGATACAACTGGCAGGATCGAAATAGGACGGTAATTGCATGGGTCCCACTTATCTCCAGACTTAAAGATTGGTTTTACTTTTGCAATCTTTAGTGAGTCTGGAAAGATCCCTTTATTAATGCATTCGTTTATACAATTCGTGAGTGGAGTGGCAACTACCGATAGTATCGATACTATCGATACTATTACTGTTCATGGCGAATAAACTATCGATAGTATTGATAGTATCGATACTATCGATAGTTTTAAGCTATCGATAGTTCCTTATTTTTCGATAGTCTTGCCTAGAGTTTTAGGTTAAACTAAATTATACAGAATTACCGCTAGAGAAGTAATGAAGTTTTAGTAATTAACGTCTGCGACTACCGTATAAAAACAAAAAAACTAAAGTAAAAAAACAGCCTACACCACTGTTGCCAACTATCAAAAAGTATACAAGATGTAATTGTTTTACACAGTTGATTACGTACTCCGAGTTGAAACCTAAATTATTTCCTGTTACTTGGCATTCAATAGTAACCATTATACCAATAATTTAAACAATGGTATCGAAAATAAAACGACTATCGATAGTTTAAAACTATCGATACTATCGATAGTTTTTTTATTAACGAGGAACTTTAATTATATAGCCAACGGGATTGGCCATGAGTACTAATATCCATACAAATAATTCTGCCACTTTCGGCGCGGGGGGCGAGGAACGCACACTAACAGCGATTACAAACAAATGCATTTTCGATCATGTCGTTACGCACGCATACGAAGAAATTGTCAAACACAAACACAGGCTACACGCACACATGTTTAAACACACGCATGAACAGCCTATCAGTATACAAGATGACGTCATTTTCGTGTAAGGAATGCTAGAGTTAGACACTATCGACATGTCACTATCGATGAGTTCAGCCAATAATTAATAGGCTACTTGAAGTAGAGTTGTAAAAATACGGTATAATACGAAATGGGTGGTATTTTTCAGGTATTTTACAATAGAATACGGTATTTTTCGTATTTTATATTTTGATTAACAAATGCAATTTACTTGACTTTTTTACGTATCATCGGTGAATTAACTGATCATATAAATTCAATAATTCAACTTCGTTTTTTTTCCTTGTTAATTTAAATTAATCGCACTCCCGCTAACAATTAACTAATATTTTATATAAATGTAATGCACGCACAATACACAACAAAGAAGTAGGACTTGCGCTTGCGCGACGTTGCCACTTTGTGCATAACCTCGCGAATGAAATCCTTCTTTCTCTCTTACTCAACTTAGATGCCGCGCGCGAGCACATATTTTGTAGTTAGTTTTCGTTCGTGTGAAATGTTGATGCGCCTAGACGTTCTTAGTACGAAACAAAATGAATTAATCAAAATTACACTATGAGCGATGTCTTTAATCGATCTTTCTCTACTAATATAATGAATATGAAAGTGTGTACCTTACATAATAATATGTTCCGTTTTCACGCTAAAACTACTGAACCAATTTTGAGAAATTTAAATATCGAGATGTATTGGACTACTTAGACTAACATAGGCTGCTTGTTACAAATATAAAAACGACTCTTTTTTTTAGGTAGGCACATCCGTATCCGAAGACCAACTAGCCGGTCTTACTAACCAATAATTTTCCTAACGTATAAGAGATTTGTACTCATTACACTTTTAAAATATAATATACCAAAAATACCGTACTAAATGACATGATGCCGGTTAAATGATATTATTGACGTGACAACGTCTTAAATTAGGTTGCGGCTGGGAGTCACTTATGAAAAAGTGTAACGCTCGGTAACGTTACGATGAGTCACCGAACGAGAGAGAGGCCCGCCGAATGCCTTGCGTCTCTCTCCCACTCAACTATGATCGGTCTGCCGCGCGCGCAGCACTAGAGAATTAGGCGCATTTTAAAATTTGTGCAATTCTTATTTTCATTCAATTCCTTGTTCCTATTGTGCAATTTAATTATATTCATATCAATAAATATTCTACCGAGAAAAAGACGTTGTCACGTAAAATCTTCGCCCGTAAAACCGACTTTTTTTCATTACGTTTATTAGCTAGTTACCCAATAAGTTCCCAAATTTAAAGTTCGTCTAATAATTTTACACTCTAAAAGATAAAATACCAAAAATACCGTATGAAATGGTATTATACCGTTTAATACGGTATTTTTGGTATAATAACTCGAAGCCCATTTGGTATTATACTAGCCTTATATCTCTAACTTGAAGGTAGTGTTGTTGTATCTGTTGATAGTACGATATCCGAACATACGTCTGATACCAAGCTTTCGAAGTGTCTGGAATATGACCGGACCCACTTTGTGCAAGGCGACCACTGCAATCCTATTTTCTTTAATATTCCATTCCATATTGTAATTTGATAATGAACATGATAAAATATGTGAAATTCCGCAAAATTGCAAGATTTTTTTACAAATTCAAAATAATAAATAAGTTGTAAAAAACAAGGTTTAACGTAACAATATTTATAGCCAGACTAGTTATCTACAACTTAACAAAATCTACCTTTAAAGAGTATAAAATAAAAAAATAAATAATAAGTATTGACAAACTCTACACAAAAAGTTCCCTTTAAAAAGTAAAAAATAATAAATGAAACTCAATCTTAAAATACCTAATTACGTATTAAAAATATATGTCGCGTAAATCATCGTCATTATTGATAATGTCGATATCGACATTTGTTTTAGGCTGTCACAGCCCTAATTTTCCTTCAGTGTGGTCAGATCTTAAATTCAAAATTGCATCATTTCGTGATATGTTTACTAGAACGTATTTAATAATTAGAGAATATCGATTTAAAATATAAATCTGATGAAACTTGCTGATTTATTTTTATGATTTATAAATAAATAATGAATTGAATAATTGATAATAGATTACAGATTGCCATGTTTTATTTCGTCGAGACATAATTATGCAGTTATATGTTTTCAATAATATATCATAGTAATAAACAAAACTCATATTAATTAGACGTTTAAATCAAGTCAAATTTTATAAACTACATCTTTAAAAATTACCCTAAATTAGATACGATACCCATTTAGTGGCAACACTATTGATTGGGAATTTTTCATGTTATTTTGCTAATTTATTGTATTATTCGTTAATATTAAGTCAAAATAATACTTAGAAATGGAAAGTAAAGTTATCCTACTGTAAACTAGAGGATTCCGACCTCTTTTTACACGCAAAAACGCTGCAATTTGGCATTTTTAGCTCAGGTCTGTTGTGCGCTACTGACATTTGCTGAATGACGTGGAACGTGTGGCAACTACTTTTATATAACCAATATGACCGGCGGTCTCGTACCTTTGGCAGCGGGGTACGCCTGTCAATGGCGTCTCCCGTTGAAATGCTCTAAGACGAGGAACTATACTATCGTTAGTATCAATACTATTGATAGTTTATTCTTCGTGACGAACAATACTATCGATAGTAGCAATAGTATTGCCTGGATCTAAGCTATTGATACTATCGATAGTATCGATAGGCTATCGATACTATTAATATGACGTCAACTATCCATTGACTATCGATAGTCGACTATCGATCGGCATCACTACTTGGCAGTTGACTTGACAGTTCACCAGCCAATGTTTGTTTACGGTTTATTTACGCACGTTGCACTGGCTGGGGCTGGTACACAGAGTACTTTTGTATACCTACTGGGTACTGCTGGAAATACCTACAAAAGTTATTTCTATCTATCCATTTTAACATAAATTATGCTGGGGAACCTCAAAGAATTTATATCGGTTGTGCAAGATGGCCTAACGTCCAACAATAACATAAGGCAGACGTTGCAAGAAGTGCAGAAAATGAAAAATATATTTAAAGACAGGCAAAAGGAGTCGAGCCCAGCAAAAGTGAACTATGGTGCTGGTGGGGCTTTGTTGGAGAAATACCAGGAAGAGTGGGCAGCGATGCATGAGAACGCGGATAAAAATGCTAAGGCAGCTGATGAAGTTGATAAATTAATATTGGAATTACATGAAACGGCGAAGGTTAAATTACAAACTGCTAACGAGCTAAGTCAAGCTTTGTCACATTTACCAAACTTGACTGCGAGTGTAGCCCAGTGTATGGACAGTTTAAGGAATGTTCAGACTTTATTAAAAACAGTGGAAAACGACTTGTTGGAATTTGAGGATATAGTGGAAAGGAGCAAGATGGAAAATTGGAAATTAGATCACCATTATCATCTTACATTGTATAAAGAAAAGAAAATGGGTATAGAAAAATTTACTATTTACAAAACTTTGTTTTGCTTACGACTTTTTTATTAAATATATGTAGTGTTAAATATTGTTAGTTCCAGGTGAAAATTACATATTAAAAACAGGAATGTCAGGTCATATTAAGGAGTCTTATTAGATTTTGAAAGTGCCTTCATTATGTTTTGTGGCAATTGCCAGTGAGATTCACTTTAATATTATAAATATAAAAGTGAATCAGAAGAGGAGTAACCAATTTTGTTTTATTTCAGTGACTTTAGAGAATATCCGCAGCGAACTAGCAAAGAAGAATACAGAGCAGAGCTATGAACGTGAGCGTCAGCAGTTGGCTAACTGGCAAGCAAAGAGAGATATCAGTGCTGTGGCGTTCCAGTGTGACGTGGCAAAATATCTGATCAGTGGGAATGTTCCATCAGGTTAGCATTTAAGAAAGATAGAAAGAAAGAAACATTTATTTGACACACATTAAACAATCACACAGAAACATTACAAATAAAAAAGTGTCAAAAAGGACTCCCGCTCAGCATATGTCGTGGCTGCTTAAGGCGTGCCACGACGCTGATATTCTGCGGGAGCCTAGAATTTAAATAGATAAAATATAATAAAATAATAAGATATAAACATTAAAATAGGAAAAAAAGTACATAATATAACAAGACAATAATTTGACTTCACAAGAAACACATAAAAATAACTAAACAAAAATAAATAAATAAAAACAGAAACAAGAGGAAAAATAAAACAGAAAAACAAAAAAAAAACAAGCAAAAACTGAATTTAGTATTTACACATTCAATTTTACAAGTTTTTGTACATGATATGATATTTTAGCAATTTAATTGCCACTATAATAATCAGTATTTAAAGCCCCGGATACACTAGGGGACAAATAGAGCAACGTGTTTGGGAACATGTCGCTCGTCAACAACGTAAAGAATCTCATGTGCATTTGGATTGAGTGATCTTTTTTTATTTTTCAACAAAACCCAAACGTACATTTAGTCACAAATTGTCAAAACCCATAACCGAAATCAAAAAATTTGTTACTCTTATATTTTTATTTATTTAATAAGAGCAACCAACAAATCTTACACTAATATTACAATCAAGACTAACATTAAATATTATATAGCTAAGTGCAGATTCAGTTACAGGCTGCTACGACTTGCAAATGTGAGAATTAATTAATTTATACTTATGTTATTTCTAACCAGTGACCAAAATTATGGGCCGAGCTCCGCATGAACTATTTTGTTTTTGAAATTAACATAATAACATATTAGGCAATATCTTCGATCAGAGTGTCAAATTTTTTGATTTTGGTTATGGGTTTTGATAATTTGTGACTAAATGTACGTTATGGTTTTGTTGAAAAATTAAAAAAGATCACTCAATCCAGATGCACATAATAAGAATAAGAATGTCGGGGACTAAAATGTTGCGAGATATTCTGTACACACTAGCCAGTAACAGGAGGGATGTCGCTGAGGTTGTATTGATTAGTGCTGCGTACATTTTTATATCAGGAAATAAGAAGAAACGAAAGAAAAGGTGGTGGATGCGTAATTATTAACGTGAACGAGAAATAAGAGTCAATATTTTAAGTGATCTTCGGTTATCTAATGGATTGTTTACAAATTTTACACGAATGTCATCAACCGATTTTGAAATTTGTAGTCACGATTGAAGTCCACAGCAATCCATAACTGGTAGATCTCGATCAAATGCAGTATTTATTCGTTGTCCCACACGTTGTGCTCGCGTCCGTCGACAACCTGCGCGGCACTGACGCGCAACGTGCGCCCGTTCTCAGAACGGGAGCTGGTAACATGTCCCGCGTCACGTAAATGCTGCTTAGGCTCGAGTTCACCAACAGACGTTTAAGTTTAAACAGCACTTAAAATATTATTTGACATATTTTGTATGGGAATTGTGTCAAATTAATCGTCACTCTTTGTTTACCGGCTGTTTAAGTGTTGGTGAACTTGGGTCTTAAAATGTTGAGGGACATGTTGCATGTCTGTTTGTACTGGTCTGGGTGTTTTCTATGTATTATAAGTATTTATTTACAGAAAAAAGTATATAATTAAGTTTATCGGTTGTCTACTATCCCATACGACAGGGTACTTAATAGTATCTTAATTTGGGGATAGATGGCTCTATGTGGCCCAGAGAGGCATGTCTAAAATATTTATTTATTTATGTTGCGGGCCTCAATGCAACGTCGCAGCGTCACGTAGATCGAGTGTTGCGCGTCATGTTGCGGGACAAAATGTTCCCTAGTATTTGTACTTGAAAAATGTTGTCTCAGGCAGTATTTAATCTGCATCTGGGAAAATATGCATGGGGATAATTTTCCTAGATGCAGAGGTTGCTATGTAAGAACTGATAGATCACTAGACCTACTACAGGCTGTATCGTTTTTCTTTTAAGTTGTTTTACTACTAAAATCATACAAAATATTGTACTTACGAATTTTCCAAAGTGATCTCTCGCTCATTCACCGCTTTAATTAATTTTTGATAACTAATCACAAATCCCATAGCATAGTGCTGTAGGTTTGTGTGATGATATCCAGCAAAACCCAGTTAAATACAATGATTACGACTTGCAGAATAAAATGTATGCAATGAGTATAAATTTTTAGCGAAGTATCAAAAAATGTATACTTACTGTTCGCTTAAAATTTTGCATTTTATGGGGTCCTGCCAGGAAGGATGCTTTGCAGCAGAAAGATTTCACTTTAGCATTACAGCACGTACTTTATTAGCATATTAGGGTATTAAACAAATGTATGATAAGTATTAATTATAATAGTATGTCATTAACATCAATTTTGCATGTTTTGGCAAGGAAATGCTCATTTATTTTTACTAACCTAAATGAAAGGCAAATCCGAGTTAAATCTTATGATTATTATTTAATTTTGTAGTATTAAATGCCTATATTTAGTATACATTTGTAGCGAAGTATCAAAAAATGTATACTTACCGTTCGCTTACAATTTTGCATCTTATGGGGTCCTGCCAGGAAGGACGCTTTCCAGCAGAACAATTTCACTTTACCATTACAGCACGTACTTTATTAGCATATTAGGGTATTAAACAAATGTATAATAAGTATTTAACATAATAACATAAGTCACTAATATCAAATTTCATATTTTGGCTAGGATTTTCAATTTCATTAAAACTTTTGTAAAAAGGCGCCTGTTCATTCTAACTTAGCAATAACTATTCGTCATTTGGATAATTTTAGTTTTTTTTTTAAAGTTTTATTGAATATTATTTGATTACATTTTATTATTATTTCAATTAATTTTTTTTTTTATTTTTTTTTAAATTTTTTTTTATTATTTTATTTGTTGATTTAATAATTAAAAAATAAGTAAAAATAAAATATATTAAAAAAAGAAATAAATAAATTAATAAAAAAAAATAAAAAAAAACTAATAAATACAAAAAATTCTAAAAACAAATAAATTAAAATAATAAGTAAATATTTAATTAAAATAAAATAAAAAAACATATAAATAAAAAATCTATAAACTAAAATAATCAAAATGACTTTAATAGTTATTGCTAAGATAGAATGAACAGGCGCCTTTTTACAAAAGTTTTAATGTAATTGCAATTCCTAGCCAAAATATGCAAAATTGATATTAGTGACTTATGTTATTATGTTAAATACTTATTATACATTTGTTTAATACCCTAATATGCTAATAAAGTACGTGCTGTAATGCTAAAGTGAAATCTTTCTGCTGCAAAGCATCCTTCCTGGCAGGACCCCATAAAATGCAAAATTTTAAGCGAACGGTAAGTATACATTTTTTGATACTTCGCTACAAATTTATACTCATTGCATACATTTTATTCTGCAAGTCATAATTATTGCATTTAACTGGGTTTTGCAGGATAGCATCACACGTAGGTTTGTATGCTGGATATGGAAGGGAAATCTTAAATTTTTTACGTTTGTTGCAGTTACGCCAGTAGCCCCAAACATCACACTAGAGCAGGTACAACTTGACGAAGATCGCACGGATCTTGAAAAATTCCTTGACAGTTGAAACAAGCAGGTACCTACTATGATATTATAGAGAGCTTATTTAGACGTTCCAAACAGAGCCTATTTACCATTCCAAAGTTAATATAATATATTATATTGTTGAACATCGAAATCTTTTATTTTATACTAATCAATCTTATCAAAGAAATAATAGCCTGAAGTTCAAACAATGCATACAATTTATTTTTTTGTTTTATACCTAGTGAATTTAAATTTCGTTTCGTCACCCTGTATTATGAACTGAAATTACTTTTCTTACTCAATAATAAATTCAAAAATACATAAATATATATACAAAGCATTTATGACTAGTAAAAATAAGCACATTGCTAAAACAGCTTTATCGGTAACACAAGACAAGGTCTGGTCACGACACACTTCGATCGATACACGTCTGCTCCGTCACGGATCTCACAAAAACTCAATTCATCGTAATATTACTATCAAAAGCCTCGAACCACTAAAAGTTGACGACACAACAGTCAAAAATCCAACACCACACAGGAATTTACTCGATTCTCTAATGAGGCTTTTCTAAACCGGCCACGGTTAGTACTTTCCACAATTGACTTTCATTTCCTTCAACTTTCAGTGGCGGGAGTGTGTAAAATGTAAAAATAAATGAGTAGCAATCACGTTCTAGCGTTTGACACCACGGCTGTTGGTGTCCAATAAATACCGCTACGTTTTCCTCATGATAGGATGTAGATCCCCCGCGCCGTGGGCAGACATCTTGTGTTTGCTGCCGATATGATTTTTAATACGCGGGCCTGCATCTTTTATTGAACCACTAGCGTCCTCTAACTCCTCGTCGGAAGAAAAGTCTGAGACGCACATCGTCAAGTGTCTCTTCTTTGGTGGTACCACGTGGAGGGTCCACCGCAACGGTCCTTTGTGACCTTTCGTATCCCGTGCTTCGTAATCTGTGTCCGAGGCTGCTCGTTGACTATCGTGCTTCAGATTCCGCAGTTTACTCGGCCTATGGGTTTGTTCCTTTTTTTCCCCCCTCGGGGGGGTGTGGAAGTTTTTTAAATTCATTACACTTGAGGTATGCCCTTTAGCATTGAGGTCGGGAAAGTTTTGGGAGTAAATCACGACGCTGTCCACTGCTTTATCTTTATGAAATTTTGCCGGCTGTTTTTTGTTTTTTGCTTCCTCGGCCACTGAGGGACTAGATGTTCGTTTTTCTGCCGAGTTACCGCTACTGCAGCTGGTGTTGCTATTACTTGTGCTGTACTGTTCGACCGCCTGTTTTTCCAACTCGCGAAATTTCGTATCTATACTTTCGTCTGACGCCTTATACTGTTCCAAGGCTTCTTTTTCTAGTTCCTCGAATTTGTGTTCGACGTTAGGAGGTCGTATCCGAGCGGACGGTAGGACAATCTTCGGATTGAGTTTAAGAATTCCAGGCGTTACGAGTTTCTGAGTCAACTTCACGCAACCGACTAAATTGAGAGGAGCCGGCGCGCTCATGCTGAGAACAGTGCTGTAGAGACGCTTTTTTCTTAAACTTGTTTCTATTGCTGCTGCACTTGTAGACGGTTGTTGGTCGTCGGCTGCTATTTGTTTGGTGGTTTTAGGACTCTCAGATTTATCTGGTTGCTGTGATGTTTGGGGCTCCTCCGATTGTGTTGTAGGTTCGGTAATGGTATCATCTGGTTTATTTTTCGTTGCCTCTGATTCAGTTTTGGCTGTCTTTTGTTCTTGCGTTTGCTGAGGTTGGGTGTTGAGGTGTGTGAGTTGGAATCGGTGGTCGAGTCTGGGCGACGGGTGGTCTCTGGGCCACCAGACGCCGTAGCGGCGGTCTGGGCACCGGGCGGGCCGCTGGCCGGTGGGCGCGTATCTGCTGACGTTGGTGCCGCGGTAGGGCGGGCAGCGCGCGGCAGACGCTCGCATCGCCGCTTGCACGCTGGCCGACAGTCGGCCCATTGCTCGCTGACACTCGGTAAGTTGAGGTGGCCTGGGTGGGTCGAACTGAAACTGAAGACATGTACAAATTGAAATATCAGCACCTTTTATACAACGTGTTAATGACATAACGCAAAACCTCTTAGGTGGTAGCTCAGCCCATGAAACTGAACAACTTTGTTCTACAACATTCACGAAACCCAAAAAAATATATTTGAATTTTCATACAAACTGATCAGCTGACCGAGTCAATTTTTATAAAAATCCTAATTTTATTTTTCGTTTTTTGGGAATTTTGTAGAACAAAATTTGTTCAGTTTCTTAATTGGGCTAAGCTACCACCTAAGAGGTTTTGCGTTATTTCATTAACACGTTGTATTTGGGAATTGAGAGCAGTGCATGGCGGCGCAAGGTCTAAATTTAATGTGGGGTACGAGGTACATTTCGCGAGGCCCACCGATAATATGGGCAAGGACTTTGCGAGGCCCTCTGATGGTATAATTAATTTTATGACATAGTTTATCAGAAATATCTAGTATTTTATTCACATTTAAGCCAAAGAGTGGAATATTTTTAGGTAATAATTAATTTTAGTGTATTTATACTATTTATGTACTCTTAGGTTTTCCAAACTTTTTCTTTATTATAACTATGAGGCGCGGGGCCCCGTGCACCGCGAGGCCGTGGGCGGCCTTACGCCGCCTCTGATTGAGGGTTGAAAAATCTAGATTACCTATACCAAAATTATTCATACCATTAACATAAAATTTGTTCCATTGAAACCTAGAAACCCAGAATATTTATCCAATTTGGTGCAGTCCGCCGGAAGTTATGCGCGTAGAAGAAGATAATTACAATACACATAACCTTTTTAGAATTGTTTAGCGATTATAATATTGCGGTTGAGCCACGTGCTATATGTATTAACTTTAGCCAGCAGTTCTTAAAACCTCATCTAAATAAAAGAAAACTATACTTTAATATAATAACTGCCTTAAGTAGGATTGGTACAGTGAAAAAACGAAATACAATACTCACCTTACAAGTAGGATCGCAGAACAATTGTGTAGGTACTTCCAAGCAGTAAGCTGGTGGTGGCGGCGGCAAAGCAGTCAGTCGCCTTGGCTGCCGTCGCCTAGCTCGAATCTTGCGCGGGATCGGCGGGGGGCTGGGGACCCGTGGCCTCTGTGCGGCCCTGGTCGGGGGCGTCGGGGCCCACAGCTGCTTCACGCTCAGCACTCGAGCGGCCAACGCCGCCTCTTCACCCGCGGCCCTCGCCCCAGCCGAGTCCCAGCGCTCGCTAGCTGCCGATCGGTGCCCGTTAATTTCTACTCATTAAGCTACAACTTACTTGGCAAAACACGATTTAGTCATAGTGAGCATGCCCTGGTGGGTGGGCCCCAATTCCGCTAATTTACAAATGGCTTAATTGAATCTTAATTGGATCTCAATTGTATATTTTGACACATTTATTAAGGTAGTAATGTCAAAATATGCGATTGAGATCCATTTACGATTCAGTTGAGCTATTTGTAAATTAACGGAATTGGGGGCCTGTTCGTCCGTATGCGCTCAAAATTATAATCAGGCATGCTTTAAAGAATACAAACAATATTCGGGGACTATGGAATCAGCAATTGTGCTAGTTCCTACGACTTTATAGGAAATCGCATCCAAGGATGCGTTGCGCCCAAAGAAAATCTAGGCAAAGCTGGAGACTTCTTTTGACTAAGATGGATATTTGTCCCAGAACAAATCGGACATAAAACCAGAAAAGTACTTATACTAAATTCGATACAAAAACTATACTATACCTTTATAGGACATATGCAAGTACGCAGATACTGAAAATTCCATATGATGATGACGTAGAAGATTGTAATGTAGTATAGGGAAAGAAATCATTTCTTTCCCTATGGTAATATCCACCACCCTACATAGCAATGTAAAAGACAAGATAGAGAAGTAAGGACGCACAAATTATCATCCGTGATCATCCTGTACTGCCGGCGCCGTCGGGGGTAGCTCCGGTCTGGCGAGTCGTCTACCAGCTTCCGAAACCAGTACTCCACCTGGTGAAAATATTTAACAGGTAGAATTGCTCCTTTTTTTAACACAACTGACCAAACACATCGCTACTGTACTATAAAATAAATGAACGAATAGTCTTCAAAAAACCCAACGTATTTTACATCTTAGAACGAAATGTACAGACAACAGCACGCAAACCTATTATACTTTGTGCTTCATCCTCGAGATTAGAACAACATGTAGTTTCACGTAACGACTCGCTAATCCACACTATAGTTAAAATATTTAAAAATCAAAATCATTTAAAATATAAACACCTTTTTTGTGCTGGTATCCCTACTTTCTACACAGATGCCATCTTTTATTAGTCGTTACCTCATCCCAAAGTCTCATTCGCGTTTTAGTGCTACGCTAGTTCACACTTTTAAATCCATCTGCAAGTATATTTTTTTCAGCAATAAGCATGCTTAAAAGAAAGCAAGATGGGAACTATGACGAATTTATTAGACGTCAAATTAATAAAATCGGAAGGAAACTTAACAAGGAGCAATCGCGAAGAATTTTTTCGAGTAGCGATAGTGATTTGAGGACAAGCCAAAATTTTCTGGCGCCTTCGTCACCAGGAGGTAAGCAAAGTATATACTTTGTCTTTAAAGTATTTTTAATTTTAAATAAAAGGAGGTAGTTGGAATTCTTAAAATGTTGTTGCTGATTATGATGTAAAATTAATGCATGTGCCTCATTCGGCTTGTTTACTGATATGATGTTGAAAGTTAAGAATGATATTATATACTGCAAAAAGTAATCAATCAAATACTAGTGCACAGACATGGGAACCACCCTGTGGCTCCTCATCCGTGCCGTGTAAATAATTTTGGTTGCTATTAATTCACATAATACTAATATGACTTAATTTTTGCAAAACTACCTCCTATGTTTACCAAATAAGCAAATACTTAACGGCATATGTCGTTTTGTAAATAAATTTGCTGTGTAAACTTTATATCCACTCCAAACGGGGTTGGATGTCACAGTGCAATATAATAAGATAATAATTATCTTACGCACTGCCTTTCAGATTGCTTATTTCGTTTTTATAAAACTACCTCCTGTGTTTACGAAATAAGCAAATACTTAACGACAAAGTAATGTCGTTTTGTAAATAAATTTGCTGTGTAAACTTTATATCCACTTCAAACGGGGTTGGATGTCACTGTGCAATATAATAAGATAATATCTCACGCACTGCTTTCCAGATGACTTATTTTTTCCAAAAATAACTTCTGTGTTTACCAAATAAGCAAATAATTAGCGACATGTATGTCCTTTTGTGAATAAATTTGCTGTATAAACTTTATATCCACTCCAAACGGGGTCGGATGTCACAGTGCAACATAATAAGATCATAAATATCTTATGCACATATATCATATCCAGACGGCCTGTTATTAACAAATTTATAATGAGATGCGGTTTCGGCCACGCCTGAGACATATTTTTTAAAGTTTTAATATTGACATTACAATTGCAATTTAGCTGCTAAAATATCATATAAAGTAATTAATATGTAATGATCAACCTGGCCTACCCACGTCTGACGTGGATCTGGATATTGTGGAGCAAATCCCAGGGCGTTTCAGCCCTGCTCCAACTAATTTTGAGGAATGCGCATTGGATAATGACATCATGGAGATTTTAGGCGCACCATCAATACATAATAAAAAAAAAAAAAAAACATTTTTCGAACATTGCTCGGGTTTGTGATTAATTACCAACCCGCATTTGGCAAGCGTGGTGAGTATGCCTGTACCCATCATTGCCATCCGAACCTAAAATTCAACGATGGAGGCCTTTACCCTGTGGTGGGATGACTATAGGTCTTTACTTTATCCAAAGATAAAAATATGCATAATCATAAGCGAAGCTCTCACAAAAATGTTCATTTCGGAACATAAAGATGCAACCTTTATATAACCTCCACTGGAGGGTGCTCAGCTGCTCTGTGATCCTCGGTTCTCCGAGTCGATGAAACGGCGAAGCCTTATTTGTGCATTCGTCAGAAAGGATGTTACAAGTCAAACTTTATGAAACTGAGATCGAAGCCTTAATTGGTGACCAGCAGGCAACCAATAAAGAGGTGACAAAAGCCTGTTCATTACACACATCGCACATCCGATGCTGCACAGCATCAACAGCGTCAGTTATCCAGCAATATTTAGCGCCGCCGGTGCCGTCGCTGCCACCGCCGCCGCCGCCGCTTTCACATCCGGCGATACAACCGCCATCACAGCAGAGGCGATAGCGACCGTATCAACGCCGCTGGATAAGGTACACTGTTCGGGCAGACTTGTCCTATTTTTAATATAAATGGTCCAAAATAACTTTAGACTCAGTTATATTGTCATGGGTCCAAGGGTACAGCATTCCCTTTTATAGCCCGTAGTACAAAGGTATATTTCACAAACACTAAATCTTTCTGCCACCGAGACAAAACATATCTACAGGGAAGCCATAACTGAACTTTTTGATACCTGGATCTATTATATATCTATCTATCTATCTGTGGTTAATCAGTGTGAGGATCAGTGTTTTTCTCTAATTGTTTTTTCTTATAAAAAAGAAAGATGGCTCGTTCAGATTTAAATTAAATCTAAGAGCATTTAATAAATTCATAAAAACGGAATATTTTTAATTAGAGGACCCTAAAACTAAATCGAAACTAGCCTCCAGCAATTATTATTTTTGGGCTTCCCTAGATCTTCTAGAGCATATTTTTAGTGCCTATAAACGAGCATTACAGAAAATATCTGTAGTTTAAATTTTAAGGAAAAATCTTTGAATTTAATGTGCTACCTTTCGGCCTCAGTACAACCACAGATAAGAACAGCCTCTTTCGTTTTTTACGAAATTGCTTAAACCAGTCAATGGCCAATGACGATTAATGGGCTTCATGTTCATTATATTATTATATCTGGATGACGTATGTTGTACTGCTCCTAAGTACCAAGAATGTATTGCAAAGGTTAATGAAATAATAACCCGGTTTTTTATACATGAATAAAAAAGCTGTCTCTCATGCCATCCAATATTTGTACTTATCTTGGATTTATATTTGACACAAAATTTAAAACTTTAAATTTATTCAAAAATAACTTATTCGACTTAGAAGACTCCAGCGTTCGTCTATACGTGACTTCGCTCGTGTCATTGGCCTACTCACTTCAGCTTTTCCACTGGTATAGAGTACCTATACATAAGGTTACAAAGCTGTGATTTGATTGTAATGAAAAATATAAATACAGCAAGGAATACAATAAGAGCTGATAATAACACCTTGGTGATATTTTCTGATGCAAGTCTACCCGTATGTGGTCAAGAGACCACAAGCGGTAGGTGGAGCTCTGAAGAGGCCTTTGAACACATTAATTTCCTTGAATTGTTAGTAGCATTCTTTGGCCTCAAAATATTTGCCTCAAAAAGGAACCCAGGGCAAATTTTTGCTAATGATTGATCGTGTATTAATCGTAGGGGCGGATTTAGGTTTCCACATCTTCATAACCAAAGATATTTGGAAGCTTTGCGAGATTCGAAATAAATACATATTTATGCTTCGAAATGTATCGGGCTAACATAGCTAGCTCGATTGATAACAAAATAGCAGACGCTGAGTCCAGGAGAGCTCACCTTGGTCAGCTCAGCTTAACGGGCAAGTTTTTGAGCGTATAGTTGACATTTCGGTATAAAACAACCGCTGTTTGCTCAAGGCTAAATGCAAAGTGCCAAAATTATACATCGTGGCATAATAGAAATAGATAGAGATCCAGGTACATGTGCTGTAAATGCCTTTACCGACAGCTGGAATAATATTTATTTTTACGCTTTTTCTCGTATTTCGATAATAGCAAAAGTTATAAGAAAAATAAATACTGATGAAGCACAAGGAATTTTTGTAGCAGGTACCTCATTGGCTCACACGGGCATGGTACCTATTACTTTTAAAACTTTTAATATCCTTACCAATAAGGTACATTAAACAGTTATCAAACTGCCCTATCTTTAATTTTTGGGTCCAAGGGTAACATCCGATGATCGAATCATAAGTTATTTTTTTATCAAGCGGTTTTACAGGTTCCGTTTGCCCTTTACTAAGTACTTACACGATAACCTGGGACACATTTATTGCTTTAGATTATCTAGCAAATGTATTCTGACCTTTCCATTGAAGCAGTTAACAAAAAGTGAAAAAGTACAGCTAGTTCTTAGCTCTAATCACGGCTCACCGTGTGCAAACATTATCATTAATTTAATTAAGTGAAGTTAAAAATTGCGGTAATATGACCACAATTAAATTACCAGACTTATTGAAGACATCTAGCCAGGTGTTATAAAACCCTGCCTATTTGATTTTATGATAAATTAATTAATAATTTAAAAAAAAAAAAACTATATGTCACCTACATGAATATTACTAAGCCATTACGATGCAATTAAGTAAAATTATTTATTAGTCAAATGAACCCACATAGACCTGATACAAGTACCTAGTAAATGGATCTAAGGTGTTTTTAAATGAGAATGGAATTGACACTTCTTGTTCTTTGCGCACCCCACCTGATACGCTAGCACCTTGGCTGCCAGCAGGCGTGGTGTAAGCATTGATTTGATTAGAAGTATTGCTGGCTGAGGTGGCAGATAGAATGTTTTTGCAAAATATTGTAATAGAAATAATGATAATGGAAGTACAAATGGTTTTGCCCTATCAGTCTTAAACAATAAGAAGTTGATATGAATTTAATAAATATTGGGTAATGTACTAATCACTTATTTAAATATTTGCAAAACTTGTTACATATATTTATATAGATTTCTTTATAAAGATTTCTTTATTGTTTGATTTGATAAAATACTTACGAATATAGTCTATGGTTGATACATTTAATTCAAATAATATAATTTCTATATCTCTCAAGATCTACATGTTGTTCTAATCTCGAGGATGAAGCACAAAGTATAATTAATGATTAAACGAACTTACCTTAAGTGAAGTTCTATCATAATTATACGAGGGCTTCATCCGAAGAGATTAGAACCCACCCTCCCAAATACACAACCCATCATTACCTCGAAATATACATTATGTGAATGTAGATATGCTCTTTTATGGTACGAAACGTTGTCTTTAAACTAAATGAGACTTTGGGATGAGGTAACGACTAATAAAAGATGGCATCTGTGTAGAAAGTAGGGATACCAGCACAAAAAAGGTGTTTATATTTTAAATGATTTTGATTTTTAAATATTTTAACTATAGTGTGGATTAGCGAGTCGTTACGTGAAACTACATGTTGTTCTAATCTCTTCGGATGAAGCCCTCGTATAATTATGATAGAACTTCACTTAAGGTAAGTTCGTTTAATCATTAATTACAAAACGTCAAATTTTCTCAATTGAGATTGATCTCTACTTTTTGGACATAAAGTTGTAAATCAATTCAATGACCTTTAACTTTTTGGGTAGGTTGACCTGCCGTTGTCTGTACTTTTCAATTTAATAGATTTGGTATTTTAGAATTTGGGAGTATTTTCCTCTTGCTGCAATGTTAATCACGAAAGCACCTTTACCTCTGGTAACATCCAACATTCCGTGAGATCTGAGTTCTCACATCCTTGTCCGTTATAGCCTCGTCCATTCGTTCTTTCATTAGGACAAGTATAACATTTTTCTCTGTAAAAATTTATTGATTTTATACACAGAATGATTTTTTTAATCACCGTCAAAAGTTTTTATAGGTGTTAAGTATCGCATTTAGAGCCCATTTACGAAATATAAATGTAGTTTATAAGTTTTCACCCGAAAATATTTTTGGCAACAGTTTTCAGTTATTACGGGCCTTAGCCTGTGTAGCTATAAAGGGAAAATTAACAACTTGTGAATAGTTTTGCATTGCGTAAAAAGTGTGTTGTGAGTAGGTCATATCCAAAATTTAAGATTTTTGGCGGACATTTTCTAGTTGTTTTGTCTTAAAATTTTTGTACTTGGGCTATATACCAAACTGAAAAATTCGTCATTTGTTTTTTGTCTCGTAGATTGTTCTATTAAAATTTTTCATGGTGATTAAGATTTCATCCTTTATAATCATTGCAAACGCAACAACTTTACTCTATTCAATTTTGGGCGGACATTCGTGACTTATCGAAGTAATTTTCAACAATAAAACGCTCTTGCCTGTGTAAGTAGGTACTGCCTTAATCGTTGCACCGCCTATTCAGAATCTAACATTTGAAAGACCACAAACTAACAGATGCTGTCATAAAATTTGAAGTCTTTTTTGTCCTCAGCTGAACATCTATTCCCCCGATATATTTCAGGCGTGATCGATCTATGGTGGCCTTCGGCTTAATTTTTTGGTGTTTCTACTATGTGCCTTGTTTTAGGATCTTATTTTTAAATTTTGGCAAGTCATAAGTATTTGTTACCTGACATCGTCGTAATAGAAATTTCCATAAAATTGCGCTAATCTTGATTCCGGTATGACATCTTTTACGCTTCTTCTGCCACTACAGCTTCCATTCTCTTGGCTTTGGCTTGAAACACTTCTTTTATCTATAAAGCAATAAATATGTTACTTACTTAGTTACTTCAAATGTATAAAAATATTTTTGGTAGGTATAAAATATTTATATGATAGGCTTGCCTGTTAATTCGCATTGGTTGTTCCTCTGCAAACTTTGGGAGTCTACTGTTGAGTCTTGTAACACTTGGGATATGCGGCAGTGTTGGGCCCAGAGGCGCTGTAATGTGTACATTTAATGTAATGTACCTATTAAAATTACATGGATTCTTAAAATAGTTTATAGTTTCTAAACAATGAAAGCATAAATCAATTCGGTAACCAAATATCTATATTCAATGAATCTATCAAAAAAACTATTTCACGAAGCGAAACCAAATCTCTCCTAGAAGAACCTGTAGAAGAAATATGTGGTGAGTGTAAAGTTTGAAATGATAATATTAATTCGACGTGGTTTTTGAGCTTTGCAAGTTTTTGACGTTTAACATCTGAGCTGACTTCAAAGATAGATACTAGCTACCGCAGGGTTCGGTACCTGATTAGCTATTATGAATTCATCAGGGGGTTCCGTAGTCCATGTAAGATCCGCACAAAGGGCTATATGTGCCCAGGCTGGCGAGTACCGATCCACTTCGAAGCTCATTCAATGTGTGACATCTCACGCATACAATTAATTATCTTTAGAATAAGAAACGAACTAATATAATAATCACTAAATTTTAACAGAATAACTAACGGTAAAACTGTTAATAAAAATGACGACAATTTGAAAGACATTGATGTTTAAATCTACAATAACAAAATTTTGCTCTTTTTTGATTGTGACATGATATATTTTTTTCTTTTATTTGATGTATTCGGTTTTTGAATTTTGTGCTAAATTGAATGAAATTGTCATCGCGATGGCTCGGCTCGAGTGTCCTCAGAGGTCTAATGTGATATCTATGCCCATAGATGCGTTTCCAATCTGTTAATAATTGCGACCGTTCATCGATTATTCCTTCTTTACTGTGCTTAATGTGTGCTCGGGGTAGGTTATACAGGGTGTTAGGTAAATAGTTATACAGGCAGAAAACAGCGTATGTTAACTTATTGCATTATGCAATTCTAAGGCGAGGTCAAATATTTGATAAATAATAGTAAACTCAATTCGTTAGAAAAGGAACCATTTTGAAAATACAAAATTAAAAATATACATAATAAATTTTTATTACAATATCACTGATTTCGTTAATAAAACCTGCATGCTAAATTCTGAATGCTCTCCTTTTTACAAACACAGATGATTAATTTATTATACTGAAATTTACATTTATTTAATCAATTCAGCCTTCTTTCTTCTTGCCTATGACTAGTTTTCATACTTAATATATGTACTAGACGGATTTGAATGTTCTATAACGTTAAATCATTACATCTTCCGCAACTACTTCAAATTTAGGTTGTGTACATTCGTTCTGTTTCTATTCTATGTGCTATTCCAGTCTAATTTATCCACGCGCCTTTATCCAGATCCGTTCTGGTGTGATTGCGTTACTCTCTCATTTATGTTAGTAAGATTTAGTGGCTGAACGGATTCGAATGTCCCATTGGTAATCTATACTAATATTATAAAGCTGAAGAGTTTGTTTGTTTGTTTGTTTGCACGCGCTAATCTCCGGGAGTACTGGTTCGATTTGAAAAATTCTTTTTGTGTTAGATAGTTCATTTATCGAGGAAGGCTTTAGGCTATATAACATCACGCTGGGACCAATAGGAGCGAAGCATCAGTGAAAAATGTTAAAAATATAATCGCGTTCATAATAACAGAAAATGACGCGGACGAAGTCGCGGAGAACAGCTAGTGAAAAATAAAATATTTTTAGCATAATATAACTTAATTACCCCCAAAGATCAATTAAAAGTGTCTGTAAAAACTTAGTTCAATCACACCTTAAAATAAGGCAACTGCTTTTGCTCTCCGTTCATGTAAAAAAGTTGTTGTCAATGAATGGAACAGGCGAGTGCGAGACGTTTTGTTTCCCGCCCTCGCGAGTGGCGCCTTCAATTTCAAAGATGGCAACCGACCGACTGGTATTTTAGAACGGTATCCCCGCCGCCGGCTGGGTCGTCGTCATGTCAGTCAGTTTTGGTCGCGCAGGTGGCGCTGATGGTCGCCTAGACGCATGCGCGCTGATATTGTGCCACCCCGACGGATAGTGACAGCTCACAATAGTTTTATGATTTATTTTATTTAGCAAATAAAATTAAAACAAAACGGTCAAACAAACTTGGGCTTTTATAACTAAAAAGTGATTTTATGTATTGACAATAATCGTGTATAGCGTTTTAAATTAACTTAAATAATTTATATCGATTGTAACTGTAACAAGAGTGCGTATTTTCGTTGATTTTTCATTACGATCTTTTTGTGTTTTGCAACAAGTGCCGCTAGTTAGTGCCAGGGAACAGGTTTCGTTGGTCCGTTGAGTTTTTTGTTTATGTACATATATTTGTTGTGTGGTGTTTAAGTGTAGTTTCGCGAGCGGTTGTGGTCGCGCCCGCTACTTGTGATGCTGGGGAGTGCATCTGTTCGGGAGAGACTGGCCTCTGCATGGTGAGTGTTCGAACCATTGGCTGGCCGAGCCACTGGATCGCTGATAATGAGTTATGCAAGTGTCGTAACTGTTGACTGGACACACTTTCGCATAGTCATCTCTCAATGAATTTTAATTTTGATCAGCAAATAGAGAACAAATAAAACAAAATTGCTTTCACTGCTTACAATGATTTACTTGCATCATTCAATAGCACACTACAGTAATAGTACATTTGGTAATATTCAGTAAGTACTTTCTATTAATAATAGGACGAAAGTGAAAAGTTATGTTATGTTATAAGTTGTTACAGGCTTAACACTTTGTGTTAAAATATACAATGTATGTTTATTAATATTTATATGGAAAAGTTTATAAAATTTGTTTAAGAAAGGTAGGTAATCTAAATAGGTCTTTTTCGTGTATCTTATCTATATAGGTATCTAAGTAGTTTATTATTCTTTTATCTATTCAATCTGAATAAAAAGTAAGCTTCTGTTATACATAAGCGAATATAAAACCAGGTCATATAGGTACTTATCACTGAATAAATTACATACCCATTAAAATAACTTTATTATAAATGTTACATCACATTTATACCTAATGTTATAACAATATATTGTTCATATGCAGTGAATTATGCATACCAAGGTCTTATTAGGTAGTCCCTACTACCTAATTTTTATTTATTTATTGCAAAAAGGTTAAAATTACAAATACCTACAACAAAATCATTCACAAGGGTGTAGTAAGACATAAAATATTAAAACTTACAGAAATCTAAAAACATACACATTTAGATCTAACGATAAGTTTACTTCATATACTTACCTAAATAATTATTATGTAAAAGTAGGTTTTGCGCATTATAGCTTTACTATTACTAGGTTATTGTATCTATTACTTATGTTCAGCTGTGAGCATCGTTTGACTGGCATGATGATGATAATAATTGTATTACCCATTAAGAAACTAATAGATATCACAAAATCACTGCTTAGTTAAAATTTGATGAATTTTGCATAGGTATCCCATTAAAAAAACGAACTTTAAGTTTAAACAATCTGAAGCAGTTGCTACTATTTATTTTATTAGAGTTGGATTATTTTGCTAGTTTTATTATCTTCGTGCTTTCTCATGCTTCTTTCTTCTAGAGTTTTCTCCTGTTCTTCATTGGAGACCTTACTTAACCTTAATTAACAGGAACTTCGGCCCCTGGACCATGGCATGGGTGTCATTTCCTTCCTTTTCCTGGGTACACTAACTAAGAGCAATGGGGATAAGCTTTTTAAAAAATATATTAAATAACTCTGACAAAATATTGTAAAATCTGTCATTGAAAGCGTTACATATTTGTAAAGAACTACAAAACAAGATTTATGGGCCTTAATCTGCCTGATATTGACTAGTTTTTGAAAAAATATTTGTTCCATGATTTCATTAAGTTCCAGGGTAAAAGGTTAAAAAAAACTTGTTCCATGCGTCGTACACCCTGTATTACTGAATGTGCAGGTCCCTCTCGATGTTTTCTATTTTACCGACACCTGTGATTTTAATTCGTTTGTAGAATCTAAAAACTCCAGTTTAAGCGTTGGGATTCGAAATCACAACCCATGCATATTTGATTCGAAGATTAAACGACCTAAGAGTACTTTTTGCATAACCTCATAATTACCAATATATGTATTAAAAATTTACATTATTATTTTAAAAATAACCTTTTTTTAATGTAATTATACTAATCCTGCTTATTTCACCTTCAGGTTCAGGTAATTGGACAAGAATGGACTAACATCTAGAAGAGACCTATCTTTACTAACACCTTTTTTTTGCTCTGTTTATTGTCTACGTTTGTTGCTTTGACTGCTTTTTCTTTGCTTGATTATTCTCTGCTTTTTTTCGAATGCCTTAATAAATATATAGTAAACTACGGTTCAAACAGTCACCAGTATAGGTATATAATAATTTGAACTCAACGAAGTACCGTAGTCTTCCGGATCGAAAAACCAAGAATTTTAAGAGATCGTATTACCACTCTCCATCTTGTGATTTCTTAAGCTAATAATTATAGTTATATAATGCTTAAAATATGTATCCAGCGCAATTATGTTAATACGTAATTAACGCAAATAAAAGTTCGTTGTGTGCCCTAACCCTAAATTTGCTCGGTTTTCGACTGCAATCATGCATGTTTGTTAGAAACCTTAACATATGATATTTGTGGCAATTCTCTTGACTGCTATAAATTTAATATGTTCAAGAGTACGCTGCTGTTATACTATTTACTCATATGAGCAACTTATAAATCTGATTAGGTACGTTTATTAATTTAATAAAGGCAGAGAATGATCAAAATTTTGCTTTAACTACCTAGTTGCTTTTGCTTGAATTCATCTTATGATCGTATCTTTATCTTGGCTTCTAAGTTTTACAATGTTTATGTTTACGAGTATGTTGGTAATAATATGCATATAAGTATGTTAAACTTATATTATAAAGTTTAACGGTTATATGGTTGGAATGAAAATATAAATGTTTACGGATTTTAAATTCACGTTTATATTTGTTTATCCCAATCCCCTTGGTCGACCCGAGTTATGTGGTTATTTTGTGACTGTTGCACATTCAAACGTTAAATCGAATATCGGAGACCGAAATTAACTACAAAAGCACAGCGACTACTCTTAGACATATTCATTACATGTGTCACGTTAAGTTAACTCACACAAGTCGTATGAGTTATTACGCACTATGCCTAATAAAATGTATATTGCTTTTTGCTAAAAGTTAATTATAATGAATAGTCAAACTTGTAGTTTGATCTATCTGAATGTCAATATCAATCATTGAGCAGCCCTAAACTATAAAAAATTTATGTATGAGTACTTAAACAAGCAATAAATGTTAATAATGATAAATTCATACATATATACATTTTTACAGAGTTTTTGCCCTGTAACATTTTCCTGATACAGTTTTAAATTCGTTCGTCGCACATCGATGATTGTATGATTTCACGTAAAATGTGATCATCACGCTTGTCTAAACACAAAATATAAGTGTTGATGTAAATAAAAAATATTATACCCACTTACTCATTGCTTTTTCCTTTCAATAAACAGTGCGTGACTAACAAACTGCACATAAACATTACTGGCCTATTCTAACCTACATAATCTGTTATAAAAAGTGTAAGATACGCGTTATTATAAAGCAAATCTTTCACTATGCCGGTTAAAAATTCAGCACGGAAGCAATTTTAGGCCTTTCTTTCTACTGTTTGGTCAGAACTTCACATGTAGAGTAGGTATACCTAAGTAAAAATGTTTCATTTAATTCGTTAATTTTCTGCTTCAATACCATCACTTAAGTCGATAGTCGCTTGAATATTGTATCTTAAAAATTAAAAAGATTTTAAGCAAGTAACATTTTTTATAACCCTATATATTTTTTTTATAGAATAAATTTGATAAGCTGATGCTTAGAGATGAGATGTTTTAGTAAAGAGATCGCTTTTTTTTATTTGGCTGTTATTCCGGGAATTACAATTAAGTATTTGTTTCTTTGTTTACACAATTTTCACCTTAATCAGATAGCTGCATATAAGATCGATATGTTTAATATGGCTTAACATAAAAACTTTAGTTAGGTATTGAACGACTGTTAAAATTTCAACTCGAAAGGTCATTTGTATGTGACTTGTCAAATATTAATTATCAAATACAGAATTAAGACTCATTCATTACAGGATCAACAAGGGAAGATCTTACTGATCAAATTAATTATAATGTTGAAGAAGCTGACTGTGTTGTTACATTATCTTAAAGGTATCAGAGGGAGAAAGGAGTACCTCAAATTCGTAAATGGGGCCAAGGCCCGGCCGGCCTTGTGAGCCTTGAATGGGCTCGGAGGGATCTATTAAATATAGCTTCGTAACAATAGAATCATTCATATCTCCGGAATACCCATTTTGGGAATAGAATCGAAATAGGTTATTTTGTCCTTTCGAAAAACGTACTGAATTTATGTAGCGTTCCGCCCACGACTTCGTTCGCTTGGAGTAAGGTTAGGTAGGTATATCGTGCTCCCGATTATATCATTAAAAAAATATTTATTTCCCGTACATTTACCCGTAATTTTTATTGCTATATTCCTCTTTTCATCTTTTTGTTCCTGATTTCCTAGATAAAAGTTACCCTTGGTTTTTTCCAGGGTAGCCAAACTATCTCCATGCTAAATTTCATCTGGCTATCGATTTCTCAAACAAATATCCACTTCCTTAAAGGATGATTTCTGGGATAAAAACTATCCTATTATTATTTCTGAACCAAAGGATATTGACCAAAAAACTATAGACACTCGGCCCACTTTGCGTCAGCATGCTTCTTTACAAAAAGTTAGGGAAAAAATCGGAAATATATTATAGCGTAGACAAAAAAAAATATTTCAGAAATATAATTAGGGGTTTACGAGAAATTCAATGGCAGATTAGGCATTTTGAGGTTATGTTTTGTGATTGCAGTAGTTAATGTATCTCACCAAGTTTTTATTGCTAGCTATCGTTTTAAGGCATACCAAATGATGACGAGGTACAAGAGCTGATGAAGACAAGTTAGAAAGATTGACGAGGATGACTTAGGAAACCAATTAAGGGTAGAGTTCACCAACAGCCGTTTAAGTTTTAAACAGCGTTTAAAATATTATTTGACATATTTTGTATGGGAATTGTGTCAAAATAATCATCAATCTATGTTTACCGGCTGTTTAAGAATTGGTGAACTCGTTTCTAGGGCGAAATTATGAGGTACATATAAATTAAGTCTGTAAAAACTTGATTTTTGGAGCCAGATTTTATCATACATACTTTTTTTTTTTAGTTAGACTCACAATCCTAAGCTATGTTAAGCTAATGTAGAATTCTATCCAACTCACACCAAAATCAAGCTATACTTTACAAAGTATGTGACAGAAGAAGTACAACAAATAGGTACTTACCTTTATTCAAAATATATTTATTAGTGCATGTCTTATATTCTTATTATTTAATAACATTAGGTATAACCCTCATCAAAAAAGTTATCTAAAAATGGAGCAGGAGCCTGGATGTCATTAAAGCGACCCTAGCTCAGGTACCAAACCACTGTCATAATGTGTGCGCAACAACCTGTTGTTGTTGTGAAAAACAGAATCGGGAAACAGAAATACTTTGCTCGACTGACTGTGATTGATGAATATGTTATTACAGGAATTGTTAAATAAAAAAAAATTGCTCAAATACCGGCGACGATAGCCTGGCAAGTATTGCGTATAGATTTACCAGTGTAAAAGCACCTTTAGGATTTACAATGTTTACAATTCTGCATTTACTACTCGCACCGACCTAAACAAACAATGTCATTTCTTAGTATAATACACACTTCTTTAAATACTTTTATTTAAACAGTGAAACTGTGTACGAATGATACATATAATCTTACTAGCTGTTTCCCGTGACTTCGTCCGCGTCCATTTCTGTTATTAATATAATCGCGATGATTATTTTTGCAACATTTGCACGAATGCTTCGCTCTTATTGGTCGCACCGTGATGTTATATAGCCTAAAGTCTTCCTCGATAAATGGACTATCCAACACTAACTTTTCAATTCGAACCAGTACTTCCTGAGATTAGCGCGTTCAAACAAACAAACAAACTCTTCAGCTTTATTATTAGTATAGATTAATATTAAATGTCAATGTTTGGATAGATGTTTCTACTTAATCACGCGATCATATAGGCTTAAAATTAAATAATAATAGGCTTCTTGAAATCCCCAAATAATGTTCGGTTCCCGTGCGATTACTACCTATATTTGTTTTTCATTTTTAAAAGAATCGTCATGTTTTGTGCAGTCTGTGTCTCGGGGTAAAAAAATAACATAGTCCACATTTGATCCTTAAAAACTTTCTTAAAAAAAAGATTAACAACTATTATATAAGAAGATTTTAACGTAAACGAAGTCGCGGGTAGGTGACAGCTAATTGTTTCATAAGGCTAGGATCACAATATGGATCAAGTAATCTTATAAATAGTATTAAAATAATAAGCTTAAGTATTTTTCTTTGTCCTATTTTTGTAGGGTAGGTTTGGTAACTCTGTTTATTAAAAACCGCTAATGGAATCGTAATTGAATAGGATTTAGTTCTTTCGTAAAAACGTTGTTACGTATTTTTATCTTTCGAAAAAAGACACAAGAATGCGGTACCTTTTATGCCCTGAATCATAAATTTCTTTGCATAAATATTAATAATTATTTTAAAAGGGAACAGTGTGATCTCTTCATGTTTTGAGTTTCTAAGAGTAGGTAATTTTTTACTGTGTTAATCCATTTAAAAAAGAAGGCAGCCCTGAATTACACAGATAAAAACAGGCTCCGTACTGACCCGGCCGACCTTGGCCCAATTCGGCCAAGACCCCAGAAACCCCGCATTTTGGGGTTTGTACGTACAGTTCGCTACAATAATGTTTAGACAGTTTTATAGTTTCATGAAACCAAATCCGATTTATTGGATTTTACAATGTGAGCTACAATAAATATTGTTTTACTTAATGGTTCAAAGTTTGGTGACAGTCGTCAGTGTCACGGATAATTGGCCTATAACTCACGATCGAGGGATTAATGGCTAATAACATGGGTAAGTCGTACCTCAAAGC
Organism: Anania crocealis; assembly: GCA_949315895.1. Taxonomy (NCBI): domain Eukaryota; kingdom Metazoa; phylum Arthropoda; class Insecta; order Lepidoptera; family Crambidae; genus Anania; species Anania crocealis. The sequence goes on from OX438871.1 coordinate 9,327,452, forward strand.
AGGTTATAGGACGAATAACTAATAGCATAGCTTAGGGGTAGAACAGTCCCCTTTTAAACTGTCTCTGAGGTGGCTCATACTTAGGAAGAGCTATTAAACCTGTGGAGATCTTTAGGCAGGCCTATTTCCAGAAGCGGGCGTCGTTTGGCTGAGATAAATATGATGATGATTATCAAATCAAATCAAGAAATATATTGGCATCTTATTGCAAAAGCAAAAAAAGAAATCGTATTGTTAACAATACAAATTAGGTAAATAAATTCTAAGGTTATTGTGACACACCCACTTAATGATATCATATTAAAACGAAGCCCCGTTGGTCTAGTAACGCCCCGTTGGTCTAGTGGTTTAAATACCGGGTCAAGATCTCGGGGTCCCAGGTTCGAATCCCGGGTCGGGCAACAAAAAGTTTCGAATTTTCGAACGTTGCTCGGGTTTGTGAACACCAACCCGCATTTGGCAAGCGTGGTGATGATGCACGTACACTTATCATTGCTGTGGTAACATAAATTCAATGATGGAGGCCTTTTCCCTGCAGTGGGATGATTATAGGCTGTTACTACTTAGACCCGAGTTCACCAATTCTTAAACAGCCGTTAAACATAGATTGACGATTAATTTGACAGAATTCCCATACAAAATATGTCAAATAATATTTTAAACGCTGTTTAAAACTTAAACGTCTGTTGGTGAACTCTACCCTTACTACATTAAAACGAAGCAGACTAAAATGCGCCCTATACCTACGGGCATTTTCTACAACGTTCACATCGAGTGCAGTACCTACTGCAGTCACGAGCGGTAATCATTAAAAATTATAGTCGTCTCTTTCATTTGCGTGCTGTTTTGCATCTTTTGTTCTTCTGCTTATCAGTGAAACTTGTCAATGTGTACAGCTTTGGATTACTCGGAACAGATTAAATACCCGGATTACTATGAAGGTAACATATCTATCTAAACTTTAAAATATCATTGGACACACTCATATCTCTCTATTATGTATTCATGTAGTCCCATTAAATGTTCAGAAGCGACTTTTCGCCATGAATGAATAGCCCTAGGAGAGGATTATTGAATGGCTTAACCTTTTCCCTCTTTATCTTTTGGTGCCGACAGTACCTTTCATGTAATGTAATACTTGCCATTCGGATAAATTATGTTTTAGATGAGTTTTGGTGTGGCACGTGTTGCTCAGGGTTTTAGTACTGTCATTTTTAGGGTTCCGTACCCAAAGGGTAAAAACGGGACCCTATTACTAAGACTTCGCTGTCTGTCCGTCTGTCCGTCGCTCTGTCACCAGGCTCTATCTCAAGAGCCGCAATAGCTAGACAGTTAAAATTTTCACAAATTGTGTATTTCTGTTACCGCAATAACAACAAATACTAAAAACAAAATAAAATAAATATTTAAGGGGGGCTCCCATACAACAAACCCGTTTTTTGGCCTTATTGGTACGGAACCCTACGTGCGCGAGTCCGACTCGCACTTGACCGGTTATTATTTGTTATAGGTAAAGCGAGACTCGTTCGGTCAGGATTTGTTCGATATTGGATTTGCTCGATAGACTTTTTAGCTTGATCCATGGGATTATTGAAACTTAATCGAAACTAATGACGTACGTATATGGCTTTTTCACCCAGATTATCATTGGGTAAACGAAATGTTTTGACTGTAGTGCAATAATAAAAAACAGGACTTGTAAGTATTAAAAGGCAAGGTGTTGCGAGTTGCAACGAAAGGTACTGGAAATTGAGTGTTTTTTGAGGTCCTTAAACAGACCCAAATCAATTCAAAAAAGTAATAAATGTTTAATGGGTTTGGTTCTCCTAAAATGATAATGAAAATAGAACCTTCTTCAATTAAATAGTATACATTTAATCTAAGGCTTTGGATACAACCTCATATTCAACTACTGTACAAATGTTGTGCTCTCAATCATTAAGCTGTGTACTAAAATACATATGTATTTTACTATAATCATAAATGGTACCTGAATGAGTTTTTATAGATAAATCGTCTTGTAAATTAGATGTCTTTTTCTCGTTCTGAATTCTCAACGGTTGTCAACATACAGTTGATAACAATAGCGGTGTATTATTATCAATAGCCGTCTTTATGTACAGTTCATTTGCAAAGTAGGAAGGAGCAGAAGACTTGAATTGTAGCGATTTGCTAACCTCGCCGTCAACAACAAACTGATTTCGATATCTAAAAGCTCTATAAAATATTTTTAGCAATACCAATTCTTTTCAAAAGTCACTCTGACCAGGTGAAGGTCGAAGGTTGTCACTGGATGTGAAAACAATTGCGGAGAGCCTTCAGGGAGGCTTCTAAGCCCAGCTGTGGACGTCGTCTGAAATGAAACTGAATGTCTAACTAAATAGTCAAAATATGATTCCTTGAATAGTAGCTGTCACACCCACTCCATGCGAGCTTTGCTCTGCACAAAGGCTGTTCAGAGATCCTGATTCCTTTTAATAAATATTGTTGAATAGTGCGCAACACAAAACAGAGACAGATTGATGAGTAGATTACCTGAACGGAATTATCAAGATATAGGTAGAACGCGGGCCTACTGATCTAATATTTTGCTGATGGCCTGACCATGGCTTCTAATCGCAACACTCACGCGATGGACTCTTCAGATAAATTGGTACTTGGCATTGAAGTTGAAGTGGACTTGACCCTATTGCCCTTTGTAGCCAAAATACAAGCCCTTTTGAAAATATATGGCTATTAAATAAAACAAACTTATCTGATGCGGCAGTTTCATTCGATCTGTGCTAGGTTTAAATTAAAGAAGTGAAAGCCAAAATAATCCAATTATAATAAATATAAACAGTATTTTATGCCCGCTTTAGGTCAAAGAGTTGTACACCTTTTTTATCATCATTCACAGACTCTTTCAGTTTTATCAGCATCATTTTTATGTTATGACTTATGTATATAAAAAATATTGTTAAGAAGTCTACAAGTCTTCTTTTGGCTGTATCCTGTAGCCACTAGCCACTTAAGTAGGTATTCGTTTGCTCTAAGGCCCTCAAGTCGACAAAGACGAAGCATAGCGATTTATATTCCTGAATCGATTTTTTTTACATTTTATTTTAAGGCTGGAGTCTGAGTTTGTAACTATTCTTCTCACACCAATGCGCTGTTTCGTTCATTAAATTCATTATGATTACATACGAAAACACATAAGATGAATGTTTTTCTTCCATAGGTAATATACAAGGGTGTACGATGATATCACAAACATTCACCAAAGATTTCCTAAACTATTATCACTATCACTATTTTGAACTGATAGCTTTGAAATAAGCTATCAGTTCAAACTAATTCCTGGGTCATGGTATATCAGAAAATTGGAGCGTTTGCAACGCCGGTCGTAAAATTAATGTATCCCACCGCCCAGACAATATGTGAAGACGTGAGTCTTGTTTATGTGTGACCTACTTAGTTGGACTAATTTTTTGCTTCATAAATTGATGGCATGGAAAGTTGCGGACATAAAGATGAAATGAAACACGAGGCATTATGATCATGTTCACGCATTCCAAACTAAGAAGCATATTCTTCTACTGGGAAATCACTTTGCATGTACTAGAATAAATATGAATGCATTCAGATCCTCCTTTACCAAATCAATTAAAAAAAAACCTTTAATCGAGATGCTAGCAACGTTACTGCTTTTCGAAAATTGAATGCCGTGTATTTAGGTATAGAAATTTTACAATTGACATGACCAGTCTAAAAAATGTAAATAGTAACTACATAGTTGGTCGTCCCACTACAAATAAAATTAAAAGAAAGATACCCGAAATCACTGATGTGCCTGAAAAATCGTATTGTTTCTGGAGAAGCTCCTGCGTTCAGTGCTTGGGTAACGTATCACACACACTCTGATATCAGATTCGTCTCATCAATAATACTTATATAAATAGATCCTGCTACTTTAGTGTAAAGTTTATACGAAGTTTCATGCTCTTGAGTTGTTCAAAGAGCGGCTCAAATTAGTGACAAATTATTTTGACAAAGCCTGGGCAGTTTAGCACTAAGTAAAGGAGTGCTCCCAAATACTAAAAGTAATCTGGATGTTCTGATCAAATTATCATCTCTGGTAACACTATCTGCGACCAAATTACTTTAGCTTATATTTGTTACGCAAATTCATGGGCCAGGAAGTTGCGCATACAAAAAGATATGATACATGATACAACTAGTACAGTAAATTATAAATGTCTGTACAATTTGTCGGCCTTTATGCGTTATATGAAGCAATGTCGATCTGTTATCTGAGTTCCCATTTTGTCTATATATTGAAACAGAAGCATTTTGTAACTGATATTATCTATTATTTTGTAAATCCAAATCCTTTAGGAGGGGTTTTTTCACACATTGAAATACTTAACTTTCTACTGCTTCGGGAGTAGATAATTTTTTGGCTAGTGCTGAGAAGAAGCAGCTCAACTCACTCGTGGAGAAGGGTCAAGTCTGTATCCTGCCTTCCCCTCTCATTCATAATTCGTTCCTAAAGTTTGTATCATAAATCATAATTATAATCTTAGGTATATTGAAAAATAAAAACATTAAACACTTTCAACTTAAAACAATGTAACTTTACATTAATTTCATGTGAATTATCCGTTATCAATTCGTAATCAAATCCAAAAGCAGTGCACATAGCTTTTAGTTCACAAATCTAGGAGGAATGTTTTTTTGTGGATGGCTCTATCGTCTTAATTTGTTTATTTTATGTTGCTCATAAATCACACGCTTAAGATTCACTTCGTTGTATGTTTTCAAACACTGTTTTAGTTGATTTTATTACCAGCCATTATTAGGCTCTAGCGCAGACGTAGAGTGTATGTTTTGTTTCTATTATGAAACAAACATAGATTATTTTCTTTAGCTATTTAAGTTACATTAGGGTTTCCTTGTTTTTGTACGGGATTCATTTTGATTTATGCTGGACTTTTGATGTTTATTTCGAGTTCTTGATAAACGTATATTTAATGAAAAATTGTTTATATGTTTTGGACAATATTAAAGTATCGAAAGAAATTGATTTGATTTAGGAACTTACTACAGGACCTAACAATAAAACTTGCTTAGTTAAAATGTACTTTAATAACAGTTTTATTTACAGTAGGTAAGTACCTACCTCTCTCGTCAACTCACCATCTTTTGTTACAAGAAACTTTTTCTAGATACCAACATAACTGCACTCGAATAAATTTATTTCCTGAGAACTAGGTATGTTAGATCATTCGCAAACAATACGTGTAAATAGTACTATGTATTATGTATGATTGATCTCACGCGCATACAGTTCTCTGTTCTCACAACCTACTAATTTGCTATGGAAATGTTATGCACATAAGGGGTTTTTAGTTCCAATTGCTTGTTATTTAATTTACGTGGGAGGTTTTGGTCAAGAACTGTTAATTTGTGTCTCTCTGCGCCGCTGACTGTTTTGCTATAGACATTTGATTGAGCTACGATTTGATTTCATTAAGGCTTATAAGGCCTAAGTAGGTATATAAGGTTTTTGGGTAAAGGGATCGAAGTCGCTCGTATCCTCACTTCGCTACGTAATGTATGTTTGGCTCTCTCTTTCAATCATGCCAATGTCTTAAAGTATGTTTTAAAAATAGATAAATCCGTATCGTAGCATTCGTAGCGCATCGCTTTGCGTGGCTTCGTGCGTGATAAGATAGTTATACTTAGGTATACTAAATTGCACTAAACACATGAAGACAGAATATTTCATTAGACATATATTGACATGTTATGTTTGTTGTATAATAACTTAGGTCACTTTGATATTTCTCTACTAAATGACCACCCATTTACACAGGGTGCTTTAGTACAACCTATATCAATCGAATATACAATATGACAAAAATGTTCATACCTACTTGCATGTCGACATAATATGGCCGGGTTTTAAAGTTAGCTCAGACTTAAAACGTCACTCATTCAATCGAGGTCAGGTTTAGGTGACATTTTTGTATCGTACTGTGCGTCTAAAGTAAAGTAACAGCCTATAATCATTCCACCGCAGGAAAAAGGCCTCCATCATTGAATTCAAGTTACCACAGCAATGATGGGTACTGACATAATCACCACGCTTGCAAATGTTCGAAAAACCCGAGCAATGTTCGAAAGGTGGAAACTTATTCATTGCCCAACCCGGGGATCGAACCCGGGACCCCGAGATCTTAGAGTCCGCTATTTAAACCACTAGTCCAACTAATTCATATTACTTATCGAAACTTCCTGACTTTCTTTCTTACAGACCTAGTTTGTTGGAAACACCCTCAACAGATGATTGTTAATCTGATTCTCGAAGTGCACTTGTTCCCCGCAGTCACAACAACAGAGAAATAGTCTGACGCGCAGTCAACATGTCAGCTGTCATCGTCAGCGATGCATCCGCGTTACTCGCGCGCCATTTTCATTGTTCGCGGCCATAATGGCCGACAGAAAGGGGTTGCCTCTAGGGTTGGCGTTCAAAAAAATATGCATTTAACAAGTTACATACTTTTGAATTTATGCTGACGGAACTAAAATGAGCTCAAGATTTAATGAAGACAAAATTAGAGTAGTGACATGTCAGCGTTTATTAAATATTGGAAGGGCCATTATAACAATGAAACTTTCATTATAATCTCCGTTATTTTCTATACGTACTTAGGTAGATACTAGAATGAAATTGCTTGCACTGTTTTGTTGACATTGGAAGTCTCTATGATTTACTTGTAAAACTTAAATAAATACGTAAAATTATTAATAACTTTTATTTCTCGCAACTCCACTTGGTTTGCATTCAGCTTTTACTCGCAAAAAAAATTGTGAAATTACTGTTCAATGATCTAAAACTCTTACATAGGTTACACATAAAAACACTCTTGTAAAATATGGGTATACTCGTAAATTAAATAAATAAAAACGCATAATTGTATATCTGTGTTGATTTTTATTATTACGGCTATGAAAAACTTTATGACGGCGTTAATCTAAGTGTAATAACAAAACAGATAGATACGTGTCAGTTAGAAGCTTATAGTATGAATATTTTCTCTAAGGTTAGAAGTCAATAAGTACATTACAGTACTACAGACAAGTGCTGCTAGAAAAGGCATTAGGTAGGTACTTTCATTTCTGACAGCCCTCGCGACGACGCGACGTTTGAAAGTGGGTTGTTATTGTTGAACACATGGCGTTTAACAACACGTGGACGACCGTTGCACTTTTTTGCGATTGTAAATCATCGCATTTGCGATTTCTTGTGAGAACCATAACGAAGAATTGTGAAATTATCATCCCGTTAGAAGAGGTTGAACGTGTAATTTTCTCTTTTTATGCGATCGTTTAAAAACTTTTACTGTTTCAAATGTAGCGTTGATCAAATCACGTGACAATAAAAATATTTACACCACCTTTATCAATTACATTATACACACCGAGCACCGATACAGGTAAAGTAAAGTAAAGTAACAGCCTATCCCACTGCAGGGAAAAGGCCTCCATCATTGAATTCAAGTTACCACAGCAATGATGGGTGTACTGGCATAATCACCACGCTTGCCAAATGCGGGTTGGTGATCACAAACCCGAGCAACGTTCGAAAATTCGAAACTTTTTTTGTTGCCCGACCCGGGATTCGAACCCGGGACCGCGAGATCTTGGCCCGGTATTTAAACCACTAGACCAACGGGGCGTTACCGATACAGGTAGGTAATTTCAAATTGACACAGTTTTTGACTGATTGCAATTTTATTTGATAGGACAAATTCATCGTCATAATATTAACCAGCCTATAATATGAGTACAATACAATACAATACAATACACTTTTATTGCACAAAAACAAGATACAAAGAAAAATAATAATATAAAAACAGAAAATTGATACAATAAGGCGGTCTTATCGCTGAATAGCGATCTCTACCAGACAACCTTAGGGTAGAGGAAAACTAATATGAAGAATAGCGGTAGAGCAGTGCAAGAATAAAGACATTATTACGACAATATTTATACACAATATACATATGTACATACATTTTAAAAATAAAAATAAATAGAGTAGAGTACCTACGCTACAGGACACGGGCTTCTTCTAAGAGGAGGATTTTGACATAAATCCCATGCTTTGTCGATGCTTGGCCGATGATAGTATAAAGATGCTGTCTGTCTTCTTCTGGCAGTATACTCTTATATTTGCCTCTTACGACACCCATAGGTAGTATTATACATATTATCTGTGCCCATAGGAAGAGAAGAGGTTGTGCTATATACACTCTGCCCGACACCACACGACACGGCACGACATCTATTTAGAAGGTTAAATTGTTGGTTTTGTTTTATAACCGTAACAAGTAAAATAAAAATCAATATCAATGATTCGTGAGTATTTAGGTAATTGATATCTATTTGCATTATACTTACTGTTAGTTCTGAAAATAGGTTCCGTGAAAGGTTGACGTGAAATAAATAGGTTCCGTGTAATTACATTCTTACCGAATGCCGCGATGTTTGAAAATACCGTCTTTAAGTCAGACCTAAGCCATTAAATATCTTTGTATGGATGCCTGTATGACTAAGTACTAACTAGCTGCAGAGCTGAGATTGCTGGGAAAGGTACAACCTTTTATTTCTATGTTATTAAATAAAACCGACCAAGTGCGAGTCGGACTCGCGCACGAAGGGTTCCGTACCAAAACGGCCAAAAAAAACGGGTTTGTTGTATGGGAGCCCCCCTTAAATATTTATTTTATTTTGTTTTTAGTATTTGTTGTCATTGCGGTAACAGAAATACATAATCTGTGAAAATTTCAACTGCCTAGCTATCGCGGATCTTGAGATACAGCCTGGTGACAGAGCGACGGACAGACGGACAGACAGCGAAGTCTTAGTAATAGGGTCCCGTTTTTACCCTTTGGGTACGGAACCCTAAAAACACTTAGGTAAGTCTTTTACGTGTTATTAGTACCTATGTCATAGTTGGACTATAATTTTATTCATTACTAGCTGTTGCCCGCGACTTCATCTGCGTCAATTTATATTATTATGATCGCGTTTATTTATTTATTTTTACTTTACTAGCTAATCTCAGTAAGTACTAGTTTGAATTGAAAAATTCGCGTTTAAAAATTAAAATTGAAAATTAGCCTTTAACCTAAGTGCAGTAGGTATCTACGAATGTCTAGAGACTTAAAGTATAAAATTTAACATATTTATATTTAGGATGAATTTTCAACAGAGATGTGTTAGGACAAAAGGATATAAGAGGTAGGCTTTAAATAGGTACAATCATCTCATCACCTACTTCTCATTATGTTTTACACAACACTTAGATTAGTACATTGCAATTGTTTATTGAATATTTTTTTTATTTCTTCTCTACAAACAAAAAATCTTCAGCTTTGGCTTGTGCAGCTTATAATCAATAGCCCGTGAACATAAATTTGCCAGACAGCAAACCGGTTGCCAGTTATCATGGTATCAACGTAAATTATTAATATCCCTGTGTAAGAGTTATCTACCGGGCTAACTATTTAACTATACGTTCTTTCAGTGGCACTATAACATAAAAAAATGTTTTCTGAATCAAGTTTTTTTTAAACGAAACCAGGCTTCAAAGTAACTTAAATTAGTCACACATAGTCATAGAACAGTGGCGGACATTCGTTTATAGGAGTAGGCAGAAAGTATTTCCACATTTAAATGAGTAGATTTTCTACATTTCTTGATTGCCCATCTATAATCTATACGCACCGCACGCATTTGTGTCGTGATGACAACATACGAGTACATAGATTAGAAAAGAAAAAAAATTCACAATCTTTCACTCAGGGCATCTGTTCCATAGAATAATCTGTTCTACTATACTTAAATGATTACGTAGGACAGTACTTGTGTTGACTGATCTATGCAAGTTGTTTGGATTTTGGTCAGCCTGGTGTCTTTCATGTTTTTGCATATTGTCTCCAAATTAGGATATTTTTAAATAAATGCCTATTAACACATTGAGCGCCATGGGGGTCACCGGTGACCTCCAAACAGTAAAATTTTAATTGTGTCTAGTACTTCGGCAGTTAAAGGCTTAATGAAATCCCAACTGAAGTCAGTTTTTTTATCTTTAAGATCATTGTAATTGATAAAAAATACATTTCATTTGTTTTTCAGTATTTTGTTACCATCCTTAATTCCATCAATGATTGTCACTTCAACTTTGCATACATATATTAATTTCTCTAATTGATTTAACTTTTAACAAAAACGTTCCTGTTGTAAAAAACAACATAATGTCTACATTTCTGCAATAGTGAACTGTTGTATGTAAATCAAGGTATCTGTTTCCTATTAAAGCAAATCATTAAAATCAGACGTTATATTGCTATCATCACGTTTAACGATCTCATAAACCACATAATGTATGTACGGGTATACGAGTATATTACGCAATAGCTTATCGCTGTGACTGCAACTAGTATATGCACAGTGGTACGTGGTACGAGTAATAGGGTGACTGTAAATAGTGTTGTACTCGTACCTAATTAAAATAGTACCGGTATTTTCCATTATACGAATGCCTAAGACGCAGTATTTATTGTAAGTATTTTGATAATGGTTGCTATAATTGTAAAAAGGGAAGACTGATGTTACTTTCTCTCTTAAACGTTGGCTTAAAATGATGCTTTAATAAGATTGCGCCTCGTATAATCCTCGGCGGAATTAGATTCTGTCTAAGGTATTATATTATTACTATATGTAAATTAAAAATTCTGATGAACTTGCATAAAACTTGACTTTTCAATTTAAATCAGAAACACGAAATCGAATCTGTATAAGTCGGTACGTACTTATGCAAATATAGCCTTAGACCGATGTATCCTGTAACATTCTGCTTTAGATTGAATACCTGTCTGTCGCACTGGTCATTCTTCCGGTAAAGGCTTACAATAAGTGCTTGTCAAAAATAATATAGATCGACTGGTTCATCAAATCCTTGAAGGAAATAGGTACTGTATCGGTTTTGTCCGTTTGGAAGCGAATCGCATGGTGTCCCTACTAAACCTCACGCGATACGGTATAAATGGCCTACGCGACAGAACACTATGCAGTTTTTGCACACAAGATCGGCTTACGTTTCCATATGACTTGCTGTAGGTAATGCAGAGTTAGCCATGCGTTGCCCAAGGGCGTTACTTGACTTTCACGGTTAATAAATGGTAATGGAAATTTAATTGAAGATTTGTGTCTGTTACGAAGACTTTACAGTTACGATCAAATTAAAAGATAGATTAATAGGGATGGGCTCTACCACTTTTAAAATTTATTTTATTTATTGAAAAAGATTTACCAACGACATATCATTCATTACACATTCAGTAAGAAAAAAAAAATACATGGGGGACATGACCAAAAGATATTCAATTCAATTCAAATAATTTATTTCAGGCTCTGTGCCCATATAAAGTTAGTAACAAATTCATTCTTAACAAACTAAAGTTAGTAAGTAGTAGTAACATTTAATTTATAATAAATAATTTAAAAATAATTGATAATTAATTTAATGAGCAAATCGTACAATTCCCAAAATCTATAATTATAACTGATTATTTATAATTAGCTATCCCCACAGTCCCCAAAATCTGCACAATTTACTCATTATGTATTGTCACCCATTTTTGGAGGAGGGGAGAGTCCCATCGGTCAACAATACCTTTACAGGTAAATACATCAATTGTTGTTATTTTCTAAAGTTGCAAATTCAGCCTGAACACATTTTTTTTTATCATATTTTTATACATTTATATTTAAATTACTTGTACATATACAATTACATAGTAGGTATTGTTAGTTAGAAATATTAGAAACAATATTTAGTTTTTCCACACACAACCGCTTAAACACGTGATCAGAAAGGTTAAAATGCCTAGGATTGTATCAAAAACAAGTGTTTACACCATCGATACATATTAAGAGGTAAATATACACAGTCCGATACAAAAATGATACCTAAAACTGTCCTTGATGGAATGATTGACGTTGATTTTATGTCAGTGTCAACTTTATAACCCGGCCAAATTATGTCGTCTAGCAAATAGTAAGGGTATTTATGTCATTTGTATCTATTCGATTGATATAGGTTGTACTACAAACCTTACGTCGAATGGGTGCACTTTAAGTTGGGACACTTTTTTGACACTGAATTTGTACCTATCTAGTTTTCAATATTACATCAATAGTTTACATTTATTAAAAGGCATGTGTGACTTTCTCCATTTTTGTATTGCAATTGTCTTGTGTTAATGTGTTAGCGGTTTCTTATGGCCTTAAATGGTACTGTTAGTATCAGAGGTAATAAAGCGAGTGCGCAATCATGTGTTTGTTCGTTTGTTAAACAGCTAGTTTTAATCATGTCACACTTGTCGGATAGGGATTTTAAGTGGAAATGAATATCAATGGTAAATTATACGGTTCAGTACTCCGTGGAGGTTTGAAAAGTTCAACGTAAATCAATGACGGCATTTAATATCACGGATTATGCACCTACAATATTTTAATAATTCCTAACTCACATTATGAAGTTATGTTTTTTAAATAACGTATGGCAAACCACTTATGTAGATAACTGTACGTGCCGCGTATCGATGCAATTTGTACATTATTGTCTCGGTCCAATAGATGCAGATAGAAATTGTAGAAAGTTGAACGTAAAAACTGTCTATGATTGATATGTTCTCACGTTGAGGATGATGAGCCATGTTGAAGTCAAGATGATGATGAGAAGATGCAGTAACAAGAATATGTACGTAGTTCTACTATAAGTAAGTTCTATTTGTTTTATTTATTTATTTTGCATTCATTTTTTATTTTTTTATTTATATTCAATTCAATTCAATTCAAATATTTTATTGCGTTCTATAATGTTACAAGGATGTTATAAAGTATGATGTAGACAGTTCATTATAGACCCTGTTCGGGCACAACAATACAATTTGTAGTAGACGGACAGAGAGGATGACGCCATAATTACATAATATTTCAATACAAAAGAACAAATAAACATCTATTATTACTACATACATGTATATTATCTGACGACCATTTGGATCAGCGGTAGTTAACGCTGCTTCTGAGCCATGGGTCGCGGGTTCGATCCCCGCACAGTACAAATATTTGTGTGCATGAACATGTCTGTTTGTACTGGTCTGGGTGTTTTCTATGTATTATAAGTATGTATTTAAAAAAAAAAAAGTATATAAGTAAGTTTATCGGTTGTCTAGTACCCCATACGACAGGGTACTTAATAGTACCTTAATTTGGGACTAGATGGCTCAGTGTGGCTCAGTGAGGCATGTCTTAAATATTTATAAATATTTATTTATTTATATTGTGTAAGTATAAATATTGTCGTAATCATGTTTTTATTCTTGCACTGCGCTACCCCTATTCTTCATATTAATTTTCCTCTACCCTAAGGTTGACTGGTAGAGATCGCTATTCAGCGATAAGACCGCCTTATTGTACTAATTTTCTGTTTGCATATTGTTATTTTTCTTTGTATTTTGTTTTGTGCAATAAAAGTGTGTATTGTATTGTAGTTTTAACTTATATACGAACACTCTCACAAAATGAGCACACACTGAATGTATGGGTGCTCTTTCAAATTAGTACTACTAATTTAGAGCAAATAAACGATTGATTGATTGAACTGTATGTAGGTAAGTCATGCACTGTAGTCGTAATTTATTGTATGAGCTTTTATGTCCTCGAATCGATATCTTTCACGTTGAGGCGCTTCCCTATTTCTAGATATAAAACGGATTCAAATGCGATTGATATGGTGATATTTCACGATCAATAATGTTTTATGGACCGTAATGTTTCCATAATAGCAGCACACTGCCTGCTTGTCATTCCAAGAACAATCTCTCGTACTGTCCCGTTTAGTCAACTTTTATGTCATTGGCACCGACGTTTTTTGTAATAAAAATCAACACATTTAGTCAACCTAACTAGGTAGATGGTGGGATTGCCTAAAATTTTTATCCAAACCAAAGAATATTCTTTGTCTATACTTTTATACAATAAATAAAGTCACGTTAGTTACACCATTTATAGACAAGAATGACTGGGCCGAATATGTTCTTGGGTTTGTAAAATTGTAGTATGAAATAAAAACAAATAATCTCTATACCAGCGTAGGACAACCAATGCGAATGGATGAATTCGCTGATAGAGGTGCTGATCCAAACTGTCAAAATTAAATGTCACTGTTCATCTCTGGTATTGTTGTAGGTTAGTATTTCGTAATACTCGTACCTACTTGAAATAAAAATATGTCAAATAGAAAACTGAACTAGAAACTAGTCATTTTAGCTAGTTCAAGTTAAGAATAGTAAGATGAACAAAAAATAATGCCAATAAACTGTGAACTACTTTTAGTTTTATACCTACCATATAATTAAAAACAGAAAACATGGCATAAAATGTGAGTGCTGTTTACCAAGAGTGATAGAGTTGCTCTCTCAAGCATTCGCCAAGTCTCTTTATTTTAATATCTACAAAGCTTAACACCTTTTAAGGTAATCTAGCTAAAAACAATGAATAAATTATGGACATGAATAGCAAATTGCGCATTGTTTAATATCCTTAACCGAAGCGCCATCTGTCGTTGACCCAGGTGGGCGATGTGTATAGCACACGACTATAACCGACAAGCGCCGGACCGTGATGTTATAGGGCAAACATGGCTTAGAACATCTGGGGACATGTCTTACTGTTAAAATCGTCAATCATACTTTTTTTGGTTCAGAAGACAGCAGTTGACAGCTTAATTGTTTAGAGGAATTATTAGGTCAGTATTAAGAAGATTTTCTTTAACTAGCTTATGTGTAGTTGTAAGCATTTGGATCATTAAACAAATAGTGAATCCGCTTTAGACCTACTTATATCACAAATAAAATATTTAAATACTTACCGATACTATTTAACCATCTCCTCTCTATAGATTACATATTCTGCTGACATATCACAATGCGTACGTTGATTGGGTTTTATTCTCACTTAGTGTCTTATAAATCTAGCTTCCCTATAGGCTAATACTTTGACGACCTCCGTGGCGGAGTGGCGTACACACCAGTTTTCAAGGTGTCGCCTGCTCCGAGGTCCCGGGTTCGATTCCCGGACGGGTCAATGTAGAAAAAATGTGTTTTTCTACATTTTCTCGGGTCTGGGTGTTTGTGGTACCTTCGTTGTTTCTGGTTTCCAAAATACGAATGCTTTAAATAGTTATTCAAATTGGGATCAGAACAATGTATGTGATGTTGTCCACATTTATTTATTTATTTAGGTATTTATTTAATACTTTGTAGCCTACCTCTTGACAATAGGAGACGCTGTAAAGATTTCTAGCTTGGGTTGGATTACTTTTTTCTGACATATATTATTGTCTCTTACATTGGTAATAGATACCGTGATAGACACAGATAAGATAATACTAGTAGTAGTAAGTGAATTATACCATTATCTTAGAATAATTTATTCTAAGACCATTGTTATTTATATTATAAATTAATTGACTCTTTACCTACTTTAAGATATTGGCAATTAACGCTGTGATCTGTAGCATGTAGGTATTTATTTGTGTCAGTCGAACATAAATATGGTTGCCCTAGCCCATATAGGTAATAAGCGCGCTTCTTGCATCAACTGTTCACGCCGCCATGACCACGGTACACCCGGTGATATACTTTGACGAGCGTGTATGCCTCGAAAGTTGCAGACACCATTGTTTGATGGGTAGTTAGGGAGTTACATAGCTTAATTACATCATTGTAACAATGGGGGTGTTTGCGTATGTTACGATGACTGCCTTTGATAATTTGTGATAAATGACACGTGCCAATAGATAGCCAATAAAGCAAACTAGTTTTAGTCTAGCCAAGAACAGGCTTACACGCGGTGTGGGCTGCCGATTCAAAAGATGGCTGTGTTAGTCTCATTGTAACAGAATAGCGAAAAACTACTGTGATTCGAACAACAAGATATTCTTCTGAGGGTTTCTGCATAAAAATAACTACTTACTGTGATAAAATTAAATTCAATCAGCCAATTAATTTTTGTTACATATATTCGATCAAAACGTCACATAACGACGTTGGCTGTATGTAGAGTCCGTCAAGGCGTCAACTGATGTCAACCATCGTTTAATTCATTCGTCTAAGCTTTTATTTTATTTAGTAGTCCACTATTAGATCTTAAGTGTTCTAAGTTCGTTGACTGTATTTTTATTTAAATGTCTCGTCTCTTCTCTCTGCCATTCGTAGTACCTATAGCAAAGGAGTTAAGAAATCAATGCCTAGTAGTGAGTATACAAGGGTGATTCATCCGGTTAATCTGGCCGGCCAGTCGACGGTCACGGTGCGTGAATGAGGGTTTTCATCGTAGATTGTTATATAAACGTAGAACTCGGCTGGCAACATAGAGTTTATTTATAAATTAGAAATAAAAATGCTTGTCTATGATGTCTGATGACTTCCGGGCCCTCCGAAGACCCTTTAAACGCATGGTTCTAAAAAGATTTGATTGAATAAAAAATAAAATAACGGATTTTAAGGTAGGTAGGTAGGTATGTTGAAATGCGTCGGAGCTTCTTCGTGCTTTCGTCTTGATTTAAAATTAGTGAATTATGTTTTGTAACTAGCTTTCCGCTTGAGCAGTATCATAGGGTAAGAAATGTATTAAACAAAAGAAAACTGAAACATAGAATTATAGCATTCAATCATTAATCTATTACAGTGCACCCCATAGACCTGTATAAATTATTTGCTGTTTGTAGTTCCTATATTATGGATCTGATAAAAGAGTAGATCATTAACACCACAAACCTTGACTCTTCCATAAATTTTGTAAAGCAAAGTCTCTATTACTTCGACGACCGTATTTTGTAAACCAAAGTCTATACGGCGCGTCAGCTTGATACAGCACTAAGGTCCGGTTTCTATCCCCGAAAGGGTCAATACACAAAAACAACTTTTCTTTGTTGACTTGAGTCTAGTTTTTTGTAACACCAACTTGTTCCCGATTCCATATAACAATCGCATAAAAAGCAATTTTCTTTCAGCTCAAAACAATAGCTACGTGTGGTGTGTTCCACATTTATTTATACATAGATAGATACTACAATCCAATAAAATATTTGACTTATTAATCTGTATTTTTTAGTTCGCTGTTCATTTTAAATTAGCTCTAAAGCGTAATGCATACTATTAAAAGTTTTCATTTAAAGCGAATTCAAAAGAGCCAAGTGCTCTGGGTATTTTTCATTTTAAAAGAGGAATTCGCTCGGGTCCTTTCAAAACATTAAATTGATTCCGTTTAAACCGTGGCTTCGCGTTTTTGCGCAGCTCATGGCTATCGTGTAGGGTTGTCATTACTTATCTTAAGTTACTATTATTATTAATAGGATTACTAGAGCTATGTGCTGCCCCCAATTGATTCAATTTTATTACTTCTAAACAAAACCAATTCTCATAAAACTAGAACAGTATTTGTTCAATACTTCCTTCGATAGCCTAAACCCAGGCACAACATACAATGCAATATCGGAGTAGCAACAAGAGACGGTTAGGTACCTGGGAATCCCGTGAGTGTTCCACCAAGGCTGACGAGACTTCAAGATTCGGGCGACGCAATCCAACGATGAAGATGTCCGCTTCACAAGTTCACACCGTTTCAACACAAACCACAAAACCTTCAGCTTGCTAATTATCCGGATAATTAGCACATATACACCAAAGTTTATTTAAGTAAAAACGCCGGCCGGCCGATTCCCGAGAGAGACTGATGGTTTCCCCTTGCGCCCGCTCCTGACGAGGCGCTGTCGTCGCAGGCGTCCTTGATTCGCGCGTGTTGATGATGTTCGCGCGCGTAATTTTAAATCTTGGCGGGTACCAACTTTGCCGCAGGCTTTGACCGCCCCGCTCCGCTGTACAACCGACAAAACAAAAGTATGTGTGCCTGAACATACACTCCCCCCCCGAACCAAGGTCGCCTTGGTTAGCCCTGATTATTATTACTAAGAGGAAGTCGACCAAGTTTAGAGACCGGCCTTATAAGCCTACCGTTTTTGGTCCGAAGTTCTACCACTCGTACAATTTTATCTTTACCGGGTAACAGCTTAACTACACGACCGCGTTTCCATTCTAATGGTGGGTAGTTATCTTCCTTAATAAGGACTAAGTCATCGAGCCTAATAGGGTCTGTCGTGTCAGTCCATTTATGTCTCAACTGAAGTGTATGAAGGTATTCATCGCGCCATCGACACCAGAAGTGTTGTGAAAGACGTTGAAGCAATTGGAAACGGTTTAACCGACTGATATGAACATGTTCAAAATCGTACTCCGGCAGAGTCACCAAAGGTTGGCCAATCAAGAAGTGGCCTGGCGTTAAAATCTCCAAGTCATTTGGGTCTGAGCTAAGTTGAGTCAATGGTCGGGAATTCATAACGGCTTCAACCCGAGTAAAGAATGTGGTAAGTTGTTCAAAAGATAACTTTTGCTCTCCGAGAACTCTGCGCATGAGCGATTTTGCAGATTTGATGGCAGATTCAAAAATCCCTCCCATGTTAGGGGCGCTAGGCGGATTAAACAACCACGTGACGTTGGATTTTGCCAAGTCCCGACTAATCTCATAGTTATGATCTCGCAAATACACGTATAAGTCCTTTAAGTATTTATCCGTTCCAGTATAGTTTGTGCCACAATCGGATCGCACAAGGGCAGGCAAGCCACGTCTCGAGACAAATCTAGTGAACGCATCAACAAAGGCTTGAACTGTAAGTCCTGTTACTACTTCTAGATGTACCGCTTTTACAGTTAGGCAAACGAAAATGCAAAGGTAACATTTTTCGACACGAGCATTTCTCAAGGAACTTGTTTTTATGTAAAAGGGTCCTGCGAAATCGGTACCTACGCCTTGAAACGGTCGCATTGATCTAACGCGGTCTGGCGGAAGGTCGGCCATCAAAGGTTGTGCGAGCCGAGGTCGCGCACGGTAACACTGTATACATTTGAATGAAACACTTCTAGTTACCCGTCTTACTGACAAGATCCAGTAGCTGCGTGATAATATTGCTGCCAGAGTATTCGCACCAACGTGACAATGTCTGTAATGGTAGTATTCAACTAGTCTTTGAGTAAATACACCCTTCCCCGGGAGCAATATAGGGTGTTTCGCGTCATAGGGTAAATTGGAATGGCAAAGTCTTCCACCGACTCTAACCAATCCACTACTATCGAGAAACAAATTTAATTTCTTTAGATGTGACGTAACTTTGGAATTTGATTTGAGAGAATGTATCTCGTCTTTGAAAGCATCATTTTGAACCAATTTAATAAGCTTTGTAAGTGCATTCCTACGTTCAATAACTGACAAATAGTTACTAGTATTTTTAGAATGTTTATTGCGAATATTTTTAATAAACCGCAGCATAAAGCCAGTGACATTAATTATTTTGTCGAAAGAGCTATATCGCTCAAAAAGATCCAAATTATTCTCGTGTGTTGTTATGGTATGCGTACATAATTTTAATTTCACACCCGGCAAATTGTCAGGTAAGTTGAGTATTTTATTCGGCCAAGTATCAGGCGAGTGGTATAGCCACTCTGGTCTCCACCACAGTGAGTTGTGCAGCAGTTCTGTAGCTGAAGAGCCACGCGAAGCGGCGTCTGCACAGTTTTGATCCGTTTGTATATGACGCCATGTTATGGGGACATCCGATGATATTATTTTTGTAACGCGATTTCCTTCATAAACCTGTAATTTATGTGGCTGTGTTCGAATCCACGCCAATACTATGGTACTGTCGCACCACCCGAAAACATTATCAACTTGAATACCTATTTCGTTAATGAGAGTCTCATAAACATGTTTTATAATAGATACCAATAAAACTGCTCCGTTAAGTTCCGATTGAGGAATTGTTACCTTCTTTTTAAGTGGAGATACGCGTGATTTCGCTAATAAAAGACTAACCGATATATTTTGATTCTCGCTCACTGTACGCAAATATACCATCGCGCCATGTCCCGACGATGACCCGTCACAAAACCCGTGTAGTGAGTAGCTATGATTACGGCTTTCCACCGACCGCAGGCGACGTGGGATTTTGAGCTGAGTTAAATTAGGTAAATCCGAGAGAAGATCAAACCACTTTCGCACGAGATCTTCAGGTGCGGGGGCATCCCATTCGACCGTATTCCCGCTATCCCCGGTACTAAGTAACTCCTGTAATATAAGTTTGGCACGAAATATAACCGGGCTTATCCATCCGAGTGGATCAAACAATTTAGCCGTTGAAGACAATATGGTACGCCGCGTAACCTGCTTTTCAGTAGGAACATTGACTTTATAAGTAAAACAATCAGATTTCGGGTCCCACTGAATACCTAATACTTTTATACATCCAAAGTCATCCTCCTTGTCAAAGTTACTTGGTGTCTCACAATGATCCAAGGGTAAGTCCTTTAATAAATTTGGGTCATTAGCCGACCATTTCCGAAGCTCGTAATTCGCAGTAGACATTAATGCAATAAGCTCATCACGGACGCTTATCGCCTCTTCAATTGTGTCTCCACCGCCATTAAGGTCATCAACGAAACTATTATGTCTTAAAATTTTAGCCGCCCTAGGATAAACCGAGCCCTCCTCATCCGCCAACTGCAACAAACATCGGATTGCAACGAATGGACTCGACTTAAGCCCGTAAGTATTCGTGGTGAGACAATATACCCCCACAGGATCTGTACTACGTTCACGCCACAGTATCAACTGATATTTTCTATCATCAGGGTGGATCCATGTCTGTCTGAACATCATTCTAATATCCGAGGTAAAAACAAATTTAGGGTATCTAAAATTTAGAATTATTTTTGTTATGTCGTTTTGCAATTTTTCTCCCGCATACAAGCAATCATTGAGGGCTATACCGTTTGATGTTTTCCCACTACCGTCGAATACAACCCGTATTTTAGCGACATCACCCGAAACCTTGAATACGCCGTGGTGCGCTAGAAAATAATGCTCATCCGAATAATTGCGAAAATTCGACTTCTCCATATGCCCGAGTTGTAAATACTCATTCATAAACCTAACGTATTTGTCTTGAAAATCTTGATCAATTCCAAATCGACGTTCTAAAGCCTGAAACCGCCGATAGGCCATCTGCCTAGAATCACCCAACCGAGAATGAGTAGGTATAAGCGGTAATCGTACTGTGTACTTTCCGTCCGAACCACGTGTCGTTGTTTCATTAAACAGCTGTTCACATTCTACATTTAATGGATCCATAATTTTTACCGTAGGTGGCTCTTCCGTGGCCCAAAACCGTTCTACCGCTTCCACCAGAGTAATACCCGAAGACACTGACAATGATTTAGGTATACCCGCAACCGCCGAATTATTATGCGAAACCGAAACCGAAGAAATAACATCAAGGACCGAAACCGCCGAATTTCTACCGAAACCCGAAACCGCCGAATTATTTTCCGAAACTGAAACCGCCGAATTAATATCAAAAACCGAAACTGACGATCTTTTATCTAAAACCGTAACCGACGAGTTATTATCAAACACCGAAATAATATTTTTGGCCGGACCGAACACAGCATAATCA
The DNA here is from genome assembly GCA_949315895.1 of Anania crocealis. Taxonomy (NCBI): domain Eukaryota; kingdom Metazoa; phylum Arthropoda; class Insecta; order Lepidoptera; family Crambidae; genus Anania; species Anania crocealis. The sequence continues at coordinate 9,349,143 of OX438871.1, forward strand.
AAAATAGTTTCCAAAGCATACGGACCCCCCGGTTGCAATGTCAATTTTCCGCCGTTTACAACTTCACCCAAAATATCGCACCCAAATATAATATCTATTTTGTTTAAATGAGAAAACTCTGAATCCGTCAATTTTCCTTTACAGTTATTTCCAATCATATAAGTTGTAGGTATTTTCATCACAACCGCCGAACAAGACAACTCCTCAATATTTTCCTTAGGCTTAAAATTTAAAACCACTATCTGATCGCTAAGTTTATTATTTCCGCCGACACCGGAAATAGAAATAGAACAACCATGTCGCTTCAAAGACAATGCACTAGCAAATTCACTACGGATTATTGTTATTTGAGATCCAAAATCTAATAAAACACGAGCTGGTACATAATTTCCGCAAGCTGACTTTACATAAACAATAACCGTAGGTAATAATACATTATCAGCCAATTTAGGTTCCGATAAAACGCCATGATTACTTGCTAATTGCTATTGTTGTGAAGAATTTTGCTCACAGTGCGTTGCACAGCGTTGTACATCACACGAATCGGATCGGCCCACGTCCCGAATGCATGGCTCGACCATCTCGCACACAGGCGATGAAGGGATGTTATTCTGAAAACGTTCGATCGGGCACGACCTATTAAAGTCATCCGAGTGTTCATGAATAGAAAAGTTGTTCTCATAAGTACCTACTGACACATGACGCAAATTCCTGTCTAGTTCCTTATTTTTATTAAATGTATTACCGTTATTATTCGAAGCACAAATTAATTTGTGGTGACCCGAGTTACCGCAGTAGGAACACGCCACATTACGAGTACACGAAGCCGCTGTATGATCACCGAAACATCGGAAGCAATATCCCCTTGATCTAATCCAGGCACGTCTTTCATCACGAGCTATGTTAGAGAATTTGTAACAATCAAATATTTTATGATTCGAGTTAGTGCAAAATAGACACCCACCGATTTGTTTACGTTGTCCTAAGTTAAAACTTGTCTTACGAAGTCGGTCATTATTATTAGAATAGTTAGTATTTTTTACGGATTCCGTATATGTGGCTGTATCGATAAAATGACACTCATTTTCAATAAATGAAATAAAAGTTTTAAATTCGGGCAACGTATTTCGTAAGCCGCCATGCAATTGTTCGAAACGAGTCTTTATATCCGATGGCAACTTTGATAGGACAATGAAAAGGAGCACATAGTCCTCAACCGATAAACCTAGATTTTTCAGAGACCTAGTACATTCGAGTACAGGATTTAATATATCTATGCGAAGGCTTCGTGTATTTGACAAGACAGGCAAATTTATCAGTCGTCCAAGATATCGATCGATCAACATTCTTTTGTTGTCATACCTACTTTTTAAGATTTCTAAAGCAGTGTCCAAAGACTCATCCGTCATAGTTAAATGTTGCAAAAGAGTACGTGGTTCTTTATGCACATGAGTAAACAAATAATGATATTTTTCAGTTTTCGAAAGATCTTTTCTAGTTAATACCAAAGAGTTATACATGCTGATAAAACTATACCACTCGAAAGTATCGCCATCAAAGTTATGTAAATCTAGTGTTGGCAATTTAGAATAAACGGCGCTTTCTGTAGTTACATGGGAACCATCACTTTTAGGAAATTTTAAAGAGATTGCCTCAAGCTCATTGTAATAGATATTAGCCATTTTGAAATGTTCGTCGTACCGCCCAATGCTTATCTCGTCAGTCAGTAAATTTAACAGTTTCTCATAAGAATCCGATAAGACTTGAAAATGTTCATCTAACTTGCGAATACGAGCCGAAAGTACCCCTGACGAGTATTCATTTGATTTGATCATATCAGCCGTATGTGAAAACCACTCAAATTGAATTTTAAATTTTACTTCTAAACTTTTTGCCGCCATCTTGACTATGTTACAACAACGCTTCGCAAAAGTACCTACAACTGCGAAAAATAATAACCAAACCGAAATCCGGCTCGAAGGACCAGAAATTTATGTTCAATACTTCCTTCGATAGCCTAAACCCAGGCACAACATACAATGCAATATCGGAGTAGCAACAAGAGACGGTTAGGTACCTGGGAATCCCGTGAGTGTTCCACCAAGGCTGACGAGACTTCAAGATTCGGGCGACGCAATCCAACGATGAAGATGTCCGCTTCACAAGTTCACACCGTTTCAACACAAACCACAAAACCTTCAGCTTGCTAATTATCCGGATAATTAGCACATATACACCAAAGTTTATTTAAGTAAAAACGCCGGCCGGCCGATTCCCGAGAGAGACTGATGGTTTCCCCTTGCGCCCGCTCCTGACGAGGCGCTGTCGTCGCAGGCGTCCTTGATTCGCGCGTGTTGATGATGTTCGCGCGCGTAATTTTAAATCTTGGCGGGTACCAACTTTGCCGCAGGCTTTGACCGCCCCGCTCCGCTGTACAACCGACAAAACAAAAGTATGTGTGCCTGAACAGTATTACCTTAGCAAAGTACCTCTAGTATTTAATGAATCACAGTAAATTTTCATTTAGTTGTTTATAAAGCCGAATTTGTCGCTAACGTCAAAAGCGACCGCTTTTAGCAATAATGTACAATACGAAAGAATGCCAGAATGAAAAGCAGTTAATAACAGTTATTCAATAAATACCAGAGGTAATTTGCTAAGGTAATACTGTTCTAGTTTTATGAGAATTGATTTTGTTAAGAAGTAATAAAATTAAGTCAATTGGGGCAGCACTTAGCTTTAGTGTAGTCCCCTTAAAACGAATGTTTGTATAGATATTTATTATGCCATGACTCATGCCATGACTTAAATTATGTAAAAGTGACAAAGAGGTTCGTAAATACGGACAGCGGCGTAGTAGGGCTTCTGATAGTCGGAAAGGTGGCAACCCTACTGTCGTTGCCTATCTCAGTTCGTTGACTGCATCAGCTATACAATTTTAGTTAGATAACACGATTTTACTTTGCTTCGACAAAGACTTTAGTTAGAGCATCGTGATTGTCTTTGCATTTCTGTTAGAAATGATTTGTCTTTGATCCTTATCAAACTCTAGAGTAAATAGTAATGACGTCGAAAGATTGTGACAAATCTGTGCATGTGAATAAAATAAATAAGTAAAATAAATTTTAAGTAGGTATCTGACTGTGATTAAAAATAATAAAAACAATAAGTAAAATAGTAGGTAATTTATACGATGCCATGCAAGATTACTGTCATAAAGACAAAATAAAGTTCTAATTTAAAAATTAGAACTAGTATAGATAGGTAAACAGTCCTATACAAATATGACATTTTAAATATCAGCAATCGAATCTACGTAGCATTCATACCTGCCTTAATGGAAAATCAACCTTACGATCACGACGTAAAGTTGAATGCTACTAAGTTGAAAGAGCACCCAAATATTCTAGTGGGCACTCATTTAGTAAGGACGTTTTTGTCCTTTACCTACTGTGGAAATGAGCAACTACATTTCGAACCACCGCCAATTAAAAATCTTAATGTACCTACTAGTGAAGGGCCGACTATAGTATTTGCCGACTAGCCGACTAACTGACTAATCGGTTTTGAAATTGCCGACTAATCAGCAATGCCGATCATTCAAATACTACTTACTTGTCGCAGGTGCCATTCTTACCTTCAATTCTGGCGGGAAGCGAATTACAAAAACTCAAAGTTTACCTAAAAGTTTAACGGTGTAGTGGTCTGTTCAGGACTTTTTCAAGAGATATAGTATTACAATATAAAAGATGATTGTGTTAGGCAACCAACCTTTACTTTATTTATCTGAAGTTCAAAACATTGGTTTTATCAATTCTATAAAGAAGTCCATACCAAAATACGTTTTACCTAGTAGAAAGTAGTAGGTACGAATATTTTCGACAGAAAATAAAACTCCCATCATTTGCGACGAAAATAAAGCTCAAATACGAAAAAAAGTGCTCAGTACTGCTGCATTATCTGTAACTACAGATTTTTGAAAAAACCAAACCACATGTTTGTTATGCGCCGATTATAATCGGCATATTTTTCCGAATTTTCACCGAATAGTCATCGGCTACAAACGATGCCGAATAGTCGGCTTTCCCGACTAGTCGGCCCATCTCTAGACTCTCTAGTACCTACTCCAATTCGGTGGATTATTTCACTTTTCATAGGTTACATTTTTAAAAGGAAAGTTCTTGTTTCTGGCTAAGTTTTTACATTTTACTTCAGTAGATAATTAAAACACAAAATGAGACTTAGTTTTGCAATTTAGCATCAAAAACAATGAAAAACAATAGCATGTTCTTTTAAAATAGCCTTTTTGACCTACATAATAAACGTAAAACTTGCAACAACTTAAAGCTTTTTCAAGTTATAATAGTGAAACTTTTTAAAAGTACACTTTCAATGAATGGATTTTTTCTCGTATTCCATTTCGTAGCTGACCTCAGCCATTGACGTCTCCAGCCACACGTCCGACACTTGTATAGAGTTACATACAATTAACTAACGACCACACACTTCAAGAAGAATTATGATAATACGAAATAAGCTACAAATTTTGAGTGGATGAGTTCTTGCTTGGAACCGATTCGAACTTAGTGGGTAATTTCACACTCTTCATCATATTATAAGTGAGTACTACTAAGTAAAAAATGTAACACAGCAGCTACGGGGATTCAATCGCAGACATTTAAAGTGTCAGTAGGGAAATGAGACTTTGTATCTACGTAGGTAGTTATTATACAGGATGTCCAGTAAGTACCCTGACAAACTTAAGGAGAAGCAAGGTGTAAGGGTCATCATCATACAAAGAAAAATGACCTCTGTAAAAGTTGTGGATAAGCGGTAAGTATCTCGAAAACTATGACACTTTAACAAAAGTCTTTTTTTTTTGTAAGAAAGCTGACCCTTACGTCTTTATTCACCTTAAGTTTGTCGTGGTACTTACTGGACACCCTGTATAATTAGTAAAATCTGTTTTATTTCTGGTAATAGGCCCTAGGAGGCGCTTTTACACTATTGATTGAAATATATCTAAATATGTACATGCTAACAATATGCACTTTCTTAAGGAATGGACCTTCGTGTCTTCCAAACAATCCAATAACGACCAATTGTCGGTTGTCCTTGTCAATTGATACCCTGACGTGACAATTGTCTTCAACTCGCAAATGAAGGTACTTTAGTCATTTATCAAAAGTAATACCTCAATAAACTACGATATAATTTATGTACAAGTATATAATAATCCCCCTTCTTACATAAAACCATGTTGTAATACAAAGTACCTACCAAAGAAAATCACTCAGTGTTCTTAACAGGGCTGTAAGTACATAGTAGGTATTATAAATGTATAATATGTATTACATGAACTCCTTGTACTAATTTTGAACACTACACTGATGGTTTTAATTTATACATACTATTATATCATTATTATGATCCCTCCGAAATAGTTGCAACCACTTTCAGCACACTAAGACTTTCTTTTGAACGCTTACAAGTTTTTCGAAGTTTTTATAAAATTATTACATTTGCTAGTGCTATCATTTCTTTGTGCTGGTACCACACGACACCATATGAACTGTATTGTAGTGTGGTACCAACCCGTTGTTTTTCAGTCATAGAGTCCTGATGTAATAGTAAATTTCCGGATGTGTTTCGTCTACTTTAGCTCAAAAATAATGACAATAAGTTGTTATGTGATATGATAGACCCCTTTGGTAAGCTAAACTGTCTTGAGAAATACGCTGGTTTCTATGACAATTAGTTACATGTACCTGTAACAATATCTAACAAAACAAGTTGGACAAGTTTGATTTTGGCAACAGAACAGCAAAAGCTTAACTAGCGAGATTCAATCGCCCACTACCAATTTACGAAACCCAATTTTGCAATTGTACTGATTGCCCGAGTAGTTGATTGATCATCTCATTCTTAAACTTGTTTCACAGTCAATTTTAATTTATGTAATTAAATGTAATGTCGAAATAAAAAAAAATATGCACAGTTCCATACAAAAATGACAATTCCAGCAGTCCAAGGTTAAATAAAAGCAACTATTTATGTAATTTGTCATGCCCCTTATGCAGGTTTTACCCTACATGCACTTGAAGTTAGATGCCACTTAGTTGAAGGGCAACCAAACTCATGTGATGAAGACGTTGTTCTGCCACTGATATATCTAGTTTTAATTTTCAATATCGATCATTGAATATCGATCATGTGGTGCCGACCTGAAAGATTGTAGCAGCTCTGCTCCTCCTATGGGTTTGGTATGAGGCGACTAAAGAAGTACTCTTAAGAGAAGGCAGACCAAACATCTTCACACACCTCATTATCTTGCTATGTCTAACTGTGGATTGATGTGGGCATCTGCCCACAGTTAAATTATCCTCGAGTCTGTGGGTCAGTGGTTATTATGATAATTTAACTTCTGTAAGTATCTGTTGGACGGTTAAAAGCGTGTTTCAGACAGATAGGTAAACACGCGAAGACGCTACCGATCGTGCATAAGTGTGACGGATACTGAACGCTATTTTTTTAATAAAAGCTATTTTTTATCTTACTGTTAGGCTTTCCTTGTGGGCCTATTCCACGGTAAAGATTTCTGGTTATGTCATCATTACTAACCTAGTCTTATGACTTAACGCGGATCTCCACGCTGATCAATCAACAAAGCGAACTTAAGTTTCACTGCTATAAATCAAATGCTTTATACTAAACTACGATGGAAATGTTTGTTAACTAAATTACATTTTCTGCCAATCTTCACAGTTTTATTCTTCACACCTTTCAAGAAATTATTTTCGGCCCATGCGAAATATAAAGTCTGTGTTTCTAGACGGACATTATTTTCTATTAAACTATTATGAACGAGTCAAATCTCTCTACGCTGATTTCAAGGTTATTTCAAATCATCTAGAGGTGTAACGAGTTTGGTTCAAAAATCTATGCTCGAGCTCTGGGGTATTTGCTTCGTACAAAATGTAGTTAGGTACAAATTAAAGTAAAATTTTTCAGTAGCAGCAACTGTAGAACTTAAAAGTTTATACCTATTTGAATGATTTCATTTATACCTATCAACCTTATATCTGCACCATGTTGAGCCATCCTAAAATAGAATTGCAGCACCTCTTCTTTTCCTATGGGTATCATAAGAAACGTACATTAGGTAGTACTTCCTGAAGAAGAAAGTCGTTTTTTCTTAATGATAAGAAAAAAAACTTCAAATTTGTGGATTATTTTGTAGGTTAGAATAGTTAGTTAGTTTCCCTAAATTAAAAGATAATTTTGCAGTTTTGACCCGAAGTTTTAAACACTTGACACGTCTTGGTAACAGGAAAGACATTGAATTTAATTTGAAAGTATATTGAAAACTACCGCTCGAATTATTTTCGTCAGTTAAGTTCCTATCCAACATAGGCTTAGCGTTATTAATTTATGGAGCTAACTGTATCCATAGTTTATTTAGTGTTGCCATGGTTTGTGGACTTCATTCAGGGTATGACGGAGACATAAGCAGTTAATAGTTTCTATATGAAATAAGTATGTTTTTTAGATTGTGTATGGGGTTTATCAAATCTAATGAAATGATTAGGCTTTTCAAATGCATTCAAAAGGTTAGTTGTCCATTGGTGCAAAAGTGCATTATGGCATTGCTGATAGTCGAAAGAACGGTGCGACTGCTAGCTGCCAATAAATACCTACCTACGTACGGACTGTGAGAACTTAAGTTGGTAATATCAGGAACGGTTGTAAAAAGTTAGTGCTCCTTTTGGGTTACGTTTCGACTCACAGAATCACTTTCCAATGCATTACGAGAATTTATTTGAAACAGGATCAGCTTGCTAAGTACCAATAAGTTTAATTAAAGCAATCATTGATATTTAAATGCTTATATAGTAGGTACACCACTTTTTAACAAATAATTGAACTGACGAAAAGTAAGCAATAAGAAACTCAAGATCTAGGTAAATAGTGAGTGCGATCCAAAGCTTCATCAACCCATAACAAAGTAAAAGTAGGTAATCTAAAAAAATTTAAGTTCGAGTCGGACTCGCGCACGAAGGGTTCCGTGCTATAAAGTACGATTGACTAGATAAACAGCAGTAGGCACGTAAATTTTGTTAATGTAGTGCCTACCTGTTGCCATTTATTGATATCGAGCAAAAATAGGCAATAAATGGTGTTTTTTGTAAGGGAGCCCTCCTTAAATATTCATTCATTAGGTACTTATTAAAGTTAAAATACTACTGAGTATTTTGTGTATATTTCAAGTGCCTACCTGTTGCCATTATTGATATCAAGCAAAAAGGGTAAAAAATCGCGTTTGTTGCACCCCCCTTAAATATTTATTTTATTTTGTTTTTAGTATTTGTTGTTATTGCGGCAACAGAAATACATAGTTTGTGAAAATTTCAACTGTCTAGCTTTAGCGGCTCTTGAGATACAGCCTGGTGACAGACAGACGAACAGACGGACAGACAGCGAAGTCTTAGTAATATTAGGGTCCCGTTTTTACCTTTGAGTACGGAACCTTAAAAATCCTCTTGTCATATTTGTATCGGTAGAGGCAAATAAGAGAATGCTGCCCGAAGAACATAAACGCCATTTGGCTACGATCATCAAATTAAGGGCAAAAACCTCTCCGAAAGTTGAGAAATATGGTTAACATTCTTCAAAATTAAATAAAATATGTTTTCTCTAATATTTACCGACGATAAGCCTCCAATTATGATTCGATACCGAACTTATCAAGCACCCGATGACGACGAACTGTCTGATGCAGTGGTATGGTGATTCGCCTTCTACGCAAGGATTCCCTTTCTTATAACTGCTAGTTCCAATTACTTTTCTGAATTGGCTTGGGTCTGAAAGGGCCTTTCAGTCCATAATGTCAAATTCCCATAATGTCAAGCGGTTTCAAAATGTCAAGTTCCCGGAAAGTCAAGTTCCCAAAATGTCAAGTTCCCAAAAAGGGGTGATAGTCTAGCTTTGGAAAGTACGTCAAGACGTTCGTCCCGCTTTCTGTCACAAGATGGAAGTATCGTATAAATTAAGTCACGTCCGAACTAAAGCTTGTACTAGTCGGCTTGGAAAACTCTTGCACCAGATTTCAACCTGGAAGTATAATCACACCATAAAAAGAACCGTTTCAAAATTAGTGGTGGTATTTTTTTATTGTATAGGCCCAACAGAGAGCTTATTGTGAGCTGATGATGTGGCTCACGATACTGTCATTGGATCGTACAAACACCAAACAGAATTAACGCATAACGCTTTAGTAAATGGCGTAGCTAAAATCAATATTGGACCGAGTCGCTTCAATTGATAGATCTCTGAACAGAGACCAATTTGTTCTCTCATTAAGTGGTGCTAAACGAACACTGGGTCGATGACCTGGGCTAAAGCTTGGAGACGAGGGCTTTGAACAACTAACTAACGACTTAGTGTCTTCGAAGTACCTTACCTACTAAATGTGATTGTTCCAGTAGTAGACTAGCATGCTCATTTGATGATTCTAAAAAAAAAAATTGGGAACGACTAAGTAACAAGACAAAAAGATGTTAAGAGAAAAGAGTAAAACTTTGGCCTATTTCGTTGTTTCGAGGGCTGATTATCCGAATGTCTTTCCGATTGATTTATTCACGAAGCGATGGCATCGATGAGACAACTGTTGCTAATGACGACCGTTCGATCAATAGAGTTTCAGTCTTTTACTCTATTGATCGTATCATCTCCGTATACGTTTCCGATTATAAATCGATAGAAAATTAGTAGACCTTGAAATTAAAAAATAGGCAGGTAATTAGTATCTACCTAGTTCAGTTTAACTTTAATGGTTTAAAAAGCCAATGTACCAATGTTAAAACATACTTTAATTGGAAACTTTCAAATGTAAAGAGACAAGCTCGCCTTCTTTTCACCATAAAAGTGCAATCATAAAATTTTCGAAAACATCCTCGAAAAAACGGATGAAAACTTCACGTACTAACGTCTGTTTACTTATACGTATTTGATTCGTATTCGAAACGATTGTGCAACACCAGATTTCGCTGGTAGAGTTTCTTTTTTAATGCAGCTACTTTTAATCCGTCAAAAAACGACTGCAAACAACAATTTACGAATCAAACACATGGTCTACCGATTACGAACTGTAAATGTATGATTTTATTGTAAAATGGTGGTGGTCAAAACGTATTGAAAACTTGTGTGTATCAGGTACGAACAAGTGCGCAAACACCCTAACTTCATACGGTTTGTAAGTTAAATATTTCTTATCATGATATCTAATTATTCATCTCAAAACTTGTCTCACATTTTGCGTTTGCATATATATTTAGCAATAATCTCTTAAACTACCTACACTAATTGTGCTTATCTTAAAGCATGAGGCTTCAGAGCGTGTCAAAATTATCCTAAAACATTGGTCATATTTCGTCAGACAAAGGACCCGTGGGTGTGTGTGGGCAGATTTTGATTCAGATTTTAGTTCAAAACAGACGTTAGTTTAACTGTTAGATATAGACATAGTTGTGTATGGATTGAAATAATATCTCTTTAAACCTTAAAGTTGGTCACCTAACTTTTACGTAATGTTAATTAAAAAATAGTTTTGAACTTAGAATATATTACTCATTTCGGCCATGATATTTTAGGATATATATAATTATTACACTGTCGATGAAAATCGTCAAATATTAAACATATTTCATAAATTTTATAACTCAAAGCGACATAGTGAAAGTTCTAAGCAGGAAAGCTCCCATAAAAATTTGTTAATTAGTAATAATTGGTGGTTTTTTCAGTAACATAGGCATGTTTGAAGGTATAGCAATAGAAAGGACGTTTTGAATCTTGATCTCAAGTCGGGTATAATCTAATATAGGTACTCGTAAGTCTAATATAATCGGGACCGCGGATGGAGTCGCATGTGAAGCGCCAGTCAATTTTACTAACAAAGGCGTATAATGTGAATAATATTTTATCAACTAGGTGATAGAAATGAAATTCAAAACTGTAGTCACATTAAATCACAGTAAATCGTTAGTTTAAATTCCAACCACTATTCGCGCGCAGACATTTTCTCTATTCACTGTATTCAGATGTTTACAAAATTGTATTTAAATGAGTCCCAGTTTAGAGCCGTAAATCTGTCCCGTTATTATGCAGGAAAGTTGGATAGAATAGGCAAAGGGAATATTCGCTCAAAGCTCCCCTAACCATATCTTTGTTATAGGATGTTGTGTAATTCTTTATTAGATCACTAACTTTTCGCCCGCGTGCGGAAACTTGTGCCCAATGATATCCCACCGATACCAAATACTTAATGTTACTTCAAAATTTCCAAGAATATGTGTAACAAACTTGCAGTCACATTTTTAATTAAGTAAGTATTGTTCGTCCTGGCTTTTGCACGGGTTTACCAATAATGCAAGCAAATTATCTGCTTTTGACCTGCATTTACCATTTAGGTACTTACATGATACTTTTCTTGTGGACATATTATTAATTACCAGGGTCCCGCCCGGTGAAGCTGTAACGGCCGTCTGCCACAGTCCTTTAAAAAATTTAAAAAAAAAAAGCATATTATTATCTGAAACATTTTTTTTTTTCAATTCAATTTTTAATTACCTATTGCCTTGCACACAAACCTTCTCCTGCTTAAATTATCAAAATCGTTATAATCATTCTGAAGTGATGCGCGTAATGCATTTCATAGATTGATTTTTATTAATGCAGATGTTTTGTTTAATTCTATTGAATTTGTAAAATGCACGGACGAGTAAAAAAGTATTTTACTCGTCTGTCGTAAAATGGTGGCCGAATGATATTTTTCTTATTTTCATTGCTCATCAACATATCTCAGCCAAACGACGCCTTCAGCTGGACATAGGCCTCCTCTAAGGATCTCCATAGCGCATGATGCAGAGTGAGTCCACGGTGGCATATACATTTCATAAATAAAATTCTTAAAAGCTTTCATGGCTTTAACTGTTCTTGAGAAGTCTAGAACAAAAAACCTTTTGTAGAAATAAAAACTTGTTCCTCCTTTGTCGAAGTCCTACACAATGTGAACTTGGAAGTTGGACAAGATCCTAGATGCTGCAACTTTATTTTTTTATGCCACTTTATGTTCGAAGTAGGTACTCGTATTATGATTTTTATTTTATAGGATTTCCATAAGTTTTGGCCATAAGTCTAAGCACATTACAGACTATGTTAAATAAGCTTTTTATCTGAAGACGTCCGTGACACCAAGGTGTCGCCTGCTCCGAGGTCCCGGGCTCAAATAGCGGTTGGGTCAATGAATAAAAAAAAGTGTTTTCTATATTTTCTTCGCTGTTGCTGATTTACACAAAAAAATACTTTAAATAGGTACATGCTGTAAGTATCTAAAACTAGCTGGGCCCTGCGGTTTCACCCGAGTTAAGTTAATTTGCGGAAATAACCTACAGCACCCTCTATCTACATCTTCATACCGCCCATCATTAATGTTGCGCAAGATTATTTTGTTGCGAAGTTATTCTAAAGCTATGATAACTCCTAAAATATTTATTAAAAACCAAACGTTATAAAAGACAATTTTGTTCAAAATTAAATACTTGTGATGATATGGATTAATCTTCATATTCAAATAACTTTTTTTGTCTATCTGTGTTGAGAATAATATCAAAATAATGACGTAGTTACTTTGTTATTATCCAAAAGACGGCTTAAGTCCGATATCTTCGTAACTGTAGTTTCCAGTCGATAAAGTTTCAATATCAAAAGCTCACTTATTCCTGCAACTTTCTTAGTTTCGATAAGTGTTGAACCTCGCTCAGGTGTTTACGTAAAGCTTGGCGAGCAATAGTTGCAAATGTACAGGCGTACAGTCACGGCAAACCGATATAATTACAAGGGTATCTTAAACCGTTGGAGTAAGGTCTGAAATGTAATGCCTTCTCGTCGAAGCACAACGCCCTGCGCGACCGGTTCCCACGCTCTATGCCCATATCCCGTCCAGACCGCTAGGACAACCCGTTCTAATACATGCAGCAGTGTTAAGGCAGTAGCTGATCTCCGTACGAAAGTGAAGAAAATTGCGGCTTATTAGAATCATTTTTAAATATTCTAAGTGATATTACGGCTAACTAGCCGTAATGTACTTGTATGAGGTGCACTTAACCTACTTATTGATAAGAGTTAATTGTTGCGGTGTTTCTACCAAATTCAGTTAGCCTCATAAGTAGCTGAACAATTTAGTACCTACCATCATCAACACCATCAAAGTGACAAGTTTGTTTGTTAGCAGGAGATTCATGGTACTAAAGTATACAGCGACTATCGATGCTGACCATACATGTTTTTTTTTAGTTATTATTAGTTATAATATTAGCTATACAAAAACACAAATTCTACCGTTAAGTGTGTACAGACGACGGAACACCAAACGAAACACTCCGGTGCCCCTTTTCTTTGTAAATAGTGTGAATTTGCTACATACATACTATAGTCTGGCTTGCTAGCGTGTGTAGGTGTTGTACCACAGATAGGTTGTACCTACTTAAGGTACTGTTCATAGAAATATAAAAAACAGGTATTGTTATTATTTAACTGTTCATAGAAATATAAAAAACAGGTATTGTTATTACTTATACTCGTATGTTGTGTTGTGTTGCGCTGTGGCCCATTCCACCGACTCACCGTGTCACTCGATATAATCGCGCGATAATGCGAATCGGGAGAATAGGCTTCCCGTCTATTTAAATTTATTGCAATTTCTCAAAATGAAAGGCCCCGGGCGAGGGGAACGCATTCTGAAGTGAATCTCTACAAAATATTTAATCATTAATGAGACTTGAGAGATGTAGCAACTAACGATTAGTTGAAGCGAAAAAGTATTTACTAATTAAACTGTTTGTTTGTTTCAGGTACCTATCAACATATTTACCTTCATAAGAATAAGATTTGATTGCGTGGATATAACTGTAAGTTTACCTACGTATAAGATTGGTTTAACTACATTCTTATCATGAACACTTACTTTATACAAATACTTACTACTTTTAGCAGAGTTAAAAAAAAGTATACATTCAAAACCTTCGCATAAAATATTTTCATAAAGAATAACTAAAATGTTTTGTGGAGCAAGTCAAAATTACTGTCAAGTCAGTACCTACGTAGGTCATTAAGTAATATGAAATAGGTACCTACTTGCTTGTGCATTAGATTTACATTATATGTGTAAGTATTCGTATAAATCTTATAGTCGTCCCTTTATTTATAACTGTCTTAAAAACGCCTTTAGGTATCACGAATAATAATAACTTCATAATGTTATAGGTACTTACCTAATAATTATTAAATTTTAAATTGCATACTCGTAGGTATATTTTAAAGGATTTGAATGAAGTTCATACACAGGAAGTGTCAAATGACAATTCATTAACTCCCTAAAGTGTCGATGGCTCAAAATTAATTAAATCTCTTTAAAAGTACCTACGTGAAACCGTTTTCACTCGGTATCACGTTACCGAGCAGGGAATCCTTATACGACCAGATTTTATACTTTTTATGGGATCATAATTTAGGTTTGAGAAATCGATATCTATACCTATACTATGATTATTTACTCTGGATCTACTCTAAATATAATCGGTAAGTGCAGACTTTTAAGTAAAAAATAAAACTTATCTTTAGGTAGGTACTCAGTCTAAGGACGATCTTGATGAATCTGAATGCTTTTTAATAGTATTAGAGCTCTACATTATAATATAATATCTGTGGCTCTACGTTGTTGATTTTGGCAATATCATAATGATGTCAACGCCCCCGAGTGTTGCCAAACATAAAAATGCGTCGATCTGACGCACAAATAAACAAAACATTTATGTCTATGGATGGTCTCGAATATCCAACTGGTTTGGTAACATCATTCGGTCGGCCCATATTTTTAAGCAAAAATTCATCTGAAATCAGATTTACGGTAGAAAGAAGTTAATAGTGATGATATAAATGTCTTAACATGTCTGTTTAAAAAATACAAGAGTTTTTTCATCATTTTACCAACAATTATAATTGACGTCAAATGCAGACTTCTGATGAAATAAACCAAAAACGTAAACGTGTTGGTTATTTTTTTTTTGATGTTTGGAATCGTTTATACCGCGGTAACGGTCAAGCTCCTAGATTTTCCCTATTAAAAACCACCCGAATATCCCAGGGGGTTAAAAGCCCCTTGGATCTCGGGATATTTTCTATTTTATTTTTATTTTTATAAATTATGGGCTTGCTCTTGACTACATACTTAACTATACGGTTAAAAAGAAGCCTAAGATGGAGCAAGCTTATATACCCAGAGGTACTGGTTCTCCCACACACCAGCGGAACACAGAAAAACTGTTTGGCGTTGGACTCCGGTAGGGGGGTGGTAGCATCCAGGCGGCCCCTTACGAAGCCTACCACCGCAGAGGGATCTGTTAGCCGTCATCATTGGTTAGAAAACCAAAGATGCCGTTGCCCAGGGTGGACCACTAGGAGGTAGATCCCACCACACCAAAATAATAACCCAGAGTACTGCCTAGTACTAGATATTTATTTATCGAATAAAGATTTATTAATAAAAGACAACAAATATAAAGTTAAACAAACCAAAAGATTTTAGCCTTTGAATGTGCTTACGTGTTTTTTTAATATGTATAAAAGTAATGCAAGAATTTGTTTAGAACGTCACCGTGAATATTTTATAATAATTTACTTGCGTTTGCTTTTTAAATCAAAGCTTTGGTAAGTATAAAATATGCGCATTTCCAAAGTGGTACGCCTTCCAACTTTGAGTCAGTCGCGCCTTTGACACAATATTTTCAAACGAAGTTTGTCAGGGTTCATTCTTGTGAGTTAAATGTGAATCTCAAAGATTCCTCTGATGTAGCAAACTCATTTGATGTGGTGCGAAGGTGCGATATAATTTAAGCTCTGCTTTAATTGCATTTTAATGACATGTCAGTTAATTACTTTTAAATCATCGTAATCTTTATATTACAAATGCAAAAGTAACTCTGTACGCTTTCGCGCCTACACTCCTAAACCGATTTTAAAGGAATGTGCTACAAAGATAATGAACAGACAACAGCACGTCAACCTACCACACCATGCCAAATTTTTTCAATTGATATTGATCTCTATTTGTTGGACTTAAAGTTATAAATCAATTTAACTTTTTAAGAAGGTTGACCTGCCGTTGTCTGTGCCTCTGCACCAAATTTTCACTGTTGGGCACAAGTTTCCGCCCGCCCGATTTAAGGTGTAATTCACGCGGGCAGAGCCATGGCTGAAAATGTAGCACATTACATTAAAAAAAAACTCTTTTATAAAAGCAGCGTTTTGGTTTTGCAATTGTCATAGTAGTGATTTTTACTAGCAGCTACCCGCGACTTTGTTTGCATTAAATTTTTAATTTAAAACTACCCCACGGTAACTGCAGTTTTTCCTATTTTAAAAGCAGTATCTATACATATATCAGTATATTTCAGTAATATAGTTACAAGTGCCAAATTGGATCTGGATCTGTTTCACCTCTGACGTGATTAAGTAACAAACACCCATTCAATTATGATAATTATTAGTAAGATTTAGTAATGTGTGATATTAGATAGTTATATTATACGTCGGAATATATGTATATTATATTCAAGATGTTTCGTATATAAATTAATATTATTTGTATAATTTCCAATGTATGTTATTCTGTCAGTCACACACTGTTTGACCGTGCGCTACCTCGATTTAATTTAGATGATTACAAGAAAGAAGGCTTCTATTGATGATCAAGAGTAAGACATTTCTATATTCGGAACTTATTACAGTCTTCTGGGACCCTAAATACCAAACAGTTTTTAAATCAAGTAATATAATTAACAGAGCTCTTAGCACACGACCTAATAACAACGTTCGTTGGCCTCTGACCTAATACGGCAACAATGGGGACTTGAATATGAATTAAGTCATAGATTTCCTCCGGGGCACTATTATTGTAAGGTTTTATGTATTCATAACGCGATCGTACAAAGCATTTATGGTGCTAATTCTTGACGAATAAGGCGATCATTTCCCCTTTCAATTTTTTATTGTTTTTGTCTTTCCGTTTGGTGACAATGAAGGATATAAATAGACTGTATAGAAAATGTAAAATTGTTAGTATAAATAGGGTTGCATATTTGTGATATGTATGCATTTATGTAAAATTAAAAAACTTGATTTACAATCAGTGACAAAGAGGTCTTCACCAAATAATGTTCTCACCTTAAATTGTATTTACTAACCCCTATTCTTAGTCTAATTTTTATTTTGACGTGACAACGTCTTAAATTAGGTTGCGGCTGGGAGTCACTTATGAAAAAGTGTAACGCTCGGTAACGTTACGATGAGTCACCGAACGAGAGAGAGGCCCGCCGAATGCCTTGCGTCTCTCTCCCACTCAACTATGATCGGTCTGCCGCGCGCGCAGCACTAGAGAATTAGGCGCATTTTAAAATTTGTGCAATTCTTATTTTCATTCAATTCCTTGTTCCTATTGTGCAATTTAATTATATTCATATCAATAAATATTCTACCGAGAAAAAGACGTTGTCACGTAAAATCTTCGCCCGTAAAACCGACTTTACAGGCAACCATTTTTTATAAGTTATTTTATACTAACCCATGGACCTATGTAGTCTGTAATAAATAAAATTTGAATTTGAATTTGAAAAATGAGCACCCACTAAAAGTCACGTATAATATGTCTGTCATATCATAAGTACCTTTATAGGGCCCGTCACAAGACTTTATGAAAAACTGGCACAGATAGGCACAACAGAAAAAAAAACAACCGAAGTGTCTTATTTGATTTAATATGAAGGAATGGAGGTCACAAAAATAATAATATACATACATACGAGACAAACTGTTATAGTTAATGAGTGTGAAACACGCACTTATTGTGGACATGTCCCAGTTTGCTTGGTAAAATGATGGCTTTGTTATAATAAAAGGTCATAGGAATTATTTATTTGCGTGCTCAAAGCAATTATTGTATTGTCAGTGTAAATTAATGAAAATGAAATGACACGTATTACCTCCTTTTAAATAAATTTTTTTTGTCGTTTTTAATGTATGTTTTGACGACCATTTGGATCAGTGGTAGTAAACGCTGCTATTGAGCCATGGGTCGCGGGTCGCAGGCTCGATCCCCGCACAGTACAAATATTTGTGTGCATGAACATGTCTGTTTGTACTGATCTGGGTGTTTTCTATGTATTACAAGTATATATGTAAAGTTTATTGCGCGACAGCCGGCTGTCGCGATAACAATTGGTTTTAATTGTGTCTGGCCTACGACAAGCTACTTAGTAGTAGCAAGTAGCTCAGTTTAGGACTAGATGGCTCTGTGTGGCTCAGTGTGGCATGTCTGAAAAACATTTATCTATAATATTAGATATCTGAAATTAAAAGTCCCGTCGAAATCGGTCCAGAAGTATCAGAGATTAGCCGCAACAAACACACTGACAGCCAAAAATTTAAAAAAAATATTTTTTTCTTCAACTAACGTACATACTTACTCTCCTATGCATTTAGTGGAAAACTGTTAATTTGAAATTACAAAGTTTGTAATTTTTTCGTAATACGTTTCAATTTTGGTTATTTGGTTGTGTAAATGTAACTTTAATAACGATATTTACATGATGTGGTAGTGATGGTTCATTGCATAACTCAGTTGCTCTTATGTCGTGTGGGTCGGCAGTCGGCATTTGATTGTTGATAAAGCCCACATGTTTAGAAGCTGTTATTAATTAACGGGAATGGTTATAATAGCAAGTATTTTATTAAGTTATTACTGTATTTTGACTGTTGATGTATTGTGATTACGTCAGTGTTATCGTACCTTTCTAAGTTCCAAATTTCACTAGTACGAAGTCGCAGGCAACAGCTGGTATTTATTATGTTCGATAATTATGCTATCCTAAATTGGGTAAATTGTTAAAAATAAAATGTTCATAAATGGCACGAGAAGTATTGATAACGAAATGTTTATTGAATTATTTTAATATTTATTTGGTAATAACTGGAAATTCTGTTTCCTGTTAATAAATCAGTATCCACAACTAGCTTTCGCCCGCCCTCTGTGAACTTTACGTTATAACGCTTAGGCGGAAACCGGTGGATATAAAATAGCCTATGTCCTTTCTAAGGTACCAAAATTAATCAAAATCGGTTGAGTAGTTTAGGCGTGAAAGAGTAATAGACTGACCAACAAACAGAAGAGAGTTACTTTCGCGTTCATGGGGTGGTGTGATCTACCTCCTAGTGGTCCACCCTGGGCAACGGCGTCTTTGGTTTTCTAACCAATGATGACGGCTAACAGATCCCTCTGCGGTGGTAAGTGGGCTTCTTAAGAGGCCGCCTGAATGCTACCACCCTCCTGCCGGAGTCCAGCGCCAAACAGTTTTTCTGTATTTCTGCTGGTGTGTGGACCCAGTACCGCTGGGTGAGCTCTTCTTAGGCTTCTTCTTAACCGTATAGTTAAGTATGTAGTCAAGAGCCAGCCCATTATTAGCAAAAAAAAAAGGTAAGGATTTAGGCTGTATTACCTGGCTTTCGATTGTAACGCCTAAATTAGTTATGGTTTTAAATCGGTTATGCAAGTGGATCCAAATAATTAATCAAAGATTTCCGTATCGATCATAATTTTATGCATTTACAAGCTGTGAAGTTGATCTTGCCTAATACTAATTATACGGCTGACCTGTTTGCGTAATTTTAATCGTTACCTTGAACTTTTCTTATTTGAGTTAGACAATAATAGGTATTATGTACAATAGTAAACATATACCTACCTACTTTTTATGATATTTAAGCAATTTAATTGCCAGTATATTATCAGTATTTAAACTTGAAAAATTATGTCTCAGGCGGGACTCGAACCCTCATCTCCTCGCCGGGCGCGGAGCTTTACCAAGGCGCGGTTAATAACCAAGCACTGTGCACGTGCACTCATCACATGAAAATACAAGTAACTAACACTAAAGTTAATTTTTTTGAGGTTACAGGCTTAAAATTACACATTCATTGAATTGAAGAATTAAATAATGCATACTCTTGCACTTCATGTTTGTAATACCTTTTTCAATCACATCTTAATATTCTTTTCTGTAGGTTCAGACTCTGAACCTTAACAAAATAATATGAATATGAAGATAATCGCTCATCCTGTGAAGATAACTGATAAATCGTTTCTTATTCGCACATTTCTATTAAACCATCACATCCCGTCTCTAGTTGTTCTGTGCGTATAGACAATGTCTGTCGGACGTCCGGCCATCACTCATCGATTCTCCCCAGATATAGACTTAGTATGGTAATGATAAATCATATTAGCGACGGTAATGATAAAGGTCGACGAAGATTACCTACGATGTCTATTGTTCTTTTGTTTTGTCGTGTTAATGGCAAAAGTGTAGTGGTTTGGAGGCCATACTTTTGTTTATTGTCATCATCTTTAACAACTTAAATTACGTCGACTTAGTAGCTCAATTAGTTAGAGCAGTCGCCAATTAAGCACTTTTTGTCAGTTCAAGTTTTTGTGAAAAAATTTTAAGTATTGGTAATTCTATCATATTTTTCTCCTGTGGGTTTTTTTAAAATTTTTATTGTATATTTCGAGACTTTTTTCATTAGGGATAGATAGGAAAAGCTATCCCTATCGAAAAAAGGATCGATATCGGTCTATCTGATTACACGTTTTGCATGGTGGTCATTTGTATAACAAAAAACAAAACACGCGTTGAATCGAATTGAGGACCTCGTCTTTTTTTCGTCGGTTGATAAATATTTTTCTATGTTCTCTTAAAACTTTCCCAGTCATCGCGTTTAAACAAATCATATAAATAACCAGATTTGTGGTTTAATATTCCTATAAGTTCTGTTTAATTATTACTTAATTATCTCTAGAATCATTCGTACCTACGTTTACTCGTGTAATATTTAAGAATAAGTAAATATTAGAACTTTCAATCGTCAGAGTAAATTCATGAACCATAGAGGATAAGATCGTTCACGCTTTCTTAACTCTGACCTTCACTATAAATATGATAGTTAAAGAAGAGGTCAGATATTATTACATTTGGGAAATAAAAGTGTAACTCTAAAACATGAAAGCGAGCTTTGAAGTGTATGATTAGAAGTGTGTATAATAACAATAGAAAGTTCCTACAATATTTATATATTTTTCAGATTTCACAGACGACTATGTAGTGCTAATACAATTTTAGAAATAAATACGTGACAACACTGAAAACATCCCAATTTTAGATCTTAATCTTTCTCTACTTTGTCTAAAGTGTTTCCCAGCACATCCAGTAGGTATCATGCAGATTAGGAATAGATATTTGTGTAAATTGATCCAAGCTAGGAATCAAACACCTTACTGCGTTACTTTAATGTACTTGTACAGTAAACGAGTCGAAGTGTCAAGTTCATACCATTTAATGTCGATTCGCATAATTCATATTCTATATTCTGCTATATTCATTCTATATTTTGCTTTATTTATATAAACCTTAGACAATATTTCAAACTACTGATATGTTATCGGTGAACCGGTAGACATCCATTAAACTTACATAATTTCCAGTTGTAGGTAGGTAGTAAATAACTATTATCAGTTAGAGTTCAATGATTCATATTTAGTAAAATCGATCTATAATATGAATGTTAGATGCACTTGTGTTGTAACTTGTGAGATGTTGTTTAAATGTTGTTAACTGTTTTTATTAACTGACCTTATGCCGTCAGGGGCCTTTAACCCTTTGTCGTCCTATAGGTGTCGTAAGACATGGGTTAAGTAAGTAAGAGAGTGCTGCCAGGAAAAAACGGACAAAAGTGTGTTCTTTCCACCATTACTGCGACCGCCATTGTGCCTTCCAAGCATGGCGATTATGGAAAATTCCTCCTCCTAAAGAGGCTTTCGTCCACTGGATGAATAAGCTAATTATGATTTTATTTTTAAATACTAGTATAATACATTTTCTTTTGGATCTACAGTAGGTATTTAATAGGTAAAGCTCGAGGGAGATCGTATTCTCCATGCAAATTACCACGCCAGACTTGCCAGAGATATTTTCATGTTAGTTACGCAACAATTCTGCAATAAAGGAAATGAAAATATAGTTAGTATTTGCATAATACATTTTTGCGTAAATTATACAATTCGCAGAAATCCAAAACTAAAATTCTCCAGACCCAGAAAACTTACAAATTCCTCTTAAAACTTTAGCAATTGTAGAGCAAGTTTAGAGTAATTAAAACTGAAACGTTCCATCTTCGAGTTGTGCCGAGGCTCAAAAGAACACGACAATATAATGTTTGTCTCTGTGTGAACGACCCCGCGTGCGGTGAATAAATAATACTAGAGTATACTCGTGCGCATGATGTAGTGCAGTGTAAGAATTTGTTTAGCAGATTCAAGGCGCTTTAATTTTGCGGGGTTTTTACCCGGCCAAATTAAATTTTCATTATTTTGCTTAACTATTAAATTTTCGTTATGGATTTTGCTAA
This sequence comes from Anania crocealis, assembly GCA_949315895.1. Taxonomy (NCBI): domain Eukaryota; kingdom Metazoa; phylum Arthropoda; class Insecta; order Lepidoptera; family Crambidae; genus Anania; species Anania crocealis. Next base: position 9,371,712 of record OX438871.1, read on the forward strand.
ACTATTGAATTTTAATCTATAGACTTTATGATGCATTATCTTTTAAACAAGCAGATAAATATAGTTCTCGATTAAACGTACCTACAACTTTTTTTTATCGTTTGATATACATAGTACAGATTGTGTTGAGTCGCATTTAAATTTGGAAGATTCCTTCCCTACGTGTAGAAATAAAACCGGCCAAGTGCGAGTCGGTCTCGCGCACGAAGGGTTCCGTACCAAAACGGCCAAAAAAACGGGTTTGTTGTATGGGAGCCCCCCTTAAAAATTTATTTTATTTTGTTTTTAGTATTTGTTGTTATTGCGGTAACAGATATACATAATTTGTGAAAATTTCAACTGTCTAGCTATCGCGGCTCTTGAGATACAGCCTGGTGACAGAGCGACGGACAGACGTACAGACGTACAGACGGACAGACGGACAGACAGCCAAGTCTTAGTAATAGGGTCCTGTTTTTACCCTTTGGGTACGGAACCCTAAAAATGCTCTACATTTTTTGTGTCATGCCGTCACTAAAAAAAATAGTACCACGCCTTCTCTTCTTATGGCTGTCCTAAGAGGTAGCAAAAGAAGTACTGGCAGACGAAAACGGCAGCAGCGTCTTGCCTTTTTCTCCCCACTATTGATCACTGCACTGTAGTCAACAAACCGGCTGCCAAGCTTGCATTCTCCTTTCAGAGAGGCCTGCCTCCAGAAGTAAGAAATATAGACTGGTAATGATATACGCGCAATCCATCCTATCTGCAATTATGTTCAGTATGTTTAGGCGCTTCAAGAACAGTATATTCTGAAAACATCCCTGATGTCAGCAGTAGTTCATAGTACACTCGACAGCACATCAAGTTAAACAGTTGAACTGCGATAACAGCTTTTATTACGTAGGGCATAAAGGCGGTCTCAAGGTCAACATGTATAGTCTGATGTGCCGCCGTGTGTACAATTTTCGACTGCCTTTGGTGGTTCAAGGTAGTCAACATTTTTATTCAGAGATGCTCAAAGAAGATAGTTTCCAAAACATAAATACTTAGCGAATCTCCGTCACCTAACAAATCTATTGTCTCTCTTATACACTGGCACTTACCCTGACATCGACCTACCGGAGTTAAAAAAAAGCATTATTACCACGGAAATACTGTTTAAAAAGTGGAATGATTTTGCGGGAGTACAGTGTAAGAAGACATTAGTAGTCATCCCGCAAATATAAATTAATGTAAACATACTTTGTGTTACCATACCATTTAAAACTCAGTTAAAACCTAGTGAGAACCTGATAGATACTATCAACCTGTTTGCTATGTGTAACATTGAAAAGATCTCCCTAATTCGGTTCCCAACAAAAGTTAGGTAACTCGTTCGGTAAAGGTACTCAACTAGACACAAAAGAATAAAAGGTAACTTACTCGATGACAATGCTCAGATTTCATAATCTCTGTGAAGGCTTTACGGTTGGTAAGACTTTTTGCTGTCTTTAGATTTGCGTAGGTATTCTATGCGGCACTTTTTGTTAAACTTTTTTTATTGTAATCTGTGCCCGATTTAGTTATACTTAGTAAACACTTATTTTGTGATACATAATAGGTAGAAAGTGAAGTTGTTACTTTACTTTTAAAAAGCCTATAGATAATCATTCTACTGCAAGGCAGAGGCCTCCATCATTCAATTCTGTTTTACAAAATTTTTAATGTGGTAGTCCCAAACATTCGAAAATCGAATACTTGTTGCCCAACCCGGGGACCAAAGCCAGGACACCAAGACTTGGCCGAGTACTCAAACCGCTAGAGCGGATGTCAACAAGACCAATGAGGCGTCACTTAGTAAGTAATTGCTACTAAAATAGAATCCTTTTACTTCAAGTGTTTGTTATTTTAATCCGATTGTCTGATCCGACCGAGTGTACTACCCACCACGACGCATAGACACTGTTTGTCTGAATTTTGTTTCTGATTCTGTGGTTCTCAACATAGTTCTTTTTTCCCCACATGAGGGTTAAAGATCGCTGCTTTACTTCATTATCATTAGCCCATATTGATCCACAGCTGGAGTTCGAAAAGAGGTTTATGCCGTAATTGCCACGTTTGGCACGCGGGTTGGCGATCGTAGTTTGACCAATTGTAGAGAATGTGGAGTGACAGTGCTGCCCGTTTTCTGCAGGCGGTACTTTTTTACCTTACCATGCACATTTATATAACAAGAACTATTCCATTTTCGGTCAGAACCACATAACACAATCCTAAAATATGGTAGGTATTAGATAATTAGTAATTATTGACTATTGCACTATATGTAATTATTAATTAAATATTATAGTGCTAGCATAGTGCAAAGCCTTGCCATATTAGTCTTGTTTGAAAATCTTTTCAAATTAGTTTGTGCAAAACTGAAAACATATTTTTGATGGGCGTTTATGATTTGACTAGTCAGAACAAACAGTTTCTTTTAAGGCGACTAGTAGAGCTAAACGCGAGTTTTATAATGTACATAAATCTATGTCAGACTCCAAAAAACCAAGCCAAAAAAATATATGTTAGTCTTCAGGATATACTTTAGTATAATACTGTTCTCAAAACACGATACAACTAATTTGACTCGATAGAAAAAAATCACGAACATGCCTCTAAAAAAAATTTATAACTTACTTAAGTCCTAGTAAAATACACGTAATCATTATAATCTTTTGATATATTGTATAATAAACGACAAGCTCTTATAATACAGTTCCAGTTTTTTAATTGAATGTATGCATTTTCCGAAAATCGCTAATTATCTTTTTCTGGGATGGAAGTTGATGGAACGCATGCATGTGTGCGTGAGCGGCCGTGTACCGATTAGTGCAGGCTGATGCCTGATGCTAGGTGGACGTTTTGGTGGGGTTTTTATAACTCAATCTTATCATAAATTTTGTACTACTAGTATACGAGTAATATTGCAAAAGCAAGCTGTGATGTCTCACCTTGCCTCACTCAACTCAATTATTAATTAAATTCAAAGCATTTATTATTATTTAACAACGAATTTTACTTTACATACATTCTTATCATAATTATGTCCCATCCAAAGGTAAAAGTGACAATTCAATGAAATACATCTACGTAATTATGTGATATTTATTTCCTGTTATTTTGATGTTTTTGCCGTATAGTTTGAGCACCTCTGTACATGCGCAGTGGCATTTGTCACTATACCAATACGTATTGCATGATTTACACGGCTGGCTTCGGTTTTTGGAACGAGGCGATGCATTAATGAGCGCATACCACAGTCTTTCGACAAGCATCTTGAGACGGTAGACGCTGCTCGCCTACCTACTTTGCATTTGAACATTCTTTGTTATGTTTTGTACTTAAAAGTTTTTATACTCCTTGTCAAAGATATTATAAACTAGCGGCCCGTCCCGGCTTCGCACGGGTGGACGTAAGATTTTTTTATAAGGATCCCTAATCTTTTTAGCAATTAAGTATAACTTATTTCACTAAGGGTGAGTGTAGCTTTCCAATGGTGAAAGAATTTTTAAAATCCGCACAGTAGCTTTTGAGTTTATTCGTCATTACAAACCAAAGAATATTTTGTTACAAACACACACATACACACACAAAAATACAAATCTTTCCTCTTTATAATATTAGTTTAGATGTAGATTAGTAATATTCGTGGCGTCGTGTGGCGCCGGCACATTAAAATAATAGAACCAGCGTCCAGCTTTTTTCTTCCTATGGGTGTCGTAAGAGACGACTGAAGGAGTACCTCCAGAAGATTACGGCATTCTTCTTCTTTCCACTATGGTCAAAATGCTATCGCTTGACAGGAACAGGTAGAGTTTTGTCGGGCAGGTAAACAGTTTCGACAGGCGGGCTATTGATCGCACTTTGGTCTAGGGTGATAGAGTCCGCAACTGTCCATCATCTAGTTGTAGGACGTAGGTAGCTGATACGTAGACGAAGTAACCGTCCACTTTAAAAAGAAGAAAAACATATTTGTCAAACATAATTAGTAGGTAGGTACATGCACACAAAAAAAAACATTCAAATTTTGTAGTAAATAAAAAGCATTGCAATGCTTTTTATGTCACTATGTGCTGTTATGCTCTATGTTACGTAGGCACTATGTCTGAGCTTCTCGCCATGCTCTAAGTTCTGGCCACAACGCGTAGGCCTATTTAGAAAAAAAAACATAAGTATCAGTTGCATAGCAATGCTCGTTCACATAACAGTGCGCGTCTAATGTCACAACCGCCGCACAAGCTTCCGCAAATAGGCGGACGACATTTCCCTTTTTGTTTTATTTCCGACCACATAGCGCCAAGAGATTTATACGACGCCGTGGAACGCCTCCATTCCGCTCGGTCTGATCAAATGAACATTGTACTCTGGTTGGGAGCGGAGACAATGTGGTTTTAATAATTAAGGGGAGGTATAAAAGTAGATAGTATATCTACCTTTAATACCTTCCCTAATATTTTTAAAAAAGTGGCGCTTGTGTTGGTATTTTCTGATAACTCAGACATGATTATTAATAACGGATCATGAAGATCTCAGTATGTGCGTCTAGAATTTTCTAGTACCTACCTAAGTACTCTATTAGAAAAGCTTTCAAAAACACTATAGACTTTTAAACTCTCTTTCCTACTGTAACTTCATAATGTCATTCATCATAGGGGTTATATAAAAAGATAAGTCGGTTGATAAGAACGAACCAGTGCAGAGCAGTGGTCAAAGTTTTTACCGTCATCCTGCCTCATACTCTTGTTATTTTGTCATAAACACAATGAACACTTGGAACTCTTAAGGAAAGTAGATAGGTACCTAAATTGTATTATATATTTATGCATATACGTATTAATTAGGCGCCTCTAATGTTATTGTAGTAAACATTTCATTAAGGAACTGATTATGTAGTAGGCAATGATATTTAAAAAGTATAGATAGGTTATGCCCTTACAAAACTATCGAAATATCTGTGCCGCTTGCGAACAACTGCACACATGCGTAATTCTTATTTTGTCCTTGTCGTACTCGTGAAAAGAACAATTACTTTCTCTTTCATGGATTTGAAAAGACGTCACAATTGTGACGTTTTAGGGACGCATATTGAGAGTGCATGTAACATATCTATTACTTTTTAAATATCATTGGTAGTAGGTCTAATAATACGTGACAATCGAAGCATTGTGTGTTTACTAATTAGGTTATTTGATTATACATTAACTAAAGTATATTTTGTTATACAATTTATATTTTTCCTAATGTTATCACACAAACCTTACAGGTTTTTTAGGGATAATGAGTACCTAATATTTAGTTTTATTATCACGCAAAACATATTATTATGTTAGTACATACTTTAATAATTGTAAAGGAATTGTAGGATACAGTTCAAATCTGTTCCTATAAATAGTTATGAAAAAAAATAGACCCCGAATTTTCAATCGAAGAATAAAGAGCATGAGTAAGACATTGAGTAATATGAGAAGATAAAACTATAAGGACGCTTTTTGTCGGTAATCATAAATTTTGACCAGGAAGACCGATTACGATGTTTTTATCTTATTAATGGGGTATTATAGCACAAAGTTGCCTAGTTGGTTTCATTTTATTTTGAATAAATAAAATATGGTAGACAAATGGTAGGAAGATAATAGTAAACTTTCATAAGTCAAAAGAAAAAACATTTGGTTTTTTTTAAATAATAAGCATGTATTGAGCCACCAATTTTGAGTTTGGTATAGAAATCACTGTCAATGCACCAAACTTAAAATTGGTAGGTTATTTCAGTTATTTCACTTTAATAGTATTTTTTTTTTCATAATGTTCCATTGTCATTGTCAAAAAAATTACAAACCTCCTTCAAAACAACCTACATTCAGCGAATATTTATTCATGTGATTCAGCCCCGATTATCGTGTACCAGTAATCTTATAACTTCACTTTAGATGTTAACGAACTGTAATGACTGCTAAAAGCTGATAATATTCTGGTGGTGAGGTAACGTCGTTACGGAAGCAAATGTGCGGTTTGTCTAACTTAATTTGAAAATTGAACTAGCCGTGATAGAGTAAGAGTAACTACGAGTAGATACTTTGTATAGTACTCGTTGTTAATTAAATTAACTGGCTGGCCTTTTCGGCTTTGTGCGAGTTTCCAACGGACATTTTTCATGTAGATATTTCTAAAACTGTTTTTTTTACATAACTTTATAAAAAGTTGCTATCACAATATATAATTTTTGATCTTAATTAAATACAATTGTATATGTTTTTATAATTTAGTTTTTTTTAAAATACTAGATAATATTGTGCAACATGTTTATTTATTGTTCGTACAATTAATCTTCACATAGTTCATATAAAGTGTAACACAGAATGGGTTCAAATAAACAATTAAATCGCCTCATCTCAACTTTCTCACGAAGTGAACAGCTGTGTAATACAAACATTCCTATTTAAAATGGTTATCGGGTGTATGCCCATACTCATTAATAAATGTTGACAACAGCTGGGCCTGATAAGCGTAAAATGTGGTATACATTGTATGTACCATAAAATGTTATAGTTTATGTTTATGTATTTACTAGCTTTTGCCCGAGGCTTTGCTCGCATTAAATTCGGAGTAACAATAAAATTTCAGCCCCTCCTTCAAGGGGTTGGGGGCGGATTTCCAAAAAAAAATTATGCACTATTTTTTTGTTAGTCACTTATTATAGTCCGCATACTAATTTTTAGCTTTCTACCTTGAAAATTGCGGGATGCTCCATACAAACTTCCACCCCTCGTTTTAGGGAAGTGGGGAGTTAGAAAGAGACAAAAAGTAGCCTATGTCACTCTCTATCCCTTCTTCACACAGGTTTCCTTGCATAGAGACCTGTCTTCAACATTCTCCACTTAAAAAATTTCGTCAATTCGTCGCTCCGTTTTCGTCCGCCGTGAAAGACGGACAAACAAACAGACACACACTCTTTCCCATTTATAATATTAGTATGGATTATCATGACAAGTCTATCAGCCCTCAGCTTGGCCCGCGAAATAATAAAAATTTAACCTTACATCGATGACATACTGAATGTAGTAGGTTCACATTTAATACCATTTACCTCTTCCCACCTGGTCCGATGGTAGAGAGACTATCACACAGGTCTCCTTGCATAGAAGCTTTGGTCACATCTGACGAAAAAAATGTGTTAAGCACAAATATAGGCACCACTTCTTCTCTTTCTAAGAATGTCGTAAGAGCCGGGAATTTAGTCATAACTGGCGATCGCAGTTTGACCAATGGCAGAGAGCAGCAGCTGCTTACCATCTTCTTTCGGCGCTAATATAGTCGCCTCTTGCGACAGTCATAGAAACAGAAGGGGTAGTGCTATTTATATGAACACATGACACCGATACGCTGGAGATTGTAATGTTTTAGTTTTATTTTGATGTTGGTCCCATTATTTGAGCACCAGAATCGACCCTTAAAAGATTAAAATTACGTTATTCCAATTTTCCTCCCAAAATAGTCATCAATTTTGACATGGCTTAAAATGATTGTCGTTAACTACCTATTTAGTTGACTTTTTTTTTCGTAAAATACCTTTATTAATCAGTAGATTAGGTGGGGATATAATAATATGGGGATTCTAAAAATAGCTCATACGGTGATGATTCACAGGGCATAACAGGTACATCATCTCGACATAGCAGTACCGGCGCGTCTTGGTAAACTAGATGCGCGATTGGATGCGCCCGCGCCGCGGCCACGTTCCGCAATACCGTTAGCGTAACACGTAGGGCTGACAAAAGTAAAGGTCATAATACAAATAACAAAAAGTTTATTTAGCTATTAATCAATAGATAAAGAAATAAGTTATGACTTATGCAGGTATTATTGCTTACAATATTTGTAGACGTCAATCTTATACGTTAAAAATATTGGTAATTTGTATCATATTATATGTATATTATCATCTATTGTCTGTCTAAGGTTTATTATTTTAACATTTATTATCAATTATTATATCGTGTAAAAAAATGGCCATGTTTTTTTTAATTAAATTATTGTATTATCACGACACTGTCTTAAAGATATTCCAGACTGTTAAGGTAGGTACGCATGTTTTTACTTACCTACCTTAAATTTTCCCTGTCAGCATGTCACAGTCGAATATTAATTCAACGTAAGTATTTTTAATATACCTACGGCTTTTATTTGTACTATACAGTTTTCATAAATATGTATTATATACCATACACTACACATTTATTGCACAAAAACAGGTTATAGTAAAATATAAAAACATAAAATAAGTAAGGCGGTCTCATCGCTAATAGCAATCTCTACCAGACAACCATTTTTCTAAAAGTATTGTAAATACCTACAAATGCATATTTTTATTTTCAAATTTGGTACATACAAAAATCAGACTGGTGTGTAAAATACAAAAAACTTACATTTTAGGTAAAATGTAAGTGTAAAATACAAAAACATTTTTAAATATACTGAAATGAAAAATATATGTGGAACATTAAATTTACTGCTTGACAACCCTAAAGCAACGTAACTTTAATATCTGCGCATACATTACCGCGTAAACAGAGACAAGGCTATTTTAGTTTGCTCAATAGCTCTGCTTTAGGAGCTCTGAGAATTATCTTTTACAGCAGCATTTTAGATATACCTACTCGATTATATGTAGCACATGTTTAAGATGGGTGCTGTTTGAGTAAATGATAAAAATTGACAAATGTCCTATTTAATTTATGGATTTGTGATTTAAGCGATCGACGAAATGGCGCTGTGCAAATCTGTGTAATCTAAATTGTTTTTTAAACAATTTTCAAATGTAAATCGAAATATACAGGGTGTTAGGTAAATGGTATAACAAGCGAAACGAGCCTATGTCAACATAAACATATAAATACTATGGTGAAGTCAGAAAAGAGATGTCCCGTAACAGGCCCAGACATTGTACAGTTATCTAAAAAATCAAGAAAAATCTACTGACTTTAAGAAAAATACAAATAACGGTATATAACGTATAATTTAGGGGCTCAAAAATGAATACAATCTAATAAATATCCTTCTTAATTAAGCATACAAGATGGCATACAAGAAAAAGATAAACCATAAACTCTAAATGTCAGTAGCTGTCAGATTTCCTTTGTCAATATTTGACATAACCGTTCTTTTTAAGTTTTTGCCACTCGTCATAATCTCACGTGAAAAGGTAATATTATATCCCTCGCAAATTATATCCTTTAGGCATTACATAAGTTAAAACTCTTTGTTTTGTTTGTTATTAATACAACAAGCACAAGTCAGCAAACAATATCACATGTTCGAATCGAGATAAGCGATTTTAAAATTGTCAAAACTGACAGATGTCATCGAAGTGTCATCTTCCGCCATGATAGTTTTTGTTGCTTAGTATTGCTATTCTAATAAGTTTATTTTTGTTTGAGCCATTAAACGAAGCCATTTTATAGAATTTGGATAATAACAAAGTGTTGTAGACCGGTATATTGCCCTAACTTTTGGAAATGTGTACAGGTTCTGGGCCTAGCTTCCATACAATTTGGGAAAACTTTGATGTCATCATATTTGAAAAAAAAACATATCAAAAAATTTTATTTGTAAAAATAAAAATGATTACCTATATCAAATTTCTGACTTCACTATACTTTTTATATGCTTTGTTAACATAGGCTAGTTTTGGCTTGTTATAGCCTTTACCTGACAGCCTGTATATTTTAATTTTGTAAATCTGTTTCGTAAGCAATTAAATTACTGGAATAAATTGAAAATTGCTTGAGAAAAAATTTCGAGTGCATTTCCTTTAACCATTAAACTCCCAAGACATTATGATGACGATGAAATTGTCCTCAAAGTTTTTCACTTTAAGCCAACCGAGTTTCATTAATGTCTTTGAATCTGACTTTTGGTGTAGGTCGTTCAACATTCGATTGACATATTTTTACAATCTGTAAAAAAAAACAATATTATTTCAAACAGATTTTTAAGCAATTAAATTGCGAGTGTATGAAAATACAGTTCCTCTGAATTTTTTTTTTTCATGTACTGTAAAGTATTGTAAACCTTGCTGAGAGTATTATTCTAAGAGAAAAATAAAAAGAGGGTAAATACCAAATTAGTTGTCAGTATAATCTTAGGATAGTTAATGTATGTACCTTTTCAATATGCTACAATGTAGGTGTAATACTAGATGTTACCAGTTCTCGCTGGATGGCTTTCATAATGTCATCGAAGTTATTTTCCAATGGACTTGTTTTGCAAAATAAAATAGCCTGGACTTTAATTAAATGTCAGGTTATTTAGGATTTTGAACTAATCTTGTTACAAGTAGTATGGCTTATGAGGTTAAATTATTATGCAGAAATTTACACTTTGGTCGGACGCAATACGAATGGCAAAATAAGAGATGTGATTTCTGGGACTGACTGACTTTGTCAATCATTATAAATGCATTTATCTTCAAGTGTCGGGATTGCCGAAGGTCGACATAACCATAGTTTAGTTAGAATAAGATGTTTTTTCATCGACACTTGAATGGCAGGTCTCGGATATGAATTTAATAATTGCTAAAACTTGTTACCATCTTATTATATTAAATTTGAATAGGTACTTATTTCCAATTTATGCACTCCGTTGGTTAAGTCGATGAAAGAATTTAATGCAGATTAATCATAAAAAACATCCATACAAAGTTTCGCATTGATAGATTAGTAAGATTACCAACAACAACAACGAAACAGACAAACAAAACCTCTATTGTAAATCAAATGTCCTTTTGTCTATCTTACACAGCCACCTTTGTGCCATAGATATGAAAATAAGATACTTACCTAAAATGAATAGCTCATCCTCCTGTAACTCACTACCAAAGAGGACTACTAGAGCTAAGTGCTGCCCCCAATTGATTTAATTTTATTACTTCGAAACAAAATCTATTCTCAGAAAACTAGAACAGTATCATTTAAGCAAATTACCTCTAGTAGCTATTATATAATAAATAATATATTTTCATTACTGCACTATTGTACAGACGACATCAAAGCAGGTTATATACACTGGGGTATCATAACCGCACCTGGTATGCATTGATATGCGGGTTCGAGCCCCGCCTTAGACATAATTTTTCAAGTTTAAATACTGATATTATAATTGCAATTTAGTTGCCAAAATATATATAAAGTATTTAAAAAGCTGTTTTCATCTTAACTGACTTTCAAACATCTGTAAAGATGTATCTTTTGGGTGTTAAGCGTGCATACTCCTAACATTTGATGAAACTACGCTGGCTTACAGCGATAAGAATATGCTTGAAAAATTGGCGTCTCTGACGTAGTGTCTCGGTGGCTTATTATTAAAGCGCTGCGCCCGGTATGCATTTGCGGGTTCGGCTGAGATAGTTGAAATAAGTGAGAGATTGCAACAAAAATGTACTGTGCACTCTTTACTGTCAATCGCTCTTGCCCACACATTGCACCAGTCAAAATTATTATTATTGTGTCGATGCCAGTTAAGTTATAAGATGAGCCTACGCCATTGATATTGATTGTCCATTCATTTTAAAAACATCGCTTTCGGTACTACCGTTATGTGATATTCTTTGCAGTCACGACATTGCTTCATTCACTCTACAAGTACAGTCGAACAAAATGTGGTTTAACACCAATGATATTACAGGAAATATCATTGTTTAACACCCTAAGAGTTAATATTATAAATCCATTGATGTTAAATACTATATCGATGAATAAATCAAATTATAAATTTAAATTATTATTAGAAACAATATTGCTCAAAACATGTATATTTAAATTAGTAATATTGCATGAAAGACAGTAAGTAAGAGACAGTAACATCTTCTAACAGAAATTCTTTGCCACCTTCCCGTCTCTACTTATTTTCAAGTATCCTCTACCTGAAGGTTGTCTGGGAGAGATCGTTGCCAGCGATAAGACCGCCTGAATTGTACAGTCGTTAATTACTTTAGTATTATCTTATCTGTGCCTTAATGTTTTTTTTTAAGTCGAACATTAGTTTTTGTATGGTGTGCAATAAAGAATATATTTATCTATCTATCTTTCTTATTACTTTTAAAACGGCCAATAGATCTTTTCAAACTGCAAACGGCCAATCAAAAACAATCATAAAAGTATGTTAATATTTTGAAGATCTAATAATGCAATACTTAAGATCCTATTTAAAATAAATACGTGGCTAGGGTCATTCAAAAGATAAATCGAAAATCAGAGTCACTTATCCTATAGGGAAAGAAGTATTCCCCTATGCTGATCCTCACTAATATTATAAATATGAATGTGAGTTTGTTTGTTACGCTTTCACGTCTCAACTAGTCAACCGATTTTATTGAAATTTGGCATAAAGATAGATAGACCCTAAAAAAGCGCATAGTGTATTTTGTATTTTTTAGACGACCATTTGGATCAGCGGTAGTTAACGCTGCTTCTGAGCCATGGGTCGCGGGTTCGATCCCCGCACAGTACAAATATTAGTGTGCATGAACATGTCTGTTTGTACTGGTCTGGGTGTTTTCTATGTATTATAAGTATGTAATTACAAAAAAAAAAGTATATAAGTAAGTTTATCGGTTGTCTAGTACCCCATACGACAGGGTACTTAATAGTAGCTTAATTTGGGACTAGATGGCTATGTGTGGCCCAGTGTGGCATGTCTTAAATATTTATTATTTATTTTATTATTATTATACCACTGCTGGGCACAGGTTTCCAACCGCGCCATATAACGTGTTGTTCACGCGGACAGAGCCCTTGTGAAAAACTATCAAATTATAAAATACTAGCGGCCCGTCCCGGCTTCGCACGAGTGGACATGAGATTTTTTTAGGATCCTTAATCTTTTCTAGCAATAAATATGTATAGCCTATGTCACTCAAGGTGAATGTAGCTTTCCAATGGTGACAGAATTTTTGAAATCGGCGCAGTAGTTTTTGAGTTTATTCATTACAAACATACACACACACACACAAATACGAATATTTCCTCTTTATAATATTAGTGTAGATTAATGTAGTTGTAGATAGAAAATGCGACTAGATATAAGTAAGTTATCATTATCTTTACCTTTTTGATTAAACAATGTAGCTATAGCCATTTAAGTATTTTGATTGTTATGGTACGAAACCTTTCTGGCCAGAAGTACCTACTCAAACAGATCTTATTCAAACCATTTCAAACCAACTATACCTTCCTTATTTATGGGTCATCGAGAATGGTTTTTAGAAAGGAAAATGATCGAATCGAAGAGACTATCTGTTCATCATCAACGTATTGTTATTTATCAGACAACTTAATAATAAAACTAATTCTTTCTATTTACCACGATATTAAGAAGGATTGTGCGACTCACAGAACATGCTTTCTATGTTCTGTGGTGCGACTCATTATTATCATCTTCATCAGTCGATAACTGTCCACTGTTGGACACATGGGGCTTCAGACTAACACCCGTATTTATGAAGAAATGGGTTACTACCATTAACGGTCATATTATTTGGCTGTGAATGCAAACTTTTCATGATTCTAACCTCTAGTAAGTGCTTGATTAAGGAATACAAATTGTCACATAAGCAATTACTTTTAGTAAGTAACTACTTTTACTTGTTAATAAATACGGATATAAGAGGAGGATTCTGCATTAACCATAATTGGCATTCGAGTGGCAATCGCAGTTAGGCAAATAAATAAATAAATAAATGTGGATAACATACCATACGTACCCTCTGTCTGTATCTAAGTATATTATGGTTGCAAATAAAGTATTGAGTGATGAGGAACATCACGTACATTGTTCTGATCCGAAAGTGAGTATTAACTATTTAAAGCATTCGTATTGTGGAAATCTGAAACAACGAAGTTACCAATGGTGGAGAGAAGACCATGCTGCACACAGAACATGGAAAAAGGTTAGAAAGGCGATGTAGGCGAGGCAGGAGCGCCACAGAGGTTATGAGCAAATGTTTGTAAGTGGGTGCTGTGATTGGTTTCTTTTGTCGAACGCCGTCTTTTGATTGGCGTTCTTTGAACTCGTTTAGGTGTAGTGGGGCGCAAGCGGCGACTTCGGTTCTCATACAAATGGCGCATGACAGCCTTTCTAACCTTTTTCCATGTTCTATGCTGCTTGCTGCCAGACTCTTTCCGGTGGTAGTTATTATTTTATTCGCCTTACGACTCCTACACTACACGGTCGTGCGTTCAGGGTGACACAGATAAGTTTATGTCTGTATTCAAATGTAGCAATTTCTTTGGAAGACTGATGAGATGATAGATGAGATTTTTAAGAGTTCAAATATTCTCTACTACTACAATCTGCCAATTCTGCAACACTACAAAATAAAACTTTTTTTATAAATATACCAACAAAAAACATGATATAAGCCATAAATTTTAAGTTGGAGAATGATGATTGTAAGCGATTAATAGTTTGGCATCGACTCTAAATTGGTGGCTAATTATACGGTTTATGTCAGTTATATTTTTTGCTGTTAAACTGATCATTTTTATTTATAGAAGCCTGTTTATCAAATTTAAATGTTAGCAACTTTAAGCCTTTTTTTAGTAATCTAAGGAACTTCTATATTAAATTATCCTTCGTATCCCGGAGTCTGTTTACATAACTAGTTGAATAGAAAATTATCTGAACGAAGCTTATATTTAAACAAGATGCAGACATAAAAGTAAACAAACAGAGGATGCGTAGGTAGGTTTGTACTCTATTCTCCGTATTGATATCTGCTTTGATTAATTTCTGCGTACTCAAATGATATTGAAGTTACATTTTAAACAACGTCTCCCGCACTGATTTGTAAATAGGAAGACCTAGGTACCTACTATGTTATTTGTACGCTGACATGAGTGGTCAACAGATGGCTGATCGATGAATAAAATAATCGTTCTGTATATAGATGTAAAATTAAACATTTATACACTCAGTTAAAAACTCTAATGCAATGTCGAGGGGCCAAAGACTTCAAGTTCCAAGAAAGCCTTTCCAAATCGCAAAGCACATTGCACATTTATTCGTTACATACAGAAAGATTTGTTTGTCAAGTATGTAACGAATAGAATGCAACATTTTTCCTGATTAAAATAGACTATAGAACCCTAGCTCCTTCCCAAGTTTTACCGGTAAAAACTATAGCAGTGTCATCTGCGTAAGATAGTATCCTCGCTCCAATGTACGAAGTTTACAAAGATTATTAATATATATCAAAAAAAGCGTTGGGCCGAGTACACTACCTTGCGGGACCCTAAATGTTACTTTTTCTTCCACACTACGAAAATTATCAATTTTTACACTCTGTTTTCTGCTCTGGAGGTAACTGCGACTGAAGGTTTCTTAATCACTTTGTTAATAGATACAGCCAAAGAAATTAATTGCTTAGCACAATTACAACTATTTTATTTTGACAGGTTACAAGAGGTCATAAGACTGATGACGAATAAATGACACAAACGATTCATTAGTTTTGTAACCCGGTAAAATTAAAGCTGCTTAAATCTGCTCAAAACATGTATTCCTTAACAAATTATTATTTGCAGATTAGTTTGTTAAATTTACATTACAATTTTAGGAAAGGCTCTATTGTGTATAAGTTTTATTTTTTGGGCTGTAGGGTTTTAACGGTCGTATGCACCGCAGATCTGTATCACATGAGAATTGATGCCTCTGATTAAAAATGTGTCGTACGGTGCCGGCATACTAAAGGAATAGCACCACCGCTTCTCTTTTTGTGGGTGTCGTAAAAGGGCAGGAGTCTTCGGCCGTTACATCGCTTGCCAAGCGTGGCGTTATTGTGAAATTCTCCTTTTGGCTAGCCATGTCCAGCAGTGGGATGATGTAGGCTGGTGATGATGACGATAATGACGGGTTAAAAGCCATGATAGAAAAACTTAGTAATAAAACAACATTATGTTCTTGTAACCAACTTTGTAACCTTCACTTGTAATAGAATATATTTACCTATGTCATGGACAAAGGTCATGGATTAAATTCGTATTTCATTAGAAAGTCTCAATTTCATTTTAAAACCAATACATGGAATAGCTGAAACGCCAATAATTAATAGTGTCATACCATACACTAGGTTTTATCGTAGGATTTCTGCTATACAGGGTGTTTTTAACATAATTATGCAATACTAAGGTGTAGTAAGAAATTTGAGAATATCATTTTCCAAAAAAATATTCTTACACAAATCGGAATCTATAAAAATTTAGATTTGTATGAAAATCATTATTTTTGTTAATGATAATATCAAATTCGGACTTCACTATAATATTTATATGCACAAGTTAACATAGGCTAGTTTTAGATTTTTATACCATTTACCTAGCACCCTGTATAATATAATCATAAGTAAAGAAAAGAAAGAAAGAAACATTTATTTGACACACATTAAACAATCACACAGAAACATTACAAATAAAAAAGTGTCAAAAAGGACTCCCGCTCAGCATATGTCGTGGCTGCTTAAGGCGTGCCACGACGCTGATGACAGTAACAAAGTAGTTACTGTAAACTTTTTATTATCAACGACCAAAATATTATTATTTGGATTCAAATATTTCTCCACATGTACTTTAAATAATAAACGAACCACTAAACAGGAATCTAATTCATGTGAATACAGAACTAAATCTTGCGTGTGGTCTGATATGTTTATTCGTCATTACCAGCGCTTACTAAGTATATCTAGAAATAAATAAATCTAGAAAGTCAATCTGGAAAATGAAAGTGCCTCTCAGATCAGCCAGGTTTTCCGATGTCACAAGCAAATAAGTACAGTGGGCTCGCTTCACTCTTAAGGAATAACCAGCGGCCTTAGATAAGTTGATCTCTAATAGCGAATACGCTAGGCGAATAGATCAAATGATTATGAACATGTCATTAGGTTACGATCGATCGTTTCATCATCTAATGTCACATCATAATTTCTTAATCTTTATCAGATGACTTTCCATTCCATAAATGGAATGGAAAGTCCTTACAATATCCTTACTTTATGTACTTTCGTCGCTTACAATTTCTTATTGTTATTGAGATAATTAAATGGGCCGAATATAGATCCTTGTAGCACAATAGGACCTCCGATAAACTAGATTAAGCCTCTATTAGCAGTTGCTATATACATATATGGTGCAGTTTTTAGACAGAACGCGTTTTCCCTAGTTAGAAGAACTAGATTTTGCTGAAAACCTTTGTTGAAACTATAATTAACTAATGCTCGAAATTTAATACCAGGTAAAACTAGTTCTTACTAGATAAAACGCGTTTTTCCGAAGAGAATAAGTTAGAACTGTTCCAACCGAGAAAAAATTTTGCGTGAAGAAAATGTCCCGAATACAAGCAGATATAGGAACCAAGGCCATAGGCCAAGGATAGCGCAGAAATCCTTCGCCTGTTCTCATGACTGCTTCCTTAGCAACCGTTTTCAATGGTACACTGGTCGAATTTCGAAGAAGACGAAAGTATGTAGGTATGTATGTCAAAAAGGTGTCTCTACTCTTGCAGAAAAAATGGTTACCTTTGTAACTCATAATGCCACCACGATAGTTTGTTTCTGCAATAATAAGTAGATCCTCATCCTTTTTTAATATTAAATTTTTTCCATATTTTTTTATTGCGTGTTAACAATTGTTCCTTAGCAATGTTCCTTTTAAAATTTTTATGGTTGTGTTTTGTTGTCTTGTTTCATTATTCTATTTACTTTTAATTAATATTGTCATCTTGGCAACACTTTATGTCGAGGTTCCCAAAATGTTGCTATAGTGTAAGATTGTAATTTTTACTAGGAACATGAGACTGTGTTCTAGATCTTTTTATAAATATTTTTATAAGTACCTATATCTATCCCAAATAAGTTTTCCCTAGTGCAAGTTTTAACCAAAGCTCGGAGTGACAACTAGTTTTATCTGAAAATCAAATATATCAGTGGTAAATTCTAGTTTAAACTAGGTACCTACTTATTAATAGTTTCAACAAAGACATTTAGTAAAAACTAGTTTTAACTAGGGCTATTTTAAAAACCTCAAAACCCTCTAGGGGCTGATTCTGGTGCTCAAACACAAAAAGTTTTTCTAGGGGACCAACATCGAATACGCAAAGTAGGAAAACGCTTACTTTACTAAGCGGGCATAAGTATGTATGAAGCAGTGAAACTTTTTTTAGATTACTATGGTTATTCTATAGAAACAGTTTTATAATGGGGACTACCGTTTCTTTGCTCACCAGTTGGCGCCACTGTAGACTGAGGTCCGGAGGTATAGCTGTAAAAGGCGACTTTATAAGATCAGCGCCGAAACAAAGTTTTAAATCTTGAATCTAATTAAAGTTTATTATTTATAATTAACTATCTTCATATCAACAAACTAACTTCTGAAGTAGTTGCTCTTTTATCATTTTTTCTTAATTCCGCTTTCAAAGCGTTCACATTAATCGCCAAATAATCCATATTTGCGATAATTTTACGAAGGAGATCACTTTCCAGCAGGTAATGAAAGAAATTATAATTTATGTAACGAAACCCGCTAAAACCAGTGAAAAGTGTATGTTATTGGACCTCACGCGACACAAGCGCCTCTAGTGGCAAATTCACTAGCGATAGCCCCCATTGAGCACCTTATCAGGCCCCCAATTCCACTAATTTACAAATGGCTCAATAGCATCGCAATTGTATATTTTGACACATTTAATATGGAAGTAATGTCAAAATATACGATTGCGATGCTATTGAGCCATTTATAAATTAGCAGAATGGGGACTACCGTTTCTTTGCTCACCAGTTGGCGCCACTGTAGACTGAGGTCCGGAGGTATAGCTGTCAAAGGCGATTGGCGCCGAAACAAAGTGTTATATCTTGAATCTAATTAAGGTTATATTGTTTATAAATAACTATCTTGATATCAACAAACGAACTTCTGAAATAGTTGCTCTTGATGCCGCCTATTTTTGCGCTTTTTCTTAATTCCGCTTTTAAAGCGTTTACATTAATAGCCAAATAATCCATATTTGCGATATTTTACGAAGGAGATCACTTTCCAGCAGGTAAATTACAGAAATTATAATTTATGCAACAAATTCCGCTAAAACCAGTACAAAGTGAATGATATTGGACCTCACGCGACACTAGCGCCTCTAGTGGCAAATTCACTAGCGATAGTCCCCATTGGGGCCCTGGTTGGTGACGTTTTAAAATTAACTCTGTACTTATAATATGTAACTCTGTATTTTTTTTTAATAATAATATAATCTTTATTTTCTCAACACAAACAAATTAATAAATAACAGTAAGGATACATTTTATGATAAATACCTACAGTTGGAGTTTGTGTGTAAGTATATTATTTTTCTTCCCAGCGGTCCTTCTGCATTTGTATATTGTATAAAGTGTCGGCTAAACGACATCAAATTACATGCTATAATGCGAGCCATTCAACGTGCCGCGGTTAGCAATACACAATGAGCGTAGGTACATTTGAAACAGACAAGAGTTAATTGGTGTTCTATGGAGAAAGAAACTAGTTTAATTACTTGCTTTATTTAATCGAAGAACAATTTTGATCATTACTTTATCAGGCGTTAGAAGACAGTCTACGTGTTCACCTACTTTAATAAAGTTAACTGGATAGTTTTTTTTTGTATTGTTAGTTCATTAGTTTGGTATTGTTTTAAAAGACGCTGTAGGTAAAAGTTTTTTAATAAACAACTAAAATATTATGTTGATCAAAGTTTAAACTGCAGCGCTCATAGTCCTTTTAAGAAGTCAACTATAAATAACGGGAACTTGTACATATACCTACTATGGTATATTTCTCCTAATCTTACAAAGCTCACAAATTATACCAAAACGTACGAGAGAATTAGCATTAAAATTGACATACTTAGGTAGGTAATATTGTCTACTTATTAATATCTTGATGAAGCCATTTCATCTATATAATTAAATAGAAAATGGGAACCATTATAAAGTGCTTATACAGCATTTAAACTCAATTGTTTTGGCCAAATTTTTGTGGCAATTAATGTTGTGCCTAATTAAAGCGTGTTTGTTCGCGCTTTACTCAGTTATTCACAAAAAAGTTAACAATTTTCAACCTAAACACCACTCGAATAAAGACCTAAAGCGAATCAAATGTTTTGGCAGCGGACTATTGAGGTTACTCATTTCCATTTGCATGAGTCATTATTTTAGATGTGTATCTTTTAGATGCGTATCGTTAAATTAAAGTCTCATTAATAAGGGTTAATTCGGGCAACAAATGGAAAAATCAAAACTAAATGAGAACAGTAGGTAAGACCTACTCATATATTTTTATATGCATTTTTCAAAGCTTTTGTTCTGATTACAATATTTACAAATCGCAATGACAGATAGTTTTGAGTAAAAAAAGAGATCTAGCAGATAAAATAAATAAATATTAGTTGCTAATAAATAAGTAATTAATTTGTGTAATTCTTTTTGTAATTCTGTAACACGTAGGTACGTTTAAAAAAATTTTGGTTTTAAAAAATAATTCATTATGTTTTATCTTTAAGCAGAACATAGCTTCAGAACAATATTTGATCAATTAAGTAAGACCTAAAGAGATCCAGTGATCCATCCACTGCACATGCATTTTTTTTAAAGTAAGTAATCGATTTTTCGATTAATTGAGTTAACATCGCCTACTTGATATTGCGCCGCAAACAATGCATCGCTATTTCCGACAAACGCCATTATTCGCGACAACACAGATTTGTCTGATAAACCTATTTTTTCTACCAACTCAAACAATGAGCGTACCCCTCGTGGGTATAGTCAGTGAAAGTATGAGTCTTGTGTAACAGTTCCATCAATTAGTTGATGGGAAAATTTCTTAATTCACTCGAAAAAAGAGAAAAATGCTAGGCTGTATAACAATTCATGTTAGCTTCCTCTCTAGTGGTTATGTATGACCGTATCTTTTTGACAAGATACTTTTAATGTTTAGGTACTCTATTTTATAGTGTGAGCTGTAAAGTATCACACTAATGTACATAATGATATTGAATTAGATAGTATGATCAAAAAGTATGCATGGTGATTGAATACCTAATCGAAGTAAAAAAGAAAAATGATTCTAAATAGAAGTAAATTAAATCAATCTTTGCCTGAATTTATCAATATTCCTGACTTTATAAATTTTTGTTAAAAATAATAAAGATGTGTTTTTATAATATTGTTGTGAATACGTATTGTAAAAACAATTTTAAACTTCAACTAGTTTAGCATTTGATTATTTTGTCAGAAATCGATGTTCTTCAAAATAAATTGCTAATACCTAACACTATCTTTTCGTGAAGTAGTTTCTGCTTTTACCTTATAATCTGTAAACAAGAAAGAGAGTTTGTTAAGTAACAGCCTATACAGGAAAAGGCTTTGATCATAAAATTCAAGCTATCACAGAAATTTTGATGATGGGTACAGGCATTATCACCTTTCTAAATGCGGGTTGGTGATCACACGAGCAGTGTTCGAGAATTCGAAACGCTGTTGTCGAAGAGATGTTAATTTTTCTTTAATTCTTTTCAGATAACACCTAGGCGGTAGTCGAGGAGGGGTTGGTCGTGAGCGAATGATGACCGCGCTGGACCGCAGCCCCAGCCCCCGGCGAGATGGCCGCGCTCTCCTGCTACCAGCCCTGCCGCTCGCACCTCGCGCAGCCCGCTAGGTAACACCGCACCATACATGCCAATAAGCACAGCATGCCTACTACCTTAATTAAAATTAAAATACTCTGTAGTAAAGTTTTTTTAAAACTGAGGTATTGCATACCCTACTCAGAATTGCTGTGCACGTCCCTCACACGCACATCACTAGAGATGGGCGCCTGCCTGTTGTTAAAAGCTATTGCGCTGGATTAGGTTTAAATCAATTTTTAAAAAGTAATGAAGAATGTTATGAAGAATCGGAAGCAACTTTAGAGTACAGGAAAAATAAGTCTAAAATCGAAATTAATTCATACAGAAAAAAAGAAATTTCAAATGATTATTATTGTAAATTTAAAAGATAAATAGAAAATAGAGGATGCTATGTAGGTAATAAAAATTACATCAGCTGATCATTTACAAGTAATATTTAGACTAGTATACATTTTTAGAAAGTCTGTCTTGAGCGCTTTAATAGTTTACCTACTTTGGGATCAAAACAATGTTATTATTTATCGCTCAAAACAGAAATTTTGTAATACCCTAAACAAGTAATACACTACATGAAATCTCCGCTCCATTACTATGGCGGAGCTAAAATAATTGGGTCATCCCGATACATGACTGTTCAGATACGTGACGAAGTGTTAACGAACTGTTAATGCCTGAATCTGTGCCAGCAGTTAAAATTAACTGGAGAGGGCGCAGCCGGCGGTTATAACAACTTAGGCATGTAGACCATTAATTAGATTAGATAGATTCGATAATGTTTATGTCTATTACAAGAGTGAGTTTGTTTTGTTAATGACATCAACGTAGTTTCTAAGGTTATTGATATTCTAATGTCAGTGATAACTCAATTATGAACCTTTTTATGTATGGCCCAACGCCCCGTTGGTGTAGCTAGTGGTTTAAATACCGGGCCAAGATCTCGGGGTCCCGGGTTCGATCCCCGGGTCGGGCAACAAAAAGTTTTGAATTTTCGAACATTGCTCGGGTTTGTGATCACCAACCCGCATTTGGCAAGCGTGGTGATTACGCCAGTACCCATCATTGCTGTGGTAGCTTGAATCCAATGATGGAGGCATTTTCCCTGCAGTGGGATGATTATAGGCTGTTACTTTACTTTACTTTACTTACTATGTATAAGTTGCAGTTAAACCTAACCTAAATACATAAAACCTTAAATTTGACCGAAGTCAGTCAGTTAAATTAAAAAGATTTAATGTCAGGTTTGATCGGTATCCTCTAGTTAGGTTAGGTGAGAACAAAGACCACAACATCGCGCAAGCCAAGCAAACGAAGCGAATGGTGGTGACACGGTAGCGGCCGGCATAGCGCCAGACCTAAAATTTACCCAGTCAACTAGTAGTTCTATTAGCTTTGTCTGATTCGACCAGTTAACGTTGGTTTTGAACGGTTAAGAGTTATGGATGTACATATTGGCCTTTTGGTTGACTGGTAGAGAATGCTTTTAGCATTAAGTCCGCCATTTGTACAGTTTTGTATCTGCATTAAAGTGTAAATAAAATAAATAAATAATAGTGACTTAATCGTTTTACCAACCTTAACTCTGATGTTGTATTAAGTAAGAGTCAACATTTCTAAAGTGTACTTACTCGTATGGATATAGCTGACTTTAATTAGGTTTAATTAGGTACCTACTGCAAAATATTTGAAACACCATTTGCTCGCGAAAAGCAAACGTCTATAAAATAGTGACGTGCCCTAGCTATCAATTGAGTAGAGCTAAAACGCGTTCAATCGATTTAGTCCAGCTAAAAATAATAACATGGTGTTTTATTGACAAACAAAACCCTTGTCATTTACCGGACATCCGAGAAGCAAATCCGGGTTCGATATAGTGCTGTTTGTGTTGGGTGCGATTAGGTACAGCATTACTTTGTTGGCTCTTTCCTCAGAACATGGAAACCTTTTTTCAATGTTCTGTGGCTCTTTCATTATTAATTTTGGTGAGGTACCTATTTGCTTTAGAAATCTCACAACCAGAGGCGGCGTAAGGCGTGGGCGGTGGCCCACACCGCGGTGCAAGAGGCCCCGCGCCTCGCATTTATAATACGAAAAAGTATGGAAAGCCCTTATAATTAATTATCAACTTAAAGATATTTCACTCTTTGGCTTAAATGTAAATGATATACTAAATATTTCTGATAAACTATGTCATAAAATAATTATACTATTAGAGGGCCTCGCAAAGTGCTTGCCTATATTATCATAGGGCCTTATGAAATGTACCTCGCCCACATTAAGTTTAGGCCTTTAGGCCTAACTGCTGACAACTTCATAGTCTTGTCTACATAAGATACGTTTAGATCGACATGTGCCGTCATCTGTACTACACATCAGACTATCTTTTGATAAGCAAGTGTTTGTTGAACGTGTCCCTGATCCAGAGTACGTGATCAATCTTGCAGTGTAGACCGAGCTTAGATTAACAATTTCTACCTGGTAGAGCGATATACCTAATTCAACAGAGGTCTATTTACTTAACATGATATAGTTAGCATTCTGAACATTAATACGGGTGGTTTATTTCGGTATCTACTAGCCTAGAGCGTCATAGATAGATTCAAACTAACAGTAATTGAGTATAATGAAGATCTTGAGTACGTAAAATAATTGGTAGGTAAGCCTTGTGGCAGTCATGAGCGAAAAACGCACTGCATCGCACGGAACACCAAATAAAAATCACTTTTATAAATTTAGCATACAAAAAATGTGGTCAATATCAAATACGTTTATTCGATCCCGAAATACTTAAAGCACTGATTTTATGAAGTCAAAAACAACGAAGGTACCACCCACACTAACACTTATAGGTACTCGAAAGAGTAAGTAAATAATTTATTTATTGTTCATAGAAAACAAGGTTACAAAACATCTTGAAATAATTACAAAAGTATCACTTGATCCTACCCTTTCAGACTAAATATGCCTAAATACTGAAAAAACAAATTCCGACTTTTTACATTGACCCGTGCGGATATCGATCCTGGGACCTCATAGCTAACGATCGATACCTTGACAACTGTTGTCTACGCTACCGTCATTCGAAATACAATCTTTTTCCCATTTCTGCCAACATCATTTTATTTACATGAGTCTAAAACACTGATCTTCCTTCTAGGTGTTTCGACGACGAAGACAGTCGCCAGGCATCAGCCACACTCTCACTGCGGAGACGTCAGTTCATCGAACGGTGTCATGAAGCGCGCAGCATCCGGCACAGCGACCTGATATCGGAGGTCTCAGTCAAGAAGACCAGAGACGAGCTGACCAAGCATGCGGCACAAACCCTCCCGCTGAACCGCCGGCTCAACGTTGAGTCCGGCTGGTCGAAGGTCGAGGAGGTCCGGAAGAAGTTTGAGGGAGCTGCTGCTTCTTCTTCCTTCTCTAGGTCGTTTGAGTCACCGCCAAGGTAAGAATGAGATAAACAACTGGGAGACATGATATACAACTGTTGGTTGGCTTACTGGTAAACTGCTAAACATCATATCAGAAGCAGATCCAAGGAGGTGGTCCTAAGTCCTAATCCTAAGAGGCTCAAGCCCCCCCCCCCCCCCAAAGCACCTGCGTCCTCCTAAACTCCTAATACATAAATAATTACATGAAATAAATAATATTATTTCATTATTAAAACAGGGAAAAAATATAACCCTATGTGCAGATGCATCCACTGACAAAAGGTCAGTCCATTCTTTCAGCCACAACGTGCAAAATGTCAATAATGCCCCTACGAACATGGCTTAACACCAAGGCGGCTCTATTCCAAGATACTTAAATTCTTTATTTGATATTTTAGCAACTTAATTGCACTTATAATATCAGTATATAAACTTGAAAAATTTTGTCTCAGGCGGGACTCGAACCCGCATCTCCTCGCATGCCGGGCGGGCGCCATACCATTAGGCCACCGAGACACTGCGACATAGCGCGAATTTTTCAAGCATATTCTTACGCTGTGACATGCGAGGAGATGCGGGTTCGAGTCCCGCCTGAGACAAAATTTTTCAAGTTTATATACTGATATTATACTTAAATTCCTTGAATAAAATTTTTTTTCAATTAAGTGGGTCTCTATCCCACAAACCCGCTCTAACCAAGCAAACCTAACAAAAATCCATGTTACACCAGCGATTACTTTGCCTTAAAAAACAGTCTCAAAATACTTACTTTTCCTATATACCACATCTTTTTCCAGGCGTCGTTTAGCCGATTCTCTCTTCGCGAGCTTCAAGCTCCCGCGCAAGAAGGAAGGCATGTCCGCGCCGCGGTCGCTCGCGCCGCAGCCGCAGCAGAAAAGGAAGTCTGCTGTGGAACTGCTCGCGGAGACCAAGGCGTTCTACGTCAAGTCGGAGATCGTGTTGGATAGAAAGCAGGAGTTACCACTTAGGGTATGTCAATTGTAAATACTAATGTGATGCACTATAAACCTCTAATAACACTTATACTTGAGTTTAAGATTTATCCTTTTTTCTAGAACTAGGAATGCATGTCTGCTATGCAACTGTTTTTATTTAAAACAGTCCTCACATTATTAAATCTTTTGCTAGAACAGTGTTTCTTCAAAGTAAGAAGTCTGTTAGGAATTATTGATTCCCCATTTGTATGTGGTATACATATATACAAACCTCTACCTCCATTTTAGCTTCTTAAAGATTCATTCCTGGAATATATACCATCTAGATATCCTTTCCCAGGACCCTTACTATAATTGAACCAAATTTCGTTCAAATCAAATCCGATCTAGAGGTTTAAGCATTGTGATATTTTGGCAATTACAATATTAGTGTGGATTTATACAGGTAAGCAGTGGACTGAGTCAAGCAATAGCAGCCGGAGGCTGTCATCTCGTCAGTTCTCAAGCTCTCAATAATGATGCCTGCTGTAATCCCTGTAAGTAAACACAATTTTACTGTACTTTGTCAAATCCTTTTATTTCTATTTGATTTTAAATCCTTTTATTTATGTACCATCCATAAAACATTAAAACTAGATTAGTTCTATACAGAAATGACACTCCGACCTGTCCAAGTTTAAATACAAACTAATATCATATGTCATACCCACCGTAATGCAAGTTCGACCAGACGTACGTAGACTTACATGTAGGGAAAAGGCCTCCAGCATTGAATTCAAGTTACCACAGCAATGATGGGTGCTTGCATAATCACCACGCTTGCCAAATGCGGGTTGGTGATCACAAACCCGAGCAATGTTTGTATTATGTGTTTTTTTTACATCAATTTATCTTATTTATTTTTCTGATCTTAAGAGAGTTTTACTTTCTTAGGACCACACCATCAGTCAGGCTATCTTGGTGGTCAAGTTCTTCATTGAAGCTTGATATCTCACGAGTTGTACTTTTTTGTCATTTGTAGACGGAACGACAAAAAGCGTGAGCAGTACAAGACGGGCAGTGAGCGCGGGCGAGGGACTCCAGAACACTCTAAGAAGGTTGCTTGAGCACTCCGACAGTAGGGAAAATGTATACTCGCCGGCTTATGCTTGTAAGTATAAAAAAGAGTATATTTTAACCATGATGTCACTTTATTACTTAACTAATATTAATAGATACTTATATCTTAACGTACCTTCCGAAACACAGCTAGAGCTTGCCCGCCACTTGCAGATCCAAGCCAATTTGTAAAAGATTCGTTTTTGTTGATCTCTCATCTTACTTAACCTTACATCTAAACCCATTCTTTAGCCCACAAAATCTACGCCGAGAGCAGACGCCTCAAGGAGTGCTACCCCGAAAGGGAAGCCAACCTTCGCTCTCAGCACACCTCAGGGACGTTCTCCGGCACCTCATCCTCTGGAACCTCAGGGTCAAAAGCGCAGAAGTCAGACCCAGACAAGATGAACAGGCCACTGAGTTTTGGCGACGCAAGAGTTTTCTTTCCGGAGTCATTTGTGATACCGCGCCAGAGACCTAGTGAGGTTGTGATCAAAAACGCTTATTCTATACGTAAGTATTATCTCCATTTTTATTGAGCATACAATTTTTGTATTCTTCGAACTATTTAAAAATGCAATGAGGCCTAGTCGTAGTTTATAAAAACGTTCCTTCCTTTTCCGTGACACTAAGTACACCTATACTGGGAGAGACATTGTCGTACTGTGTACTTGCGAATTCTTTTTTTTAAATATATCTCTAATTTTATCATTGTCTCTATCGCTGCCCCCTATGGACATTGATTCTGCTCCAGTTCCGACCTACTATACACTATAAATCGACTTCCCCTGCTAAGTTCCTTCCTAATTCTCTTGCCATCTGAGGTTAGCTTATCTACAAAGATTTGACTTTTCACTCTTTTAGCGAGTTCCCACTCAAGCCCTTCGCACATGGAGCTTCCAGAGCCTGTAGTGAGTGGACCTGGATCTCCTGAGGAACAGCCGGGGGCCATCAGCCCGCCAGCGCAGTACGCGCATTCAGCGCCTAGATATATCAGGTAAAAATGATTTAT
Source organism: Anania crocealis (assembly GCA_949315895.1). Classification (NCBI taxonomy): domain Eukaryota; kingdom Metazoa; phylum Arthropoda; class Insecta; order Lepidoptera; family Crambidae; genus Anania; species Anania crocealis. The sequence continues at coordinate 9,399,908 of OX438871.1, forward strand.
TTTTTTAATCATAATTTGGGCTTCATTTATTTTTAAGACGTACATGGGTTTGCAATACTTTTTATGGTTAGCGTTAATTTTTTATTTTAATACTTAAAACGTGATGACTGAGCGATGTCAGAGGCCTTACTCCGCAACACAATATTTGTATATTCGAATCCATCGGTCCCATCACTCATACCGATGTCTTAAATTATCTGAAAGAGACATAATATATCCGTAAATAATAGGGGTTAAAGTATGAAATTGCCGATTATTTTCCCACTTTTTATTTTGTTTATAGCTCTTAAGTATAGTCATATTATTGCGTAATTCTTTTTGTATTGTATTAAAAACTAAATAAAGTAACTTTTGACTAAAAAAAATGCAATACTAGTGCCTATTACTTCAAAGGAAGTCGTTGAAAAGACCCCTTACAATGTATCAGCTGACCTTCTTGCTTCAATTAAGTATATTTGTATTATATACTTTGATTTTCAGAAATTTAAATACTATAATGCGTAGCTTTATAACCATCTAACTTTCACCTTTAATTGCATAGAAAACGGTTCAGGCGTTTTTGAAAAAACTAAAAAATTGTTAGTATGGAAAAATGACTTTTCTCGATTTCGTCCATACAAAACGGCAATTTCATACTTTTACCCCTAATAGTTACGAGCTTCGTGTTGCAGAGTAAGGCATCTGATACAAATGAACCGATTTTATCTATTTTGTACTTTGCCACTTTACTAAAACTTACATGACCGGATTTTACTCGCTAAGTGAAATGATGGCCCTGCGGGATAGAATCAGTACAAAGGAAATTCATAGTAGAACTAAAATAAACGACATAGCTAGAAGCATTGCTGAGTTGAAGTGGCAGAGGGCGGACAACAGGAAGAAGAAGACCGTAGGGTAAAATTTCGAACACGCACCGGACTTCGTTCTGTGGATAGGCGGACTAACGATCTGGTGAAGTTGGCGGGAAGCCGTTGGATGCTCAACGAATTCTGGGAGCGATGTCGATTATCTTAGTTGTAGATGAACTATTTCTTATCATGGCTTTCCTTATTTCGCGAAGGGAAATATTAGGGGTTAAAATATGAAATTTCCGTTTTGTATGGACGAAATCGAGAAAAGTAATTTTTCCATACTAAAATGTTTTTAGTTTTTTTAAAAACGCCTCAACCGTTTTCGATGCAATTAAAGGTGAAAGTTAGATGGTTATAAAGCTACGCATTATAGTATTTAAATTTCTGAAAATCAAAGTATATAATACAAATATACTTAATTGAAGCAAGAAGGTCAGCTGACACATTGTAAGGGGTCTTTTTAACGACTTCTTTTGAAGTAATAGGCACTAGTATTGCATTTTTTTTTTAGTCAAAAGTTACTTTATTTAGTTTTTAATACAATACAAAAAGAATTACGCAATAATACGACTACACTTAAGAGCTATAAACAAAATAAAAAGTGGGAAAATAATCGGCAATTTCATACTTTAACCCCTATTATTACCACATTTCAGCGCCAAAAGTCATCACTAGCAATACCTATGCACTACTTAGTCAAAGACATGTTTTAAATCTTCGTTTTTGCATTCGTGCTCCTGGTAACTGGTAGCTGTCGAGAGGAAACCGGGAATTAGACTTCTTAGTAATTTATTTCCCGCACACTTATCATTGAAAAGACTTGAATGAAAAACAGAATTTTGAATATCGGTCTACATGTGACGGAGAAATCGATTAATATTACATAAAAAAATACAAAAGAACATAGAACCTCCTTATATTTTTGAAGTCGTTTATAAAATACGTGAATGTAGTTTTAAATTTTCCAGATCAAATTCCCACTCTCAGCCAAGTGGTCGCGGTGAAGAAGGCGGTAACATCAACAGTCACAAATCACTCCCTGACCTCCACACGCAGGCGCGCTGCTACACTGAACAGTAAGTATTGCTGAGATTTTAGTTTAGGTGTTACCATACTTTTTGAAGCTTTTCTCCTTTGACCAGATTTTGGGAAGGGCGGTTTTTTATGATTCAAATTGTCAAACTTTAACAGATCGTAATAAGTATGCTGAATTGATTGAAGTATCTACTATCTAATAGATAACTTTTGTTTTTCACACTGAAACAAAAGACACCATAAAAATTATGTTAGACCACAGATAATATGATACTACTTAGACTCTATTTTTTAAAATATCACTATCCCAACATTGTTCATAGCAAGGAATTATATACTTGCTTGGGACTTCTCCAAAGCATCAACCATTTAAAACTAGACCAATATTAAAAATTCATAAAATTATGCTTCCTCATCTTACAAAGTGCAGGGTCGGTAGTGGGAGCAAATATGGTTTGGTTTTATAAGATTTCGTCGTTGGTACCAAAACTAAAGTTAATTCATTTAATCTTAATGTTCATTATAATTCAAAGATTCTTATATTGGTATACTCAGGTTTGTTGTCATTTCTAGCCCAAACGCTGGTGGTACCGAGACAATCGGCTCCATCGGCCGGTCACCCCGTCGTCGGAGGCACTCGAACCACCAGCGGACTGCGTCCTGCTCTTCGAAGGGAACGAGGTAAGTACGGAGCCAGATTAAGACTTATTGATGCTCGAACAAAGCAATGCCCTTCTTTTATTTTTTTCATTATTATCCATTTTTCAGATCCAACCATTCTTCTCTAATGTCGTCGTGTGAAGCATTCTCTGAACACCCTTCTCCTGGGGAAGACAACTATCAATCTTATAATAGGTATGTCAATCTATTGTTTTCAATATTAGAATGGTTACGGTTTGTTTCAGTTGTCAATTTCTTGCTAGTTGACAATCTTGCGGGATTTCGCAATTTAGATTGTTCCCTGTGATTCCATTCATACAGTGACGTTTGGGAATAGTATATAATCTCAAATCCCGGTACGGAACAGATTTTTGGTTCTGAATACCAAGACTTGGGTACAATACATTATTCATCATCGTCATCATCAAGAGCCCACATAAATCCATAGCTGAACATACACCACTTAAGAAATTCACCATTAGAGCCTCGCGTAGACAGCAATCAGAGGCTGAAAGCTGCGTCTTCAATTATCACCTCTTACGACTATATATTTTATACTGATAACATACGGTGGTGTCCTACAATCATCAGCATCATCATCACCTCAACCAAATGACGCCCAAAGTTAGATTGGGCTTCTCCTAACTCAATAAGTTATGTGTGTAATAGTGTGTCGTGTGGTGCCGGCACATTAAAATAATACTATTATTCCATGGGTGTCGTAAGAGTCAAATAAAGGAGCAATGCCAAAAAAAGACGGGCAGCAGCTTCTTTTCTCTACTATTCGGCAAACTGCGATCGCCAATTCGCCTGCTAAGCGTGGCGGTAATCAAAGTCGTGTTTTTGGGGAGGCCGTGTCCAGCTGTGGACTGATATAGGTTTAGGAGCATAGAATTTAATAGACGGTTACAATATAATTACGTTTGTGTTCAGTCGGTGCGGGTCGTCGTTCGCAAGGGACTCTGGCGGCTCCAGTGGCCACTACACGCAGCGCAGCGCGCCGCCCCATCACCATCGACGCACCGACTCTGGTTCGTCGACACAGCACGATCAGACCAGGTAAGAGCAGAAGGAATTTGAAGTTTTTCGTATTGTCTCACATATTTACTAAATTTTTACTGAATTTACTGTATTATAAACGTCTATTATAATGAGGCATAAAGATCAACATGTCGTTCTAAATTATAAATTTTGTAAATTATTGTATGTTGTAATAACTAAAATGTGGTAGCACTTATCGAATCGACTCGAATAGATATGGTAAAAAATTTAACATGTTTGTCCTTCTTATACCTATACACGGCTAACAGATATGAATACCTATAGCTACTAATTATTTAAATGTGGACAACATGACATGACTTGCGTTGTTGTGAAGTATATATTTTAAGTACTTGTTTTGTAAAAATCAGAAACAACGAAGTACCACAAACACCCCACACCCGAGAAAATATAGAAAAATACTTTTTTCCTGCATTGACTCGCCCGAAAATCGAATTCGGAACTCGGAACTGACCATACCTTGAAACCGGCGTGTAGGTACTTCAGTACCTTATCTTCCTAGAAACTAGCAAACTCTACGACCTAGATGTTGGTGTCTACACCTGATTCCAAAGTCATGCATCCCATACCATGCGGCACCCGCATAGTGTATCCATGGATGCCTATAAGATTCGTCTCGTTCCCCCAGCCGCTACAACTCGTACTACCCCGAGTACGGGCACGAGCCGGAGTGCTACGTGTCGGCGCCGCCGCAGTTCCAGGACGGCGCGCCCTCGCCGCCGCCCGCGCACGCGCCGCCGCTCTACCCGGCCCAGCCGCGAGTGGGGATACACTTTCAGGTAAGGTTTTAAGTCTACAGAAATAGGACAATTAGAAAACATAGGGATAAAAGTTGATGGTTTAGTCAAAAATTAAAAAAAAACCAGGCCCCTAATTCGGCTAACCAAATCGTATCAAGTCTGCTGCCGTAAAAACTTAATACTTCCTTTTTTTCTTTCAGGCCAGCGCCCCTCCCCCACAGTTCCAGGATGAACCGCCAGTGTATGATTACGGGGACTACGACTGTGCGTACAAAGCCCCACTCAAGTGTCTCAACGTTGGAAGGAAGGAATACAGCAATACCAGAGATTATAATAGGTAAGTCACATCAAAATCTATGAAGTAAATTTATTTATAATCAATTTATTAAAAAATCCGAAAATTTTAAAGTCTGTTATAGATCAAATTGCATAGTGCAGCGCTCGGTATTTACATAAGGCTTATGATACCGTTAACAATTGAAAGCTTTCTCTTCATTTACTGTGATGCCACAGTAAAGAAGTAATAAATAATTGTATTCTTATGCTGATTTAGACTGATACTTACTATATCAATCCATATTGTAATTCCAATAAGTTATTATTTTGTCTCATTCTGGTAGTTCTTGGACTTCCACAGGGGTCTATTCTATGACCTTTTCTTTTGCATATTATCGAAAATTTTGGTGCAGGTACCATTCACCCAGCACGGAGCTGGTGAGTAAACAACCCCAGTACCAGCAACTTCGCCGCCCACGCCTCGACGACACCCAGGAATACGTTAACGCCAACCAGGTTACACTTTTAATTTAATTATTAATTGGAGGAGGTACATCTCTGATCAATGGCTTTAAACCTATCTTAGCGCGTAAGATAAAAAAAAAACAAGAAAACGCTTAGATTCAGCATATAACTAAAAGGTAAGAGACAGCTGGAAAAGTAAAAAGTAAAAGACTGTTTATCATATAAAACTTGTTGCAAGTATTAAAAATAGTTCTGTCTCCATTGATCACTGATTTTAACGACGACGACAACCATTAACTTCCTAAACTAAATCTTTGACTGTTTTAGGTATGCCCCTCGGAAGAAATTACGTCACCGTTGGGTACATTCAAGCGGCAAAGATGTTTACGCTACAAACAGAGACGGCCAAGGCCCATACTACGATCAAAGTCGGATATCTCAGATAGGTAAGAATTTAGATTATTTAGGTAAAGGTACATTTTAAATTTGGGTACACTACATAAATACGAAAAACTTAATTCCGATATTGAATGATACAGATTTCCGAAAATCACAAATCCGATCTATCATAAGTCCTAATATTATAAAACCTAAATTTCAAAATTCCTAATGTTTCAGAATGCCGAATTTCATAATCCCAATCATATCAATTCCGAATCTTTAATAATTCGAAATATCATAAATACGAATTCCGAATATTAAAATTCCGAAAACACATAAAACCAAAAACTAAACAATTGATTGTTTTTTTATTTCATTTTTAAAATAATTTATTTCTTTCCGGACCTAAAAATCTACCAATAATATTATATTATTACACAATACTAATGCATATTATATGCTACTCTAACTTGGTGCTGCCAAGTGCAAATGCAAGCATGCAGATAACATGCATGGATGCAAGCAAGCATGCAATCATGCATGCAGACAAGCATGCAGGCAAGCAACATGCATGCATGCAGGCAAGCAGCAAACTTTTTGAAAATCGGAATTATCAACTTCATAATTAAATATTTCGGAATTTTGGGTGTTTCCATTAAATTTACTAGTTACTCACTCTCACTCACTACCTACTCATTTAAAGTCACTAGGCCATCATCCGTGATCTCGCAATAAAGCTAAAATATCGAAAAAAAAAAGGTTCTTGGTAAAAATGTTTTAAAGATTACACATATTTAACTCTCATTTAAGCTAATGATGTTAAAGCACTCATGAAAATAGCTTTGAGATGTTTTTTACAACTACAAATTAATGCCTTTTTTAGATACCGACGCACCGACGGCAGAAGTCCAGCATCAGCCCCCTGCGAAGGCGAAGACTCCCCCGACAGCCCCTCGGAGGAATCCCTTCGCCTTCAGCAGTTCTTCGAAAGGCTGGGCTTAGAGCCGAGACAGTACGACTCCATCGTGAGGGACGCACTTCCCGAGAGCCCCGTTTTCTTCTCATCGGCTTCTACTGTGGACTCAAATCAGTTGGCTGCCACTGCTGATTACACGGTTGGTTGTTATTAACTCTCTATTACTTAGTGGTCATCTTATATTTGATTTCTATGCACTTCTAAATTCTAATAGCTACATGATATGATAGTTGATTCCAAGCTTCTGTTTTAGCTGGCAAAATGTTTATAATTCAACATCTAAAAAAGATATGTTTCTCAATTCATAAAAATTGATAAATGAATGTATCATACCTAGTTCTTCAAAATAACTGACATGACATCTAATAATCCGCAAGTCTTAGACTAGAAGTGTTCCTGAACAAATACTTTGCTGTTTCAAATGTTATTTTTGGTGAAAGGAGTCAGCGTTCCTATTTTTACCTTTTTCTTTAAAATACCAAACACATAATTATTTGTCCACAATGCCTCTTTTAGTTCACATTGATACTGTGGTATTGTTTCATGATGATTATGAAACCTAATTAATAATATTATTTTGTCTAACAGATCCAAGGCCCGGGTGTTCAGAAACAGATATACCGAAATACCGAACCGCCAAGTGTTGTTGAGCGAAACGCTCGCATCATTAAATGGCTCTGCCAATGCCGCAAGACCCAGCTACAGCAGCCTCAGTAGACATCTAGGAGGCCTTTGAGTAAAGACTTATGTTATTAATTAGACGGCGTAAATGTAAGTGAGAAAATAGTATCAATCTCTGTCTAAAAGTTCCAACAACTGCAGTAGCTGGCAAACATTCTTACTTCCAATAAAACAGAATGAATAAATTTAAAATAACGCAGTAGGTACCTACCTACTTAGTGACGAAAATTATAAGTAGTGCAGTCAAATATCTAGTAAATTACTATTAAGGGTTTCTGTATTATTTGATTGGACAATACATTTAATACCAAATGTTAATATGAATAATATGTAGGGTAGACCGGGGACAATGGTACCATTTTTTAAACATTGGTTGATAGCGACAAATCTACTGAAATATATTTTATTCTGCATTTAAATTTCACTACCTACACTCTTAAGCTGCAAATGTATGTATTTAAATAAAACCTACGGAACCGAAAACTCAATGAAAACCACACCTGAACAGAATGGTGTCGTGTGTTACAATTGACCCCTACTTTGGGTTAATTGTACCAAAAATAAATTTGGTAATAAAACTCTGTTATATGTGTTAATAATAATGTCTTTATTAATGGTTGGTAATTTTACGTTGTAATAAAGCTACAGTAACAGTCTTTACTCTTAGGAATCAAAATACTTAATAGTAATCAGTCGAAAAAGACAACACGTCATAAACTTAAATAAAAACAATTATTCTACTCCAATAACAAAAAATTGTCAACTCTTGCATAATATACTATTCTTTTGACTCAAACATTACGTATTTATCTAACTAACAATCTCTCAAATCACAAAAATCAAAAACTATCAATTTGTATGAGGGTACAATTGACCCCCGGTACAATTAACCCTGACAGGCAGTACTTAATATTATGATATTTATATTTTAATTATTAATTAGAGTCGCAGTTATGGCAAACATAATTGGCTTCTTGTGCCGTACATTCTTCGTGTGCCCACATTCCGCAAATTATGCACTGAACCCAAACTTCGTTTGGACGGCTGGCACTATAAGGTTCCATACACAAAATGTAATACCATTATTCCGTTTCTTTAGAGGTACTGGGCCTAGCATAATCTTTTGGTGTTCTATTTTTTTCTGTAGTTTTTGGTTTACTTTTTTTCCTTTACCTTTGCCCTTTTTACAAACTTGCAGTAGATTCATTTTAACCTGCTTGGCTTTCTTCTTTTTATCAGCTTCTTCCGCTTCCTTTTGTATAATATTCTTTTTTGGAGCCTCTATCAGTTAACTTCGCTCTTCGCCGTGGCATCTTAAACAAAAAGTCCAAATAAGTATGTGCCTCTGAAGAACAAAATCATTCACCCTAATTAATTTTAACTCATTTTAATTAAATTAATTTTAACTAATTTTAATTAAGAATAATTTATAACTAATATAATATCGGGGTTAATTTTACCATGGGGTTAATTGTACCGCTACAATTGTCCCCACCGTCGGTGGTACAATTGTTCCAAATGGACAGTTTAAATATTAACCAACAAATCACGGCATTTTATCAATTAATATATCTATAATTCATCACTTTTACAAAGATTGAAGTGTTAGTAAACTAATTGATAAGATAGCGAGTTTAATTGGAATTACAGACTAAAACTTTTTACGAGAATACTTACTGTGACTGATCGAAAACAAAAAATACCCCGTGTACGCGTCCGCCTCAGCACTGGCGCGCCGTCGACTGGTGAGCGGGAGGGGACGAATCGAGCGCGTGAACTGACGCCACAAACACATTCAAACGTTGTTTGTGTTTGGAAATATTGGCAATGGTACTATTGCCCCGTGGTACTTTTGTACCCGGTCTACCCTAATTTAAAGAACCCGGATGAATTATGATTGTTTCTACTGATACCTACTAGTGTAATCCAAATATCTACTGCAGGGTTCATATCTATCTAGACATCTATCGGTAGACATAGACCTCGTATAAACTTTCGGCCTGCCAACCAAATTGTAAGACGTCATTTATTTACTTACCGATCAACGTACTGTTAACCAGTTCAATGGTTTTTTTGAAAAAGTGAAAGTTGGTCCTGGTCACAAATCTCTCACTAAGACACAGTAAGGTCTTCCAATATTGTTCGTGTTGTAAGTTTGGGACGTCGTACTTGGATTGCTATTGAAAAGAGTGCTATGGAGAAGTGACGTTACACACCAATAAGTCAATGTGTTGTTGAACTAAAATATTTGTACTGTGACTTGTCTTCAAGTGTATATTGCACAAATGGAAAGTTTTTAGTACGAGTTTTAACATTTTACTAAAAGTTCCATGTTTCCAAATGGAATAAAACAAGAATTTAGAATGTATTTTGAGTGAGCACGATTTATGTGCCTTGATATCGGAACGACTGCCATGTTTATTATCACTAAACAAAGTGCATTAGATGTGTGCATATTGAAAACTAAAGTGATTTAATTAAAGAGTCTTAACACTTGTGGTGTGGATACTGAGAATGAGTAGATTTAACACGCTGACTGTCAACACATATAATGTATTAATTCGCTAATACAGGTTATCCCAGAAAATAGTGTATACCTAATCAAACGGATCCGAATAACCAAGTTCTGATGTTAAATAATTAATTATATGGATATATGGATGGAATAACGTTTAATCCTCACCATATAATATCGCAAATTTAAGGTAACAATGATTAAAAAATAGCAAGAAAATGAATAAGTATGGTGGGTTGATAACGAAAACCAATTGTCATGTGCGTTGTTTGGATCCGTCTAGCTAGAGGTGTCCTGTATCTGGGATCTTTAGCTTGACACAAATTTAGGGACACCCTGCATAGATAGATCATTGCATCCAAATTGATGCTTGGAGTTCTGATATAAACGGTTACCACATTTTGTTAAAAGAACGGATAACTTAAACAGTGAACGTGTTAAATTCTAACCTTAATGTTTGTAAAATAACAATAGTTTTATCAATTCTAAACGTTCTAAATCTTTATAAATTAGATAAACAACGCTAAAATGTTCGCGACGATAATAATTATAATAACAACGGCAATGCCATCGACTGCTGTATCACTAAGCGATTCTAGTTCACTATATAAGTAGTTAGTCGTAATATAATTTACGTATAAGCTATTATACCTAAGCATTTAATAATATTTATTTTTAATAAGTTGACGCGAAGTTGTATTTCAGATCTTAATACAATAAACAAAAGTTGATAATTTCAAATTACCTATTCTAGACCTTACTTAAGACGACAGTAGGTAGGCCCAGTTACCAAACTAATGTTGATATGATAAAAAAAATGTAGATGTCACTCAACAGCAGAAGTGTGTAACTTGCATTGCTGCTAAACTTTAACACTGAAGCCAAGGTAATAAGGTTGGAGGTATCTTGTGAAAAGTGTATACTTGACACTGAATGTATATATCAATAATGTATACCTGTATTATTTTTTAAGCTATTGCATAGCTTCTATCGCGGGCCTTGAGCGTGGAGACCGAATCCAGAAATAACGTAACGAAAATAACCTAACACCCCACTCCGACCGGCACAGCGGTGATACTTTTTAGTTTTTCCATTTATCGATTAATAGCAGAACTTTTAATGACTTTTTGAAATATCACGCTTGTCTCTTTAGTTCAGCAACCCGCCTTTAGGTGGCATTTGTTGTATCGGCATAAGTTGATAAAAAATGCTATGCAATAGATTTACCGCGGCAGTCTCCGAGTGCCACACGTCTTTTTTATTGATTCTATTTGCTTGCATCTTTAAAATTATATGAATATTTATCTTCTCTTCATATAACTTCAAAGCCCATCTCACAATAATATATTTTTATGTCGGGTCCATATAGTTTTAGGGGCCTATTACAAAAAAAAATACAGTATAAAGGTTAACTTGTGATTAAGTAGCGCAAATTTAAAAGATAAAACGAAAACCAATGGCCACTATGAACTGTAAAATAAATTAATCAACGTGTATGATATAAATCAGTACCTACCTACCTAATTATTATTCAAGTAGGTATATTTTAGCTGTAAAATATACACAGCATAATCTAAAAATTATTGAATTAATGAAACGTCAGGCAAAACAATGAGGTATGATCGCGTTTAATTTCCACATATCGTTAAGAAACTTTAAACTAAGCTAATTAAATTCATTTTTATCTGTTGCGATTTTGTGGTTCATATTGGCGTATGCTTTTCGATTTATCTTTTTAATAAGTATGCAATAGCCGTTAAAATTTTGTGATAGGCATCTAAAATTTATTAGTTACCGTTTTTTGAAATACTTATCTAAATACATCTACTAAAATGTAGATATATTTTTCATAACAATGTAAATTTGCCTACTACAAGAGATACCTACCTATTAAAATACATAAAAATTAAAGTATATTTTTGTCTTGGCAATTACGTAGGTACAATCCCTGAGCTTAGGACCTAGAAAAGGTAATAGGTGATATAAAAAAGATGGTCTGACTATCTTTGATGGTTTCTACTGTAATGATGAATGTACTATTATTGCATTATATTTCATGACCACTTGAATAAATCGACCAAAAATATGCAGTTGAAATAGTTTTACCTAGGTACCTAATTATTAAGCAGAATTATCTATACCTACATAATTTTTTGTCGTTGTTTATTTGTAGGTGTGATCACACCATTTTTACTTAGTCGATACTTTCTAAAAGGAAAATAAGTTCAAGAATTCCTTTTTCGATGTCAGCCAGGTTTAAAAACAAATCTTAAAAGCTAGGTATCCTAGAAACTTGTAAGTTTTTACAAACTTACACATTGAGTGTTTGTAAATTATGTATCTAAATATTATTGCATTTATGTTGAAACTTCTAGAGTTTACAATAATATGTTCACAATCAATTTGAATTTATAACAAAGTTTTAAAAGTGTTTTTATTTTAATGACTTAATGATAAGGAAATGACTAAATCGTATAAAATTTATCCTTAAGTGCTCAACTACTGTAATTAACTAATTTACTAAATAGCCTTGTTTCTAGAAACAATAGTCGTCAAATCCATTTGGGGTACTACTTTTTTTATATCCATAATAATATTTGTTGCGTAAAAAATATTTGATGTTAATAAAACAAGTGGTAACTAATTGGTTGCCTGCTGATACTTATTAGTCAATCTAAATGAATTAGCTAAATTAGTGACAGTAGAAACCATACTGTTGTGAAATAATAATTATGTAGGTATGTAAGTAAGTATTTAAAAATAATGTTCCTGTTGCTGGATTTGTTCATAGTAAATATTTTCAAGTCTGTATTTACCTTACTCTTAATAAGAATAAGTTGGCGATTCGAATGTAATAAAATACAAATCTAATTAGTTATTGGGCATTTCAACGAAGTTTTGTCTGTTAGGTACTTATACGTCATAATATGGTCACACTTTCGGAAGGATACGGATAGCAAAAAAATACTAACTACCTACTACTGCGTTAACTAATTTTCATAATCTCAGAGGCATTATAAGATCCTAAAAATCTATTTAGAACCTAAGCTAATATATCATCGTGCGAGATATCCTCGGGAGCACAAATTGGATCAATTTAGCTGATACTGTAGGTAATTACTACTGTCTACTTGTTAAATCTGCCAAATAGTAAAACTTTAAAATTAATTTAGTTTGGGATGGCCTAATAAGTTTCAAATTAGAGTAAAGGCCTAATGGAGGTCTACCATCGCTTGTAAGAAATAGCAAATGTTTAAAACATGTTTAGGAATACCTAAATACATATACCTACCGACGTAAACGGAATAAGTGCATATTTGTGTCCAAAAGCATAATAATTTATCTTTAAAATGTAACGCAACAACTAATATAATTAATTGATCGTATAACGAAGATACTTTAACCGCTAGATTGTAAAGAGAATGGTTTATTGGTAAATAGTTTTATTTTATTCTCTAACGTGCATTATTCGTACAGTGAATTTAAATAAAAATCCACAGTTAAAAAACCAACAAGGATCTCCTAAAAAGTGGCTGCAGGTAGCTGCAAGTCCTATCGTGTAATCATTATAAGAAGTCTTAAAGTGGGTTTGGGTGTAAGGGTACACAACACACACAACATAATGCCAACTTTTTAATTATTTGCCAGTAAACCACTCTTGAAATTTTGACTTATTAGGCTGCAATAGAATAGACCTTGTAAAAATGGCTAATTACTTTTGAAAATTACCAGTAATTGTAGGGTAGAGGACATTGATTGTAGAGTACGACTTGGCAAAATTAGTGAAAATATAGGTACATCATGATATTTCTTCTGAATAGAATGCAGTATCTTCATGTAGAAAAGATACCTAATTTTGTTATTTATTGGCCTGTTAATTATCTGTTTGTTAAACAGTTATACAACGCGAAAGTTTAAAAGTAACTACTAGGTACCTATACTTGTTTGAAATTTTTTTGCCAATATACTTTATTTGATATTTTAGCAACTTAATTTCACTTATAATATCAGTATATAAACTTGAAAAATTTTTTTTGTCTCAGGCGGGACAAAAAAAAATTTTTCAAGTTTATATACTGATATTATAAGTGCAATTAAGTTGCTAAAATATCAAATAAAGTATATAAATAGCTGTTTCATCTTAACTGACTGTCAAACATCTGCAAAGATGTTTCTTTCGGGTGTTAAGGGTGCAAACTCCTAACATTTGATGAAACACCGCTGGCTTACAGCTAAGAATATGCTTGAAAAATTCGCGCCGTGTCGCAGTGTCTCGGTGGCCTAATGGTATGGCGCCCGCCCGGCATGCGAGGAGATGCGGGTTCGTGTCCCGCCTGAGACAAAATTTTTCAAGTTTATATACTGATTTTTTTGCCAAGTTGGTACAAACTGTAGGATATCTGTTGACTAAATCATTTCTCGTTCTATAAGACTGTCGTTGGTTTCTCAATTTTATTGTATTCTGTGATAATAAAAGAACCATTTAATGTTGCTTTGGATATCTGTAGTTTTTCAGTAAAATACAATCGGACAATTTTGCAATGCGATCTATCCTATCTGAGTTATTGAACTCTATCATCAATACATGAAACATCAGTTTGCAAAATTTAATGCTGATCGTGCAAAACATTTTGTTACATTTTTTTATTACTTAAAATAATGTTTTGTATCATCAATCAGAATCTGTAAGCTTATTTTGTGACACGTTTGGGATTAGGATCGAAATCTTGCGTATTTGGCACTCATATACACTGAACAAGTAATCACTGTGCTACAATAATGAATGCTATACCTACTAGCGCCAAATTGTTTTCATATTTTCATGGAATTTAATGGAACTAAGTGAATTGTAAATCATCAATGGATTGAAAACGTGTCAAGTGTAAGCCTGCAGCTTTGTATGACCGATTTAGGTGTGAATATAATATTATCTATTTCCATGAAATTGGACCACTACCAAATAAACTAAATCATAATCTATGTGTATGTTACTTGTTTGAATTTTCTCAAAAATGACCTTTATAGAGGAAAATCAACTTGTTTCTTAATAACCTTATCAAATAAATAATATTATTACTTACACGAGGAATAGGAATAGCTTAACAGTATTAGATTGTTTAGCATTGGAAGCTTCCATTATTTGTGTAAATAAGATTTATGTGAAATTGTTAGGATTTTATTGTGAGAATGAAAGAATTATATTGTGGTCTGATGAATTAAAATGTTTTTTATTTAAAACACCTAATCTTCACGGAGGTAACTAGGTCAGCATTTTTATCATAAATATAGGTACATATTATTATAATAGATATAAGTTTACTTATATATAAAAAAATGAATCCCTGTTTTTCTTGTTCACGGCATCACGCGCGAACGGCTGTACCGATTTCGCTAATTCTTTTTTGTTTTGTTTGGTATTGTCAGAGTCAGTCCCTAAGAACCTTAAGGAAGAAAAAAATAAGAAAATTGTGCAGAAAATTAGAAAATTTAAGAATTCTTAAAAGAAATAATTTCTAATGTAAAACCGCGTATGTGTTAGAATTCAAACCATATGCACCCCCCTACCGGTGCTTTTTTTTTAATCTTCCCAGGAAAAAGGCTAATTTCTGAAAGAAAATGCTGCAGTATCTTTGGAAGAGGAGGCGTATTTTAAACTTGCAACCAACGATTTTTAGAAAAGACACTCGCGAATTTGTAATTACTCATAACTTGCAGCTTTCCATGGTAGATGGTAAAATTTGTAGTGCTCTAAGTAAAACATCTACTAGTACCTGTGACTAGTAGATGTTATATGCAATGCTACCCCAAAAGAGATGAAGAAAGTAGACGAATGTTTACAGAAACCAGTTATCGAAAGTACATGCTTAGATCTTTTGTAGGTATAGATTAGACATTAAGAAATGGCAGGTTAGGTTTGATAGTGACAAACAATTGTTAACTAATAAAAAACCACATGTGCAATTTTTTATTGCATTTACCCCTAGTCCCTACAGTTATTTTTTTTAATAAATATTTTGTTCATCATATTTTATATTTTTTTAATTAATAACTTATTTTATTATAAACTATTTCAGGGCGAACGCTAAAACACTCGCGGATGCGGACGCGTGCACGCGTGCGTCGGAAGTCCGCCGCGGGCCACGAATCCGCGAGCAGGCACCCGTCGCGAGCGCGTCTCATTTAGCGCTGCTAGTATAATTTTGATCTTGAGCGTGTAGTTGTGTTGAGTAGATCACCATGGATTATTTGCTAAGTTATTATTTGGCAAAAAGATGTCAACGCCTTCATTCGACAATCGCCATGTCCCATAATACTGGCCGAAATTGCACCTCAATTATTACACGCTCAGCTATATCGATGTTCATGGTTGTACGTAGCCTGCGACGCGTGTCACCGTGGCATCTAGCGGTACTCGACTGATTTGTAGTTTGTAGAAACAAACCCGCGTGCGACAATCAGTCGCCCGCGCCCGCGCTCCATCGCACGGACGCGCCTGCGCTGCTCATGCCTCATACTATTTTTCATTATAGACACGCGAGCGTGCGCTCGCGCTAGTTTTAGCGTTCACCCCAGTCATATTTCTAAAAATGCAATTAACAAATTAATTACGATAAACATGTTTTAATAAGACTTTATCTATTTATGACCGCCCTTGTATGGAGCGTGTCCCACCGTGCACCCTCACGTTACAATGAGTTACATTTATGATAATATGTCTATTACCTACGTCTATTATAGATTAGACTGTATGAACTAGTCCAAGGCCGTTAAACTTTTATAAAGAAAGACAATCACAGACATTGTACGTACTCTGTGAAGAGTTTTGCGCGGGAAAGGAAAAGAGAAAGATGGATGTTTCGTAAATTTGTGAAATTACCATATGCGGCATTTATTGTGAGAAAGTAGTGGCATTGTTATAAGTTATTGTTGTCATAAATTTTAATAATTAATTTAAAATAATTACGAAACATTTTTAACAACACCTAAATTATCCTTACATAAAAGGAAGGAAAGCAGAAAAAAATAAAAATAAAACAACACTACAAATCATAAAAAAAAAAAAAAAAAAACATCCCCAGCGATGTCTCCCCGGGTATGGTGCCCAAAAAATGCTGGCAGCATTCTGGCAGCCTCTCTGGATAGCGATGCTTATCCGCTGTCCGAGGTAGGTAACTGCCAGCCCTTTGATCACCAGGGGCCTTACCATTAGCTCTTAAAGCAGGACTGCTATTGGACTGCATTGCTCTTTTGTACTATGACATCCTTTTTAGCAGGCCTGTGGCAGGCCAATTTACGTTGACGTTTCAAAACCGTTCACCATTTTTTTACTATGAACTTTTCAATCTTTTCATACCATGACACTCAATTTGACAGCAGGTAAACATCCTTTTGAGCGAAGCTAATGTCATCCTAGCCATCTTGAAAAAGTTACTAGGAGACTAACTTTTTCGACATATTTTATGCGTTTTTCAGACATTTTTCAGCAGTTTTGTGAAAATTCAGGTAGTTCAAAATAAGATAATGTTATGTTTTGTATTGTCACCCGCATGTCAAGAATAAACGAGCAGTCACTGCCTAGCTGTGTGTTTGATTGTGCGTCCCTCCCAACACATGACATGGCGCAGTCGGTAACTCCAAAATAAAATTATTATTTTATTAAAATAGTATTTCTAATATGGAAACAGTGTTAGCTCCCCCGTCGCCGTTCAGATATGATGAAAATTCGACAGACACATCACGAAGAAACGCAGATTGGATTCGGTGGAAAAAAGGTTTTGAAATATATTTCAAAGCCTGCCAACTAAAAGAAAAAAGCTCGGAGACACAGATCAATATATTGTTGCATATTATTGGTGAGCAATGCCGCGAATTAGTAGACCAATGTAACAAACCGTATGCTACGCAACAGCAAGTCATCGATATATTGGACGAGTATTTCAAAGTGAAGAGAAATGTAACGGTTGAGCGACATAATTTTTTTACGAGAGGGCAGTTGGAGAACGAATCGATTGATCAATACATCTATGTGCTTAAGAAGTTAGCCCAGTCTTGCGACTTTAATAATTTAACAGAAGACCTAATTAAAGATAGATTAGTTTGTGGTGTGAATGATGCAGGAATCAGAGAGAGGCTGTTACGCGAAGAAAAATTAACCCTTGAAAAGGCACAGGAAATTTGTAGAATAGCTATTGTGTCAAAGATGTACTCAGAAAATATTAAACAAGAATTCGTTTATGAAATTAAACACACAAACAATAACGGCAGGGAATTGACATCGTCGAAGAGGCACGAATATGCTGATGAAACACAAGTGGTGGGTAGTTTGGACTCAAGACGCGGCAGCCGAGGCCGTGGCCTCCCGTACCAGCGAGCAGCACAAGGGTTGACTGGACCATCGACGTCACGAGGTTATGCACAACGATTAAATCAGAATCAAAATAAAGCTAATTGTAGGCGTTGTGGCAGTGTACACGGACAGCGTAATTGTCCCGCGGTAGGAAAACAATGTTTACGTTGCCTGAAAATGAACCATTTTGCTCGCATGTGTGGCAATCGGCCCCCTAGTGCGTATTGTGTTCAGGAGTCGGAGGAACAGGTAAGAAATACTAAAAATTCAGACTATTGGAGTGTTAATTTAAAAATTAATAACAAAATAGTGCGTTTTAAACTCGATTCCGGGGCAGACGTAAATGTTTTGCCCTTAGATTATTTACGTCAAATAGGCGTGTCGAAAAGCCAATTACTTGAGAGTAAGACAAAGTTAAGTTCCTACTCAGGCGAAACTATAAACGTAGTAGGTAAAATACACCTAAGGGCGCACTATAAACAAAACATGTATGTATTAGAGTTTAAAGTAGCCGATGTTCAGTCATGCCCGATTTTAAGTAAACATAGTTGTCTTGAGTTAGATTTGATAAGACGTGTCATGTCGATTAATAAGACCGGTTTAAGTGAGTTGCCAGCGTTTCTCAATCTGTACGAAGATGTTTTTCAAGGAATAGGATGTTTGCCTGGATGTTATACTATTAATTTAACAGAAAACGCGGTACCAGTAATTCACGCGCCGAGAAAGTTACCGTTTGCAATTAAAGATGATGTTAGGAGAAAGTTATTGGAAATGGAATCGCAAAACATTATTCAAAAAGTAGAAGGCCCATCCGAATGGGTAAGCAGTATTACAGTAGTGAAAAAAGCAAACGGTGACTTGCGAATATGTCTGGATCCTAAAGAATTGAACAGTGTAATTAAACGCGAACATTTTAAGCTACCTACACTAGATGAGATAGTAAGTAATTTATCTGGAGCCAAATATTTCAGTACCCTAGATGCCTACTCCGGATTTTGGCAAGTGGCTTTGGATGATAGCAGTTCACTGTGTACGTTTAACACTCCTTTTGGTCGATATAAATTTTTAAGAATGCCGTATGGTATTTGTTCGGCCTCAAAGTTTTTCATAAAAAAATCTACGAAAATTTTGATGATCTAGAGGGTGTATGTATGTATATTGATGACATTTTAGTCTTTGGAAAAACAAGAATTGAGCATGATGAACGGCTAAAAAAAGTTTTAGAAAGGTGTCGTAAAATTAATTTAAAGTTAAACAAAGAAAAATGTAAATTTGGATTAGAAGAAATTAAATATTTAGGGCATAGGATTTCAAAAAACGGTCTGTATCCAGACGACTCGCATCTCACAGCAATTACTAACATGCCAAGTCCTAAAAACAAAAAAGACGTAGAAAGATTTTTAGGCTTAGTAACATATGTAGGAGCTTTTATACCTAACATGTCGGATAGAACCTTCCCCTTAAGAGAACTTTTAAAAAAAGAAACTGAATGGCATTGGAATGAAAGACATGATAAATGTGTGGATGATTTAAAGGCTTGTCTCATGACCCGACCAGTGTTACAATATTATAGTCTAAACAAGCCTGTAGTATTGTCAGTAGACGCAAGCAAAACTGGGTTGGGCGCATGTTTATTGCAAAATGATCTACCAGTGTGTTACGCTTCAAAATCATTAACTAAGACGGAACAAAGATACGCACAAATAGAAAAAGAGTTGTATGCCTGTGTGTTTGCCTGTGAGCGCTTTCATTCATATATTTTTGGTCGCGTAGATATTACTGTTGAAACAGATCACAAACCTTTAATAAGCATATTTAAAAAACCTATAGTAGACGCACCCCTTCGTTTACAACGAATGTTATTACGATTGCAACGCTATACGTTTAAGTTGGTTTACAAGCCGGGTAAACATTTGTTTATTGCAGATGCATTATCCCGCGCTCACGAGCCGTGCGTATCGGTGACTCATCATCAGTCGTCCGCGGCACACGAGGGCGACTCGAACTTGCCCGATCAGCTGTACGCTGTAGTTCGTGACGCGGCCCGCGCTGCATCGCACCACATATCGGATGTGCAGTTTATAAATATTCAAAAACACACGGAAACTGATAATGAGTTAATTCAAGTAAAAAAATATATATTACAGGGTTGGCCTATAGATAGGAACAAGGTAACAGAGGTAGCTAGACCTTACTGGACGTACAAGGAAAGTCTTTCAGTAGCGTATGGATTGATTTGGAAGGATGAACGGCTTGTCATTCCTAGGTCATTACGAAAAGAAATGTTAAACAAAATACATCTAGGTCACATGGGTTTAGAGAAATGCAAACTGCGGGCTAGGGAAGCAGTGTTTTGGCCTTTTTTAAATAAAGATTTAAATAATTTAATTTCAAGTTGTGGCGTATGCCAAACGCATAGGAAAAATAATCAAAAGGAGGAATTACAACCTCACGAAATACCTGAAAGACCGTGGGCCAAGGTAGGTGTGGATTTATTTCAGTTAAAAGGGTTTGACTATTTGTTATTAGTAGACTATTACAGTAAATTTTTCGAAATCGTGGAGTTGCAGAACACTACAGCAGAACATGTTGTAAAATCTTTAATGAACATATTCAGTCGTCAGGGCATTCCGAGTATACTCATGTCTGATTGTGGCCCGCAATTTTCGTCCTTCAAGTTCAAAGAATTTTCCAAACAATGGCAGTTTACTCATGTTACTTCTTCTCCGTATTATCCTCAGTCCAACGGACAGGTAGAGCGAACTATACAGACGGTAAAAAATATAATGATCAAGACCAGTGAGGATGGCACAGATTACCGATTAGCTTTACTTGAATGTTTGAACACCCCGCTTGGTAGTGAGTTAGCCTCCCCTGCAGAATTGTTACAAAGTAGGAAGTTGCGTGGTATCGTTCCTGTGAGCCATAAGCTGTTAAAACCTAAAGTACAAAGAAATGTAAAAGCAAACCTATTAAGACGACAAACAGAACAAAAGTTTTATTATGATAAAAGCTTCAATAACTTATCTAAATTATTTGTCGGGCAAAAAGTTAGATTTTTAGACTTAACCAAAAAACTATTATCGCGCATACTAAGTGATAGGTCATATGAAATAACATATGCAAATGGACGCAGTACTAAAAGGAATCGTAGACACATTCGAATAGATTGGCAAAATCGACATGACACGTCACAAGCTAGTAATTGTAATTTTGATTATGATGACATATCTCCACCATGTTCCTCCGAATCACACACCGATACAAACAGAAACAGTATGAATGTACCTAATCATTATGTTACTCGTTTTGGCAGGACAGTGAGGCCACCGAGTAGATGGGGTTTTACGAAGTAAATACCTACAACACGAATTGCATGCCTAAATTTAATAAGGATTAAAAGTATGAAAAATAATAATTGTAATCATCATTGAATAAATTGATAATAGAATAACATAAAATAAATGAAATTGATAGTTGAAATAATTTTTAATTGATTATGTTTATTTTCATTTAAAATTTTTAATCAAGGAATTGTATTTTTAATTGCAAATTTTTAATTTGATTGTATTTAATATTGTTTTGTATTAAGATGGTTGAATTAATTAGTCATATGTGATAGGTATGTAAGAATATTTAATTATTTATATTATTTAAATGTAACAATAAATAACAGAATCGATAATGTAAACAAAAATACTATGTAATTTTTACTGAACTGTGATCAATGTTATTACTCATTCATTTAGCACAAATGTAATTCTTGTAAGAAATTGAGACCAAAAATTATTGGCACTTAAATATAATAAAGCTTTTATTATTTGCTGAGATAATAAGCTAATATTTGTAATATTGATAAGTACCTTAATACCTTAATTAAATTAACTTTTTTTTTTTTGTTGTTTTGTTGGAAGGATGATGTCAGGTAGTTCAAAATAAGATAATGTTATGTTTTGTATTGTCACCCGCATGTCAAGAATAAACGAGCAGTCACTGGCTAGCTGTGTGTTTGATTGTGCGTCCCTCCCAACACATGACAGTTTCATTATAGATTAAGGAACCTAATTACATTGTAAAGAAACCTGAAGGTCTTTGAATTAGTATTTTGTATAAAATGTTTACATCATTTACCAAAATGAAAATACAATTTCGACAAAATTGTTAGCATGGTTTTGTGATGTAATAGGTATATACAATAGAATATATTGAAAAAACTGTACTTTTAAATCTAAAAACTCTTCTTTCTTACTAATATTTATGTGTAATACTTTTTTCAGATTTGTAACAAATACATGGAAATTATAAGTGTAAATGATGGCTATGATTCATTTAATTTACAATAAAATATGGTCTAATCATCCTTTGTAGTCTCACTTGAATGAACTGAGCACTATAGCATCTGTATGGCTTTTAGGTAAACATACAATACACATTTTATTTTAACTTTAAAGATATGTCCTTTCCGTTCAATTGAGTAAAAAGAAAAGATAAAGAAACATATTTTACAGGTTATAGCACCTAAAACCCTTGTGTTATGAATATGTTGCTGATTTTGTTAGTTTAAATATTGCCTGGATGTAAAAGACAACAAAGTTTTAGTTCTTATATACTTAACACATTTGCAGCAGTCTTACAAAGATGATAAAATTAATGAATATTTCCTTTTATTGTAGGTGATTCTAGATATCCACTGCTCAAATTTATGATGACAAAATTGTTAAAGCAGAAGTAGATTTTTCTGAAGCCTATTATACCTATACAGAGACATGTAAAAACTCTTAACGACAGAGAGAGAGATCAATAGGTGTTCTACAGACTCTTTTTCAATGTTACATTACCAGCCTCAGGTAGCTGGCCTTATTCCAAAAGCATGTGTAATCCTACATTACATTTTGCAATGCAGTTAATAACTTATCTCACAGATCAAGCAAATTTATCTTACAAATGAAGAGGTTCACCAATAAGCTTATGTATTGATGTATTTTTTAACCCCTTTTATACCAGTAATTCCAGACACAAATCAATTGTCTTATGGCTCGATTCCACAACTTCGGTAACCGACCAGTTAATACATATACTAAGTTGTGGTTGTTTTGTTAGATTTTAAATTTAGGGTTAAAACTGAAGTATTTTTATATTAAGTATGTCTTTTTTATTTTAATATGTGTTTGAAATATATTTTTTTGTAATTATATTACATAATATGAAATCATGTGTTTGTTTTTTTTACTGCAAAAATTCTGCAAAACATGTCTACTTAACTAAATGCTCGACTGGTAGAGAATACCTAATATGTAATATAATTTTCTGTTTCCTCTTCCTCTCCTTGAATCATTAATTATTTTATGTTTTATTTTTTGCATTTAGTCACCCAGTCAATACTAAAATAGAATAGATTATTATAATACTTACCTATGTAAAAAGTTGTAGTACTCTTTTAATACACAGTGTGACTGAATCAGAAACTTCATTCAAACCCTAATTTTATGACTACATCGCCTGCAGAATTTAAATTTCTGCCACCCTTGCCGTTCGCTTGGAGTGGTCTCCAGCTGTTAAAGATTAGTTAACTGTTATTCCCAAAGGTTATACAGTTGGGTGTGAGAAACTAGGCTTTTTTTTTGTTGGTTTTCACTGAAAGTCAATGGATGATCACTTTTTTATACTAATATTTTAATAAAATTACTTACAATTCCACTTCACTTTATTCAATAATTTAACACAAGTATGACATTGTGAAAATATGGTTTAACTCAATGTTTAACTGTAAATATAAAATAGTCTTAGAACGTACATACGTACTACTCCGGGAAAATGGAATATTTCTTCAATTTTTGAATGTTACCGCCAAAAATGCAGGCAGAACCGTTCCAATCATAATCACGTTAAAATGTCTATCCACATTTTCAATAACCCAACACTGTACATTAATTACTATCGCCAAGAAGGTAATTTTACTAGAATTAAGTATTTTAAGTAATCTCCTGCAAAATAGCAACATTTAGATTGACTTTTTCTCTTTAAAATCCAATAAGTATAAAGTTTTTCAAAAACCGGTAATTTGGAATAAATCATGTATTTGTGTATTTGAACGTTTTTAACTAAAAAGAGACAGATTTATCTGAACCAGTATAGCTCTGTCTCGTTCATGCAATCTGCAGACAAACAGACCATAGACAAGCTTAGCAGTTCACCTTTTGGTTTAGCGGTGCTAAAGTCGTTCAGCTTTTCAGCGGTTATGGTATGATTTTTAGCAGGACAAAAGCAGCCCTACTGTTGAACTGCCTGGAAATTGAGTGGCTTGCTATAAGCTGATGGTAAGCCCCCAGGAGGAAGAACTACCTACTTATTAGTACTTAAATGGGATGGCACGACGGCGAATGTGTCCACCACAGAACATAGACCATGATCTGTGGTGTCCACGCAGGTTGCATTGTTATAATAATTGTCATGTGTCAGTGAGTAGGATAAATTAGCTCATATTTGACTCGGATTCACGTTCTCGCGTAAAACTCCTGTGATCATTGAAACGTATAAACCACCCATACATTTCAATGAGTTAGGATAGTTATATGTGTGAGTAAGTATTTATGATATTTTATGTATTTATTGAAAATGTGGAAATTCGACTGAAGACATGGGGCAGCATAGTCTTACACCTTAGCCGGTTCCGAAAGGGACAAAATAACAAAAAAAAGACGTCATTTTGACAGATTTATTTATTTTTTACTACCTATTTAGTTGTTTTGGTTAATTTGGTTTTGGTCAAGTCAAGTTTTGGTTATTGGTTTGGACTTGGAGAAAATCAAGTAATGTACTTAATGTTTTAAAATAATCGATTGATAATTTACTTGACTTGAACTAAAAAGTAATACGAAATATGATTTGTTTTTAATAACAGAAACTCTTATCGTACATTTCGAGCAGTGAACTCACGATTACAAAATATAAAAAAACATTGCGTCACGAACTGAAGAAATACGTAATTCGACGTATTTCTGGTGTAATTCTCGTCTCTAGTTACTCAGTGTTTTGCTGTAATTCTCGTCTCTAGTTACTCAGTGTTCTGCAGATAACCGTAAGCTTGCGAGCTGTATGGTTCTGTGTGAAGTAGAAACATTTTGATGATATTGGACGATAACTTTGAGGAGATGCCTCCTACAAAAAGAGGCAAGCGCGTTAGCGATGCTGACGACGAGGATGACGATTATAGAAAAAGGAGAGACAGAAACAATGAGGTGATTATGCTTAGATTTTCCACTTAAGTATTGATCAACTTATTATCGCCCATGTTATTTTGATAGACGCCGACGCTACAGATAAATAATTTAGGCATTTTTTCTTCGTGTTCGCAGTGCATCCATATCAGCAAATTAATTTATTTTAGGCCCAGTGGCCTTCATTTATTTGAAGTCATAAATAAAGACAAAACTTAATATAGGCCATTTTTAAATGGTTTTTCGTTACTTTTCCAAATTTGATAACCTATTTTGTATTGCATATTAACCTATATTTTATCATTTTATAGGCTGTTAAGAAGAGCAGGCATAAGTCGAAGCAGCGCACACAAGAGACATTTACACGAGTCAGCAAGCTGAAAGCCGAAAATCAAATGTTGGAAGAGAAAGTTAAGACATTGACAAAAGAGTTACAATTCCTCAAAGAACTGTTTTTGGCGCATGCTTCTAACACCCAAAATGCTAAATTTGATGGTTTGGATCTACAAAAGCTGTTGGAAGATATTCCCGAAGATGATAAACCAGAGAGCAGCAAAAGTAAACGATAGTAAAGATAGTTTAATATGTTAACATTGGTAACTTCTATGAAGTGTACTAATTTTAAACATGTTGAGTTGATGATTTAGTGTAAGGTTGTTAAAGGTTGTGGTCTGTGTCAAGGAGAAGCCTATGCATACATATAATAAAAAAAAACTAAAACTAAAATGTAAAGTAACTATCAAGTTTTGAACTTTTTAGAATTAACATTCATTTGTAGACGGTAGCATTTAATGTACAATTTTAGTAGATTGTAGTACAATTTGCTGTACACAAGCTCTAACCTATCAAAAAATTTGAATATGAGATAAAACTGTGTCAGCAAAAAAGAAATATTTTTATTTGTGATAGTTTTAATAATCACCATAGCACCATTATGCAGGCTGACAAGATTAGAAGAAATGCGCAAAATTAGAATTGTAAGACACACAACACATACAATTTGATGATGTAATATTTATATATATATAAATGTTATGTTGGTTTGTGTACGCTTCAAAATTTCAAAAAGTTCTGCACTGATCGAGCTGAAATTTTAGCATGATATAAAATCCACATCAAGGATTATTTTTATCTATTTAGCTACAACAGCTAGTAATAAATATAATCATAAAATATATTCAGAAGATACTATTGCATGGTAAAAGTTTGGTTTTATAAGTTGAATATTCTTTGTTGGATATTTTGTAATTAAATTGCAATTATAATATCAGTATATAAACCTGAAAAATTATGTCTCGGGCGGGACTCGAACTTGCGAGGAGATGCGGGTTCGAGTCCCGCCTGAGACATAATTTTTCAGGTTTATATACTGAAGTTGAATATTGTTAGTTTATGTTGATTTAACATAAGTTGCTTTATATTTATAGTTTCTATATTTTATGCAATTATAACTCTAAGTAGGGTTACATTTATAAAAGTTTAGTATAGGGAATGCCTATGTTAATTTCAGGCCAAGTGTGTTTTGAAGTAAATTAACAAGAGATTTAATTGCAATGTGAAAGTCTAAATAAAACCTACTTTTAAACTAT
This sequence comes from Anania crocealis, assembly GCA_949315895.1. Classification (NCBI taxonomy): domain Eukaryota; kingdom Metazoa; phylum Arthropoda; class Insecta; order Lepidoptera; family Crambidae; genus Anania; species Anania crocealis. The sequence continues at coordinate 9,426,703 of OX438871.1, forward strand.
CGCGTTGCATAATTATTTAAGATGTAACGGGATTTATCGCGAACATACCTTACGGCCGATGCGACTCGGTTGAAACAACAGGCAAATAAAATAAGGTATGTTCGCGATTAATCCCGTTACATCTTAAATAATTATGCAACGCGATAGTTTAAAAGTAGGTTTTATTTAGACTTTCACATTGCAATTTTTTTCTATCCCCAATGACTCAGAGAAGCCCACCGGATCTAATTGTCTAAAGGTGCATCCATACCTCTATTCCTTTTTGTTGAACAATTTATAACATTTTGTGGAACAATTTATAACATTTTGTAGAGTTTAAGGAATGACTACATAAACTGCATTATGGATTCACCATTATAGAAACACCAGTTATGCAGGGTGTTAGTTAGGTAAATAGTATCATGAGCCAAAACCTTCTTAATATTTAAATTTATATAAATTACGTGTCACGTTGTTTGTCCGCAATGGACTCCTAAATTACTTAACCGATTTTAATCAAATTTGCACACCGTATGCAGTTTTATCCAACTTGAAAGATAGGATAGCTTACATCTCAATTTATAGTCTCAATATTATTTTATTGCAAATTTTCTGTGTAACATGGTAAGGTAAACGCCATATTTGATGCCAATGACATTGTGTGACGTCTTACGTCAAAATCCAATTATATTATTCTGAGGCGATATGAAGTTCGCGGGGTCAGCTAGTATGCATATAAAATTAAGGCGAAGTCAAAAAGGTGTGAGAAGAATTTTGTAAACTTTAATTTTTATACCCGAGTTAATTAGGATGGTATCTGTTTAAAGGAAAAATCTAACACCTTGTGTATTGTACAGGTATGATTTGTAATTGTTTTTAATTACGAAACTAAAAGCACTACGCTATGTTGTGAATTCAGGGATTCCCTAAGATACAATGCAAAGATCTGTGATGTGTGTCATTTATTTGGTAACTTAATTATTGCAATTATCTGCAATCAATTGACAAAATAAAACAAGTGTTTCATAACTGTAATTTTAATATTAAAAAATATATTCTTATGGATTATGTAACTTTAATACAACTAAGCAGAATTGTACAATTTAAAAATAAAATTCTTTTTCTAATTAACATGTTTCAGTCATTTCTTTAGATAATTCTAAAGTGATTTCTATAACACAATATTAATAACTGTTTCTTTCTAGCACAACGTAAAAGCTAATGAATTACACAGCCAATGTTATATACTAGATCAACCAACACAGGACAACAAAACATGTAATGCAACTAAAGCATATTTTCTTCATACCTCATAAAACAAATAATATTTATTATTGAAATAAAAAATGTCCAATGAAGGATGTCCTTTTAAAATTTCTACATAGACGAATCGCAATGATCACATTACTCTCTTTCTATGTAATGTTAAATTGACTAAAAATATCATTGTGGAATAAAAAAATGAGTAACTTCCACAAAAATATAAACTTTTTTGTAGAATTATTAATGTAAAACAATTTTAACTATGTGTTAAAAAGATTGATAATTGTTTTGAAATCCATTATTAGTTAGTCGAGTACAGTAACTAGTGACGTCATATTCACTATTTCTGTACAAAATCTATAGCGAATTGAGTTTTCACAGATTATAAAAAATATCTCAATTGATTTGATTATTATTGTGTAAAGGAACGCGACTCGACAAGTGGTATAATACGTTATTTATGGTACCATTCATGACCCCATCGGCCGATGATCTAAAAAGGTAATGTTTGGCACCTTCAACCATAGTAATATCCGTAAAATAGGTGCGGTGTGGTAGGAGGAACGTGACACGCGACGCGTTACACGTTGTCTATGGTTGTTCCATTAGTCTTTACTTTGATGACTCCATAGGACGATGAACTAACTAGGTATCACATATTTTTAGTGCCTTCTACCATAGTGATGTCATTTTTTAATGCCGTGTGGTAAAGGGACGCGGTACATATCGTCTATGGTTGTAGTCTTTATTTCCACACATTGATGACTCCATCGGCCGATGAACTGACTAGATAATGCTTGGCGCCTTCTACCATAGTGATGTCCGTGATAGGTGCGGTGTGGTAGAAGGAACGTGACTCGACAGCCCGGTATATGTTCTCCTCTATGAGGGATGTTGGAGCGTTCGGGTTCAACTTGCAGCACTCTTGGATGACTGTGGTGCCGTCGATGATGCGACTTCTGAAAAAGAGATGAAATGTGTGTTAAATATCGTTATATTAAACTTTGGTTATTACGGGATTGATGTAGAAAGATACAATTGTTTTAGATGGTAATGGTCCATTATCACACGACTTAATTGTTTTAGGATTTCTATAATGCATTCGCTTATTTTCATTTTTATCTGTATTGTAGGTACAATTAGTGTATTTTACTAGGAAATTATTGTTGAAAATAAAATTACAGTGTCTGCTTGTAATTCAAATGAACGTCTTTTCACTAAATGCACATTAAAGTATATTTGGATTGGTAGTTTCATGAAACACCTTTTTTATTTTGTCTATGTAATATGATAAGCCATTCAGTAACCTAAACACATGAATTCCGGCTGCTTAGGCGCAGATCCGCGCCATATGACAATTGGTTTCTATTGTGTCAGTGTCTCATACGAGGGGTGGATTAAAATTCGCATAATTACTAGAAGAAACAATATCTCTATACCGATTTTCGTAGTTGTCTGCCAATGTAATTTTTTATAGGCAGGCATATACTATACCAGCTGTACTAACCGGTATTTGACCATGTTAGGGTTGCTCTTCAGAGGGTCAGAGGACGCGTGGAGCAGGATGTAAGAGTCCTCAGGGTGCGTGAGGTCCCAGTAGCGGAGGCGTTGGTCCGACCCGCCCGTGATGAGGAAGCTGTTGCCCTCGCGCGACCCGCAGTACGCCGCGCTTATGTAGTGGGAGGCCTGGTGATGTATGATCATTTTGGAATATAATTGTGTCGTTTAAAAACACTCTAGAACTGTAAAAAAAGAAAAGTAACGGTAAGTAATCATCCCACTCCAGGGCAAAGGCCACCATCATTGAATTCAAGTTACCACAACAATGATAGGTAAAGGCGTAATCACTACTCTTGCCAAATGCGGGTTGGTGATCACAAACCCGAGCAATTCGAAACTCTTGTTTGGAGCCGGAGACCCGGGACTCCGAGGTCTTGGCCCGGTAATCAAATCAAACCACTAGACCAGGCGCTGAGACCATAAAGTACACCTAAGGGGTCATCTATAAGTTACGTCACACGATTATTAAGATTTTCAGACCCCCTCTTCCCCCCTTGTCACGCATTTTTACGAAAATTCCCATACTGTTTTGCCCAATGTCACAATAAGTTAGACCCCCTTAATGTGTGACGTAATATGTGGACGACCCCTAATATGCAAAGAAAATAAATATGATTATGAATATTAAGGCTGGTTTTAGTGTGAAACTGACCGTCGGTACGGATTGTTCCGTACCGACCAATATGTATGAACTTCATATCCGCACGGACCCGTCAGCTTCACTCTAAAGCGCTCCTTGAAGTTAATACATATTAGTTGGTACGGAGCAATCCGTAACGGTCAGTGTCACTCTAACCAGCCTTAAAAGAAAGCTGTAGTACTCACGGTGTGTGTGTAGTGTAGGGGGTTCGTTGGTGGAGGGCCAGAGGGCACCAGGCGCCCATACTTGTGAAATCCGCCCGAAGTCTACTAAGCCGCGTACCCATAAGGAGGTAAATGTCGCGCGATTCTTGTCCAAGAAGACGTCGGGCGACTTCACGCGACGTTGCCACACTTCGCTCGACATGTACCGCGACATTGCGCAACTTTAATCTTGCCGCCCATCGATATATAATAAGATATATCGTCTGATAAAAAATTACACCTACAACTGTTCTCATTTGAATGATTGACGTTGATTTTATGTCAGTGTCAACTTTATAAGCCAGACAAATTATGTCATAATGCAAATGTACGGGTGTTTATATCATGTTGAAAATATTCAATTGTATACGAGTAGATTGCATGTCTATAGGTGCTCTTTTAGTTAGGCCATTTTTCGGCGCTGATTGTGCATCCAGTTTTTTAAATGACATTAATTTTGTCGCCCATTTGAATAAGTAAAGTCACTCTGTCTACTAAATTGACGTGGAAAGCGACCAGGGACCCAATTTCGCTAATTTACAAGTGGCTCAATAGAATCGCAATTGCATCGCAATCTTATATTTTGATATTACTAACCTTAATAAATGTGTCAAGTGATACGATTCTATTGGGCCATTTGTAAATTAGCGGAATTGGGGGGCAGATATCAAGTGACATAGGGCGATGTTCCGCGATGACACCCGATGTCTCTGAACACAAATATCGGTCGACAAATGTCCCCTAATGAGTACGTGGCTTTATGCTGCGGTATCGCTCCGCTGACAATGAGAATAATGGTTCAAACACTATAGTACTCACGGCGTGTGTGTAGTGCAGAGGCTGCGGTTCGTTGGTGGAGGGCCAGAGGGCGTGCGTGCGTTGCGTGGACTCGAGGCACCAGGCGCCCGCGTCGCGGCACCCACACGCCCATACACGTGATGAACTCCGCCCAAAACCTATTATGCGGCGGACGCGTTCCGCTGACAACGAGAGTACTGGTTTAAAAACCGACCGAGGTAAGGCATTACCCTATAGGTCTTGCCTCGTATGAGGCACGGCCTCATGTGAGATACGGGGCCTCAAATGAGGCCCTGAAATTCTGCATCATGTATGCTCAAATATTAAGTCTTTGTATGGTTGTGGTAAGTGCTTTATAAGAGTATGAAGTCCTGTCTCAGGAAGCTATTAATTTATTTTATAAACGAATGAAATTATTCCAACATTAGTGTATCAAACTGGACCCCGTTCAGCTTGTGCCGAAGCATAAAGTGCCGGGAAGTTGGTATTTTCTTTGTTTACCATAATGTTGCTGTGTGATGGCGGCACAATAATAAAATGGAAAATACCCATTTTTTTTCTTTGGTTTCATGAGATGCGACTGAAGCAATCGGGCAAAAAATATGGACAGCAGCATCTTCTGTCACCACCTTCTGGCACCATTGGTGGCTGCCTGCCAAACTCAAATTTTATGGCAAAGATTCCCCTTTTAAAGAAGCCTATGACGATACAGTCTTCTCTCCATCATGATAGCTTGAACGATGACCAAACCCTCCCTTTGTTTGGGGAGGCCTATGTCAGGCTACACCAAAAGAAGAAATCGTCATTTATTTTGTTGTACTAAAATTTGGAAAATGATTGAAATTCCCGTCTGTTAGATTTCCTGTTTACAATACTTTTGAATTACTTAAAATGAAGACAATTTAAAAAGACATAATAGGCAGTTAGCAAACCTTTTTGTGCCTTTTGTTTTGATATTTATAATTAGTCTTTGACAAACGTGCAGCGATTGGTCAACAAGTGACATTTAGTTTGCACTTATGTCTAACTGAGCTTAGCATACTGTCTCTTTTGTTTTTAGTGTATAAATTATGTCATCCCTTTCACATCAACTTACAACGTGGTGAAAATAAGAATTACGCATGTGAGCTGTTGCTCGCAATCGGCACAGATGTTTCGTTTGTTTTTTAAGGTTATACCTATCTATACTTTTTAAATATCATTGTGTTTAATGCGATAGTACTAAATTATTGTTTAATGATACCAAATAAAAAATTGACTATCTTTCTTTCAAATTTCATTCTGTATACTCACAGTTGGGATGCCGCACTGTAGTGACGGGGAGCTGGAACCTCAGGTCCCACACGCAGACGGCCCCGCTGGACGTGCCCGCGGCGATGTAGCCCGAACTATGCGCGTATAAACACGTGTATACGCCTTGCTTTAAGTCGCCTTGGAGCTTCCAAGCGTTGCCTGTTTAAGAGATTTTTTATAGAATGATATTCCAGAGAATAAATGGAGAAAAAAATCCCAATTATACTAGAGACTACTTAAAGTTTTCATTTTTAAAGCCAGAAAGAAACTACTCAAATCGCACCTGTATAATAGGACTGCTACTATTATAAATTCTAAATATTACTACTCCTCGTCGCCAACTGCTTTTTTTAGCGTGGTCGACCTCACAAACATTTTTCATAGCCCTGACACACGAAAACCTCTTACACATATATATTATTGTTGGTTAAAAGACTATCGAAAAGAAACTCCGCAACGATGACGATCTTCGATTTTTATTCCACTTGCGAACTAAACAACTATCGTTAACCATACACAAAACTTTTACTGTCAATTTCGTCGATTTCAATACAAGCTATCGACATAAGTCAGTACTTCTACTACGAAAATTGTAATTAAGTAGCTATATTATATTTAACTGCCTAAAGATATACCTCTTAATAGATTTAAAAATAAACTTTTTGTGCAGTTGGTTTAAAAGGCTGTTTATAAGAGACAAACCATTAAAATTATCACTATGTATTATCACCGACGTACAAAATGTTTTTATACTATTAGCACAGTCTATGGTTCATAGGATCAGCAGATTACGTTCGTTTTATTTTTAACATTACATTTGTATGTAAGTGATGGGGGTATAGTAGGGACTTATTAGCAAAGAAAAGAATTACTTCTTTAAACCGTTACGATTCTAGAGATAATGATAAGGTTAAGTATCATACAGTACCAGCTTGTTAAGTAATCTTTATATATATAATTCTTCTGTGAGTGTGTATGTCACTGAACTTCTCTCAAACGACTGGACCGATTTTGATGAATTTTTTTGTGTGTGTTCAAGGGGATCTGGGAATGGTTTAGATTCACAATTTTTGGGGGTAGGGTATGTGTAGGGTAGGGTAGGGTAGGTTAGGGGTAGGTTAGGGGTAGGGGTAGGGTAGGGTAGGGGTAGGGTAGTAAAATATTAAAATTTTATAAAATATATACAACCCTACATTTTTACCCTTTTACCACCAACCCCTATTTTTTGTTAGCCATTTTAGTAATTTAATCATTTTTATGGCAAAACAACGTTTGCCGGGTCAGCTAGTCTTTATATATAAAAATGAATTCCTATTTCCCTTGGTCATCGCATCACGCGTGAACGGCTGGACTGATTTCGCTAATTCATTTTTAGTTTTGTTTGTTATTGCCAGGAGATGGTTTTTATGAAAGAAAATATTAAGAAAATTGAGCGGAAAATTAGAAAATTTAAGAATATTTAACCACCATATTAAATTTATTATTTGTAATATAAACTTATTGCTTTTGACAATTTAAACTGTTTTAATGTATGGCGTTGACATAACATTAACAGAATGCGTGCTGTAAACCGGTGCGGTTAGCATTTGCAATGTCGATAAATAAATTAGTATCAGTTTTTTTTTTTAATTAATTATACCAATTCGAAGTCAATATGCATAGTTAAGACAGGACAACGTCTGTCGGGTTCGATAATACGCAATAAATAATTTGAATTTGTAGAAACTTTATTTCTCAACTCACCCGGCGCCCTCAGATCCCAGCCGACGACCGACGCCAGTAGCGTCGCGTAGGATATGACCCCGGCGTGCACGCCCCCCGCGCACGCTAGCGCCACACAGCCCCCCTCCTCGCCCCCGGCGCCCGTCTCCACTTGCCGGCATTGGGACAACGTCATCCGGGAGGAATTACTGTCCAATCTAGATTCATATTGAATAAATATTAGAATGTATCGCCTTTACAACGAAACTGTCACTAAGAAGAAAGCTAAACCTACCTTGAGAAGAGAGAAATGCTTTTTATTATTATTATATTTATTTATTTTAACCAATTTAATTATAATTCTATCTATCTAAATTATTAATTAAACGAGAAAACACAATTAATAGAGTATTTTGACAAAAGTCAGTACATGAACCATATTGCAATGGTTCAGTAAGGTACTCAAAGTCAAAACTCTCTGCAAATGCCTTCAGAAGGGACATTTTAAAAATTATCTTAGATTGATTTTTTCACGTCGCGTAGGTATATATAATTTATTCATACCCTTCTGCACTAATACACACCTGAGCACAAAAATGGAGCCTTCTTGCGTAGCGGCCACTAGAGACTGACCACCTTCGCACGCCGCTAGTGAAACTACCGGTCCTGCGCTTCTGTTGTACATTGACTTAGATCTGAAACAACAAATTTATATTGAAACAACTTTTCTTCGTTAGCAAATATTTTCATCAACTCAGTTTTAACTGTTGGACGATGTAAAAATCAGTAAAATCAGTTTTATTTCTGCAAATAGGCGCTTTTAGCGTCCTAGCAGGCACGTTAAAATAATAGCATCACCTCTTCCCTTCCTATGGTGTCGTAAGAGGCGGCTAAAGGAGTAGTGCCAAAAGAAGGCGGGTAGCCTCTTTCTCCCACCAGTTGCCACACTGAGACCGCCAACCTGGCGCGACCAACCAATGACTGGCGCGAACAACACATACGGCAAGCGAACGACTGCTTACCTGGTTTCTCGATTAATAAACAAATTACCGCTTGATTTGCGTAGTGGACATAATGTAAGACCTACTATTATTAAAATTAAGTTGAATACTCACTTGTTAAATAACTTAACGATGTTGTAGACTGACATGATATTCGATACAAATCTCATTGGTTTTAATGAATATCATATGAATGAACAATTTATTTGTAAACTTTTTATTTGTTAAATAAAAAAATAAAAAATCGATTATGATAAAATCCTTCTTTTATATTAGTCTACTAGCTATTGCCCGCGACTTTGTCCGCGTCAATTTCTGTTATTATGATCGCGACTATTTTTGCGACATTTTTCACTGATACTTTGCTCCTATTGGTCGCAGCGGGATGATATATAGCCTAAAGCCTTCCTTAATAAATGGACTATCCAACACAGAAATAACATTTCAATTCGAACCAGTACTTCCTGAGATTAGCGCATTCAAACAAACAAACAAACCAACTCTTCAGCTTTATAATATTAGTATAGATAACAGTCTACCTACTTAAAAACATAAATACTCATGCTATTGTCAATTGTATAATTTTATACTTGTTAAATTGTAATTTAAAGAATATCTACATACTACGGTCAACCGATATTCATACGAATTAGTGCTAGCTTTAAGTTTAATGATCGTGAATGTTTATGTATGTAATATTGTGTTAGTACCTTTATAAATAAAAAAAAGTCTATTCATTTACTCAGCCTACAGTGATCCAATTTGTCTTTGTAACAGTAGAATAAAAACACTATATTTATACCTATTAACATAGGCATGTCCTTGTAACTTCGCCGCGTCCCATAGTCGGACGGTGCCGTCGTCTGAGCAGGAACCGAACAAGTTCTTATGGGCTGGTAATGTCACCATCTGGTTGACCCGAGCTCTGTGAAGAACAAAAAAGTAAAATATAAATCAGAAAACTGCAATTCAGATCTTAAAAATTGTTATAAATAAATTATTAAAGCTGTATCCCGCAAAAACAATAAATATTGTCTATCTCTATAGCATATTTCATTCAGATTTGTTGAGTACTCTTGTAGTCAAGTCACTTGCTTGCGATTTGGTTGCGTCAGATCTATGTCCTCATTTGATGTTAAGCCCATGAATTCTTGTAATTCATAGAGCTATTATCTTGGCTTGGCTTGTTCCCATTTATCGCAAAGTCCACCTTACATTCTTTAAAGTGGTGTGGTTTTTGTATTAATTACGCTTTTAGAGAATCGAAGTTAATGTCCCGATTAAACGTCAAGCTCGTCAAGGGTTCTATTTCAAATAACCGTTTTATTGTATTAGTTACACTTTTAGAGACTTGAAATCTCTTCCCATTGAACGCCAAGTCTAACACAATTTTTTACAGTAGAAGCGCTTTCTTGGCTCCTAGTTACGCTTCTAAAGATTCGTAATTGATGTCCCAATTTAACTTCAACGATTTACTTTAGATTAGTAACGTTCTTAGAGAATCGAACTCAATGTTCCTATTTGACGCCAAGCCCATCAAACTTTCTTTACAGGTGGTTGAAAATGCACCGTGTATAGTGGAACTATTTCTTGGTTTAGTTACGCTTTTAGATAACGGAACGTTTTCATGGCTTATTTACGCTATAAGAACTGGAGTCAGTGTCTTAATTTTGCGCCTAACCCACAAAGGGTATCTTTCTTGTAGAACCGTTTTCTTAGCTAATTTACGCTACCTATAAAAAAACCAAGTCACCAAGCCTACTATGGATTCTATTAACGGAATCGTTCTTGAGTCAGTTACACTTTTAGAGAATCGAAGTCGATGGGGGACATTAAGTATGAATGGAAAGTCCACCACGGTTTCTAATTCGTAAAACCGTTTTAGATTAGTAACGCTTTTAGAGAATAAGTCTACCCTTTCTCCTGCTCAGCTTCCCCTGTTATCCTTAGCATTGTGACTTACTTGTGTTCGTGTAGATACGCTAGCAGCTGGTTCCCGGGCCGCCACGACGGAGGCGGAACTACGTCTTCATTGCTGTCCACTCCGTCATCATGTGATCTGTGTTAAAACGATAGAACTTAAAGTTATTATAAACAAAGTATTATGTATTTTTTAGTCACAATGACATTTTTAGGAATTCGACATCAGAGGCCTTACTCTGCAACACAATGTCCGTATATTCGAATCCACCTGTCCCTATCACTCATACCGATGTTTTAAAGTATCTGAAAGAGACAGATATATCCGTAAATACGAGCTTCCTATTGCAGAGTAAGGCATCAGGTCGGGTCAAATGAGATTGTTAGGAAGCCTTTTATCGAAATTGGCTTGGGTCTTTTCTTTTTTGTAATTTTTTACAGGAAATACCTTATACACCGTGCATTTTGAACCTCCTGACAAACGAAGCCCACGTTATGTAACCACTATGTATAACTTCGTCGCTATGCGCGATCGGAAGCGGACGTGTCCGTTGCATAATAGTTTTTTTTTTAATTCGACTAGCGCAGCCAGCCAGCGCGCGCCGTCTGTTAACAATGAGTTCGCAACATCTCATTGCTAATGAATTATTGGCGTTCATACAGCATGCCATCGATACCATGGACGAGGTCAGCATCATGCAGATCTGCAAATCTAATTTCAAAGAAGAAGAGATTTGCACTGGCAATGCGCTCCTTTTCCAGACGCTCGGGAAGAGTGCCCAGATGCCGTCTCGCCGGAGGGACGGGGGTGAAAAAAGTGTGCAGGACATAATAACCCTACTAAAGGAGACAGATCCTGACGAAGTACCTGCGTTCGTGGCAAAGGAGCTACACAAACTGCCCCCTGTCTAGTTCGATCATGTCGACGTCACCAGGCTGTTGAAGGACATCACGTTCCTGAAAACCAGTCTGGCCGAAGTGCACGCAAAGTTGGAGGCCTCAGAGAACACCATAGGTGACTTAATACGTGCCAAAGTGTTGCTATTAAGCAACACCGCTCCGGTAAGTAGGTCACCTGAGGCCTGCAATGTTAACACACGGCGCGGCGCGCAAAATGCATCGGTCTGCAGTTTCGGGTCGGCGCGAACTGATGCGTCACCCGTCGCGGTCACCGACATCGGCGGCGCTACCGTGCGCCCCGCAGCACCGCAGGACACATCGCGCGCTGTGACGTCAACCCCGACGCGTGCATATGCTGCCGCTGCCGCTAGGAAAAGCAGCTACCTGGCGGCTCCGAAGACGCTGGCATCACAGGCTGATAAGTGTGATGAGGAGGGTTTTACGTAGGTTGAGAGGAAGAAAAAAAAGCCTTCCACTCGCAACCAGTGCGGCAACGCACCCACCGGACCGAACCACCTGCTTCGGCCTGCAATTCCAGTGACGCTGCTATACGTGTCCCGGCTTCATTACTCTACAAAGGTCGAGGAGATTGTGGAGTACATGCGATTGAAGACCAAATACACCTTGAGGGTTGAGCGTTTGGAATCTCGTCACAACACGAATTTCAATTCGTTTGTGGTTTGGGTTCCGACAGAACAGCTGTCGACCTTCATGCAGGCAGAATTTTGGCCGAAGGGTGTTGTGTATCGTCGGTTTCGTGGACGGTTACCTGACACCAAATTGCGTAACACAACGCCGTGAAAATTGTGTGTTAATAGTGTAGTTTATCTTGATATAAATAATGTATATATGTTAGTCTTTAAGGTATTTATTTTATAGGCCTGTATCTTTTTACTCAGTTGCCTGAAATAAATGATAAATAAAAGAAATAAAAAATAACATCTTGGCAGTGTTTTGTTTTCAATGTTTATCAAAAAAAATCTTAAAAAAATATAAAATATTGATTAAGCTATTAATTTTGCCGCACACGGACGTATTTGTGCAAGGTTAATTCATCCAGGTCCCGGCCAAAGCAAAATAATACGTTCGAGCGCGTCACAGCATGATTCAAAATGAATAGTATTATTTATTTACACTTTTTAAGACTATTAAATTTAATAAAGAAAAAACTGCCAAGATGTTATACATAATGAAGTTTGACGACCATTTGGCATCAGCGGTAGTAAACGCTGCTTCTGAGCCATGGGTCGCGAGTTCGATCCCCGCACAGTACAAATATTTGTGTGCATGAACATGTCTGTTTGTACTGGTCTGGGTGTTTTCTATGTATTAAAAGTATGTATTTACAAAAAAAAACAGTATATACGTAAATTTATCGGTTGTCTAGTACCCCATACGACAGGGTACTTAATAGTAGCTTAATTTGGGACTAGATGGCTCAGTGTGGCCCAGTGTGGCATGTCTTAAATATTATTATATGTCTTAAATATTATAATATTATAATGGTTACATAACGTACGCGACAAACGAAGCGTACGGTAGGTGGTCAAAAAGGCAGGGTTTATAGTACAGTTACATACTTAGTATCAATACTAACCTTAACGATTTCTGGAACTTCTGTTGCATGCGCGCGGTCAGGTTCCTTAGCTCGGCGCGGCAAGGAGCCATGCTATCTGTGAATGGCAAGCAATTAAATAAAACTTACCTAATTAACAAACTATAAAATTCACTTTAGTGGTAAGTTTAAATTTAATAAACATCGAAACAATAGATAGATAGATAGATAGATACACTTTATTGCACACCATAAAAGTGAAAAATAACACATGTGTAAGATTTAGATTAGTACAATTTAGGCGATCTTATCGCTTGCAGCGATCTCTACCAGACAACCTTCAGGTAGAGGAAAGTTGAAAAAGATTTGAAAGGGGAAGGCGGCGGAGAATATTCAAAAGTACACGTAACAAAATATATTAGATGTAAAATTACAATCTGAAATATATCAACCTTATATCAAGTTTATATGGAATAAAATACATTTGGAAAATATAAAATACGCACGAAAATAACAGCTGTAGTATAAACTGTGTTCAGTTATTAACGCCCACCTCCAGTAACAAAAATAGGCAGCATTCCTATATTTTCAAAATTTTAAAAATAAATATAAACAATGAATAAACAAACAACAAAAAATTTTTACGGAAAACGTTATCAACAGACCAGAAATAGCACAGAAAGTCAAACTTAATTGTTTGTGTGTGTGTGTGTGTGTGTGTGTGTGTGTGTGTGTGTGTGTGTATGTAAGAGTGTGCAATGCAAGTGTGTCACCATACCTGTGCCTGGTATTTTTTCCATTGATGTAACATAAAAAACTAGATACACAATCAGCGTCAAAAGAGTGTCCCAGCTAAATGTGCTTATTTAACATAAGGGTGCATATTAAGTACAGACAACAGCACGTCAACCTACCACAAAACGTCAAATTTTCTCAATTGATATTGATCTCTACTTGTTGGACCTAAAGTTGAAAATCAATTCAATGCCAGTATATAAACTTGAAAAATTTTGTCTCAGGCGGGACTCGAACCCGCATCTCCTCGCATGCCGGGCGGGCGCCATACCATTAGGCAACCGAGACACTGCGACACGGCGCGAATTTTTTCAAGCATATTCTTACGCTGTGAGCCAGCCTAATGGTATGGCGCCCGCCCGGCATGCGAGGAGATGCGGGTTCGAGTCCCGCCTGAGACAAAATTTTTCAAGTTTATATACTGATATTATAAGTGCAATCAAGTTGCTAAAATATCAAATAAAGTATATCAATTCAATGCCCTTTAACTTTTTGGGTAGATTGACCTGCCATTGTCTGTACATTGAGAATAAATACATGAGATAAATATCCATACTATTGCATGTCGACATAATTTGGCCGGGTTATGAGTTGACTCTGTGCCATATTTCGTGTAACGTAAATCATTCAATCGAGGACAATTTTATCATTTTTGTATTTGACTGTGTGTTTAGTTCGTATTGTTATTGTAATGACAAGCCAAACCAACCCATGTTAACGTATGCATAGAAATACTAAGTTGAAATCAGAAATTTCGTATAATTAATAAAATTTTTATTTTTATTTTCCTACAAACTAAAATTTTGGTATTCTGATTCGAATGAAAATACCGTTTAGTCTACTTATGACAGATTCTACATATGACAAATTCTACACTTGACAGATTCTGTATTTGACCGATTCTACGTTTGACAGATTCTACATATGACAGATTTTGAAAAAAGTAAGACAAGTAAAATTGTGGAATCAAATGTAAAAATTATATAGAAATAACTATATATTTATAGATGAGGGTAATTGTTTCTTTTAGTATATATTAATGTATACAAAAAAGTAAGGAATATTTTACCGCGTCATTAATTCTAACAAAAAATACAAGAATTTTTCAAAATCTGTCTTATGTAGAATCTGTCATAAATAGACTATGATGTCAAAAGTAGAATCTGTCAAATCTATACTAATATTATAAAGCTGAAGAGTTTGTTTGTTTGAACGCGCTAATCTTAGGAAGTACTGGTCCGATTTAAAAAAAATCTTTTTGTGTTGGATAGTCCATTTATCGAGGAAGGCTTTAGGCTACATAACATCACGCTGCGACCAATAGGAGCGAAGCATGAGTGAAAAATGTTGCAAATATTATCGCGATCATAATAACGGAAATTACGCGGAAGAAGTCGCGGGGAACAGCTAGTGTAGACTAAACGAAAAATACATTTTTTCAAAAATGATGACATCAAATTTTTGACTTTACCTTAACCTGTTAACATATGCATATAAACCACGAAACAGTCTTGGTTTCAGGTTGTTATACCATTTACCTAACACCCTGTATATCGATGGTGTGGAACATTCTCGAAACATAGTATAACTAACATTGTACATAGCTCGCGCTGTGCCCCATCTGCGAGTGCGCGGGCGCAGCGGACGCGGCCTGCGATGCCGCTAGCGAGCCCAACCCCGCTGCCGACTGGGACGTAGATTCCACTGCTGAACCATACAAAATAAGTACTAGATCATCATCTGATTTAAACTTTCATTGTCACTATCACTAGAGTTATTTGATTGGGTTATTCCCAGTTGCCCCCACCGGCATCGCCTCCACTGGGGGCAACTGGGAATTTGTAAAAAATAATGTCCCAGTTGACCCCAGTGTCTCTATTCAATAGGGCAACTGAGAATTTCATTTTTAACGGTTATTTTGCCACCTGTGGGGGCTTAGCCGGTGGGGGCAACTGGTAATTTGTATAAATTCGAAAAGGCAATTGGGAATTTTATTTTTAACGGCTATTCCCAGAAGCCCTCACCGGCATCGCCCCCACTGGGGGCAACTGAGAATTTGTAAAAAATAATGTGCCAGTAGCTCCAGGTGCTTCCATTCGAAAGGGCGACTGAAAATTTTATTTTTAAACGTCCCAGTCTCCTCCACTTGATACGCCGTTAAGCATAACGGGGCGATACCAATGGGGGCAACGGGGAATAACCCATTTGATTTGGGGTTTATACCATAATAATATATCATTCAATATGAGTTTCCTATATTTCGGCACTGTTGCAAGCGCCATGATCACAGGAGAACTGTTCTCCGAATCCGAATCAAATAACTCTAGTAGATCATCATCATCATTGTTAGAGCTTGTGATCACCAGCCCGCATTTTATGTCTATACCCATTCCTGCTGTGGTAACTTGGAATTTAATAATAGGGGCTTTTTTTTCAGTGGGAGTGATACAGGCCTTCATCATTATCAGCAGCAGACCATTTCAGTCCACTGTTGGATACATACAGGCTATCCAAAAAGGAGAATATTCCTAGAATCATGATCGTGATCGCAGTTAATTATGTTAAGTATGGTGGAGAAAAGACGCCTGCCCCTCTTTTTCTAGCGGTACCCCTTTACGGCCGGTCCTAATAACCTATCTATCTTCAGTTTTGGCATATCGGAGATAGAAAACATCTTCTGTCTCTGATTTCGTCGTCCAGTGAAACAAAGACAGAAGTTGTTTTCTATCTCCGATAGATTATTGGGACCGGCCGTAAGTCGCCTACATAGGAAGATAATGGGTAGTGCTATTTTTTTAGCGTGCCAACACCACTCAATGTTTAGCTCAGAATTTCAAGCTTACTGTTGTAATATAATAATTGCATTATTTTGTCTATGATTTTGTCAATGGTAAGAGACTGGGTGGTGGGTGGCCATTTTGTTAATACTATATACTTTACTTACTTTTGAGGATGTGAGCACATGGTGCATGGGATTAAAGACAAATAAAAGACTAAAGGTGTTTTCTTCATTCAAAGTCAAGTATCAACACATGGTGGCAGCGGTAAAAGATGGAAAAAGAAGATACAAGAGACTGGGTGGTGGGTGGCCATTTTGTTAATACTATATACTTTACTTACTTTTGAGGATGTGAGCACATGGTGCATGGGATTAAAGACAAATAAAAGACTAAAGGTGTTTTCTTCATTCAAAGTCAAGTATCAACACATGGTGGCAGCGGTAAAAGATGGAAAAAGAAGATACAAAAACAAGTAGTGTAAGGATATCGCCTCCGGGGTTGTTTAATTTCATTCCAAATGATTGGCCTAAGTACAAAACTCGATTTGAGCGTTACATGAGTTTATCAGGCCACGATAAGAAGGAAGACCAAGACAAGATTAACTGCCTAATCTACTGCATGGGAGAAAAAGCTGAAGATATAATAGTTCAATTCGGAAAGGAAAACAACTATACAAACCTCTTGAAAAAATTTGATGATTTCTTCGCGCCAAAAAGGAATGTCATCTATGAGAGATTTAAATTCAAAGCTAGAATACAACTACAAGGAGAAAGATTTGATGACTTTGTAACAGAAATACACAGGTTAGCAGAGCATTGTGAGTATGGTGCATTAAAGACAGAACTTATACGAGATAGAATAGTGATAGGTATGGAGGATAAGATGCAAAGCGATAGGATGCTTCTCAAACCTAACCTTACTTTAGAAGAAGCAGTACAAATTGGCAAACAGGCAGAAATACAACAGGAAGAAACAAAAAAAATGCGGTCTGCGACAGAAGTAATGAAGATAGATAAAATTAATGTGACAAGAAACTGTTGGTACTGCGGGAAGGAGCGACATCCAAGAGAAAAATGTCCAGCTTCTAAAGCAGTTTGCTATAAATGTAAAAGAGTAGGACACTTTGGGAAATTGTGTCGCTCAAAATCAGTAAAAAATTTAAATGTAGAAGAAAATGAGTACCAGGTAGGTTGGATAAATAGTTGCAAGTATATTGTAAAAGTTAGTATTTTTTATTTAGAGAAATTCGTGGATAAAGAGGATTTTTTAATTGATACAGGAGCAGACATAAGTGCCATACCAGAACATGTAGCGATTAAGGCTAAACTCCCGCTGGTGACATCAGTAGATTGCATAAAAGGGCCAAATGGGTCTAGGCTGTTAGTGATGGGGACGGTGCATCTAAAATTTCAGTACAAAAACAGGATATGGGAAGGTAAAGTTTATGTTATTAAGGATCTTAGTACAGCAATATTAGGCAGGCCATCAATTGATAGTATGAATATTATTAAAGTTTGTACGATTTTACAATCAATTAAAGACAATAAGTCATGTTCAGAGGTATTAGTAGAAAAGGAATTCCCAAATATTTTTAATGAACTAGGAGTTTTCAAAGATGAGTTCCACATAAAATTGGTAAGTGATCCAAAACCTTTTGTGCAGGCAACCCCTCGTTGTGTATCAATTCCTTTGTTACCAAAAGTTAAAGATGAATTACAAAGACTCCAGAGGTTGGGTATTATTAGTCCTATCGAGGAACCTACTGATTTTGTATCACCTATTGTTGTTGTATATAAGAATGATAAAGTTAGAATTTGCGGAGACTATACACAAGTTAATAAAAATATTTTAAGGCCAGTTTATCCTATTCCTAAAGTGGAAAATACGTTAAGTAAGTTAAAAGGAGCTAAGTACTTCTCAAAAATTGACGCTACCTCAGGATTTCATCAAATCTGTCTTGATGAAGACTCAAAAAAGCTGACAACTATTATTACTCCTTTTGGAAGGTACATTTATAACCGCCTACCTTTTGGACTAAATTGTGCACCTGAATATTTCAGTATGAAGTTCTCAAATCTCTTAAAAGACCTAGATGTAGCTATACATGTAGATGATATTCTGATTTATCAGCCTACAAAAGAATCTCATGACCAAATGCTCAGAGAAGTGTTAAATAGGCTGCATAATGAAGGGATAACAATTAATAAGAGTAAATGTATTTTTGGGGTCAGTGAAGTTTGTTTTTTAGGACACATAATAAATAAAGAAGGGATAAAAATAGATCCAGACAGAATTAAAGCAATCAGTGAGTTTAAAAGTCCAACAAATAAAAAAGAGTTACTCCAGTTTCTGGGTATGATTAATTTTGTGGGTAGATATATACCTAATAAATCTCATATTCTGGCGCCATTACATGAACTTTTAAAAGATGATAGAATGTTTATTTGGGGACACCCGCAGAGACAAGCATTTGAAGTTATTAAGGACAATTTACAAAGATCACCTACATTAGCACATTTTGATCCCGGTTTAAATATCATTGTTTCAGCAGATAGTAGTTCTTTTGGGTTAGGCGCAGTTCTGATGCAGGAAAAAAAAATGGTCAAAGATCAGTAGTTATGTATGCTAGTAGAACGTTATCAGATGCAGAAAAGCATTATGCACAAATAGAAAAGGAATGTTTAGCTTTGACGTGGGCTGCTGAAAAATTTAGAGATTACATAATAGGAATTCAAATCACATTAGAAACTGATCACAAACCACTATTACAAATATTACAAACTAAACAATTTGATGACCTTAGCCCACGACTTTTAAGATTCAGACTTAAATTAACCCGTTTTAACTATGAAGTCAAGTATATCCCGGGCAAAGAATTAGTTGTGGCAGATGCTTTGTCTAGACAACCTTTACCACTGTCTCATAGTTTAAATATAGAAAAGGAGTTAGATTTCAACATTAATTCACTTGTCAGTGAAACTGTAACTGATAAATTGCTAAACAAAATTATGATTGAGCAGAGAAATTGCAATATTTGTACTAAAATTAAACAATTTATTACTCATGGATGGCCGAATAAGCATCTGTTAGGTATTTTCAAACCATATTATCAATACAGAGATAACTTTTCAATAGAAGGTGATTTTCTTTTGCTTAATTCAAGGATAGTCATACCAGAAAACATGCAAAAAGAAATATTAATAAAAATTCATGAAGGTCATTTAGGAATTTCAAAATGTAGGGAACGTGCTAGACAGTCTGTTTGGTGGTTGGGCTTATCAAAACAAATTGAGGAATTAGTGAAGAGTTGCTCTAAATGCATAGAGACATCTCAAAACCATAAAGAACCAATGGTATTGGACCTACCACCGGACAGACCGTGGCAGAAAATAGGAGTTGATTTATTTAAATTCTCAACCCACTGGTATTTAGTTGCAATAGACTACTACTCTAGATATTTAGAAATATTTAAGTTACATGATTTGACAGAAGAGTGTATTATAATTAAATGTAAAGAAATGTTTTCTAGATATGGTATACCAGAGGTAGTGCGTTCCGACTGTGGTACACAATTTAAAACAAAGTTTAATAATTTTGCTAATCAGTATGGGTTTCAATCTATAACAAGTAGTCCGTATTACGCTCAAAGTAATGGCCAAGCAGAATCTGGAGTAAAGATAGCTAAGTCCCTTCTTACAAAACATGAGGATATTTTCCTGGCCTTACTAGTGTATAGAAATACTCCTTTAAATATAGGTTATAGTCCAGCAGAATTAATGTTCAATCGGAAACTTAGAGATAATCTTCCTATTGTACCTAGGAAACTTAATAACCCTGTAGTTATAAGTCAAGATTTTTAAGCAAAAGCAATTAAATATGAAACAAAAAGAGATTAAGTACTATAATAGGAGACACAAAGCAATAGACTTGCCCGAATTAAAAGTTAATGATAAGGTATGGGTCACTGATTTAAAAATGTACGGTACAGTAATGTCAAAGTGTAAAGAACCTAGATCATATATTGTAAATACTCAAAGGGGTAAATTTAGAAGAAATAGATGGCATTTAAAATTGACACCTAATATAAATAATGATTCACCAGTGGTGGCAAAGCCTTATTCAAACTATGGTATAATTGGTTGGGAAGATTATTGTCAGGAATCTGCTACTTCTCCCGATCCGGTAGAGGGTCAATCTTCAGATTCAGCAGATGTTAATGTTACAAATGAGCATATATCTGAGGTGTCCGCACCAGAAAGTATTGCTAGTACCAGACCTAAAAGATGTGTAGTAAGGCCTAAAAAATTTGATGACTATGTATGTTACTAGTTCTAAGGAATGTTCTGAATTATGTTAAGATAAATTCAAGCGAGTAATTGTTATTAATTTTCTAAATACTAATACAAAACTCATTGTATAAACTGATCTCAGCAGTGAAATGTTACACTGAACCCAAGTTTTTATATGACGTAGGGCTGAGAAAAGAAACGTATAACTATAAATAATTTCAGTTGAATTATAGTTGTTAACTATCTTAAAGTTCTTTTGTTTTACAAAAAAAGGAGGATGTTGTAATATAATAATTGCATTATTTTGTCTATGATTTTGTCAATGGTAAGAGACTGGGTGGTGGGTGGCCATTTTGTTAATACTATATACTTTACTTACTTTTGAGGATGTGAGCACATGGTGCATGGGATTAAAGACAAATAAAAGACTAAAGGTGTTTTCTTCATTCAAAGTCAAGTATCAACACATGGTGGCAGCGGTAAAAGATGGAAAAAGAAGATACAAGAGACTGGGTGGTGGGTGGCCATTTTGTTAATACTATATACTTTACTTACTTTTGAGGATGTGAGCACATGGTGCATGGGATTAAAGACAAATAAAAGACTAAAGGTGTTTTCTTCATTCAAAGTCAAGTATCAACACACTTACTACCAGGCTTTGACCACAAAGCTGTGTACACCTATGATTTATATTCATACGAATAAGTGACAAAATTAAATAGATTGATACACTATTTATGTATGAAACCAACAGACATTCATAGTTACTTTTGCATTTTTTATATTAGTAAGGAAATGAGGATTGGCGTATTTCTATAAATAAAATAAAATACCTCTAATATTATGGTGCTCGTGCGACTGTCCAAACATATGCTGCCATTCCGTGTTCATGTGCGTTTCATGGGAGAGCGCTGCTTTATTTGTCCGCCTGTACGGTTAAAATCCATCAATGTGTGTTAATATTAATTTTACAACTTATTGTCTATAAGAGCGAGTTTTAAAAATGTGTCCATAAAATAGAACCCATATTGGGCGGGTGAAATAGGGACAGCGTTACAGCAGTGCCTAATTAAGATTGCTTGATGCACTGGTGATACTTAAGGCAATGGGACTGTGTATCTAGGTCTTATAATTAGGGTTCCGTACCCAAAGGGTAAAAACGTGACCCTATTACTAAGACTTCGCTGTCTGTCCGTCGCTCTGTCACCAGGCTGTATCTCAAGAGCCGCGATAACTAGACAGTTGAAATTTTCACATAATTTGTATTTCTGTTACCGCAATAACAACAAATACTAAAAACAAAATAAAATAAATATTTAAGGGGGGCTCCCATACAACAATTGGCTTTTTGGTACGGAACCCTTCGTGCGCGAGTTCGACTCGCACTTGGCCGGTTTTTTTTATATGTTCTTCGTAGGTATACAACATTTGACGCGCAACATGTGCCGTTTAATTTGTTTTAACGTATATAGGTTTTCTCCAATTACAAAAATGGCGGTATTAGTTTGATTTTTTGTAATAGTCCACCCTAATAAAACTCAATTCCCACCATAAGTAATTAAATATGTATGTGTGATGAATCGTATTTTGAATAAGTGAAGTTTATCAAGTTAAATACATTATAAAGTATGTCAACACTTTCATATTTTTGAAACAATAAATTACCTGTTTTGGGTGGATGAGTACAGTTTGTCAGAAACGTGGTGGGGCAGGCTATTGTCGTTCGATCCGATATCTAGCTGCACCGACTTAGATATACTCATGTTGGTTAGTACAAGCCTCCCTGGAGCGTCTGTTATGTGCTTAAACAAATATAAAGAATACAAAATAAATTAAATATTAAGCTATACATATTAGTTTACGACATCCACTGTTGCGTAAAAATAGCCCCTAAGGATCTCCACGACGATTGTTTACACGCCATCCGCTGGTTCTCGTGACCTTCATTAGATCGTTGGTCCACCCGGTGGGAATCTACCCACATATAATCATCCAGTGCTCGGTCACCCTTCCAGAACCTTTACACCCAAAGGTGTAAGGTTTCGCTGTACACTTGCAACATTCTCATAAGTTTGTAATTCTCACCAGATGGACCGACAGGTCGGATAATTGTTGAGGAGATCCTTAGGGGAAGCCTTTGTCCAGCAGTGGACGTCATTTGGATGTGATGATGATAATGATGAAACATTGACTTACTTGAGTAGAAGAACCTTGTATTTTTATGAGATGAGCACTCATTGCTAACAGTTGATTTTCAACATGCTCAGTCATACCTGTAGAATAAATAAGCAAAATTAAATTACAAGATAGATAAAAAATTCTTTAATGCACTCTAAACAAAAAAAAGTGTTACCATTACAATAAATATTATTTCTTTTCTCAAAAAATATTTACCGTCAGATGCTAGTCTTCTAAATAAATTCCTTAGTTGCTGTCCCATTTCAGAGTATTGGGGCATTGTTCCCTGTTTAACCTGTTAATAATTATAAAATGTTAAAAAAAAACCATCCACTTTACTGATAGTGAAAACACAACAATCAGTGGTATACATTTTTGATGGTATGGTAACTTTTTAAATATTTGGGGCGACACGTCTAGTGACAGAATTAGGTAGTTGCAATTTAGAGTTAAGGTTCTTGAACGTTATATTAGCATAGATACGTCTCCAGAACTTCATAATTATTCAGAAAGATCAATTTCTTAACTTGCTACCCGCCCAACTTCGCATGATATTTAAGAAAATGTGACCTATTTTTTTCTTTACAACCATTTAAGTACGCAATTATACTCAAAATATGTTTAGAAACTTAACAATTGAACGTCAAACTGTCGACATTTATTAAGATATTCTCAATTCTCATATTTATTATGGCATCTTTAATTTAGCATACCTTTAGCCTAGTATTCCTTCGTTCCCTTAAAGTCTGCACTAATCTGTCCACGTCTCCGTGACGCAGGACCGCGTCCAGGACCTTCCTAGGGATTGGGTCTGATAGGCTTTCTAGAAGCAATTCTGCTCTTTCCACCTAAATAAGTAAAAAGTTAAATGATAATTTTACGGATTTAAGTGGCGGTTATTAGGGTTTTACATTATATTTATTATCTTGACGTTTCGAACAATTTACTCTAAGTCAAATTATGAACACGTTACCTGTATAAGTTTGTGTTTGAGGTGGGGCCAGATGAGCGGTAGCATTTTGCAGTTTACATCTATCGGGTTGAGCAGGCTCGCCACACAGGAGACTAGGCCGCATACTTCATGTCTTATCTGTATTTAAAACATAATATTTCTTCTCTTTACGTATACGGATATATTTGGGATCGGTTACGGATATGAAATGGTTTTAGATTAGAATATCCATTAGTTTCGGATATTACTTTTTATATAATTACTAGCGGACCCGACCGACGTTGTCCTGTCTTAACCATGAATATTGATTTCAAATTGGTTAGTTAAAAAAATATATCTGATACAAATTTATGTATCGACATTGCAATGCTAGCCGCACTGGAAATTGTAACCGTTTGCAGCACGCATTCTGTCAATGTTGTGTCAATCAAACGCCATAATGTTAGGTACATTTAAAAAGTTTAAATTGTCAAAAGCGCTAAGGTTACATTTTACAAATAATTTAGTATGGTGATTAAGTTTTCTTAAATTTTTTAATTTTCCGCGCAATTTCCTAAATTTTTTCTTTCATAAGAACATTGTCCTGCCAATTACAAACAGAACAATAAAAGAATTAGCGAAATCGGTCGAGCCGTTCATGTGTGATGCGATGACCAAGGGAAATAGGGATTCATTTTTATAGATATATAGATTAAATCAAAAAACAAATATGTCTTTTTATTTATGTAACCTTTTGGTACTAGTCACTTATAATATAAAGTTATTTCATGTTTAACGCTAAGACGTGTTTCGTCAAGACTTTTTTCAGTTTTTCCGTAGGCTTACCCATAAGTTAGGGTGTGCCAAGTATACAGCACTTTCGGCGACTAGATCGCACAACGCTTGTTTGGGCAACAGTCCCAACTCGGCCAGGCTACTTGTAGCCCGTAACGCCTTTGCTATTATCCACTCTGATTGGTCCGTTAGTCCCTGAAATTAAAGACAAATCTTTGACGCATCTAATAGAAATACATACTTACACACGATTTTCATATAGTGTAGTAGCATACGCTGTATCTGACATAGACAGCTATCTTTGCGATGGTGTACGCAGAAAACAGACGCCAGCGAGTTAGATGGTTAGATTACCTGAACCTTACGGCTGGACATCACTAGAGGATGGTTGCAAAAGACAGAACCCAGAACAAAATGTTTGAGGAGACCTATGTGAAATGCTTTCAAAATTACTTAAAAATGTTACATGTAACTTATGTAACTCAGAATTTAATTCTTATCATTGTTAGAACACTGTATCCATTATATGCTCTAGCCTGACCACATCCGCTGTACGCTGTAGCGCCTAGAGAATGCGCGGGGAGATGGAGTGCGTGAGGGAAAAAATATGACTTAGGAGAGATTAAGACGGATAGATGTGAGGAATCGAAATTCAATACTTCGAAGTTGTACAAATATTTTACAATATTATAACATTTGCAATTGATAAGCAAAAATAACCAATGTGAATAATATTAGGTAAAGTGTAATCATAAAAAAACTAAAACATTTTGAAAATTAAAACAAAATCAGTTAAAAAAATTAAAAAATAACAATCATAAGCTATTTGTTATACCCTAGGGAAAGTAATATACTTGAGTTCCAATGTTCATAGTAAAGATCGTCCTCCAGAAGAAATCGTGTTAAATAGAAAGAGACAGAAAATCTTTCTCTGCTGCGGCTAGCGCTAGTGTGGCAAAGCATGTTTTTGTCTGTTAGTTGTTCTTAAAAATTAAGCACGTAGGTACTACGTTTTACGCACGGCATTTTTGAAACTATTTATGAAGAAACAACAAACAAATAATGCAATTTTTTTTTGTTTTAAAATAGAAAATAGAAATACTAATAACTTGCTTTGGATTGGCCTTTACATTAAAAGCTAATAAAGCGCCATCTTACGGCACGTTAATGTCATGGTCAAAGCATAGCCACACCACATGAGTAAAAATCCCTACAGAGTACAAGCTTCTTGACTTTTAAACTATTCTGATAGGGCTGACACCTGTTGCAAATCAGAAAAAAAGGTAGTAAAAATTTTTAACGCGACGTGCTAGTGAGTAGACGTGTTTACTGCTTTGCTGTAAAATTTAATAAACTGTGCCAGACGGAAAAGTATTCTATAAGTTTTTAACAAGTGCTAATGCCAAAAAACAGACGAGTGTGACATACAACCTCAAGCACCTATCTACCAGCGCGAACTCGCCCCTCAGACCTCAAGTGTGAAAGAGAAGGGCTGCGAATATTCATCTCGCTCCCACATTACCTCCTGCCACCGACAAGCTATTCCTTTGGTTGAGCTGTACGTATTAAATAAAGGGTGCGCACTTGGGAGCCTAGCGGAGCGATAAGCAGAGCGGAAACTGGTTTTACACAATGAGTGTTCAGCGTTCACCTACCAAAACCCACAATGTGAAAACCACTAGCGAAAGTGGTATTATGGGTGGTTCGCAGCCGGATTTATCTACGATTTCAAGAGCAGAACTTGAATTCCAATCAATTACACACCGCAAACGAAAATCTCCGGATGACGACTACTCAAGGCAGTTCGGTGAATTTAGACAAGAAATCCTTGAAATCATAAAAACTTTTACCATATCTCAGAGTGAAAACATGAATACAATTAGCCAAAATATAACCACAATTAAAGACCAAATAGCAGATATTAAATCCACTACAGAATATCTGGTTGCAGAAAACCGCAAACTAAAACTCGAAATTAATGACTTAAAAAGTACAACAAATGCTACTGAAGAAAAACTGAAAACTCTGCAAAATGATATTCAACTTATCAAATCTGACTTACCAATACTACCCATGACGTCTAAATCTAACATACAGCCGCTTATATGTGCCGACATAATTGTTGAACTACAGGAACGCTCAAAAAGAGGGAAAAACCTAATCATATCTGGCATTCCTGAGCCAAACTCTGTGAATTTGGACGAAAAACGTCAGAAAGATAGACAAGAAGTAAACAAAGTACTAGCTACAGTTTATCCTGAGTGCCCAGAAGCCGAAAAAGTTATACGCTTGGGCAAGTACGATCCAAGTAGAGGACCACGATCTGTAAAAGTGTGCTTTACTTCTGCTGATATTCCCAAGAATATTTTAAAAAATAGAAACCTGGTCCAAGACCGTACCATTAAAATGTATTCTGATCAAACTCCTCACGAAAGAGAATATTTAAAACAACTCAGAGAAGACCTACATAGGCGTATAGCAAATGGAGAAACTGATATTAGTATCAAATATATCAATGGTGTACCAAAAATCATAAAACTATCAACAAAAAACTGAACCCAGCAGCACCCGAAGTATGCAACGACGCACAAAATGTAACATATCAAATAACTAGTAATTATACAAATGTTACTACTAACCCCAAATCTCTAAAAATGTTTTATGCAAATGCTCGAAGTTTAGTCAAGACAGGCAAAATGGATGAATTAAAATGCATAATTGATTCCCTTCAAAAATCCAAAACTTTACATGTTATAATAATTGCTGAGACATGGATAAAAAATGAGGCCGATGCTCTAAAATTAGAAATCACAAACTATACACATTATTATAACTTTAGAACACACAAAAGAGGAGGTGGAGTATCCGTCTATATACACTATAACCTCAAACACCAACTAATAGAGGGACAATGCGAAGACGATAACCATTACTTATGGATAAGTATCGACAAATTTTCCCTCACTATTGGTGGAATTTATAAACCAGAAAGAACAAATAGCGACGCCTTTTTAAAAAAATATACATACTATCTATTGAAACTAAAGAGGGTTATACTATTTGGAGATTTAAACTATAACTTGTTAAGCAGCGGTAAATCAGTAAAAGATTAAAGAAGAACATTGGAAGAAAATGGATATATAATACTAAATAAAATAGCCAAGAAATACTGCACCCGTGAAACGCCAACTTCCAAAACAATTTTGGATCATGTATGCACCAACTTAAAAAATAACAAATTCCATATGACTCTAATAGAATCACCAATGTCCGACCACAGACAAATATATTTTGAAGTTCATAATTATGAGCCCACGCCGTTGAAGCGCATACAATATCAGGCTGTAGACTACAAAAACCTATGCACCACAATAAAATGGAATATACAAACACTTGAGGATAACTACAAAAAATTGGAAGAAACTTTACTACAGGCTATACGTGAAAATAAAATTACTAAAACCAAGATATTAAACGGACCGAAAAAGGATTGGATCAATAAAACTATCATCACAAAAATAAATAACAGGAACGAGATATGGCGCCTTTCAAAGTTGTTCCCAGAGGATGAACATCTCAAAGAACATTTTATAAAGGAAAGAAATCTTGTATACTTTATTTGATATTTTAGCAACTTAATTGCACTTATAATATCAGTATATAAACTTGAAAAATCCCTGAGACAAAATTTTTCAAGAAATCTTGTCTCTAGCTTAATTTCATCGGCTAAGAAAAAATACTACAGTGACTCTTTTAAAAAGTGTGAGAGAAGTCCCCAAAGAATGTGGAAATTAATACATTCTCTTACATATAATAAAATCAAACAAAGTAGTGCTCCCTCAAAATTAGACTCTCCGGACGGACCCATTACTGATTTAACACAGATTTGTCAAACTTTTAATTCTTTCTTTGTAGATATTGGCCCTTTGTTGGCAAGCCATATTACTAGTACCAACGACCAAAGTATTGCGACTGAATTTAGTGTTTGCGCAAAGGCAACTGTGATACTGCCTCGACTGACGCCTACTACACCTGACGAAATAATTAAAGTAATATGCAACTTAAAAACAAACACTAGTACTGGTATTGACGGCATCAGCTCTAAAGTAGTAAAATGCGTAAAAAATATAATAGCTGAAAAACTTAGTCAGTGTATTAATACTTGCCTTTGTAACGGCCTTTTTCCCGATTCGTTAAAGATAGCGAAAGTTAGTCCTATCTATAAAGCTGGGATAAAAACCGACCCTGGGAATTACAGACCCATATCGGTCTTGCCGGTTCTGTCCAAAGTGTTTGAAAGAATACTTTATAACCGTCATGATAAACACCTCTCTTCTATAGACTTCTTGTATAAAAAACAGTATGGCTTTCGTCCTAAGTCAAATACTCTTTCGGCTGCAGTGGATTTAATCACAAATATAAAATCAAATATTGATCAGAGAAGGATTGCCTTGGGCATATTTATTGATCTTAAAAAGGCCTTCGACACAGTCAGTCATAAACTATTACTGTTAAAACTGGAAAGTATAGGCATTACAGGAACTGCATTGAAAATATTTGAATCGTATTTAATGCACCGAAAACAAATAGTTAAAATAGCTGGAACCCAAAGCAGCCCCCAAACCGTAAGCTGTGGAGTCCCACAAGGATCGATATTAGGGCCCCTTTTCTTCTTGATTTACATAAATAGTATTCACAAAATAGGCCTCAAGGGAGATATCACACTGTATGCCGATGATACCTGTCTATTTTATTTCGGAAATAAAATAAATGAACTAACAGAACAAGCTCAACGGGACCTAAATATTTTAACTAAATGGCTTAATGACAATCTACTTACAATTAATACTTCGAAGACAAATTACATCATCTTCGCAGCTAAAAATAAAAATATTTTCAACGTTAGTCCACTTAATATAAACGGAGAAACTATTCAAAATGTAAACCAAGAAAAGTACTTAGGTCTTCTACTTGATAACCTATTAACGTGGAAACCCCACATAGATAAAATTCGATGCAAACTATCATCTCTTATGGGTGCTGTACGTAGTAATACTGGTTGTTTTTCAAATAAGATACGGTATACCATTTATAATTCCCTAATTAGGCCGCACATAGAACACCTTATTGAAATATGATGCCTTAGGTGTATTTTGTGACCTTTCAAAGGCCTTCGATTGTGTAGACCATGAAATATTACTTAAAAAACTTAAACATTATGGTGCATCGAATGATTCCTTGGATCTAATAAGTTCTTACCTTAAAGGCAGAATACAAAAGGTTTGCATAAATGGAGCTGAGTCTTCAGGGTCGGCCCTTATCATGGGTGTCCCTCAGGGATCAGTATTAGGACCCTTGCTATTTTTAATATACATTAACGACCTTCCATATTATATGTATAATCTTTGTGAGATGGTATTGTTTGCAGATGATACATCCATGATTTTTAAAACCAAGAGGGGCAAATCTTCATTTGACGATGTTAACAATACCCTCTCTAAATTATTGCATTGGTTTACAACAAATAATCTCTTACTGAATGCAAATAAAACAAAATGTGTTAAATTTACGATGCCAAACGTAAGGTTAGCTGCCCCTAATATAATTGTTAAAGATGAACCACTAAACTCTGTAGATTTTACTGCCTTTTTGGGTATAACTGTAGACTCTCATTTGCAATGGGGTGCTCATATTAGGGGGCTGTCTGGAAGACTTAGTTCTGCTGCTTATGCTGTGAGAAAGATAAGGCAGTTGACTGATGTTGGAACGGCAAGATTAGTATATTTTAGCTACTTTCATAGCATAATGTCATACGGAATTCTGTTGTGGGGCTCAGCGGCAGATATTGAGTCAATTTTTATATTACAAAAACGTGCTGTACGGGCTATTTACGGCCTTCGACCCCGTGACTCGCTGAAAGAGCTCTTCAAAGAGATTAATATACTTACAGTGTCTTCTCAATACATTCTCGAGAATATTGTTTACGTTCGTAAGAACATACATTTATTTCTTAAGAAAAGTAACGTACACAATTTCAATACTAGAAATAAAGATAAACTTGCCGTTCCAGGCTTCAGACTGCGAAAAGTAGGAAAATCGTTTATGGGAAATTGTATCCGTATTTTCAACAAATTACCAAAGGATATTGCTGAACTCCCTGTACATAAACTTAAATCGTATGTTAAAGTTATTTTAATGAAAAAGGGCTATTACACTGTTAATGATTATTTAAATGATAGAAATGTATGGCATTAAGTTGTCCCAGCTCGTACTTGCTTAAACCTTGTAAAAATTACCTTACCTTGTAAAAATTTATTTAAAAAGAGGCTGACAATAGTGACCGAGTTTCTTGCGCTGCTTCTTCTCGGCACTAGCCCAGACTTGTCCCGAAGCAGTGGTAGGTTTAAATATTGGGACGTGTAAAAGCGCCTCCTGGGGCCTATTTGCAGAAATAAAACTGATTTTAACTGATTTTTAACTGATTTTATGGGGTTCAGCTGCCAAAACAAATCTCCGTGTATTGCAAATTGCCCAAAATAAAATAATAAAAGTTTTGTTTCACTACGATTACCTCACATCAAGTATAAAACTTTACAAAGACACAAAAATTATGAATATTTCACAAAGATACAAATACAAAATCTGTATCTTGATTCGCAAAATTTTAACCAGAGATATTCACACCCAGATATCGTTCACGAAAAAAATGCAAATACAAAAACGTATAACCAGACAGGCAAATAATATCTGCACTCCTCTCTGTAGAACAAAATACGGAAAAAGAAGCATCACATACGAGGGAGCACAACTTTATAACAAATTACCAACAGATATTAAGGAGACGAAAAGTTTTACAACATATAAAAATTTGTTAAA
The DNA here is from genome assembly GCA_949315895.1 of Anania crocealis. Taxonomy (NCBI): domain Eukaryota; kingdom Metazoa; phylum Arthropoda; class Insecta; order Lepidoptera; family Crambidae; genus Anania; species Anania crocealis. The sequence continues at coordinate 9,458,160 of OX438871.1, forward strand.
AAAACACATTTTGAATGACGAATCTATAATTAAATAATTTGCTTTAATTAAATATAATAAAAATATCTAAATAAATATAAAATACTTTAGGTAGAATAGGTGGGTATTCTGAAGAAAGTTTTGCTTATTCCGCTGCAGTGTATTCACTAAGGGAGTGACCTTAGTTTGGTGAAAATAAATGTTCACCACAACATGTTTTAATTTACCCTCAAACTGTTTACAATTTAATGTCATTTGTTTCTTTTGTGCATTACTATTGCTTTTAGTTTATAAATGTAACCTTGTTTTTTATGTTATTTTTCTAAATTCTATTGAAAGTTTCTTGAGATATATTTTGATTGTGTCCTCGCTCGCATGTCGTTAGATTGTAAGTATGTTAACTATTTATTCTCAAATAAGTGAAATATGTATTTCTTCTTGAGAAATAAAGTTCTTAAACCGCAATACGGTAAGTACGAGTACCTACCTACCTACATACTAAAAAGTGTATTTCAAAAGGTATAAAATATAAGGTTTAGTGTAATTTGACAATACTAAAGTTAAATTAGTTTATAAATGGCTAACCCTAAATAATAACTGATCGGAAAATATTCGCATGGCATGTCAAAAGATAATTAATTTATAATTTTATTTTTATACTTATTATCACATTATTAAAATAATCTTGGTATATTATTTTTTCATTTTACCAATAAAATAAACATAATTATCTGGACCTGGCAGTATTTTAAGGAACCCGGCCTGTAGATATGTTACCTGCATTAAAGCCTTTACGATGAATAAATAAGGAATCATTGCTTATATTTAAGGCATTTTCCGATAGGATTTCGATTTCTTGCACTTGTGTCGATCCAGACATTTCCTATACAATTATCATGCAACAAACCATAGCAGTGCGTAACTGACCCTTTGTTTATTTAGATTTAACACCAATTTTCCTTAATCAATATTATATAAATAATTGAATCATAGAAATGGTAAAATCACAATTCGTCAGCGACATCACTCAAATAAATGTCGTCTAATGCGCGCGACGTGCAGGCGGCAGCCCTGTCATTTATACCGCAACTGAATCGGCGAAAACCAGTTCTTACCCTGGCGACGCGTCGGTGAACGCGTCGGTGAGATGTCACGCGCACATCGCCGCGCTATGTGTGAGTGGAACAACAACGTGCCGCATATAAGTAGCTTGTATTCTGGTGGGAATATTTATTCATGTGGCCACACTGTGCTTGCAAATGGTTCTCGTAATTGTTGGATAGGTCACAAGACTTCAATTGTATCTACTATCTACCTTGGTCTATGATTTTATATTTAAATCGAGACTTCTAGCGCAATCTGTCGTTATATTTTGAAAAGAATTCGGAAGGACATTTCTTGACTAGCGATTGGAACTCTAGTATATTACTTTCCCTACGTAGTGTAAAAGAGCATGGAGTATTTGAGGCTATGGACGAAAGATTGTATCATGTAAAACAAAAAAATAATCGGTAAATACCATTCCGTTACGAAGTTTTTAGTTGCACCCCGTCCCGCATACCCAAGAAGCGGTACAGCGGTAATGTTCAGACTATAGCACCCAATAAGTGTTAAAGGTTGATCAGTCGAAAAATAATTACCTGTTGCAACAAAGGCAATAGTATCGGCGCAGCGTGATGTCCAACATACGCGGCCACGCCCACGACGCGATCGAAGAAACACCCACGCAACGCCGCTTCCTCTTTGTCGTTCAGGAACGTCACCATGTGGGATAGGATCACGTCGTTTGCTTAACAGAAAGCGATTGATAAGAACTTAAAAGGCCTAAGTTTTGATCTCTAAGTTACTTAGACATTAAAATACAGGAAAAAAATTTTTTGGTACAGTATCACAAATTATAATAAATATTATAAGTCAAAACAAAAAAATAATAAATCTTTTCAGATGCAGAATATATGACTATTCATTGTGCATTACTTCTATTTGATAAACCCAAAATAAAAAATTGATTTCGAAAAGTTTTTTATAAAATATTTAGCAACAGCTTAACAACAGTAAATCAATTAGATTTGGTTTAAAGGTTTCTTTTTTTTTTTTTTTACTTTAGGCGTATCGTGTCAATGTCTAAAAAAAAACACTAATCAAATTTTTATCGACTATAATTTTAGTTGCAATACTTCGTAAGAAATATTTACCCTTCTGCTTCCCAAAGAATATACAAAGTTTCGTTATCCCGTTGTCAACCAAAGCCCGCTTGACGACCGCCTGCGAGTCTGTCAGCAGATACGACACTGTTGAACGTACCTGAAAAATAACTTTATTCATTTATAATCAGCGACTTATCCAGCTGTAATTTATGTTGCAGTTGCATTACAGCTGGATAAACCTCTTCTAAAAGAGCAATAAACGCCATACTTTGAAGGCGGGTTGGCAAGCGAGTTTGGCCATTGGTGGAGATAGCACGCTGCTGCCTGACATTTTCTGGCTGTAGTACTATAAATAAATAAATAAACACCATGTATCGCCTTCTTCGTCGCCTGAAAACCTTTAGGAGCTAAATCGCTTGCAGCTCGCGTCGTCTATTGTTTGAAGTAACGTCCATTTTTATGTAGTGCTGCACGCTATTTTCCTTTGAAAGTGGTCAGACGTCGGAGACCCCCACCGTACATTGTTCTGATACAAAAGTGCGTTAAAAACTATTAAAGCAATAGTTTTGTAAAAATCGAAACAAAAAAGGTACCACAAACACCCAATAAGAGAAAATGTAGAGAAAATCTTTTTTCCTAAATTATCCTGGGAAATCTGGGATTTAGGAGCAAGCGACACTTTGACAACGTCAAAGTACTTAATTCGTCTCTTATGACACCTATTTAATCAAGGCCACGTCACCGAGCTATTTTACCTATTTTACGTGCCACTCAACACGGGCTATATTTCGTGGTACTCTTTTGTTTTTACTATGTTACTCTTCTAGAGATATAAAAGTCGTAGAATTAACATTTAATCGAAAAAAAAAATGAGTTTCTATTCCATGGTACCCTTTCATTTTTGTCTATTTTACGTGTGTAGGCAATAAAAATACTCAGGATAAAATATGTTACTATAAAAATAAAAAATGTTTCGATAAAATTACCATTTCATGTAAAGCTGATAGTTCCGTTTCGTAGTTGATGTTAGTCGCTTCCTTGTCGACCATGTTTTGCGTTTGATCGAGGAAACGTACCGCTGTCTCCGCCAGTTTCGCTGTGAGACAAACGAGAGCGAAATAGATAAAAAAATGCTTTCTGTTTGTGTACTCATACAAATAAATAAATATTTGAACAAGTTGCGTGTCGACAATATTTAAAAGTTTACTTATTTATACCATTTTATACCAAGTAAGAGAGAGAAATGATCAAATGATGCGTGAAATTCGGCTCTTATATTTTATATCCCTCTTCCCACCTCATGTGATATCAGGTAATACTCCCGTCCCTTCGCCCCTCCCTTTACCGCCGAAAAGCCTTAAGTAATTAATAAATATTCGCAATGTGGGTAACGTTATCATTTAGCCGGGTATACTGTAACTTTCATATGAGTATTTAGGTAATGCCCCGTTGGTCTAGTGGTTTGAAAACCGGGCCAAGATCCCGGGGTCCGGGGTTCGATCCTCGTGTTGAGCTACAAATATTTATGATAGACGACCATTTGGATCAGCGGTAGTTAACGCTGCTTCTGAGCCATGGGTCGCGGGTTCGATCCCCGCACAGTACAAATATTTGTGTGCATGAACATGTCTGTTTGTACTGGTCTGGGTGTTTTCTATGTATTATAAGTATATATTTACAAAAAAAAAAAGTATATAAGTAAGTTTATCGGTTGTCTAGTACCCCATACGACAGGGTACTTAATAGTACCTTAATTTGGGACTAGATGGCTCAGTGTGGCCCAGTGAGGCGCATGTCTTAAATATTTATTTTTATTTTATTTTAAACGTTTCGAATTTTCGAACATTGCTCAGGTTTGGTGATTGGCACGCATTTGGTAAGTGTGGTGATTTTGCCTGTATTCATAATTACTAAGATAACTTGATTTCAATAATGGAGGCCTAAGCGCTACAGTGGGATGATTATTGGCCGTAACTTTACTTACTTTTTTTTTACTTACAAACAATGGGCTTGCTCTTGACTAGATACTTAACTCTACGGTTAAGAAGAAGCCTAAGATGGAGCGAGCTCACCCAGACACTCAGAGGTACTGGTTCTCCCACACACTAGCGGAACACAGAGGCACTGTTTGGTGCTGGACTCCGGCAGGAGGGTGGTAGCATCTAGGCGGCCTCTTACGAAGCCTACCACCGCAGAGGGATCTGTTAGCCGTCACCATTGGTTAGAAAACCAAAGATGCCGTTTTCCAGGGTGGACCACTAGGAGGCAGATCCCACCCCTGACTACTACAAAATAAAATTATTAAATTATATTTGAAAGGCCAGGGGGAAGTTAGTATATTTTAAAATGAGTCAAATCTTAAATATGTCGCCATAAAATAGAGTGGTGTTGTCCCATTTTGTCCTATGAAGGTCATAAGAGATGACTGAAGAAGTACCGCTAGAATAAGACGGTGTCACCAACCTGCCTGCCCAGCGCAGCCTTTGGACTGACGTAAACTAATGGCGGAATCTAAAATTGTGAATTGATTAAGCTTTTTTCAATACTTAGTTGAAAAAAAAAAAGTACCAACAATAAACTTTTCTTATAGCTTCACTGGATGTATTTTCTCTCTTCCAGATTGTTCCCAGAATACTTCTACTCGTTTCTCCAGTCATACATGCTGATATTCTCTGCTCAACCGATCCTACCCCCGGACGAGAAGATACTCCGAATACACCAGGACATACGGAACATCATCAAGATCTTCACGCAACCTTCCGACACTAAGAACTATCAAGATTTGGTCGATGAGACCACGGATCAGCAGGGATCAGACAATATTGATTCTCTAATGAAAGATGGATTTAAAGTCTTAAAGGTAAGAATCAGACAGATAAAACAATGCATGCACACTTAACAGCATTGATTTTAGTACCACTTACAAGCTAATACCATTGCGGAATGTTACTGATTATATATAAAAGTGTAGTTATACTGCTCTCAATAAAACTAATCGAAAATTGCAATCAGATTTACCACACAACCAAAATTTGAGCTCGCTCACCCAGACACTCAGAGGTACTGGTTCTCCCACACACTAGCGGAACACAGAGGCACTGTTTGGTGCTGGACTCCGGCAGGAGGGTGGTAGCATCTAGGCGGCCTCTTACGAAGCCTACCACCGCAGAGGGATCTGTTAGCCGTCACCATTGGTTAGAAAACCAAAGATGCCGTTTTCCAGGGTGGACCACTAGGAGGCAGATCCCACCCCTGACTACTACAAAATAAAATTATTAAATTATATTTGAAAACTTACCAATACTGTTGGCGTACGCTATTCTCACAGGCACCGCAGGGTCGGTGGCCCTAGGCGCTAGTTCTGGTAGTATATACTCCGGGAAAACGTTGCAATCAGCTTTGGGTAAGTTCCTCACTAGCGCCACGCATCGGGCCGCGGTACACACGGCGGCGGCTCGGACACGAGACACCGAGTCGTGGGAGAGGTGGATCTGTTTAGAAAATAAATACAAATCTTTTCGAGACTGTTTTTAAGTAAATAATTCGTTGGTGTAGCTTAAAAATACAATTTCTAGAAATATACAGAATGACTTTTTTATCACCGTTAAATTTTTTTATAGGCGTTAAGCATCGTATTTAGAGCCCATTAATGAAATAAAAATGTAGGTCAAGTTTCCACCCGAAAATATTATTCGCAACATGGTTTTAAATTTTAAGGTCCTAAGCCTGTGTAGGTACAAAGGGGAAATCAACAACTTATAATTAGTATCGTAATGAATGAATGAGATGCGCACCGCGTAAAAAGTGTGTTGCGAGGAGGAACTTCCAAATAGTTAGATTTAGTTCTTCCAAATAGTGTTTAAATAATAATAAGTATTTATGATATTTAATGTATTTACTAAGAATGTAGAATTCCCACTAATCACATGGCAGCATGGCGTCAGACCTTAGCCGGTTCCGGAAGGAATAAAATAACAAAATCTAAATTAGGGATAGAAGAGAGGACTGTCCGCGGTGGTACATGAATCCACAACCTTCCGCTTACAAATTGAGACATTGTTTGTATCTTAGACTTTGTTCAAGACTTTTTACGATGCATGCCAGCAGAGTTTCATAAATTTTTTTGATTACGTACTTCAATCATCCGAGAGATATATTTTTACAAATATTTTACAATCGGTTATGATCCTTTATAAATGTTTTGAAACTGTTTTTAAGCAAATAAATTGCCGATGTAAGTTGAGAAACTATTCCTCAGAATTTTTTTTTATTCAAGTAATACAAAAAATTTTACTGTATTATTTTATGATTCTAAATTTCAAGTTTACAAAGAGAAAAAGTTGATTTATATAGATATATATAATAAAGTCGTGTTAGTTACACCACTCATAACTCAAAAACAGCTCGACCGATTTTTATGATTTTGGTGTTTTTGGATTTTCTTCGTCAGGTATAGGATAATAAGTATTAAAAGCGTTGTTTGGAAGGTTAACGTTAGGTTATCTCGTTAAATATATGGAAATACTCACAATGTAAGGCAGTATCCTATCTAGAATGGTTTCCTCTGAGCAGTTCTCGCAAAGCAGCTGCAGTATCTCCAGGCTGTACAGTTTAGACGTGCAGTGGTGGAGGCCGCGTATACACGAGGTGACCAGAGACGTGATCAGTATCAGTCCTTCGCTGTCGGGGCCAAGTTCCTTTTGTTCTGGTGCCTTCTCTTCATCTTCTTCGAAGTCCGTTACGTTTACCTGTAAGAGATTTTTCAAAAACTTCTGAAACTTGCCCCACGTTGAAGCTAGTAGTGCTAGAAACAAGAAACGAATTATCGTGCATCGGGAAACGAGTGTGTTGTATGATAAACTAGTGGAGTAGGTCGTGTTACATAAAAGTTGCATTATATCCTAAACTATACTATGAGACTTTTCTTAGTTATTTTTGTCGACAAGGTGGCTAATGGTTAAGCGAACTCCAGTGTCGGTCTGGCCATTTTTGGGCCACCCTTCTATTCAATATTCAGAGAAAATGAAAAATTGAAGACATTTAAATGTTATCTTGGTAAATTTTGGTTGTGTGGTAAATCTGATTGCAATTTTCGATTAGTTTTATTGAGAGCAGTATAACTACACTTTTATATATAATCAGTAACATTCCGCAATGGTATTAGCTTGTAAGTGGTACTAAAATCAATGCTGTTAAGTGTGCATGCATTGTTTTATCTGTCTGATTCTTACCTTTAAGACTTTAAATCCATCTTTCATTAGAGAATCAATATTGTCTGATCCCTGCTGATCCGTGGTCTCATCGACCAAATCTTGATAGTTCTTAGTGTCGGAAGGTTGCGTGAAGATCTTGATGATGTTCCGTATGTCCTGGTGTATTCGGAGTATCTTCTCGTCCGGGGGTAGGATCGGTTGAGCAGAGAATATCAGCATGTATGACTGGAGAAACGAGTAGAAGTATTCTGGGAACAATCTGGAAGAGAGAAAATACATCCAGTGAAGCTATAAGAAAAGTTTATTGTTGGTACTTTTTTTTTTTCAACTAAGTATTGAAAAAAGCTTAATCAATTCACAATTTTAGATTCCGCCATTAGTTTACGTCAGTCCAAAGGCTGCGCTGGGCAGGCAGGTTGGTGACACCGTCTTATTCTAGCGGTACTTCTTCAGTCATCTCTTATGACCTTCATAGGACAAAATGGGACAACACCACTCTATTTTATGGCGACATATTTAAGATTTGACTCATTTTAAAATATACTAACTTCCCCCTGGCCTCATCAAGGTACAGCTCTGCGCTCTTTCTGTCCTTCGGGTTCCTCTCGGTCATAGATCGGAGCAGTGCCGCTAGCTGAAGGTCGCTGCCCTCCGGCAGGGTCATGGTGGAGGGCCGCTCCTCTCCGTTGCGGAAGGCGAGCAAGCCTGGCAAGTCTAGGGCTGGAGTGCCATCGTTCCACAGTTCTAGGAGGGCACAGCTGAGGAAGAAGTGACATTGTTGCAAAATAAACTAAATCATAAATAAATATTAATATTAATATTTTCAGACATGCCACACTGGGCCACACAGAGCCATCTAGTCCCAAACTAAGCAACTACTACGAAGCTTGTCGTATTGGCTACTAGACAACCGATAAACATACTTATATATATATATATATTTGTAAATACATACTTATAATACATAGAAAACACCCAGACCAGTACGACCTGACAGGGATCGAACCCGCGACCCATGGCTCAGAAGCAGCGTTTACTACCACTGATTCAAATAAAGTATGATTGACTTCAGAAAAATAAAAATGATTCTGTTTAAGTAGTACAATTGATTTATAATCTTTTGTAATAAAATCATTAAAAACATCGTCGATTCATTCTAATGTCCAGTTGATTTTTTGCGATTTTACTATTAGTACGATATACTCGTAGTACAAATTTTTGGTAAGTTGGTATCCATTAGTGGATCAATAAACTAAAATTTTGACACTCATTTACACAAAACATGTCTAGTGCTTGACGGATTAATTCATCCGTAAGAAATCAATGCGAAAACATCAATTATAATTAATAAAAAAGGAAGAATTAACTTACCCAGCCGAAAAAATATCCATGGTTGGTATGAGCTCGCCCACTTTGCATGGTGACTCACTTAACAGGAGCCCACCTGTTTTGTCATCACTCTGTTGAAAATCATTTTTAAACGTAATAAATTAGATGAGTATCTTTTATTATTTTTATTAATTTTTTTATATTTGACATTTAATCCCTCGATCGTGAGTTATTTCAGACACAATTGAAATCAATTGTTATCGTGGCACCCGGGTGCCTCGTGGGGTTCAAAGCATTAAGTCTGAAAATCGTGGGCTTTTGAATTTAATTTTTTAGGATGAAATATTCTCAAACTTACCAAATATACACAGAAACTTTCTTAGAAATCAATCTAGTTGTATTAAATTAGTTCAATAACATAAACTGTAATGAGATATTTTTATAATAAAGATAGCTCTACAATAGACTTTGCAAGTTCTCGAAATAGAAGTGCCTTTTGAATGGGTTAAAATTTACCATCGGCCTATTATTTGGATCAGGCGCCCTGACGAATCTTTCTGGGGCAACATAACACAGCCTCCGCCGCGAAGTGTCGAAGAAGTAGCTAAAGTCTGCCGGGTTGTCGTCAGGCAGGAACGTAGGCTTGAACGAAGCGATGTCAGTGAGCAGCACCCATAGCCAGGAGGTTACCATTATATTTTCCAACTAAAAAGAATATAAAGATAAAGATAAAAATATAAATAAATAAAAAGTTAAGAATTATCACTTTTTATAATAAAGCATTTTTAGGGGAGGCCTATATGTTCATAGTCCACAAAATCCATATTTTAGAAAGTACAGATGATGGAGTCTCGTTCGGCTCCCTTTTAACCTAATATTTATGAGCACCATCAAACTCGGGCAAAAGAAGTTTAAATTATTTTTTTTAAAGATTTTTAAACTTGAAAAATTATGTATTAGGCGGGACTCAACTTGTTTTTTTTTTGTGTTAGTATTATTATGATTTTTTTACCGAATTTTAAAAAAGGAGGAGGTTTTGTGTTTGTCTGTTTAAATCTTGTTTTTTTTTTGTGTGCCACTCTGTGTGTGATGATGTCCAAATTTTAATAAATGTATTTTTTTCTTCTTTCTTTCAATAAAAATGCTTGAATATAAAATAAAGTAACAAATAGTATCCATACATCATAACATTGAAATCAAAAATTTCAGTAATTTCATTACCTTAATATCTCCATGGCAGATGCCCAGCTTGTGCATCCTGTGCAGTGCATATAAAACCTGGAAGGTGAGCCATTTTTTCTCTAGTGAGGTCAGGAACGGTCTGGTGGACATACGGTCGTAGACACTACATTTACAGTACTCACGCATAAGCAACCCTGCTTTGTCTGTGAGCTGAAATGAATTGAAAAATAGGAAATTTAATAGCAAGACTTTTATAAATTGATCAACTGAAACATGAATTATTTACATTAATAACAAATGCATTACTTGACTTCATGCAAGCACTATAATACAGAACATGAGATATTTTTAAGTCATTCACAGAGAGGTTTGATTGTCAGTTTTTAACTGTTGTAACATGGCTCAAGTATTGACTGCCAATAAAATATACTTTGGCATAAATGTTTATATTTTTAAAGTTTCTTTTGCTTATCAATGGATTACTGTGATCTAATTGATAATGAATGAATTGAATTGATTTGTATTTCATTAATAAACTATGCTTTTTAAGTCTGAAAGGTGTTAGTTCTTCTATAATTTAAAGTATGAAACTTTTTTGAAAGGATTTAAATACAAAACATTCGACATTTTCTACAATTAAATCATATCATAGTGAAACTTAAATTATGTAAAAGTAAACGCTTAGTTTCCATTTCTATATTAACATAGATGTGTAATATTTCAAACTCAGAAAAATAAAATATATTTTTTCCAATTTATAAAAATCTCTTACAATAACTCTCTGAAATGGTAAACAGTTGAACGCTGATGCTAGCTGCTCTTTTATCTTCAATATCCTTTCTTTATGCTCAGCCAGGGGCAAAGATGGATCATGTACTGCAAACACTTTGACCACAACCAAGCCTTCACGGGAACGGGCTCTTGCTACTTTGAGAAACCTCGTGGAGCCCAAGCTGTAAACAAAAATATTTAAAACAAAAAGACAAATTTAAATGTCTATGGATTCCTTAAGCAAGTTCTACTAATGAGATAATTGAAGGCTTACGCTTCTCTATGGCTCTACAGAGTAGGTTTATGAAAAAACATACTTTTGAAAAAAGATTTATGGTATGTAATTATGTATCACTTAACCTCTCGATAGTGAGTTATTCCAGATACAATAAAATTAATTGTTATTGTCTTATGATTCTGTAGGAGTAAATACCTACAACATAGCTAAGTTTTGAAAATAAAAATATATCAAGGCTTAATCAGATCTTAGACATCATTTGGGACAGATCTCGTAATTAGCATATTTTATTTAGTTACAATAGAGTTGTCTAGTAAATAAACCAGTTCTGGCAGTTGCAGGCAATTAAGAATCTATAAATTATTTGATTAGACTGATAATCACCATAAAATAATTTAAGATAAAGTCATTATCAGAACAAAGGAGTGGTCTTGGAAACAGTGAAAGCATCTTACCTCTGATCGAAAGTTAAGTCAACATGGTCACTCAAGTAGTGCTCCACAGGATAAATTTGCGACGGAGCAACACCCACGAGTTGATTACCCATTATAACAAGTAAATTTGGTAAATATGGAAATTAAAACGTCTAGAACATCACTCTTTCAAAATATTACTTAAATAGCGGTCTGACAACACTGAAGAGATGTTCTGTTACCAATATTTTATCTAAAATAAATACCACGCTGCATGCAGGCTTTTTAGTACGAAATAATGCATTTTATTTGTTTTCAAAACACAATAGAACAGCTGTAATAATTGCAAAATGTCATTCATTCATAGATAATACATATATAAATAAATACATGTCTTTTTTTTTTCATAATCTTATAACTTCTTCGGACGAGTCCATGCAGCCTAGTCTTTAGTTATAATGACAATTTGAAATACATACAATATCATAAATACTTACATAAAAATAATAGCCTAACCAAACCTAAACCTAAACTAACCTAACCCATTGTAATGTATAGGTGGTTTATACATTTCAATGATTACAGGAGTTTTACGCGAGAACGTGGATCAGAGTCAAATAGGAGTGCCTTTCCTTGTTTCTCACTTTTATTTGATTTATCCTACTCACTGACACATTATTAATATAACAATGCCCAGCCACCACTTTATCACAGTAAATGCCGCTTAGGATAATTTCACAAAATTACGAAACAAAGTCCATCCTGGTCTTTTCGTTTCCCGCGCAAAACTTTCCAAATTCTTCTTCTTCTTCTTCTTTTTATTTAATGGCGATGAACTTGAGTTGATTGCACTGTTCCGCCAGTATCACGTGTGCAGCTTTTACACGGAAAATAATAATATTCTAAAATGAACGATAAATAAACAGACTTATCCACTTATAACAAAGATTCTGAAACAATGGCAATTCATTTAATGACTGATCAAATGATTGAAAAATCAAACGAGTATTTCATAGTACTCTATGGATAGAGCTATTATTTTTGTGGCAGTATTATAACTTTATCTGTTAAGATAAAACCGTAATAAAGAGTAAATTTTAATACTACTGCTGATTGTTTTTATAATAGTTTTAAGCAAAATTTATAATGATCATTGTTATTTAAAACGTAAATGTTTGAGCGACATCTATTGGTTACATACGGTAAATTGTAATTATTTGACAAAACACCTCACCATGAAGCTGTCATTAATTTTTCGTCTATGGTCTCTCCTCTCTATCCTTCAACTTCAACAAACAAGCATTACACCCATTTTTGTTGAAGTTATTATAGTTTTTGAAGTATAATTAACAGAGATGACTTCAAAAAGTGAAAAAGATCGAGCCAAACAAATCCAGGATCGATGTCAGAACATACTTATGCAAATGCTTAAGGACGAGGACAACAAATACTGCGTTGATTGTGACGCGAAAGGTAAATTTTATTTTTACTCTTTTTAATATAATTTCTTGTACAATCTTGGGTCTCTGTTGTTCCAGTTGTGTTCTAATGTTGTTTTAATTAACAAGTATCATCTAATAGTTATTGCAATTGATTGAGGAAATTGAGTTCCTTGAACCCAAGTCGAAAATATTGTAACTAATTCAGTGAGTCATTATCTGCTAATATTTCTGTGTTATCAATGCCAGGCCAATTAACTTGCACTTTAGAGACCCAGTACTTCCTGTGGTCGTCGTTTTATAATTGTTATTATAGGGTTCTTACAATACCACAGTGGCAAAAGAAGATTTTAGCCTCTATGTCTTACAAAACCTTGTCAATGAAAAAGAAAGGAAGCACCAATGTTTATCGTAGTGATGATCAGGAACTATTAAATCTATACTAGAGTTGCTAAGATGGCATATATGTGCTTTTGAAAAAATGCATATAGTAGGTGCAATTTTTGTATCATGTCACTGATGCTCTCCAGAATTCGAGTAATACCAAAAATTTTATATTGTTGTATTAAATTCCTTAACCTTTCACACCTGGAAGTGAATTATTACTATATGCAGCGAGGTCGCTGGCAACCGCTTCTTAGTTGAGGGGTTAAACATATCATACAAACATTCTGATGGTAAAATAATCTGTTTTTATCTGTGGAAACATCATCTACATATTTTATTATAGTAAGGTGATTTGGAGATCTTTCAGTTAACATACATGTAAATTAATAAATGAAATAACTAATACATGAATATCAACAGTCTCTCTAGGGTTCAAATAAAATTGAATCAATTGTAGTTTAAAAAAAAATGAAAATGATTAGGGAAAAGCAGCAAAGATTTTAAGTAACTTTGAAATTCATAATCTAATGATTTTTTGCTTAAAATAGGTGATGCTCCTATTGAAAGAATGTTATTAAAAATATACCATTTTATTATAAAACTTATCACTGAACCGAGATTTTCAATGCAATAATATAATTTATAGGTAATATCGTATTTACCTTCCATTATCCATTTTATTATGCGCATTACTTTGGATAATTTGGCTAATATCTTATGGAATTAACTGTCATCATATTTTATTTATAATTTTAATTTATCATTCTCTACAATGTTCCTTTAAATCGTTTAGTTCCTGATGATTTCTAAGCTAAACCATTTGTCTGTAATTTTTGCACCTAAAACCCAAATGACATCTAAATCAGTTAAGACATTATTGTTTCCCACACAAAGTTCCACACCCCATTTCATTTTAAAGGATGACTTCTGGGATGAAAAATAACTATCCTATGTCCTTTTTACCACGCTTTTATTAGCTTGAGTTGTATCTATGTATGTAATGAATTCTTTGAGCATATTTTTAACAATTTCTATAAGTTTGATTAATTTGAAACTTTGCACACGTATCAAGGACCGATGACAATGCAATAATTTAATAACAGTTTCCCAACTTTTACTCTGTAAGAGGGAGTAAAAGAGATAGAGCTAGCGCGCGATCTGTATCAATTACGATTCCTGCATAGCTTTGGACTTACAGTCGATAAAGAAAGAATCAAATCTTATAAACTAAACTAAAAAGTAAAAAATAAATTATAGTTTAAAAAACTAAAAAACCACGCTTTTTAAACAGATAGAACTAAAAAATTAAAAATAAAACTGTAGTAATCAATTGAAAAATTCATATTATTGTACAAAAAGCGTGAGGGGCTTGATTTAGATTGTTGTAAATATTTTATCAATAATTTACTATATCTGTGGATATCATAACAAGCACCCCACGCTTTTTGTACAATAATATGAATTTTTCAATTGATTACTACAGTTTTATTTTTAATTTTTTAGTTCTATCTGTGTAAAAAGCGTGGTTTTTTAGTTTTTTAAACTATAATTTATTAGGTCTCAAACTGTTTCTATCCATAAATTTATGTGATTAAAATCAGTTAAAATCAGTTAAAATCAGTTTTATTTCTGCAAATAGGCCCCAGGAGGCGCTTTTACACGTCCCAATTTAAACCTACCACTGCTTCGGGACAAGTCTGGGCTAGTGCCGAGAAGAAGCAGCGCAAGAAACTCGGTCACTATTGTCAGCCTCTTTTTAAATACATTTTTACAAGGTAAGGTAATTTTTACAAGGTTTAAGCAAGTACGAGCTGGGACAACTTAATGCCATACATTTCTATCATTTAAATAATCATTAACAGTGTAATAGCCCTTTTTCATTAAAATAACTTTGACATACGATTTAAGTTTATGTACAGGGAGTTCAGCAATATCCTTTGGTAATTTGTTGAAAATACGGATACAATTTCCCATAAACGATTTTCCTACTTTTCGCAGTCTGAAGCCTGGAACGGCAAGTTTATCTTTATTTCTTGTATTGAAATTGTGTACGTTACTTTTCTTAAGAAATAAATGTATGTTCTTACGAACGTAAACAATATTCTCGAGAATGTATTGAGAAGACACTGTAAGTATATTAATCTCTTTGAAGAGCTCTTTCAGCGAGTCACGGGGTCGAAGGCCGTAAATAGCCCGTACAGCACGTTTTTGTAATATAAAAATTGACTCAATATCTGCCGCTGAGCCCCACAACAGAATTCCGTATGACATTATGCTATGAAAGTAGCTAAAATATACTAATCTTGCCGTTTCAACATCAGTCAATTGCCTTATCTTTCTCACAGCATAAGCAGCAGAACTAAGTCTTCCAGACAGCACCCTAATATGAGCACCCCATTGCAAATGAGAGTCTACAGTTATACCTAAAAAGGTAGTTAAATCTACAGAGTTTAGTGGTTCATCTTTAACAATTATATGAGTAGCAGCAAATCTTACATTGGGCATGGTAAATTTTACACATTTTGTTTTATTTGCATTTAGTAAAAGATTATTTGTTGAAAACCAATGTAATAATTTAGAGAGGGTATTGTTAACATCATCAAATGAACATTTGCCCCTCTTAGTTTTAAAAATCATTGATGTGTCATCTGCAAACAATACCATCTCACAAAGATTATGTAAATAACACGGAAGGTCATTTATATAAATTAAAAATAGCAGGGGTCCTAATACTGATCCCTGAGGGACACCCATAATAAGGGCAGACCCTGAAGACTCAGCTCCATTTATGCAAACCTTTTGTGTTCTGTCCTTAAGGTAAGAACTTATTAGATCCAAGGAATCATTCGATGCACGATATTGCTGCATTGTTCAAACGTGCTGACCGTGTTCAATAATTCATCACGGTGTATGGAGACCTCTTCGAGTTGTGCATGAACATCATGTTGATTCACAATTTAATCCCTCGATCGTGAGTTATTCCAGACACAATTGAAATCAATTGTTATCGCGGCACGCGCGTGCCTCCTGGGGGTTGAGGGATTAAGCCTGAAGAGCTATCGCCTATTGGACAGACCTAATGACTTTCTCATTTATAATATCTAAAATATTTTATTTTCATATTTAAGTGGGGCCAACTATGAATCTACTACTCATGTACCTAGCTTAAATAAACTCATGCCTATTTTTATTCAAACCTTAACCTACTCAAACAAATTAATGTTTGAAAGAATCCTTGGCTTTCAATTCTGTAACACTTATTTGAGGAAACAGCAAATTATTATTTTTTTGCATAACTGTGGATTAAATGGAAGCCAAGGTCAACAGCTAATTTATCAGTCTGGCCTGTTATACCACTCCCTGGGGTCAATTATTGAAATTTCTTTTTCCTCGTAAATCATTCCGCATAATTTGTCTTTAACCTTATTAGATTTTGTAGCCAATATAGCTTGTGATTTCTTTATTCTACATATGTTAAACATTTGTAAATCAGATCTGATCTCCCTAAAGATACATCCTTTATACATAATCCAAGATTAGATAAAGTAATTAATTTACAAAGTTTATTAAAAAAAATTTAAAGGTACAGGAACATATACTAAAAAAAGTTGGTTGTAGTAGGACCGCAGTCATACATTGACTGTGTAATTATACCATATTATTTTTTAATTTAAAATTATATTAATTTATATATTAAATCTACGAATTATACATATGAGTTCTCACAAACTATTTTAAAACATGGCCAATATGATTGTAATGGACTGATAATTAGATTATATCAAGACTGAAATTTGTGTAAGAGTAATATAAAAGTACATACAGCAGGACCTCTTTAATCCGAACCCCCTCTAGTCCGAACACCTCTGTAATCCGAACACCCGACCCGAGCCCGACCAGAGCCCGCGCTTTTTCAACCGCCCCCGCCGCGCTGTCATTAAACACTACACGACAAACCAAAATACTGGATTTCTTAAAAAAAGTTGAATAAAATATGTTACGTTTATAGATGAATACAGATATTGTATTATGTATGTAAGTACCTATTATGTAGTTTTATTCACAAAAAATACCCTTAACATCTATACTCCTATAATCCGAACGCTCCACCAATCCGAAAGGGGGCAAAATTTTCAGAGTTTGGATTAATTAATGAGGTCCTGCTGTAAGCTGTCACAAAAATGCACGTAACTTACTTATTCAATTACATTTTTTGCATCCATCATTGCTGTGGTAACTTGAATTCAATGATGGAGGCCTTTTACCTGCAATACTTTACTTTTTTTGAGCAAATTTAAAGTCAATCAACAAACATATTGAACAGGGACATCGGTTGACCAAACAGTTTGTTTCTAATCAAGAAGATGTCCTGCAAATATTCACACAAAAAAAATATTCAAGTAAGTAAAGTCAAATGCAGAAACTTTAACGCCTCTTTTAAGTACATAATTAACAAAGTTCCATTATTATAATTTCCCATTATAGAGGTTTTGCTGTTTGTTGGTAGGCAAGGGAACAAATTTACGCCTGTATTTCTTATCAATCTATTCCAAGAATGATTTCATTCTGATAAACATCTTATTGGTATGCTACAAACATATTATTATCACTTAGTTGTCTATCAAAGGGCTTCCAGTTCACTGCACATTAAAAGGTCACGGTTCATTGAACCTTGACGAGCGCCTGGCGAAAAATAGAAGCAATAAGTCGTAAACAGATTGTCGACCGCGATAAGAAGTGAATCGTGAGCCCTAAATACATAAATTACCGTAGTTATACAGTCCATATCATAGTAAGTAAAACACGTTTCCTTTGATGATTCGATTAGTTTGATATTTGGCTAGTTATTAGTTAGCATTATGTTGTAACTTAGTTACGCAAACGCCCTATTGGTTGAGTGTATTAACTACCGGGCCAATATCTCGGGTCCTGGATTTGATCCCCGGGTCGGACACGAAGAGTTTCGAATTTTCGAACGTTGCTCGGACTAGTGACCACCAATCCGCATTTTGCAAGCATGGTGATCATGCCTGTGCCCATCATTGCCGTAATAACTTAATGGGGACTACCGTTTCTTTGCTCACCAGTTGGCGCCACTGTAGACTGAGGTCCGGAGGTATAGCTGTCAAAGGCGAACGGCGCCGAAACAAAGTGTTATATCTTAAATCTAATTAAGGTTATATTGTTTATAAATAACTATCTTGATATCAACAAACTAACTTCTGAAATAGTTGCTCTTGAGGCCGCCTATTTTTGCGCTTTTTCTTAATTCCGCTTTTAAAGCGTTCACATTAATCGCCAAATAATCCATATTTGCGATATTTTACGAAGGAGATCACTTCAGGTAAATTGAATAAATTATAATTTATGCAACAAATTCCGCTAAAACCAGAACAAAATGAATGATATTGGACCTCACGCGACACTAGCGCCTCTAGTGGCAAATTCACTAGCGATAGCCCCCATTTCAATGATGGAGGCCTTTGCCCTGCAGTGAAATGATTAACATACTGTTTCTTTACTTCTTAGTGTGTTGACTTAAACTTCCATTATCACTATCACTAGAGTCTCTAACTCTAGTAATATGTGTGTTTCAAAATAAGGAAGTATAAGCAATTCACATCATTATCATCATCATCATATCAGCCGAACGACGCCCACTGCTGGGCATATTCCTCCCCCAAGGAACTCCACAACGATCGGTCCTGTGCTGTCTGCATCCAGCGGCTTCCCGCGACCTTGACCAGATCGTCGGTCCATTTTGTAGGGGGCCTGCCCACGGAACTTCGTCCGGTACTCGGTCGCCATTCGAGAACCTTTCCGCCCCAACGGCCATCGGTTCTCCGCGCTATGTGTCCCGCATGTGTGTATTCACATATTAATGTAGAATTGCATTAAGTCGCAACAACCAGCAGAGACTGACTAAATGATGGCTGGTTTTACAGTCACGCTGATCATCGACACTGACCGTCAAATGTATGAACTTGAGCGCTGACAGCGATTTCCATACATTTCGACGGTCGGCGCCGATGGTCAGCGCAACTGTAAAACCAGCCTAACGGTCCAAGGAATATAACAAAGCATAGCTATATCTGAGATCCATTAAATAGACTGACTCCCTTTTACCCCCTTTTTGTCAGGTCCACGCTGGGCATCATGGAACCTAGGCATCTTCCTCTGCATCCGGTGCGCCGGTATCCACCGCAACCTCGGCGTACATATCTCCAAGGTCAAGAGTGTCAACCTCGACTCGTGGACACCTGAACAAGTTGTAAGTAGTTTTTCTAAACTAATATTAAGGGTATGGCTGTAAGACATGGCAGTCCCATTAAACAAACAATCCAAATATTTTATATCTAATCTCTATCTAATAATGTACATTATTTTATAGAAAACATTAAATTTTACTTAAAATGAACCTAGATATAAAATATTTGGATTGTTTGTTTAAATTTAACTTAATAAAGAATAAAGCTTAATTTTCAGTCATGATGACTTTATCATGGTCAGATCATCTTTGATATTATTAGTTTAATTATAGGTATTATTCCAACCTAGCCGTGCCGTGTGTGCGTCTCAAAGAGGTGACGTTAACTCCCTAAGAAGACATGTAGAAATGTTTGTTATTAATGCCAGGCCAATTTAATTTTCTCTCCATCATTTGGCTAAACTCAGGACCAGATTGTCTATTACCTACTTTGTGCTTTGGTTACTAAACAAATGAAGTTGTATAGTTGGAAAGAGATTGCGTTCGCTTAGAAATGTTGATGAGTACTCCTGGGTGCTATCTTTGTAGGTGACGGAAGTACGTAACAAAAGTGCACAGCGTTGAGGCGACAGTGGCCAAAAAACCTAGAACATATTTACTTATGTCTGGTTACTAAATTGATACTTTTCTATATGCTTGTAAACTAGCAATCGTTTTAAATAGAAATGCTGGTCAAAAAATTCTCAATACTTTAAAAATAACGGTTTGTTTTTTCGATTTCTGCTTGATGGGGGTTAATTTGTTGCAAATGATCTCAAAAATAAACTCTTTCATATAATAGTTTAGTACCAATCACCCTGTATCGTCTGCGTGTCTGGCCCAACTACGATCTTCATCGCGGTAATTGTGGAAACCTCCTTTAGCCTTTGACTAGCAGTGATGTGATGTAAGCTGCTGATCTATGATGGGTGAATGTTCAATCTCTTCCCAGGTATCCCTCCAACAAATGGGCAACTCTCGCGCAAGGGCCGTGTACGAAGCAAACTTGCCGGATTCGTTCCGGCGGCCTCAGAACGACTCTTCGTTGGAGGCGTTCATTCGAGCCAAGTACGAAACGAAGAAGTACATCGCCAAGGAGTGGGTGCCGCCGCCCACGCCAAAAGTTAACTGGTGAGGGAGGATATCTTACTAGCTTACTAATATCCTAATATTTTGGATAGATGTTTATTACTTAATCACGCCAAAACGACTATACAGATCTAGGTGAAATTTGTTATGGAGATAGGTAATGGACTGGAAAAGCACATAGGATAATCTCCGAAAAAACTACAAAGGTGGGAAGGCATCAAAAATCCAGACCAAGTTGCGGGCAACAGCTAGTTACATATAATGAAAAAAAAAAGAACAGTAGGTCTGATCTTTATTCAAGTGAGAGCAGCCAAAACAATAGTTTAAGTTTTATGTGTCAGTAAGTTTTTGTGCGAATCACGTGAATATGCATATTGCATGTAAGACTAGACTCGAGGCGTAACTTAAAATTCTACACGTAACGAGGTTTCGGGCGGCAGTAGTTAAATGTGGACTACATCACATACATTGATCTTAAAGCTAGAAGATTTTCAGCACTTTTTATGAATTGAAAAACAGTGAATGTACCAAAAATACCCAGACCTGATGCAATACAAAAACTGGTTGTTCTGCATTAACTTCTTCGGAAATAGAACCTGGAACCTCAGAATCGGCATAACCCTTAAAACCGGTGTGTAAGACACCAAGTTTGCCAGTGATTCCATCATTTCTTTAAACTTTTTTTGAAGCAATTAAATCGAAACTTTCTCCCCAGTCAGAGGTTATTTTTTTAATGTCTTACGTCTTTGAATAAGATGTTAGTATTAATTATCTCACGGGCAAGGGAAACCTGGCCCACAGCCCACATAATTACAATTCCTTTTTTATTGTTAATTATTTTTTTAAAGTATATCTGTTAAAATTTGTCAAATGATTTAATATAATATACATTTTGGTTTTAGGGACAAAGAAATAGATGAAGAAATGGAAAAACAAAAACGGAAAAAGAAATCTACCTCCTCAGGACTGGGTCCATTGCCGGCGCCAACCACAAGCGATAAGAAATACAATGTAAGTAACTAATTGCCTACGAAATTATACATCAATCATATCGTCGGACAAGAACTAACTAGATAATTGACTGTCTTAAATCCATTAGCTATTAATTGTACAAAATGTTTCGTTCAACTATTTTCATACCTTATTTTTGCTTCTCTGATATTTAAAATTCATTGAATTCTAGCAACAAAATTATCATAAAGAAGACAGAGACACATACAAAAATAACATTGATTATAATAAAATTTTTAATTTAAATAATATAAATGTAAATTGTGATTTTGAAGTCAGTACATGAATCTTAGCTGTATGGTTCTTATACTGAGTCTAGTCAAATCTTAGTAGATTTGCTAGTGCAAATATCCTGAGTTAATCTTAGGGCAAGCGCAAAACCTGCACACCAGAGATGTGCACAGCTTACGCACAATAGCATCAATACAATCTACATGGTACCTAAGTTGCAAACAACCCTGACGCGCTGCAGAATCGAGTCAGTTCTTTGTATAGTCCACCACAGAAGCTATACGTGAAGAAGGACGTTCAAAACGTTTTAAAGATAATGATTTTGACATCCTCCGTATGACTAACAAACTTGCGTGTATACATATTGGCCCTAACAGACAGCTCTGCGTAACTGCGTTCCCTTTCTTTCGATCCAAGTTCTTTTGAGATCATGGCGGTTGTAAGAGTAACATGATAGTAATCCTAAAATAGCAGTTTCTAATTTAGTCAGAGACCACCAAGGGTGGTGGTGGTAACTACTTTTATACAACGTTAATCTGTTATTCCAGAAATCCGACGTCATACCCAGCTTACCGAAACCAAAATCATCAGTCAGCCCGAAACTAGGGCGGAGCACCCCCACCAACACAGCCCAGCCCGAAGCCAGCAAGCCTTCCAACGGTTCAGCCGACCTCCTCGGTCTAGATTCCTCTAAACCTGACCCAAAACAAGCGACCAACGACGACATATTCTCCAGTTTCTTCTCCGCACCCCAAGAGAAACCGGTCGAAGTTAAACCTGTTGAACAGACATCCGATCTCAAGGCGGAAGAGGAGAACTTCTTCAAACAATCCGCGCCCACGGAGAAGGAGAAATCTAAGCTGACCAAGGACAGTATATTAGCTCTATACAGTCAACCGCCATCCACGAATCTAGGTAACCAATTCAACCCAGCGCCGCCGGCGCAGCCAGCGTATCCCGCATTCGGAACATACCAGACGCCATTCAATAACATGCAGCCGGCACAAAACGGTATGCAGTTCAATCAGTTTCAACCTATGAACGGACAGTTTCAACAACCCTTCGCGAATCCAATTCAGCAGCCGATGCCCAATCAGCAGTTCCCTCAACCTAACCAATTCTTCAATCAAGCGCCTCAACAACAACCTCTCGCTCAGCAGTTTGGCGGGTTGAATTTAGGCCAGAATTTCCCTAACTTCGCGCAAACTAATTCCAATGTTGCCAGCAATACGACTTGGCAATAGACTGCACAGTTCAGTTAGTTTTTTTTTTTATTGAGGAAATGCGTGTTTTGAGGTGATTGTTTGTGGCATTAATTGTTTGCAATTTCAACTGCTTAAAGGGAGGTGAGCCCTCAGATCTCGATATAATTTTATATCATACTATGAAATTTGAAAATCGAAGCGTAGAAATACATTGTAAAGAAATATCGATTGTTCTAGACTCGTTTCCTGTGCATCTACGCAGATGTGGCATTTGTACTTATTTATATCCTTTTATAGTATTAAATTATTTGCTACGTTATTGTTATCTTATATGCTTCAAAGTACCGTTTCATTCCCACGATGTTATTACATCTACTAAACTGATACGTGGCTTACTTATCTTATTGCATAAGTAGTATTATCTCGAGAACGACACTGAAAACAATTGAAGTCGCAAAAAAGAACCTTTATAAATATGCGAATAGTGTTTATTTTTGTTGTACGCCTATTTAGATAATATTTTCAAATCATAGAGATCTCTATGCTCTGCTAAACCCCCACTCAAAGGAGTCTTTAAAAGGTGTATAAATTGGCTACGTTCAAGTTCATGGGAAATTTTAGTATCTGTTATAATAATTATGTGCCATTAGATTTCAATATTAACTAATTTATAAATATCTAAAATTGACTAGATGTTTATAAATTGTCGACGTTCTTAAGTCAGATAAAAACAAAAAAAAATCGACAAGCATTTTTTTTCTAAACCAATTCTTGAGTTGGCCATCATACCAGGACGGTTTATTCCAGCATCAAAAATACATTTTTTTTATGACAACTCCTAAATCAGCGAATTACTTTAGATAAATGATCAATGTTGAATCGCGTAGCATTTCTTGCGATCATTTTGTTACACAGGATGTATATGATTGTATATAATCATCCCACTGCGAGGAAAAGGCCCCCATCATTGATTTCAAGTTACCAAAGCAATAATTAATGTAAAGTGTATTGTAATTCAGGACCTATGTAAAGTGATCATAACCGGATACGATTTTACAGAGAATGCTATAGAAAACTTAATGGCTCTAAACATTAGACATCTCCTTCTGATATGCGATAGAAATATTTTTACCACGCTTTTATTAGCTTGGGTTGTATCTATGTAATGGAATCTTTGAGCATAAATTTGACCGATTTCCAGAAGTTTGATTAATTTGAAACTTTGCACACGTATCAAGGGCCGATGACAATGCAATAATTTAATAACAGTTTTCCCAGTTTTCCTCTGTAAGAGGGAGTAAAAGAGATAGAGCTAGCGCGCGATCTGTATCAATTATGTTTCCTGCATAGGTTTGGACTTACAGTCGGTAAAGAAGGAATCAAATCTTATAAACTAAACTAAAAAGTAAAAAATAAATTATAGTTTAAAAAACTAAAAAACCACGCTTTTAAAACAGATTGAACTAAAAAATTAAAAATAAAACTGTAGTAATCAATTGAAAAATTCATATTATTGTACAAAAAGCGTGGGGGCTTGATTTAGATTGTTGTAAATATTTTATCAATAATTTACTATATCTGTGGATATCATAACAAGCACCCCACGCTTTTTGTACAATAATATGAATTTTTCAATTGATTACTACAGTTTTATTTTTAATTTTTTAGTTCAATCTGTTTTAAAAGCGTGGTTTTTTAGTTTTTTAAACTATAATTTTTTATAATAAAGCGTTACATGGCTTATTTGTACACTTAATGTTTGTCAAAATAAAACTATCTGATGAGATATGTTTGTCTTACAAGAATACACCATGGGTATAGGCGACAGCACATGAGGCTAAACACAATGCATCTTATGTTGTAGAAATAGGGGTGATTTTGCAACAAAAAGTATATTCAGATGTGCAAGCCACTGTACAAAAACAGTACCATGCTTATTTGCGTAACAAATTGCGTGTGGAATTATTGTGATACGCAACCGTCTGTTTTATGCAATAATATAGGTACATATAATAAGTTAAAATTTGTTCTTTATATGGCCTCTTTTGTTTATTTAAATAAATAGAATTCCACTTTCTTTGTTGTAATCTTAATTTAATAGATTCGTTTACACTTTTAATGAAATCTTAGCACCACACAGTTCTAAATTGGCGCACATAATATGTTTATAATTAAAAATTCGTATTAAGTAGATAATTTTATTTCATTTATTATTGATAAATATGTATGGAAACATTTAATATCGGCCTTAAAGTTTTATTTTTATATTGATTTTAAATTTTATGTGTTTTATTTTTCGTATAAATTGTATGCTTTAAATATTGGTGCAAGCATCTGTACCTTATAATAGATTTAGGGTCCACTTGGGTTTATACCTACATATAAATTATAAGTTTCCTATGAAGTATCAAGGAATGGCAACTAGAAAATCAATTTTAGCCAATGGTCCAGATTTTTCGTTTTTGTCAGATTAGATATAATAAATATAAATAATCAGAGTTGGTTACAAAAAGATATCTCTACTACTCGTATACGTTTTACGGAAAGTAAAATAGATACACAGACAACGGCAGGTCAACCATAATATACTCTATGGATCAACCTACCCAAAAAGATAAAGGTCATTTAATTAATTTTCAACTTTCAAGTCCAACAAGTAGAGATCAATATCAATTGTGAAAATTTGACGTTTTGCGGTAGGTTGACGTGCTGTTGTCTGTACATGTTATCTTTTTCTGAATAATCTATGAACACTATTCCTTCCCGGGTGGACCCTATAAGTTATATAAAAAAAAATTGCAATAGCGAAACATAAACTTGAATAATGTTGATCTAAAAGATTTTTATAATATAGTACTAAGGTACATACTTTCGCATATATACTGTTTTCTTGAGTTTACGCGAACACTATAGGTACATTGAAATGAAAGATAAGTTTACGAATTTAGAACGCGTTTATTTTTGATTTAACCCGACGTTTACAGCGTTCATGGTCACGGGTAGACGGGTAAACGCTGTAAAGGGTTTGAAACGTCGGGTTAAATTAAAAATAAACGCGTTCTAAATTCGTAAACTTATCTTTCATTTCGCATATTATATTTTAAAAGTAACATCGCATACGTGATATTCATTTGTGTTTTTTATTTATTGTATAATGTTATTGTATTTCCTTATAATATTTTTAGATGTCAATTCTAATGTTGTGTCTAAAGTGGCAGTTCGTGCGTTTTCAATATTATTACAGTGGCGGCTTGTATTTATTTAGTTTAATGAGTATCAATTTATGTTTATTCGAAGTATGATTGATTATATTGGTTCTATTATGATTGATTATATTGGTTCTATTGCCTTTTCGTGGAACATTAAATTTCACGTTATCAAATTATGTAGCACATACTGATACATATGAATATCTGATGGTACGAACTACCTTTCGAGAGATAAACACAGTACCTATTAAAGAGGTACATGCCGAATTGAATTAATTAAAGAGGTTGTTTCAGAAACGACTACCTAGTATTTGATGGTGATGGTCTAAGTAGTTACTGAAGTAGAAAATTAGAGTTAAATAAATAAATAAATAACATAACTTACCTTCTTCATTATTCGCACAGATTAGATTACGTGCTGCAAGTAGGTGTAAACCATGCCCGTGCTACATTAAGGATGTTGAATTGTTAATTTTGATGATGCTTCAGATTCAAGTTTCTTTCAATAGTCTTCTCTTTATTTTAATTCGGCTTGTACTTTGAACACTTTGTTTAACTCTGGGTCTGTTCGTTAGAAGATATTGGTATATTCGGTTATTAAATTTTATATATATATCCTTTAAATTAAAAAAAAAATACTGTATAAATGCTACTCTCTATTAGTACTATTCCTAAAGCCGTCACTAGTTTATTTAGTGGTGAAAGACTGATTTCCTGACCTTGCTTTTGACAGGGTGGTAACCACTATTAAATTTTGAAGCGAACGTGTGACATGGATACAATGCCGTAAATAATAATTAATCATCCATCCCGCTTACTCAAGTTCATCGCTACCCGTGTCGAACGTTCGTACTTATTCCTTCTAGAATGTTCTCATAAATCTTTCAGCTGTAAAGCTAGTGTGACATAAGCGGAAATTCCGTCAGCGATTTTCTGTAGCGAGAGCGGAACATTGGTAGGTACGGTCGGCCAAGAAAGTGGTTGAACTCATAGACCTATTACCATTTTAATAATGAAAGAGATGTACAATTATGACGTATCAGCATTAGTAGCTGTCATAATATTTCTGCATGGCATAATCAACCCTGTTGTTCACTAACGCGCAAATGATTTCCAACCTTACGACCACTTTCTTGACCGACCGTTGTATACTGTGGGTTAGCGTACCATGGCGGTATTTTCGCTTAAAGGGACTACTAGAGCTATGTGCTGTTCCAATTTATTAAATATTATTACTTCTTAACAAAATCAATTCTCAAAAAACTAGAACAGTATTACCATAGCAAATTACTTCTGGTTTTAATTGAATCACTGTTAACTGCTTTTTATTGTGGCATTCTTTCGTATTGTACATTATTGCTAAAAGCGGCCGCTTTTGACGTTAGCGACAAATTTAACTTTATAAACAACTAAATAAAAAGTTTACTGTGATTCAATAAATACTAGAGGTAATTTGCTAAGGTAATACTGTTCTAGTTTTTTGAGAATCGGTTTTGTTTAGAAGTAATAAAATTAAATCAATTGGGGGCAGCACTTAGCTCTAGTTGTCTCCTTAATGCACCACCGGCCAAATAGCAGTATACTAATATTGAAGCAGCTTTTGCAACGCACGAAACAAACAGCTAAATAAAAATAAAGAATGCGTTTCAGAATCTGTTTTATATATTAGGGGTTAAAGTATGAAATTGCCGTTTTGTATGGACGAAATCGAGAAAAGTCATTTTTCCATACTAACAATTTTTAGTTTTTTTAAAAACGCCTTAACCGTTTTCGATGCAATTAAAGGTGAAAGTTAGATGGTTATAAAGCTACGCATTATAGTATTTAAATTTCTGAAAATCAAAGTATATAATACAAATATACTTAATTGAAGCAAGAAGGTCAGCTGACTCATTGTAAGGGGTCTTTTCAACGATATCCTTTGAAGTAATTTGATACAATACAAAAAGAATTACGCAATAATATGACTATACATAAGAGCTATAAACAAAATAAAAAGTGGGAAAATAGTCAGCAATTTCATACTTTAACCCCTATTATTTAATAATACGCCGGCATATCAACCTAAACTGAAATGTTATTTCTCAATTGAAACTAATCTTTATGCATTGTATTCAAAGATGAAAATCTATTGGGGAAATTAGACATTAATAGGTAGATTGATTTGCTTGTATTTCTACTAAACAATATTTGATGAATTAATTAAGGTAATAGGAAATGAGTGTGGCATAGTAATGAATTAATTACAATATAACAATAACTTCGTCATTTAGTATGGGGTGATGCATCGTTTGTAAGAATGTGGATTTGAATACATGAGAAGCGAAATAATAATTAAATGTTTCTAAATAATAACTGATGTTCCACTTTTGGTGTATTTAGTTGATCTATATATTTTGTGATGAGTAAGTTGATAGCATTGTCTAAATAAATAGTATATTGAAAGGACGGTCAGTCATATTGGCTTATGTCCTTGATTGAGCATGTATTTCGTTTACACAAATAATAAACATGATGCCGATGAATTCTAGTTTTTTAATGTAAATTCGTACAAGTAAAAAAGGAGGTTCACAAACTAGCGTTTTATCCAGTTTGTGTTTCTATCATCCCTATCTTGCACATGCATGCTGTATTGTCGTTGGATAATGCCAGCATAGCAGCATTATCCACCTTGAATCTGGCTTAAAATCCAAATATACGATCTGGCAGCCCTACTGGCAAGCAATGTATTATCTTATCTATGCCTGCCTAGCCTACTGGCTTCTGTCGCAAGACTGAAGTCGTGAAAACTATAGTTGCAGAACTATCGATAGTTGACCTCGAAAACTAGTTACAATAACGATAGTGCTATCAATAGTATCGATAAAATCGCTATTACAAATTCTACAACGTGTTCCTTTTGATATCCCATAACTCTTAAGGTTATGTTCTATAGGTAAAAATAATATAAGTAAAACACCCTAGAATATTTGGTTCAAAAATCAATAGTTTCGATTAAAACATCAATTTTAGTTAATTGGTAAAAAAAAAATAACCAGTATGGCGAATCCTTAGTTTTGCGAGACGTCATGGCAAACTTACACTAAAGTGTAGTAGTAAAGTAGCGGGAGAGCGTAACTTGTTAAAAACATTGACGTTTGTGGGTGTTTCATTGATAAGTAGGTACGAGTAAATCGTTTTCATTCAAATGTTCATTCATAACAAGGTAAGGCTGTTTTACATAAACAGTCGTGACTTTTTAGAATTATTTTGTACTTACTTTTTTGGTTTAATTTTTTCATACTTATGAAAAAATTAAACCAAAAAAATTAATAATTAAAAATTAAATATGCAATTTGATTCTTTACTATGGTCTGTTTAATAACCTAGAGTTATGGGATATCAAAAGGAACACGTTGTATAATACAATTGATTGGTACCATATCGGTACAATGTTATCGGTAGTATCGATACTATTACATCCTAATAGTAACGATTGTTTTCAAGTAATACTATCGATATTTAATATAAGTATACAGGTGAAAGTTTAACCGCCTTCCAAATTTTAATACCTATATGACGAAAAACACGAGACAAAAAACAAATGAGTTATTTTTTCTTTTGGAACAGCCCAGTACAAAAATGACAATATAAAGCACTTAGAAAATGTCCGCCAAAAATCTAAAATTTTTGATACGGCTGCCTAGCGACACTTTTTTTTACGCGATGCGCATCTCATTCATTCACTAAGGCCCGAGTTCACCAACAGACGTTTAAGTTTGAACAGCGTTTAAAATATTATTTGACATATTTTGTATGGGAATTGTGTCGAATTAATCGTCACTCTTTGTTTACCGGCTGTTTAAATGTTGATGAACTCTTTGTTGATGCCTTAACAGACCTAAGACCGTAAAAATTGAAAAATGTATTGCGAAACATATTTTCGGGTAAAAACTGGATTTATATTTTTTACTTCATAAATGGGCTTTAAATACGATAGGTAGGTACTGAACGCTTATAAAAATTTTGGAAAGTAGTTAAAATTTCATCCTGTTTAGAAAGAACGAAGAAAATACATTTAATAAAATTTGGACATCACACACAAATAGTAGCAAACAAGGTTTACAGTCACAATAAAACATATATATTCACTAGTTTTGTTGTATTATATCATAGAAAGAAAATATCAATACCTACTGTCGATTTTTTCAAAACTATCGATAGTTTAATAACTGTCGATTCCTAGTATCGTTTCCTAATTAATGTTTTTTAGTAAGTATTTGGTATTCACTTACTCACTGCAGCTGTGCATGTTCATTCCAATAGGAAGTCAGACAGCGCTTAAATGATGATCTTACTTCGCGCGTAGATACCATAACGGTTAATTTTGGCTGATCTTGATAATATACCCATCTTCAATACTATTGATAGTTCATAGTATAGTTCCGAAGCAATATATTGGTCTTCAATAGTATCGATACTTTTGTTAATATCGATACTATTGAAATGACGTCAGCTATCGGTAGTGGACTATCGAGCGCCAACTCTAGTAAAAAAAGTGGCTCTGCTCAGCCAGTGTCGGCATTAATCGATTATTTTTTCAATCGATAAGTTAATTTGATTAACTTTAATCAATAAAAAATAATCATGATTAAATTAATCACGATTAATATTATAATCGTATTCGTGATTGAAACAAATAATCGTTAATCGTTAATTTGATTAAAGCTGATTAAGGTATAAAAAGAAATTTAGATTTAGATTAAATTAACTACGTTTTCAGATGAAATTCATCCACGATATCGCTAACAGGGCTAAGGCAGCGTAACTGGCGTTTTTCAAGTTTTTCGATAATTTTAGTCCTATCACATTACTATGTAATGTAAAAGTATGCATTAAAATTATCCCACGGGAACTTTACCTTTACCCGGGAAAAAGTAGCCAATACGCTATTCCAGCCAATGCATGTTACCCGCGGCTTCGTACGTGTGAAAATTTGAAAACTTTGTATTAAGAGTATCCCACGGGAACCGTACCTTTTCCCGGTATAAAAAGTAGCTGTTATTCCAGCCAGTAAACTAACACCATACGAAATTTCAGTCAGATCAGTTTAATTGAAACTATGTATTAAAATAATCCCACGGCCGTATCATTTCCGAAAAAATCGTATATGTAATTCCAGCCAATAAATTAATACCGTGATCAAATCAAAGATCGTCCGTTGAGTCTTTTTTGTGTTAAAGAGCAACAAACATCCAGTCATCCATACTCACAAACTTTCAGGTTTATAATATTAGTATGACCATAAACGTAGAAATCTATGAGTATGACATACAATTTATGACACATAGATTTAATTTTCTAAGGTTTTAGGGTTTTTTGTGACTATAGCTGCCATTTAAAATTCTAGTAATAGGGGTCTGACTTCTATGTGCAACGCCAAATAACTTTTGTTTTTGGTTTTTGTTGGGTTTTGTTTGTTTAACTGTTACAAACTTCATTAGTCATATATTTGTAATCGTGTTTAACTATTAATGATTACGATTAATAATCGCAATCGTCTAGATTCGATTATGATTAATTAATTTTAATTGTTAATCACGATTAACTTTATAATCGTTAATTTTTAATCGTTAATCAAATTAACTTTTTGCCAACACTGTGCTCAGCAGAGGGCCTATACTTGGTTGATAGGCTATCATCACCCAAGTGATTACTTGTTCAGTGCTATCACCTATCATATCGCACATCTAGATCTAAAGAGGTTTAACTCAAAAAAGCACTTTTTTCAGAAAAGGCGAAAAACTGATTACTGGGTCCCTGTGCACCACAGAAGTGTTCTGAATAAAAATATGCTTTTATTACACAGCTAAAACAAGTATGTTAAAGAAACCTTTTGTTTCTTTCATGTATTGGGGCTAAAAATTGGATTTTCGGTGTTATTTCCCTATTGCTGAACAATGTATGTATATTTATTTTGTTATTTTGAGTTGATCCTGTGTTAGTGAATGAAGTTCTTAGTTAGCTCCCTTTTTAAGAATAACCATAAATTTAAAATGCAATAGAGTTTTGTATTATTTATAATTAATCTGAGTGATAGGCTGGTCACACCAGCAAAAAGGGGTTTGTTGGATAATGAAGTAGCAAAAAACCTCTAGTTTACTACATTTAAACATTACTGTTAAATCAACTAATGACAGTCTCTAATGTCATATAGGTACTTAATTATAAAATATTTATATTTCTAATAAATATTTAACAAAACATAAAATATTCTTCATCTTGTTTATTAAGTCTGTCGATATCTGCTAGTGCTTTACTTGGTATAAATTTTCTGTAAGTGTGGGCTCTCAAATGATGAGATTTAATCCTAGGAAGAGTAACTATAAAATCTATAAAGTTCTAATTAATTTATGGGTCAATAGTTAGATGACGGTTGTATTGGGTTGAATAACTCCTGGTTCTGTTTTCTTGGAAAGCGCCGTCTATGTCGCTTCTTCAATCATCTTGTCTTTACATTTAAGCCTACATTTTCTCCACAGGGTGATCCAACTCTTCTTTCTTTCACATTTTTCTTAGACGTAGACACGTCGAACGTCATAAAACAGCTAAGAAATTCAGGCAAAGCGTACCTTGCCTGAATTTCTTAGCGGTTTTATGACGTTCGATTTCCATTTTGCTGGTTAGCGTGGGTACCCTGTTTTTGCCCTTTTTTTCGGTCCCGGGATTTTAGGTAATAGTTTCAGAAACTACAGCATTTTGAGTGTCTACTTGCTCACTATCATCTTCAGTATCCGACGAAGTACTAGATTTATAAGAACTTGAGCTACCACTGCTGCTACTATGACTGCTGGTGCAAGAAGACGTCGACGATTTTGAAGGAGGTATGACCTTAGGTGGAATGTTACGTTTGTGGGCCAATCAAAAATTAGGATCCTCATCGAAATCGTGAATATCACTCTCAGCGCTCCGAATTGGTGAAAAATAATGATTTGATGCTCCAGAATTTTGTTGTTTAGACGTGCTGGGGATAGATGCATAAACTACGGCATGAATTTCTATAGATAATCTTCAAGGAATCCTCTAGGCTTACATGTTATCTAAAAATGATGGGAGGAGTGATATTTTCTTTATTCCTTCCTTTTACCATATTTAGTAAAAACTGACCACATCGCATTGTTCTTCTAAAAAAGGCATTATTTATTGTACTTTCATGACGGTTCATGAGCGCCAAAGTTACTTAAACAGCCATCAATTAAACAATTTTACTCCATTAGCGATATTGTAAATTAATTTTTGGGGGATACCATCTAAAGAGATATAAATCAAAAATGAGCAATAAAAAGGGAACAAATCTATTAAATGCAAAGACGAAAATAAAATTATAAGAACATAAAAAGGTCCTTATTGCCAATAGCAAAAGAATTAAGTATAAGTATGTTTTTACAGAAATTTAAGAGATTAAAATATGACTCAACAAAACAGAGTCAATTACAAATTCGAAAATGTTTCACCAATATGGCAACCACTTAAAATAAAAATAAAAATTATGCTCACCTTGCCAGCAACACGGGTTCAATTCAAAATGTTGTATTTATTAACTTAGCAGCAAACACCTACAAAGCGTTAACTCAAAATATTACTGCTTAAAATTTCAACAATTCAGGTACAACTCAAAATAACTCCAATTTGTTTACAACGGGCAGGTACACTTTTCTCGTAATTCTGATTGCAACTAGCAATGTTCCTGTTTTGGTGGGAGGTCAGCGGGACACGCTCATTCAACTAAAGGGACACTCGGCGCCATCTAGTATCGACTAGCAGACTTATTTTTAAATCTGTTTTACTGGTCGATAGGCTTTCGGTTCGAGAATTGGATGGTGTGCATAACTCAAACTAGTCAATTTTAGAGTTAACTCCCTTTAGATCTAGATGTGCGATATCATCCTATGTTTTTGTTTTTTTCCTTTCGCAGCCGGCGGAGATCTGAGACCATACTGCCAAGTCATTAGTGTTTGTG
Organism: Anania crocealis; assembly: GCA_949315895.1. NCBI lineage: Eukaryota > Metazoa > Arthropoda > Insecta > Lepidoptera > Crambidae > Anania > Anania crocealis. Next base: position 9,492,249 of record OX438871.1, read on the forward strand.
TATTAACATTGTATTACTCATTCATTAAATACTTACTTACACACATTTACAATGCCAACACTTTATTAGAAAAAATGCAGCGTATAATTCTACAAAAATATGAAACAAAATCCATAATTATCTTTTCGTTATCCACGCAAAACTAATAATAATACATACAGGTTTTTATTTAAAGTTAAGTCCACAAATCAAGAGCGAAGCAGAAACAACTATAATATAGACACTGATCCTAAGCATCTAAAATCTAAATAGAGTTAATATAGCATCTAAAAGAGGTATTGAAAACCTCAAATCTTCTTTTTCGGAGTCGGTTAAAAGGTGAACAAGTGAAAATATTTTCAGCAAGATCGTCGATAGTAGATAAAGAAGTCATATAAAATTATTATTTTTTGTAAATTGTGGCCAATCTTATTCTTGATTTAAGTTATTGAATTTATTGCTTGCTATCTTGCCAAAGGAAAGAACAAACAACAAAACGCATCCCGAAAAAAAAGTGTACTGGTTGTTTAGTGGTTAACCTTCGATGTGCGGGGAGTTCGTGAGATACGTTTGGAGTCCGTTTATTTTATCGAATTTTTATTGTTTATAGTGATTTTTGGGTCGTAAAAGTGGTGTTATTTTGCGAAACAAAGTGTCGTGCGAGTGAACAATATACAGTTCGGTGAAATAACATGGTTTATGGGTCGTAACCAAGAAAAGTGGGCCGTGAATTTTGCGCGGGAACGCGAACAGTTCACCTCTTTCTTGGGGACTTCTCTACATTCCTTCAATCTTTCGACTGTCTCCAAAAACTCCATCGAAGCATTAAAACGTCTAACATCAACGTTTTAATGCAAAAATAAAGAAAATATTACTAAAGAATTGGCTGTATGGGCATAGTTCCCTTTGCCTACCCAGAATGGGTGAAGAAAACAACAACAACTTCGATGTGCGACAGGGGGCGTTAAATTTAATGCTATTTATGTTTTTTGTAATTCAAAGTTTATCCCTGTTTTCTACTCTAAGTTAGTGCTTAAACATAGAAATATGGATATTGGGTAAGCGCCTAAGTTATATGTTTTATGCTCAGTTTATTTACTGATACATAATCTTGTTGAAATTTGGTAAACTTTTGTTTTGGCGGGCGCGGCCATATTTGACAGAACAGCTGTTGGGTTGCGTGCTTCCAGTTGTTGTTGTAATTACATTTATGACCAAAAATGTTTTTGAGCATCGTTCTTAATGTAAATAGTGTCAACTCTGTGTTAAATTAGTGCTTGATACATTGCCAGTGTTAAATTTCCATTCGGAATGAGTTTACGCTAGTGATCAGCCATGGCTTGTGGAGTACAGAATTACGAAGACAACCCCGTTCCCACGGAAGACGCAGAGTTCCAAGCGAAATGGAGCAAATTCTCGGATTGGTTACACTGTATTTGTGTAGTAACGTTTGACCTGGAATTGGGACAGGCGATGGAAAGTGTCTATCCGCCAGGGGTTAGGTTGTCAGACCAAGAAAAATGCAATATTTGTTATCTGGCATTTCCAGACTCTAATTCAGGATGCATGGGTGACACGCAGTTCCACGTGCGGCTACGGTCACGCTCGCCGCTTTCGAATCAACAGCTTATATACAATGACGACGCAGTGCCCACACTTCGAGCGGATTCCACGCATTATTGGGGCTTCGTATATTTTCGTCAGGTCAAGGACCCAACGCTTCCTCGAGGCTACTTTCAGAAAAGTATAATATTGCTTACAAGGCTTCCATTTATAAACCTTTTCTATAAAGTCATTCAGTTGATAGCACCAAAACATTTTGAAGAAGGAGAGAGTAGTCTTGAAGCTGCCTGCCATGATATAAATAGATGGCCGAGATTGGATGCTGGTCAGAATGTGTTATTGCCAGTTTTGGGCTCAGTGTTTCAGTCATATATTCCAAACCACCAGACAGGCAAGATAACTCGATCAGATATTGCTAAACAGATACATTCACCTAATGTACCACATATTATAGCATCAATACAAGATGTCAATGTTTTTGATGCATTGTCAAGTTTAATATCACATTTACATTTGTTATGGGAACTAGTTCTGACAGCAGAACCTATTGTTGTGATGGCCAGTTCCCCAACCGAATGCTCTGCTTTAGTACAAGCTTTAACATATTTGATACAACCTCTACCATACTCTGCAGAATATAGACCATACTTCACAATACATGATAGTGAGTTCAAAGAGTTCACAAGGAAGCAATATAACCCACCTTGTGTAATTCTTGGTGTGACTAATCCATTTTTTACTAAAACATTGCAACATTGGCCACACACTATTAAACTGGGTGATACTGCTTCAATTAAAACCAAACTAAGAAAGGTTGGCAATTTAAAACTATTAGACACGGCTCCTGGAGTCTACACTCAATATAAGGCATTTTTAGAAAAAGATAAAGCTATTATTAAGAAATTACATAATGGAATAAGAACGGACCGCCCCTCTGAGGTTCAGACAGCAATGGTCAAACGCCACTTGCTAGAGTTGACACAAAGCTTTATGATCCCATTGGAAAGGTATATGGCGTCATTGATGCCTTTACAAAGGAATATTTCGCCATTCCGTGCGCCTCCTGTGCCTAATCCCTTTAACCCAGAAGATTTCTTTGCCACACTTCAACAGTCAGGACCGCAACTGACAACTGGAATTAAAGGTGATTGGATAGGGTTGTACAGGAGTTTCTTCAGGACACCTAATTTCAGTGCTTGGTTTCATCAAAGACATAGCAATTTAACTAACAAACTTCATGCATTGCAACTTGAAGCACTAGCCGAAAGTGACTTAATGAAATGGTCCATAGGTAAAAAAGAAGTAGAAATTGTAGATATGGTGCTCAAGCTCCGTGAGGTTCTAAAGAGCAACCCTCCAGTGGCTGATAATACTCGGACTTTATTGGCTAGACGTTTAGAAGATCTGAATTGTGTGCTGCCAGATGATATGAAATCTATTTTAAATGCAGCATCGTGACGAACACACTGCTGCGCCTCAAAACAGAGGGGTTGCAGCGATGACTGCAAAATTAAAGTTAGATATAATTGCAGGTCTATTGCATGTGTTTAAAATAAATGGCCAAATTTAAATGAAGCAATTCAAAACTATGTCAAATCATTAATCTAAAACTCAACACATTCATTTGAATGTAGGTATAATTAATTATGAGCCTCAATTATAGTTTTTCAAGTTTAATCCCTCAACCCCCAGGAGGCACTCGGGTGCCACGATAACAATTGATTTAAATTGTGTCTGAAATAACTCACGATCGAGGGATTAAATAAACCTTTAGTGAGGTTGGTGATGACATCTTACCAGAATTTGGATACACAGTTGCATATCTATTCAATGAAATGATTTGCTGGTTTCCAAAAATAATACTCAATTATAGCTTGTTATTCTAGGCCTCCTTATTGTCTTCATGGGCTTTACATATTACGCCTGTATTAGCTTTTTTCCTGGGAAGATTTAAAAAACATCCGCTAGGGGCAGCACCCGTTGGGAGGTACATATGGTTTGAATTCTTTATTAAAATTTATGAATGAACTAACTAACCTTTCAACAAGGACATTTTTATTACCTGACACGGTTAAGACATGCAAACCATTGTTTGAAATCCCGGACAAGATGTTAATTTCATTATCATTCTATATGTTTGATGTGGTTTGAATCCAAACCATATTTTATTTACACCCCCCCCCACCGGTGCAGCTCTTTGCGGGTTTTTTTTAAATCTTCCCAGGAAAAAGGCTAATTTAAATGTTAAATTTGTTCTAAATATTTGTTTGTTAAATTGCCAGTTCAACACAGTTTTATGTCCATACTATGAATAGCTATAGCATAATAATAAGATAAGGTAACCTTGTAAGTAATGAAACTATCAAACAACCTATGTAAATTATTTACTGAGATATTATGAAACATACTAAATTACTAGAACATTTAGATAATTATTTTAATTAGATTTAAAAATTAAGTGAAAAATAAAGAAAATCTAAAAATCATCTCATAATTGAACTTTCTTGGCAAGAAAGTTTTATATTTGTTTTGATTTCTTTATTCTTTTGAATTTAAATATTATTATAATGTAGAATCTCGACTTCAACTGCAATTTTTTCAGTTTTTCGTTACAATTTATATTTGGTTGTTTTAATTAAAAGCTTTTCTGTAATTAATCCATCCATACTTAGGAAAATAAATGAATTATAATAGAACAAATAAGTTAAAAACTATTACCTATAATAATAAAAGAAATCATTTAAGTTAGTTGTGTATGAACTATAGACGCTCTTTGGTATGTGCACAATTTCTCTAAAGAATTGCAAGTAGTGGCATGGTGTCAATATTTTTTGTATGTCCTTGGATGTATATTTAAGGATATATAATGCAAAGAACAGAACTAGTTTGAATAAAGGAAGGTAATTCAATGTCTGTCTTTACTTATAATAACAAACATTTTCAGTTTTGTCTTTATCATTTGGGCATGTAGGGCATTATAAAAATATTTTTGTAACACAACTATTCACTCCCATAGGAGTTTTATAATTTATTTTTTAGTAAAAAGTTAACTCCAAATGCCCATATTGGTTATAAATTAGTAGTAAATGTTTGTAAACACCTCAGACCTAAATGCGCCCCGTGCTATTGCATGTCATAAACTCCAAATCTTACTTCAAGCTATTGTACTCTGTTGGTGCCAAAAGGTTTTCTTTTTGCTTTATACTAAGAATTATAGGTACGAATGTAAGGCCTGTTGCTCAATAATCAATTCAAATTAAGTATGTATCCTTCCATTTCATAAAACGTATCCTTAACGCCACATACTACAATAAAGAGCAAATTATTGCAAAATTATCAATTAATTTTATTTTTATGCGTAAGGCCACACGTGCCAGCCACAAATGCTAATGGCCATGTCCCACATATAGTGTGTCACCTAATTTTATTTGTGTTATGAAACTTATGATAAAGACTACTGTACAAAATACATTAACTAATTGATGTATGTAATGTAACTGAAATAAAATAACCATTATAATTTTTCAAACAATTTCTTTTATTTTGGGTCTTATGCATAGTTTGTGCTGCTCCGATACGGGGATTAAGATCGTTTGGCAGGCCAGCCTTGCATAAAAATCTGAACAGAACGAACATGAACCGAATAGGTTCGCTTGCCTCAGATTGCTGATATCATAGATATGTCTTTTAAATAAATAATATTATGTATCTCCACAAAGTTCAAAGATTTATCATAAAGATTGGCATAATCTCATTATGAGTTATGAGAATACCATGTGACATCAGTCAATATTATTGCTTAGATAGATGAACAACAGACATATCTATAATATACAATAAATTAAATATTTTAAAACAACTAAATTAAGTCTATGTATGTATGTACATAATCCTATGGTAGGCGGTAGTAGAATCACAATCGGTTGTATCTGGCTTTGCTCCATATATTGTCATTATCGGTGACTAGGGTATATACTCCAGCTAGGGTTAGTCCTACAGCTGCTCCTAGACCCATAGAGCGAAGGCCTGCAGTGCTTTTGTAGATGACTCCAGTGGTGGCGGCTGCGATGAATGTGTTAGCTGTGTCCTCCTTATCCCGGATCCAAGTTACACCAAGCGCAATGCACGAGTAGAATGAAGCTATTATGCCAAGTGTACATCCCGTGCTTGTGCCTAAAAAATTAAAACATGAAAGTGAGGTATTCCATTGGTAGTTGTAGGTATTGTAGTATTGATGAAATTGTATATAGAAACTTTCATAGTCACTATTGCTAGAATTAGTTGATTCAGGATTTTTTAGTTCTCCCTTGATCATGGCGCTTGCACCAGTGCCAAAATATCGGAAACTCTAATAAATACATGGTTTAATTCCCAAATCAAACAACTCAAGCTTAGTTATGTAAAATTTTGTTTCTTAATCCCTCAACTCCCAGGAGGCACTCGGGTGCCATGATAACAATTGATTTCAATTGTGTCTGGAATAACTCACGATCGAGGAATTAACTAAACATCCACCACATTTTAAATTTGCCAATGGTTTGTATGGCTTTCTAGCTATAATATAGTAGTAGCTCACCTTGTTTCATTATGTAATTTACAATTTGGGTTCTCCTGATTTTCCCAGTTTGTCCAGCAAGTGTAGTAGCTCTCAAACCTTTGTAGAGTCCAGACATACTGCCAAGACCTGGAATTTGCAATGTTGTAACTAAGTATGGGAAAAGTTTAAAAGAATCATTTCATTTAAATTTTGTCTATAAATATCTTTTGAACCATGCTGTATTGAAAAAAGATAACATACATCCAGGAATTCATTAAGTGTCAACAAAGTTATTTAGGTCTGTGTGTTTGTTGGACTTTGCATTGCTGTATTGAGATTTTGTGTACATACTATATGGAATATACATTTTCACGTTTCATGGCATATAATATTTTACAAGTTACTGCTGATACCTATTGCAGTAAATATTAATAATTAAAAATGTTTCTAAAAATGCAATTTTTGTGGCATCATGAGTCTTATTTAGATAGTTTAAAATGATTACACTAGTTTTTTAATGACAGAGAGCTGCTGGTGAGCCTTAACGGTGTTATGTAAAATTATTAACACTTAGAGGTTATTTTCATAATTTTTCGTAATTACCTGATCCAGTCATAAATGACATTCCGATGATGGGTAGGGCTACGTTAGACCTTCTCGCAGTGGATGCCATGTGTCTATCATCAGGGTACAGAAATTCTGGTTGCATTTTCGGTATGTAGTGTGGGTCGAAGTTGAGGTACGGAGACAGGCTCGCGCCCGCCTGATTATTCTTTTCCTCATTTTTACTGAGTATATCACCGAATATTGACATTTTCGATTTTTTTTTACATTAATATTATTTCTAAACTAAAACAGTGATTAAGATAATCACGCACGGAATTTTCGGTTCGAGGATTGATTGATTATAGAACTGTCATTGTTGTCACGGCACAAAATAAAAGGATAACCACAGACAATTTGGTAATAGTTTTGAAACGAAATCTTGTTCATAACTTGGCAGGGTCCATTGGCCGTTGACAAAAATTTTTACAACTAACTTTTTATTTTAGAAACATAAGTCCACCTTTTATTAACATTTTTATTTTTGTAGATACATATAATGTTCAAATGTATATGTATTTAAAAATGGCTGCTTCTTATGTCTTAGGGTTTCCCAGTAACTCTTCTGTGTGTATGGCACATATTTTCAGCTGCTAGTATTAATTATTTGCTTTACCTGTTGTTGCCCGGGACTACGTACGCGTGGAATTTTAAATTTAAAACGGGAACTGTACCTACCGATATAAAAAGTATTGGCTACTTTTAACTAAGTACTTTTAACTAACTAGCTAACACCGTGCTAAATTTCATTCAGATCCGTTAAGTCATTTTAGTTTGAAAGAGAACAAAAAGTAACAAGCATCTATCACAAACTTTCGCTTTTAAAATATTAGTAGGATAAGACAAATGATAAGACAAAACAAATTAAAATTAGAAATGATAATTTAATAAAACAAACTAGGATAACCAAAGGTTTAAAAATATGTTGTAGTACGAAACGATTTTTAAGGCATAGATATTATAAAAATAAATCATTAAATGATAAAAAAAACTACATAGTTTACTCAAAATTTAAAAAAAAAAAGTATTCAACTGGCGCAAAAACAATCTAATATAAAGTTTATAAATAGATGCAAAAACAAATACAAAGCCACTTGGACTATAATCAACAATCATCTCACAAATATTACAAAACATGACAGTATTTCGAAAATAAATGTAAATAACAGAATTATAACTAACCCAATTGACATAGCAACTCATTTTAATAACTATTTCATTGATTTAACTAATAATTTTACATTAGATAATATAAAGTACAAATTATAAACTCAATACGACTGCTAACTCGATGTTCTTACTGTTAATCTCAGAAGTGGAAGTTAAAAAAGAAATTATGATGCTTAATAATACCCAGTCAGAGGGTTACGATGATATTAATACCAATATAATTAGGACTTGCGTTTTAGAGATCGTTTGCGTTATGTCATACCTTGTTAACCTTTCATTTTCCTCAGGAACATTTCCCGATAAACTTAAATTGTCTATTGTCAAACCTCTGTACAAAAAAAGAAGCAAAGAAGATACCGATAATTATCGACCTCTCACACTCATTTCAAAGGTTTTTGAGAAATGTATGCTAAAACTTCTTGAGCATTTTGCAATAAGTACAAAATAATTACGAAGGAACAATATGGTTTTCAAAAACGCAAATCAACAACTTCAGCTATTTTCGATTTAATAGGTTCAGTACTTGCTAATCTTAATCAAAATCGTCTGACCACCGGACTGTTTTTAGATTTGTCCAAAGCCTTTGACTTTGTTGTTCATACATTATAGTTACAAAAACTAGAAACTGCTGGGATCAAAGGCCCCGCATTAAATTGGTTATCGTCCTACTTAAGCGGTAGGCAACAATGCGTCAGTGTAAATACTACAACAGGAAACGAAATCAAGTCGATATCGTCAAGTTACAAAGAAAAAATTTCGGGTATTCCTCAGGGAAGCGTGCTAGGACCAATTTTATTTTTATTATATATTAATGACATAATACACGTGACTAATCATAAATGCATTCTGTTTGCAGACGACATTTCTATAATTGTAACTTCTAATGACAAGACTAATGTACGAAATCACGAAGATGATATTAACAATACTATTGACAAAATTATCGGATGGCTAAATTCAAATTATTTAAAAATTTATCTTGGAAAATCTAAATTTGTACAATTCAATAAATCTAAGCACAAGCAATACAATTTTACATTAAGTATCACAAAAATCACTGAAATAAATCACATAAATTTTTTAGGAATAACGTTAGATGAAAACTTAAACTGGAAAAAACACCTAGATAATGTTTGTGAAAGGATCAACAAATTTGTATATGCATTTGAGGCAAGTAAAAAACGTAAACGATTAGAAAACTGCCATCATGGCGTATCGTGCACACATAGAATCCATATTACGTTACGGAATAATAATGTGGGGCAATAGCACGAACAAACACAGTGCATTTATTGCACAAAAAAGATGTGTCAGGGCTATATGTGGGATCCCACCCCATGAGTCATGTAGGTCACTATTTAAAGCTCTTGGATTGTTATCACTGCCATCACTCTACTCGTATATCCTCGAAGTGGGAGTGTTTGTTCACAAAAATCCAGAGCTATTCATTAGAACAGCAAATAAGAATCTAAGACGCCCTAATAGACATATTTTAATGATATACCACATTCAAGCAAGTATGGGAAGAGTGTACTCTGCATGTGTGTGCGCATTTACAATAAAATACCAGAGAAAATGAAAGTACTCCCTATTAATTTAATTAAAAACAGACTATTTAGATGGTTAAGTGAGCAAAACTTTTATGATATAAAAGATTTTCTATGTGGCAAATGACATACATATATTTATTATTAACCATGGCTTTGGATTGGGTACTCATTTTTGTGACTTTATTTAAATTTGCATGCAATTTTATATAGCAAAACATGTGATTCTCACAAATTGTAACATCTTATATACTATGTTTTAAGCAAATAAACAATTTCTATTCTATTCTATTCTATAAATGCAGCTTGAATTTCATAGAGGACGCAGTATATCCTATTCAACCAACGAAAAAAGAGGTTCTCAATTCCCCACGTGCATACATTCCCCACGTAGACCGATGTCAATTTATTACATATTTTATTACATTATTTTTTTAAGACATGCCTCACTGGGCCACACAGAGCCATCTAGTCCCAAATTAAGCTACTAGTAAGTACCCTGTCGTAAGGGGTACTAGACAACCGATAAACTTACTTATATACTTTTTTTTTTATAAATACATACTTATAATACATAGAAAACACCCAGACCATTACAAACGGACATGTTCATGCACACAAATATTTGTACTGTGCGGGGATCGAACCCGCGACCCAGAAGCAGCGTTTACTACCGCTGATCCAAATGGTTGTCAATGTTTTTTTCTTGTTGCTAATAGTTTCAAGTTGGCGCTAAATTTAAGTAGAAAATAAATAGGCTTTATAATAATCCATACTAATATTATAAATGGGAAAGTGTGTGTGTCTGTTTGTTTGTCCGTCTTTCACGGCAAAACGGAGCGACGACTTGACGTGATTTTTTAAAGGAGATAGTTGAAGGGAAATAGACAAAAAGGTAGCCTATGTCACTCTCCAGTGACATAGGCTACCTTTTTGTCTATTTGTAACCCTCCACTTCCCTAAAATGGGGGGTGAAAGTTTGTATGGAGCATTCCGCAGTTTTTAAGGTAGAAAGCTTAAAATTGGTATGCGGACTATGTGTGACTAACAAAAATATTTTGCATTCTTTTTTTTTTGGGAATCCGCCCTTAACCCCTTAAAAGAGGTGGTGAAATTTTATTGTTACCCCAAATATAACGCGAGCGAAGCCGCGGGCAAAAGCTAGTAATAAAATATACTTTTCCTACCAAAAATTTAAGCGACGAATACCTTTGTAATAAGCTACTAAGTCTATACCAAACGAAAAATCGCCGACAATCGAAATAATAGTAAAGATACTGGTGACTTTTTTCATAATTTTGATTAACTTCATCTTTTCTTTGAAAAGTTTTATTAAAGCTTGTGTAAAGTGTATAAATAAATTTTCAGAGAAGAAAGAACTCCTGAAGATGCTCGGAAAATAATTAAAACTGCTAAGCTCCATGAACCTGAATTAACAGAAATTACACAAGTACTGAGACTTTCACATGAACAAAATGATAACTTGAGACTCATGCTCTTAGATGATAATCTCTTGAAAGAAATTGAACATGGCAACGATTTAATATTTAAAGGTAAGTGCAAAAAGCAGATATTTTCAATACGTATGAATACTAATAACATTATTATCAACATTATTTACTGTTAGCTGCCTTATTGGATGGACCTTAATATTTATCTTTTTCTTTAGGCGATCCAGATGAAAACGTTGTTCTGTGTACAAATAATAAAACCTATGATGTCAAAGAAGCGGAGACATCAAATAGTTTGCTATTAGTACCCAATCTGTTATATGCTGCATCAACCGGCCTTGATGAAACTCTGAAAAACAACTCTATGGAATGTGATTCAGATTCATCTTTCGATAAATCTAACACGAGTCTCAACAAATCAACAGATTCCGATGATGGGACAAAACCCCCAAGAAAAGTAGAACATAAAGATATAGTCAATACATTTTTTACTTACTATGAATTAAAACCTTGTAAACCTCGCCTCTCCAAATTACGAAAACTTTTAGAACTCTCCAAATATCAAGGTGTCGAACTGGAATACGCAATAGACAAATCAAAATTACTCACTTATGAAGCTTTATTTGATCAAGTGCAGGCGTCGCGAGCAGAGTTAGATGATGAATTGGAAAAAATACAAGCGATTAAAGTCGATCAGCATTATCGGTTATTGGAGTTTGACTACGAGTTCAGAGTCCTTTCGTACATGTTAGATCTGATTGAAGAAAACTCTTGGCCCTTAAACAAGATTTCAAAAGAAACAACTTTAGAGAGCTTAAAAGATCTTGTACCCCAGACGATATTGGAAGCTATGTTTAGATTTTACACATCAGAATCATTAGAAGAAGATGGGGTTCAGTTTTTTCAATATAAACAAGATAAAGTGTGTAGTTTCTTAGCTAAAGTACTTCTTAAGAGCGCAGGAAAGTTTAATCTAGCGGAATTTCTTCAAGCTTGGAGTGATTCCGTCCCTGAAGGAATGGTGACTGACGTAAGTACCTGTTATAATGATTTAGATAAAGCACTTATTTTGGTATTTTATTTACAACTGACTGTTAAACCATTTGTATGTTTTCTATTTAGGAGTCGCTATTATCAGGTATTGCGTTAATCGATAAAACTAGTACGCCGAAAGTAATATGGGGGTTCGCTGAGAGCGATCTACCTGAAGATATTAATGATCGGTTTAAAATATTGTTTCAAACTAAGCCAAAGTGGACCGTTGATGAAATATCGCCGTATATTCAGTAAGTATTATTTTTACACTTGTACTGATTATTACCTGTGGTACATAGATGTGATATGATGATATAAGTATCTTCCGTTTTTATTGACAGGTGCTACGCAACAGAGAAATTGAATGTAAATGCAATATTGACAAAGTACGCCCGAGCTTCAACTCAAGATGGGGTTAGAGTATTTTCAGCTAAACACATGAAGTAGTGATTGGTAACATTAACATAATATGATCAGATGTAGTATTATCTTAAAAAGATAATTTTCATTTTGTTAGTAAGCTTACAAACCTCTCTTTGTAAAACCTTTGGGCTCCTTATTAAGTGGGTTTACTAAAATCAATAAAACCTGCATTTTAATCGTACGATTTTTATTTTTGTAAAATTCTTAATTTACACTTATTTTAAGGATTAGTTTTATCTCGTTATATACATTTAAATTCACTTATAAATTAATTAACACAGCCATCGTATTCTTCTAATACATCTGTCATGATGCCATCGATCCTAAAGTTTTGAAAGACAAACCTTTCATCGTCGAAATAAAGCGCAATAATAATCTCATGCTCAAAACATAGTATACGATTAGCATAAGGTAGGTACAACTAATTAAAACTATGATTAAGTTAGTCGAGGGAATGTAATAATATTATGTTAAATCATTAAAAATCAAATCTTTGGTCCAATTCTATTCACGATTGTTTGACGTTCTTCCTTAGGGTTTCCAGTTCATTCCACATTTCATTTGGCAGGTCTTCGCCAACTTCTTCTTTGAAGTACTTTTCAATTGAGTCCGCCTGTAAATGCGAAATGTATATTAGTAAAATTTTTTTGTTACGTTTTCTAACTTCGTTGTGCGATAAGTGTTTAACAGGTGCAACAGAGTATAATAGAGAGTAATCTTTCTACGTGTTCAATAAGATTAAACATTTAATAATTACAATTCAAAACTACACTAAAATTTTACTTATAAAACATTTAATTAATTACATAAGGAAACTTCGCCACAAGACATTACAGATTACATATTAAATAAGACTAGAGAGAAAGTAATGCTTATAAAGCTTACTATTAGAAATGAAAATAAATACAATGCTTACAAATTTTTTGTACCGTGTCATACGATGCATATGTTTTTGAATGAAACACTGTGGCCTAAAGGGATTGTCTTTCGTCGGTTTGTACATTCAAAGTACCGAACCGCGTATAGGCAACCAGTTGCGACAGAAAATAAAGCATAGGTTATGGTAAATACACCCAGTAAAATAATAACTTTTAACTGTAAAGGAATAAAACGGTCTATGGATTGTGTGAGATCGTTCTGTGGTTCGGCAGATATCATAACCCTACAGGAGACTTGGTTACTACCTCATGATATACCCCTGCTCGACACAATAAGTGATGACTTCGCCTATATCGGAAAATCGGCAGTGGATACTTCAGCCGGTATACTACGAGGCAGACCATATGGAGGTGTGGCTATATTATGGCGGAAAAATGCGTTTGTCGCTGTCAGCGCTATATTTTGTGAAAATGATCGAATAATGGCGTGTAAGGTTGTAATAAATAGTGAGTCTACCGTACTTATTATAAATGTTTATATGCCTGTAGAATCAAATGAAAATCTAATTGAGTATACGGAGTGTCTCAGCGAAATACATTCAATTATAGATAGTAGTGGAGTAGAATCTGTGCTCATACTTGGTGATTTCAATGCGCACCCGGGTGGTCTATTCTGTAATGAACTACTGGATTTCTGTGCAGAACAACAATGGAGCTGTGTTGATATAGAACATCTAGGACTGAAATCCGGTACTTACACTTATATAAGTGACTCTCACGGTTGTTGTCGTTGGCTCGACCACTGTATTGCTACAGAGTTGAGTAGTAAAATGGTTACTAGTGTAAAAGTTAACTATAATGTATTTTGGTCAGATCATCTCCCCGTAGAAATTGAATGTAACTTTAATGTAATTAGGTATAAAAAAATATTGGATTTGCGTGTAAATAATAGTATTGCATGGGGAGACAGAACTACTGAGCAAATAAAAAAGTATTACGATATATGTCATCTAAAACTTAAATTTATTGACTTTCCACAAGAATTTCAGATGTGTGCTGCCAAAAATTGTACTAAGGTAGACCACTACAAAGTTTTAGATGAAATGTATTGTAATATTATAACAGTATTGCAAGATTCAGCTCTAGCAAGTAAAAATTCTATTTCAGGCAATCAAAAAGGTAATAAAAAATATGTGGTTGGTTGGAATAAACATGTAAAACAGGCACATGTAGAGTCCAAAGTTGATTTCAAAAACTGGTTATGTCATGGTAAACCATCAACTGGGTACATTTACGATAAAATGTGCCTCAGTAGGAGAATTTTCAAGTCTAGACTCAAATGGTGCCAGAATCATACCGATCAAATAAAAATGGATATGTTGGCCAAGCATCGTTCAGACAAAAATTTTAAGAAATTCTGGCAATGTACAAATAAACTTAATGTAAAGACTAGTCGAGCTGAGTGCATTGATTCTGAAAGAGATCCTCAGAAAATAGCAAATATTTTTAAATCTTACTTTCAAATCAGTTCACCTTTGTCTTCAGGAACAATGCAAACAAGCTATTCAGGCGATATTCAATCACATATGCAAATTTACGCAAGGGATGTTAGAAAGGTAATTAAGAACATGACTGGAGGTAGATCTCCTGGGCATGATAGCCTAAGTGTGGAACATTTACGTTATGCGGGTAACCATTTACCCAGAGTACTAGCTATGTTCTACTCTTTGTGCTTAAGACATAGGTATCTTCCAAAAGACCTCATGAAAACTGTTGTTGTGCCGATAATTAAGAGTAAGACTGGTGATATCAGCGAGAAAACAAACTATCGTCCTATTTCTTTGGCTACAATACTGGCCAAGGTTTTTGACAGCTTGCTCAATGCACAGCTCGTAAAAAATCTCAGGCTGCAACCGGGACAATTCGGTTTTCGGTCTGGCTTTTCCACTGAAAGTGCAATTTTCAGTATGAAGCATACAGTTAGGTATTATTTAGATCGTAAAACGCCGGTTTACGCTTGCTTTTTGGATTTATCCAAAGCTTTCGACTTAGTGTCTTATGATATCCTATGGGATAAACTTAGAAAGTGCAGTGTGTCTTCAGAACTAGTTGAAATATTGGAGTATTGGTATGCTAATCAAGTCAATGTTGTCAAATGGGCAGACAATCTTTCGGATGCGTATAAATTGGAATGTGGGGTGAGGCAAGGGGGTGTCTCTTCGCCCGCGCTATTTAATTTATACATGGACAGTCTGATAGATGAACTCAGCAGCATGCATGCAGGCTGTTACATAGACGGAGTAGCAATCAACAACATAAGCTATGCCGATGACATGGTGCTGCTGAGTCCATCGGTGGCTGGCCTCCGTGTACTATTGAGGGTGTGTGAGAGATATGCTAAAAGTCATGGTCTTAATTACAATATCAAAAAAAGTGAATTAATGCTTTTTGGTTTAAGCGATAAAATCCGTGATGTTCCTGTAATTAAGCTAAACGGGTCGCCACTAAACAGGGTTAAACAGTTTAAATATTTAGGTCATATTGTCACCGATGATCTAAAAGACAACGCTGATATTGAACGAGAACGTAGGGCGTTGGCTGTCCGGGGTAACATGTTGACTCGCAGGTTTGCTCGCTGCTCGACAGAAGTCAAGATTACACTTTTCAAGGCATATTGTCAATCTTTTTACACGAGCAGCCTGTGGGTAAACTACACTCGCAGGGCATACGACGCCCTACGAGTTCAATATAATAACGTTTTCAGGATGATGTTGCGGTTGCCCCGCTTCTGTAGCGCTTCGGCGATGTTTGCTGATGCCCATACAGATGATTTTTACGCGATTAGGCGCAAACGCATCGGTTCACTGTTGCGCAGAGTTCGGGGTAGCAGCAGCATCATCCTGAAAACTATTTCGGATAAGTTCGATTGTCCCATTCAGTCATATCTTGTCAGATTAGTGATTGGGGCAATAAAATAGATTTTTAGTTTTAGTTTTTTATTTTTTTATTTTTTTTTTATTATTTATTTTTTCGTTAATTAGTTTAATGTCAATAATTATAGCTTTAAATATTACTGTTTCTAACCTTAATTGGATCACTGTAGTCTGAATAAATAAATGCATTATCATTATTATTATTAATTCTAATATGATTATGGAATAGAATTAGGCATGGTGGATTAAATGTTACTTTTGATGTCAGGATTTTTACATTTCATGTCGTATAAATGATTAATACTTATAAAATAAAATATTACCTCCTTCAGCCAGAAGTCTTGAGGTATGTTGAATAGTGCCTTCATATCAATATCTCCCAATCCTTGAGTGTTCAGTTCACCCTGCTTGGGCACGTATCCCAAAGGAGTTTCTTGGTGGCATGGCTCTTCATCGCAGCGGCGAAGCACCCAATCCAAAACGCGAGAGTTATCACCGAAACCAGGCCAGAGGAATTTACCCTGTAGGTGACATCGGATTACGTTAAAATAAATGCTTATTTTTATGGGTAATTTAAAACATTGCAGATTTTCATGTACTGATAAATCAGTGCTTAATGAGTTCTGGTAATGTTACCTGCTCGCTCTTGCGGAACCAGTTGACGTGGAAGATCTTAGGCATTTTGCGGCCAGGTTCGGGCATTGAAAGCCAATGCTTGAGGTATTCGCCGAAGTTGTAGCCGAAGAATGGTCGCATTGCAAATGGATCGTGCATCACTACTTTTCCCTGTAAACAAAATTATAAAGTTAGATAATTAGATTATAGTTTTGATGGTCGAAGAACGAAATTTATGGACGAGACTCTTTTCCAATATTTTGTTTTACTTCGTACGTTGATGTGTTATTTAAGTTATCAACTACAACTTACACTGTGTTCCGCTGCAGCTGTCGCTTCAGATCTCATGGTAGCTCCCATGAAGACACCATGTTTCCAGTCTCTTGCTTCTACGACTAGCGGTACGCCCTCAGGTCTGCGTCCACCCAGTAAAATAGCTGAGATCGGCACACCCTCGGCGCTCTCCCAGTTGCTATCGATTATGGGGCATTGTTCAGCAGGAGTGCAGAATCTGTGGACACAAAACATTAGTTAGACACTGGAACAATTTAACTAATATAATAAATGCGAATGTTTGGAAATTTAGATGATGTTTGTTGGCTAATCACGAGAATTGATCTAGCTAGATGATCTATATGAATGCATCTAGATGGAATTTGCTACTTTTTATCCCGTAAAAATTACGGTTCATTCCCGTAAGACAGTCATATTTATTATATTGTTTATAAGAGTTAATTATTTCGAGATTTCTACCATGTACCTTGTTTTTTATGAGTTTCCGATATTTCGGCACTGTTGCAAGTGCCATGATCGCGGAAGAACTGACTTGCAACAGTGCCGAAATATCGGAAATATAATATATAATCTCGAAATAACTAACTCTTACGATAGTGACCATAAAAGTTTAAAACCGTAGGTATATATTGTTTTTAGTTCTGAATTCATTGCTCCACGAGTACGAAGTCGCGGGTTACAACTATAAATAAGTAAAAAAGTTATACAGGTGTGAAGTAGTTTTGAAGATACTCGACTTATCCAAGTAATCTACGGAATTAAATAACTCCCTACTTGTAAGGTAAACATTATAATGCTATATCAAATTAACCTCGAGTTGGGATGAGCTGCCGGAGTCTTCTTGCTAGCGTCCCAAGGCTGGCCCTTCCAGTCAATCAGGTTTCCTGGTGCGGTGTCCATGCCTTCCCACCAAACGCCGCCATCTTGGGTCTCGGCGACGTTCGTAAAGACTGTGTTGCTGAATACTGTCGACATGGCAATTGGGTTGGTAGCTGCCGATGTTCCTGTGAATGAAATCCTGTGATTACTAGTGATGACTAGATCAGGCCTTAGAACATTTTCATCTTTTTTCATCTTTATCATTAGACGTCTGCTAATTGAAATATAGCTTTAGGCTCGTCATGCTATATTAGCAGTAAGTACAATGTTATATTGTCGGAGTTTAGTTTTAGTGTAGGAATTCTTAAAAACAAGTCAAATCAGTCATATGCTGTAGGTAATAGGCGACTTAGAAAACAGAAACCAGTCCCTCCTCAAAGGAAAGTCATACGAAAAGAAGATGATCAATCCCTTACCAGGCGCTACGCCAAAGAATCCATTTTCCGGGTTGATAGCCCTCAGCACTCCATTGCTGTCGAACTTCATCCAGGCGATGTCGTCACCCACACACTCGACCTTGTACCCCGGTAGGGTGGGAGTCATCATGGCGAGGTTTGTCTTGCCGCACGCGGACGGGAAAGCAGCTGCGATGTAGCGTTTGCGGCCTTTGGGGTCGGTGACGCCTAGGATCTGAAATTGAATGTGAACTTTAACAACCTTCACTGTAAACCTACATAGATAATAATAGGAGTAATAATATTAGTAGGGTTAATAATCTTATTTTTTGTAATATTCAAATAATAAGTCAGAGCTCAGGGCTCGTTCTTTAGACCGCTACTTATCTGGTGCATCATCAATTCATACATTGTAAACAACACTTGCAGTAAATCTTAATAGTATTGAAATGATTAACTTTTTAAATATATAAGTAGCTTCTAAAGTGTCCGTGCTGTACACGAAAAAGTAGTAGCTCAGGGCTCTTTCCTTAGACCGCTATTTTACTTGGTGCAAGATTTGATTAAAATTTTTATGAAAACATCATTGACTAGAGAAGAAGCTGTAATAGTCCTTACCAGCATGTGCTCCGCAAGCCATCCCTCCCTGCGCGCCAGCACTGAACCCAGACGAAGGGCGAAGCACTTCTTGCCTAGGAGACTGTTTCCTCCATATCCACTGCCTGAAATAGACGAGGAGATCATAAAAAACAATGTTTTATGTAAAATTGTGTATGATATCCTTATGATACCTTTTTCTCTGCAAACTAGGTTGGCTTCAGTGATTTGCTACGTCAGTCCTGGCATCTCTTAGTGAAAGGGCTTCTTATTATATCTTAGGGTTATTCTGATGCTTACATGATAATTTTAATATGCAGGTAATGGCAGGTTTTATTATCGAAATCTTTACCATGTTTTATACCAAATAACTCTTCTTATGACTGTGACTCGGTTAGTGCAGTGGGAGAGTCGCCAACCGCGCAAGGGCCCCAGGGTCGATTCCCAGACGACAATTAATTTACCTAAACTGACTGTGTTCTGTAAGAGGTACTGTCATACTACGGAGGGCTCAAGCCATTGGTCTTCTTGTCTTTTGTCGCTAGATTCTTGTTCAAAAAACAAGTCACGTCAGAAACAGCGATTTAGAAACTCATCATTCATTCACTAGCCCTGTTCCCAGGTCATCTGGAATCGGCGCAGTATGTTTTCCTCTTCCATACAAGTCATCGTCATCGAGTCGTCTACTCCCTTCTCAATTATATCCTTTCTGACAAATCAATCCACCTCTTTTTAGGTCGCCCTTTACCATTTAGAAAACTTTGCCATCAAATTTTTTCTTTAACAATAACAGACAAGACGATAGAGAGCTCAAACTGCTGTATTTGGACGGTACCAAACAGTTTCTTACCGAAGCTGATGATCTCGTTGTCAACGGGGCGGTGTAGGATGACGGTACGCTGCGGGTCGCACGGCCAGCCGGGGACGCCGCCAGTTCCTACTGCGTGTAAGCACCGGACGAACGTCTCATCTTGGCGAAGGGTCTCTAAGACTTTGCTGCCTGGAAATTAAAACTAATTATACACATGGATTTGCTAAATAGTTCCCAAATTTAGGGGGCTGGACTGTCAAACTAATGTAGGTACCTAATACATAAGGGTAGTAGGTGTTCTCGTGGATAATTTAATAAAGAACGACTGTTTAAGCATAAGAAAGTTGCCTTATTTTAAAGGGTTTCTTTAGTCGATGGACTGTGTCAATTAATATTTTAAGAAATGGGTGAAGAAACATTGTTAAGTAGATTATTGGAAATATAAACTTTGTTTAAATAACTTTAAACCTTAACCGGGTAGTACCTAAAATATTGCGGCTATATTTTAAATTTAATTTACTTGATCTAAAGTAAAAAAATGCTGGTCCTTGTAGAGTTTAGAACACTCACCCATTCTGGTCATGACGCGCATAGAGTAGACGACGTACGGTGAGTCGGTAATCTCAACACCGATCTTGGAGAGCGGAGATCCTACGGGACCCATTGAAAACGGAATCACGTACATTGTGCGACCTGGTTAAACAGAATTTCAATTTAAAAACATGGACATTATTATCGGAATAAATAAAAAACGAAGTGATATATTAATAAGGCATTGTGTGGTGTCTTTTCTTCCTAAATACAATGATATTTAAAAAGTAAATAAGAATTACGCATGTGTGCAGTTGTTCGCAAGCGGCACATATATTTCGATAGTTTTGTAAGGGCATAACCTATCTATACTTTTTAAATATCATTGCCTAAATACGTGTGTCTACTGCTAGACACAGCCTAGGCCTCTCCAGAAGAATGATTTTGTCATAATCGTTACGCATGGCAGCGGGTTGGCAATCACTGATTGGCCAATGGTGAGAAGACGCTGCTGCGATAATAGAACATAAAGAAAAAGAAGGGTGCTATTTTTATTAAAGATTTTGTCACTGTGCCGATGACTGCAAAGTCTCACCTCGCATGCACCCAGGGAATCTGTCAGTGACAGCCTTCTCATAGTCAGCGGGCGTGATGTAGTTGCCCAGCACCGACTTCTGCCCGATCCTAGCGGCCGGGACCACGTCGCGTTCGCGGTCCGTGCAGATGAAGGTGCGGGACTCCACGCGAGCCACGTCAGCCGGGTCCGTGCGGGCTAACCAGCTGTGATGAGAATATCATTTATATTTAATTTTTCTCTTACTTCTTGCTAATACATATTGTAAATGCGAAAGTTTGGATGTTAGTTACTCAATCTCACGTCATAGGCTACTTTTAATTACGAAAAAAAAGGACGTTTCGCGTTGTACAGACAACAGCACGTCAACCTACCAATTGTTGTTTTCTTAATTGATATTAATCTCTACTTGTTTGGTTTAAAGTTAAAAATCAATTCAATGACCTTTAACTTTTTTGGTAGGTTGACCTGCCGTTGTCTGGACCTATATATGTTGTTATTCACTCAATCACGCTATACGGCTTCAATGATCTGAATGACATTAGTGACTCGGATAGATTACAAGCTAGAATAGGGGTAACGGTACATAGTCTAGGTATTTTTTCCAGTCAGCAGTTTTAAATACAAAACTCTACACGTACAAAGTCGCAACAGGTAAGTAAGCCCACGTGTTGTAACCATTGTATACTATTTTTGCTTCGCTTAATTCTCTTCCGACATCTCAAAATAGACAGAAATGATAAACAGATTACCCAAAAAAGGAGAAAAGATCTTGTTTTTTCAAAACAAAAATTCCATACCAATAAGACAATTTTCGATATTTTTGGGACCACATATATATACAGGGTGAAAAAAACTAAACGCACACCCTGAAGCTACGCAATCTGAAAAGCAAACCAAGTCATATTACAAAATATTTTAGCCGGGAAATGATTCTTATTTTTGGGAGCAAAATAATATTATAATTCATAGCGCGCAATGTATAGCAGCCGGAGCGTGTGCCGCTGCGCTGGAGATGGCTGCTAAGTTCAAAATTCGTCCGCACTGAGCCGTACATTGCGTATTGTAATTAAAAAAGCCTTATTATGAACGAAATAACAAAAAATTCCACTATGTTTGTAAGAAGAAAAGTTTTTAAGTAACCTTTGGCAACAGTTTTTGTAATAAAATGAAAAACAAAATTGTGAGTTTGACCCTCAACATCTTCGGAACCAGCTGTTTCCCAGGTATGGTTCTGAAGAATAAAATGATCCTAGTGATGGGGACAGTACGTGGTTTTCGGATCTGCGTTTGGTTTTTTTACACCCGTTATACATATACATATACCGACTTAACCTCTAGACAACTTAAAATTGAATTGACAGACTTTCTTAGTAAACATAACTGCAGAGAAACTGAAGCAATGCTAGGAATTCCACAATGAGACAACACACGGCGCGCACTCACACACACAAATCTAAACTTAGTTAAATCTATCCTAATACTAAACAAACATTTGGTTTTTATTTTTATTTCTTCTAAACTTTATTTACCTACTGCGTCAAACTGTAATAAAGTTCTAAACCATAAGTGTTACATAAATCTAACATACTGTTTCTAAAAACTACCATAGTTTTTTTTTAGCCGCAATGTCTGTTGTACCTACTGGGCGCAGCCAGTTTTTACATTACAGGGCCTCTTTCCTAGTGTAAAGACTGGCTGTGTCTTTCTTTATTATTATTATAATTATTAATTGACAAAGCTTTAGTAATACTTACTAAATCAATGCTGATTTAAGCCTACTTAGATTGCGGTTAGAACCAAACAAATTTTAAGTCGTTTTATCGCTGTTAAACTTAAATCAAATCATTTTTAATTCCAACGACAAACAAGTACATAGAAAAACAATTTTTTATCTTCTAAATAGTACCTAATGCTAAATACACGGTGCATTTTCAACCACCTGTAAAACGAAGCTCACATTATGTATAACATCTTGGCAGAGTTATTTTGTTTTTTTACAAAAAAAAATTTTTATAAAAATATTAAATTGTGGTTTAGCTATTGATTTTGAAACACGCTGTGACGCGCACCGATGTAGCTGTGTAAGGTCCATTCAACCGAGACCCCGCCGCAGCAAAACAATTCGTCTGCGCGTCATAGCGTGTTACAAAAATAAAAGTCTGAATCAAAATTAATTTTTATTTCAAAAAAAAATTTTCACATAAAATAAATAACATTGCCATGATGTTATATATAATGGTCCAATAACCTAGGCTTCGTTTTAAAGGTGGTACATAAAGCACGGTGTATATAAAATATTAGGCGGGAAATAACACCGTGACTTTTAATATGTTTCCCAAAAAGTAAGATGTTGGCCTTAATTAATATTTAAATCTGATGCGTACAATGGTAGCTATGTATATCTAATTTTTTGTAACCTTATTTCCTAAAATAGTGAATTTTCCAAACTTCTAATAGGCTTTTATTTATTTATTTTCAACTTAGTTGCTCATGATTATTAGGTATTATCTTTCGAAAACTATCGAGGTATTTGTAAAGCATTAGAATACCTACTGATTTGGATATGAAGTAGTTTGTACTCGTATTTTTGGGATATCCCATTTAAATGAGCCCTGCACTTTTCTGCGGGGAAAGCTTCAAAATACTTTTGAAATTCGCCTTCATTATTTCATTTCTTATTACTTACCAGTTATCATATTTGGGCAGCGGTTTCAATGTGCCTTGTTGTTGCATGAGGTTGAGCAGAGCTGATGCTTCTGCCTCAGACCCGTCGCATACGTGCACATGGTCTGGCTGACAGAGGGCAGCACTGCGTTCAACAAACGCTCGGACCTGAGAAAGATGATGAGGTTTGACGCTTCAGTCGTTTTTTTTACAGTAACATACTGCAATCATCCCACGGCAGGGCAAAGGCCTCCATAACTTCAAGTTACCACAGCCATGATAGGTATGTGCATAATAACTACGCTTAAATTGCTAAATACGTTTTGGTGATCACAATCCCGAGCAATGTTCGTAAATAGAGAATTTCCTTAGCTTATGGTACAAGACGCTGACATGAGCCAAATTCAGCTCAACGAAGATTATTTTGCTTTAAGCCTATGGCTCGTATTGTTGCCAAATTCTATGTAGTTGTAATTGATCATATTTTTGACCAGGTGGTTGTTTCCAAAACACGATTCTAAAAACTTTTTTCGATAAAAAATAATCTCAAAGTAGCCTCTGAAAATACATAAATTACCATTTTTCTCAGCAGTCCGTATAACAATGGTAATAAAATTTTGCTATATTGTATATTACATGTTGCTTATGCAAATGGCTGATTTAGATTTTTAATAAAATGGCAATTTTAAATTGCACAACGAATTTTGTTGTTTGGCATTTAGGCCCTACTATTCCATGCGCTTTTTCTCTGTCACTCCTACGGGAATCGACAGTGATAGCTGCGGCGCGTTGCAAAGAAATTCAAAGACAAATAAATTTGTGGGCGTATTCATTGCTCAAGGTCATCGGCTGCAGTCAGCGTCTTAAACCACTAGATCAATGGGGCAATTCTTGAGAATAAGTAGTAGACCAGCATAGTTTGATTTTAAAGATACCTATTCCCAGGAGACGGACCAAAGTATAATACCCGGGAATCGAAACCAGAATACCGTGAAATTAAAAAAAAAACCCGTGATCTTATCTTGGTACTAAAACCACGAGTCTAGTGACGAGTGATTGTCAGGAACGCCCTATTCGTCTAGTCACTAGACGAATAGGGCGTTCCTGACAATAGTAGACCAGCATAGTCGGATTTGATAGATACCTGTTCCTAGAAGAAGAACTAATTAAAATACCTTGGGAGTGAGTGCAGCTAGCACCGGGCTGGGCTTGCTGACTCCTCGGAGGGCTGTCTGATGCGCCGCACGACTGCATCCGATGGCGACCTGCGCGCATCTGTGGAAAGAAAAAAAACAATGTTAAGTTGTCCTTACATTATCCAATAAGCAAAAACATTTGATTTTCGTACGGTATTATAGTATTTTTATAAGGGAAAATTTTCCATTTAACCCATTTATTGTTTACGAAGTAGGAGATTGGCCTGGGCAGACCCTTAATACCTACAATTGGAGTGACTACTATTTATGAAGTTGTATTAAATTTACAATAGTAATTGATATTGAACCAAATTCGCTATCGAATTTATCTCTAACCTATTCGAGTTTGGACTTTGTACCTCCTCAATAATTCAAATGTGATTTAACTGTTTAGTTTCACAGTTGGCAACAGTAAGTACCTAGCTATTGACCATATCTATGGTGCTAAGATGACCCAATAATGTTCCCGCAAGACCATGATTAATTACCGCAGATTATTTATAAAACAACCAACTTATTCGAGGTTAATAGAACGAATATTAAAAAAGTTTATTCTTGATGACGACCCTTGACACTCGATTTAGTTCAGAATTCGGGAAAATCAAAAATTTGCGTATTTGAGACTCTTGAACGCTACTCTAGCGCCAAATAGTAGGTATTCATATTTTTGTGGAACTCAATACCTATTATAGGAGTAAGTTTCATTCTCACAAGGTGAAGCAAGAGCTTTTTAGTAAATTCTTAGTGGAAACTGTTGAACTTTAGATGGAGTTAAATAATAGAATTCAATTCCATGATTTTCATGCTATTATGTAATTCTCATTCAATTCTTTGATCAAAATAATTTAAGTTTTCCGATCTTATTCACCTAACTAATGAATCTAAATTATTTTACACGTGATTTATTGCGTCTTGTTGAGTAAATCGGTTTTTATTACTTAATTATAAACTAAACGGTAGGTGCCTATGATGAAAGACTCAGTAGTAGAAGAGATATAGGTAGGAATTGTAGTCATTGAAAAAAAGAGATTGATTTCTCATGAATGTCTTGATAATTCAGACAAACGGTCTTTGTTGTATCAGAAGAAACGTGAAGTCGTGAAGTGACTTTACAAACAATCCATTGTTGGCTACATACTGTAGCCATAAACTGTGGTTCAGTCAGTCAACAGCTCATCAACCTTAATAAGAAACGTTAAATTTTGTCAATAGACAGTAAACACTACTTGTAGAGCTTTAAGTTGAATATTGGTTTGAGGAATTTGATGTTCTGTTGATGCACTACTTACTACCTGTCAAACTGTTAGTATGATGGGATTCTAATGTTTTATAAAGTTAAAAAAAAACGATTCTGGCTGAAACGATATAAAAACAAAAGCGAGCAGTAAATAATAAATAATATACAGAAATATGTCATCTAGTTCGTTAGATTTAGATTTAAGTGAATATTATATTTTATAACATCCTTGTAACATTATAGAACGCAATAAAATATTCGAATTGAATTGAATTGAATTAAATAGTTATTCGTACTTTTAAATTTGCAACAAATGATCGCAATATTTGCTATGCTAATGCCCGAAAAAAATAATAAATAATTTTTTATCAAACATGTTGAAAAGCACAGGGTTAAAAATCGATGTCTCGGGACATAGCGCTATAACAAAAGGAGTACGTACCTACTTCACCCACTATATAATAGCTAAACGGCGAAAAAATTGATTGTAGAGATAATATGCTGTATATGGTAAAAGATGGCGTTGTGTCTTTTCGCTTGTTAAAGCCATATCAAACATTCTGCCTACGTGTGTTTTCAAATAATTATTTTTAATTATTTTGCAAGTTACATTAAACAGTGCTTTAAAATTAATTAAGATCACTGTCAATTCGTCGAAGTAAGTAGGTACCTAAGCAAGTATAATTAAAAAACCATTTTACCAAATTACCTGCCTATTTAGAATACCTTTACTTACTATGTTCTTGAATTTACTCACAGTAAATTACTATGTTAATAATATCACATTAGAAAAACATACAAATCAATATCTAATGCTCGATTTGAATTTTATATACCTAAGAAGGTACAAAGAGAGTAGCATTAGGTTATTACTTGCTATAATTTAACAGCTAAGTTTAACAGTTACAACGATTTACTAGGGCATTAATTTGATATTTTACTGACTACCCTAACTAAGTAAAATGTTTCTACTCATCTGTAACATATTATGTAGAAAAGAGACTGTTATTCGTCTTTTATTTTGTAAAACTTATTACATACTTTATTTCCAGTTTTTATGGATCTTATGTAAATAGGTACCTACTAATGAATTCTGTGAACCTTCTTCTAAGACTAAGCACTTAGATACTTTATTTGATATTTTAGCAACTTAATTGCACTTATAATATGCGAGGAGATGCGGGTTCGAGTCCCGCCTGAGACAAAATGTTTCAAGTTTATATACTGATATTATAAGCACTTAGAATTTAGAATCATTTTTTTTTTAATTTAAACCAAAGTTTATGAGTCAGTGCTGAAGTACTTGTAATGTTGGTAATACACTTTTACTATGACCAAGGTTCTTACTGAACGTAGGCTGACTAAGATGTTTGGAATGATGGTATATAAATAAAAATACTTCATAAATTTAAATTCGTTTACAAACCTATGCATATTAAAAAAAAAACATTCATTTCATGATAAATGCCGCGCAAAATTCACATTCTCAACAAGGTAACAAGTCTTTTTTTTTATTTAACAATTTTAATAGTAATGCTAGTTATTATATATCATTACAAATAGGTACATTCATTTTTAGTTAGCTTTAAACAAATATAAGCAAGTACCTAAGTTATGGTTAATTAAAAATGAATGAAGTATACCTAAATTAACAAAAAATACTCACTGTGCAGCCTTCCTTACGTAGTCTTCGGGAATACTTTTAAAGTGCAACATTTCTATAAATTAATGAAACGAAAACTGGGAAATCGCGAAAAAATCTATTTTAAATTAATACTTTCTGATTTATTAAATTGATCTAAATTAGTTCGAGTTGCTAATTTTTTTCCAAACTATTACTGAAGCTGAACATGAATATGAGCCACCTGTAATACCCTATAATATTTACTCTATCACCCATTTAATAATTAAATGTGTTTGACGAGGAATTCAAACGACGAATGTTACGATTAGCTGCGCGTGGGCATTATTATACCGGAGGAGTGTTCGCTGCGCGCGATGCGATTGGCCGAGCGCGCGGGCGGGTCACATACGTAGAAAAATCGTAGTCGTCATAACCAGTTACGGTTTTATCTTGTTTTCGACCTTTAAAGTGTGTTGATCGAGAAAATAGAATGAGCCGGGTGCAAGTGTTTTGGTGAAATAGTGCGGTGCGGTTTCGTCAGAAAGTATCAAAGCCCAAGGCTCGCCGGGATTGCGTCAGCCGATCGTGGGTCCGTGTGTGCATACAAAGAGCTGTCTCATATTAGTTGCTTTGAGACTATTATAAGAAGTTAGCCAGTTGTTTGATTGAGCTGTTATAATATACCTTCATTTGTGTCTGAATAGTTTTATTTTATGAACAAAAACATTTTTTTTTAGATAAATAATACGAGTATCTCTTCAATTCACATCAAAGATTTTCAGCTTAGTTGTGAACTCTACATTTAGATTTTAAGCAATGGTGTCCCGCTCCCATTAATGAGTATGTGTCTCAACCAAGTCTCCTCAATATAGTTAATCATGGGCAAGCCCTACTAAAACAGATCAAGTTAAATAAATAAAAACTCAGGTGTTATTGTGTCAAGTTATTAGTTTGTGTCTAATACTTTGGTTCTTTCTTGTGATTCTTTTTTTTGTGTTAATGGAAGCCTTTCTTAACTTACATAAATGTATCGCTGAACTCGTTGTTTTGCTCTGAGGTATCATACACTTAAGAAACCACGGCAATTGATTTATATATTTGATCTTCATTTTGTTTTGATACTATTCGTGGGAATCATGCAGAAACACGTATCTTTTAGACTGATTTTGAATGATCTCAAAACAAAACCATCTTTATCCGTAGGTAAGTACAAATATTTGAAGCCGTTTCATCGTCCTGCTGCTATTGTGTATGTACTACATAAAATTCGGTATGATTCTAAATAATAATAAATAGTTCGGCGTAGTTGTATTGTATTTTAGTTATTAGTCGAAAAGAAGAGTAGAGATAGTAGTAGAATTGCTGATTAACTCTTTGAGACGCGTTAGTTAAAAAAATGTAACGATAAACTAGCCTCCTGTTGTATTCCATACAATAGAAGAGTTTTACACGTAAGTAGAAGTGTTTTGCAGTTTCGTCCTATTTTTTGCCTTTTAGCAGGACAACACTAATTTCAAGTCATGGCAGTTGGCATTCAAATCCAGTGATACAAGTCTTTAATGATTTCGAAGCTTGTCGATATCCAAGAAGACATTTTTGTGTTTAATAATAAATATGAGTAACCTTTCAGTCTGAATAATAATGTTAAATTAAATACATAAAATAACAAAAAATCTGCTGATACTCGTATAAATATCCACGGCTGGAAAAACTTGTTATTGTTTCATATTCAGTTAAAAATACCATGCATGAAGATTCGTCTTCTTAAAAATAGTTCGAAAGTATTTTTCTTTAAAGAGACTTTAATATAGCTTTTATGTAATTACCTTTGGTTTTTACTGGAATATGGAGATTCAGTATCTATAGGTTTAGGAGTCTTGTGTGGGAGTTTTCTTTGGTGTGGGTACTACTACTTAAAGATTAGAGGACATTCATTTATGAAAAAACTAAACATGTACAATGATTTAAGCACCATAAAGTACTCGTGAAACGGAAATAGTTTGCCTAGACAAAGTTTATTCCGATAGCGAATAATCATGCGCCTTTGACCCAGTTCTAATTGCACATACCTAGTTACGATAATGATGATTAGTTTCTTTGTCAATAAATAACTGATAGACTGTACTGTACTGGTAATCAGAAGGCTTTATGTTACGTTCATCATCATATCACGCCTCTGCAAAAGCAGAGTTTTCCGTCTTTTTTTGCCAGTACTTCTTTAGTCGCCTCTTGCGACGCCCAAAGGAAGAGAAGGGATGGTGCTATTCTTTTCATGTGTTAGCATAGCAATATACTCAAAATTGCTCTGAAAGTGTTCTATGAAGATAGATTAATTAGTGCACCCTGAGCTACGCGTTAAAAATAGTCTATAGTATGAGTAACAAAATTAGATCAATAGGCACTTCGACGGTAAGACGTGCTCTGTTAATGAGGATGAGAGAATAGTACTATCATCGAATTAAACATTTGGCGCTACTTTTGTAGTATAAATTCAAATAAAGAATTCATTAAGTTATTATGTCAGTCAAGCTCTACATTTTTTTAAATGCTTTTGTCAGAAACATCTAGAGCTTAATTTTTTCCTTCATGGTCTTAAGAAACTGCACAACTAAATGTTAACAGGCTATACTAATTCAGTTTACACAAAAACTTGTATGGGTTCATGGTCAGAGCGATTCCAAACGCCCTTAACGGTTTTTAGAGTGATGGTACTACGGGCTACCGACCGCTCTCTTACTGATCGTCAAAGTAAAAATTAATCTATACCAATATTATAAAGCTGAAGAGTTTGTTTGTTTGTTTGTTTGAACGCGCTAATCTCAGGAAGTACTGGTTCGAATTGAAAAAATATTTTTGTATTGCATAGTCCATTTATCGAGGAAGGCTTTAGGCTATATAACATCACGCTGCGAGGCTGCGACCAATAGCAGCGTCATAATAACAGGGCCCCAATTCTGCTAATTTACAAATGGCTCAATAGAATCGCAATGGCATCGCAATCGTATATTTTGACATTACTACCATTGTAAATGTGTCAAAATATGCAATTGCGATTCTATTAAGTCATTTGTAAATAGGCGGAATTGGGGGCCTGAAATTGATGCGTACGAAGTGCGAGCAACAGCTAGATGACATAATACATATATACATATTATGTACCGTAAAATAAACCTAGACGTGCGTATGTTTAGCTCTTCCCTTTGTCACTTTAACTCTGGGATATTGGCAAGAGTAAGAGAGACACACTGCATAACTGAAAATATAGGCATCATATTGCGGAGTAGAACCTTTGCCACGTTTAAGGAAGTCGAGATTGAGGAGAACCTACGTGTGGTTCCATCTCCATTGTGGCTTGAACTAGGAGTCCACAGTCCAAATCGGCATAACTGTTATTAAATGTTTGTGGAGGGTGAAGTTCAGGTCATATAGGTACTTATATCCTTGGAAGTACGTGACTAGCCCATAATCCCATATTATACATCGTTCTTTAGTAGGTAGTAGGACTCCGACTCCGTCCTCGTGGCAATCGGCTCCGGTTTGAACTTTCTCCTTAAAGACCCTTCAAAAAAAGTTGATGTCAATAACAAAATCCTATGTAATTTTTAGGATCTCGTTATATATAGATAAGTTACCTATTTTAATTTAGGCTAAATTATATCCTAGAAATGGAATCTGTCTGAATTACTGAAAGTACCGACCATAGACCACTAGTGGGTCTGAGTCCATAGTTATTATTAAAACACACGCACATGAACACGTGTCATCATTTATTTTTTGGAGGTGCCTACTAATTTATATGGCAAAAAATTATATTAGGTAAGTATAACGGCAATCAAAATCGATGTATAAAAAAAAACAGATCTAGGGCGTATAGGGCTCTTTTACAATTTCATCGTTAAAAAGCATAATAAGAAGTGCTTGTAAAATGCAAATTCTTTCAAAATTCCATAAGTTGGTCTACCTACCTACAATATCTATCATTTAATTTCCTTTATAGTATAGGTACCTACACTAAACAGGAAATTAAATGTAAAAAATCATTTACATCACGCAAGAGTTTAAATTACGTCTCACTTACATTTATTTTATTTACGTTTCATTTATTTAATTCATAATTCAATACTGTTTTGCCATAAACAGCTGGTTGTTAACATTTGACGTAGATTAACGTCATATTATGACGAGTCGTTCATATTATGACCCTTTAAAATAAATGAGAAAGTTGAATAAATATTTGTTTCTCAACCATTTCAAAACGGTTGAGCGGATCTGTATGAAATTTGACAACGAAATTTGTTATAAACTGGAATAAGTATACCTACATAATAACGCTTGCTGTTGTGTCCCTCGTCCATAAACGAATAACACTAGATGATATGACGATCAGTGATAATAATAGAAAAAAATATATGTAAAGTCAAATTTGTAAAAATAATAAGTAGGTAGGTGCAATATTTTTGTTATCAAACAAATCGACAACAGATATGACTGAAAGTTGTTGTTCTCTTTACTTTACCATTACTTACAACAAAAGTTAAGAAAAATCAAGGTTATGTTGCGACATATTTTAGTTTTTTTTATTTTAATAAAATATTTAGACGAAAGTAGGTATAAGAAGTGAAGTACAAACATGAGATTGTCTTCTATAACTCTATCTGTTTTGTGCTAAAAGTCAAAATTAGCAAACACTGTCTACACGTTTGAAAAAATGCGGTGCTGTCTAGGAAAAAAAAACTTAGCATAAATCATTTAAAAGATCCTATGGAATGTACGTGACAACACTCCTAATAAGTCATCAAAGATAATTCTTAATTAGATCTTAATTAGATGTTATTGCTGGTAACGGTAAATCAATGTTTTGTAGTGATTGACATTACGCATACATACACATATAGAATATCGTAATTTATTGAGGCGTAAACAAGATGTGTTACGATAAGGAATGTAAATTTTTCCAAATAAATAATACATTTCTTACCAATTACGCCATATTTGGATCGTCACAGAAATTCCTCTGTACCTACGTGTGTTTGTCCACTTAACCCCTAAGCGCCTGGACCGATTTGGATGTTTTTTTTTGAGGGTATTTGAATTGTTTTCCGGATTGTTTAAGCATGGTTGGACCCGTAGGTGGCACTGCAATATTCTGGGCAGGACAACGTCTGTCGGGTCTCCTTATATTTTATTAAATTTATATTCCCTGTTTTAGTCCGACAAAAATCATAGAAATCTATTAACCCTTCCAGAGCTTATTCGAGACATACATACAAATAATTTAAAACTTGTCTCGTCAGCCAGTATCGCATAAAGAGCAATCGTCACAAAAATGTTGGCAATTTTGAAATCACAGACTGATCTCACAAAATTGCCTAGTCTATACGATTAGAATTTATTTATTTGTTTACCATAACAACGTTGACAAACAAGCTTTTCTAGTGATATCTTATGAGACATGAGTAAGTTATATAAATAGTCAATATGTCCGTCATTAATTTTAATAAAGTTCTAGTTTCCTGGTTTGCAACAAAGAACTTGCCCGTCACTGGGCAGGAGTGGCGATGACCTTCAGATTCAGACAAAGAAACTAGAAGGCTGGTTATTGCGTCTTTATGAAGAGAAAGACAGACGCTTGCAAAGTGTTTACAAATGTCTTTGCATAATCGAATAAAGTGAATTAGATTTGATGTGTTCAAAACGGGAAGACATTTTTAACCAGTAGGTATATGAAATTGAAAAATTTTGTCTCAGGCGGGACTCGAACCGTTAGTATGTGGATGGACGCTTCGTTGGTTTAGTGGTTTAATAGGTATTATTGGCCCGGGCCAAGATTGCGGTGTCTCGGGTTCGATTCCTGAGTCAGGCAACAAATGTTTAGAATTTTCGAACATCGCTCGGGTTGGTGATCACTGTGGTGATCACCATCCCGCATTCGGCAAGCGTGGTGATTATTCCAGTACCCATCATTGCTGTGGTAACTTGAATTCAATGATAGAGGCCTTTTCCCTGCAGTGGGATTATTATTGGCTGTTACAAGGTTTTCAAGAATTATGACTGCCCCGTTGGTGTATTGGTACGGTGTCCGCCTACTACGCAAAAGCCCCAGGTTCGATTCCCGGTGGGTTTATTTTTAGAAACGATTGATTTAATTTAAAAAATAGTTTCGAATCAAATATTCAAAGGTAAACATATTTACATCTTTTAGGCCTGCGCTTAGTATGTAAATATTGACATACTAAGTACTTACGCCTAAGCGATTTCCAAGAAAATAATAAGGATATCGCACAACAAAATTAATATGCAATAAATAACAATAAATAATAATTATAATTAACAGTAAGATCAAGAGGCCATAAGTAGATAAGACTAAAAACATTTGTAATTGGTACTGTTACTCTCATAAAAGTAATTTATAAATAAAATAAGAAGAGGTTATTTATTTAACAGTATTTATCATATAATTTTCGAGACGGACTGTAAGAAATTGCAAATAATTAAATGATATAGAATTAATCAAAATCCGGGGTCTTCGTATGGTCTCCGTGATCTTTAACCCATGATATAAGACGTCAAAAATTTATTTGAGATGAGATTTATCAGAATTAGTTAATTTATCTATGTGCCAACTTAGCAGTAGAAATATTTTCTTGTTACAGATACAAATATTTTCTTGTTACATAAATAATTTCTTCTTACAGTCGTTTTGTGTGTCATTTGTTATTACGTTAAAACAATAGCGCCAACCGTTCCCTTAGACGGGTGTCGTAAGAGTTGACTAAAGGAGTACTGCGAAGAGATACTCTAAGTTATGTGTGCCGCAGCGATGCAAAAAGGCTTAGCTTAGCTCAGTGTATATTTGTTTCGAAAGGTCTGAGTCCAGAAGGTGGCTATGGCGATTGGCGATTAATGATGATGAAGTCTTCTTGAGTTTACGCGAACACTATACATTGAAATGAAAGATAGTTTACGGATTTAGAACGCGTTTATTTTTGATTTAACCCGACGTTTAGTCTTATAAAGACGTATAACACCTTAGTCTACCCGTGACCATGAACGCTGTAAAGGGTTCGAAACGTCGGGTTAAATCAAAAATAAACGCGTTCTAAATCCGTAAACTATCTTTCATTTCGATGATGAAGTCGTTGCATGCAGTTGGATAGTTTCATCTTTTTACATCACAGTTTACCATACAGTTACCATTTTTATCTTTTGATGATTTTACTTATGTAAAAATAAAAATGGACACTCAATAACTTAAGCAGATGTGTTATTTTGCTATTGAATTACGGCCGGTCCCAATAATCTATCTATCTTCAGTTTTGGCATATCGGAGATAGAAAACATCTTCTGTCTCTGATTTTGCCGTCCAGAGTACCTAACAAAGACAGAAGTTGTTTTCTATCTCCGATATGCCAAAACTAAAGATAGATAGGTTATTAGGACCGGCCGTTAGGCGTTAAATTGAAAAATGCTCCCAAATCTAAAACATTTCATGCGCTCTTTTTAGTATCAAGAACGGTCATGGTTGAATTATTTTATTGTAATTATCTTAATTGATTGTCTCGTATGTTCTGTACCTAACAGATAGTGTGAAATCTCCCAGGTTCGTGACCCCGCTTGTACGAATACGGATTGTTTGTATTAAAAGGTTAATGTCAAGTTTAGTACGATAGGAACGTTATAGACATGTTCCCTAAACGTAGTTTCTCAGACTTTTTAGACTGTAATTGTTTAAATTTTGACAGAGACGTTTTGTGTAAAGTTATCTTACTTTATACAAAAGAGATTAGCTGCACATCACAATCAACCCAACTCAGCCCACAACTGCACGTAAGTTCTTAGGAGATTTAATAGCTGTATTAGAAAAAAGTTTTTAAAATTTAATAATGTTTAGATGAGAATTCATTCCTGGTTGCGGTTCTTAACCATTGTTTCAAGTTAATTCTTATTTACACAACACAGTTGTCTCAGCTCAATTTTACGTTACTGATTGAAAAGGAAATAATGCAGTCATCGTTTAGAAAACTTTGCAATGTTGTCACTATAATTCCATTTCATTCCATTTTACGTAAGTAAAAATAATGGGAGACTGCTTTAAATTTAACAGTTTTGGGCCAGTTTAAGTTCAGTTAATTCTGAAACCTATGACTCGCCTATAATTCGCCATCTCTAGGCAAATGGCTATGTGTGTCTTGTTTCCTGCTTTTTTGTTACTAATGTACCTTGTTAGATAGTTTAATTGCTCCCAAAATTCTATCTATTGTTGATCGAAACTCCCATCATACCTAATGCCCCATTGGTGTAATGGCGTAAGAACTGGGCCAAGATTTCGGGTTCTGGGTTTAAGAGGAAACACAAGGGCCGTTTTTCCATACAAACGTAGTCCCCTGTTTCCTCCCTGGATAATGCCAGTAGAGCAATAATTTTTATAACAAAAATCTATGGCCACTATTGGCATGTTTCTATGTTTTCGTTTTATTTTCAGAAATTAATAAATAAAAAAGATATGAGCCTTCAAAAATGGAAAAAAGTCGCCAGATTTTCCGCTGTGTTCAAACATCCAGAAAACAAATTTGGCAAAATTTTAGAAAAAAAGCAAAATATACGACACGGCCAAAGCCTTTCTTTAATTTTTAATGAAAACATTATTTGAATCGGTCTAGTTTTGGAAAAGTAATCGGGGGACTACGAAACGTTGATTTTGTGTGCTTTTAGTAGGTATTTTCGGTCCAAGAAGCAGTTGTCTCTATCACGCCCTGCGGTGGAGGCGTTTGGTACTGCGCGACAGCAATAGATTTTACAAATACCTATTTTTCAATTCTCTCGCCCTCTTAATCCCCAGGTCGGATAGCAAGAGTTTCGAATTTCCGAACATTGCTTGTTAAAGTTTGTAATCAGTCACCAAGTGGTGATTATGCCTGTACCTATCATTGCTGTGGTAACTTGAATTCAATGTTCGAGGCTCTTGCCCTGCAGTGGGATGATTAGGTATAGACCGTTACTTTTACCAAAAAGGACCTGCGTAGTATAGTTTTATGAAAGAAATAATTAAAATTACAGTTAGTTTTCTTTAAATAAATTTATCAATTTAAGATACATATTCGACGTTTTATAACAATGATGTTCTGGTGTACCTACTTACGTCCTACGAAATTCAGTTCCTAAAGAAAGTGATCATGTGACAACTGCCATATTTTAATATAATTTATAACCTTGTATTTAATAGTCACCTAAGACTTTTTACTGATATGATAAAAACTAAGAGCAGATTTGTTACTATGAGCGAAAAATATACGGTTTATCTTTTGTTTGTTATAACATTTTTTATACAAAAAACAAAATCTAAAACTACATAAACAATTTGATTATTTCCCAATATTTGTATTAAAAATGGGTTTGTAATAAAATATTAAGGGGACTACTCGAGCTATGTACTGCCCCCAATTGATTTAATTTTATTACTTACTTCTAAACAAAATCAATTCTCAAAAAACTAGAACATTATCATTTTAGCAAATTACCTCTGTAAAAAGTGTAAATTTAAAGTTTAGAACAGTTTAGAAATGTATAAGTGTTTATTGATTTGTGGTCTAACTATACCATCAACAGCTCACACTTGGCTAGTTTATTATTAGACGTTACAACTTATCATTGTCACGAGGCGAAAAAAAAACAAACCCTTATCAGCCAGAGTCACACGCTACATGATGCAAAAATAATGGTATCTTGATCTATGTAGGCATGTAGGTGGCATGATCTTTTGTCAATTATCCGCTGATAAAATTTTCTTTTTGACAATGGTAACATTAACATAAAAATGCGGAATCATCTGAAGGCTTTTTACGGGATTAGATGAATCTGTTATATTTACGAGTATCTTATTCTTATCAAGTAGGACAGGAAAGTTCAAACTAAACAAGAATATGAATTTTCTAACCTAGCAACCACATTAAAATTCATTGGATAGTAAGTACCAGTATTGTAGGTATATCAATGCGTAGTACAATATTCTTTTTTACTCTTTTTGCACCTCCTGTATCATTTCTGCTTGGCCATATGATTGACTGGTAGGGCTTTTAGCATTAAGTCCGCCTATTATACTATATTTTGTTATTGTGCAATAAAGTGTACAAATAAATAAAAATAAAAATGATCTAAGTGTAGAGCAAGGAATTTTTATAGTAAAAATTCCTTGGAGCAGAGACATACAAAAAATATTAAACTTGACATAATGTAAAATCAGATCGTTGGCCGACCTCGTGAGGGGTGACCCTTGGGTTCGGTGAAGGTACTATGGATTGGATTGGATTTGGGTGGAGCGGACCTAATGGTTGTTGTGGACATCTTAAGGAAAGGCCGTAGTGGACAAGGCCCAGCTGTTAGTGTGAAGTGGCGGGAACAGCTATATGAGGCTGAGGCCGGAGAAATCTTTGGATGCAATGTCTTGACAAACATCTTTCCACAACTATGTGAACAATAATGAATTCCTTTGTTCTTAAGATTGTTTCCATGGAAAATATTTACTTGTATTAATAGATAGATAGAGATAACATAAAAGCATAATTAAATCTGATGATTAGACACAGACATGACATGTGCAATTATGTATGATGATGAAACGAGGGTGTGCGGCCGTGCCTCCGAGACGACCTTTGACTTCAAACAGAGATAATAACGAGTCGCTGGATCACAATATTATTGATACATATAAATAGTGATTTTCTTGTTTAATCGTAGAAAAACATACGTTATTGTTTTGTAGTTTTAGTAAAAACATTATCCTTATCCTTAGATAACCGTAGTTATTGCATTCATGCTCAACAACGATTTCGTAATGAAAACAATTTATGTATTAGGTTATTATGCTGAAATAAATAGTGTGGTCACACTCAAATAATCTCATGGCTACAATAACTAAGACCTAGAATACTCAGAATATTAAAAAATTAACCCTTCAAGTTCCTCACGATTGTTTGTTAGTAGATATTGTCACATTTACTTAGCCTAATGCAAACTCTTAAAGTTTAATGCTACCTCACCTTAACATTTAATACCTACTTACTTATTTGGTTTAAACGTTTTCCTATCACTGAATTCGGAACGTATAAAACGGTAGGTATGCTTCTGTCTCCATTTATAGTAAGTCGTTTGTCATTTAGGTATTTTATCCCGAAATAGTAATTTATTTAATGAAATTACAAAATTAATAAAGTTACTATTGCAGAAAATTATTATATCCCAAGCATAAGTAAGTATTGCTCTTTTGTTTTTAGTTTTCAGGACAAAAAACTCTAACAGTCAATTAACGTAATTACAACTTTAAAACTGACCGACTTTTGAATAAGTTCCGGGATATTAGGGATATTATTAGTATTAAAATTACTTTACTTACTTCTACTAGTCAACAAATTTGTTTTATTTTTTATTATTAGGTAACTCGCATAATGGGTCGTATGCTAAAAATAAACAGTCGACTTTAGTGTATTTATTCATTTAAAATAAAAACAGTATGACATACGTTATAATATAAATTTTATGAATATGAAGTGATATTAAGTATTAATTAGTGAGAGTAGGTGTGTAATCGTTTGAGTCACATGTTCTAGGAGGTAGGCTAGGGTATGTTATAATAACATACTGTACAACCTTGAGGTCGTAGGCCGACAATAAAACACCGAACTAGACTTTAGAAAGTATCAAATGTATTGAACTTTGATTTAAACTAGGCAGAATCAACATAACAATAGCTCTATTTAACATAAGTAATTCCAAAAAAAAAAAAAAACATATCGAGAGCTAAACCACAGGCAACGCCATCGGTTGATAACATTTAAGACTATATTTTGAAAATAGAAAATACAGTGCGAATATTCATTCTGACGTTTGTACACATACCAACAGTAGAACCTAGCTTGTATAAAAGTCTTCAGATATATATACATAGGTACATTTATACAAAACTGATTTATTTAATTTTAATGTATTCAAACAAAACAACCAACCTTTTTGACAATTTTTTCAGGAAGAACACCATTTTTCTAATTTAACTGTAGCTATCTGAAACAATAAACAAAACATTAAATTAAATACCGGTAGCTAAGCCTCTTTGTAGATAATTATATAAATATTAACTTTTCGTAGATGGCGAATCTCCTTGTTCCAAAGTTACGAAGCTATTATTTGCACAGGATTGAGTAAAACAAAAAAAAAACCGGTAGTTAGCAGTTTTTAAGTAAATATATAAGCCAGTAATAATAGTAAATATAGAATCCCATAAATATGCACATTTTGTTATTATCTATACTTAATATTATAAAGCTGAAGAGTTTGTTTGTTTGTTTGAACGCGCTAATCTCAGGAAGTACTGGATCGAATTGAAAAAATATTTTTGTGTTGGATAGTCCATTTATCAAGGAAGGCTTTAGGCTTATATAGCCTACACGCTGCGACCAATAGGAGCGAAGCATCAGTAAAAAATGTTGCTCAAACGGGAAAAATTATTGATATTAATCGCGATCATAATAACAGACATTGACGAGGACGAAGTCGCGGGCAACAGCTAGTACTACATATGCCTGCAATATGTGTTGGATAATCGTCTCGGGTCCTTGAAAGTGTCATGATTATTTCAAAGTAAAAGATTTTATATCTCCTTGTGATTTGCAAAGATAAGGTTTGAGAATCTGAACAATTAGGTAGGTAACGATATACAAATTCTTGCAAAGTTTTTATCTATGTTTTAAACAAACATATTATTGTTCAAAAAGGAAAAACATATTTATTGCTTGAATAAATGCAGATCTGTATGTGTTAAAAGTTCTAGAATTACTATAACTATAACTTACTTACCATACCTACAATTTAGTAAGTCTTCATTACATTATCTACAATTTATTTATTTAACATCTACCTATCTACATTATTTGAAAGATTCGCATTCGCAGTCAACTACCAAAATAGTTTGCGATGCATTTAATTTTTAGCTTTGTTATTTTTATCTGTTCTTCTAATAAATCTGTACTATACAGGATAAAATTTTAACCACCTTCCAAATTTTAATATAACAATCTACGAGACAAAAACCAAATAACGTAATTTGTTCGTCAAAAATTCGGAAATTTTTAATACGACCGCTCCTAGCAACACTTTTTTCCACGCGATGCGCATTTCATTCATTCTATAACGATACTTTTCATATGTTTTTGATTTTCCCTTCATACCTTAACAGGCTTAGAACCGTAAAAATTTAAAACTACCTATGTTGCAAAAAAATATTTTCGGGTGAAAACTTGATTTACCTTTTTGTACGTCATAAATGGGATCTAAATACGATACTGAACGCCTATAAAATTTTTGCAGATTATGAAAAAGTCACTCTGTATGTAATCATTGATGTAATTTATATGTAATGCAAGTGCCATGTGATGCCGGTACATTAAAAGAAGAGTACCATTCCTATGTATCTCGTCTTATGGAGAACTGCCTGAAGGAGTCAGGTAGTCTTCTCATTACCATTGGCTAAACTGCGATGTCCGTTCTACATGCCGAGCGTTGCGAAAGTGGAAAAATTGAATTCTTGTAGGTACTTAAAACATGACACTAACAATACGAGTCAGTAGAGTTTATTATAATGGATTATTTATTATAGTGACAAGAAATATAGTTCCCTCATAATACTGCCCACACCCGCGAGCCCCGCAGCTCTGCACGCATGGGAATCGGCTATAACGCACTTGCTTATCCGGTTCGAAAGTGTCACCCTCCAGAGACGTTTTTACAATAGCTATCTGTGGCTTTTGGTCTTTATGAATGAAATTGTTGATACGCCTTATGAACTTCCACCCTTTTTACTTCTTTATAGGATGATTTATGGAATAAAATGTCTATCTTTTGTCATTTTTCGGGGGTCAAACAAATAGAAATAGTTAAATTTGATATAATCAAACTAAATAAAATTACTTAATTACTAAATAAAACTAAAAAATCATCTAAATCAGTCTAATTTTTCAGTTTATTTGTTTTGAACAAGAAGTGTAAAAATCCTAGTATATTGTTCAAGGCAAAGTTTTACCCAAATATAGTACCTACCTACTTATCACGAAATATATAGGCACTCATTTGTTAATTGTACCTACCAACAAAAAGTTATAACTGAAATATATCCTTTCAGTATGTGTGAAGCAGAATATAAATAACCCAGCCAAAAATTTAAGGAGGTTTAGATTTATATATCCTGTGTATTTATGTTAAATGCAATAAAATATAAAAACTACATTTCGAACTTCCAA
Source organism: Anania crocealis (assembly GCA_949315895.1). Taxonomy (NCBI): domain Eukaryota; kingdom Metazoa; phylum Arthropoda; class Insecta; order Lepidoptera; family Crambidae; genus Anania; species Anania crocealis. The sequence continues at coordinate 9,534,073 of OX438871.1, forward strand.
ATTTGAATGTACCTATGCAGCTAAGATCACCTACCTTAATGCAAATTATAAAGTACTACATCGTTAAAGTTGAAAAGAGGACCCAAACATTTAGTAGGTGCACACTTGGTAAGAACGTATTTTCTGTCACTGCACTGAATGTGTACTTATAACTGTCTTGTTTTTTATGGATGAAGTTTTTAAATGGATTATTGTGGTCACCTCATAAATTTAAGTTCTTCCGCGATCATGGGCTCATGGCGCTTAAGCAACAGTGCCGAAATATCGGAAACTCATAAAAAACAAGCTACATGGTAGAAATCTCGAAATAACTAACTCTTACTATAGTGACCATGAAAGTTTAAATCAGTATACATCATAAATCACCCGAGATGCTTATAATACTTATCAACGTATTTACTTTTAGTTGTGCTGTGTGAAGATTGGTTTTGGACATTTGCTAGGCAATTACCATAGCATCGGCTCTGCCTAAAACATATTCGATTATCAAAATATGCATATTTTCAAAAATCATCATTAATTACTTTAGATCTTAGATACTAACGTAGGTAGTGCACCTTTGCATAGCGCTAATTCTATATTATGTACTATAGTAGGTATTTTGCTGCGTCACAAATCTTGACACACCCACCAAAAAGAATAATTAATAAAAGTTATTTAAATGGATTATTACATCATATTTAATCAGTGTAGGATAAGAAATAACGACATTTCTGCGTAGAAACAGCTCGGAACGAGTTTAGCGAGTAGAAGCACAAAAGATGTTACAGAAGTCAATCTGCTTACAAAGTGTGATCAAGCAACGCCCAAGGAGACACCGCTCACAGACACTTTATCTCGGACCAGTAGGTATGGACCATTGCTAGAGTTGTCATCACTAAAATTTGGCAGCTCTCTAGGACTAGACGCGTGAAAACCCCGGCTTGACATGTCCAGGTTCTCAGGTTTTATAAACATAGCCAGTTTAATAAAAAACGGTAATCACCTTTTCATTTATTTACACACCTTAAAATTATGCGAGCGAAATGTCATCTGCTTGAGAGTAAGACACGGGTTGAAAAAATTTTTTCTGAAAATATGGAGCAAGTTTAGTTATTATTGGTTTTTATTGCCGTGTTTCCTGCTTCACCCTCAACAATAAATCCAACAACTAGATGCGAGTGCCACTAACATGATAGTTTTTTTTGTGCATAAGCCAAAGCTGACGACCCTTGCGCGACCGCCCAGTGTAGGCATGAAAAGTGTAGTACATACGAGATTCCCTTCTGTACCTGTTTTGTGGTAGAGGTGTCAGTTGTCGCTATGCCGATGCGCATATAACAAGTATATATTATTATGTTTGTATTAGTTGACTTTATCACAAGTCGGAGGTCAACTGGCTCCGCCGAATAATTCCACTCTCATTTTCTAATAGGCATGTTCCAGGCTAATAGGAGATTGGAGTGCATTTGTTAGGCTTTATTTGATTAAGCTTAACTGATGTAACAATTATAGGTATACAAATAATGTCTTGATAGCTCAATAGAGCAAACGCCCGGTAGGTCCTGGGTTCGAGTTCCTAAGAGAGTCGACATTTTTATTCAAAGGAATGTTATTTTTGTTTGATTTAGTGTCAATTGAAAATAGGTCATTCGAATTGTTAAAAAAAGTGATCAATACTAATATTGTAAAAATTTGAATGTGAGTTTGTTTGCGAAACTATTGTACCTATTTTAATTAAATTTGGTATTGGTATTAAAATTTGAACCTTGAGAAAGAACATAGATGTAGTGGGATACACACACATAGTTCACGCGGTAGAGCCTCGGCCAAAAGGTAGATAATGGTAAATAAATAAAGAAATGAAATAAACATTCAAAATATTTAAGTGATGATCACCTTTATATAGCAAATCTATCTACTTCTTATCCGACAGCCAATTATATTTGTTTAAATGCGTTAGATAATAGCTACAACTAAGTATTTTGCTGTACATACTTATAGTTATAAATAGAACAATGTCGACCACGTAAAAACTATCATATAACCATGTTTTGCTACATACTTGGAGATGCATCGATCATCATAACAGTCACTTTATGATAATATAAACACCCTTTCGATCTTAATACGTATGAACGTCAAAGCGCTACTTTAGATCTTATATGCGCCATAATTATGTGCCATTTGAAGTCAACGTAAAATACATCCTCTAGTCAATGCTGCAAAAGGCGAATAAAGAACTTCTAGAAGAAGACTGACAGCTGCGTCTTCTCTTCCTTTCACAGTCAAACTACGATTGCGCCCACAGAACGTCGAAAAAGGTTAGAAAGGCTGTCGCTCCATTTGTATAGGAACCTAAGTCGCCGCTTTCGCCCCACTCACTACACATAAACGAGTTTAAAGGAACGCCTATCAAGCGAATTCTTTTGACGTTAAGCGACCAATAGGGTCGCGCGACGTCAAAAGAAACCAATCACAGCGCTCACGTTTGGGCACGCAATAAGCATTTGCTCATAGCCGCTCCGTGGCGCGCCTGCCCCGCCTTCATCGCCTTTCTAACCTTTTCCCATGTTCTGTGATTGCGCCTAAAGGCCTATTTAACTATCTATGTTCCACACTATCTTGGTGCGCTGCTATCTACACAGGATTTAATGCAATGTAATTTAGTTATTTAAAAGTATTCATAGTACCTATTTTAGAGTCGAAACCTTGGAAAGGTATCGTCGGTTCTCACCAGGAGGGCCGACGATCTGGCGAACCGTACGTTGTGGAGATCCTTAGGTCAGTTCTATGTTCAGCTGATATGATGATGATGATTAAATCATGTATAGTTTGTTGAGATTTTTATTTGTAGTACCCAAGTAGCTATCATCATTAACTGAAATGGCGGTTCTGCAGGGGTTTATTACATCATGCACTGTTTTTGTGTTTTGTTCGCTTTTATTCTTTTGATAAGCTGTTTACCAATTGTCAATCTGACATTGAAATGAAAAGCCTATGATAAAGCAGTAGTTAAGCGAGAAATCCGTCGTATCAATGTGTGATTAAAGCGCTTAGTTTTTATAGTGTTGCCATGTGATAAACGCGCTGATCCCCGATTGGTTAAGCAGACAGGCGTGTCACAGAAAGAAGTGTTTGTCTTATTGTAAGACACTAATTAAATGGAACTCAATGTCTAGGCTGTTGGTTGACCGATGTGTGCTTTTAATAGTCAGATGAAAGCTGAACCCAGGGTTTTTTGAAATAGCAACATTGACATTATGAAAATTTCATTCAAACTGTTGTTTGTTGAGGATTAATTGATGTTGATACTTGATTTCAGGGGGAACGTTTAAATCTACTATTAAAAAAAACATGTAACTACAATGAACTTATCACACTTACTTACACGGTTACAATTTAACTGTGTAAGTGTGCGTGTAAAAGAATTAAAAGTCAACCGACTCTATATAAAAAGCCAAAAGGCTTAAATTAATATTGAAATTAGTTAACATTCACCAAAAACAAGAAAACAGGAAAAATATCAAAATTGTTTATTCCAAATATGATAGGAGATGCCATATTTAGATTTTTTGTAACTCCCGCCTTTTGCTAGGTTCAGATTTCGTTGGCCAAACTATAACAATGATTTGTGTCTGATTATGATACGCCCTTATGTCTGATTATGATCAGTAGGTAGGTACTTTACAAACCGGTTAATCTTAAAACATTTCATCAATGAATAAGATCATGGTGTTTAAATTAGGTAGGTAGGTAACTATTAATGTTATCGCCACCGCTTTGACTGGTCTCGCCTCTTGGCATCGAGTTAAATATAATCAATGCCTCTTGGTGTATTATTTTTCCGACCTGAGTCAGCTTTTGTGTGTGAGGCAAAAAGGTTTCGTTCAATTCAATTTGGCAGAAAACTAACCTAATCGGGCATACATTTTTTCCATCATAATTTTTATTGTGACGTATCTAAGTAACTGTAAACTTAAAAAAAAACAGTAACTGATGACGCTAAAGGTACGGTTAGAGAAAGGTTGCCGTAACTTATAGACTATAGGAGTTGGAAGTACCTATAAATATGGAGAATTCTCAAACGAAACTCATTAAACGAGAATGTACAACTTATAGCCACCCATTGAGAAATGCTCAATCGAATGCGAAAATTGATTAGTCCAGTTTCATTATACGATTTTTATTAGCATAGGGAAAATTTAACTATATGTATAACATACCAGTACCTATACAGCTTTTGATTTAAGGATATTAAAGCCTGGGTGGTGGGATCTACCTCCTAGTGGTCCACCATGGGCAACGGCATCTTTGGTTTTCTAACCAATGATGACGGCTGACAGAACCCTCTGCGGTGGTAGGCTTCATAAAAGGCTGCCTGGTTGCTACCACCCTCCTGCCGGAGTCCAGCGCCAAACAGTTTTTCTGTGTTCCGCTGGTGTGTAGAAGAACCAGTGCCTCTGGGTAAGCTCGCTCCATCTTAGGCTTCTTCTTAACCGTAGAGTTAAGTATGTAGTCAAAAGTAAGCCCATTGTTTATAAAAAAAAGAGCAACAGTCGCGAGTCGAAAACGCGAGTCTATTGGACAATATGTTAACGTAGGTATCTCGGTGTTATATTACAGCTATGTATGTGCGGTAAATTAAATAACGATTCGGTGTTTTATATTATGTAGTTCGCCAGTATTGTCAAAAGATAAGTAGGTATGTATATTTAATAGGACATTTTCAGAACGGGACATTTGCAGACGCTGAGTAAAAATTTAAAAAACTGCCGATTACATTCTGGCAACTTTAGCATAGGGTAGACCGGGTACGATTGTAGCAGGGTACAGTAGTACCATCGGGAATATCTCTGGAACTATGACCCACACACTTCCTTTATACCCCTCGGTAGAAAGCTAGAAAGCATGCCGACTAACTGTCAAGTGCCCGAACGCGCAGCTTGACACGGATGCATGTGACGGTGAGAAGAAATTTTAGCGCAGTCAAAGTAAGTTTTTTCTCTCTGATTTTATTGATCATCACAGATCCAGATCTTCAAATTTTTGGAAAGTCTACGAATGATACTTTTATAAGTATATTACATAACTCGTATGTAAGTTATCTACTTTTACACAAATGGTTTTTTTAATTTTTAAGGATCAGAAGCAGGAAAACTATCAAAGCATCAAAATATGTATTTCTCTACGAAAAAGCGTACGAAGACATCCTTGCTGGTAAATCAATAAGAGCTGCTGATGAAATGTTCTATATGGGGATAGTTGTACCACGGGGACATTATTGTTAAAAGTGATTTTTCATACAAAGTGTTTCATATTTATAAGCGTGAGACTTGAAAAAATTTAACTACAAGACTTATAGAACAATGTTTTATATTCAGTATTTTAAGTTAAAATAGTTGAAAACTATAATAGGAAAGTTGGATTTTATGTTTGTTGATTTTAGTCAATTGCTTTCGAGAATATTGTTTAGTTTTGTTGCTAGATTGATAAAGAGCTTGTCTATTGATATATTGTAATTATATGTAAAAAATATATTTAAAAAAATCTAATTAAAATAAGGTATTGTTTCATGATTAATCTGGTACAACTGACCCAGGGCAGGGGATTTGTACCAACTTTCCTCTTTCGCTAAAATGTAAAATATATCAACTTGTATTGTTTCTACACATTAAAAGATGATGCTGACTTAAAGCCAAGTAAACTAAGTATCACTGTACATAGACACTATTGCCGTGAAATTCTAAATTAAGCCAGAATTAAGTATCAAAGGTAAAATGCTACAATTGTACCCGGTCTACCCTAAGCATTGAAATTGTGTCTTGACCATAGGCTTAAGTGAATGTTTCCTTTTCCTTTTTCGTTTTAAATATTGTATCGCCATTAGTCACATTTAAGTACCTAGGTATACATGAAATTTTAACCACCTTCCAAAAAATATAACAATCTACGAGACTAAAAACAAATGACGTACCTATTTTTTCTTTTGATATAGCCCAGTACAAAAATGTCAAGATGAAAACACCTAGAAAATGTCAGCCAAAAATCAAAATTTTTTGATACGGCCTCCTAGTAACAACACTTTTTTAACGCGATGCGCATCTCATTCATTTATTACGATACTATTTCATAAGTTCTTTATATGATATATTATAATATCAGTATTTAAACTTGAAAAATTATGTCTTAAGCGGGACTCGAACCCGCATCTTCTCGCATGCCGGGTGCGGTGTTCCATTTAGCCAACGAGACACTACGTCATAAACATCAACAAGGCTACATGAAATGAAAAAAGTTTACTTTAACAATAATAATATAAAATTCAATTATTTATTCTTCTTCTTATTGAGCAGGCAGGTATCACAACAACTATTCTGAGTTAATGGTGTGGGCTTCGCGATAAACAAAACTGGCTGTATTATTTAATCAATTTAAAAAGCTAGGTATTATGAAATTTGTATATACTTAATTTCTTCTATAAATAATTGTAATTGCTGTTTGTTATCCCAAATAAAAAATAAAGTAATGTTTGTCTCTGGGCGTAGCAGCAAACGTCACCAGAGCTGTCGTCATGCCGGCTCGCTATCGTCAGGTCGGGGTTCACCGCGCCGCGCCGTTACATCAGCCGAGCGATACTACGCGATAAAAGGGGCGTTTTCTTTTAGCCTTTCATTGTAAGAACGATTATTATTTCATTTATGATTGTCCCCAGTCAAGTGTTGTTTTGCGAATTGTTATTAGTTAATCAATAAAAGGTACATGCATTCCTTGTACTCGTTTAGTTAGAGTAGATTAGCGGAAGTTGCACACTTAATAAAATATAAATTTAAAAAAATAAATTAATACTGGAAAAATATATTTCTTTAAATTATTTCTTTGATATTGTGGTAATCTTTGATTTGTCATATTTCACTGAAATATAGTAATATAGGTACATATATTTTTTACCTAAAATTGTAAGTGATGGAGTATGTTAGCTATTATCGACTTGGTTATTTTTTGTATGTACATTTCTAAATTTTATTATTTTCTTTTATACTAAGTATCTGTTTTACTCCGTTCCTTACGTTCCGTTTCCGTTTTTGCCTTAAATACCTAAAAACGTACCTAAGTGTTTCGTTTAAGTTCGAACGGTTCGAATTAAGTTAAAAAAAAAGTTTTGAAATTTTGAATCGCTCTTGTTCAATAAAACGCTTTGAACCATTCTAAACCGTTTTTGCCCATTTTAGTTTAGAACGGAAGAGAGAGAAAGAGAGAGAGAGAAGTTTTTGGTTTATTTCAAGTTAGCAACACCCGACACCTCCATGTAAGTGTACGTACATAGTCAGGTCATAAGTTCTGTCACACAATAAAAACCTTTGAATTTAGAATGCTGGGCACAAAAAAGTTTATTGAATTAGAATTTCGAATTTTTCATGAAAATAAAAATGTGTACTTTTTAGAATTTTCCTCATTTTTAAATATGGAGTGGACACTTAAAGAAGACCGTGTCGCGGTTATTGCGTTGCATCGTTGCGGTTACGCGCCAATTCAGATTTTCGACTTACTGAAAAATTTGAATATAACCAAAAGATTCGTTTATCGTACCATAAAACGATACAATAAAGACTCTAGTGTAGATGACAGGTCAAGAAGTGTTCGCCCTCGCTCTGTTAGGACTCCAGCAGTGATAAAAGCTGTGAAGGCGCGAATTCAAAGAAATCCCATACGTAAGCAGAAATTGTTGGCCCTTCAGATGGGGTTAAGCAGGACCACGGTGAAAAGGGTGTTAAATGAAGACTTAGGGCTTAGGGCATATCGAAGAAAAACAGGACATTGTTTGGACGCTCGTTTAATGGACCTGAGACTGAAGAGATGCCGCGCTTTGTTGAAGCGGTACGCGGGAAAAAAGCATCGGGAAATTCTTTTTTCGGATGAAAAAATTTTCACCGTGTAAGAGAGCTACAACAAACAAAATGATAAGGTGTACGCACACAGCAGTGAAGAAGCGAGCAACCGTATTCCGCGTGTCCAACGAGGTCATTTTCCATCCTCGCTCATGGTTTGGTTGGGAGTCTCTTATTGGGGCTTAACTGAGGTACATTTTTGTGAGAAAGGCGTAAAAACGAATGCAGTTGTGTATCAAAATACAGTCCTCAAGAACCTTGTGGAACCTGTTTTTCATACCATGTTTAATAACAGGCACTGGATATTCCAACAAGATTCTGCGCCAGCTCATAGAGCGAAAAGCACACAAGACTGGCTGGCGGCGCGTGAAATCGACTTCATCCGGCATGAAGACTGGCCCTCCTCCAGTCCAGATTAGAGTCCGTTAGATTACAAGATATGGCAACACTTCAACAATCGCGGGGGTCATTTTGAATAAACTTTATTAGGTACCATATGAATCTAAGTTTTATTAAGTTCATTTTGCTATATAAATGATTACATAAATAATAAACATGTCTAAATTATTTCATATTATTACACATGTGACAGAACTTATGACCTGACTAGGTATATATCATAGATTTAATATACTGCTGTTAGATTGGCAATGAAAAGAGACAGAATATAATGCAGCTATATGATAGAACGAGATAGATCACAAGGCCGTTCACGTACACGCTAAGAACCCGTAGTGTTTTTCTGAGTTCTGACGTCTGTCACGCGCAACACAATATTCCCTTTAGTTTTACTAGTTTCATTTTTATTATTGTAAAAAAGTGTCGAGTTGATGTATTTTCATTATGGTTACATGTTCAGTACCTGGAAGTAACTTATCTAAAAAAGGGAACCAACATAATTGTACATTTCACACGTCAACACACAATCGCGATTATCTATCAGAACTTTGACTAAAATTTTGTATACTAATTGATAGGGCATTTCATCAGAACAAGGATTTAAATTCATATGAATTCAATTAAAAATAATATCAAATACGTGAATTTCAGCAATTACTAATGTCACTTTTGTATTTTAGTGATTGACGTTGTTGATGATATCTTATCGACATTTCATTAGTTGACATATTTCACATTGTAAACCGCATACAGCTTAAATTGTTGAAATACGTTAGAAATGGTTGAAATTGCCTAATAGAAAAGAATGTTCGCCCAATAAATATTCGAGCATTTGCAGTTTACATTTGGACCCTAAGTGATTTTAACACAGAGGCGTTCAGCCTGTAAAATTATGTTCTGGATCAATCTCCATATTGTTCAAGCCCCCATCAATCCCCATTAGTTAAACATTAAATATATGTATATTTAATGTACGTTTGTAATGTGTAATTGAAAAATAAATATCAGTTTTATTTCAACTTTGGCGATCGCTATCGCAAAATGAGGCAAAATTGTTAAATACTGGCAAGTAAAGCCTACGATATTTTTTACAATAAATTGATTTTGTTTGGGGATAAGTAATTATAAAATAAAAAACATATCTAGGTATTTACTTGAAGTTTTTTGGCGTTCTTTTAATAATACTAAAAAAATTAGTCACCTGCGTCAAAGTAAACTGTGTCGATGGAATCGATATCGAAAGCAAGCAGACAATGCAGTACCTGCACTATTTATCTCACGCACATGCTTACTTTATGCACACTAGCGTAACCTAGTTTTGGTCTCGTTTTCAGGATTCAATTGCCAATCTATCATCTATATTAAATCTATGGTATATATCATATATTTTGTACTACGTCATAGAGAACTATACATTGAAATACTAAATTAGAATGTTGTGCTCAGTTGTTATCGAAATGCAAATTTAGTATTATAAACTGAACTTAATAGTAACATTTTGTACTGATTTGTATTTTGTTACTGTGCCAAAGAATAAATAAATAAATAAATAAATAAATAAATTCCTATTTGGTTTGGCATTACGATTCTGATTCTGCATTTGACATTTGAATGCATGCCTAATTAAATATAACTTGTTTCATTATACTTATTAAACGTATTCGAAGCGCATGCGTAGTAATACGTAATCTGTTTTCGCGATAGCCGTTTCCTATTCAAAAGATAAGGGTTCTTATTTATACTTTACACTTATCATATTATGTGTATACGCCAATACAACAGTGGCAATCCACTCTTTTTATAACAATGTCTATTTGAACGGCATCCAAGACACTTGTGTTGGCAATTGGCATTAGTTCCCAACTACAGGTAGGTCTACGTTCATAGAAGAAAGTCGACTTAAGTCTACTGTCCATCTATCTTATAAAAATGTTATGTTGGTTTGTGTACGCTTCAAAAACTCAAAAAGTTCTGCACCGATCGAGCTGAAATTTTAGCATGATATATAATCCGCATCAAGGATTTTTTTATCTATTGATCTGCGACCGCGAAAAATAAAACAATAAAAACAAAAACCATTCAATCACAATGTGCCACAGCGAAGCGTGGCAGGGAAAAGCTAGTACATAAATAATAATACATCACCAAATGTATGTACGTAGCTTCCGATCGACTAATTTAAATAGGATAATTCTATTTATGGTTTGTTTGTAATGGAAGGTACTCGTATGTATGGAATAAAATCGTATGAAAAATAAATCGGTTTTAGAAAAGTTTAAAAGAGTAAACATGATCAACTACAACTTGCATTGCCTTCATTGGTCGAGTGCAAAGCCGGGACTAACAGCTAGTAAATAAAAAAGATACTCAATTCACCAATTAAATTTGCTTTTATTATTTGCGATAAATATGTAATATTTCTGCTTGACCTCTTGGCCTTAACCGGTAAATAATACTTTTGGCAGTAAGTCATTATCATTACGCCATTTGTGCAGTCTTTGTACATGCAATAAAAAGTAAATGAAATATATAAATTAATATATCCATCAGTTTACGCAACATAACCCTTTAACCAAACAATATCACATCGTTATTGATTAACTAGGATGTAAATTTGTCTAACCAAGGAATCGAAGCAGTGACCTTTTGTATCAAACGCAATGTAATATTGACCATAGTAATAAGAAGTAAAACACTGTAAATAAAAGCCTTAAAAATCGCAAAAAAATATCTGACATTTTAATCCTTTTTTAATAATAGTACCTATGTAATATGTAATTTATCACATAAGTTTCGCAATATGACGTTTTTACTTTTAAATAAATGGCGCAATAACATTATTTGTGTAAACATGCGGCACAGATATGATAAACCTATATTTGCACATTACCCTTGACGTAAATGCTTCTCACATCGACTTTCATTAATTTTCTTATAAAAATAAGCAAAACATTCCATCAATTAACAGTCTATAACAATTTACTGGATATATCCCTCTCTGAAAGGAGGATTTAGTCATTATCGCGACGCTTAGCCGTTTGGCCAATGGTAGCCCTTCCCTATGGGTGTCTTAAGGGCTGGTGCAGACATTTTCATTTGCCGGCACTATACACGACACACCATCTATGAATAAAAGTAGCTTGATGGTTGTTAAGCTACATCTCTCTATGTTTAGTTAATATACTAGCTTAGGTCTACCTTTCCACGTGAAAAAAACCCCACGCAAGATCAAGCGTTTTTCTTAGAAGTATGTTTTTTTTTAAATATATTTTAAAGTATTCAACATTGTGTTTATGTTTTTAAAGAACCAAAAACGCGGTAAAGAATAAAAAAATAAACAAAAGAGCGCGTAAAATTAAAACTTCTTCGATATTTGTCAACATTTGAAAACAGACACGCACATTTACAAAGATTACAAAAAAACAAATAGGTAACAGAAACATAAAAAACAAATGCATGAACACAAAAATAACGATAGTAAGCACTAGGAATTCCCGACCTTATTTGTTTAAGATTAGCACCCGATAAATATACTAAACACGCACATAATTACTCGTTGCAATTGAATCTAACTGTTGTTAGGCGATAATGATGCAATCAAAACACTCACCGTCTTATTTCTCGCTCACGCTTGACCACACATATATGTTACTGTTATGCCCGCAATTTTTATATCGCGAATAGACGTGCAATATGTTTTCGATCCAACGTTAGACTGTAGCGGTAAACAATGTCTTCATAGTATACTTGTATACACCTATCTACGTAGCACTCAAGATATCGCGCTGATGCCAAAGATGGAGCAATGTTGCGATAGGTTAGGCTCGAGAGAGTTAATGATTTTGAAAAAAGAACACTATTTTATTCGCGTCTTTTTTTAAATTTTACTCTTTGCCATGCGTAAACTGTGTCAAACAAAAGCGTGGTAATTTGGTTAACTATTTAAAAAAATATGTTTTCCAGCGAGTAAAACGATTTAGTTTAATTTTACTGGCCCGGAATTAGTTTTCCATTAGCTCTTATTAACAGTTAATTGTTCGTATCATTGAATTTAATATTAAATGGCAGTCATCTGGGATAATTATGTCTCTTTAGTTAATTATTATTTAGTAGGGCAGTTCACAATGAATCATCAACTCGATACTCGCTTCGTGTGTGTTGCTTTTTTTTATATTTATTGTTACGGCTCGTGTGTGTTGCGCTAGTGTAGTGTTGCCATCTCACTACCACAGTAAATTAAATGCAACTTGCAGGTACCCAATTTTTAGTCTTTTTTTTAATAATAAACATTCACATTATAAGAGTAAACTCTTGCATAAGCCGCATTTTTATAATTAACTAATTAATAATCTTTGGCCATCAAATGAGTACAAATTATTATTTTTAACGATAAATTAGTTTTTACCCTGAGATCAAATATCGCTAAAATTAACCGACGAAGAATATGAAGGAAGGAAGGAAGAATTTTCTTGTTTTTGTTTTTCTTTATTTTAAATGGCAACCTGCGGCTCATCCGTCTTGCTAGATTGACTGATGATTTGTTTTGCCTTTTATGGGTTGCTTAATTAAAAAGGAAATTTTCTTTATAGGTAGTTATGCAATGTTTGTCTGTCTGTCCGATCGCGGCTAGTCTCAGAGACTACCTAAGTAGGTACTTAGAGGTACTAGAAAGCAGTAATTAAATGTGTAAGGTTTTATATTTTAAATTGATATTTTTTGGGAGAAAAGGGCGCTGCTTCCTACTTCCTCTGCCAGCTAAAAATAATAAGAAAGTTGATACCTGCCACCATGACCAGTATAGCCCTTTTTCAAACAGTTTTTAACTTATTAGCCACATGTTAATTATAGACACGTAAATTGCAGTTCTTGTTTCCATAAAACATATTGTTGCCGCACACAAATAGCTGCTCATTTGGTAAAGTACACTTATAAAATAAATAAATGTGGACAACATCACATAAATTGTTAATTCTGATCCCTTTAAGTGAGTAACTATTTAAGCACTTATATTGTGCAAATCAGGAACAACAAAGGTATCTCAAACACCCAGACACGAGAAAATGTAGAAAAACACTCTTATTTTACATGTCCCGCAGGCGACACCTTGAAAATCGGTGTGTACGCCACTCCGCCACGGAGGTCGTCAAAGGCTACAAAAATAACGTTTTGTTGCTTTGTCAAAACAAGCCTCAGGCTGCAAGGCCGTTCCTGGCCAGTGCTTCAGTCTGCTGTATCTCGAGTAAACGGACTATTTCTGGAGATATGTTGCCTTCAAGAATCAGTCGCAACCGGAGTCCTTCGCAGTGGAAGATAAAATGTAATTCAGGTTTGCAATAAAGGCGGTATATTTTATTAGATTGTAAATCAATATCGTCCATCCCACAATGCCTCAAGCCGAAAGTCTTCAATCAGTGCGTCCTACCGTCATGACATACGGAGCCGAAACGTGGACACTGACGGTACGGCTAGTCCACAAGTTTAAAGTCACTCAGCGGGCTATGAAAAGAGCTATGCTCAAGAGTTTCTCTTAGGGATAAAATCAGAAATGAGGTGATCCGGCAGAGAACTGAGGTTACCGACATAGTCCACCGGATAAGCAAGCTGAAGTCGCAGAACCGACAACCACTGGGGTAAACGAGTTCTTGAGTGGAGTCCGCGTCTCGGTAAACGTAGTGTAGGACGCCCTCAGGCCAGGTGGAGTGATGATTTGCGCAAGATGGCTGGCAGGAGCTGGATGCGAGAAGCCGAGGATCGACCTAAGTGTGCAACTGGAGAGGCCTATGTCCAGCAGTGGACTGTGATAGGCTGATGATGATGATGAAAACAATGTAATAAAATAATAGTGTAATCTAATAGTTTATTTAGGTACTTCTATCATTTAAATTTCTATTGCGAGGTTGAAAGTGATCTATAGCTTAAATAAAAAAGTGCATTGATATTTTCCGTTCAAATTTAATACATTTATGAAATTAGTCAATTAATTATTAAAAAATGAAATACCTTAAAAAATATGACTTATTTTTGGATGGGTGTCAAACTGGTTATTCACAGTCACAGCTACATTCACTTTCATGTGATGAAACTTAGACCGCGCTTTGAAGAAAAATGGAAATAATTGAATTACCCAGCCTACAACGTTGATCAGACGCCAGACTATCCTTTTCAAAATTGCAAGGAAAAATTGAGAAGGTGCCGATTTAACTTATAGTTTTAACCATTTTTTTATGGTATGATGATAAGTATGATAACTGACCAATGTCACAAATACATTTGTGACATTGGTTAATTTGTGTCATTCTATTTGCAGGGAATAACAAATAATAAAAAACATCTATGTACTATTGTGGGTAGGTCCCTCACCAGGTGGGCCGACGATCTGGCGATGGTCGCGGGAAGCCGTTGGATTCAGGTGGCGCACGACCGATCGTTGTGGAGATCCAAGGAGGCCTAAAGCGCGTCGTTTTGATGAGATAATGATGGTGATAGTTTAATTTTTAGGGTTCCGTACCTAAAGGGTAAAACGTGACCCTATTCCCTACTAAGACTTGGCCGTCTGTCTGTCCGTCTGTCACCAGGCTGTATATCATAAACCGTGATAGTTAGACAGAGATGATGTATTTCTGTTGAAAAAACAAATACGTATTAAAGTGCGCTACTACCATACAAAAACGTGATATTTTTACCGGTTTTATAGTTCGCACTAGACGCTCGACTCGCACTTGGACGGTTTTTTTTATGTTTAGGTGCAAAACTTTCCAGCATATTTTCGTAGGTATGATAAACGAAGTTAACTTAAAAAATGGATCGCAGTAGAATAGATAAGTAAGTCCTATAAAAGTTATCAAAATTTTATGATGATTCCTTAAGTGAAAATACAAAGAAAAACCAATTAGGTAGAATGTTTCCTTTAATTATTGTTTTCACAACAAATCAACCTCATTTTCATAATGGCTTCACTAGATTTTTTTTACGTAGGTCTTTACGTTCATTTACGCATAGCTCTTAACTAATTGTCCGATTTCGATGATTCTTTGGGTAATAAATAGCTCGAAGTTTATCATTATCAGTTCACTACAAGCTTATAACAGTCTACCGCTTGACCACTAATATTGCCCGTATCGTCATGATGCTTGATATTCGGGTTGGCGATTGCAGTTCGGCAATGGGGGGAAAAGACGCTGCTGCACGTCCTATTCTTACCTATGCTGCTCTTACGACCACTTACCCATGTGACAAGAAGAGTGGAACTATCACAGTTTAGGCAGGACTCTTCCGTATTTGACAACCAAGTTTGAAAGTAGTACTACCTACGCAAGTTAATACCCAGTATTTAAGTAATTTACTAAAATGCTGTATACATACTCTCACTGTCGCCATAGTTGTCGTCAGAGCGACGTCATGCGATTTTATCAGCCGGTTGGAATGATTAAAATGGTGCAATATGACAACTTACCGTGCTGTGTGCTCTTACCGTTAACTATTAAGGGTTCCATACGTCAAATGGAAAAAGGGAACCACTACAATAAAACCTCTAAGTGTAACTTATATTATATCTGGATCTTGATCTTCAATATAAGACTGTACTCTCTTGAACAATACCTCGTTTAATTTTTCGATTTTGTTAAATTATTGTATAAATCCAAAACGCCCGGCACCCTTGGCGTCCCAAAACAGACTGCCCCGCTGGCCAAAACACACACGTAAGTTAATGTATAAAAGAGCACAAAATGCCGCCAAAATAGTATATTTCCAGCTACATAGAACCAAAAAATTTTGCAAGAAATACGTCGTATACAACAAATAAGGTAAAAATCTGAAAACTGTACAATTTAAATTCATGAACATTGTCGGGAACAGAGTTTTCCCAAAGTCCTAAACTTTAACTCGCGGTGGGTGAATCTGATTGCCACTTGTCCTGTTTCTTCTGTGTTCTTGAGTGCTAAATAAATAAATTTTATTATATTCTATATGATATTGTCACTATTTTAGGACCGCTTTTCACTTTCAATCAAAAGAAATATATCTATTTTCGTAAAGCTTTAATCAAATAGAAAATAGATTTTCCTTTGATAGGTGTTCATGAAAAGTCTACGTTGACCATTGAAGAAGGATTGCGGTTCAAGGAAAATGCGCAACAATAGTATTGTATACTTAAATAAAATATTCACGACATTGTTCGAGTGAACGAAAATGGTCAAGGGTGTACTTGTTGGAAATATTTTATACTTGAAGTAGAAGAGAAATTTAAAATATGTATACATAGTACAAAAATCTTACTAATATTACTTTTTACTAATGTTACTATATCTTACAATCATCTTACTAGTCTCACTAATGTCATTAGTAAAGTAACAGCCTATAATCATCATTGAATTCAAGTTACCACAGCAATGATGGGTACGGGCATAATCACCACGCTTGCCAAATGTTCGAAAAATCTAAATTTTTTGTTGAAGGACCCGGGGATCGAACCCGGAACCCCGAGATCTTGGTCCGGTATACTAACGGGCCGTTCTACGACCATTTTATTAGTAATATTTTTAAAAACTCGAAAGTTTGGATGGATGTTTGAAAATAAATAACGAAAGATCGGCTGAATGGATCTGAAATAAATTTAGCACAGATATAAACCTATCATAGTATACTTCTTTATATTCTGAAAAAGTACGGAGTCCGAAGGATATAAGTTTCAGCTTTTACAAAGCAAATAATTGTCATATTTTTTGGATAGCGGTACCATAGTCATCACCCAAATTGATAAGGCTGTCAGTTCTTCTCACACAATCACATTAAAACTGCCACGAGAACGATGTCCTAGGAAACAGATTGTAATATTATAATTTGGACACTTTTACGCGTTTTCGCGCTATTAATAAGTGACAGGCCAGGATATTGCGTAGGCGCAAAGCGATAAAATTTACAATTTTGATGTTCAAAAAATTTCAACTGGCAACTTGCAAAACTGTTTAACTACAATGTTTACCTTACACATTCCTTACGTGACTTTAAGTTGCTAGTTTTTGTGATGGACTACCATTTCGACTAATACGAAACAAAATGCATATGTGTAGGCTAGAAGAATATACCAATATCTTAATAAGTCAGACACAAAATACTACAGGACGAATACCTACTTCGTCTAATCAAATTCACATGAACTATTATACAGACAGGTAAGCGTCGGGATAAAATACAATCTAAAATCATAATAAACGCGAGTAACATCCGTCAATATAACTTTCATTAGAGTATACACGTGCTTTTTGAACCACCTGACAAAAAAGAACAATACGCTCACTAAATCATTATATTCAAAAGTCCTTCCCCACACTACTAACTGACAGTCTTGTAAACAAATGTTAGGTTTTTTAAACTCCACCTCAAGTTATTGTCATCATCAGGCCATACCACTCCACTGCTCGGCTTCTAGGTGATAGCAGTTTGGCCAGAAGAGAACACGCTGCTACTCGTCTTCTTCTGGCAGTAATTAATCGTTACGACACCCATAAGACAAGTAAGGGTGGTTTAATTTTTTCGAATCGTCACCATCGTTTCATCGGTTGATAATATAATCAATTTAACTCATTGTCACATTAAGTCGTTAGGATTATTTAAAGTTGCAGCTGCTGCACCTAATAAAAATCACCTTTATAATTCGACTGCAGTACCCAAAAATGAAATACCGACGTACTAGTACATCACAACGCCGTAAATAACTGCGTGTGAGCTATTGAGTGTCACCACCTGTCTGCTCCCACGCCACAAAAGGTAAGCCCTCAAAGGATCGAATCTGAATCTGTGAGAAATAAATTGCGACTCTACAATAACCTAGACTAAACAGATTAATAAAAGTAACACTAAAAAATAAAGTAACAGCCTATAATCATCAGGGCAAGGGCCTCCATCATTGAATTCAAGTTACCACAGCAATGATAGATGCAGGCATTATCACCACACTTGCTAAATGCGGGTTGGTTATCACAAACCCGAGCAATGTAATATAATATATACCCGGAAATACGAAACTCTTATTGTTGCCCGACCCAGGGATCGAACCTAGAACACTAGATTGACCCAGAACTTGCACTAGATGAACGGGGTGTTGTTTTACAAGCAAATTAATAAGAGCGTTAACTAAATAAGAACTAGATTTAGTTTTCTAGTTACAGATTACAGTACAAAAACTGGACTCAGATCAATATTTATGGCGCCAGATTGATATTAGATGGAAAAATCCCCTTTTTGTAATTAAGTAGTACTTCCCAGCTGTGGACTCATAAAAGGGTGATTATGTTATCCAAAGACACTTAGTAAGTTGAAATACTAATTATTATTAGTTTTAGGTTCTATTAGTTCATTTAAGTACTACTTATACCCTGAAATATGGATTGCCGTTTAAGTTACACGATACAGATGTTTGTGGGGTTTTACAAGCGAAATAAAACGAACAGTTCAAACAAATGTAAGTATATATAGGTATTTTTATTTTATTTTTTAATATATATTATCCCAATTAAACCAAGAGCTTTCGTCATCAACTGGTTTTACACATTCCTCACGCGATATCAGTTTTACAATTGAACTTCCATCAGCGTAAACAATATTGTTATCTTTGTCAAATGACAAACCGGAAAACCTTGTCGAGGAGCCGTCTCGAACGTATAATTTTAATTCCAAAGCCGCTTTATCTAATTTGTATATTCCAAACTCGGAACAAAGATACACGATTCCATAATTATCTATGTTAAAACTATTAACGCTTCTAATAAAATCTAAATAACGATACGCTTTACCTTCGCTTTTCTTCCAAATAAAAATTCCGCTGTAATTGTAAAACGTTATATCACCATCGTTGTCTATAACGAATTTGTTGACAATTGAATCTTTTAAATCTTCCACCAATACTGAATTTTTGCTCTCGTTGAACACGTAGAGTTTATCCACCACATCACTGACAAATCCAGCACTTCCAACAATATTAGTCTTGGCTGTGTAATACAGGAACCCGTTCACAAACTGCACCGTGGTAATTGGTCCGTGGGCACCATAATACTCGTATCGAGTCCCATTTACGAAGTTGAACGCATAGATACCGTTTCTTGAGGCTGTGTAGATGATGTGGTTTTCTCTGTCCAGAGTGTTGCAATATGCATCATTATCTCCTCTAATTTCTTGTCTTTGTAACGTATTCAAATCGAGTCGGGCCGTTCTGTGTGCTGTAAAAATGGCGTCACGGCTTGGGTTCTCTCCCGCGTTGCTGTAAAACAATGTGTTGCTTTTGAAATCAATGATAGGGTAGTAAACGCGTTGGAGGCATGTTATTAAAAGATTTTTCTCATGGTAAACCCCATCGATGTAGATGCCATTTTTGCAAGTCTCATGTTTCGCGGCGGCGATTCTTCGGCGTTCTCTTTCAGGGCATTGGTCAACGTTGATTGCCAAAACATTGGAGTAGAGCAAACTGAATATAATAATAAGTCTCATAGTAGCGTACTGATAAATGTAGCGGGGAACCGGCTATATATATTCTATCAATGAGATTGGGAGGGGTTGAGGCGTGTAGAATAAACCAATTTAAATTATCATTGTCGATAGCATTGGATTCGTATTTATTTTTATTGATAGTACGTGGTTCATGCCAGGAAATTGAAAAAAAAACAGGAAAAACTATATTGTCAATAGCAACTTACCATAAACTTCCAACTCTTTATGTAAATCTGTGGAAATCTGTAATTAGCTGTATTTTTAAATGAACTAAGATGTCTTACACAATGTATCGCTGTTGATTTCCTGAATAAAAACAAAATAAATAAAGTTTTCAAAGTAAACAATTTTCAAGCTTTTAATTTTCATGCAATCATGAGAGTTCAGACGGACGGACAACTAAGTGATCATATCAGGTTAACGCTTTTCCTTTTGAGTACGGTAACCCATTTTTTTTAAACTTACTTTTTTTATCGTTCCTATTAAGACTCTTGTAAAATAGTTTAAATTGTGCGTCCCGGCTTTGGACAAGTTTACCTACCAATAAGATACAGCAAGCAGATGGTCTGGTATGACCACATACTGCTTATACACTTTTCAATTTCTATCGCGTTTTTTTATACAATTTTCGAAAATTTTCTTCCATATACCACACCAACCTTTTCCTAACCATTACAAATAATTAAAAATATTTTTTCAAATCGTAACAGCTATTCTAAAGTTATGCGCGTAGTACAATAGGAAACTAGCTTTACGCCCGCGGTTCTGCATGGCCGCGTGAACTGCACTTAAATGTTGCGTTTGCAGAAACCTGTGCAAAACAGTGGAATACAAAATAGCCCATGTTCGTTCTGAAGGCCTAATCTACCTTTGTACAAAATTTAATTAAAATTGGTCAAAAAGTTTCTGCAAGTGTAACAAACAAACTCTTATCCATATTATAACGTTTGTTAGGATTTTTAATAACTTTTGTATTTTTTACAATTATTGATATCTATGGTACCTACGATTAGACTTAAGGTAACTTAAGTAAAAAATCTCATACATTTTTCATCAGCCCCACATCAATCTACTGTTGGACAAGGACTGCGCCGCGTTTGGCAATGCGTCTCACTGAAGTTCTAACACCACGTAAGTTAATTTTAAGAACTTCTCAGGAGTGATAAAAAACCTCTTATAATTCCCAACCGCAGCTGAAAGGACCGCTCAATGTATGGAACTGGGCTGGACTTACGTACTTTTTCCACAGGACAGTAACTTCCGTGCTGTTCCTTTTCCGTAATTTCAAAGGTTTTTATTGGTCGTATCTATTTGTATCCATTTATTTGAAGTACTATTTATTTACTCTTTAATGCACATACAAACTGTACAAATGGCGGACTTAATGCTAAAAGCATTCTCTACCAGTCAACCATAAGGCCAAGCGGAGAGGTTACAGGCGGTGCGAAGTACAAAGTAAAAATAACAAATATAAAGTAAGATATTAATTAATTATTACATACAGATTTTATATTTGAGGTTATATACATACGAACTAGTTACATACATAAAATAACAATAAATACATACAATAACATATACAAAATACATACACATAATATGAGTATATACAGAAATTATGTCAGCGAGATTCGAGAGAGGAAAGAAAGAAAGTTAGTCGGTAAAGTGATTACGTAAAGCTATTTTGAGGGACATTTTACAGGTGGCTTTTCTGATTTTGGAGGGCAGTTCGTTCCAAAGTCGTACAGTCGTACAGTATTATTGTCTGACTAAAAAAACTACAATATTTACAACTTATAAATAAAAAAACTACCGTATCTTGAATCTGATTGGGCGAAAAGACGCGTCTTTCGTTTCACTAGCGAATAGCATCAAAATGTCAAAACCGCCAAAAAATGAGTTAAGTGGTGTTAGAACTTCAGTGATGATTGGCAGGTTGGCTTCGAGGTAATCGCAGTTTGACTATAGTGGTGAAAACGAAGTGGCGGCTACCCGTCTTCTTCTAGCAGTAGGTACCTACTCTTTCTTTATGACATCCATAGGACGAGAGAGTTTTATATCTTTTTACTTCGGCAACACATCCCTTCATTAATACCTTTAATCGAAATAATAATAAATGTGGACAATATCACATACACACATTTGTTCTGATCCCAATTTAAGTAACATTTAAAGCACTCGTATTTTAAAAATCAGCAACAACGAAGGTACCACAAACACCCAGGACCCTCGAAAATGTAGGAAAACACTTTTTTCTACATTGACCCATCCGAGAATCAAACCCGGGACCTATCGAATCATTATACTTTAAGATGAATTTTACATTAGCTATGTGATAGCTTAATAATCTTTTGACTAGGTACTATAGCTTACCACAAAACTGGTTTGAAAATTCCTTAAGTCTTAAATTTGAAACCTTTATTCTCTGAGGTACAATATTTCACCTTGATTTTAAGCAATGTATACCGAAGAGTAACCTTGGTAACTCATCGTTAATTAATATAAAGTTTATATATTATAGACATGACAATGTTGACTTTACCGAATTTTGTATTTAATAGTTTATATTTAATAGTTTTATAGTTTAATAGTTTATATTTAATAGGTTGACGTCTAATGCGTAAATATAAAATAAAAGTAAATATAGGGTAAGGCTCTACCCGAGACTCCGTCCGTGTCGGATTCTAGAATGGGCAAGTATGGCACACTCTTCGTTATATTGCGTTCTCGATTATATCACTCTTCTTAGCGATAACATAAAATTGTTGCAATCGCTATCTGTATTTTCTTTACCAAACTAAGAAAACATTTATTTCCCATACACATTTCTAACCTATTTTCAACCATTTCAATTTAAATTTTTGTAATAAATTACGTCATGTCCAAAAAACTTTAACAATTTATATTTAAAAAAACCATGTAATTTTGTATACAGGATGAAATTTTAACCATTTCCTAAAATTTTATAGGCGTTCAGTAGGTGTCGCATTTAGAGCTCATTTATGAAGTAAAAAGTGTAAATCAAGTTTTCACCAAAAAAAAAATTCTCTTAATATAGTTTTCAATTTTTACGGTCCTTGGCTTGTTAAGGTATACGGGGAAAATCAAAAACTTATGAATAGTATCGTAATGAATGAATGAGATGCGCATCGCGTAAAAAAAGTGCTGCTAGGCGGCCGTATCAAAAATTTTAGATTTTTGGCGAGCATTTTCTAAGTTATACCAAATGAAAAAAAATTCATTTGTTTTTTGACTCGTAGATTGATGTATTAAAATTTGGAAGGTGGTTAAAATTTCATCCTGTATGTATATATTGTTATTCATATTTGTAATAATTGTTAATATGTTATTTTCTCTCTTTATGTTGCACTACGTAACCCCTAAGTAAGTTTACCTGGGACAGATAGTCCAGTTAGGTAAGTCCAACTTCGAGAAAGAGATCTCTCGTCGAATCCAGCTCGGATGGGCAGCGCTCGGGAAGCTCCGGCATATATTCGCGTCCGAAATACCTCAGTGTCTCAAGACGAAAGTCTTTGACCAGTGTGTGTTGCCAGTAATGACCTATGGGAGTGAGACGTGGTCGTTTACTATGGGTCTCATAAGAAGGCTCAAGATCACCCAGCGAGCAATGGAGAGAGCGATGCTTGGTATTTCCCTACTCGATCGAATCAGAAATGATGAGATCCGCAGGAGAACTAAAACAACCGACATCGCTCGAAGGATTGCATCGTTGAAGTGGCAGTGGGCGGGACACATAGCGCGGAGAACCGATGGCCGTTGGGGCGGAAAGGTTCTCGAATGGCGACCGAGTACCGGACGACGTTCCATGGGCAGGCCCCCTACAATAGTGACCGAGTTTCTTGCGCTGCTTCTTCTCGGCACTAGCCCAGACTTGTCCCGAAGCAGTGGTAGGTTTAAATTGGGACGTGTAAAAGCGCCTCCTGGGGCCTATTTGCAGAAATAAAACTGATTTTAAGACGCTGACTGCAGCCGATGACCTTGAGCAATGAACACGCCCACAAATTTATTCGTCTTTGAATTTCTTTGGAACGCGCCACAGCTATCACTGTCGATTCTCGTAGGAGTGACAGAGAAAAAGCACATGGAATAGAAGGGCCTAAGTGCCAAACAACAAAATTCATTGTGCAATTTAAAATTGCCATTTTATTAAAAATCTAAATCAGCCATTTGCTTAAGCAACATGTAATATACAATATTGCAAAATTTTATTATCATTGTTATACGGACTGCTGAGAAAAATGGTAATTTATGTATTTTCAGAGGCTACTTTGAGATTTTTTTCTATCGAGAAAAGTTTTTGGAATCGTGTTTTGAAAACAGCCACCTGGTCGAAAATATGATCAATTACAACTACATAGCATTTGGCAACAATACGAGCCATAGGCTTAAAGCAAAACAATCTTCATTGAGCTCAATTTGGCTCATGTCAGCGTCTTAACAAGGTGGACCGACGATCTGGTCAAGGTCGCGGGAAGCCGCTGGATGCAGACAGCACAGGACCGATCGTTGTGGAGTTCCTTGGGGGAGGCCTATGCCCAGCAGTGGGCGTCGTTCGGCTGATATCATGATGATGATGATGACGTAACCCCTACGTAACACCCTATCTCCACTTAAACATAGTTTTCCTTCTTAAGGTTGTCTGGCAGAGATCGCTTCTTAGCGATAAGACCGCCTATTTGTTCTATTTTTTTGTTCAAAATATTTCTTTTTGTCATGTGTTTTATGTGCAATAAAGTGTATTGTATGTAAATCTGACGAGTAGTTTTAGAGTTTAATTTAAGATTCAAACAAACTAAAATACAAACTTTTCTCATTTTACTATGATTGTAGATTAATAAAAACTAGTTTTAATTATTTATCATATTGCAATGCCAACCAATACGTATCATATCATATTGTACCTACTTTTATACTTATCATATTTTTTAATTTGCAAAGATACGTATTACGTAACTAAATTCTTCTACAAAAATGTTGAACACGTAACGTTTTGCAGTTTTGTTGGTTAAGATGAATTCATGATTAATCATCACCATAATTAAGCTGATTTCAGTTAACTCCTGGTAGCTGGATGCAGGCCTCCTGAATAGAACGATTTCTCCACGAGGCATTCTTTAATCGCAAGCGGGTTGATTATAGCACAGATAAAATAATACTAACTTATAGAAAGCCGTCAGCAACAAGCCTGGCAACAGTTTCTGGCCATACTCTTTAGTCTCTTCTTACCCAGACGCCCAGGAAAGGGTGGTGCTTTCTTCTGTTTTAATTATTTCTATATTTATTCGATTTTTATGCCGACACTCGAGATTTTTATGTTAACAAAATAACTTGCTTATGACACATAACGCCCTGTTATTCTAGTGTTTGAAAATACTGGGCCGAGTTCTCGGGTTCCTTGGGTTCGATCCCCGGGTCGGACAACAGTTACAAGAGTTTCAAATAATCGAACTTATCGAACATTTGCTAAGGTTTGTGATCACTAACCACAGAACATAGAAAGAGGTTAGAAAGGCAATGTCGGCGGGGCAGGCCACCAGCGCCACAGAGGTAATGAGCAAATGCTTAGCTTGCCCAAACGTGAGCGCTGTGATTGGTTTCTTTTGACGTCAAAAGCGTTCCCTTGATTGGCGCTCTTTGAACTCGTTTATGTAGTGTAAGACAGCCTTTCTAACCTTTTTCCATATTCTGTGACTGTGTCACTAACCCTCAATTGGCAAGAGTAGTGAGCCTTTACCCATTATAGCTGTGGTAATTTGAATTCAAAGATACAAGCCTCTGTCATGCAGTGGGATGATTATAGGCTGTTACATATACCTAGTTTACTTTAGGTATATGAGAAATAGCTCTAAATGCTCAAAAGTCTTACCACATTGGTACCTAACAACAGTGGAGGTGATACAACAGAATGTAACGTGTACTAGCGAAAAAATGCGGAATTCAGTGTGTTATTAAACTTTAGCATTAGACTTCTGTGTCTGTCAGTTCATTTGAAGTCGATAGCGGTTCATTTAGGACCTGCAAGTGTCTATAAAACAGAAATGTAATATCGTGTATTTCCTGGAAAAAACGCAATCATGTTATACAGTCTGTATTAATTTTGTAAGCCGTCTGATGCAGTGCTGTGGATTATTGTTAATACTCGTATTCAAATCGGTTTTTTTTAATACTTTTTATACAATAATATGTAGGCTTTGACCTTATGAACGGTAACCGGGCAAATGCTGCCTGAAAAAAAAAATTAAGTTATTTTCAATTAACGTAGCATTTTAATAGTAACACGATACTTTTTCTTTAAAGTAAATCTTTCCACTAAGTTGACTGATTTATATTTTTAGTTTGTCGTTATTATAACAGTTGCTCCAACTTGCTCTGAACTCGAAACAATTAATTGCATGTTGGTTGACTAGAATACTCACAATTTCACAAAGACAGTCTCATAAACATTTGTAAAAGAAATTTCCCCGTAAAAACAACAGAATATTAAACCATTAAAAAGTATACAATTAGTTGATTCTTAAGTAATTTTGCATTGAAAAACAAACAGTAAACGACAATCATCCGAACCACTTACACATTTCTTAGGAATATTATTATGTTACAAAGTTTTTCAAACTTCTTCAATATTACTTACAGAAAAAATACAACCTGTAAACTAATTAAATACCGCCTTATGTCTAAACTTTATTGCACACTCTAAAAATGACCTCTATATCCTTTCACATAAAACTCATAGTAAACAACGAAAGTTTTCCGTAGGTGTATCTTTGCGCAGGTAATTCATAAAGGAGTATAAAAGGCGGGAACGAGGTAAAAGTTTTCATTCGTGTCCAGGGAGTTGCTGATACATGGTGTCCCGAGCCTGGAGGAAGACAGTGATATGAACATAGTGCGCTCTAGGTATGTACCTAGTCATTAATACTTAAACGGCTCATTAAAATGAAAAAAAATAATAATTATACCTAATTAATAATGGAAAAAAAAGCAAAAAAAATAGCTGTCCAAAATTTTTTGCTGTTTATATTTTTTTTTAATATTGTTTTGTTAGCAATAATATTATATTGATCAGCAACATGTTTTGGCTAATTTAGTTCTTACTTACTTAGATTTTAGCCGATCAAATTTTTATTGGTCAGGTTTGGTTAGTAATTTTTTTGTTCATTAATTAACGGCTTCTATTATTTAATAGAAGCCGTTAATTAATGACAGAACATACATAAATATGTAAGTTATACTGCGGTGATGGTGTGATGCGATGTGTAGAATTATTCTCGAAGATGTGATAGTTTTTAGTTTACTAAAGAAGTTCAATTGTTTTTATTCCTGATATAATGTTTAATCGTGCGGCATCAATCCAATCAAATAAAGTATCTGGATAATTAAGTTCCTATGAAAGAATGAAGTGATTACGATAAATAATGTGTCAAAAATTTTTGACTGCCTCAGGTGGGACTTAAAACCACAAGTTTTAAATTTATTATTTTCAGGATTTTAAAATGAATTTTAAAATAGACTTTATTTGATATTTTAGCAATTAAATTGCAATTATAATATCAGTATATAAACTTGAAAAGTTATATCTCAGGCGGGACTCGAACCCGCATCCCCTCGCATGCCGGGTGGGCGCTATACCATTAAGCCACCGAGACACTGAATTTTTCAAGCATATTCTTAACGCTGTAAGCCAGCGTTGCTTCATCAAATGTTAGGAGTTTGCACCCTTAACACCCGAAAGAAACATCTTTGCTGATGTTTGACAGTCAGTTAAGATGAAACAGCTATTTATATACTTTAATTGATATTTTAGCAATTAAATTGCAATTATAATATCTAATTGCTAATCTTATTTAATTGCTAAAATATCATATTACGTTTCTTTCTTATGTACGTTTATCAAGGCATTATCCTAACACTTTGTCGTAATTCAGTAATTCAAGTCGGTGTAAAGGAGCTGACCTATGATCGCAGATCTGAGAAGTCTTTAAGAAGTCTTTACTGATCGGACTATAATACTATAGATTTAATTCCAAAACAATCAACTTTGAGTAGTAGTTTCTTTGACTAATACACATTTATTTTGTAAAGTAAACCACCGATTTCGTTTATAATGTTCCTTACCAAAATAGGTACCACTTATTTAAAGATCTCGTCATACGATGGAAATATACATTCATGGAAGTATTTCCATTGGGTTGTGTATACAAACATCATAATTTTTTGGTATTCATACATGGTCACATCATTCCATAAAGGCTTCTCCCAAAGGAGTTATCATGTCATCATCGCCACGCTTGTCAGGCGGATCGTATTGGCGATCGCAGTTAGCCAAATGGTAGAAAGGAGACTACTACTCAAGGGTCCCAGGTTCGATAAGTGGCGATCTGTTGGTGTAGTGGTGTTGTGGTCTGTCTACTAAGCAAGGGTCCCAGGTTCAATGTCAGTTACACTCTAACGCCACCCGTGGCGATCTGTTGGTGTAGTGGTGCTGTGGTCTGCCTACTACGCAAAGGTTCAATAACCGGTCAGCTCAATTTATTATAAGTATATATTTAAAAAAAGAGTTTAAGTAAGTAAGTTTATCGGTTGTCTAATACCCCGTACGCCAAGCTTCTTAGTAGTAGCCTAATTTGGGACTTGATGGCTATGGCTAAAAGATATTTTCTAAATTAACCTGCTTCTAAAAGGAGTAGGGGTTAGGGAATGCAATTCCGCAACATAATTTCAATCCCGGTATTTGCGGGGCTAAGGGTTTTTAGTCCCGCGGGATCCTGGTATTTGCGGGATCCCGCGTGATGCTAAAAGTGGCCATTGGTAAGAGGATAGCAATACTGTATCATAAATTCATAAGTGTATCTAGAACTCCAAATAAAACAAAAAATGACGTCCTATTTTGATGATTAATTTACACAACTTGCATTTTGCCGTATGCGAATTTTATGCTTTTATAGCTGCTCTGACAAAAAATAGGCAGGCAATCACCGCGCGTTAAAGAAAGCCCCCGTCCCCGCTGCCTACTTTGTTCCCGTCCGTTATTAGCTAGCTTCTCTCTATCTGGCTGAGTCACGGGAGCAGTGCTGCCAGAACGTGGACATAAAGGTGGGATACTCGTTACCCACGTTTTAGAAGTACTGCGCGGGAGGCAGTTTAGGCGCATCTACGTACCGAATATCGATGCGCAGTCCCGCTAGATTTTTGTACGGGACTGATCCCGCAAAAATCGTGGGGGATCTCGGTATTTCGGGATCCTGGTATCCCGGTATAGCATTCCTTAGTAAGCTAAATTAGCCTGTGTCTAAAGGAGTAGGGGTTAAGTCATGCTTCGGAAAGGACGTCAAGATGTCGGTCTCGTCTCCTGTCGCAAGTTGGATGTGATTGGGGCCTTGGAAAACTCTGACACGAGACTATTCTCAGTGGATAGTTATAAGAAAACAAGAAGAAGACGAGTAGGGGTGTTGTTTTTCCATTTCAGGCAACCATTACAGGATATAAACATACATTGCAATAATGTTGTAAAGTGTGCCATAAAAAGTACCCATCAATATACTTGGCGGCGACTGGCATGCTATAAGTGTTTTATTATGTTAGGCAATCGTCACCCATTGTATGGACAGACAGCCGATAACGCATGACACCTGAATCACAGATATGAAGTGTCATATAATTTATCTATAACACCATAAACAATCGAGAAACAATTGGACAAATGTATCATGACGTGCAGTTAATAGTAGTGTAGGTACTGGGTGACCGAGCATTGCTCTTTTAATTTTTAACGGATATAGCGATAATTTTTAAAAATAAAACCTAACTAGATCAATTTATGGCACCCGAAACCCTGTACACCTATAAAATTTTATGAAAATCGTTGGACCCTATTCCGAGATTCAGGTATACAGCGTGTTAGGTAAATGGTATATTAAGCATAAACTAGCCCCTATGTTAACATGCATATAAATAATATAGTGATGTGAAAATTTTGATAATATCATCATTTTTATTTTCATACAAACTGAAACTTTGAAATTCCGATTTGTATGAAAATATTTTTTTTTTAAATGATATCAAATCCGTATTTCTAGATGACAGTGAAGGTAGATGTGGTCACGGATTAATCTGACTTAGTTCAAAATATTTTTTACGCATACTACGATGTAGACACTACGACGTAGACTCTACGTCGTAGTAGCATTAGCGTAATTTCAAATTGTCATAAAAGTGGTTATGTTATGATTTCGACGAGGTATACATGAGTAGTTACAGATAGAAATTTCTTTCGAATGAATACAAAAATGTATTTTATGTTATTATTTTCTCTCTTCTGCGATTTTGATACTATGCAGATATTTTTTTCTACGTAAATATAAAATCTACCACATACATACCAATAAAACTGAAAAATAAAAATGTCTTAAAAGTAGGTATTTAATAAATAAAATAAATAATACATGTGGACAACATCACATACATAATTGCTCTGATCCCAAAGTAACTATTTTAAACATTTAGTGTTTTATGGAAATCAAAAAACAAAGAATGCACCAAAAACACCCAGACACGGGTCTTTTTTTCTGCCTCGATCTGTCCGGTAATCGAATCCAGGACCTCAAAGCAAGCGACACCTTAAAAACCAGTGCGAACGCTACTCCGTCACGGAAGTCGTCTATTTGAAATTATCGTCTACCAAATAAGTATTTCAATGAAAATTGTAATAAAAATATATAAATATGTTCGATATTCGCAGTCAAATAAGTGTGTACCCATATACAAGATATAAACACTATACAGGCTTAGGTGACATCAACCATGGATATGTCTCCAGTATAATTGACCACGTACCTGCCAAATGTCTTGTAAGGAAACGCCTACGCGTCGCAACTTTGCGCACGTACCTACACATTATGAAGCCATAACTTTTCTGTGGTTTGATATTTAATTAAAGCGAACTAATAAATGTCATGTAACAAATTTATTAACGTAGCTTCATAGCGGCTATAGTCGCTTAATGCTGCTGTAAACACTACTGCCTGGCGTTTTTATTAAAACTTTTAATTATTACAGATTCTGTAATAAAACTACATTCTAAATATATTTTTTATATTTATAAAAGTCGTTTAGCCATATATTCGAGGTTAAGGGTTGGTAGAAGTGTTTTTTAATGAAGAATATCCTATTACAAAACTTATTTTCCGGTATCCTAAAACAAATCCAAATTTTAGTACAATTTTGTTATTTAAATAACGGCTTCTATTATTAATATAAGTTATACTGCGGTGATGGTGTGAGCGATGTGGAAAACAAATAAAAAAACACAAAAATCATAAAAATTGGTAAAATATTTCTTGAGTTTTAAATGGTGTAACTAACACGACTTTGTTTTATACATACAAATTATAACTTCCAGATTAACAAGAAACTGTACTTTGATCTAAATATGTGTATAATGAGCCATGCTGTGCCTGCCTAAAATTAGCACTGCCAGTTTTCGTTATATGGGTGTCGTAAATAGCGACTAAAAGAGTACCTACTGCTGAATTAAGAAGCGCCTTTGTATTTCTCTTTTATTTGATTTATCTTATTAACTGACAGATATCATGACAACTATTATTGTAGCAAATTGTAATTTTAAGTAGGTATTCGTATTTTCAACAAATTACTACAGGGTATCACTGTACTCACTGTACGTATACTTAAATCTTATGTCAAAGTAATTTTAATGAAAAAGGGGTACTTATTACACTATTAATGATTATTTAAATGAAGGAACGAATGGCATTAAATTGTCCTAGCTCGTACATGCATAAACCTATCGTAAAAATTTATTTAAAAATAGGCTGACAATAGTGAGCTTCATCTCTGTCACGATTGCCAAAAGACTCGGGAATCGAACGCTGGACCCTGAGATCGTGTCCCGGTACTTAAACCACTAGACCAATGGGACGTTTATTTGTATAGATAATATTATTGCGACTGCATTTAGTTAGTCCGTCTGTCTGTCACCAGGCTGTATCTCAAGAGCCGCGATAGCTAGACAGTTGAAATTTTCACAAATTATGTAGGTATTTCTGTTACCGCAAAAACAACAAATAGGTACTAATGAACAAAATAAAATAAATAATAAAATTAAAATAAACGACATTTTTTGCTCGATATCTATAAATGGTAACAGGTAGGCACTACAATAACTAAATTTATGTACCTACTGTTGTTTATCTAGTCAATGGTACGGAACCCTTCGTGCGCGAGTCCGACTCGCACTTGGCTGGTTTTTTATTTATCAATGATATGAATTTGTTTCTTTCTGGTTTTTTTGACAGCGGCGTGACGCTGGTGCTGGTGTGCGCAATGGTGATGGTGTCGGCACAGATAACGTTCAGCCGCGACTGGACGGGCGGCAAGCGCGCCGCGCCGCAGCCGCAGCTGGCCATCGACTGCGGCCAGTTCACGAGGCTATGCCGGCATTTCGTGGTGGGTAAACTTTATAGCGCCCCGTTGCTCTAGTGGGCCAAGATCTCGGGGTCCCAGGTTCGATCCCCGGGTCGGGCAACAAAAACAAGAATTTTCGAACGATGCTCGGGTTTGTGATCACCAACCCGCATTTGGTAAGCGTAGTGATTTTGTCAATACCCATCATTGCTGTGGTAACTTGAATTCAATGATAGAGGCCTTTTCCCTGCAGTAGGATGATTATAGGCTGTTAGTAACAGCCTTACTTTAGCCAGTAGACTTACTTTATAAGGAAGTTACTAGTTAGTTCGGCCCGTAAAATATTGTCAAATGACTAAGATTTCCAGTTTTCTTAACCTCTTGTAAAATTTTATAAAAGCAGATACGCGGTATTTACAAACTGCATGCTCTTCCGCGGTGTTGCACGCGCAGCGACGCAATGTTTTCGACGGATTCGCTAAAACTTTAACGAAACAAGTTTTGTTAATATAAAAATAACAGTACCTAAGTATCTATTAATTTTTGTGATAAATACTCATGACATTTACAATAGAAATTGAATAGTAGTTCATAAGAAAGTCTTTCAGAACAAGATAATCCTTAAAAAACGTATTCGTTTAAAAACAAGCGTGGTGATTTTGCCTGTATCCATTACTGCTGTGGTAACTTGAATTCCATGATGGAGGCCTGTTCCCTGCAGTGGATTGATTGTATGCCGTTCCTTTTTTAGGGTTCCATAGCCGAATGGCAAAAAACGGAACCCTTATAGTTTCGTCAAGTCTGTCTGTCCGTATGTCACAGACACTTTATTCCGAAAGTATTAGCATTACACAGTTGACCGCTTTACGATTCTCATACAAAAAATAAAAAATAATGATATTTAAGGGGGGCTTACTATACATAAAACTAAAACAAAAAATTTATGCGTATGTGGTATCTATGTATTCCTAGATCTATTTTTCCAAAAAGTCTAACATTTGGAAGATAGACGCTTCCAAAGTGGTAGAATGGGTCCCCCCCCCCTCTAACTTTTAAAGTAAGTTAGTGATAATTTTGGAAAAAATACATAATGTAGATCTTAACAAATACTTGTAACGAAAATTGGTTTGAACGAGATCAAACCGGCAGTTTTTGAGAAATAGCTATTTTTAACAAACTTTGTCCTTCATACAAACACTATGAAAAACAAAGTTATTTTTGCAGTCAAATAAATATTGTGGTATTTTGGCTAAGTGGAAGTCCGACTCGCACTTGGCCGGTTTTTTTTATATATTCTCAATAAGAGGTCATCTCATAATGAAAATGTAGAACTTAACTTGTATCCAAAATATAAGTATACCTACTATTTCAGCACGAGATGAAGCAGGCTATGTCATCAGAGCGGTCATCCAAGAGGCACCGAGACGAGGAAAAATCCTCAACCGATTACGACGACGACAATTAACCTGAACGACCACACAACTGAATCACAACGGTGGAAAAGCTGAAGAAAATTATTTGAATCTTCCTCGAGACCAACTTTCACTATTTCCTCCTTTGCTTAACGCTCGCTCAAATGATCTATCTGCTCAGTTTTCTAACGGCCGGTCCTAATAACCTATCTATCTTCAGTTTTGCCATATCGGAGATAGAAAATAACTTCTGTTTTTGTTTCTCTGGACGGCAATATCAGAGACAGAAGATGTTTTCTATCTCCGATATGCCAAAACTGAAGATAGATAGATTATTGGGACCGGCCGTAAGGGGTTTATTAGTTTGGTGATACGATAGCTTAGTTAGTAGGTAGTTTATTTGGTGAAAATGCAGATATTTTTGTTGTAAACCCTTTAGATGAACCTGCAAGTGGAGTACTTGAGTAAGCGCTGGCGGCTTAATCGGTATGGCTACACAATGTATCACACTAATTCTAATTCAGTTGACAATGTTTTATAATCAGCAGTAAAATAAAATAAATAAATAAATGTGGACAACATCACATACATTGTTCTGATCCCAATTTGAATAACTATTTAAAGCATTCGTATTTTGGAAACCAGAAACAACGAAGGTACCACAAACACCCAGACCCGAGAAAATGTAGAAAAACGCATTTTTTCTACATTCCGGGAATCGAACCCAGGACCTCGGAGCAGGCGACACCTTGAAAACCGGTGTGTACGCCACTCCGCCACGGAGGTCGTCAGCAGTAGCTTACAAACTTTTTACAAAATGTCAAATCTCCTTTCTAGACTTACAACGAAAATTAACCATGTAGAGTTCGATACCCTATCGGTTGGTACGCAAGGAACCTGGGTTTGATTTCTAGTCGGGTCAATTTAGAAAACATTTTTTTTATTATGAGCATGACACGGATCCCGGCTACTACAAAAGACCTGTAATAGACCTTGTAAAATAATGCCAAGGTACTATCGTTACCGACAGACGACAAGAATTTGAATCTATAAACGACCTCTAGGATGTTAGACTAGCTGTTTAGTTTACGTGAGTACAAAATATAGATTTACAATTAGAAATGAAAAAAATTTTGTCAACTATTTTGTAAATAAGTGCCTCCGCTAAATTATGATCCCGTATGAAAAATCAAATCAATAAGTAGATATAAATAAAAAGCATTTTACCATGTTTTCATTGTAGCCATTGCCAGTAAAATTCTTC
Organism: Anania crocealis; assembly: GCA_949315895.1. Classification (NCBI taxonomy): domain Eukaryota; kingdom Metazoa; phylum Arthropoda; class Insecta; order Lepidoptera; family Crambidae; genus Anania; species Anania crocealis. The sequence goes on from OX438871.1 coordinate 9,568,941, forward strand.
CTCAGGAATATACAGGATAAAATTTTAACCAATTTCCAAATTTTTGTAGGCGTTCAGTATCGTATTTAGAGCCCATTTATGAAGTAAAAAATGTAAATCAAGTTTTCCCCGGAAAAATAATTTTCGCAATATAATTTTAAATTCTTACAGTTTTAGGCCTGTTTAGGTATAAAGGGAAAATCAAAAACTTATGATTAGTACCGTAATGGATGAATGTGATGTGCATTGCGTAAAAAAAGTATTGCTAAGCGGCCGTATCAAAAATTTAGATTTTTGGCGGACATTTTCTAAGTGCTTTATCTTGACATTTTTGTACTGGGCTATACCAAAAGAAAAAATACGTCATTTGTTTTTTGTCTCGTAGATTGATATATTAAAATTTGGAAGATGGTTAAAATTTCACCCTGTATAGGTACCCTTTCCGACTTCCATATGTAGGTATATAACTTTTACTTTAAAACTTATTTAATTATTATTTAAAAATGTCAGAACATGTATTTGTTCTAATACTTCAAAAAGAGACAAGTGATGTAATTATTATTGACACAATATAATTTTATTTCAAAGTTTTATCAAAACTACTAGTCATGATGCTAAATTATTAAACGTAATCATTATGGAATTAATAGATAGATATCTATACGAATTTAGAAGTAACACTAGATAAGTAGACTTAAGTAAATTGAATGCGCGACTACCTTATGACTCCACCCCAAATTGTCTAAAAGGATGTTGTTTACTGTGAATACGGCGTTGTTTATAAGTAAGAAAAGATAGTAAAATAAAGCATTTTAAAACTGATAACATTTTTCAAAATGTATTTTTTTTACATCATGTTAGGTCATGATGTTGCAAAACTAACCCACTAAAATAAAATAAAAAATTCAGTAATGATTCATTTTAACATATTGTGTATGTAGTGGTAAGTAATGAACCATTTGACTGAAAGAAAATGATTTTGAAAAAAAAATCTAGATGCTTACTTAAGAACAAAAGTGAGATACGACTAATATATATTTTTTATTAACATTGATATTTTTTTCTTTAGTTAACATGAAAGATTTTTTTAACTGACCTAAATAAAAATGATCATTTCAACATATTAGTGTTCATACAACAAAATGCAACAATTGCAATGTCAAGCACTTAGAAAATGACCGCCAAAATCTAAAATTTTTGATACGGCTTTCTAGGAACACTTTTTACGCGATGCGAATCTGATTCATTCATCACGATACTATTCATAAGTTTTTGATTTTCCCTTCATACCTTCGCAGGCTTAAGACCGTAAAAATTTAAAACTTGTTGCGAAAAAAAAATTCGGGTGAAAACATGATTTACATTTTTTACTTCATAAATGGGCTCTAAATACTATATTGAACGCCTACAATTTTTTTTGAAGATGGTTAAAATGTCACCCTGTATATAATTGCTCTTAATCAAACTATATATCGACATTTTTTATGATCTTAAAACAATTAACTTATAATAGCAACTATGGGAGTTTAAATCAGCAAACAATTAAACAAATGTATACCTTATATTAGTTTATTGGAATAAATTGATTTTATGTACACAAATAAAAATAATATTATTGCAATATTTTATCGATTAGCAATTCAAAATGAATTGTAGTCATTTGTACATACACAGTGAATGATGTACACAGACCTAATGCTAGCAATGCGGAAGAATAAACACGTAATAAAACATTTCGATATGAATTTTGTGTTCACGAATGTTGTTACAAAATATTAACATGTTCCAATGTTCCAATTGACACATTGGTACATTTTAAACATGGTTCCTCAATGTATTTTATTTACCACTTAAGACGCTGACTGCAGCTGATGACCTTGAGCAATGAACACGCCCACAAATTTATTCGTCTTTGAATTTCTTTGGAACGCGCCACAGCTATCACTGTCGATTCTCGTAGGAGTGACAGAGAAAAAGCGCATGGAATAGAAGGGCCTAAGTGCCAAACAAAAAAATTCGTTGTGCAATTTAAAATTGCCATTTTATTAAAAATCTAAATCAGCCATTTGCTTAAGCAACATGTAATATACAATATAGCAAAATTTTATTATCATTGTTATACGGACTGCTGAGAAAAATGGTAATTTATGTATTTTCAGAGGCTACTTTGAGATTTTTTTCTATCGAGAGAAGTTTTTAGAATCGTGTTTTGGAAACAGCCACCTGGTCGAAAATATGATCAATTACAACTACATAGAATTTGGCAACAATACGAGCCATAGGCTTAAAGCAAAACAATCTTCATTGAGCTCAATTTGGCTCATGTCAGCGTCTTAATCCTTTTTTTAAATTATTCCTTGAAATTAAACCACATTTTGAAAAAAGTATATCTATTTGTACTTAATCAATACAATTGAAATTCGTGTGTAAATATTTTCAATCATTTTCGTTGTTAATATTATATGCTAACCACACATTAAAATAAAAGTACCGTATGTTATGTCAAGAACATGATTAGACAACTTTAAAATTAAATAATAGTAATTGTTAATTGGTGGTACATGATTACAAGACTTAAACATAATTTATAAATTCAAAGATTAAATAAACCTTACATAAGTTTGTAGTGCTTTTGTCAAAGTGATGTGTCTTTTATATTTCAATTCAGTTTTTCAGGTGATCATCAACCGTAATATCTTCAGTGAAGGTACTAGTCATTAAAGCCATATAACTCAGTCTAACTAAAATATAATTATACCAATCGCATGTACGTTGGAAGATAAAACTACTGTTAAAATGGTCCCAATAAAATACTAAGATAGTAAGTACTTATATTAATACTAATCAATATCCATTTGTTTCAAATTTTAAGCACCTGGCTATAACATTTAATCCATTATACTAGCATTAAGATTTTATAATTGAATGAAGCTGTGATAATATTATCTTGATATCAGTGTCATATCAACGAAAATATGCGAACGCTCAAAATACTGTTGTGGGTGCCAAACCCGTGAATATTTTTGGTTTAGGATAATGATAGACGATTTAATCACGGCTCTTTACCATCAACGACGTACACTTTGGGAACCCCTGGTATAGTCATTGAAATAAAAGTCCGATCCCAAATACCGACAGCTGTCACAGTAATTTTCATTATTGGATTGGTCTTTATTGGTATTTTTTATTTTTATTGGTTTTATTTTAAAACTACGAATCGTAGTAGATTTATGATCGCGTTTCAATCAAAAACAGTTTTAGAAATATTACAAAAAAGATTTTGTAATTTAACTATAACTCGATAATGGGTTGGTAACAGGGGCGTGCACAGCAATTCTTGATCTTATGCAGTACCTAAACTTTTAAAACTAAACTGTAGGAGTAGGTAATGCAAATATCTGCATTTTATTTAGTTACTAGGCAGGGTATGCAGTGTTTATTGAAATGTATGGTGTGCACGCCGTTCACGGTTTCCGTTGCAAACAAAGAGTACAACTAAGTTCTAATCATCATCAGGGGTACAGCACCTGACATACTCCAGGGCTTTGTTCAGGCAGTCCAGCCATACATCTCTGTCTTTGGGCGTGTCGGCAGCGAGCAGATGTCTTCTGACGACGGATCCGTCGGGTCTTCGTACGTACACCAGGGAACCGCTGTCTGGTACAATGAGGCCGGCCGGAACGGACGACTCTAAGAGGATAGTGTTCGGCCGAGCGCATAAATCGCGAGGCGCGCGGACTACACGTTCTGATACTACTGTGTTGAGGTCGATGTCGCCGATTGGTAACTGGAGACAAAGTTTGATATTATTGCACATAATACGATTTCAGCCATATGTTACAAATGTTATATTCAGATCACAGATTAACTAACAATCATTACTGACGACGAATCCCCAAGAAGCTATATATCTACTCGAACAAAACGGAAAAGGTGTGACGATTTGTCTGATTTGTCTGAGTTTCGTGACGAAATGAAAGAGTTATTTACAACCTGGTCGGAAAAACAAAACAAACAGTTACAAAAATTGTTCCCAATACTAAGTAATATACAAATAGCTAATACGAGCATTGAAAACTCCATCACGTTTCTGACAGAGCAAAATGCGGATTTCAAAAATAAAATTCAGGAATTAGAGTTGCAATTAAAGAAAAAGAAAGAATACATTACAATTATTGAGGACCGGCTGGAGGATTTGGCAAGAAACTCAAGGAAAACTTGTATAGAAATTAAAAATGTACCTATTGACTCACATGTTATAAAGGAAGGACTAATCGGGCTAGTAAATGATCTTGCTCAGACTTTAGACACAAATATTACAAAAAGTGACATCAAAGACATCTACAAGTCTAAAAGATCCACAGAAAGAAAATCGATTATAGTTGAACTCAACTCAACTATTTGTAAAGATGAAATCCTCAAGACTGCTAAAGCATACAACCTACGTAATAAAACCAATAAGTTAGCTGCGAAACATTTGGGCATTAATAAATATGCCGATACTCCGATTTTCATTAGTGAAAATCTGACACAAAAAGCTTCTCGATTATTCTTTCTTGCGAGGGACCTCAAAAAATCAAAAGGATATACATTTTGTTGGACCTCTTATGGACGAGTATTATTAAGAAAGGATGAAAAGTCTCCGATTATACAAGTTCATAGTGAATCTCAAATCCAACAACTTCTAAATGGGTGACTAGTCGTTAATATTAATATACTTATGTATCATGAACTATACTTCTGCAGTTCTATATTTTCATTTGTTAGTTCTATTATTGTTATAAACTTAATTAAAAAAAAAACTTCTCAAACTTTACACAGCCAAAAAATAATAATTTTTGTTATATGTCATCTAGTCCATATTCTCACAAAAAAACACCAACCAATATGTTTTCATTATAAACAAAGTATTCTATTAAAGTTGTACGACGGAATTTCATATTATATTCTAAGTTATTGTAACACAAACACTCATTTTTCATTCAAGTCTTACTACATTAAAACATTGCATTTAAATACTAAATTAAATAATAACCCAAACAGAACCAATCTAACCCCTTCTAAAACACACTTAACAGATATATCTCTCCAGTTACACATTTAATTTCTTATTATTCTCAAATAATGGATAAAAATAACAACGGTATAATAATGCATAAATTAGACCACGTAACAAACATAAACAGTTTTTCTTGTTCCATAGTTGATTTACGCGAGCATTTACCGGCTTTGAAACCATTATACTCGATAATTAATCAAAATATTAGAAGCATCAACAAGAATTATTTTCTTTGAAGAATTCGGACGATCTAAGTGCAAACTTGAGTTTATTGTCACAAAGCATAGACATTATGATACTTACGGAATGTAGATTAAACCCTGATATACCACTTCCAATCAGGCCAGGTTATTTAGCCTATAACACTACATTTAAAGTCACCCAAAATGACGGTGTGGTTGTGTACATAAACAACTCTCTACGACATAAAGTTAAAGAAATATTAATTACTGAGGCAACTTGTCTTGAAGTCACACTAACTGAATGTATACTATTATGTATATATAGATCGCCGTCAAATAAAAATAGTAATAACTTTTTAAACTCTTTGGATGCCCTTCTTAATGATGCTATTATTATGAAAAGAATGTTATTATTTTGGGAGACATTAATATTAATATTATGGAAAAACAAATAGACTATCGTGGTAACAATTACTTGGAGATGCTTTCAAATCATGGCCTATTGCCTGGGCATAGATACAACACAAAAATTAATGCATGTTTAGACCACGTTATTACAAATTTAAATCCTACTAAACTTTTAGCTACAATAGGCGTATTAGAAACTACCATTACAGACCATCTATTGACATTAATAAATATATATTCTAACACTTCACCGATTCATCGAAAATCCATTAAAACCGTTACTGACTATTCAGGTGCACTTGCTTCATTACGAGAACTTAACACCTCCAATCTCTTGTCAATAGTTGAACCCGAACGCTTAGCTGAGGAAATAGTTAATACCATATCTGTATCGCTTGTAGAAAATGCAAAAACAATAAAAGTACCACATAGCAAAAGACTATTAAAGCCCTGGACTCATTCGGTATGTTGAAATGTATAAACAACAGAAATAAACTTCAAAAACAACTACAAATTGGTCCAACAAACTCAATATTACAAATTACGTATAGAAGATATCGTAATTATTGTAATAATTTACTAAAAAAACTGAAAAGACAATATGAGCGGGAACAATTAGAAAAATCAAAGAATAATAACAAACAATTATGGAACACAATTAAAACTATAACAAACTTAAATAAGACTAAATCCGTAAACCAGGAGTTGCTTAATATTGAAAGTACAGAAATAGAGTCTGCTAACGTAATTAACAAACATTTTATAAATGTAGGTAAAACACTTGCTGAGGAATCATCACCGAACACTTCCACAGACGAATATAGCGAATCACTCAACTCTATTAATTATTTATCCAACTCTATTGATATTATTGAACCAGATCCCTCAGAGATTGAAATTATAATCATGAATTTAAAATCAGACTCCGCCTGTGGCTGGGATAAAATACCAGCCAAATTCTTAAAAATGGCAAAACATGAACTCATCCCAGTCTTACATCATCTGTTCTCACTATGTTTTAGTAAAGGAGTTTTTCCTCAAGTTTTCAAACGTGCTATAATTCATCCTGTATATAAGAGTGGGGATAGAGACAATTTAGATAATTACAGACCCATATCAGTGCTTAGTGTTCTCTCCAAAATTTTAGAAAAACTCATTAATAAACGACTGACAAATTTCCTAAATAAATATAATATTATCTCGGACTCGCAATATGTCTTCCGTGAAGGAAAAAACACGGAGGATGCTGTCTTATCTCTGACTAGTAAAATTGTGGATTACATTAATACCAAAAAGAAAACTCTATGTGTATTTCTAGACTTAAAAAAAGCGTTTGATACTGTCTCTATCCCCATCCTTGTAAAAAAACTAAGCAGAATTGGAATTCGTGGCTCTTTTCATACCCTTCTCACCGATTACCTAACTAACAGAGGCCAACAGGTAAAACTGAATGAGCACATTTATAGTACAGTGATTACATCTTTGTATGGTGTCCCACAAGGTAGTGTCCTTGGACCTACCTTGTTTCTTGTATATATAAATGACCTCTGCGCATTAAAACTTAATAGGGGCACCGTAATCTCGTACGCTGATGATACGGCCATTCTCTTTTATGGCGATAGCTGGGAGGAGGTACATAGCGATGCAGATATTGGTCTTCGATTGGTAACAAAATGGTTAAAAAACAATTTATTATCCTTAAATACTAATAAAACAAATTATATTACATTCTCCATTCTTAACTCACTTCAACCACATTCACAATTTCACCTAACGGCCCACACTTGTTCCAATTATATTCCTCCCATTTCTAACTGTGACTGTAAAGTTTTAAAAAAAGTTTCTTCAGTTAAGTACCTCGGTGTATACATTGATCAACAGTTAAATTGGCATAAAAAAGTCGAGAATTGCATTACCCGAGTTAAAAAACTGATATGGTTGTTTAAATATCTCAGGCATGTTGCTGACAGACAACTCTTGATACATGTATATAAAACTCTGGTGCAGTCAATTATTAGTTATTGTCTACCGATTTGGAGGGGAACCCACAAAACAAAACTAATTCAACTTGAACGAGCTCAAAGATCAATACTTAAGGTAATATTAATGAAGAAAATAACATATAGAACTGTAAAGGTATATGAAGACTGCAATGTTTTGACTATTAGACAACTTTACATCTTACTGTGTATACTAAAAATTATATTAATGCTAAACGAAATCCATATACGTAATAAAAAAAATATATCTAAAACGAATTTTTCACGTAACCAGTATTATTCAAAATCCATAAGCCTATATAATAAAATAAATAGAATACTACACATATACAACATGACATTTTTAGATTGTAAAAAAACGTTAATTGCTTGGTTGAAACAATTAGATTATGTTAAAACTGAAAATTTACTATAATATAATATTTTTCTTGAAGACTATAGGTGTTGGTATAAAAATACTAGATTGTAAACTAAACTATTGTGCTGGATACTTCTTGTATGACGGGGGCTGACAAAATCTCACTTGTAATTTGTACATGTTCTACCTAGTTGATACTAAGGATCGGCTGTATCCTAGGACAGGTTTAATATATAAACTTAATAGGATAAGCCCGACACATATTTGTAAATGTAACATGTATTTACCAATAAATATTTTGTATTGTATTTGTATTTTTTTGTATAGAAACTACATATGAGTAGTTCAGCTTTAAGAAGTTTGTCGATTATGTTTAATAATCGATATGTAGGTACTTAGATACCTACCAAAAAAAACCTGTTTCTATTCAAATATCACTGCTACACAGCGTAAACAGTTCATGATTATGATTTGTTTTGCTTGAAGAGGCGAAGGTTGCCAGTAAAAATATTAAAAACGATGTAAGGCTAATCATCTTGCAAGGTGTTCAGTCAATATGAAATAAGGACGATATTAGGTTATCGAGTTGTACCTTCTTCTGCACGTCTTCCGGGTACTTCTCGCAGGAGAGTGTGGGCGGATGCAGTTAAAACCACCAAAGACCACAAAATTCGAGCCAATTATTCTCCCTTTCATTATTAATCAATCCCAGCTTTTCCTACGTACCTTCTTCTGCACGTCATCCGGGTACTTCCTAGTAGGGGAGTGTGGGCGGATGCAGTTAAAACCACCAAATACCACAAAATTCGAGCAATTTTTTCTCCCCTTCATTATTAATCAATCCCAACTTTTCCTACGTACCTTCTTCTGCACATCGTCCGGGTACTTCCAGTAGGCGAGCGTGGGCGGCTGCAGGCGGAACCAGCGCCGGTGCCAGGCGCCCAGGCCGCTGACGTCGTCGAAGGCGGTGAGGAAGGCGGCGTGCGGCGCGGGCGGGGCGACGCGTACTCGGGCGCGGATGTCCACGTTTACGGAACCTTCTAGAGGGCTACCGCAGGGGACCTAAATATCCAGAATATTTAGGTAAAATTTAAAAAACTTAAACGTATTTTTTCTTTTGGTATGGCCCAGTACAAAAATGACTAGATAAAGCACCTAGAAAATGTCCGCCAAAAATAAAAAAAATTTGATACGGCCTCCTCGCAACACACGTTTTACGCGATGCGCATCTCATTCATTAATTACGATACTATTCATAAGTTATTGATTTTCTCTTCAGGTATGAAGGTATGAAGGGAAAATCACAGGCTTAGAACCGTAAAAATTTAAAGCTACGTTAATGATGATGTGATTACCAAATATTCTATGAAAATAAACAAACCTTATTCAAAGTGAAAGTCTTCCTATTGGCTTGTTGCAACGCAAATATACAATATCCATGAAGCTGGAACTGCGGACTCCTCACTGAAAGCGGCCCGGCGGGACTCTGCACACGTGGCGCTTTCAGCTCTGATACCTTCGATTTGGGCGTCAGGAGCTTGGAGTTTGACTGAAAGTAAGATAAAATAAATAAACACAAGCTAGGCATTAACACTAATTAGTATAGTCGAGAAAAAAGCATCAATATTTTTTTATTTTCAGTCTTATCATCACTATTTGCCATGAGTGTTGTCTATATATAGCATTTCAATTATTCATCGTTACGTTACTAATTTGACAAGACAGTTACAAACTTTTTGTTGTTTGTTTATATTGAAAAGTTGGTTTGTACCAAATACCACTTCACACATGCATTAGAAAGTATGAAGTATTAGTTTAAGGTTACCTGAAAATGCTTAGACGAGAGAAAGAGAAATCAAAAGGATTGGAAAGAGGCTTTGCCAAAGAGAACACAGAATGCAACCTAGTGTAAAATAATTATAACACTGACACATAAGACTTGTTAGCAAACTGCTAAAATATTAGTTTGTGAATTACACTGATATAGTTGTTTTTTTTTTCACGAGTACCAGTTTTATTTAGATCATAGACTTTATAGCAACTTACTTTTTTGTTGTAGATGTGATATTTAACGTCATGTGGTAGCATTTCTTTCGATGCTTGAAGCAAGTATACTTCAACTGTCACCTGGAAAAAAAATGCTAAATTAAATACTGTTTAATGTTTTAAAAAGTACAGTCAATGAATCAATGGAATCGACCAATTTCTATCACACAGTGACGTATAGATGCGTATGATAACATAGCATAAGCTTAGAGCGACTAATGCAAAACAATGTAGACCATAGATAATAAAGGTGATGTCCCAAATTGTATGGAGGCCAGGCCCAGAACCTGTACACATTGCCAAAAGATAGGGCAATATACCTACAACAATTTGTTATTATCCAAATTCTTTAAAATGGCTTCGTTTAATGGCTTAAACGAAAATAAAATTATTAGAATAGCAATATTATACAACAAAAACTATCATGGCGGAAGATGACACTTTGATGACATCGAACAAGTAATATTGTTTGCTTACTTGTGCTTGTTGTAATAACAACAAACAAAACAAAGAGTTTTAACTTATGTAATGCAAGGATATATTATATTATACAATATTAGCTTTTCACGTGAGAATAGGACGAGTGGGAAAAACATAAAAAGAACGGTTATATCAAATTGACAAAGAAAATCTGACAGCTGACATTTAGAATCTATGGTTTATCAGTTTTTTCGTCAAACGTCATCTTGTATGCCTAATTGAAAGGGATATTATTAGATTGTATTTATTTTTGAACCGCTAAATTATACGCGGTATTTGTATTTTTCTCAAACTCAGTAGATTTTTCTTGATTTTTTAGAATACTGTACAATGTCTGGGCCTGTTACGGGACATCTCTTTTGATAATTTAGTTTCGATGCTTTGGCATGCAGACATGACAAATCATTCCTAAATTAACCAGGGGAAATCGAACTTAGGACACTTGTATAGTAGACTACACAAAGTGGTCCCCAAGAAAAACTTAGTATGTTCGACCCGGGGATCCTGTATGTAGTTTTAGTTGACTACAGCCATGGGCGTAGCCACGGTGGGGCAGGGTGGGCAGCTTGCCCCACCCTGGATCTGACCTAAAAGGTACCTACATAAACCTAAAAAAATAAATTATCTAAGTACTAACTACAACACTTAATATCCGTAAGAAATTTCTCACTCGACAGTAGACACGAGAAAAATAGAAACCACAAAAAGTTATCCTCTTTCAAAATCTTTTTGTTTTTCGCTTGTGTGTGTAAGTGAGTGGTTGAGTTGAGAGGGAAAGCGACCCGCCACCCGCCGCGCCACCCGACCGCATCCGCACAGTGCAGAGCTTCTTGCTTCGTCTATCGCGGCGCGATTCGCATTGTCTGCTTGTTTACTATTTTATTTTAAAAACATTGTGAAAATGTGGACGATCACAGCGGCAGTTTCATAGCTGAAACTCAAGTAATAGCTGACGCTCTAAAAGTTGATTTTACAATGCCACGAATCGCGAAAAGACTGACGCACTGTGCAAATTCCCTGATAGAGAGTTTTGGAAACGATCGTTGATTCCCCTACGCAGGCAGACTCGCTCATTGGAACAGCATTTTTCGGATAACAACTGACTAACAAATACGACTTCGACCTGATCCCGAAAATGAGACCCCCTAGAGCCGCGTTAACACGCTACTACACCTGCTACACGCTACTACACTCAAGACCTGCCAGAAGTCAGCATTGACCAAATCGAGATGGCTCTTAAACAGCTGAAAAATTGGAAAGCCCCTGGAGAGTATGGCGTTATAACAGAGTTGCTGAAGGCTGGAGGTAATCCAGTACTGAGGCTTTAAAAGCTTTTTAACGCTGTCCTGTTTAAAGGGAGAACTCCTGAGGCTTGGAGTAGGAGTGTGGTCGTCCTGTTCTTCAAAAAGGGAGATACGACCCTGACATAAGAGTGAACCTGCTGAAGAACTATCGAGCCATTTACCTTCTAACCCACGTCTATAAGCTGTTTTCAAGAGTCATCACGAACCGCCTTGCGCGAAGACTCAACGAATCCCAACCAACGGAACAGGCTGAATTTCGGAGCGGATACGGCACCATAGACCACATCCACACAGTGCAGCAGATTATACAGAATACCGAAGAGTATAAAATTCCTTGTGTCTAGCATTCGTGGACTACGAGAAAGCCTTCGACTCGATCGAGATCTAGTCCGTTTTGGGGTCCCTGCAGCGTTGCGATTGGCGGCACGTCCAAGTGATGAGATGTCTCTACGAAGCCGCCACCATATCCGTCCAAGTACAGAATCAGCAAACAAAACCTATACCGTTGCATCAAGGAGTGAGACAAGGGGACGTCATTTCCTAGAAATTATTCACAAATGCAATGGAAGATATGTTCAAGACGCTGTACTGGAAAGGATGAGGCATCAACATCAATGGCAAATACATCTTTCACTTGCGATTTGCAGACAACATCGTCATTATAGCAGAAACGCTGCAGGACCTACAACAGATGCTAAATGACCTGGCTGACTCTTCTGTACGCATCGGCTTGCGGATGTACCTGGATAAAACCAAGGTTATGTTCAATGAACATGTACTACCGAAACCGATTGCGGTGCACGGCGCCGTCCTTGAAGTTGTTTAAAAATACGTGTACCTTGGGCAGACATTGCAGTTAGGTTAGGTTAGGTAGGAAACAACTTTGAGGATGAGGTGAACAGAAGAATTCAGTTGGGTTGGGCAGCAGTTGGAAAACTACGTCGTGTCTTCTCATCGTCGATCCCACAATGCCTCAAGATGAAAGTCTTCAATCAGTGCGTCCTACCCGTCATGACATATGTAGCCGAAATGTGGACACTGAAGGTACGGCTAGTCCACAAGTTCAATGTCACTCAGCGGGCTATGGAAAAAGCTATGCTCGGAGTTTCTCTTAGGGATAAAATCAGAAATGAGATGATCCGGCAGAGAACTAAAGTTACCGGCATAGCTCACTGGACTAGCAAGCTGAAGTGGCAGTGGGCCGGCCATATTAACCGCAGAACGACAACCGCTGGGGTAAACGAGTTTTTGAGTGAAGACCGCGTCTCGGCATACGTAGTGTAGGACGCCCTCAGGCTAGGTGGAGTGATGATTTGCGCAAGATGGCTGGCTAGAGCTGGATGCGAGAAGTCGAGGATCGACCTACTTAAGTGGCGTGCAACTCTCCAGTTCGACTGCATTGGACTGCGATAGGCTGATGACGACGATGATGATGATGATGATAAGATACAGGTGCTATGGAGTGTAACCCTTTTGTATGAAAAAATTAACCGGGGTAAGACCGCGGGAATAGTTTGCTAGTCATATTTTAGACTGCTGCCCCACCCTGAGCCCATGGCTGGCTACGCTCATGACTACAGCAAAGCTAACAGAAAGAGTAACGATTTCAGCAGTCTGTGTATAAATGTATGTGGATTCCTCATTTGCGGCTAAACTACTAAGCCGAGGTGGTTGATTTAGGTGAATTTAGGTGAACGAGGTATCAATCGAACATTCCTTATAACAGTTCAGGTAACATAGGCTACCTTTTGTTATAAAAAAGCTACATGGTAAATGCTACGACATAATATTGGGTTACTTTGAAAAAAAAAACCGTTTGCAGTCATAACGATTGGAGTATAAAATGAAAGAAGACAAAATTCTGAGTACAAAAATGTTTAAACGATACAGCAAATATACAAAGATAATTTGAAATTAGTGCATTTTCATAGTCGCGTTACAGTTTTTTAAACTATTTATACTTGTTTATTTGACATCAATGGTAAAGATACTTACTTTGAAATCGCTGGAGAGTCCATCCATACGGATCTCGTCGGGGAAGTGTAGAAGCGCTGTGGTGGGCTGCGTCAGCTGCATGCCGCTCGCCAGAACGCGATCGCGGCACTTCAGTAGGCACACCGCGTGATGCCCTGTGGCACCGTCTGACAAAAAGCAGCCTTGTGACTATTGTAATAAGATGCTTTGCTTTAACAGTAGAAACAGGATTGAAACACATCACGAATACTTTTGATATTCGGGCGTCTGTGACTCTATATTTACAATGTAGAAGTAAAATAAATAAATAACTCTTTAATAAGACATACATAGCATGCATGCATACACCCGCGCGCACACACACACACACACACACACACACACACACACACACACCCACCCACACACACACACACACACACACACACACACACACAAGCGGTCGGTGTGTAGACAGCTTTACTCTTTCACGCTAAAACGACCCGAACGGATCTAGATGCAATTTGACACGGTGCTAGTTCATTGGCTGAAATAACATAATTATAGACTACTTTTTATCTCGGGATAATTTAATTTCAATAAATAGTTTTAAATTCTGAATTCCACGCGTTCGAAGGCAAGGGCAACAGCTAGTGTTTAATATCCGGGAAGACTCATGTACCTGCGTTCAATTGTCTCACGTAGTCCCGTCGCAGCGGAACACTGAGCCCGTTGATGTGGAGGGAGGCCATCCCGGCGGTGGCGGCGGGCCCGGCCCCCTCCACCTGCAGTCGCTGGACCTCGTGGAGACAAGCTTGGCGACGGTGAGCTGAAATAGAACGTCGTTGAAATGAAAAACTTTATGCCACTGCTGTTATATTTACATTAAATTTGTGTTCCCTTAAAATTTGAAACTCCCTTTTGGATTGATGAATTTATCCAAGGCTTTATTACGCTTTTAGCCAGTTAGGGTTTTATCAATGTTTTTGTTATGCATTTTTGATCATCCAAAGTAAAAAAAAAATACAAAAATGTAACAATTGCTTAAGATGAACCAGGTTTTTGAAATGTTCTCAAATCTTTTTTGAGGCAATTTTATTGCTAGTGTAAATGGAAAAAAAATACAAATGTATGAATATATTTACCACTTTGGTAAATATATTCATACATTTGTATATTTACAAGCAATATAACGGTTTAAAAAAAATTGGAGGCTGAGTATCTAAACAAACTGAAGCCTACGACATTTTAAATATTTTTTATTTTTTTAAAGAAACAGCATGTTTTATGTTCACTTACTTGCTAACAGAAGCAATCTTTCTCCTTCAGCTTGTTCTGTCGACCCGCTGAATTCAATCGTAGCTGCGCATAAGTTTAGGGCTTGGCTGGCCTAGAACAAAAATAGTTTTTTTATGTGACGTTTCCTATAAAATGCTTATTTTTTACTTTTCTCTTTGTTCATTGTGGTTCCAAGTGTCTGAACATAATTAAAATTCAGTTTTGAAGTATAGACAATAATAACCTGCCACTTCTCAAGTATTATTTTTGACCAAAATATTATACTAGTAAACATTCTATAAAATCTTAGGCTTGTATTTCTACAACGTGTTCCTTTTGATATCCCATAACTCTAGGGTATTAAACAGACCATGTAAAGAATCAAATTGCATATGAATTATTTTTCAATTATTACATTTCTTTTTTGTTTATGTTTTTCATACAAAATAATTCTTAAAAGTCGCGACTGTTTATGTAAGACACCCTTACCTTGTTATGAATGAACTTTTGAATTTTCATTCACGATTTACTCGTACCTACTTATCAATGGAACACCCACACGTCAATGCTTTTTACAAGTTACGCTCTCCCGCTACTTTTCTACTACACTTCTGTGTAAGTTTGCCAACGTCTCGCAAAACTAAGGATTCGCCATACTGGTTAATTTTTTTAACAAATATAACTAAAATTGATGTTATATTCGAAACTATTGATTTTTGAACCACCTGTTCTAGGGCGTTTAATATTATTTTTACCTATAGAACATAACCTTAAGAGTTATGGGATATCAAAAGGAACACGTTGTACGAGGGCGGGTCAATAAGTCCGTGACTTTTTGAATTTCTGACTTTTTTACCGAAAAAGCAACACTACTCCTGGCAACAGGTATCTGTCAGTTGACTCCTACCAAAATTTGAACTTGCTGCGTCAGTTAGTTTGTGTCTGACAGCTATCTTTATCAGACTACCCAGTAATATGAGGAATAAATGGAAAAAATTGAATTTCGTGTGCTTATTAAGCATTATTTTTTGCGAAAAAAAACCATTACCGAGACCAAGGCTAAGCTTGATAAATACTATGGGGACTCTGCACCATCGATTTCAATGGTAAAAAAGTGGTTTACTGAATTTCATTGTGGCCGTTCAAGCACTGAAGATGCCGAACGTCCTGGACGCCCAGTTGAGGTCTCTACACCCGAAACAATCGAAAAAATTCACGATATGGTGTTGGCCGACCGAAGATTGAAAGTGCAAGAGATTGTGGAAGCCGTAGGGATCTCGCATGGCTCAGTGGTTTCAATTTTGAAAGATCACTTGGGTATGAGAAAGCTTTCCGCAAGATGGGTGCCGCGTTTGCTCACAGTCGACCACAAACGCAATCGTGTAACAACTTCACAGGAAGGTTTGGCGTTGTTTAGTCGCAATATGGAGGAGTTTTTGCGCCGTTTTGTAACCGTGGACGAAACATGGATCCATCACAACACACCAGAGGCCAAACAACAGTCAAAACAGTGGGTTTCTAAGGGTGAATCAGCGCCAAAGAAGGCCAAGGTGGGTTTGTCAGCCAATAAAGTTATGGCGACTGTTTTTTGGGATGCTCGTGGGATAATCTACATTGACTACCTTCAAAAGGGAAGAACAACCAATGGGGAATATTATGCCAACTTATTGGACCGCTTCAATGACGATTTGAAAAAAAAAACCGACCTCATTTGGCCAAGAAAAAAGTTCTTTTCCACCAAGACAATGCAAGGGTGCACACATGTGCAGTTGCCATGGCAAAAATCCATGAATTGGGCTATGAATTGCTCCCTCATCCGCCCTATTCTCCAGATCTGGCTCCGAGTGACTACTTCTTGTTCCCAAACCTGAAGAAATGGCTTGGTGGAAAAAGATTTGACTCCAATGATAAAGTCATCTCGCAAACAAAGGTCTATTTTGAGGACCTCGACAAATCATATTTTTTGGAAGGGATAAAAAAATTGGAGAAGCGTTGGACAAAGTGTATAGAGCTCAAGGGAGACTACGTTGAAAAATACAATGATTTGTTTATCAAAAAATCTGTGTTTTATTCCAAAAGTCACGGACTTATTGACCCGCCCTCGTATATGCAATCAAAGTTATGAAAGATTTGTAATAAATCTAAAATCATTTGTATGTTAGAATTTTTGAAATAACGGTAAAAATTTATTATTATTTTTAACATAACAAAATATTAGCATTTTTTAACATAGCTTTTAGGATAAGAACAGCTTTGATGAAAAGCACCCATGGTGATATTTTTAACCTCATACTCATATTGTTAACGCTAAATCATATAAATGGCTCTCTCAATCTCGAAGCTTTACAATAAAAATGGGTATGATTTGTCATTGTCATTTCGTCGAATGAACATCGTCGTTTGAGATATTTTTTACATACACACATAGTAATTACCTGTGATATAACAGTCTGTTGTTTAGCTATTTCATTCTGAAGCTCCTTGATGCGTTGTCTAACCGTGGTGACTGAGGCTGCCGGCTCGTCGGGTGTAGGGGGGATATCCCGTTCAGGGGACGTGTGGCGCACGACGCGCATCGGCGTCGTGGGGTTCGATGACTGGAACAGATAGACAATTTAGTGAGGAAATTAAGGCAAGGTATTTTACGGTGCATCATTGCTGTGGTAACTTGAATACAATGATGGAGGCCTTTTCCCTGCAGTGTGATGATTATAGGCTGTTACTTTACTTTTTTTACGGGTGACCTGAACGGCAGTTGGCGTCGTTCGGCTGAGATAATAACGATGATGATGATTGACTAACCTAAGGATCTCCACAGTGATCGGTCCCTCGCCATCGGACCTTCGCTAGATCGTCGGTCTACCTGGTGGGAAGTCTACTCACAGATAGCGGTCCAAACGGTCATCGCCAGTTAGTCAATTAACTAGATAAAACTAGTAAAGAAAGAAAAAAAATGCTGTCTTCTTTTATCAAAACAATGGATTTGCGGAACCACTCGTCTATTTTATCTTATCTTATAGGAGGTAACTCATAGATAAGTTTTATAAAATAATTCTCAATCATCATCATATATTTTGTTGAAATGCTTACTATAAAGACATCAAAAAATCATGTTGTTACGAAACATTATCTTAATTTTGTTTTATTATTCTGCTTAAATTCTAAATATTGTACAGTATTTATTGATTCATCAATCTCACCGCATTCTGCATCCTTCTATAGAAGCTGACGCTGTGCACCAGTTCATTGCCTCTGTCTACCCTGGGGGTGGCGGCGTGTGGCGTCGGCGGGAGCTTCTGGGGAGACTTAAACTGAGCCTTCTCCTGGTATACAAAGCTAGATGACGATGATACGCTGCCGTGCTGTGGGGCAGAATGAAAGTAGGGTTCTATAAAAACAGAAATATGTTTTGCAAAAATTTTTACATACAAGTATAATATACGAGTACATTATACTTGTATGTAAAAATTTGGGTTCGATCCCCGCACAGTACAAATATTTGTATGCATGAACATGTCTGTTTGTACTGGTCTGGGTATATATAATAAGTATATATTTACAAAAAAAAAGTATTAAGTCTAGTACCCCATAAGCCAAGCTACTAATTAGTTGCTCAATTTAGGACTAGATGGCCCTTTCTTAAAATATTATAATTATTATTACTTGCGACCGAATAAGCTTTTTTTTACAACCACCACAAAATTGCTGTGATTTAGTTAGCATTAATTATAACAAAAGGACTTTTATTTACCGACTTTTGACACACAATAACATTTCGGCCAAACATTTAAAAATAGAAAGCGCCTGTCATGTCAATACACGCTATTCTAACATACAGTAGGTACCTTATTAACCTTGGGTGGCGTGGGTCCATCCTCGTGCAGCAGCGCCTCGTCCAGCATGTCATCGAGTTCGCTGTCACACGCGCTTTGCGATTCGTCGGAATCACTCTCGCGCACCGCCTTCTTGTAACTTGTGTTGTTTTTCTTTACAACCTGGTAAATTTAAAAGTGTAGGTTTTATGGATAGATGTCAAAACCTTTTTTATAATTTTCCAATAGCGTTTTACTGCGCAAAAAAGCCGGCCCACTTTTGGGGCGAGTTCGTGGCAGCCGCAACAATGTCCTACAGGTCATAGCCTTCAGTGGGGATTCTGTAATGTCTGTGATAGATCTTTTGTAATCTATCTTTGTTCCAAATTGCATCAAAATCGGTTCAATAGTTAAGACGTGAAAATAGACATATAGACCGACAAAGAGTTACTTTTGCCCAATAATATTAGTAAGGATATCGTTACGCGTGCGTAAATTATAGGAAAAAGTGGATAAAGGTACTGTAAGCACATAATTTTTATCATCTTACAATTTTTTGATACACTCTTCAACGGTAAAACTTTTATAAATAAAATGCTACATTTAAACTTACATTCATAACTTCTCTTCCGAATGACGTCTCCGCCCAGTTGTCGGATTTGTTGAGATTGTCATTCAGATGTTCGTCCGTGCTAAAAAAATAAACAACTGTTAGGAATAAACTACCTTTTGATATTATTTTAACATAGTTACTACTACTACTACTACAATTTAGAATTCATCACCCTTATCTGCCGAATGATAAAGTTCAAAATAAGTATGCAATTATCTCAGTATGCGTTTATCTTCCTTATAGAGTAAAAATAGCCTTTACAGATTTAGGAATGTTAAGACTATATTTATTTTGTGTTTGGGATAGGTACCGCCACTTCCAACAGAAAAGTCATCACTAAAGCTTGAGTACCATGTCAAAATGACAATTCGCCCATTTCCCTTAGAAACATTTTATAAACAAATAAACTTTTTACTTTGACATAGTACTAAAGCGTTCAGCGACTTACAATACCAATTGTACCAACGAAGGTTCGTTTTAACTACTTCTATTCAGATCAGAACAATTAATGTGATGTTTTCGACATTTGATGTATTCAGTCTTTGTAGATACCTATTTTACTCCATGGGAAATGTTACAACAATACATCTTCTATTACTTTCTAAATATTGGAAGTCTTATGTATTTACAGTAAATTTCCAGACATAAGAACATTAGGGATAATTACTAGTATTTGATTTTGTATCTTTGTATTCTGTGTGACAGATTTGTACAAAATACGCTAATGATAAGGTAAGTGGTCTAAGGTATTTTAAATGTAAATTGCACAACCGAAGGCCAGCCCTATCGTGACTACAATTTACCATAATGCGGGTTAGATTTTATGTCAAGAAAGTACTAGGTAACACATTATTTTGAAATAAACTCTTTTCCATAATAAAATAAGTATATACTCACTTTCATTAATGAGTAAATTCAACATGATTCTTACGAATCAGGCCTAGACTAATGTAGGAATCACAGGTAAACTGTATTAGGCTGATTTTAGAGTCACACTGATAAAACGTTGACCATCAGCGCCGAGCGCCGAAATGTGTGGAAATCGCTGTCGGCGCTCAAGTTCATACATTTTGACAGTCAGCGCCGATGATCACCGTACGATCAGCGTGACTCTAAAATCAGCTTTAGATTGAGTTACAATTTGGCAATTAATATTCTATTCTATCCTAATATTCGGTTTAATGATCAAAAGTCAGCAATAAGTCCACAATATGTCAAATAATTTGATGTGACTTTAATATTTGTTCTATTTTTTGTTTCATAAATAACATGTGTACATTCTAAGGGTAAGTTTGGGACGAATGTTTGTGTTCATCACATAAACATTTGGCTTTGCGGGATTTGAAATTGAGACAGCTTGTCAGGAGTGGAAGCAACTACGTGAGTACGTACTTTGTAATTTGCTTAAAAACCAATTTGATAGATGCGATGTCTGTAGCAGTGATAACTGATCATATGTCACGGTAGTCTGTTTAGTATCCCCAAAGTCTTGAATTGCTAAGAAACTAGATACAACAGAAAATGTATTGTTTGGGGGTTCGCCGGTGACGCCCATGGCGCTTTAACGAGTTAAGGGAGATTAGGTCGCTAAGGGAATGCAGCAAACGGTGAAATAGTAGCGGCAAGTAAAAGCGCCAGAGAAAAACTGAATTCATCCGTTTGGCCAGAGTGGTGGCACAATTATTGCAAATAGAACCTTATGCTCTTAAGATAGGATTTAAAAAAAAACCATATTAAACGAACAGATCTTCTAATAAGTTTTTAAAATCTAAATGTAAGTGTTAGTTACATCGAGAAAATAGTTTTCACATATAAACCAACATAAAGCGTTAAATAAGCTATCAATTTTAAGTTTGTCACCGACTATAAGATGGTGACATATTTCAAGCTTCACCTTGATACATTTTTTTAGTAAAAAAAATTGTTTTTTACTATTTGAAGGCTGACCCAAGGTTCAGGTAACCCTATTTACATTTTCTGCGATATGTTTTTTTTTTCAAATTTACTTGGGATCAACTTTGAGCAATAAAAAAAAGAAATTAGTTGGTGTTCAGAAACTCTTTTTTATTCGGTCGGTTGAATATGATTAAGGATTCCACCAGCCTAAACTAGATATTTATATAATAGAAAACGTTAAGCTCTGGTGCTTCGGCTCACTGTTCTTACTAACTGGAGCTTAGCGAATACCAATCAAACATAGCATGTTATGTTGGCGGGGTGAAGGCAGGAATTTAAAGGTTCTTTGTGTGTCATTTTAGGAACTTGGATGCCAAACTATTAAATCAGACCTCGCCATGTCAGGTATTTACTTCTGACACCGCCTTCTCTAGCTTAAGCGTTCAACTGCAAAGGAGAATATTCAGGCTTCATACGTTCTTGGCCGGTTTTTCAAAGTACCGGTCAGTAAAAATAATTGCTACGTACGTTTAGTAGTTATTTGGAGAAGTAGTCACTATGGCACTAAAGTTGTAGGATTGATGTGAGCCAAGTTATACAAGTCAGAAGATTCGTTATTTTCATACAATTGCTCATTTCTAAAAGTTCTGGAAAACAGAAAGTAATGATAGATATTGCAAAAACTAATGATCTGAAGTAATTGACATTATGGCACAATTATTATTTTTTTTTTTTATTATTATTATAAAATGTGGCGAGCTGTTGGGCAGTAGCGACCCCACGAACCTGATTGCTCCCGGGAGTATCCCTGTTCCTCACCTCTGGCTTGCCTTCATTGGTCGGCCGGAGTGAACACTGACGAGGAACATATCTCCCACCTCTTGCTTGCCTTCATTGGTCGGCTTGAGTGGAGAGTCGCTAGAGCAGAAATGCTCGGAGGGAGGAAGTATTGCAGTAAGATGCTTGTAGGGATCTTGAACGGATTACCGGGATTGTCCTGAGAACCTCTCCACTCCTCAAGCACCTCAGGCTATGTTGCCCCCTTGTAGCTACGTCACTATGTGCTAGCGCCCGTTTTCGGGGGCCCATTAAACGAGTGTGCAAGTCACCCCCTGCCATTTTATCCAGTTATTAACATAGGTCAGGCAGGGGCCATAGTCCTTCCATAGTCCCAGTTACCCAGTCCACTAGCACCCAAATCCATAGCCCAGTATCCTGTGTATCCACATTCTACAATAGTCCTGCACTGACCGGGGGTTGTCCTTGGACGCATTTATATAGTTCGTCGGTCGGTGTCACATCACATCGTAAAGATAAATGTTGTCTAACAGGCCTCTGCGAGTTGGCTTCGGCCCCTCGTACGCCTTCCAAATGTCCGGGACTCCATAGTCCCCTGATCGGAAACAGACCAACATATTAATTGTAATAATAATAATAATAATTAAATTATCATTATTTTCTGTTTTCCAGCACTTTCAGTAATGAGTGATTGTATGAAAATAACGAATCTTCTAACTTGTATAACTTGGATCACATCAATCCTACAAGCACAAGTACAAAGTTTGGTGCCATAGTGACTATTGCTTCTAATAGCTATTTCTATACGTACGTATTTTTTATTGGCCGCCACTTTGAAAAAAAGCCCAAAAATAATGATGTCCTTTCCTGCCATTAAGCAAATGAGTGATGATTACGAGTTTTGCTCCTAATCGAACGTGTATAATTGTGAATTAGTATGACACTGATTCACGTTTATGAGTTTGGTCGAGTAAAACTTGGAACCAGGTCCCCAATTACGCTAATTTACAAATGGCTCAATTGAATCGTAATTGGATCTCAATTGTATATTTTGACATTACTACCTTAATAAATGTGTCAAAATATAGGATTGAGATCCAATTAATTACGATTCAATTGAGCCATTTGTAAATTAGCGGAATTTAGGTCCAGTCTGGTTATTCAAAAACACTACTCCTTAATGAGAAGAGGCAAAACTCTGAACAATATGCTACCACCGTTTTTCTCTACTATTGAAATATATTATAGGAAATTATTATTTTGATTAGACCGGCATACGGTTCGGTCAGGAATTATCATTGGTTGCATAATAGGCCACCCAAATGAAATTAGCCGCATAAAAAACAACAAAAAAATGTTATCTAAAATGTATTTTTACGTTGCCAAGCAAATGTGTATTTTTTCTGGTAATCATGACTAAAATAGCTTCATTATTCTTGTGATACTGTCGCATTTTAAATCCACGGGTAAATATAACAGGTTATTTACACTTTATTACCAACTAGCGGTACCCCGCGACTTCGTCCGCGTAAATTTTGGATTTCCAAATAGAACCTAATCAATACTGCATATACGGACCTATGCCACGCTCGATTAAAACGATTTTATTGAATCGGTTCGATATAACTTCGCATCTACTTTGGTACTGACTCGTTACTGCTTCGGGTGCTATTCAGGCGCCAAAGTGAAGGCGTAGCGCATTGCACTGTACCGCCATTGATTGTAGCGATACAGACTAACTGCATAGATACAGAATCATTAAAATACAATTGGTATAAAGTTTGAATAAATGTTTTAGCATGAAAAATAAGTAAATTCACTAAAAAGCTTATTTCCGACACTGGTGTAGCGTCAGGTCTTTTAAGATATTATGTATAAAGATTTTAAAATAATTATTAAGGTATTTGATATAGCAGAAAGGATAAAACGCATACTGAGAACCCTCTAAACGGCAAATAAGGATAATGAAAACACACATATCACTTCCAACACTTTATTTTACAATTAAAAAAACTATAGAAAAAAAGTTTCTATTATCACAGACGTCAAACTTAAATTTTAATATTAATATAAAAAGAACCTGAAATAAAATAGTTTAATTATTTAGATGGACTCATGCCGCCTTGGAATATTCTAATATTTGTATGATTTTAAGTAGATCGGAGCATTTTAAAAGATAATAAGTAATAATAAATATCCCAAATACTACAAAGCGACAGTAATTAAAATACAGTCAACGGTTAATCAACCCACCATGAAACTAACTTTAATTTCCCATCTGACATTAGAAGGCATTGCTTATGTCAGCCCTTTTTAAGAGATTCGCCCGAAATGTGTTGGTTGTCCCTCAACACCCGAAAAAGTAATTAATCTGGTTTCTAATTTCATTATTGTTTCGAAACGACTAAATTTTGTTCAGGTAATCTGACGTTTAATGGTAGGTTGACAAACTGACCAGCGTATACGATGTGTAGTTATTATCATATTGATAAACTAGAACGAAGAATTGCTATTATAGATTACATCGAGATATTTTTTCCATAGTAACAGTCTTACGATAAATTGACCTACATAGTGTTTAAGTTAGTAAGATATTTTAATGGCTTGTAAAGTTGGAACTAATTACTGTTTAATGTAATTAAAGTTTTATATACAATTGCATTATTTCAAGGATAAGATTTTATTTGAATAATGAAATGCAATGGATGTTTAGATAAAAAAAGTGAATTCATTACGATAAGCAAATTGTATCCATACCACTTAGACACGGTATTAAAGCTTGCTGATATTATAGGAACTTATAATACACTTAATTACAACAGCATTATTATAAAAAACTGTAAAACACAATGTTAGGAACATTGTTGTCAAGGTAGAGTATGGAAACGAGATTTCTTGTGATATTTTCAGTTACTAATAAATTTCTTGCATAGTAAGTTATGCTTATTATTCGTTTCTAGTATTTTTATAATCCAAGATTAAATACCGTGTAATATTCGATTGAATTCGAATCTTCACCGTATGAATTCCAGAGTAAACTACAATAGACATTTACATAAGTAAACACTAGGGAAAAAGTATTTATTTTACCATGGCAATATTTGGTAATTTATCAATTTGATGCGATATCGATATAATTATCTCGTATAATGTTACTGGTACAGATTAAATTAAAAATAATACATATCTGATAAATTCATCAATAATACATAGTAACAAATGCACACAAATATGTGCGTTAGCAAAGTAGCTTAAAATAATAAATAACTATGTTAAATTTATATTAATTTTCACATATTATGCCACACTTCGGTTTATGCAACTGATAAGAATAATGTTCAAATAAAGCGCAGTTTTGACGTAAAGTTTCATCAAAAGCATTTATACATACTGTTAATTAATTTTATTTTTATTGTAGGCAGTCATATCAGTGTCAATATGTTAATAAAATGCTAGACTACAAGAAAATGCACTTCTATTATATTATACATATCTTGTAAGTATGTTTTAGTTTGCTAACACTAAAGTTATTGATGTATTTTGACATCCTACCGTATCTACTTAATAGGCAACATACAGTCTTATTAAATAACTTATACATATGTACTCGGGATTTATCGATCTTTATTGTTTAGCTGTTTTCTAGACTTGCTTTGAACCTAGTCTCAATATGTTTGTATATGAGATTTTTATTCATTCAATTCACCATTAGAGAGATTGTAATCATCTTTAGAATAACTGAATCTACCGACAATGTAAACTTCGCAAACAGTGAGAAATGATTAGTAATAACTTGAAATTCAAGACATTAGAATCAGCTTTCGCTCGCCTGTCGATGATTCAGTGTAGGGTTACGATTCGTTATGAAATGCTTACTCGCTGTAGTTGGGAACCGTGACTTGCGGACTATACACGGGGACTTACTCCGCAAAATGTCCGTATTTAGCTGTCGCACCTGAGCAATTTCTACAATCTTTTTTTTACTAACTTTTCAGCTGCGGCTCTGCCCGCTCGAACTAACTATGTCCTTTCTCAGAGTCTAATCTATCTTTGCACTTAATTTCATCAATATCGGTTCAGTATTTTCCGCGTGATAGTGTGACAAACAAACTCATATTCACATCTATAATATTAGTAGGGATAAAACAGCGTGTTACGTTATACCATTTAAAGCTCAGCTCATACAAAATTCAAGAACCAACAAATGATGTAAGGTTATAAAGATACTATTATTAAACAAATACGAGAACCTCACTCGAGTTATTCTTACATTTATATACGTTTCCTCGTAATGGTATGCAACCGAACCGGTTGTACGTTAACTTTGGCCCACATATAACCATGCCATTGCCAAGGCTTCCTCCATCCAGCCTTATAAATGTTATAATACTGATGTAAACAATCGCAATCGGATTCTTCAGTTACATTTGTTTTCAATACTTAGCGTTTTAATAATTTGAACTTTACCATGGATAATTACGGCAGCTGAACATTTTTATTAGTAAATTTACATATGTTGTGTAAAAACTTAGTAATAAGCAAAATGAAGGAAAAATACTATATTGCTTAGAACTAAAAGGTAAAGATGAATTCAGTGATAATTACTTAGTTTGTGTTCTCTGATTTTTGGTTTATCTTTTAAATATGCACTAATCACTTAAATATCTGTCAAAGTTTTATATTAGGGCTCTATACTTAAGGGCAGAAAAACTAAACGTCAGTGATCCTATGGTCAAATTTCCGAGGTGCCGTACCTCGTTCAAATTAAAATAAAATTAAATTTTTGCCTTTACTTGCAAGCTATCAAGGACAGCCATCTACAGTCATTTGTGTTACAGCTTATCCGTTGTTTTTATTTAATTTGTATTCATGATTTTTTTAAATTACTCTTTGAACGCCTAAAATTACCTTAAACGCCATCATAGATTTAGCAAGTAATAAAATGTAACACCCTCATTAGGCCTTGAGTTTTAAGGCCATGACAATCGCTAATTTTTCCTTTTACTCTTTTACTCAAAAAATAACAATGATTTGGCAACTCCATGTTTATGAATACTTTTTATGGCTATCGTAAAAGTATTTTGTTGTGAAACCTTACAATTTTGCAAGGATTTCGATTTGTCAACTACAAGTGTTACACAAAATGTACCCATGTTTCACAAATACGAGTTAAATGTACGATATAACCCTTAATTAATGATACCAAAAAAAGTATATCAAAATTCAGTCTCAACTACATTTAGGCACTAGTTGTTGATACCATTGCTTTTAATTATTTTGTTAATACTACTAACGGATTATATCATTACAAGTTTGTTAAATTCAAATGTTTACATATTAGCCCAAGGTTACTGGATCATAATCTAATTGGTCTGACGTTTTATTGTAAATGTGATAATAAAAGCAATGTGGAGTTACATTGCTTTTATTCAGAAAGATTTCTTTAAAAAACGTTTGCATTTGAATCGCCAAGAATTTTGGCATGATTGGAAATCCAGTATTTTACCTAAAGCCAAAAAGATTTCACTTTACGATCAACATTAGTCAGCATATGACGCCATTTGACGCTAAGTCGCGACTCGTGAGCACAATCCATAAGATTTACATTAAGTTGACGATCAATCTACAAGCTACTAGAGTGTATCATCTACTCGATTAGATCAACTTCAGCCACACCTCAGAACACAACTATTGTAAGTCGAATACTGTTGTTCCACTGACGCGCACGCCCGCATCCAACAATAGCCCAATAAGCAGTCTCAATGTCGCCCTGATAGATAATAAAACCTAGAGTAGGTCGCCGTAATAGCAAGATCTTGTCATTAACCTCGATCTTAAATCTATAAACCCCTTAACAAGTTCTAAAGCGGTCACATAGTGCTATGATTTGTGTAACATGATTCAATGTAATGTACACCTTCGTGTCGATTATCCGTTGGTTTGGTCAAAGAAATTTAAAAGGAGACAGATTCATTCATTTAAAAAACGCGTCATATAATATTTAAACACAATGTATGAAGGCCCTTAGGACCATACATTTTTAAATGGCGTTTACCACTTATTAGCAATTATTATTACAGATATCGATATAAATATAATCTTTCTTATGCCTGCTTATCCAGATATAAAGATGAAACATAACAAATTGTTCCAAATAATTACGTAACAAAAACCATTACGTTGCAACCGAATAGAACTAGTCAAAATAAACCAGATCCTTCACCGTATCTTCTTCGACTTCTTATTTCTTTATCTCCTAGGAACGAGACATGTTCTTAAATTAAATTCAGAGCGCTGATTGGCTTACGGATTCCGACAGTTTCCATAGGAACCCCCCCCCCCCTCCTTTTGTGTGAAGTTTTCTTTGATAGCAGCTACACAGGAACCCTGTAATATTCAAATGCATAGGAAGAAGAATATACATTCTAAGGTATAGTGTCCACACCTTGACCCTCCGCAATCGGAGTACTCCTCCTGAGTGTGGGACGTGTCCGTCTCTATGTCTGACAAGTGAGGGTAGAGGCTGGGCTGTTGCATTATCACTCCGTTGGTTAGTGCGTCCTTTTTGTTATTTGTCACTTTTATCCGTTTAACGTCGTCTAATACTGATAGCACTACTGGTGAGTCCTGGGAACCTGAAAAGACAATATTTTCATGTATAAAGACGCAAGTAGGCAAAAATTTTGATAAGCGTCATTTTTATAATAACATGTAAAAAGAACTGATTTTAACAAAAATGTGTGTGCAAAAAGAGGAAAACCATTATTTATCGTAAATAAGCATCGTTCACTTTGAATATTAATAATGCAGAAAAACAGGAAAATTATCTTTGAAATAAGAAAACATTAATAAAGATGAAGGTGATTTGAAGAACAAAATCCTTTTATACAAAGTTATAAAGACTTGTTTCGGGTAAAATTTACTATAAAATTTATGTTTTTTAGATAATTCTCCAAATGTAATAATTTAAATAAAACCAGTCCTATTAAATATTCCGGACAATAATGTACCGACTAAGAATGAGTCAGCAAAATACTCTTGATAGAGCAAGGCTTGCTAATCGTCAGGTAATAAAATCCTTATGCGTCGTAGCGCTAAAACTTAAACCCTAACTAAAGCTTTAGGTCACAGTTCAAAGACACCGTTAAGAATGTAATTGGAAGTGGTTAACGTTAATAACAAGGAATTAGTTAACGTTAGTAACAATTCTTGCAAAATATAAGAAAAGTTTTGTAATCGTTTAGAAAGACAGCTATCTACTAGAGCCGTTATCTACCTTGTATTTGAAAAGCCTTAAATTGTTTGTTAACACTTTTTGGAACCTCAACTTGGTGACTTATCATTACTTTGATTTATTATTTATTATTATTATTATTTCAATCATTTAATTCTGAGAATATGGCTACAATAGTGCTTAATTTAATTAAAGATATAGCATATTCTGTCATTATAGCATACAAATACATTTGGGATACTAGTTACATTAAATAGAACAGGTTACAAAAAAATTAACAACAAACTTACTTCGTCTTTTGACAGGTTGTGATCCAACAAGTTTGTCTTTATTAACTGGCTCCTTATCTTTAGGCTCTTCAACTTTAGTTTTTTCATCGAAAGACACTTTTGGCACATTTGCAATGATTTCTGGTTTCTTAGCAGCTGCAGCGAGGTTTAGCGAACTGCCCATGAGCGGCGCCTTCTCTGAGGGGTCATTGTCACTCTGGTCGTCATCGGACTCAGCGTTGTTTTGCTCGGCAGTTTCCTTTGGTGGCTATAAAATAAAAAGGAAACAAGTATGAAAAACTGTTCTGTAATGATAATTCTGTATATATAATAAGAAATAATAAGAAAATAAGAATGAGGCAAAACGGCGAAAGGAAAACTATCTTACTAGAAGACCGAGAGTGTTATTCTGTTTTCACTTTCTATTTAGAATTCGTGTAGGTGGGTATTATTAGAATCAAAGCAGCAGAAACATTTTGTGCCGTCATTGTGTCTCAATATGACTCATATTCAAAACGTCCGGTTTTGTACAAAATCCACAAACCCACCTTTATTTCGTAAACAATATCACTTTGGTTGCGTACATGACCTGCCAACGGACCCTTGTAACAAGTGCTAATCAGATATTTGCACACCGACACCGAAAAACTTAACACTCCTTTTTAGACGGTCGTGTAAATGTGAAAGAAATGAGTAATTCTCGTAACTTGTTCAAATATTTCGAGACAAGCGAGGCGGATGGTTGAAATAAAGTAAAAGAAATAACGAGACGGGCGCGCTACGAGAATAACCGGGAAGGAGATCTTAATTATAAATGTATGTTTTTTCAACTATGCTGTGCAGGAGCGCAGGATTTACTGGCATGTGCATTTAGAAATATTTAATCTATTTGCTTTAAGCTGCGCACCCACATCCGATAGACGGTGACCGATTTTTTGTAGGGAAAATATGGAACGTACTGATTGTACCTGTGATATACACACGTACTACAAAAAATCGGTCTAAAACGTATAGGCTACCATAGAAAAATCGGTCGGACTATCGGTCCCACACAGTCTGAAGTGGGCGGGCAGCTTTATGTTGTCTTATACCGGATTAGCGATGATAAAACCAAAGTTATATTACGAAATCAACATTTTCCTTTACTGAACAGGAAAATCGTTTTGTGTAGGTATAACAATTTGAAAAAACAAATTATAAGGAAGCTAGATGGATTTTCCAACGACTCAATTATTTATCAGCATATTTATACTAATCGAATATATTATTTGGAGAGTAAGATTGTAAAATATTCTTTACCTTATAATGAAATCTATTTTGTAGCATTTCCATTTCTCTATCTCTTTCCTGCTTGAACTTATTAGCTATTGTTGACTCGCTTATCGTCTGTTCTTTGCTAAACAGGGCTGCAAGTTTCCCTTTTATTCCTCCTCCAAGCGAGCTTTGGCTAATATTGTCATCAGCTACGTTGTCCTTAGAGTTTGTTCTAGAATTGTTTGTCGAAGAGGTATTTGATTTCGTAGGCGTCGTCTTTGCACTGGTCTGGGACCGTGGTTTGTCAACTGAAAGTGTAAAATATGGTTAAAAACAACGTCGAGGGGTCAGTGAGTTCAAATTATGTATGCTCAGGGCCAACTGTGAAGGTTTTGTTTTGAGTTCTGTAAACTCAAACAAAGAGAGCTGAGGTTAGCCAGTGATTCTGTTTCAAAGATGTGCTTTATCACGATTGAATTTCATAAATTCGAATATTGCGTCTGATTCTGGGTTGGAAATGTGAAAAATAATCTTAGAATAAGTTTTATTGTATTTTAATACCTATCCTAATCTTTTTATCTTAACGTCAAACTGCTTTTTAATGGTTCTGCCGAATCGGTTAGGAATATGAATAGAAATCATGGTCTGAGTTTTAATTCGATATTTTTAATAATGTGTGTAATTGCAAAATAGTTTCTATCGTCCAGATGTAGCTTAAATCAATCTTAGGCCATGCAGCACCGATCGGAGCATTATACAATTGTTCGTCTGGTGAATTGGTGTCGAAACAAGGTTGAATTGTGCAGGTCAACAAGACGCCTTGTGGCATACATCTGTTACTCGATATCGATGTTTATTTAGATAGGTGCTGCTAATGGACGGACCTCGGCCTGCATTAGGGCGTCAAATTGACCTATTCACTGAAGTAGATCTGCATGAAGCTTGATAAGTGCTATACAGTGTTTGAGCAATTTAGTTTTTATGCCATATTCATAAGGCCTTATTAAAAAATATATGGACTAGGTTTTAACCTTTACTAATGAAAAGCCAACCAACTAAAAACACCTGTCATAGTTTTTAATTTGTTTGGGTATCATACATGGTCCTGGTATAAACTAGTTTTTTTTTATAATAAGGGAAACAGAAATATGAATCATCAGCCTATATCAGTTTGTGCACGACTCGACACGATCTACATCAGGTTTGTAGTCGCTGTATTATTAAATATGCAATGGAACTTATGTATATTATTCTTGCTAGATAAATAAGTAGTTTATCCGCAAAGAGAAAAGAAATTTACGGAAACTTTGAGTAAAGATAATGATGTTTAAAAATAGTAAAAAGTAGAAACGATTCAGGTAAGTTTGCGTTCGTTGTTTTACAACGCGATATGGAGCCAAGTGTAGGTAACTATTTGCAGGAATCGTTTAAAACGCGTTATCGAATAGGTACGTAGCCGCAAGGACTATAACATGAAATAACATCTGAAGTTTGATTGCGTTAAATTGCTTAGGTTTTTAGCAATGAAAATACTGACTGGTTACATATACGATCAAACAGATCAAATCTACACTAATATTTTAAAGGGTGAAGATACATATTTATTTTAGTTTGTTCTTAAACTAATAACCCTAAAAACTACTGGACGGATTTAAATGAAATTTGATATAGAGATAGCTTGTGTCTTTCAAAAGGACATAGGATATCTTTTTTTTTATCCCACAAATCAACCTTTTGCTACCCCCACCGATGAAGAAGATGGAAACAAGTGCGTTAACAGATTTTGGGGAAATTTAGTTCAATTTAGTGTGGAGATAGTTGAGACCCTAAAAATTACAAAGGGTAGTTTTTTCTTTGAAATTATTCTCGAAAGATGTTGGATGGCTCCGGGATGTATGTGTGGGGAACCAATATTTTCTTGGATAGCCAGCGATTGCGACAAATGGAAGTGATCTCTAAGGAGAGTGATAAAATCGGGAGTTCGCTATAGCCGATTGCCGCGGAAGGAGTCGCGGGTGGAGCGCTATTATGAGATGAACCCATTAAAAAGTATAATAGCGAGTTTACTAATCAAAAACAAATAACGTTGAACACCTTTGTTAAGGACTTTGACCTATGAGTTCCAAAGTGATATAGATTTTTATGATAATTTAAGATGACTCTCGCATTGTGATAATTTCAAAGGTAACGTATAAATAACATACCATGCAGAAATTGAAGAAACTTTGCTCATCAGATACACAGCAAAGACAAGATAACTAAAAACATAGATCTTTACGACTGCCATTAGTTTATACATATTAATGTGTGAAATAAATAAATGATAGGTAAAATGAACACATATGATTCACTTTTCAAAGAAAAAAGACTCAGCCAAATCGATCAATTGTTTGTCCAGGTGAATGTTGCAATTTTCCTAGATTTGTGCAATGCAATGAATCAATTCAATTGTTTCTTTTATAATGTATGAAACGTTTAACAATATTACATTACATACAGGAAAAAACTAATTAAAATGGTCTAGATATTTAATTTCCACTTTAAAATATGGTTCTAGTCCAAAATATAGATATAGGATATTATGATGGACAGGGAGCTAAACATAGGTAAACATATCAGTTAATTTTATGGCAACAGAAAGCCGAAATATTTATGCAAATATCAGCCTAAGAATGCTGCGATGAATACAGAAAAGGCTTTTTTGTCCACCTACTCGAGTGTTGTTTCAGTACGTACTAAAAAAAATAGGTATTTTTGTTATGGCACAAGCATACAAGCCAATATACTTGTTCTGATAGGTAACCTTGCAAGGCTTAGTCAAGCCTTGCTTCGCTTATAGAGCATTTAATGACTTATAATCTTTGCTTACAAAAAATAGGACTAACGCCATAGGACGCCATATAAAGGAGCTTTATCCTTGGGGTAAAAAACAACTGAATCTATTCAAAGCTTAACAAGGAAACTTGGCGAACGTGAGGTCTGGGACACACTGATACCTAGTTAGATGCTAACTAACTTAAAAATAATGGCATTGCTTCTTATAATTACATTTTAGTTCACTTCATGAGTTCACACAGAGGTGGAGACCGATTTTAATGCTAAGGCCTTAATCTGCAACACAATATCCGTACGTTTGTCTCCATTTGATTCTTACTTATGCTTGTCTTCTATGTAAAGACTTATACATTCGTATATACGGTATTCGCGCTGTGTATTAGAACGTCAGTTCTTGTTCGATAGTCCAGTTTAAGTGCTGGTTTCCAAACTTGCAATTCATTGCAATTCTTGCAAACCATCCATTTTATCACTAATAAGATTTATTTATGTACATTGACGAAAGTCGCGCTCACTGTAACCTTGGCAACACGTGACAAAGATTGTCTTCCGGACAGGCCTAGCCTAGTGTAGAAATCTTTTGTAATTTTATTTTTATGTAGCGTCTCGGCACAACATTGGCATGTGTTTTGATTAATTATTTACTCATCAAATTATGTAAGTTAACTTAACTATGCTTGTGTTGTTCAATAAACTTATTTTTTTTTTTTTTTTTTTTTTTATATGATAGATATAAGAAGAAACTCTTATAAGAGCGTATCTCTTATCAGTAGACAGATATTGTTGATAAGACACATCCATCGATGGAATAAAATTATCTATTCTGATCGATATTTACTTCAGGTCTCTTACTAACCTATTGTTTAAGGTCTCGCTCGAGAAGACGGTAACAATATTTTTAACGCACTTAAGTATTTAAATAATAGACGCGTTAGATGAAACCAAATGAAACTATTACACAACATTTTATTTGAGTTCATCTTAATTCATTTAACTATTAACAATAATGACGTTTTGAGTGCGAATCGTCGGAAAATCATAACGATTGGTCGTTACGATTTTTTAGTGACCGCAATAATTAGTGTTAGGCAAGTAATTAATTAAGACTTGGTATTCCTTCCGTGTTTGATGAAAATATTTCATCGTATTCTGTGATGTGGGCGTGTTGCTCCTTTATATCATTAAGTATATTTTTGACATTCGACATTATTAAATATGTCTTTTATTAAGCGTTTAATGATTATTAATAAGAAAGGCATAACAAATACTTGTACCATGGCCCGATCAAGAAGCTAAGTGCGGGAAACACCAATTGAACCAAACCATGAAAAGCACATTTTAACATGATTACTGATATCTTTATCAATACCTACAACTCGTGAGTAAACAGGATACCTGCAGAAGAAGCACTATAAAACCAAACTATTTCGCAATCAATGGTTCAAGAGGAGTCAAAAGAGGTTTCTTTGGACTCCCCTTGAACCAAATTGATGACAAATAAATTATTTAACAACCTAAATTTCCGTTATATTTATTTGTATTTTTTATAATTACGCGATTATCACAGGATGTCTTGTAATTACGGGCCGCGTGATTGCGGCACATTGTTCCACGACAGATTGACACCAACAGCCAACATTTAGTTTAAAAACAATGCCTTATTATCTTTTGCTACTACCTACTACATTGCGAAATATATAATTGAGCAAGTTTGATAAAAAGTTAGTAATTAGCTTCATAGTTTTCAATAAACCCTAATATTTTATTTAAAATACTAATAACATACAAAATAAATTATTTGTTACTTACAAACAAATGAAGAAAATCTCTAAAACTTCAAGACTTTCAATTTGTCATTTGAATCCAAAAAATATCCAATGAAGTGTTTGTCACTGAACGTGCCCTCGAACACTGGCCACAAAACCGCGATTTAGAAAAACAACTAATAAGTTCGATAGAACAGGCTTTAGCGCGCGCGCGCAGCGGAATGACTAGAGTCGCGGATGGCCAACCATCGGTCCACCTCCACCTCTCGAACTCTCAATAATGATCGCTTCCGAGTCCTACGGCTGCAGCAATCGCGAACCTTTTGTTGAGATGTCACGCATGAACGGTCCGTGTTCAATACTTTTCTGAACAGCTGTTTGTCTCTGTCCTATGGTTGAGTGGAGCCATGGCGCTATTAATTTTATAATTTACTGCTATTTGGTGTCCCGGATTCTATTTTAAAACGATTGAATGATCTTAAACGTAGTAGCAGCATTGATTTTAATCATTCAATTTATAGTCAAAGCATAGGCATGTAATATCATGGTTTGGCAATCGCAATTATTAACATTTTTTATGTATGTTTGTCAGTAAGTTTTTTTGTTAATACAAAATATCTAGTCACGTATTGCTTAGTTTTTTTCTCATCATAACGTGCGGCTGTATCAAAAGCGAGTACACGCGTAGTACAACTTGCAAAGGGCACAAAAACCCTTTTAAGTCGTTCGCGGCGCCAAGGTTGACGACTCCTGGCCTCGGCCAGCCTTGATGAGTATGTATTTAATGATGTCACTTTGCTCAATTTCGGTAGTACCTATCTACGTATACTGTAGAGGAAGATATTTTATTTTTGATTTTCACACAAGCAATTATTATTTCATTTCCCTTAGTAAACGCGACTCTGACTCGCAAAAATAATGTTATTTAATAACAAAACCAATAGACAAAATTTAAGTTGATTTTTGACATTGTGCGCCTTTGACGATCTGCGTCTTTGACATTCTGCGCTTTTAACTTTATGCGCTTTTGACTATGTGCGCTTTTGACAATTTATGATCATTTGTCATTTGCGCTTTTGACCACAATTTGAATCACAATCGAACAAAGAAATCGTATAATAAAACATTACTTAACAACTAGCCCTGTAGAATACCATACCCCATTAGAGAGGTGTAATACAGTAGCATATATTTTTATTGAATATGACTAGCTTTAAAAATGTAAATTGAAAAATTAATTCGTTAGAAATGTTTACTATAAACAAAAACAGCAACATTCCTTTTCATTTAAATTGGGGAGCTTTATCGAAAGCTTCTTTAAACTTGGTATAACAGCGTACATAAAAAACTTAATAACAATGTTGAGCAGCATACAATTATTATTAGGATAATAAGTTCCTACAGATAATTGGGTTGACTTTTAACAGAATAGGGTTATGTATGATAGCTCGTTAGAGTAATACTCGTAGTAATGTTGGCGTGGAATACAGTAGCCGTTCGGTAATGATATATCATTTCGCTGGTGAAACGGTTCTAATGGTGTATTGTGAACTTATGTGTGGAGAAGTTGTGTTGAGGATTTCTCTTTAAGTATATGTAGAACTTACAATAGCTTCAAAATGTAATGGAAAACAACGACAAAGTACTTGGTCAATATTGATGAAGGTTTTGGCGAAGGCAAAGTGACTACAGATCGTTGTGGTGTAACAAACGTAACAATATTGCTTCAGATAGCGTTTATCTAATATATAAAATTCTCGTGTCACGGTGTTCGAACTTGAACTCCTCCGAAACGGCTTGACCGATTTTGATGAAATTTTTTGTGCTTATCCGGTATCTATGAGAATCGGCCAACATCTATTTTTCATCCCCCTAAATGTCACCCAGTCCACCCCTAAATTTTTATTTTTATTTTTTAGACAAAATTTTTAATTTCTACTTTTTTATGATACAACATACAAAAATACATACAATTCTAAATTTTTACCCTTTTATCACCAACCCCTATTTTTAATAGCCATTTTAGTAATTTAATCATTTTTCATCCCGCTCGATAACTGATCAATTATCGTCTTTTTTGTAAGGGTAGGGTAGGGGTAGGGTAGGTTAGGGGTAGGGTAGGGGTAGGGGTAGGGGTAGGGTAGGGGTAGGGTAGGAGTAGGGTAGGGGTAGTGTAGGGTAGGGTAGTGGTAGGGTAGGGTAGGGGTAGGGTAGTAAAAGATTAAAATTGTATATAGTTTTCCAGCTACGCCATATTTGATGGCAATGACATATAAGACGTCAAAATCAAACACTATTCTTAGGCGATACGAAGTTCGCGGGGTCCGCTAGTCTTATATATAAAATTCTCGTGTCACAATGTTAGTTACCTTACTCCTTCAAAACGGCTTTACTGATTTTTACCAAATTTTATATGCATACTCATTAGATCTGAGAATCGGCTACTATCTATTTTTCATACCCCTAAGTGATAAGGGTTGTTCACCCTTAACATTTTTATTTTTTTATTTTTGGACAACAATTTTTGATTTTATTTTTCTATACTGTGGCACTAAAAATACAGTAGAATCCGTTTATTATGACGCCGCTTATATTGACCAACCGCCTATTATGACGTAATTACACTACGAAGTTTGGTTTTCATATAAAATTCTTTATAAAAAAGTCGGATATAATGACTTCGCTTATAGTGACATGTCGCTTATTATGACCCACTTTTAATAAATTATGTCCGGTTATAATGACCAACAGTGCAAAGTATCATGTTTATGTTTTATATGTTAGAGGCATTAAAAGCTGCAGAATTATTATCCCGATTTGTTAATAGCAATATTGAAAACGATAATTTGACCATGGCGATGTCTCCTATACACTAT
Organism: Anania crocealis; assembly: GCA_949315895.1. NCBI lineage: Eukaryota > Metazoa > Arthropoda > Insecta > Lepidoptera > Crambidae > Anania > Anania crocealis. The sequence continues at coordinate 9,607,341 of OX438871.1, forward strand.
GTCTATGTCCTACACACAATAGTATTAGAGATTTTTTTTACAATAAAATGAAAAAACAAAAGCAGACAAAAATTACAGATTATATTCATTAAAAAATACACTTGTATGTGTATAATGTGTACGTAATAAACGTGCAATTTTGATTTCATTAGTTACTGTTTCTCTATTAAATTAAATACATACATACAAATGTTTCTTTTTACACAAACCGCTTTGTATGACGTCCGGTTATTATGACGTATTTGTCGATTCCCTTCGATGTCATTATAAACGGATTCCACTGTACATTCAACCCAAAATTTTAACCCTTTTATCACCAACCCCTATTTTTTAATAGCCATTTTAGTAATTTAATCATTTTTATGGCAAAACACCGTTTGCCGGGTCAGCTAGTTTTGACATAAAAAAGTAATATTCACAGTGGTTAAATGAAACTACAGGGTTTTACAATTTGGAAAACGATGGTACTATACATATTTATTTAATAAAGTTTAAATAAATACAATATCGGGAGAAATTCGCGTCTATCCTCTCTGTTAAAAATTAAGTCCTAAAGAATTGTGAGAGCCACATGACTGGCGGTAACTTACTGATGCGTAAAATTGTGCAGTACATAATAAACACATGTGTGCATTCTGTCATGCTATTATTATAACACACTAAAGGTAAGCACACGAGGCTTGCTTCCTTATTAAGTCTCCTTATCACAAATAATACCTTACAGTAGCAATTGAGTTTTTTCTTTTTTCCAATTTACTCTACATTTCTAGGATCCATTATTTACAAAGTTCTGGCGGAAGTTTCCAATTTGTATTGACATATTTCCAGGTTTTTTTTTTAGATCTAACACGGTGTACAGTAATTTTCCTTCATTCACCTGTCAGGAAGGACATTAAATACGAGCAGATGGTGCGACCTTCGTAATTACTGTTAACCCAGGACATAAAGTTTATCCACTAATTATGCATACATTCAGTGATAAAGAATGCACTAGTGTTTGATCACGATTACTATAATTCATGTAATTTGTTTTAATTACGATTAAATTCTATTTTAGGTTTAGGTTTAAAGAATTTATTTTCAAAAATACTTAAATAAGCCACTTAAATGAAAATGAAGTTTAAAAAGAAAACATTGGTATTTTCAGATATGGTACAAAGAGTGAATACGAAAAAACTCATACAGTTTAATGTTTAAATAAATATAATCGTATGTGTGTTCATTTGTATAGCAACAAAAGCTGTTTGAACTTTGGAACAGAAGTAGTAGACATCACTTAGGGCCGGTTTTTCAATAGCCAGATAAACAGTTAGTTAAGGTTTATTCTACAGTTAACAAGATTCTCAATTTTTCAATTGCTAGATAAGCGCTAACGGATTGATAAACTCTGTAACAGGCTGTTAAAATTAACTGGGTGTTCAAGCCCCAGATAACCCCTATCTATGGAGTTATTTGACGTTTGAACTGTCATCATTCGCGCGCAAGTTGTAGGTTATTAATAATTTTGTCTGTACAAAGTGTTTGTTTATAATTCGTAAACATGGATCTTTTCGATTCAATCGAAGATATATTGATCGAAGAAGACTATACACTGTTAAACTACTTAAATCCACACAGAAGACAAAGAGTTGTAAGAGAGCGACCCGATAATATGTCTGAATGGAACGACAAAAAATTTCACAGGCGATTTCGTCTGGAAAAACACACTGTGCTTTTATTGTTATCATTAATTGAAAGTAAAATTGCAAACACAACAAACAGGTAAGACTAAATTACTTCCTAGTTACGTACTTCACAATTATTTTAACACATAACCTAACAACAAAAGTGTAATTTTGATCACAGAGTACATTTATTTGCTTGTATATTGATTTTGATTGTTTTGTTTTCAGAAACCAATCTGTCTTGCCCTTACAGCAAATATTGCTGACGCTGCGGTTCTATGCTTGTGGTAGTTTCTACATTACAATTGGTGATTTTGCTGGAATACACAATTCTACTGCATGTAAAATTATAAAAAGAGTCACTGAAGCAATTGCTTCGCTTCGTCCGAACTTTGTTAAATTGCCTGGTAACAGAGAAGAAATAATATCAGTGCAGGAAGGATTTTTTAATGTTGCCCGATTTCCAAGAGTAATAGCTGCTTTGGACTGTACTCACATCAAAATAATATCTCCAGGTTAGTTTGTGTACCCACCTCTGTACCTACTTAAAAATATTAATAATCTCTTTATTATTTTATTCTGGTTCACATGAATTGCTAGTGCTGTATGTAAAAAAAAACCAAACAAGCATTATGGTCCACCTAATGGCAAGCAATCTATGCCAACATTTTATTTATAAGTAAGCAGTAATTATTTATTACTTATCATTGTTTTTAGGTGGGAGTAATGCTGAAGACTACCGAAATAGAAAAGGCTTTTTCTCATTAAATGTCCAAGCTATGTGCACAAGTGACCTTAAATTTCAAGATATTGTGACAAGATGGCCAGGTTCAACGCATGACAGCTTAATATTTTCAAATTCTGCAGCCAAATTTCAATTGGACAACAATAGGTTCTCAAATGCTGTTGTCCTTGGAGATAGTGGATATTTTTTAAATAATTATTTATTGACACCATTAAGCAACCCTCAAACAGAAGTGGAAAGGCTGTACAATGAATCTCATATACGTACTCGAAATGTCATTGAGAGATGTTTTGGAGTTTGGAAAAGGAGATTTCCTATTTTAAGTATAGGACTACGGTGCCGAATCCCACTTGCTCAAGATGTTATTGTGGCAACAGCAATTTTACACAATCTTGCAAGAAGTAGGAACGAGAGAGAGCCACCTTTAGATCCTGAAGTCCACATACCGCAAGAACCACAATTTGACCAAAATATTGCTGAAAATCGAGAATCTGAACACCTACGCAGTACTACTAGGGACTCCATGTTAGAATATTTTGAAAATTTGTTAAACCAATAGTCTCATCTCAATTATTATTTTATTTATCTTAAGACCAATTAGATTGTATTGCACAATTTAAAATAAAAATAAAATCACTGTTAAGTAAAATGTTTTTTATTTATAGCCATTCTATTTTTGAAAATTTGTTAAACCAATAGTCTCATCTCAATTATTATTTTATGAATCTTAAGACCAATTAGGTAGGTATATTGTAGGTATTACACAATCTGAAATAAAAATAAAATCACTGTTAAATAAAATGTATTTAATTTATAGCTCAACTTAAATAACATTTCATATTAGTTATTTAAAATATTATAGGAAGTTTGATAGTTATCCCTATTGTTTAACTGGCGAACAAGTATTTCATGTAACTCTTGTTTTCTTTTTTCATCATTATGTAGATGCAACATTTTGAGATTGTGTTGCTCTTCAACAAATCCGTGTTCTTTTCTTGCTAATTCTTTTTGCAACTCTACCAACTCTAAGCGAGCTTTACTTAGTTTGTCCAAAGTTGCAGTCACTCCCCCTTTAGTAACTTTTGGGTTTTTTAAAACAGGATTTATTTTAGCTTTTAAGGATTTTGGTTTCCACGATGACCAATTTTTATCTGAAAGTTAAAGTTTTTATAAATTACAATGATCTGACACGAATACATGACAAGGAGGTTACTACCTATATTATACACACCTTTATCACTCTGAACAATTTCTGTAATATCATCTTGTATCGGTAGGTGGGCGTCAAAAGCACCATGATCTAAAAAGAAAAGTAAGTAAATAAGTATGTAGTTGTTAAGATAGATACTATAATATGCATAAAAAGTCAAATAACATAGGCTCTTAAATAGAAGAAACTGGTGATAAACATACCATTCTCATAATCTTCGACCGCTGATTCCTTGTCTAAAATTTGGTTGCCACAAATGTTGGTATGATCTAGAACAAGAATTTACATTAAAAAGTGTTGTTTTAATATTTGATATATTATTATATTGTTGTTTTAATATTTATACAATAAAAAGTATTTTTTAGTTCATACCTGGAATACTGTCACTATCGTTTCGTGCATCTAGCCCAGTAATATTGGAGCAAATCGCCATAACCTTCTCCTGAACTTCACTGAAATCTGGTTCTGAAGAAGGCCCACCGCCTGTTTTATAGAGTGCCTGACGATGCTTCGCCATAGCTTTCTTCGTCTCCTTTTTGATGCTTTCATATTTTAGTTTTAGGTTTTTTACATTTCTTGGTGTAAAACCAGTCGCGGCATTAAACAAAGAAGCAATTTTATTCCATGCCGCTTCTTTTTCTTTGTTTGTTACGGCGTCAGTCTTTTTATTTTCTATTATTCCTCGATATTTTGTTACTAACTCAGTTAATAATCTCACTTCACTCTGATTAAAGTTCGTTGCACGTTCCCGTTTCTTTATATTTTCCATAATTAGTACTAATATCAACGATTATGGAAGAGAAAAATAAACAACACGATATTTTACGGCGCACACCAAACAAACAAATTGAGGTTATGAAATCTGACATTTTTTGACAGACGCTGTTACCAAGATGAAAGTTGATTGTCTCTTTCTAAAAACTGTAAATGTACATAAGTGCATCCCGCTCTCGCAGATAGAGTGTGAAACTAGTCACAAAATCAGTTGGTTACTTATCTGAGACTTAACTGAGGATTGAAAAATTGAAATATTTTATTCGTTTGTTAAAACGTCAGATAAAGTTATTGAATAGTTAATTATCTGACGTTTTATCTGACGATTGAAAAACCGGCCCTTAGCGTATTAAAAAAAAACCAAAGTAAATATCTCTTTTGACAACTGCACACGCCTAATTTGCCTCAGCTTTCACAAAACAGGTCACCACCATCGGTTCTTTTAACTTTCCCCTGCCATCAGATCGTTCTCATTGATGTGTCAGCGGAAGATTCGTTTCGTTACTTAAGCCTAGTTTTGGTCAATACCATTGTAGTTATGCAGTAAAGAAAGCACATTATGCAAGATAGCCTTCGAAGAGTATAATGTACATTCGTGGTTGTCGCTTTTGGATTTTCAGAAAATTACTCGTAAGTAGAATTTTGATTTACGTAAAATAAGCATGTCTTGTACGTAACTGAATCACTTCTAGAGTCTAGAAGTCAGCAGTATATCAAAACAAGCGCTTCTTTCAGTGCCTACCTAGCCTTTCTATTCGGAATCTAAAATAAGTAATAAGTTGGTACTGTTGGTTGCTAGCTGACGCAAATCCAACTTTACGTCGAAACGCCTGAACATTATTGTTTGTTCAGCAGATGCACTGCATGCAGATGAATTTTGGCATCCCTGGCTATGATCGGTCTCTGTGAAGACAATGGGACGTTTGTGCTATTTGCATTTTCGCTTCGAGTCGATTAAGCGTGGCATTGTGTTGTAAATGAGCTAGACTCATCTCGTAAAGGTTGGAGTTATGGCACGAACCGTAAGGCCATTTATCATGTTCGGAATGCTGTCAATGCAGCTGACTTTCGTGTCGTTTGAAAACGGCTTGCAATAGTTACGACAAAATGTTGTGTTAGCGACGACTTCGCATTGGTAATCATACTTTAGAATCTGATTTTTAAAGGATGAATTATTCTTGTAATTTGCGTTTGCTCCAAAACAAGGCAGGCCAGAATATCAAAAGAGGCAAATGTTTGTGTGATGTGCATCAGGATTTAGCAGTGACCACTTAGATACTGTTCAGAAGATTTTGTGTAAATGGTTGGAAAGTTAAACTGAGAACACTGTATGCGTATTTTTTTACTGCCTACTACGATCAAGATGTTTTCAAAAATATGCGGCTTTTACTGCTAATTCATTATGATTGACTTAGTATTTTTTGTAATGATTATGTTATTTTTACTGAACCCCTGAAATGGTTACTTACAGATAATCTTGGCAAAAGCAATTTTAAAAAATTACATTAATTTAGAAATTGTGGGTTGTCTACGTTTATTGGACCATTCGAATTTTGATCAAATAAAATCTGCAAGCATCCTTAAAAAACTGTGTCATATGCTAAATGTATGTTATTATTCCGACCAGGTCACCTAGATTCTAGCTTAAACAAATTACAATCTTTACATGTACGTCGTATACCGTTATCAGTTGGGACAATATCCGTTTAAAGAACGCGTTAAGTTGTACTGTAAACATAAAAATTTTCATGAGTTCTTTGAAATAGCCGTTTTTGTGCGTATGTAACAGAGGTGATTGTGAATGTCCTACTTACTCCATGAACATTTATATAGGGTAACTTGGAATTAGAGCTTAGCTAGCTTTTTGCTTACACTTTCGACCGTGTCTATACCAATTACTAACATAAGTTTTATTTAAAATAAGCTGCAATGAAATTGTTATGAAAGTCTGTAATTGGCTTAAGTATCTACATATACCATAAATGCCTTCTGTTGGGTTGGCATGATGTTACTTGCGACTTCGTACTATTGGATTTTGAATATATTAGACGTTCTGGCGTGTAAAATCCATCTTTTCTCATTTATAATATTAGGACTCTTTCTTTTTAATTAGGTATGTGTTTTCAGATGATGAGCATCGATGAGAGTCAACTCCGTAAAAAGTTATTCACCATAAATGCATATCGGAATACATGTACGCCTACTTGAGAACCTGCTTTTGTTTGTCGGTTGAAAAGAGTGAATCATTTACGTTTATAGGTCAATGTTCGAATTTGAATATCTAATTACGGCAACTACATGCAAATTAACGGCAATGAATGAGTAACGATTGAAAAACATTGTGTAATGTTTAACTGTATTTTCTTATCCTTTTTTTTTAATTTGTTTTTCATTAGGTAATTCAACTTTTACCTCTTTTATGAGATACGTAGGTTTATGGAAGAATTATATGCACTTTCAATTAGAATATATTACCAACATGACAGGACTTTTTTTATTTGCTCGTTTGAGTGTAACCAGGTTAACTCAAATTGCAAAAAGATTTCAGAAAAAACAAATATTTTTAAATAATTAGAAATGTCTTAGAATACCACTACTTTTAAAATAATGCTGCCCACTAATCTGAAGAGATGGTTTGTCCGTACAATGCTCATTGTGAACCAACTTCATGAGAGCGTTGATGTATTATGGGGTAAATTGAGTTATCTCTCAATGTGCTGTATAAATTGTTAGTAATTGATGTAAATTAAATTAATCGTATTTATTTTCTTTATATTGTCCAACTACTGAATAAAAATATATATTGCCTTCGTTGTTTCTGATTTCCAAAATACGAGTGTTTTAAATAGTTATTCAAATTGGGATCAGAACAATGTATGTGATGTTGTCCACATTTATTCTTTATTCTTTTATTATTTATCAACTTAACCGCACTTAACTTTAAATTACAATCGGCAACAATTTTATTTTTTTATAAAAAACCGTATTAACATACGTTTATGTTTTTCTTAGAAAAACTTATATTTATAGGAGTAAAACAAGTCAAGCAAGATATTTTAATTGGAAAACATCGACTTTGGATCTAGTTTTTCTATAATAGGTATTAGCAAAAACCCTGATAATCTCATTGGAACCTTCGTAACAAAAATCATGTAACACAATTAGTGACAATAAATCAAATTTTATACAGGTCTTACACCTAATTAGGCTGCACAATGGCGTTTTATAGCTCGTAATGGCCACTCGGATTTTAGCCTCTACCAAAAGGTAACAATAATCCAGCTGATTTGCATACTTCGATAAACAGATTCGCCGTTACAACCACACACAGAATTAATGAGTCTGGCAATGTATGACGATAAAAAATATGTTGATATTCAGAGCTAGATTTGAGATTGCAACAGAGAAACAGTAGCCTAAGATATAGTAGACTCGCTTTGAAAAGGAGTGATTAAGGTCTTCAAATAAAAATCTTATGAATTATTATCTATATTATCTTATCTATACTAATATTATAAAGCTGAAGAGTTTGTTTGTTTGTTTGTTTGTTTGAACGCGCTAATCTCAGGAAGTACTGGTCCAAATTGGAAAATTCTTTTTGTGTTGGATAGTCCATTTATCGAGGAAGGCTTTAGGCTATATAATATTACGCTGCGACCAATAGGAGCGAAGCAGCAGTGAAAAATGTTGCAAAAATAATAACAGAAATTGACGCGAACGAAGTCGCGGGCAACAGCTAGTTTTATATATTTTCTGATTCACCTACCTATTTGATTAGGGTCCTAACTTAGAATAATAACACCTTATTCTAAGGGTCCTAATGAAATAGGTGGGTGAATCAGAGAATATACCTAGTTTGAGATTTTGGTAAAAAAGGCTTAGTTAAAAAATATCCGATGCCAATGTCTACCTTACTACTACTACAACAATAGGGCCTACATTAAACTTTGCAAAATTAATTGTTTCTTCCCTCCTCCCTACCTTGTAATTTCGTGAATTAGTATCGGACCATTTTTATAATTTTATGAGCTTGTTTGGAACCTCTACGACATTTACTCTGTACTTCGATTCGCCAGCGTAAATCAGTTCTTGCGTGGCCTGTAATTTTTTTTAGTACGCGTTACGGCCCTGTACTGGCCCCTAATTCAGCTAACCAAATCGCATCACAATCGTAATTGAATAGCAGGTTTTTGACAGTTCTAGTATGGGCTAAATGTCAAAATCGCCCAATTCAATCACAATCGAACTTTTGACGACCTCCGTGGCGGAGTGGCGTACACACCGGTTTTCAAGGTGTCGTCTGCTCCGAGGTCCCGGGTTCGATTCCTGGACGGGTCAATGTAGAAAAAAAAAAGTGTTTTTCTACATTTTCTCGGGTCTGGGTGTTTGTGGTACCTTCGTTGTTTCTGGTTTCCAAAATACGAATGCTTTGAATAGTTATTCAAATTGGGATCAGAACAATGTATGTGATGTTGTCCACATTTAAAAAAAAAACGAACTGCAATGGGGACTACCGTTTCTTTGCTCACCAGTTGGCGCCACTGTAGACTGAGGTCTGGAGGTATAGCTGTCAAAGGCGATTGGCGCCGAAACAAAGTGTTATATCTTGAATCTAATTAAGGTTATATTGTTTATAAATAACTATCTTGATATCAACAAACTAACTTCTGAAATAGTTGCTCTTGAGGCCGCCTATTTTTGCGCTTTTTCTTAATTCCGCTTTAAAATCGTTCACATTAATCGCCAAATAATCCATATTTGCGATATTTTACGAAGGAGATCACTTAACAGCAGGTAAATTAAATAAATTATAATTTATGGAACAAATTCCGCTAAAACCAGTACAAAGTGAATGATATTGGACCTCACGCGACACTAGCACCTCTAGTGGCAAATTCACTAGCGATAGCCCCCATTGAAATAGCTGAATAACGCCCCTAATCCTACTTAATGATAGCTGTAGTCTTAGCACTTAAGGTTGTTATTAGCATGATTTATTTTAAGGAGACATAACAAATCATTCATCTTTAGATCTAGACCCGGAGATTTGTCGTGACGTGACTCGTTTAAAAGCTTCTATTGAATGACCTTTGCGAATATTAAATAAGTAATATCCAATATTTTTTAAAGGTCAATGTCATTTGCATTGATAGAGTGAATAATTATTCTTGTTACTTAACTTTTAATATTACTATAGAAGTAGCGAAATAATCAACTTTAAAATATCATTAATAGTTTTTACCTCAAGCCGATATAAGCAAATATAAATGAAATTCTTACATAGGATAGGGGTTCGCTCGATAAAGATATCCGATGTTTAGCTGTATTATACACATTCTTATTAGCTTTACTTATTTCAACCCCATAAATTATTTCAATGCTTATGTAGGGCGTGTTTTCTTGTATTATATCCGTAAACAATTAAGCAACTGCAGTATCTTGTAACTGTAACCCAAATCGTTCCGGTTTAATGGAAATGAATAAAATTTTGCAAAAACTTGCATAGCCTAGATTGGATATTTTTTATTTAATTAAATCGGAAAATTATTTAATATTTCCAGAATATTCAGATTCTATTTAATGGAATCATAGATCAGTTTTTCTTTTTCAACTAACTAAAAAAATCCTTAATTCTTCGTGTATTTCGTTTGCATGACATTTACATCAACATTTTATCACAAATTCTGAGTCAGTCCTTAACAGGTCGGAGCAAATTTTGTGCAATGACCAATGATATAATTTACGTAAATTGTGGTTTTTAATACAGTTGACCGCAATATATTAAGTGAGTCAGGTGTTTGCTACAAATTATAACGCAAAACATAGGAAAATCACTTTGCTATTGGTCAATTTAACCTAATTTATTTAGAATAACTAACTCATATGAGACCTTTTAAAAAAATATTATTTACAGAACATAATACATCTGAATTGGTTACAGGCCATAAACAGAATATAATCGCCGTGCATACAATACCCTGCGTTACTCTCAACATACTTTTTTTTTTCAAGTTTCACAGTTGGAACCGAACTATAAATAGAAAACAAACAGAACTTACCTTTATTGTCGCCGTGCAGGGTTTTGACCGAGGGTGCCATTCCGAAGGGCGCCTTAGGTACGATAGCTGCGCCCTTGTTCTTTTCGAACAGGGCTTTGCGTTCACGTAATGTCATTTCAGCAGGATCCTTGTTCCTTGGACTGCCCGCTTCAAACATAGCAGCTTTGGACAATACTGAGCTCCTGTCAACATTGCCATTCAGTTTGGGCAATAGTTTCTTTACTACGGGCGAGCCCTTTTCGACTACCGGTTTTTGATCAGCCGGCTCCGGCTTTGTTTGTATACAATCGCTTGCGTCATCCTCGTTCTCCTGCGTTTGAATGACGTTGTTCTCTTTGTCTTTGTCAGCATCGTCACCGTGCTGCGTCTTACTGGGCGGAGTGGGAGCCCTATATTTCTTGAGCGAGGGTTTTTTTGTCACCGTCGTGTTAACCGGCGGCGCGCTGGCTACCATTGCGGCCATGTTGGGGGCTGAAGCGGCACTGGGGGTTGTCGATGCGGCTTTCGGCTCCTGTCGGGCGGGATCGGCGTTTTCCGTCGCGGTAAAGTCGTATACGAGCCGCGATTTGCCGGCCGAGACTCGCCGGTAGCCCTCGCCCTCCTACGATTGGACAAAGGCGGCGAAAGGCGCGGGGTGAGCACGTGCGTGCATTTCGTTTATCGACACGGGTTAGTGGGGAAGTCAGGTCGAACTGGGTTACCGTTTGGGGGGTTAGTGGCGAAGTTGCATCATAGAGATATTACGCAAGAGTTTCTAAATAATTTATATTGAGAAGAAAAATAGGTAAAAGCGCGAGCTATCGGAATGAGTACGATTCCGTTATCGTAACGCCTATTGTTTACGGTGCGACGATGCGCGTGAGTCGCGTCTGACGTCGTTCAAACAACTGGCAGCGGGATCGCGCCGGCCACACGTGCGGGAAGGAAACCAGTACATAATTATATTTTGACTCGCAAACAAACGTGTCGTCATACTGCGTTTCGCAACCGAGAGCAGCACGCTAATTACGATCATCATCGATGAGATGACTTGACGTTCATATCAGAGTAGGCGAGAAATCGCCTGACAGGTGTTCTATTGACTATTCAACAAATAGAAAACTGAGTGGCTTATACCTACTCCCGTTATTGAAAACGAAAGCTCGTCTAATATAGCATTGTTAAAGAACATCACAGCAAACAGCCAATGGGATGACAAAAACAACGCAACTGAATTGCTCACATCATAAAAATCACAAAAACAAAAAAGGGAAAGCTAAAAACAAAGTAGGCTTTAATATATATTATCATTTTAAATAAAACGGAGATCCTTTGATACGCGAAATGCGTACAAAGATATCAAAGGATCCTAAAGTTTATTAGATGTAAAGTATATCAAACTATTATTTCCACACATCTTATAATGAATCTTACCGCTTTTTGTGTGTAATTAAATCATCATCACAATGTCAATATAGCAATGACCGCCGAATCGAGTCGTAAATGCTTGGCACAAGGTCGAGAAGGCGCTAAGCGTAGTATAATTACGCGTAGCTATTTTGTAGTTTGATGAACTATGTTAAGCAACAAGAAGTCCCTTGGAACAATATAATATTGTTGCAAATTTTATCAACCTCACGTGAGACAAAAACAATCTTACTAAGACGATTCTGGTTAAGTTTAGGTCGCACAAAACTACACGCAGTCGCAGTTTATGTGATGTGCATGCGCACACGCATTTGTATCTATATAATGTAGGTATTTAAATTATTTGTAGAAATATTAATAAAATGAAAAAATACAAACAAATGCTCCAACATCCTAAGTCAATGATATTTAAAAAGTAATAGATATGTTACATGCGCTCTCAATATGCGTCCCTAAAACGTCACAATTGTGACGTCTTTATACAATATGGATGCCAAGGCGAAAGAGAAAGTAATTGTTCTTTTCACGAGTATGACAAGGACAAAATAAGAATTACGCATGTGTGCAGTTGTTCGCAAGCGGCACAGATATTTCGATAGTTTTGTAAGGGCATAACCTATCTATACTTTTTAAATATCATTGCCCTAAGTGTAAGTGCGATGTCAATATTTGGTAAGTATATAAAAAAAGTTTAATAATTAAAACTTACTTAGTAAATCATTAGTCACAAATGAATTATATATTTTTTACTTAGACGTAAAGAAATCTAAGCGTAGAGCTACGCTTGCGAATAAGATAGTATTCTCAACCTGCAACTATATTGCATCATCAGCTACGCAACGTTACGTACTAGATACTTTTTTAATCTAGATTCTAGAAATATACCATAACCATACAAGTAGAACTCTTTAGATCTGTCTATATTTGATATGAGAAAAAATATAAGTATTCGACGCATAAGTACCATAAAGGGACTTACCATACCATAAGGGCTTATTAAAAAGATCCACGAAAACACCCGAATTGAATTAAGCCTATTTAACCAATTGTCTACTTAAAATTTTAGACCGCCCAAATTGTGATAGACATACCCTTCTCCACGATGTCAATGACACAAATCGAAAGAATTATTTTGAGCAGACTAAATTATTGATATTATTTTCTTCAAGATGTGGAACAGCATAAGTTAACCTGTCTAGGCCACGAATATCAGTAATAATTACCGTCAAAGCAGCATTATAACTCCATAATTATAACTAGTGATCCACCCATATTATGCACGATTGCAAAAATATCTTTTATGCTGAAAAAAAAATCACAATGATCGTCAATCGACGTCGTTTAGAAGGAAAATGCAATGAAGAATTTGTTATTTATTATTATTATACAGTAACTATTTGAAGAAAAGTTTTGTTTTTATCTGTAAACCCAATATGCTTGTTTTTATCTGTAAACCCAATATGCAACGGTCATGTTATTTATTCAAATTAAGGTCGAGATGATGTAATTTATAAATGACCGAGATCATTACCATTTCGCAACCATATAACCCTTAAAAATGAACCGCCTGTATACATAGAACCCGTTCGTTTATCTTTAGGCGTAAACTGTTCGGTAGCACACTGACAAGTGGCGGCGGTAGGTCTGCTATTACTATCCTGACATATTCTACAAGTTTTGAATCTATTTCAAACCCGGTAGTTTTATCCCGCATATTATGATGAAAAAATATTTTTAATTTCTTTAGGCTGAAAATTAAGGAATCCTTAAAAATAAAATTATTTGAAAGTTAGTTATAGTATTCCATTACATTGGTGTCAGTTAAATTAAATTCATTCAGTCATCACATGTTTTCAACCAAAATTTACACAATAAGTATTAACAGTAAAACATCAAATATTCAAGAAAAACTTTAAAAAAAAACCTTTTGAAGTGGGAATTGATGACAGATGTCATGATATTAAAAGGAACTTTTATTGACGAGTTGAAAATAGCAAGTATTCCCTATTAGGCTAAACTCGTTTACCATAATACCTATATCACATGCCGGAATGCATTCTCTCATTTTAAACCAGATTTTTACCGATTCACAACCCACAAATTAAATACGTTTATTTTCGCTAAACCATTCAGTTATTTAGACACATCGCCTCTGCATACACAACAGTATTTCGTGGGTCTCGTTGGCCTCAGTTCGTCGCACCCGCAATCGGGTCGATCAATCTCAACCATTTGACCGGATAAAAACTCTGGATAGAGATACATTTGAACCGGTAACTGGTGCGAAAAAAGTAAGTTCAACAAACTACAAAGAGACCAATTTAAAGAGTTCTACAACTGCATCGAACTATCATAGTGCAGAGATGCTGTTAGACGTGGATGGTTTTGCAGCTGACTCGTGATAAAGCCGTAACAATGACGCAACAAAAAATAGCAACGGCATGAAAGGCGGTGGCGACTCCGTGACGGAATATGCTGATAAACAGTGTACTTACTTATCGGCTGTTTACTACAGATTTCATTTACGTCAGTTATTTAAGACTACATACGTAAAAAATAGGTATTTAAATTGTTATTTTTATGACGAATCAATTTTATATGCGAAAGTAAACAGAAAGTCTACATGAAGCCTCTTCCCGATTAAATCGCTGGACTAATTTTAATAGAATGGGGTATAAAGATAGCACTAGCCCCAGAAAAGGAGGCCATAGATTGGATTATATTCAGGACATCCAACAAAACTTTCGCTAACATGATATCAGCATGGCTTCGTAATAAATATTTCAATTATATTTGTATTTGAATTGTTTCTTTACATTTTTTTCCTAAATTTAAAATTTTCGACAGTTTCCTCCCAACTTCATAAAATGAAGTTGGGTATGAATTCTGCAAGGGGCATGTCATTAAATCGCTATTGTACAGACAACGGCAGGTCAACCTACCCAAAAAGTTAAAGGTCATTGAATTGATTTGCAACTTTTAATCGAACAAGTAGAGAACAATATCAATTGTGAAAGTTTGACGTTTTGTGATAGGTTGACGTGTTGTTGTCTGTACAAAGCTCTAACTAGTTAAGAACTAAACACGAAGTAAATGATAGTTGAGTAATTAAACTTATCATTTAATATTGTTTCTATTTTGATAATCTTAATTGAAATAACAATTAATTTCTTTAATAACAGCTCCGACTGAGTGAGTTTCTTTCTTTGTGACAGGTTTTTTTTATTAACTAGCAACAACGTTGACCTATACAAATGGTCGTTGAAAGTCAACTGAAATAGAACACCTTTAAAACAATGCGCTTGTGTGGATCGAGTTACCTGTGCGCATTTGTATTTTGTTAGCCGGACCGGTCGACAACACATTATGATGCACTAGCCCAGACTTGTCCCGAAGCAGTGGTAGGTTTAAATTGGGACGTGGAAAAGCGCCTCCTGGGGCCTATTTGCAGAAATAAAACTGATTTTAACTGATTGATTTTAACTGATGTGTGCAGTCTTAATTTAAATGTTTGCTGCTTTGATGCCATTACTGAAGTAAGAAGAAATATAACAGTCCTCAAGAAGCAACTTATTGCAATTGTTTACTTCAGTGTCTATACTAATGTCATCACATACCTACTTTAAACTATCGCGTTAAATAATTCAAGACGTTGAAATAATAATATTACTAATCCGTTAATGTATCTCTGTCTGTTACATCCTAGATGAAAATTTTATAGAAATAGTTTGAGTCCCAGGATAGGACCAGGATAAATTTATCCTAGAAATCATCCCTTGAAGCGGTTAAAAGGGCCCCCCTTTCATCATATCACCTCTGACGTGTAGGGAATCCATATATCTTAATTTGGTATAGAGAATAACAGACAAAGATTGCAAAAATTCAAAGTGATCTCTAAGGAGGAGGTAACTGGAAGTGCGATAATTTAAGTAATTCCTACGCAAACGGAGTCACGAGTGGAGCGCTAGTATCTTGACAATTAGAACATATTATGCTTGTAACGTTGGTCAACAAACGAATCCTGTATTTCCCATTCTGTTTCAAAGACAATTTAAAACTCAATTTACATATCAAACGACTCTCGCCAGAGATAACCGCACGTAAAACGCCACAGATCTCTATCTCACTCCGTAGGCATTTCGCGGTAAGCGCTGTAACTGACTGATGACATTTTAAGAGCGGCGACCACGCAAGATTCAGTTATAGATTGCACCCGGAACGAGCAGGTAGACGACACACTTGCAGCCAAAATAGATCATAACGTATAATGCTATTGCTACACCCTTGTAGGGTTGCGTGAAATAAAATCGTTTACACTTAAATTACTGACAAATATTCTATACTACATAGTTGTTTCCCGACACATCGTACGCGTGGAGAAACTGTACCACTGTAGCGTAACTTTTTCCGAGGTAAAGGTATCAAAATATGTAGGCCTATCTCACTTTATTATTCTGTTTTCAACTTGATCCGTTCAGACGATCTGGCGTGATTGGGCAACCAACTTTCGTATTTATAGTATTAAAAAGAGTAAGATAAGGAAATATTTTATAAACTGGCCGCTAAACAAATGAGATAAATAAACCTCTTTACAAAACTGTAAAGTATTTATGTAAACTTTTAAATAGTAGGACCATGGCAACTAGAACTGGCAACTCTACACAGTTGACAGCGAAGCTTTTTATTGTAATGTGATATATATACTTTAGCTTAGTTTTAGACTTAGTACAATGTTTTTTTTTTGGTTTTTTTTATTTACCTCTATTTGCCCGATTTATGTCATGACATTGGCGGAATCATGTAATCGTGTTAGACGTATGTCAAAACGCTTCGCCACAATCCAAAAGAAGCAATTAAATTAATCAACAACTAATAAATTTCTTAGAGCACCATAATAAAGACGCGCCATATATTTGTAATAGGCCACGCTTCTCCTTTAGGAAAATTTTAGACGCAAATGAATTCGAAGGAAACAAATTAGATAGATTAGTTAATTGGAAAATTAAGCAATTACTTAGAGCACACACTAAAGGTAATTGACGGAGGGCTCCATAGACGACTTTTGCATAGTGTTTGTTGGATACCGAGGAGTGAAAAGAAATCCTTCCTTAAGGCTTATGTTAGTCAGATTACGATCAAGACTGAAATAGAAGACCGGCTCTCTGACTAGGTCTGACTTTCAAATCTAATTCCCTAAGACCGGAAGAAAATAGTGTCATTCTCTCTGGTTCCGATCGGCTTTGAATGTAAAGTGCTAGTGAAAAATAAAACTACAATTAATAAATTTGGGTGTTTAATTAAATATATTTCACTAATTATGTATGCAAACATTATTAAGAGGTAAATTAGAGTTTGTGAAGTTGTAGGGGGTTATCTCTGATTTTACCAATAGAAAGCTTAGTTATTTATGAGTGTCATAGACTACTTTTTATTCCAATAGTAGGTAGAGCTCCCTTGGAACAGTTCTTTAAAAAAATCTTCGCGTACAAAGTCGCAGGCAACAGCTAGTGTCAATAAAACCTAATAAATATGTACTGATCGATCTGCTGAATAAATGTTCCATCAATATAATACATTGCTACGAATTCATACGATAGGACCTGTCTCGGTTTACGGCTAATCTTTTTGAAAGCCTAAAAAACCTTTTAGTGTATTTAGACACCGGTAGCGCCCCAGTAGCACTTGGTAAACAAACACAGGCGCGCTACCGAGCGCCTCCTTCAGTGAATGACAAAAGCTAGTGTATAGTAGGTAAAATGAACCTCTCATGATAAGAACTATTTTAAGTTCAAAAACAGTATGGGGCTACTTACTTCACTATCGATTTGATACTTCAACTAAATAATTTCAGAATATTATAACTAAGATAAAAAAATCTTACTAGTCGCTATCTATTAATATATTGTGAAAAAAAGTCAAACCGCAAGGGTGGCGATTATGGAACAATCCTTCATTTTTTTTCTTATTTCAAGATCTTTGCCCAGCAGTGGGCTGGTGTGAGCCGATGCTAAAGATAATAATAATATTGATAACATTAGCCTAACCATCAGCCAAAAACGTAAATTTAAAACATTCTTTGTGAATTACAAGAGCTGTATTAAAATCATAAACTGGCAGTAAAAAAGGAGGCATACGCCTTTCAGCAATGTCATAACTTTTATTACCAGATATAAGCGCTTGGTTTTTACACTCTTTAAAACGCATTGTGCTACTACAATGAAATGTTCAAAAGGGGTTTTGGCAAACCAAAACAAAGGGACACTCGAGTGCAGCTATTATTATATTATAAGGTAGAATAGCCTATTAGGGTTGGCGTGATGCTGCGAAAATCGTACAAGTTTTTTATAATACAGGACTGTTAGCCGCAATCTTCGACAAAAAGGAGCGCTAACTTATGATTGAAAAATATTGGCCTACTAGTTTCTTTGGATGCTGAAAAATAATAAATCTTTTGTTTTTAATACTTTAATTACCTAAATTGTAGTCACAGTAAAAAGAAAATTTGTGTATCGATTATAAGTTGCATTGTAACACGACAAGAATTGTAGCTTCATTTCTATAATTCCGTCTACTGCGATATTAACTCTTTATCCACGCATAGCAGGGTACACAAATACAATGCCTTCCTACGAAAACACTAAATGAGAGTAGGTTTCCGTTATTAAATTGTATTTCTGATTGTCTGTAAGGTATTTATGTTAGGGCGACTACTAGAGCTAAGTGCTGCCCCAAATTAATTTAATTTTATTACTTCTAAACAAAATCAATTCTCAAAAAACTAGAACAGTATAATTCTAGCAAATTACCTCTAGTATTTTATTAATCACTGTTAACTGCATTTGAATCTGGCATTCGTTTGTATTGTACATTATTGCTAAAAGCGGCCGCTTTTAGCGTTAGCGTCTAATTCGACTTTATAAACAACTAAATGAAAAGTTTACTGTGATTCAATAAATACTTGAGGTAATTTGCTAAACTCATACTGTTCTAGTTTTTTGAGAATTGAGTTTGTATAAAATTAATGAAATATATCAATTGGGGGCAGCACTTAGCTCTAGTATTCCCCTTAAGGGGCAGTAATTTGTAGCCTGAAATAAATGATAAATAAAAAAATTCAAAAAATCACAGTGCAGCGGATTGCGGTTCATAATTAAATTGCTTTCACAAGTGACAGCCCTAAAGAACTGAGAGAATGCGTCCGCGCCGATTTACGACGCGGCCTTGAGTTCGAATTTCGGGACGCATGCGTTGATTCCCTTTGTGCCTTCCGACCACCCAGCCGGGAAGCCTTTAAATTCTGCCGTTAAACCTCATATAGCCGTAAAAAGGACGCGCGACGCCGTGGGCTGCATTTATGGGGCATAAAACAAAAGCTATGGGTAGGTTTTACGTAACAAAACTACGATAAATTAAGCATTGACACGTTAGCATTGATAAACATTATCAACTTTTTTTGTTTGACACTCGAAGAAATTACAGCGACATTTTTTTTATTTATTAAAAGAAAACCGATAACTTCTCCAAGTATGGTGAAGTAGGTATTTATTGTAGCTCTAATTAGAGATATTGAACTCATAGTAGGGGTAGCCCAACCTATTTCCAACCGTTCAGAAACTAGAAACTTTAAATTTTAAAAAAGTGCGCGGGTAACCACTTGTATGTATAGAAATAACCGATAAATAATAACCAGTTTCAAGGTTTACTGCATCAATAAAATCAGTCTGTTTAAAAACTTATTAAATAACGAATTGCGATGATTTCATCTACTGCAAAAACTCCTTTAGCTATTAATTTAGCATGTTTTCATAATTGCTAATTAAAATCGACGACCGTCGATAAAAACTCGTTTTAGATGGCATATTATATTTTTAGCAGGCGATATATTTAAGGATACTATCTCCTCTACCAAAAAGATTTGTGACTTCTGATATCTATTATACCAGCAAATCGAAGTGGTCATCACGGTTATTACCACGATTTTATTAGCTTGGGTTGTATGTATCTATGTATGTATGTATGTATGTAATGGAATCTTTGAGCTTAATTTTCACCAATTTCCAGAAGTTTGATTAATTTGAAACTTTGCACACGTATCGAGGACCGATGACAATGCAATAATTTAATAACAGTTTCCCAGTTTTCCTCTGTAAGAGGGAGTAAAAGAGATAGAGCTAGCGCGCGATCTGTATCAATTATGATTTCTGCATAGCTTTGGACTTACAGTCGTAAAGAAGGAATCAAATCTTATAAACTAAACTAAAAAGTAAAAAATAAATTATAGTTTAAAAAACTAAAAAACCACGCTTTTAAAACACATTGAACTAAAAAATTAAAAATATAACTGTAGTAATCAATTGAAAAATTCATACTATTGTACAAAAAGCGTGGGGTGCTTGATTTAGATTGTTGTAAATATTTTATCAATAATTTACTATATCTGTGGATATCATAACAAGCACCCCACGCTTTTTGTACAATAATATGAATTTTTCAATTGATTACTCCAGTTTTATTTTTATTTTTTTAGTTCATTCTGTTTTAAAAGCGTTTTTTTTTTTATTAACGGACCTATGCTAGAACACGGGGTAATGCTACTTATCCGGGCGGTTAGCCGGCTATGTCACTAACACCCGTATCTATAAAGAAGTAATTACTTATTGCTTTACAAAGCTATAAATGGTGTTACTACCCACTGCTTAAGTGAAGGAAATGGGTCACTATTAAATAGTCATATTATTTGGCTGAGAATGCTAACTTTTGATAGTTCTAACTTCTAGTAATTACTAGATTAAGGAAAACAAGTTGTATCTTAAGTAACTATTGAGTAAGAGTAATTACTTTCACTTGTTTATAAATACAGGTGCAAAAGGGTTGGAAGATGTAGTAGGTAGGTGAAGTACAAAATAATCGCAACCAAGCAATATACGAGTAGGACCACAACAGAGAACAACTGAAAAACTGTTTGTTGGTCTAGTGTTTTAAATGGGGACCCAGATCTCGGGGTCCCGACCTCCAGGTCTGGCAACAAAAAGTTTCGAATTTTCGAACATTGCTCGGATTGGTGCTCACCAACCCGCATTTGGCAGGCGTGGTGATTATGCCTGTACCCATCATTGCTAAGGTACCCTAAATTCAATGATGGAGGCATGGAGGATTTTTCTCTGCAGTGGGATGATTAAAGGCCGTTGCACACAATGTATAACTGCATATTTCGTAAGTGTCAAATGCAACAGTAACATTTGCATAGTTGCAAAATGCGTAAGTGCATACGCTACGCATTTAGCAATGGCACGAAACTTTTGGCAGGTTAAAAGGACATGCCGACCAAAATACGGCGTACGTGTTGCTAGAAGGGTAAGAACATGATTGCGTAAGTGACATTCAAATGTCGAAATACCCTTTCTTTTGTTCTTGCAGCATAAGAGCAGATCACCCTTTTGTAACTATAGCATACAGGGTTTTAGGTAAACTCTAGTACGATTCCGGTGTGATAGTTTCTCAACGTGTACGAAGTCGCAAGTGCAACAGCTAATACATTTATACAGGGTGTTAGGTAAAAGGTATAACCAGCCGAAACCAGCCTATGTAAACATATGCATATAAATAGTATGGCGAAGTCAAAAATTTAACACAATAATATTTTTTAAATATTTGCTTACAAATCTGAATATAAAAATTTTGATTTGTAAGTAAAAAAAAAATGAAGATTATACGCATACTATGTTAACATAGTTTTGGCTTGTTATACCTTTTACCTAACACCCTGTATAAATGTATTAGCTGTTGCATGCGACTTCGTACACGTTGAGAAACTATCACACGGGAATCGTACTAGAGACAGAGCCAGCCTATGCCTATATGTCTATAATCTATCTGCGTGCCATTATTCATCTATAAGATTTGTAAGATAGTAAGATGAATTGCCTTAGTTCGTTTGTACTCTGTATCTGGAAACCGACTGACAAATGGCAGCCATGATGCGTTAACGTTAGATGTGGTCAAGACACGGTTATACATATCACATACGACATTGACTCACTTCGTTTTATCGCTAAGGGAAAACGACGAGCAAAAATATGCGAAAACAGGTTATGTACACTTTCAAATATAAAGGTGTAGGATATTAGAAACTTTTGCCTTTTATATAGCAGCCTGGCAACTTCGTATATCGTATGCGAATAACTAACATGGCCTATATTGTAAGTTTGGCAACTTCGTATATCGTATGCGAATAACTAACATGGCCTATATTGTAAGTTTGGCAACTTCGTATATCGTATGCGAATAACTAACACGGCCTATATTGTAAGTTTGGCAACTTCGTATATCGTATGCGAATAACTAACACGGCCTATATTGTAAGTTTGGCAACTTCGTATATCGTATGCGAATAACTAACACGGCCTATATTGTAAGTTTGGCAACTTCGTATATCGTATGCGAATAACTAACATGGCCTATATTGTAAGTTTGGCAACTTCGTATATCGTATGCGAATAACTAACATGGCCTATATTGTAAGTTTGGCAACTTCGTATATCGTATGCGAATAACTAACATGGCCTATATTGTAAGTTTGGCAACTTCGTATATCGTATGCGAATAACTAACACGGCCTATATTGTAAGTTTGGTAACTTCGTATATCGTATGCGAATAACTAACACGGCCTATATTGTAAGTTTGGCAACTTCGTATATCGTATGCGAATAACTAACACGGCCTATATTGTAAGTTTGGCAACTTCGTATATCGTATGCGAATAACTAACATGGCCTATATTGTAAGTTTGGCAACTTCGTATATCGTATGCGAATAACTAACACGGCCTATATTGTAAGTTTGGCAACTTCGTATATCGTATGCGAATAACTAACATGGCCTATATTGTAAGTTTGGCAACTTCGTATATCATATGCGAATAACTAACACGGCCTATATTGTAAGTTTGGCAACTTCGTATATCGTATGCGAATAACTAACACGGCCTATATTGTAAGTTTGGCAACTTCGTATATCGTATGCGAATAACTAACATGGCCTATATTGTAAGTTTGGCAACTTCGTATATCGTATGCGAATAACTAACATGGCCTATATTGTAAGTTTACGACAGCCTAACGAGATACAGGCAGAAACAAAAACAAAAAATATACGTATCTATAAATTTTAATGTAATCTTATATTAACCTATGTATTGTGTAATTTGATATATTTCAGTGTGGTAACTCGGGACGTCATATGTAGTTTTTCATTGCCATACAAAATCAGCTCATTAAAAGGATTTATAAATAAATTACCCTAATCTAACCCATAACATACACTTTCGTAGGTCAAACTCAATATTTATACTGCGTATACGGAAGCATGAGCATTATAATCATGTGACAAAACATTGACACCCTCACGATGGGCCCAAAAGTCCTCAGTAGTATTCAAATCGGAGATGGTTGGCGTAGATCAGCAAATGGTTAGTATGCGGCACGCGCGCTTACTAATCGACGATATGCAGCTTGCGGATAACCAATGATTAGGCGCAGGGAAACCGTGGAGCGGACATGTTCTTTGGAACGGACTAACGATTCATATTCAAATGTAGCCTGTGCTATATTATAAAATAATTATCTGTTATTTATGTCTCACTTATTGGTTTCAAAACTAATGCTTTCACTATGTTAACTCAATTTTAAAAGAATAGAGACGTTAACAGCCCCTCACGGTTCTAAAATGATTGAAAGTACCACTTTTTTTTAATAGTTTATGCAAGACGTGCAAGAGTCTCATTTATGCAGCATTTTTCATAAATTAGAAATATTTAAAAAGAGAATCACGTTAATATGGCATGGTGTGACTTCGCAGCTCGGTATTGACTTACGCAATCTATAATAACATTGCGTTTTGACAATGCATAACAGTATCTCAATCGATTGGTTACCATCTATCGGACGAATACATTTCTTGCTGCTTTTCCACATTCGAGCAAATTATGTAAATTATAATGTTCGGCAGAAAAGTCCACACACTAATAATTGCGTACGCGACATGCGTGCGCGCAACAAATTTGACAACTCAGGGCTAAGCGTTTACGACCCACTACTTTGGTTATGGTATACGATTTACATAAAGGTAATTTGAATATGACACGAATCTTAATGGAATAACCCGTAGTAAAATGTTATTTACAGGGTCTCAGGAAAAAAGCAAGCCAAAACCAGATTTTATGCATATTATTATGGCAAAGTAATAATTTTGAAAATAAATATTTTCATACAAAATGGTGCCAGAGTAATTGATAAGTCAGGTAACAACAGTAAATAATTTAGAATCCACACTTAAATCAAAATTATACCTATTTCATTTTGAAATAGACAAATTCCTTTTAATGCCTAATAACATGCTTAATACAAAAAGTTGTAGAGTATTGTCTCTTTCATACACACAAATGATGATAAAATTTATATCGCTATAAGTTCTGTTTATATCCTACATAATTATTATGATGCAACTTCACCTTATTTGAAAGTCAAGCTATAATTAAAAAAAGCTAAATTTTGATAGCTCCCACA
Source organism: Anania crocealis (assembly GCA_949315895.1). NCBI lineage: Eukaryota > Metazoa > Arthropoda > Insecta > Lepidoptera > Crambidae > Anania > Anania crocealis. Next base: position 9,631,765 of record OX438871.1, read on the forward strand.
CCTTTGAACCAATCATAGGAAAACGAGGAAATCGCAACTTAAAAGAATGAAAGAGATAAGAAATTATCATATTTTGATACTAAGAAATAAAAGGTAAATAGTATAAAATGATACTTACCCCATCAATCCATTGGCATTTCTATCTATTTAGGCTTTTGTAAACCTTTCTATCTTTTACAATATTTTTCTACATAAAACTCCTTTTTCAACATAGCTAAGTAAAAAAGAAAAAATCAGAAATACAGGTGTCAAAACTTACAAGCTAGGTACTTACCAGTTCAGCAACTATTTCTCTTTGGAGTCGCTGGCATTCATTCATTGACGGCTTTGAAGATTGTCGCACGTGAGACGGTTTTGAAAACTAAAACAAAATAAATAATATTATAAAAGTGCAAGCAACCACAATCAGCTATTTTAAGATAAACATCTTTAACATTTTTAAATATTATCAATGTTTAAGAACTCTGTTTGTATCTCTGTATTAGCATTGTGAAACTACAGAAATGATATAAATAAAGGAATCAAACAAAAGTTACTAGGTTGGCCGAGTCTTAGGAACGTTAAGCATTTTGTGTGTTTAAATAAATATATTTATATATTTTAGTTTCATAATTAAGTATGGCTTGCAAGGGATGAAGTTGGTATTTTTTTTTGCCTCATACAAGGATATATGCAAATAATCGACTTATGCAACAAGTAATACACCCACCTGTCTAGAAGAGCAGGTGAATTGATAACCTTATGAAGTATAATTATAAAAATAACTTGATATAAACAGTTCTCAATATATTCCCATTAGGTATTTTTGGGATTAGAATAATCATGATGTTGAATAGCTCACCTGTGTAGGTTTTGCTGGAGTTTTCTGTAAAACTTTGTTTATATCTTTAAATGAATGTATGGAGACATCGAGTGTTGATGAATCCAGTTTCTCATGCTTGTTCTCGGCTTTTGTATTTTTCTTTGCAGGCTCAGGATTCTGTGGAAAGGTATTAACACTTTATGTTCTTTGCTTCAAGATCGAGAAAAGTGGCGTGCCTTGGGAGAGGCCTATGTCTAGCAGTGGACTGCCGTAGGCTGATGATGATGATTCTTTGCTTGGGCATTTTCATATTGTCACTTTGATTATAGCATGAAATGCAGAAGGTAGATAGAGGAGATAAGAGGATTTATTTATTGCTTTTGCATGATTATTAAACCAGAAGACGGGACCGACGGCTTAACGTGCGTGCCTAAGCACGACCGCCTCTTCCAGACTTAAGCTTACAATTTAGAAAATAACGTTTCCCATATAAAACGGTTATCGAAACCGAAATCCTCGCGTCCATGCAGACCATCATAACACCAACCTGGTTGTCAACAGAAGCATACACAGCAATTCTGGTTAGGGTATACAGTATCTGAAGTTTTAAAATTATTCGGTATTTTATTAATTTAGATGTACACAGTATGCAGTGCTTATTTGCACGTATGATGTGGCTGGAGAGATACTTATTAAGGCCCTTGTCTGATTTTAATCGGCGATTTCTCGGCGGAGCGAGATTGCAGCGAGTACGCGGCGACTCGCGGCGTGCACGCAACGATTTCGCCGCGAGTTATTAACCGCCGCGATAACGCCGCGTGCTCGCAGCGAGTCGCCGCGTGCTGGCGGCGAGTACCTGCAGACTTCGCTCAATTATTTGTTAGTAGCAATCTACCCTCATTCTGACACCGTTTTGTAGTCTTCTGTACAGCGTTCCTTAGATTACACGTAAATATATGTCCGATATTATAATGGCACTAGACTTCGATCACAAATTGTTTTAGAAGAAATACGTAATCGTCCAGCCATATGGGACTTTTCGACTAAAGAATATAGCAACAGCTGAGCGGTTACTCCAAGTGGGATCCTCCCAAATTTTAGGACAATTCCTTTTTCTTCTATTCAATCGTCTTTTGAGTAAGATAGCTAGAAGTAGCTCCTCATCTGAGTCCATTTTGTAAATGACGAAAGCCGTTACCGTCAGTACCAAATGGCGAATACCAAGCGCGAGTTCACCGCGTACTCGCAGCGAGCACGCGGCATTATCGCGGCGGTTAATAACTCGCGGCGATATCGTTGCGTGCACGCCGCGAGCCTCCGCGTGCTCGCTGCAATCTCGCTCCGCCGAGGAATCGCCGATTAAAATCGCTCGTGTGAAAGGGCTCTAAGGCTTCACCCCCATAAATAGCGAGTGTATTTATTCACTACTTACGTGAGTGTGATGCGTCAAGTCATCCTCCCAGTTGTTGATCTCGTCTGCTAGGGCGGCTAGCCTCCCGAATTTCCTCTTGCCATCCTGAGGCCTCTCTCGAACTGGCTGCTGTTTCGGAGGAGTAGCAGCTGAGAAGTTTTGCTCAGTGCGATGGATCGGCGATGAGAGGTTTGGTTCATCTGAAAGATAAAAAATATCACAGATTACTCTAATGCTTAATATTGCTATATCTGTATAAGGTTGTAGAGCCCCAGATTGACATGTAGTATCCTGTGGTGGCAATTTTTTTTTCTTTATAAGTTACCAGTAGAATAAATTAGCAAATAAACTTTCATAGTCACTATCAGTAGAATTCATTGATTCAGAAGAACAGTTCTTCTGTGATCATGTCGCTTGTATAATAGAACAAGGTACATGGTTTAATTAAATCAATGAATTCCAGTTGATGAGCACTGTCACTGCTTCTCAAGATTAAAATATTTAAGTTTCTGTTATTAACAATGTTGAATATCATATCAGATTGTGTGATATAATGTTAGTCACAACAGGATATCTGAATCATTTAAAATTGAGATCACCACTGATGAATCATTTTGAAGTACAAAATTTAGTACAGCAAGGAAAGTGAACTACTTTTATAATAATATTTCTTTCTGTTTATATTACCCATGAAAGGGTAATGTGGTATCTATAAAGATTAATTTTAAAAGATGAATTCATATATGGGAGTGTTACCTAAAACAATAAACATATAACAATACTTGATGTTTACTGTAAACACATTTAGGCTTAATAGTTTTAAGAATAGTATTCACTTAGTGTCATGGTAAAACTTTTTGAAACTATAGTCATTTCATTTTAAATGCATGCGTTAAAATATGCACTGTTGTAAGCTTCTGTTCTTTCTTCTTTCATACACATCAGCTTAATTTTCAGCTTATTTACAATTAATCAAAAGTATGTCTCTACAAAGCTTTAAAAGTTGGTGAAAAATTATAAAAATAGAACATACCTGAATATAAATTGCCAAGCCTGTCTAGACGAGACTTGAAGTTCTGCCGAAAACCAGTTCTGTCCGACTTCTGCCCCACTTCTCCTGTCTGTTCCAAGGGCATTTTGGAAGTATCCTCTGCAATTGATATCAAATCAATTTACTAAGTTGTGTGGGTTTACTTGGTGTACATTGGTTGATAGAATATAAGAATATTTATTTATTTGAAAGCACAAAAACACAAGCTTATAAGCTACTTAGCTTGACGTATAATTCTATCAAAAACTGTTTATTTAGACCTTTGAACTAATAAAGAATTACTTCTTAGTAATGTGGGAGACATCATTTGCTAACAAATTAGGTAATTATGAGTAATGGCCATGCAAATTGGTTTGTTTAAGGAAAACAATGACAAACATACTCACTCACACATTTAACTAAAATATTAATGTCAATAAACTAGTGCATATACAGGGTCTCCTAGGAAGTTATGAGTCTAATTGATAAGTGCATAGTCCGGTCTGTTCATATTGGGCTCTCTACACTCATAGGTTTAAAAAGTTCTAAAAAGGTAGATTTATTTTAACAACATACAAACACTAATAATAAAAGTAAGCAACATAAAATATAATTATGTTTATTTATTAATATGATATATATGTTCTTCTACCTGTTTAATTTTCAATTTAAAAAAATGATTGTGGAACTTTATTTTTTGTAATCCAATTAAAAATACAACACCAATTAAACTTGTAATTAGCAAAATTGATGTATTATTAGTTTAAATAAAATAAATAATTCATCTCTCCTAACCCGGCGTTCGTCGCTACTGGGTAAAAAGTACCACAGACGTAATTTAACTCAATTTTTTTTTTCTTAACGTAATTTTGCCACTTGCCGCTTCAAGTACCTTTCCTCGTAGCAACAAGAAACGCGCTTCCCGTGCCGCTGTCAGTTATGGCCTCGCGCTCTGTCGTTGCGGACGTTTAAAGTGAGTATGGGTGAAATATACCCGGCAGCGACCGTTTGTGTTACTACTTTTTTTGTAATATTTTTATGATTTATTTTTGTTTTAGCACTCCATTACCATGCATTTCTCATTGAGTGACAACACTATTGCTGAAATTTTTTAACAATGAGGTATTGAAGAAAAAGTTGTATCAGAAACAGAGGATCACGAAGCCTGCAGTAACCATAGCTGTGATAGTTGCTCTAAGATTGGCCCAAAACCATGGATGTCTCGCTGTCAAGTTTGTAATTGGAAAAAAGATCGCAAAACCAAGACGTCTTGTGGAATATGCAACAAAAGAATATGCAGAGAACATACAATATAATTGGCAGTTGCTATCAAGACAAAAAAAGTTATAAAAGTAGTTGAAACATAAAGACTGCAAACTTTTGAAGTTGTGATTTTTTGTGATTTTGGAGTGCGATTTATGTAAAAAAAAAAAATAATAGTACAAATTTTGTTAGTTAGCTAATTAGTATATTCTATTTAGTTGGACTATCTGATCTCAATTTGCTTGATTCCAAAGTGAAAAATTTAACTAATAAATTGTTATTTCTTTAAGATTACTAAGAAAGAAGTTAACATTTTGGTTCCTATTAATGTATGTGCCTTAAGTAACAATAAATACTTATTTTTATTTAAATTACACTTTTTATTTATAGCCAATAGTACTTTATTTGATATTTTAGCAACTTAATTGCACTTATAATATCAGTATATAAACTTGAAAAATTTTTTTGTCTCAGGCGGGACTCGAACGATCGGGACTCGAGCGAGGAGATGCGGGTTCGAGTCCCGCCTGAGACAAAAAAAAAATTTTTTCAAGTTTATATACTGATATTATAGCCAATAGTGTCTACAAACAAAATAAAATTATAAACCCCAGTTCCAATTACAGTTTTATAAAATATGCATCTTTAAATAATGTAGTAATTTTCACCTGGTTGCGAGCGTTGATGTCCGTATTTGCCTAGCGACGAACGCCGGGTTAAAAATTTAGGTTTGAAAACAAATGTTATAGATTTGCAACTTTCAATACAAAATGATTTACTTAGTAAAATAACTAGAAAATGCTTGCTAAGAGTTAAATCTTTATATTTTAATTAATATTTTTTCCCATTCGGGCTAGCTGGTTATAAGAACAAATTGAGAAGATGGACACGCACACACCTACATCATTTGTATAATATTTTTTTATTTATGTAATTTACATTGCCGAAAAGAAAATACAACTTGTCTAGATATCAGTTAAAAATAAATTTGATTCATACTTTCAAAGAAATCCTAATAGATATTCAAAGAATGCTTGTTTATAACATCCACCCTACTGATCAAACATTAAAGCTTCGAACCCCAAGTGACAACCGGTTGTCGCGATAACAATTGATTTTAATTGTGTCTGGAATATCCGATCGTCAAAGGGTTAATTGGATGTAGTTTATTTTTTCAGTACAGCTTTGCTGTTGTTAGCAATACCTACTTAATGACATAATAAATTAAAACATGTATCTTACCTTCAATTTCTTTTATCACCACATTACTACCAGCATCAGTTTGTGTATTATATACAACAGTGATCGGAGCATCTATCTCTTCAATTTGGACATCAACTTTGATATCGTTTCTATGAGTAATGTTTATCTCCAATGACACATCTGAATTGCGCCGTCCTGTGCTTCCTCTAGGACTGCTAAACTCTTTCTTTGTTACTACAACGTCGTTTCTAGACTTCTGTGGAGACGCAACAGTATTTTGACTCTTTTGTAAACTTGGTCTCCTTGAAACAACTTTGGCTGGTGATTCTGACTTCAAAGACTTTTTGGGGGATAATACACTTTCTTTAGCTCTGCTAGGAGACCTAATAGGACTTGAATTTTTTGTAACACCAATGTTTTCAGTCAAAGGCTTCCTCTTAGGCACAGTTTGGCCCGAACTAGCCAGTTTCTGGTCGATTTTCTCCTGCCTGGCACGCGCTCTTTCCAACATACGCTGAAATAAGATAAATAAGGAAATATATACGCGAAAGGAAAGGATCGGAGACGTTTTAATCAAGACCGAAGCCAGACCTACCTGAGTGAAAGGATCCATTTTATTTAAAAATGTATTGTAAACTTAACCCGATCAATCACTGCTCACACTACTAACATTGTCTGTAGCTTAGTTTAAAAGCGGAAAGTGAATATGTATAAAATAAGGTTTACGAAAAATATTTTAGGACTATTTTCCCAGACTTGAGACAATCGCCCGTTGGTCATTTGACATTTACCAAACACCAACTGAAATTTTAAAATTGGTTCAAACAACACAAGCCAGATGGCAGTTAAAGCGCTTTGTTTCGTTTAGAATATTATAAAATATTTAATAAACGTGTAGGTAGATTCTTTGTATTTTAATAAATACGATTGCATGCAGAAACCTAAAAAATCATTTGAATTCAACAATATCTTGAATAGTTTATCTAAATTAAAACTATTTATTTTCACTATGTCGTAATTCATTTCTGAACGACATGAATTAGGTCTTTTACAGTTGACAATACATTTGGGCGCTTGTACGATCACATGACGATCACACACAGTCACGTAATAGTCACAGATACAAAATACTTTCATTTAATTTGTACGTTTTAATGCTACTACAAAATACCTAGTAAGCGAATTTAAATAAAAATATTAGAAGTGGCGGTAATATTGAATTCTTGTCGACTGCATGCAGATTGTGCTTGCAGATCCTCCACCGTTACCCAGTCTACCCAACTTTTATTAGATTGATAAATTAACATCAAGGGTAGGTACTATTAATGTTTAACAAGATTAAACAAAAACAATATCTTAGTTAGAGACTAAATCTGCCTGATGTAAGATGCCTGTGTTTTTAAATCATCTCTATGTCTCAGATTGATTTAAAACTTTATAAAATGAAGTTCCACGCAATATTGTGGATAATGAACTAGGTACTTACCTCTAAGCATCCTCAAAGCTTAATTCGCTGCAACAAATTTTAATGTCCAATGAATATGTAGGCAGTCAGTAGGTACTTAAAAATACCTAATCTGCCAATGGCACTTGTATTGTGATGGAATAAATTGAATAATAGCTCAAGGATGAGTGTAGGCAGGTCGTAATACTTGAGTATTTGTATATTATTCCATTAAAGCCGGTGTCAGCCAGCATTTTAGGGTACTAACCGATCGTAAGAGTTAATAACTGGACCTTAACGTGTCTTGTAGAGCCGCCACTTAAAAATAAATGGACCACCTCCTCTCTTCGTTTATGTGTGTTCATTTGTTTTTAGAGAAACTCCTAAGAAACTTCCGTTTATGACCGACGGCAAAAGAGGGAGTTTCTTTATTCGACTTGTATACGTGTATTTTTATATACTTAGGTATTTTTTATGTATTCTCAATAAATTTATACCTACCAGGAAGACAAATTTCGAATTTTATTGTTTTACGTCCCTATACTCGAAGCTCAAAGTTAGTCCTATCTAAATTAACTAAAAAAATAGAGTTAATTAGCAGCCACCAAAGAATAGGAACCATATTTTTCCCCCTAAAAAATTCCAACAAAAAGCCATCCATTTTGATAAAGTGTTACTTAAAAGTGATACTGTCGTCGGTCAATATTTTGTAAGTATTCTTTAAATTGGATGGCTACGCAAATCGCGGGGGTTTTTGATAAGTTTTGCAATGCTTACTTAGACATATTTTAAGAGCTGTCTGTATAGGGGTTTCTACGTTATAAGTTGTAAATTTACATTGCCTGCCAAGCGTGGCGATTATGACTAAACTCTATTGGAGAAGTCTGTATCTGACTATAGACTGATATAAGCTGTACATGACGAAATATTTAAAAAAAGACTACTTAGTTTATACTTTCTTATGCTCAGGTAGCGTCCAATTGGCATATGTCCAACTGTGGCCTTCTCTTACCTTATCATATCTTACTTATGATAAATGTTTGTTACTTAATCACGGGAGAACCGCTGAACGAACCTCGATTTTGGCAAGTAAATAAAACAACCTTAATTTTTAAATACATTATTAAAAAATTACAAATCTCGTGTTTTCGACTCTCTTGTCGCTAACGAAAGTCGACAGCACCTCGACAGAGCATTATATACAGCACTTATTGGATTAACTCTTAACGTATGCGTCAATACATTAGTTGAAGAACCAGTTACCAGTTTAAGCCCAGCATTCAAATCGAAAGGTCCACTGCGATAAACACGCGTCTCAAACAGAATGGGTGAGCAATTGCATCAATACTTAGTTACGTGTCGGAAATTTTCCTATAAATACTTATCGATAAATCTGCTTTGTTTGTAAACAGAGATCGTTTAATGCACGCTTGGTTGATAGTTGGTATATGGAACATTATTAAAATGTTTACCAATTTGAGACATAGTTACTGTTGATATATTATTTCTGCATACCTATTTTTAAGTAATGCGTAAAGTACGAGTAAACTGAACTAAATAAAAAGTCAAATAATGAGGGATTTTTTCTATTTAAAAATAAATCATGAAATGTTACTATAATGATCTTATTGAAACTAACATTTTAAGCCACTTCAATTCAATAATAGCTTGCTTCTTAGGTAGTTACTATTCTTTCTTCCTAATATGTAGTATAAATGCGAAAGTTTGGATTTATGTAAGTTAATAAATCACGGCAGAACTGCTTAACGAATCTAGATGTAATTTGAGACGGTGATATATTAAAGGCTGAAATAGCACATCGTCTACTTTTTATGCCGAAAAATTCAGGGTACTTGTGGAATTGTTTAAATTTGAAAATTAAACGAGCATGAAATTGTGAGCAACAGTTAGTAGGGTATAAATTGGAATTAGGTAACCTGTTAGAATAATGTGTGTAACCTAAGTAGGTATACTCGTATTTATGCAAGTTTTAATTTATTACTTATTACATTCGCCTAATAAAATTTGCAATCGCCAATGTTTCGCAGAGGTCAAGGCAAAGATGCAAAGCAAAACTCGTTTGAGTATTACAAAACAATGATTAACTGTAAAATGATTAGGTTTATCTACACAACCTATGTTTACTTACTTTAAACTGTTTTTAATACCTATATTTTTTATTTTTATATCACTAAATATAAAGGTAGAGTTCGCTTACAGAAAAAATAAAATTAAGGACAAAGAAAGTACACAACGCGACTGTCACTTTGTAAAATTCCTTATAATTAAGAAAAATAAATTTAACGTTATGTATCGAAAATAAAATGCGATCGTCTGTCATAACATTGCAAAGCATTTCAAGTTTTACATTGTCATGCGGTGCTGGCACATTAAAATAGCCTCCCATTCTATTCCTATGCATCGTACGAGGAGAGGAAAGTAGAGGAAAGCCAGGAGAGGATGGGAAGCAGTGTCTTTTCTCCACCATTGGTCAAACTGCAATAGACCAGCCGCCCGTCAGCGTGAGGATCCTATGGTAAAATCCTCTTTTGGCCTGTGTCCAGCATTACACTGATATACATGATTTTGATTGATTACATCATGCTTTTTAAACCACCTGGAAAACGAAGCCCACGTTATTGGACCGTGTATATTTGATTCAGACTTTAAATTTTATAACACGCTATGACGCACACAGACGAATTATTTTGCTGCGGCGGAGGTCTCGGACCTCGGTTGAATGGACCTTACACAGGTAACTCTGTTCGCGTCACAGCGTGTTTCAAAATAAATAGCTAAACCAATATTCAATATTTTTATAAAATAAAAAATAATAAGTAAAAGAATTAAAATGGAACTTCTTGGTTACATAGCGTAGGCATCGTTTTACAGGTGGTGAAAAATGCACCGTGTATATGCGGATGACGATGATGACGTTTTGATTGCGTTACACCAACCTTGATCAAGGGCTGAGAGAAAAAAAATAAAAAAAAACTATTGAGTACCTAAGTATTTGAACGTAGAACATTCTGTGTCGCAACATGTCATTCAGTGGCTGTTTAGTTTACCTGTAATAAATGATTGTTATGTAACTATACAATATTGTAGTTCGTATCAAATAATAAATATGATTCTAATTGATAAGGGCAATAATTGCTAAATACCTACTTTAAGTAACCTAACGTTTGGATTGGGTAACATTTTTTTTTGCCACCCCGGGGGAAGTGACAGCTTATGTGGAACTCCCGAGTAAGGTCGGTATACCTACTAAAAAACCAGCGGTATCCCTCCGATACCTTATGAAGCGAGACTACGGGATTCGCCGTAGGCCTACGGTCACTGGCTAATCATCATGATCATCGGCTCATAGCATTCACTAATGAACAAAGGCCCTCTCCAGTACGTGTCATGAATAGTAATTCACTTGGACCTTTCCAAAACAACCTTTTTAACGATTGTATAGCGGACGCATACTGTGACGTCACCGTACATGTCGCATCTCTGTCATTTATTAGTCAGCTTTTCATCAATGTTATTATTACTATTTCAATCTTAATCAAAGAACAGTGCTACAATCTGACGAGCGCGTTATTTCATTAATTTAATTTAAATAGAAAAAGGTCATTGTGTTCAAAGGACCTTTTTCTATAAAATGAAGGAAAATTTTAAAAACTTATCTACATAAAGATTCAATCACTTGATTTCACACCTAAGAAACTAATGCGCTTGAAAAAATAACTAACAGCTTTAAAACTTAAATTAATAAAATAATCAAAGTAACTGATTTGCTCAGATGTCAATTACTCTTGTGGCATAGGTACATAATATGAGGGTACATACAATCGAACAACGAAGTTTTTTCGTTCAAAATGCTTTACGTTCTCAATATGGACCTTGACTTAAAATTACTTTATTTTTACAGGTTCTCTGACAGTTGTTTTGTCCGTCTTTGCGGTGGTTCTGATGATATCTAGCTGCGAAGCTGGTAAGCAATTAAACAACACTTATTTAAAAAAAAATAGCTTATCAACTTACCATGTTGTTGTGCATTGTGTATGGGCTTTAAGTTGAAAATTAATATAGTCAAACATTTGACTTTTCCAAACTGGAACACGTGTTCTGCTTCTGCTCTAAAAACTTATTTATGGTCGTCTTAACAGGGCACCAACATTTCAATTGAGTTAGCTAGGATAACAAGAGATTAGTGATTCGTTGTTTACGTATCTAGGTACTTCATGTTATTGATATTTTTTCCATATTTCATCACTTTGCCAGTGACATGATCGTGTGTAATGAACACAGCGACGGAGGGTGGATCGATTTGTCTGATCTAAACATCTTCGCATATAAGTATACTTATACGTAAGTTCTTCGTGATTATGGCGTTTGCAGAGCGCCGAAATATCGGAAACTCATAAAAGACAATGTACAGCACATCAACCTACCCATAAATGTAAAATGTCCCCAAACGATTTTCAACTGTAACTAAAACTAACTTTTAGAGACCAGTTTACGTTGAGACAAACAAAGTGACGTTTTGTGGTAACTTGATCTGCCGTCGTGTGTACATGATGTAAACCCCGAATCAATTAACTCTTGTGATGACAATGAAAGTTTAAATCAGTATAGTTTGAATTGATTATGATGAAAACCAGACGACATTTTCATCGATCAATAAACATAATTTCTAGTGAAAGGCCAGCATAAAATTAAATATAGCATAACTTAAGCATTAAAGTGTATTATGATTGGACGCCTTGAATGAGCGACCTTGTTTAACTAGAGCTAGGTACGTTTCTTAGGAGATCCTATTTATTTATTTTTGATCATTGAGTAACGAAATATTGGAAACTGAAAACTAGCTTTTTATGTTAGGGACTAAATGTTGCCCGCGACTTCGTCCGCGTCAATTTCTGTTATTATGATCGCGATTATTTTTGCAACATTTGTCACTGATGCTTCGCTCCAACTCGAATTTGTCAATTCAAACCAGTACTTCCTGAGATAAGCGCGTTCAAACAAACAAACTTTTCAGCATTATAATATTAGTATAGATTATTAAATATGAAGTTTACCTTCATCTGTCTAACAAACATGTCGACGACTAACAACGAACCCCGCGGTGGAGCAGCTAAATACACACCGGTTCCGTTGTCGCCTGGAAAGCTTCATTGGTTTCAATACCGGGCCAAGACCTCGGGATCCTGAGTTCGATCTCCAGGTTGGGCACAAGAGTTTCGAATTTTCAAACATTGCTCGGGTTTGTGCTCAACAACCCGCATTTGGCAAGAGTAGTCATTTTGCCTGTACCCATTATTGCTGTGGTAGCAATCAATGATGGAGGCCTTAGCCCTGCAGTGAGTTGATTATATGCTGTTACTTTACTGCTACGAGGTCCCGGGTTGAATTCTAGGAAGGGTCAATGTAGAAAAACGGCATTTTTTTAAATAATCTATTGTCTGGGTATCTTCGTTGTTTCTGATTTCCTAAAAACAAGTCTTAAATAGTCACTTAGGTACTTCGAGATTCTAACTGTATAAATGTTGTCCACATTTATTTATTTTTGTCACAAGTGTAATGAGATGGCTGAATAACTTGATAAATTCTTGCTTTTTGAAAGAATATTATGTATTTCTTATTTCTCTCATTCCTATTAGCGTAGAAAACACAGCATCCAGAACAAAACAGGTTTTATTTGCATTATTTTCCTTGTTTTGTTTTCCTTTATTGCTATTAATACGCTAATGGATAAGTAAATAGTGTGTCATATATAAATGTCTTAAAGCATTATTTAATGCTCTAAGATAAATGTGTGCAATGAACATAACTATTTAAATATTTCACGAACGCGACCTATTGAGAAGAGTATCCTATAAAGTTTTTTGTTTGTAATGTTCGATTCAAAATCAAAATTTCAGAATAATCTATACTAATATTATTAAGAGGTATAGTTTTAAAGTTTGAGAAGTGTAGGGGGCAATCTCGCTACTTCTCTGAACATATTTTGCAAATTCTACGTAGAGACATAGACTATACAATGTATTACTCGAAATCTATAATGTATTACTTTTAATGGAATTTGTAACAAAGATAGAAAAGACTTTTTCAAAGTAACTATTACAGGAAGACGTCAAGGGCAAAAGCTAGTATCCAATTCAATTACTCTACGCGACTTCAAATAAGAGAATGTGTGCCAATTTGAAGTCGTCGTTTGCCAATTTGAATTTAAATTGCCAAATTCGAATATATTTTCAGAGAGAGTAACTGTAATTTTATTACGAGTATATTGGTTAAGTACACCATTTAAACCTGCTCGTAATACAGCTGTTCACTTAGTCACGCGTCACGCGTATTTTTTCTGTTTCAGCTGGCAGTTGTCCCCTCCCTTCTAAGGTGTACAGCTGCAGTCCCAAGTGCAAGCAAGATTACGAGTGTACCCACGGCAAGCTGTGCTGCAATAACGGCTGCAACGCCAAGTCCTGTTCAGAACCTGCGCCTTACGGAGGCGCTGGCGGCTCTGGAGGATCCAACAAACATTGTACAAACATTTTACCAAAGAGAAGTTTAAAGAAATATATTTGAATATCACACTGGAAATCTATACACGTCTAAAATTTGTTTTCAAGAGTCGTCATGAACCGCCTTGCGCGAAGACTCGACGAATTCCAACCACCAGAACAGGCTGGATTTCGGAGCGGATACGGCACCATAAACCACATCCACACAGTGCGGCAGATTATACAGAAGACCAAAGAGTATAATCAGCCCTTGTGGCTAGCATTTGTGGACTATGAGAAAGCTTTCGACTCGATAGAGATCTGGTCCTTTTTGGAGTCCCTGCAGCGTTGCCAAGTAGATTGGCGGTACGTCCAAGTGATGAGATGTCTCTACGAAGTCGCCACCATGTCCGTCCAAGTACAGAATCAGCAAACAAAACCTAGACCGTTGCATCAAGGAGTGAGACAAGGGGACGTCATTTCCTCGAAATTGTTCACAAATGCAATGAAGGATATGTGTTCAAGACGCTACACTGGAAAGGACGAGGCATCAACATCAATGGCGAATCATCTCTCACTTGCGATTTGCAGACGACATCGTCATTATGGCAGAAACGCTACAGGACCTACAACAGATGCTGAATGACCTGGCTGACTCTTCTGTACGCATCGGCTTGCGGATGAACCTAGATAAAACCAAGGTTATGTTCAATGAACATGTACTACCGCAACCGATTGCGGTGCACGGCGCCGTCCTCGAAGTTGTTCAAAAAAACGTGTACCTTGGGCAGACATTGCAGTTAGGTAGAAACAACTTTGAGGATGAGGTGAACAGAAAAATTTAGTTAGGTTGGGCAGCATTTGGGAAACTACGTCGATCACACAATGCCTCAAGACGAAAGTCTTCAATCAGTGCGTCCTACCCGTCATGACATACGGAGCCGAAACGTGGACACTGACGGTACGGCTAGTCCACAAGTTCAAAGTCACTCAGCGGGCTATGAAAAGAGCTATATATGCTCGGACTTTCGAAATGAGGTGATCCGGCAGAGAACTAAAGTTACCGACATAGCCCACCGGATTAGCAAGCTGAAGTGGCAGTGGGCTGGCCATATTAGCCGCAGAACCGACAACCGATGGGGTAAACGAGTTCTTGAGTGGAGACCGCATCTCGGCAAACGTAATGTAGGACGCCCTCAGGCCAGGTGGAGTGATGATTTCCGCAAGGTGGCTGGCAGGAGCTGGATGCAAGAAGTCGAGGATCGACCTTAGTGGCGTGCATGTGGAGAGGCCTATGTCCAGCAGTGGACTGCAATAGGCTGATGATGATGATGACACTGGAAATGTAATTGCTTACAAAACAGTAAAAAAATGTGATACTAATATATAAAACAAAGAAACAGACGAAAATAGAACCTCCTTTTTTTAAAATAATAAAAAAAAAAAAAAAAATATCGGACAACATAGATTGAATGAGATTGAAGTCCGTTAAAAACCATTAATCAATTGTAGTCGTTAATTATAATCGTCGGTGATTGTTTGTTTAACACCGAATCAATATTGCTATTTAAATTCATTCATATATTGGTTCCAATAAAATTTGCTTCTATAAAGCAACTACTATCATGTGTCATGCCTTCCAAGTCCACCACATTCAACCTTACTTGTATAAAGTTGGATGGAACTAAGTAGAAAGAGCACCCAAGCGTTTAGCGTGTGATCACTTTTTAAAACGTGCTGTGTGTCCAGATGTTTGTCACTGATTATGTCTAGCTATTTATTTCATATAGATCTATGATTCTCACACATTTTTATCCGGCATTTCATTTCAATTGTTACAAACTGTTTCAGCGACCGGCGGCGGAATTTACTGCGACAATGTGAAATGCAACAGCTTTGAAGTGTGCAAGCAAGATCCTTCCACCAAACGGATGAAATGCAGCCGAGCTTAGACTAACCTAAATAACCTAAAAAAATACTGGCTGTTAGGTAGAAACACAGACAATAAAATAATATTAATAGAACATGGCAAGCTCTATTAATATTACTTATTCCTGATAAAAGACTGGTGCATAAGTATATTGGCCATCAATCTACCTAACTGCCTGTACGCATAAGTATTTTGAATATCATTTTGAACCATAGTACCGGAAAAAAAATGTCGATGATGATTCATTTGTTACACTAACTTTTGATGTAAAACTTAAAAGGAGATTATTAAGTACCTAGTATATTTTGTAAGAAAATTGTAAAAAAAATAAAAAAATATATTTTAAAGTCTTGTTTGATACGTTTGCGCAATAAAGTAATAATAATAATAATAATAATTTATTAAATAACAAATAACATCTACACAAAAGTAACAGTAACAGTGCATCTTATATACTAATTATGTATTTAAATATGAACTTGCTTCCTAAGTTAGGGTAAACCCAGTGTTTTAGGATAAGCAAAGCTCTTCCCACCTACTTAACTCCTTAAACAAGATACACAAAATATAAATTGAAATATTACAGAAACTGATCCCTCTGAAGCTTAAATACATGCAAAAATCTTACAAATCAAGGTAGAAGTAACAAGTTGAAAACTACGATCACTTAGGCAAGTACAGTCAACAAATCCTCCGTTTCTTCATAAGACTGAAGTTGTAGCCATTTTCTAAGGGCAATGTTGCATTCATGCCTATTCATAGAATATATATGAACAAATCTGTTTATTTTATTATATAAATATGGGCCAAGAAAAGAAAAGTAATTCCATTCATCCAGCACAGTTGAAAATACGAGTAGTCTGTGAAGGACATTTTTAATATTAACTTTCGAAACACAGGACTGGCTTATGTGGAGCTGACGTGCGACAGCCCGCTGCCTGAGCCCTTTTGAGAGCGACGATTTGTGCTGCTTCTTTATGTGTAGTAACTTACCTATCCATTGTCGTTCAAGTTCAAGGGTCAAAAGTAACTAGCTGAGATGTGTACCGGTAAACGTGATAAAGAAAATCCGAATCGGATCCGATAATACGTGTTTTTATAGGGGGTCAATAGGCCGCAACTGGCAATGTATCTTTTTCCTTACTAATACTGGTGTGATTTTAATGAACACAGTCTCTACTCAAAAAAGTCATCATCTTCACCAATATAAGTCCTAAGGTAATTTGCTAAAATGACACTGTTCTACTTTTTTGAGAATTGATTTTGTTTGGAAGTAATAATTAAATCAATTGGGTGCAGCCTTAGAGCATTGGCTATACAGGATGAAATTTTAACCACCTTCCGAATTTTAATATATTAAATATACGAGACAAAAAATAAATGACGAATTTTTTCCTTTGGTATCGCTCAGTACCAAAATGTCAAGATAAAGCACTTAAAAAATGTCCTACAAAAATCTAAAATTTTTGAGACGGCCACCTAGCAACACTTTTTTTACGCGTTGCGCATCTCATTCATTCATTACAATACTATTCATAAGTTTTTGATTTTCCCTTTATACCTTAACTAGGACCGTAAAAATTGAAAATGAAATGTTTTCGGGTGACAACTTAATTTTAAATTTTTTTACTTCATAAATAGGCTTTAAATACGATACTGAACGCCTGTAAAAATTTTGGAAACTGGTTAAAATTTCACCTGTATAATCAAAGGGTGCAGAGCACTGAGCTCTAGTAGTCCCCTTAGCGTTACGAATAGTTCTGGACGATGCTTGCATACATTGTAAAGTTACAGCCTATACTTATTCATCCCACTGCAGTTACCACAGCATTGATGAGTAGGTACAGGCATAATTACCACGCTTGCCAAATGTGGGTTGGTGATCACAATCCCGAATAATATTCGAAAATACGAAACTCTTGTTGTTCATTCAAAATTTAAATTTTGAATCATTATTTATCACTTCACTAAAATTATTTTTATTGATAAAATAAAAAAACACTGCCATGATGTTCTACAAAATGGTTACATAACGTGGGCTTCAGTTTTTCAGGTGGTTGGAAATGCAAATGCACGGTACTCTCTGGAAGACAAAATAAAAAGATGGGCTTAAATAATTAGTATTGAATTGATAAAAGATTAAATTGTGTTTTGTTATTAACTAATTAGAGTTACATTGTAGGCAATAAGGTTACGAAGCTTCCCTCAGAAACCTAATACATAATAATACCAGTAATTAACTTACTTCATTCAGCATAATTTCCTACCTACTTAAATACTCCATTTACCGCAAATAAATCCGGCACAACTATCATCATCACCATCATCATCAGCCTATCACAGTCCACTGCTGGTCATATGCCTCTCCAATTGCACGCCACTTAGGTCGATCCTCGGCTTCTCACATCCAGCTCCTGCCAGCACCTTGCGCAAATCATCACTCCACCTGGCCTGAGGGCGTTCTACACTACGTTTGCCGAGACCCGGTCTCCACTCAAGAACTCGTTTACGCCAGCGGTTATCGGTTCTGCGGCTAATATGGCCAGCCCACTGCCACTTCAGCTTGCTAATCCGGTGGGCTATATCGGTAACTTTAGTTCTCTGCCGGATCACCTCATTTCTGATTTTATCCTTAAGATCTTTCCATAGGCACAACTATATTTTGTCATTAAAAGGTTGGTCATATGCATTATAGTATACGGTCATTCTTTAAACTATAATGCTTTAAGGTCCCGGGTTCAATCCCTAACCGGTTCAATGTAGAAAACAAATCATATGGTCTTGGATTTGGCTGTGGTAGGTAACCTGTTTCCTGTTTTCATAAAAACTACAACACGTAATTAGGTGATCATCAGCAGCAGTTATTTAGGATCGGAGTAGGTAATATGATTGTAATTTTGTCCAAAATTGTTATTTAAATTACACATCTATAAACATAGCGCGGTCCAATAGTAAAGTAAGTATACTACCTATAATCATCCCACTGCAAGGAAAAGTCCTCCGTTATCAAATAGAAGTTACAATGATGAGAGATGAAAATACAGCAATGATGAGTGTAGCCTTAATCCACTCCACTCGCTTGCCAAATGCGGGTTGGAGATCTGTTCGATAATTTAAAACTCTGGCTGCCTGACCCGGAATCGACCGGTAATTCGTAAAATTAGTTTTACATACAATGATGATGATGAGTAGTTACTGTTACTAGTTACTCGTTCCACAGATTCTTACTAAAATTATAAATGTGAATATAAGTTTGTTTGTTAGGCTTTCGAAAACTACATGGCCGATCATATAGCGACGGAGGGAAAAATAAAAGTTTGCCTTTTGGAAATGACTGACCAAGCCTCAGCCAAATGATTCAAAAGTTAAGTTTATTACTGTATGTAGGTGTAGCTCAGCAAAGATACTAATACATAGTATTTTGTTTGCGCTGCATTTAAATGGATATCATAATAAAACATGGAGATGGAAAATAATACGTGGTTTTACTAGAAATTTACGGAATATGAACTTCAACGTCAAGATTTGTTTTACTATAATTATTAATTAAATTATGCGTTTCATTAACGTTTACATTGTTTTACGTTATTGTCAAAACGCATAGTAAACTAGTGTTATTTAACTACATGACTATATACTCAACGTTGCGGTCAATTAATTGGTTGTTGTTCAGCTATTTAATTAGATGCCGACATTTAGTCAACGGCCTAGGCGGTTAACTAAATTCCTGATCAAGTTAGTTGGCTGCGACATCCACATGTTTTAGAGGTATAAGTTTCCGCACGCGTGATATAAATGGTAGATTATGCGGGCAGAGCCGCGGGTGAAGAGCTAGGTATTTACTAAATAAAGTGACCAATACCCATACAATGGAATGTGTGTAGTGTACGTCACACTTCTCCCAATTAGCATAGCATATGATCAATATGATATATAAAACGAATGTCATTCGTTGTAAGAGTTAGTAATAAAGCAGACTTCCATCGGATAACACCGTCTTTCATTGTCGTCCCGGTTTCCACATTGCATGTGTCTTCAAGCGTTACGTAGTAACTATTTAGTAATCTGTGGTTTTAGGTACTTGTAGAATTACGTGTGTTTCATGAGTCAGTTGTTTCTGAAGGAAAATTACATTCGTTTGTTGCCTAAACCTACACACAATATACAATTTCATACGTATGCAAGCAGACAGACAGCTCATCTTAACATCTTAATCTGTATTATTACATAGTACAGTCAAACGCGACAATATGTAGGTACACAGAACAACATAAGCCTGTATTCATAAAAATTAGTTCACCACTGGACATAGACCTCTCCGATAGGTTTTTGCCAGTTTTTGCCATAAATGCCACGCTTGGCAGATGTGGTAGCGATCGCAGTTGGCCAGCCGTGGGCAGAAGATGCTGCTTTCCTTCGCCTAATTTTAGTCGCCTTTTTCTACATCCAAAGTACGAGAAGGGGTGGTGATAATCTATTATACAAGGTGCATTTTCAACCACCTGTAAAACGAAGCCCACGTAACGTTACCATTATATTTTTTTTTATGAAAATATTAAATATTAGTTCAGCTATTTTTTATGCGCACAGATGTAGCTGTGTAAGGTCCATTCCGAGACCCCGCTGCAGTAAAATAATACGTCTGTGCGCTTCACAACGTCTTACAAAATTAAAAGTCTGAATCAAAACTTAATATTTTTCAAAATTTATTTTTAACTAAAAAATAAATAACACTGTCATGATGAGGTTAAAGATTATATCGTGTCCTATATCGTGGGTTTCGTTTTCCAAGTGGTTCAAAAAGCACGGTGTAGGTATATAGGCGTGGATAAACGTCGGGAAGGCAAATACGATTTTACCTTCAAATATAATAGTGCATTGTAAAGTCCAGTTTTAGTGTTAAGTTTTATTAAGGCTGTCGCTACCCGGCCCTCGCCAGCGGTCTATGCGCGGCGGGGCTTGAGATAGTTTTATAGATACCAGTTCATATTCATATTCATTTATTCTTTAAGAAATTATTGATACACTTAAGAAACAAATACATTTAGTTACACTAGCCCTTTTAAGGTTGTTTCTGAAATATTAATTACCTGTAATTTTTTTTTATTTATAAATAATGGGCTTGCTCTTGACTACATACTTAACTATACGGTTAAGAAGAAGCCTAAGATGGAGCGAGCTTACCCAGAGGTACTGGTTCTCCAACACACCAGCGGAACACAGAAAAACTGTTTGGCGCTGGACTCCGGCAGGAGGGTGGTAGCATCCAGGCGGCCTCTCACGAAGCCTACCACCGCAGAGGGTTGGTTAGAAAACCAAAGATGCCGTTGCCCAGGGTGGACCACTAGGAGGTAGACCCCACCACCCCAAATCATCCTTTCCCGAAACCCAAACTATCTATACAAGCAGTGGCGACCGTGTGTTT
Source organism: Anania crocealis (assembly GCA_949315895.1). Classification (NCBI taxonomy): domain Eukaryota; kingdom Metazoa; phylum Arthropoda; class Insecta; order Lepidoptera; family Crambidae; genus Anania; species Anania crocealis. Next base: position 9,652,770 of record OX438871.1, read on the forward strand.
GTGAGGCCCTGTCCCCTAATTCGCGTAACCAAATCGTATCACAATCGTAATTGAACGACAGGTTTTTGACAGTTCTAGTATGTGCTAGTATAGTAGTTCTAGTATGGGCTAAATGTCAAAATCGTCCAATTCAATCACGATCGAACTGTGATTCGGTTACGCGAATTAGGTCCCTGGGCTGATTAAGAAAGACTGTGGCCGCTTAAGGCACTAGTTGATTTTTATATCGTATTTTCAATATTTTTTTCCTTGCAATACTGTCTCAAGGTCACCGGTTTCAAGGTGTCGCCTGCTCCGATGACCGGGGTTCGATTCCCGGACGGGTTAATATTAACGTTAATGGGTAATTTTAATGGAGACTGGAGGCCTTCTGTACTCACGGGGCCCTGGGCTGCAGCCCAAAAAAACCCTTAGTTAGATCCGAGCCTGTATACAAGTATAGGTATTTCATTTAATAAAACTATTTAGCGGTTTTAGCGTAACAAACATACGGACTCTTACATTTAATTTATTATATTTGTTTTAAATTACCTACTTAACTGCAGCAGACTGTACAGATGACAGCAAATTAAGCTTTACACTGGTGCATCAAAATATTATTGTTATAAGTGCGAGTTTGCAACAAAAATAAGGCAAACTGTACATCACAGCGATTAAATTGTTGCTGCATTTATAAGAAGAGACTACCTCAGTCAACAATATCTTGTGGGATTTCTTCGAGAGTGGATGTGTGAGACCTGAATACAATTAAGGCTTTGTATCTTTGATTTGTGTTTTGTTGGAAAAAGTTACGAAGCAGACTTATAAAAAATGGGTAAGTAGGTAATAATTAAGTTATAGTTAGATTTTTTGAGAGATAAGAGTTTTGTGTACATAACAATAAAAAGAGAGTTGTTTTTGTTGAATTAATGTGGTAAATAAATAGAGCATAAACAAATACGTAGCGCTTTTCGTGAACACTATATGACATGAATTTAAACAGGCATAATTTTTATCTTCTTCTAACAATCTTCTGCTATAAATTGTATTACTTATTATTTTAATATTTCAAAAAACGCATGAAATATAACTTATAAATCATTAAGTACTATAGTTAGTATAGAACTGCTATGTAAAGTGTTTACAATTGATAAATCCAATTGCATTTCCAAAAATATGTACTTATGTCTATGTCTAGTTTAAATGTATTTTAACTTATAGGTAGGTAATATGTAGGTAACTTACCTACTCTCTATGTTACTTAACTACTTACTTATCGACGTGTTTAATAAACAACAAAATGTTTTATAAATATAGTATTAAATTTAATTTAATTTAATAGGCAGGGAAATTTTATTAAACATGTTATAACATCCTAAAAATCAATCAAAAACCAATCGGTTTGTATCTGTTTGAATCGTTTAATGACTGGGCGACGGTGAACTAAATAAAACCGATTTAAATAGGTATAAAGTAAATAGTAATGTTACATAGCCGTGTTAACCGAATATAAATGTTTAGGTTTTCAAAGGGTTTTAGATACTTAGAGGTAGAATACATATACATTATTAGAAATGTGCCAAATGCAAAGTGAATCCGGCACGATGTTTCTCGCACAACCTGTTCTGTACTTTCTACAAATAAGCGATCTAAGATAAGTAATGCATGATAACGTTCTTAAAAATAACTTGTTCAATACAAAATAATTATTGTAGAACTTTCTTTGCGGTAAAAATACAGGCAGGCTTAAATACTGACCGTCAAAAGATTTTTTTACCCTGTAAAATAATTTTAATTCTAGGCGATTAATATAACAAGTTGATCCGAAACTTACTTAAATTCATAAACAAAATGTCTTAGGACAGCCAAAAACACGTTAACAGCATGCTAAAATATACAAAAAAGCTGTAATAAAAAGAGTAGTCTTGCCCCTGTATATATATTTTTTTTCATTTGTCAAGACCTAAACTGAACACGCTTCGAATCAAAGGTACACTAATAAAAAAAGACGTGTGGCACTCGGAGACTGCCGCGGTAAAGCTATTGCATAGCATTTTTTATCAACTTATGCAATTATAAAACTAAAAAGTATCACCGCTGTGCCGGTCGGAGTGGGGGGGTGTTAGGTTATTTTCGTTACGGATTTTCTGGATTCGGTCTCCACGCTCAAGGCCCGCGATAGAAGCTATGCAATAGCTTAAAAAAAACAATAGCCCAATACTCATTTTTGATTTTCCCGGAAACTTTAAGTTTTCAGTGCGGGAAAAGTTTTGAACTTATAATAAAGGGAATCCCAATTTCTAAATGACAACATGTTCTGACGCATGTTATTATTTAATTTTGCTTGTTATCCTTATACCTAAAGACCTAAAGGTTTTTACAAACAATCGCATAATTATACCTTCGCGTGTTCTAAAATATACCTACTGTTGTAGACACTAGGTACAAATTACTTATTGGAACTCTAAATATAACGTAGGTATTTATCATCATTACTGGGGCCTTATTCAGCTATTTAAATCGCAGTTCGATTGTGATTGAATTTGACGATTTTGACTTTTAGCCCATACTAGAACTGTCAAAAACCTGCTTTTTAATTACGATTGTGATACGATTTGGTTACGCGAATTAGAGGGGAACGCTGAAAAGTTTCTACTTATTAGAAAGCAATAGACTACGAGTAATACCTACTTATTACACTAAATTATATGCAATATTGGTATGACGATAGCATATACAGGGTGAAATTTTAACCACCTTCCAAATTTTAATATATCAATCTACGAGACAAAAACCAAATAACGTATTTTTTCTTTTGGTATAGCTCAGTACAAAAATGTCAAGATAAAGTACTTAGAAAATGTCCGCCAAAAATAAAAATAAATTGATATGGCCGCCTAGCAATACTTTTTTAACGCAATGCACATCACATTTATTCATTACAATACTAATAAAAAGTTTTTGATTTTTCCTTTATACCTAAACAGGCCTAAAATTGTAAAAATTTAAAACTATATTGCGAAAAATATTTTCGGGTGAAAACTTGATTTACAATTTTTACTTTATAAATGGGCTCTAAATACGATACTGAACGCCTATAAAAATTTTGGAAAGTGGTTATAATTTCATCCTGTATATCAGGCTAAATACCTATTTTATGCAGTTGATAGTGGTTGGCTTATCTAATAAAAGTAGGTATGTAAATAGTTTAATGAACAAACTACAGTAAGTACTTAAGAAATCGCTACATCCTATTGAAAATTTTCTTGACACATAACACATTGTTGTTACAGAACTCCCATTGCTACCGAACTCCTTCGAAATGGCTAGACCGATTTTTATGTTTTTTTTATGTCTAATAAGTCTAAGAAAAGGTCGTAAACGTTTTTATACCCTTATCCTAAGTTATAAGGGTGGTATACCCCGTAGGATGGCTTCTAAGTAAAAAATTCACGCATACGAAGTGGCAGACAAAGTACCTAATAAATAAGTAAAAAATATTCTTACTTACGAAACTCCACTTAATTTTTTCTTTTTTTTTTGTAGTTGAATTTTGTATAAGTAACGACAGTTAAATTAAAACTTTTGCCTAAATTATTTTCTATTTATTTTAGATATGATAAGGACGAATCTTGCATAGTGCAAAAGATATAAAATAAAGTTAGGAAAAAATGCTCAACTCGTATAAAGCTGGTAAGATGATATAAGTTTTCTAATCTCGATATGCCTGATGAACATATCAAGTGGACAGTATACGGTTATAACCGACATAAAAATAAACTATTGTGTCTGGGAATACCATCAGCCACTATATTTTTTTTTTGTGAACCATATCGTATAGTAGCATTTAGGATTATTAAAATTATCCAATTGACCTTTTGTTGCGCTGTTATGAGACACATTTTATGACTTCTACAAGTTTGCAAAATAACGAGTTTTTTTTATAATATTGCTTCTGTGATGTGCATTGTATAATCTGCATCAAAAATATGTAAATACTTTAACGTTTCACCAACCTTAAAATTTTATTTAGTGTCATCATCGTTATAATCAAAAGCCTAAATATTTTTGACGCTGACTACATATACTATGTCTATGATACCTATTTATCCTTACCATATTGAAAAAAAACAAAACTATCACGTTTTTTACTTCTTCATACTTTTTATGTGCAATATTAAAACTTGAAAAATTATGTCTCAGGCGGGATTCGAATCCGAATTCATTTAAATAACCGTTTCATCTTAACTGACTGTCAAACATCTGCAAAGATGTTTTTTTTCGGGTGTTAAGGGTTCAAACTCCTAACATTTGATGAAACAACGTTGGATTACAGCGATAAGAATATGCTTGAATTGATTCCATTGATGTAGTGTCTCGGTGGCTAAATGGTAAAGCGCCGCGCCCGGTATGCGAGGAGATGCGGGTTCGAGCCACGCCTATACAGGGTGAAATTTTAACCACCTTCCAAATTTTAATATATCAATCTACGAGACAAAAAGCAAATGACGTCTTTTTTTCCTTTTGATATAGCCCAGTACAAAAATGTCAAGATAAAGCACTTAAAAAATGTCCGCCAAACCTACCTAAACAGGCCTAAAACTAAAAAATTTAAACTATATTGCGAAAAATATTTTCGGGTGAAAACTTGATTTACATTTTTTACTTCATAAATGGGCTCTAAATACGATACTGAACGCCTACAAAAATTTTGGAAAGTGGTTAAAATAAATTAAAATTCCATCCTGTATGTATATACGAGTGCAATTACATTGCTTAAATATCATATAAAGTATTTTTATGTGCAGTTAAATGTCTGTTAGCATAATGGGTAATATTAGGTGTTAAAATATGAAATTGCCGTTTTGTATGGACGAAATCGAGAATGTTTTTTTAAAAACACCTGAACCGTTTTCGATGCAATTAAAGGTGAAAGTTAGATGGTTATAAAGCTACGCATTATAGTATTAAAATTTCTGAAAATCTTAATCTAATACTTAATTGAAGAAAGAAGGTCAGCTGACACATTGTAAGGGGTCTTTTCAACGACTTCCTTTGAAGTAATAGGCGCATTTTTTTTTTAGTCAAAAGTTACTTTATTTAGTTTTTGATACAATACAAAAATAATTACGCAATAATATGACTATACTTAAGAGCTATAAACAAAATAAAAAGTGGGAAAATAATCGGCAATTTCATACTTTAACCCCTATTACCACTTACCTAAAATCATGTAGTATGTACGTAGTAGGTACTCCCAAGAATTTAAAAAATCAATACTTTTATGTATTATACGGGGCTGTTTTTATTTAAATATTATTTCAAATATAACCTAAGCCAGGGCGTATTGAGCCACTAGTTACATAAAAGAATATTTTAAAAAAATTGCAAATATTTTGGAGCACAAGGTAGTCGAAATTTTTATTCAAGGTATTTATTAGTCAAATTTAATAAGAATAATTTATTTTACAGGTGCCATAAGATTTTTGTGCATCGTTGTAGTGTTGGCTGTAATCGCTGAATCCTGTAAGTATAATGCTTGAAGCTAGCTAGCTATACATTAATAATATGTTGCCCGCGGCTTCGTTCGCTTGGAAATATGAACTTGACTTCTATGCCATGGAAACCACACATTTTTCCATGATTTTAAGTAGCATAATGAGATATTCCTATATATTCAATACTATATTTGTCAAAAAATTCATTAAGGTCTGTTCGTCTGAACAAATCTTAGTAATATTATAAATTCGAACGTTTGGGCGAATGTTTTGTTATTCAATCACACCAGAAGTGTTAAATGGATTATAATGAAAGACCTGAAGATAGATTACAGGCAGGAATAGCATATAGGCTACTTTCTGTTCTGGAAAAAATATGGTTCCCGTGGAATAATTTTCCACGGACACAAAGTCGCGGTTAACAGCTAGTAAGATAATATTTAATTAAAAAAATATTTTTTAAAAAAAGAAAAGAAAATGAATCGCTTTACATGAATTAAAAAGACACCGACAGCAAAAGATTATTGGTTAAAAAACTATACGACGAGAAGAGGTCAAGCAATTCTATTTCTAATATTTTTATAATAATAATTTACACTACCTACATATCAAACTAGCCTCTTTATAACCCTAATACATTTCTAGCTGCAGCTATAGGCTCCGGTCGTTGCCCGCCCCCCTCCAAAATCTACACCTACGGCAAGAAGGCCACATGCAAGCAGGACTACGACTGCAAAAACGGCATGATCTGCTGCACCAATCCAGCAAATGTCAAGTCCTGTACCTTCCCTGAGCCGTACAGCGGGGGAAACAGTGGAGGCAACGGTAAACCAAGTAGGTTTAATTAAAATTAACCGATGCTAAAAGTTGTAAGGTTTATTTGTTTGTCTATCCGTTACCACGGAGCGTAGAGTCGGGATAAATCAAAATATAATGTCAAATACTGATAAACGCGATTATTCACTTCATAAATATAACTTAGTTCATAAATATTCATTGTCTGTAGGTACCGCCTGCGTTTGTCACAAGGGAACGCTGTAAAATTCGTTTCTTGTGGTTTCAGATTTTACAACTAGGTACCAACAGATTTTACAACTAAGTTCTTGCGACAAATCTATTCAAGGCCTTATGCAGTAAGCCAGCAAAAACATTAAAATTAAATGAATTTGTCGACGCAACAAATGTCTTGATAGCTTAATGGTTAAAACAGTCGGCTGGTAAGCGGAAGTTATGAGTTCGAGTCCCACGTAAGGCAGCAGAAGTTTTGATTTCAGCAATAATGGTTTAATTTACACCAGCAATTTCATTGCATAAAACTCGTTTAAAAACTACAAGCAATTTTTAAAGTGTCCCGTTTTGTCAAGCCTTCGATGATCTTGATCGAATATTTATTATTTACTAGCTGTTCCCCGCGACTTCGTACGCGTCAATTTCTGTTTTTATATTTGCACATTTTTCACTGATGCTTCGCTCCTATTAGTCGCAGCGTGATGTTATATAGCCTAAAGCCTTCCTCGATACATGGACTATCCAACACAAAAATATTTTTTCAATTCGAACCAGTACTTCCAGAGATTAGCGCGTTCAAACAAACAAACAAACTCTTCAGCTTTATAATATTAGTATAGATGATGTGTAAAAAACGTATGACCATTATAGTGAACAATTTAAGACCAATCCGTACAGGATTAACTATATGGTTTAGTATAGTATTAAGTAACTCAAATGGTATTAAAAGTCCAGGGCCCCAATTCCGCTAATTTACAAATGGCTCAATAGAATCGCAATTGCATCTCAATAATTGTGTATTTTGACATATTTATTATGGTAGTAAGTATTATATATTTTTTAAGATTAAATACTGATATACAATTAAATTGCTTAAATATCATAGCTTAAACATTTAAATAGCTGTTTCATCTTAACTGACTGTCAAACATCTGCAAAGATGTTTCTTTCGGGTGTCAAGGTTGCAAAATTCCTAACATTTGATGAAACAACGCTGGCTTACAGCGATAAGAATATGCTTGAAAATTGACGCCTATGACGTAATGTCTCGGTGGCTGAATGGATGAAGCGCCGCGTCCGGCATGCGAGGAGATGCGGGTTCGAGTCTGATATTATAATTGCAATTAAATTCCTTAAATATCATATAAAGTAATTGCGATTCTATTGAGCAATTTGTAAATTAGCAGAATTGGGGCCCGGGTGGTTCGCCTATCAAGGCTTCCTCTTTGTTCAACTGGAAGGTCGGAGCAAAGGATTACATAGTTTCTAAATAAGTTTTGATCTCGAATGGTTTGATAGGCACGAGTCGTGCTTCGGAAGGCACATCAAACCGTTGATTCCGTCTTCTATCACAAGATGGAAGTCGTACATACAGACGTTAGAGGCCTGCTAAGAAGTATTATTAAACGTTAACGGGAAATTAAACGCGATCATACATTATCATACATAAATCTACCTCCCTCGCGGTGTGAGTGCATCGCTGTTTTCAGTCAGCATATGACTACGGCCGGTGTTACCTAATAGAAAAGCCACGTAAAATAATAAGGTAGAAATAATCGCGTTTAATTTTTCTGCTAAACTCTTCTTACAGAAAAGAGATCCTGGTCTAATCAACATTTTTTTACAGCTGGTGGCTCCGGCGTGTATTGTGAAGGAGCTAAATGCCAGCCCTTTGAAGTGTGCAAACCTGACCCTGTTACCAAGAGACTAAAGTGTTCTCGTCCCTAGACTTTGAGATAGTAACGTTACTAAGGTTTAATATACCATTAAATTATGTCTATCGGTTACAATGACTTCAATAGAAAAGAGAACGTATTTTCACAACTAACACTTTGTGTATCAGATCAAGTGACTACAATTTTACTTAGCTGATTTGACACTAATGTAGTAATAAGTTATTGAAATACAATTTGTATATTTAAATGTGTTTTTTATTTAGTTTTATTTTACAAATAAATAAAATAAATAAATAATTACAGTGACTTTTTGCTTGGTCGTAAATACCAAGAAGCTGTTCTTAAACTAATCATATTATGTTGTTGGTGCTTAAGCCTTTAGTAATGTATCTTACTGTATAACACTAAGGTTGAAATTACTATTTTAAACTACTCTTCTCTAAGCATACCCACTTAGAATTCAGTAGTCAAAGTTAGTTAAAGTGTTAAGTCAAGAATACGTGTTTTATAGCAACTATCACAGCCGAGTAGGGTTCAAAAGACAAGAAGTTGTCGTCTAACTTACAAGTACTTAGTAAAAAAATGGTATAATTTCCAAAATTGATACTAAATATAAATAAATTTACGAATCATTTGAAATTATGAAACAACAAATCAAACAAGTCGGAATTCGTTATCATTCAATTATTGACCCCATCACTGCTCGTGGCCCCGAACGCGCTAAGCCGGTTTTTCTTAATAAAAGAAATACCCCAAAGCACACACTATCATACATACAGCCTAACACTTTCTTTGAAAGAAAGGTGGCAAATAAAATTTATTCGCCCGCAGTTGTGTAGTCAATACTCCAGTAGTTATTCCTTGGCTCTGATTGTGTAGAGCCGTCGTCGGCGCGCGGTACATATCACGCGATATTTTCTTAAACTTTTCCATATTGTGAAACGTGATTAGCTTTAATACTAAAATAATACTGTGCAGTGTAAAATATCTTTAAGTAATATTTATTACTTTTAAGTAATATCTTCTACCCTACTTTTAAGTAATATCATGTAATATTATATCTAAAATAACTTTGCGTTAACGTTGTTTTTAAAAATATTTTCATCAAAGTAATTTGAACTTTATAAATTATTTATTTAAAAAATTAAGTTCAAATTAGAATTTAACTATAAGAGTTAAATACATTACATACACGTATTTAAATTATATATCTAAGTCTCCCAATAATACAAGAAACCTTACGTTTCCCTGTACTTTGATCAGTGTAGTCTTAAAATGGCATAAGATTTATTTTTATCTTCTTGTACGCTCAATTTGATTTTTTTGATAAGTATTTTAACTTTTTCTGCACAAAAATAATGTCTTCTAACTTATCTCAAGGTCATATGTATGTCCGTAGCCAGGGAGATGAATAGAATTGATCCAACTGTAGCATGAGTCCCACGTAAGCAAACAGACACAGAATTTTTTATATAAAATAATATCAATTTAAAAAAACTTCTTGGTAAAAAAGCTGGATAACATTTTAAGACTTCTTTACGTGTAGGTGCTTATACATGAGATCTTTCTTTTTTTAACCGGGTCTATATACATAATATATTACCTTTGATTACGATCAGCAAATTAATTGTTCGAACAAACAAAGCACTGCGAATCTTTGTGCATATACAAACATTACTAAAACTTCAGTTGAGATAGTCTGTTTTTAATGCGTTTATTTTAATTTTTTTATTTTCTACCAGCTCTAATATGTACAGTATTGTACAGACAACGGCAGGTCAAATTACCCAAAAAGTTAAAGGTCATTGAATCGATTTTCAACTTAAATCCAACAAGTAGAGATCAATAACAATTGAGAAAATTTGACGTTTTGTGGTAGGTTGACGTGCTGTTGCCTGTACAAGATATCAAATTTCTGAATTTACTATTTTATTATTTATTTATGCATATTCGGTTTGATAAACCATTTATCTATCACGCTGTAGAACAAAGGGCTGTTAATTTCAGGCAATACTGCAGGCTTACAGTGTAAACAACGGCCTGAAATCATCCAATGCACGGCAAAGGCCTCCATCACTAAAATCAAGTTACCATACCAATGATGATTTCAGGCATAATCACCACTTTTGCCAAGTGTGAGTTGGTGATCACGTACCCGAGCAATATTCGAAATTCGAAACTTTTGTTGCCCGATCCGGGGATCGAACCCGGGACCCCGAGATCTTGGCCCGGTATAAACCACAAGCTAGACCATTGGGATGTAGTCCACACCTACAAAAAGAGAAAGGGTTGTTCTAATTTATTAATGTGTCAGCACTACACGGCCCTTCAAAGTGCCGAGTATCATATAATCTAGAGTATTACGCCCACCCGAGCCTTGTGCAGCTCATTAAATATGAGCAGCAAGTATGAGTTGACAGCATACTTCGGGTTTGCGTACTAATTCGTCCGGATCGATGGTCATCACTTATTCACGAAGAACTTGCATCGGATATAGGGTCGACAACATTTCTTCGGCGAAATATACACTTATTCAGAGTAAACTATAAAAAATATGGAGCACGTAAAAATATTTAATACATAAAATTCCTTCGCCAGTATTTGTTACCGAACTCCTCCACAACGAACGGCTCGACCGATCCTTAAACGATGTGTTATAATTCAATAGGGCTGAGAATAGGTCGTAAACTATTTTCCTCATTAATCATCTCCGAGAAAAGTACGGTATAGTAGGATAATATCAAATTCCACGCGTTAGATGTCGCGGGCAACAGATTGTAAAAAAATTTGCCTTTATTATTTAAAGCAATATTTAATTGAAATTCTGCATCAAATCCCTATTTTATAGTACGCTTGGCATCCCTAATTGCTACCCTCACTATAATTATTGTCAGCTAAAATTAAAAAAAAACTTTATACAGAATTAAGAATTTCAAGAAAGTTAGCAAAGTTCCTAGCGCCTGGAGGCTTCTATTTAGTGTGTTATTAAATAAAACACAGTCGCTAATTAATTGGAATTTGTGGCAAGTATTGGATAACCAATAATAAATCTAATTTATTCTATGTCAATAAGTAGGTATTATCTGGCGGTATTAAGCTTTTTTTCTATGGATGAGGCTCGACGAGACGCTACGATATTTTTTTAAATAATGAAGTTGTTAAACGGCGGATTTAATCCATTGGTGCTTTACATGTTGTGACGTCATAAAATTATTTAGAAACATGTGTGATATTGCTTCTTGTATGAACTTTCAAGTTTGCCATAGTGGGTGTTCGTATTTCTTCAGGACAATTCATATCAAATTTCTGACTTCACCATAGTATTAATGAGCATTATGTTAACATAGGCTGGTTGCGGCTTGTTATGCCATTCACCTAGCACCCTGTATGATATAGAATATAGATATATATATATATTTATATTGGTGAAAACCGAGATAGCCAAGCTGCCAAGCGTGGCGATTATGGATAAAATTAAAATTGAGGAGCTCTATGCCCAGCACTGAATATTAATGAATTTATTGTATATATATTTTTTTTAATATTTAAGACATGCCATACTGGGCCACACAGAGCCATCTAGTCCCAATTTAAGGTACTATTAATTACCCTGTCGGATGGGGTACTAGACAACCGATAAATTTACTTATATACTTTTTTTTGTAAATGCATACTTATAGTACATAAAAAACACCCAGACCAGTACAAACAGACATGTTCATAAACACAAATATTTGTACTTTGTGATGAAATCTAAATATAGGCATTGAATGATTACGTAAATACCACACAGAGCCTGCTTAGCCGGATAGATAAGTATAATGTAATTTACAAATCACCGTTTAGGCTCCCGCTGTCAAGACAAGGAATCCTTTTAGTTTCGCCATGTCTGTCTATATTTATATTATTTATATATTTATATTTTATATTTTTAAGGAAAAACACTTGCAAGTTTACAGATCTAGTCCAACACACTTACAAGCTTAAATTACAATAAAACTGGCATGCAATAAGATTTCAATATAATAATAATTATTCAAATGTCAAACAGAATTATACAAATAATATTAAACAAAATTATCAGTCATAAAACACACAACATAAAAAATAAAAAGAATCACGATATTATCAATTCAACTAGCTGACCCGGCAAACGTTGTTTTGCCATAAAAATGATTAAATTACTAAAATGGCTAACAAAAAATAGGGGTTGGTGGTAAAAGGGTAAAAATTTAGGGTTGTATATATTTTATAAAATTTTAATATTTTACTACCCTACCCCTACCCTACCCCTACCCTACCCATACCCTAAAAATAGAAATTAAAAATTTTGTCCAAAAAATAAAATAAAAAATTTAGGGGTGGACTATCCCTAACATTTAGGGGGATGAAAAATAGATGTTGGCCGATTCTCATAGATACCGGATAAGCACAAAAAATTTCATCGAAATCGGTCAAGCCGTTTCGGAGGAGTATGGCAACGAAAACTGTGACACGAGAATTTTATATATTAGATACTAGTACAAAATGTCAAAAATGTAAAAAATATAAGAAAAAAATCTGTCTGTCTGTCTGTCCGTCTGAGGTTAATCTCAGAAACGATTAGTAACTACTAGAGAGCACACACCGGTTAGGTTATTGAATCACGCCGATAAAGTCATAACGTCTACATGTAGATATAGGCAATGATATTTCTTTGTAATATCATTGTGTTTATGTAAATTGTTTTCTTGTTAAATTTTAATTAGTCCCTTTTTTATCGTGTGGTTTGAGGATATATCCCAGCTTAACGATTGTTTATGGATATGCTATAATCCCTCAACCCCCAGGAGGCACGCGCGTGCCGCGATAACAATTGATTTCAATTGTGTCTGGAAAAACTCACGATCGAGGGTTTAAAATTGCAGCAGTATTATAGTACTGTTGTACTTTGTTTGAAAATATATACAATACATAAGTTATACGAGTATAAAAGAAAACAAGAAACTATCAGAACAAAGTAGGGTCCAGAAGTTTAAAAGCAGTCGACCAATAAACGAAACATAACGTGAACCAAAAGCAAGAGTTTCTTAGTAAAATGTCCTGTATTTCAACCGCACAGCAAATATATTCCTTTTTTATTATCGGACAACACAAGACACAACACAGCTTTTAATCGTTCGTCCGATCAATTCATGGATTGTTCAAATACTTATAATGAAACTACGTTATCGTGAAATCAACGAGGTCACAGTTTATGTGTAAATCAATCAATGGTCTATTATTGTCTGTTGCTTTATGTCTCTAGTTATTATTTATTCTTCAATATACAGCTAAAGAACAAAAAAGTTGGATTATTAATATTAGTTGTCTCCTTCTCCTAAAATTGTATTTGTAGGAAATCTTATGCCGTAGGAGTAGGTATTTATTGTGCGATAGAGAAATGCTACGAGTTGATCGAATTTAAAATTTGTAAAAAAACTTAATTATAAAAATATTCCTCAGCTGTTTCAATTTAGATTTCTTGTACAGTGTAGGTAAAAACTACTTAGTTAATAAGTTTAGTCCCTTAACTATTACCATATTACCAAGGTGACTTAGTATTATAGCGTCATCCTCTCTATCAACCAGGTAAATAGAGAAGATGACGCAGGGCAGTGACCCTTTATATTCTGTATCCGGACAATCTCTGTAACGAACAACAATTCTTCAACACCATTGCAACGTTTTAGAATACAAGAATTATTTAAATTTTAATTGAACTCATAAAAAAACTGCAAGAAATGTCTCCGGAGACGAGTGGAGAGTCCATAGAAGAGCAGCGCTGCCCTCTGTGGGAGAGGTTGAGATGCGCGCGCGGAGTTTACGCGCGGCTTTGTCGGCGCCGGCGCAGGCGAGTCGCGCCCGACCATGTGGCCAACGGAAAACCTACCAGGTCAGTCAGCTTAGGTCTGTCCATCGATGTAATATAAAAAATCAGCGTATCAGCGTCAAAAAAGTGTCCGAACTAAAAGTGCAACCATTTGACATAAGGGAGCACTTTTATACAACCTATTATATCAATCCATCTATACATAGCATGTCGGCATAATTTGACCGGGTTATAAAGTTAATGGCCTGCGCAGACGACGGACTTTTCTCCGCGGCGGAGAAAAAAGTACGCTCCGCGAATATAAAGCCCGCCGCGGATTTACCGCGAACTCAACGCACACGGTGTGCGATCATTTGTTCGTTTATCGTCGTGCATACGGACGTCACTCTCAAGCGCACAACGCGGACTAAAGTCCGCCATGTGCGTTGCTTCGCCTAGTCATACGGTCATACGAGTTCTATTTTTTTCGGGGACTCCCCCGTACTTTTGTCCGGTCAGCTCTCTGCTAGTCCTCCGTAATTCGGGGGACTTTTTGTACGCGGTACTTTTAATCCCTCGTTTGCGTTACAGGATACAGTTGTTAGCGATCTATTTTAGCGGATAAAAAAATACGCGGACAAAAATCCCTCTGTGGTGGTAGGCTTCGTAAGAGGTTGCCTGGATGCTACCAAGACAATCATGCACAGCTGGACATAGGCCTCTCTTCAAAATAATATTTTGCCATAACCACCCCGCTCACGCATCACGAGAGAGCGGACCGGACAAAAGTACGGGGGAGTCCCTGAAAAAAATAGAGCTCGTGTGACTAGGCGAAGCCACGCACATGGCGGACTTTAGTCCGCGTTGTGCGCTCGAGAGTGACGTACGTAGGGTTGCCAGGTCGCCGAACTTAATAGCCGGACAGACCAGCCAGTTTGGTCTATCATTTTGGTAGAAAGGCCGGACACCCTACATTATTGAGGATTTTGTGTCTCAGTATTAATAGGTACGAAAAAATTGTATGTAAAATCAAGATTTTTTGATTATTATCATAAATCTTTGTAAATGCGAGAGCGATCGACAGTCGGCTCTTCGTTCACTCGTTTATTTTGGCCGGATACGATATCAAAAAGCCTACCTATGTCCGGCTTTATCCGGACGCCTGGCAACGCTAGACGTACGTATGCACGACGATAAACGAACAAATGATCGCACACCGTGTGCGTTAAGTTCGCGGTAAATCCGCAGTGGACTTTTTATTCGCGGAGCGTACTATTTATTCATATGCATGCAATGAAAAAATATCAACTAATAATCCATTAATTGTTTGTTATTTTAGTTTGAAATTTAGTTAGAACTTATACTTACTAAACATTATTTGGCAAACACAACTATTTCACTTCTCTATAAACTTCACAATTCCAAATCACCATCCAACACTATTAGCTACGAGTGTGCAAATCGAAACGTTCATTCTGGTTAACCATAACGAAATTATTTTAACTTATAAAGCTGTCATAATCAGTGATTGGAATATGCATGGCTGTGTTTGGCAATTGCGCCATGTACGTGGGTAACACTGGAAATGTTTAGAACTGGCCAGTTAGAAACGTTGCTAATGAAAACTTTTTTGAATTTCAATTTTAGAACTCTTTGGTAACCTAATGTAGTATTGCATTCACTTGTCATTTGTTTTTGTGAATTGGCGGCAAATCTAAAACTCTTGTTACACGTGAAAATGAACCTAACGCGAGAAAATTTTCGGTCAATGATTTATTATGACTTTCGTTGTGGGCTTACTCAACAACAAAGCTATGATAGGCTGCGATTAGCATTTCTTAATGAAGCCCCATCTCGTGCCACTATTTACAATTGGTTTAACGAGTTTAAACGTGGACGTAGCAATCTCAATGATGATACGCGTGAGGGACTTTAACAGCTACTACTGAAGATAACATCAGTGCTGTGCGACGCCTGATAGAGGAAGATAAGAGAGTGACCTATCAGCAGATACGGGCAAGCCTAGGCATTGGTATGAGTCAAGTTCAAAAAATATTACACAAACATTTAGGCGTCAGGAACCTTTGTACCAGATGGATTCCCTATACTTTAACCGACGACCAGAAACACCTTCGCATGGACTGGTGTCGCCAAATGTTAGATAAGTTCAACGGCGGTAATTCAAATGCTGGCTGTATTTGACATCGTCTCAGAAACCAAAAGACAATCAGCTCACTGAGTGTTTCCTTTCGAGGATCGGCCAACTAAGGTAAAGAAAGGAAGAAGTCAAGGAAAAAAGATGATTGCCTCATTCTTTGGTCGCAAAGGTCATTTCGCGACAGTTGTGCTAGAAGATGGAAGGAAGTTACTGCAGACTGGTATGTTAATCGCTGTTTGCCTGTTGTCTTGGAAAAAATTCGACAGCAGCGCCCTCGAAGCAGGATCCTCCTTCACCACGACAATGATTCAGCGCACTCCGCAAAACGAACTGTTGAATATTTGACTACGGCAGGCAGATAATGAGTCATCCGCCATACAGTCTTGACCTGGCGCCCTGTGACTTTCATTTATTCCCAAGAACTAAAGATAAAATTCGAGGTATTCGCTTTACGAAATACGAAAATGCCATAGTAGAGACCCCTAAGGAAGAATGGGCCCACTGCTTTTCTCAGTGGTTCCATCGGATGCGACGATGTGTAGAGAGGAACGGAGATTACTTCGAAAAACAGTAAAAGTATTGGCAACTTTCTACATTAAGCCGTTTTTCATTTTCTCAACATTTTCAGTGTTACCTAGGTATAGTAGTATGAATATGCTCAAAATTTATGTTTTTATAACGGTAAATACCCCATTGATATTTTGGTTTAAGTACTGGGTCTATATTACGGGATCCTGAGTTTGATCCTCATGACGGGCTAAAAGAGTTTTGAATTTTCGACTATTGCTGGGGTTTGTGATCACCAACCTGCATTTGACAAACGTTGCTGCGATGCATCTTACCACTACCTAAAACGGGTCGACAACTACGTGACTACGTCACCGAAGGTGTTGGCATAAGGTAAACATTTTGCTTGACTATAGGGAGAGCTGAAGTAACAAATCATCTAACAGTATCTAAGAAATTCTTTAATAGGTACTATCCACGTTTTAAGGGATAATGATCAACGAAGCTCTCGTCTGTTGTTGTATAATCTGGGATACTACTCCTAAAGTTATTTAATTCGGGGTTTATACCATGTACCTTATTTATTATGAGTTCTCCCGTGATCATGGCGCTTGCAACAGTGCCGAAATATCGGAAACTCATAATAAATAAAGTACATGGTATAAACCCCGAATTAAATAACTCTAGTGATAGTGACCATGAAAGTTTAAATCAGTATACTACTCCTAAGTTCCAGACCTTATCAGATCGATGCTAGTTCTTTATCAGCCTATACATTCGTCTAATTTTTCAGTGACAAAGCAAAATTCAATATTTCAAAAAGGGCTGACCTATCACGCGCCGCTAATAACATTAATCCTGCTATGGTACCGATAGGAAAAAAAGTCTTTGTTTATTTGCGTCATATCAGAAAACTAGAAACGGAAAAGAGCTGCGCATTGCCGGTCTAAAACACTCCAAATAAACAAATACTTAGCCATAAATTATGTACTCTAAGGGCGGTCCATATGATATTTTTTATTCGCATATAAAAACATACCTATAAGGCTTTTTTACGCGTCCCAATTTTATACGAGGCCAATTCACATGTAATAAAAAAACTGACTCAATTTTGTAAGTCACCCCTTATTTATATAACAGAATATCTCACACTTAACTCAGATTTACGCTAATTAATAAACACTTTAATTAGCTATTTATGTATTCAACTGAAAGTATTTTACACAGAACATGGAAAAAATGTTCTGTGGTATTTTATGTCAAATAAGTATGTTGTCTTTGCAATGAAGAAATTAATAGAAATAAAAAAGTTATATTTTTAATCAGCACTCTACTTAGGAGTGATTATTAGCTAGATATTTATGATGAAAAAAAAGCTCTCATGCTAAAAAAAAAATTGGAAAAATCTGACAAAAAGAAAGTCCAGCATATATTCATTAAAATTTGATCAGCCCTGTCAATAAATATTAATACGAAGAGAAGTCATAATAAATACCTAACCGTTGCATTATAGAACACACGCAGGTGGTCGCGTGACATTTGCTACTGTTGCGTTTGGCCCAGCACAGCCTTAGAACAGGTACGTATTAAGGGTACTGGCCTTGAGTCCTTGACGCATGATCTATAATTGGCCCTGCGATGGAGGCAAACCAGTGCAATCGGTGTTCATTCAGGTCAAGTTTACAGATATTAAATGGCCAAGTCATAATAGTGGTAGTGTAAATAAGCATTAGAAATATGAATGTACATGTATCTAAAAATTAATACCACCAATTGGATTGATTGAAAAAATATTAACTAAATAATTTAGAAAAAAGTTTTTAAGACATTCGAGGATAGTCTTTCAGAATGATGGGAGATTTAAGTCTGTTTGCCGTTTTCTGGATAAACGAGGTCAGGATCAGGGTTTAATACACTGACTGAGATTATGATTAGAATAGAAAAATACATTGTTCTTGCTTATTTATACCATAAACCTACCATTTGCTCAAATTTTCTGTCTCTTATGAATATAAACTTCCTCTAGGTCACTTCCCTACTTCACTTTACTTAATTATTCTCAAAGCTTTACTGTGAGGTCTGAGAGACATAATCGTGGTACCTAAGTACGTCTCTGGTAATGTAATTATTATTATAAGTTGTACAGCACGCACGCCACTTAGGTACTCGCCAGGAAAATATGGGTCGGGTTATTTTCGCCGACAGAGTTACGACAAGGGCGACTTGTTTTTTCAGTGATATTTTGGCTACAATGATTTTGGTTCGGAAGTTTGTGATTAACTATAATTTCGTATTTGAAACAATATTGTTTTAAAATTTTACATTTGTTAAAGCCGGATCGGTCAATTGATTGCTTTCAAATCAATAAATAGCCATTTTAATACTACCGTACTAAATAGTTCACTATTGCCTGATAAAATCTATGGCAGAATAGCACTAATATGACTACTTATTATGATTATGACAGATCATAGAAAGAATTATAATTGTTAAAGTGTGAACCTAATAAAAATAGCTAATTATATTAGTCGAACCGAATTTATGATCTAAAAAAGTTTTATATTAGTTTATATTATATTAGGTTTACATAAGTTTTATGATTATGGTTCACCTCTCCATTGCTACGGAAGAGCGAAATTAACCATGTTACTGAAGTCAATCATTATTATTATTTTGACCAACAAAATATATTCCGGTCTTCGGCTATCATAAGGCGCGCGGTTCGAATCGCCCGGGCTCTGTTTGAATGTAACGTTTTGCACCGCGGTGCGAATCGAAGAAGGTTTTGAATGGTTCAACCAAAACGTGGACGATCTACCAGTTAGGCAATGTTTCAAAGATGTACCAGTTACGCCATTCAGGTCATTTTTTATTATTGATATATTCCATAAGTAATTGTTATTCTCCTACGTAAAAGTTACTCTTGTCACCCTTTTCACTCGTGTGTGTTATTAATTAATTTATCATTTAATCGTTACACTAATACCATTTGTTATTACGTGTATAGTATAAAACTTCGTGTACAATGAAGTGTTCATACTTCCGTTATAAAAACGTAACAACTAATTGCAAACACGAATGTATGGAGTTCAGTCATTGGCTCGTTAAACTGGGTATAGGTAAATGGCAGATTAGGCCAACTTTAAATATTAATTTAAAAAGCTATTGACTGTATAAGTTACCTTATTTGACATGCTCCTTCTCCTTCATATCCTATGACTATCCTCAAAGCCGGCACCTACGGCTTCATGACCTCTACTAGACCCAAGCCAATTTAGGAAGCATTTGGTTTCCTAAATTAACTCGACCGAGAATCAAATCCAGGACCCTTTTGTAGTAGGCGGGACATTACACCAATTGGATCGGTACCTGATTTATTTATTAGGAATGGTAGTTGTGTAGAATTTTGTGTTTTATTTAAATGTATTGTTAAGACCTATTAATGACAAATTGCGTAATTTTGAATTCGGTTTCCAGCAATTTGTTTGATTTTAAACTGCTCAAAATCTAAAAAAAATACTTAAACATGTTAGAACTTTTTGGAATTTGGGTCACAGGGTAAATAGGTAACCTTGAAACGATCAAATATAACCACTAAAACCGCTAGTAAATTAGCAATTAACGATTTGTCAAGCGTTTTAACGTTATGTACAGTATTTGTACAGGTCCTGCCCGCGTAGCGTGCGTGTCCCTTATCACAAGTTTTGTTAATAAAGGGTAGGCTGGCGTTTTTTACTAAGTGAATGTTTTGTTTATTCCTTTACAAAAAATCGGACGCAGATGAAAACTTTCAACAGAAGTAGTCTAAAAGATCGCTCAATGTTACAAAACCAAATAGTTTGATACATACAGGTAGAAGTTACATAATTTTCTATAAAAACAAGACGGTTATGTTGAATTAATCTGAACACTTTTGAGAGACAGGTAAAATATTATCAAATTCGTTTCTAGTGTCGTCCTTTATAAATGAAAGCCAGTGGAGGATATCAGACATGCCATACTTTAATACTTAGAGATTGTTATTTTGGATTTTGCTATTGAATAATGATTTAAGTGTTAATTTATCTGCAACTCATCGAAACAAAAAAGATTAACTAATTAATAAAAACGAAATTGAAAACTTTTTATTTTATTCGAATTTGAGCATAGCTTACCAAATATTTTTTTGGATATCCTTTAAAAATTATAGATAATATTGATACTGTAAACATTCAGTTACGGACTTACTATTAACTTATTTTAATTAACAAAATGTTGCATCGTAGTGGCATAAATGCAGCCTTAGTTATGCCCCTTACTTATTCTACCATAAGCGTAATTGTTTATTTTCATAAACAGGAGGACAGATAGAAAATAAGTCTTTAGATATAATTATATTTTATTACGTCCCCGTTGGTCTAGTGGTTTAAATACCGGGCCAAGATCTCGGGGTCCCAGGTTCGATCCCCCCGGGTCGGGCAACAAATAGTTTCGAATTTTCGAACGTTGCTCGGGTTTATGATCACCAACCCGCATTTGGCAAACGTGGTGATTATGCCAGTTCCCATCATTGCAGTGGTAACTTGAATTCAATGATGGAGGCCTTTTCCTTGCAGTGGGATGATTACCTGTAGGCTGTTACTTTTTTTATTTTATTAATATAATTAACAAAGAAACCTTTTCACTTTGTAAAAGTTAAAGATGGTGAGTATGGTGACAGAGTTTTTCAAACCGCCTACTAAAAGCTTCTGACTGACGTCCTTGTTTTTACAACTTCCGTCATGCGAAGCTTTATAGGCACTGCTCTTCAACAGATTCTGATTTGTTCATCTTACTATTTGTAAATTAGGAACACTTTCCCTTCATCCTCATCATATTCTTCTTATCCCTCTTAGATGACAATAACAAGAGGATGAAAACTAAAGAAATACACGTTAGTAGACGGGAACAATTTCAAGCCTGCTCTGAATATCCTCGATTGCTTCCATTCCTTCAAGACCACCCAGGACTCTTCAGAAATGATTACCTGAGCAAGTATAACGTCTTCTTAGGCCGTATTCGTTGTTAAGTCGTTTTTGTGTTTGAATATTCGGGTACTTATCCGATACTTATCCTTTAGTCTTTGGTCATGTAAACATAATAACCACAGAACATGGAATAAGGTTAGAAAGGTTGTCATGCACCATTTGTATGAGAACCGATTTAAAGAACGCCAATCAAGTTAATTATTTTGACGTCACGCGACCAATAGGATCACGCGACTTCAAAAGAAACCAATCACAGCGCTCACTTACAAGCATTTGCTCATAACTTCTGTGGCGCTACATCGCCTTTCTAACCTTTTTCCATGTTCTGTGATAATAACGATTCATGACTCCGGCCAATCATGGCGATAGATAGCTTAAAAACTATTTTATACTAATTTTTATTTGTTATCAGGCATCCCAGCAAATCAAAGCGTGTTATGCTACAGAAGGGCAAACAAAGATCATGCTAACGAAAAAGTATCGCAAAACCTCTGTGTGGTTTCCAAGATGCAAACCAATTATTTTTTACTATCAAATGTCACTTTCTTTGCTGTCCCTTCTAATGTTTGTATTCAAAACGCTAGGCAGGTGCCATAGCGTGGACAAAGAAAACACCCAACACAAACTAACGTAATTCATTTACACAAAGTGTTTCATGTAAAACGCACGTCCAAATGTCCAAGCTAATGTTCAATAAAGACCGTCGAAAGTCAAGCATTAACTTTGTTAATTATCGTCGATTCCATTTTTTGGACAGGTATGTGACTTTAGTTAATATGTACCTATACTTAGGTAGGTACTCTACGCACAGTAGCGAATTCAGAAAGGCTGTGGGTAAACCCCAAACGCATATGAGACCTTCCATTACAAATCGAATTCCGGTAACTTTCTGACAACGTGATCTCTATAATACGGAAATCAGGAGGGGTTCCCCCGGGTAAAGCCCCTAACAAAAGAAAAAATCCTGAATCGGCCACTGTATACGTATCTAATAAATAATGAACATTTGAAGAAAACATAATTTCGCATGTTTGTGCGTAGTGCACTTTACACTATACTGGATAGCATTCGAGATACACACAATACGATATAAGAATAAGAATAAGAATAAGAATAAATTTTATTTCTAGTAGAGTACAACAAACAAGTAGGTAAATGAAACATGACAAACAAGTACAAAAATTGATGAGCCGTTGATAGCTGAGCTAGTATGCACTGTGTGACAGCTATCAACATCTTCCGTTACAGTTTAAGGTATTTGTCGAGTACATCTTAAATCAAAAATAAAAATAAAATAAAAATTAGATAAAATAAAAAGTGTGTGTGTATGTTTGTGTGTGTGTGTGTGTGTGTGTGTGTGTGTGTGTGTTTGCAACCACTTACATATTTTATGGTTTGCTTGAATGCATGTCAATCTATAAATATCTAGTTTTTCATTAATTTTATTATATATACGAGTGCTTAATATGTAGTATTGTCGTGATGCTAGTGAGGTCTTATGAATTTCCATTGTGCACACTTTCTTTCTCCTTTGGGTTAGCTTTTCTGGAAAAAAAGGTAAGCTAGCATGTTTACGGACTGCAACTTGCATCAAAAACAATTGTCTTACTGTCATAACTCGGAACTCCCTATATATCTCTGCAGTACTGAACCATGGTGGCTTTCGTAGAATCACCTTCAAAATAACTCTTTGAGCTCGTTCTAGACGGATCATAAGGGTCTTACCAGATCCTCCCCACGCTGCTATACAGTATTTGATGACTGACTGAGCAAGCGCAAGGTAAACCGTTCTTAGGGTATCTATGTTAGCAGACTGTCTCAATTTCTTAAATATAGGTATCAGTTTTCTTACACGTGATATGATGTTATTTATTTGTGTGTGCCAACCCAAAGTGACGTCAAGTATAACACCCAGATATTTAATTTCATGTGCTTGCTCAATTTGCATGCAATTACAATTTCCTAAGACACACGTATGGACTTTTATACTAAATGTTGTTTTGTCAGGAATGTTATTAGTATTTTTAGTTTTTTAAGTAAATTGTTTGTAAAGTTTCTATACCTTAAGTAAGTCACTCGAAGTATGGGGTTGTTAGGAGATGCGTTGGCCTGTTTATGAAGTTTGTCACGGTTTCGGATACACTTCAGAAGCCCAGGAGTTATCCAGGGTTTAATGCAACGTTTTCTGTATGGTGTATTAGTAGTCTTAGAATGTTTATTTATAGCGTTTGATATGATGTTTATGAATGTTTCAGTGGCAATGTTAGCATCAGCAGTAGCATATATTGGGTTGAAGTTAGCATTTCTTAACTCTTCTACAACAGCAGGGTATTCTATTCGAAGATAGTTAGAATGGTTTTTTTGGATGTCCAATACCGTATGTGAGCAAAATACTACAGGGGCATGATCAGTTATGAGAGTATCGAAAACAAAAGTGGTAGCTCTTTTATTGGTTCTAAGCATCACATGATCCAGGCAACTTTGTAAACGGGTGGGAAAGACATGAGCCGGTAAAAGACCATGTGAAGTTGTTAATTCCAAATATTTGTCCGATATCATTTGATTAGTTGGATCAGTAGCAATTATATTAATATTGATATCGCCAATTAATGCCACTGTTTTAAAAGATGAAAGCCTAGTCAACACTCGATCAAGATGTTCAGAAAATAAATCAGTGGATTTATAAGATGGAGATCGATACACAGCTACCACTGCAATTTCAGAACCAAGTGTGATTACCAGGCAGTTAGCATCTTGAAACTCAGGGTCAAAAGCACTGTGATCAATGTTAGATTTCACATAAACGACGACACCTTCATTTTGATTACCGAAGCTAGATGAGTATGATACATATCCTTTTATCTCCGGCACATCACTTACCTTCGATAACCAGCATTCTGACAAAATAATTGCATCAAAGTTGGTACCTGTTCTATGTAAAAGCACTGAGAGAGCATCAAAGTTGCAGTTTATACTTCTAATATTTACATGAATAACTGTTATTGGTATTTTAGTCTGAGTTATATGAATTTTTAGCTCTTCAGGTGAGCAGATCAGCGACTTCGAAACCAAGTAAGAATCGATATCATTAACAATACTCTGCATGTCAGTCACTTTTAATTAAAAAAGAATGAGGTGGCCATGATGTATGTTCTAAAGAGTATGAGTTAATGACTGGCATACAAAACGTATCAATTTTAGTCACAAACCTTTCATATCCTGTTTTGAACCTTGGGGTGTATAATATCCTTTTATATGCATTAACTGCTTACAAAATTTGAGAAATTTCCTCTTAAATGATTTATCTGTTGCAAACTTTGTAAATTGTGTGTAGTTATTAGGCGAGTAGTGTTTAGTGAGTATGTTAATGAGTGCATAGTATATTGAACAAAAAGTGTGTTTGTATGATACAAATATGACAATTGTAAGGTTTATGTGTCTGTTGTTTATAGGAAAGCTGTGTTTATGTGATAAGAGTATGACAAATGTAAAGTATATTCGTATTTTAAATAACAATTGTTTGTTGAAGATGCTCTTGTCAAATACACAGTAAATGTGTAGTTGAAGTTGACGTTTATGACAAGAGTGGTGTGTTAGTATGTAAGATGTATATATTATTATGTAATTAACAAATGAACCTAGTATGAGTAAAGTTATTACAAAAAGATATCTAAAAACATAATTACTTACGAAGTAATGTTTACGGAAGTTAAGTCATTGTTCTTTACGAATATTTATAATGTCGGCTTCAGAGTTTACTACTATATGCCTTTTACCGTCGTCCTGTCGAAGAAACACTCTGCCAGACGAAATCCAACAATATTTAAAGTGGTTTTCGTGAGCAAACTTGCGGGCCAGACAGTAGACGTGCTGAGTTTTTGGAGTAAGCTTCTCTGACACATATACTTGTTTTGTTGGGCCTTGAATTTTTAAGTGGGACGTATTAATCCTGTTGTCTCTGTTTTTACTGTTGAATTGACGTGCTTTTTGTATTATATTCTTCTTGACTGAAACACTGTTAAAGTCAGCCACGATCAGCGGGGTTTCATCTCTCCTACTTACACGGTATATGTCCTTAATGTCATTCTGCTGAATGGGGACGCCAAGGATCACACCCATTTCCTTCACAGTGGTGCAAAGATCGTCAAATGTTTCTCCGTGTTTCTTTGGAATATTCTTGATTTCGATCTTAGTAGCACACAACTGGCGTTCCAAGTTTTCCACTGTATCTTCAAGACGTTGTATGGTAACGCGATCTGCTTTGCGGTCTGATTCCAGTCTGTCTATTTTAATTATAATGTCATCATACTGTTTCGAAATAAAGGAGATGCTTTTGTTTATTTCAATGTTCTGGGCGAGTATTTCAGATAATGTCGCTTGCAAAGCTACGAATTTAGCCTCAGTTTGCGCTGTTGACGCTGTCACCAAAGCACGGATTTCTTGTAAGCTGTATGGATCATCTTCGCGTTTTCGTTTTAGCCGAGTAGTAATGTTTTCGTGTTCAACATCGATAGTGGACAGGTTCGGCGTAGATCCAGATTGCGTTATAACAGGCCGCGGGCACAGACCCATGATTCCTGTCTCCTCCGCAGCTGGGCTAACGGGCGTTTTTGGCGGTGTGCGCTTGAGTGGCATCTTAACTATTTTTGTAGCAAAAATGTACCAGGGCAATAGAAAGCTCGTAGAGGTATCTTACCCGTAGCAGTTACGTAGGAACTCGTAGTAGTTTGCTACGACGCGACGATGTGTAGTGTAGCTGGTGCTACGACGCGATGACGCAGGACGGTGGGCGGGGCTTGGAGCACCGATGTATCTCAGTGTAACCTCCTTTTCTGTTATGCACTCCTATTTTTTGTCACCGAATTTTGAAAGACAAAATTTTATTTATTTTTCGGTAAAATTGTAGTTTTCAAACGCGTGCACTCAGTTTGAGGTCCGAGGGGGAAGGGGATAGGGGGATATATATACAATAACGCCTGTAGCCGCGCACCGTCCACCAGTCTGCACTGTTGTGTGTGTGTGTGTGTGTGTTTAACCGACGAAAAGGGGGGAGGTTCTCAATTCGACGTTTTATACACATATATTTTATGTATAACGCGATAGGTAAAAAAATAAAAAATATTTTGCATTACTTTAGTCACGACACATATAACATTGCTTCCCTCAGTTTAAATTTGAACAGTTCGAAGCTTAACATTTGTGTATGGGATACATAGCTGTCACCTATATTTTATCTTATGTTTGGCGCAGAACTTTTTACAGTGTTGATGCTTTGTTGCAGTGTTTATTTATCCACTGAACAAGTAATTACTTTACGTTAAGGCTACTACACACAATGCCAGCGGGCCATGGCCGTCGGTTCGTAAGGCAACATGCCGCGTAACCCGGCGGCTGTCTATCTGCCTTTGAAGAGACATTATGTTCAGCCATGGACTGTAGGCCAGCAGCAGCTGCGGACTAATGATGTATCGCTTTCCGATGTTATTTGCCCAAAAACAATCTCTAACTTCGCCATTATCTCTGTTAGGAGGTCTAAAATGCCAACTCGACTACGAATTCTGCTGAATAAATATACAGGGTGAAATTTTAACCACTTTCCAAATTTTGATATATCAATCTACGAGACAAAAAACAAATGACGTATTTTTTCTTTTGGTATAGCCCAGTACAAAAATGTTAAGAAAAAGCACTTAGAAAATGTCCACCAAAAATCTAAAATTTTTTATACGGCCGCCTAGCAACACTCTTTTTACGCGTTTCGCATCTCATTCATTCATTACGATACTATGCATAAGTTTTTGATTTTCCTTTTATACCTTAACAGGTCTAGGATCGCAAAAATTAAAAACTATATCGCGAAAAATATTTTCGGGTGTCAACTTTATTTTCATTTTTGACTTCATAAATAGGCTCTAAATACGATACTGAATGCCTATAAAAATTTTGGAAAGTGGTTAAAATTTCACCCTGTATAACCTAATAAGTTAGGTCTTAGGTTTAAATAAAATATGTTCCCCTTTGCTGCTAGGTTTCTTTAGCCTTCCCTTTATGTATAAGTCAGAAATATAACCTTATTTACCTTTAATGAAACATAATAATGATTCAGTCTTAATGGTTATTATAATAATTAACTCATTAAATTGTTGGCTATCGTTACTAGTATTATATGTGAAAGTAACTATCTGTCTGTTACACGTTCACGCCTAAACTATGGAACCCATTTTGATTTAATTTGGTTCAAAGATAAATTTAAAAAGTCTAGATCTAAAATCTTTTTAGAGAAAAAGGACATATTTTGTGTCCCACTGATGGTCACAGGTTGTCACGAGCGATATAACGATAAGCTCTTCTTTATTGTGTCACTGATTGTGTATTTAAGACATATCTAAAATCTCAAAATTTTTCAGTAGGTTCTCATTTGGTAAAGACTTTTTTCTATCACTGTTTATGTATATGTCGCACCCAACTAGCTTAATCAGGAGTTTAGTTAACAACAGCATAGGCCGTTGACTAAATGCCGGCATCCATTTTAATAGCTGAACAACAACCAGCCAGTTAATTGTCCGCATCGTTTAACCAGATCACTAAACGTTGTGTAGTCTATCGTTAAAATAGGTTTTCTTTGAGATCCTTAAATTAATAACACTTATTTACTACCTTATGCGTCATTTTGACAAAAACGCGAAACAAAGTCAGCGTTAATAAAACGCATAATTTAATTAATCATAACAGTTAAAAGTTCATATTCTGTGAATTTCAACTACATTTCTTGTAAAAACTCGTATTATTTTCCTCCTCCATGTTTTAAATTTTCATAAAATATAGCGCACACGAAAAATAATACACTTTGCTGTGCTTCAGTAATAAACTAAACTAAATTTGAATCACTTGGTGAGTCTTGGTTAGTCATTTACAAAAGGCTAACTTTCAACATGTCAAGTTGTATACGTTGAGTGATTCAAGTTCAGTTAACCATCAGCCTAGTGATTTAATTGAATGCCGGCGTTTAATTGAACGGCCTAGGCGTCAAATTGGCTGACTAATTTAACTAGATGGCTGCGACATATACATTTTTTCTTTACATCAATGATGACGTCCAAACACTGTACTGAAGGTACCATAATTTAACAGAAGCCGGGAGTCCCGCCGCCGCATCAACCACCCACCATCGGCGCTATACAGCGCCCTCGGCGAGCGGGTCCGCACCAGCACCCCCTCTGCTGTCCAGTGCGCGTTGTTCTGCGGAGGCTCGCGATGCCAGTACGAGCGACCGCAGCCTCGCAACGCGGCCGTACAGGGCTTGTACTCTGATTGGTGAGGTTACTTAGTAATAATAATATATATCTATAGTATAAAATAAAACCCTATTTCCCTTGGTCATCGCATCACGCGCGAACTGCTGGACCGATTTCGCTGATTCTTTTTTTGTTTTGTTTGTTATTGTCAAGAGAATGTTCTTTTGAAAGAAAAAAATAAGAAAATTGCTCGGAAAATTAGAAAATTAAAGAAAACTTAATCACCATACTAAATTGTTTGTAATGTAACCTTAGTGCTTTTGACAATTTAAACTTTTTAAATGTAACATTATGGCGTTTGATGTAACATTTGATAGAAATATGCGTGCTGCAAACGGTTACAATTTCCAGTGCGGTTAGCATATAATTTTGCAATGTCGAAAATAAATTTGTATCTGAAATATTTTTATTATTAATTATTCCAATTTAAAATCAAATATTCATAGTTAAGAGAGGACAAAGTTTGTCGGGTCCGCTATTAGTAAAAGTAAATGTGGACAACATCACATACATTGTTCTGATCCTTTCTTTCTTTGTAATATCATTGTTCTGATCCCAATTTGAATCACTATTTAAAGCAATCGTATTTTGGAAACCAGAAACAACGAAGGTACCACAAACACCCAGACCCGAGGAAATGTATAAAAACCCTTTTTTCTACCTTGACCCGTCCGGGTCCGGAACCAGTATATTGGTTTAATATTATATTTTGCGAGACCTTACCTATAATATGTAATGAAGATATTTGTTAATATAAATAAATAAATAAAATAAATAATAAATAGAGTCCTTTTGAATATATTTATACGTAGCATTGTAAAACCCCATAAGTTGTAAGTTAGAAAAGACGCTCTTAGAAAAAATGGTTTCTGAAAACCACATTTGGAATATATTAACTTAACATAGTACATTACAGCTTTACGTGATTAATTTCAAGGATCCTTGACTTTTAAACGAAATGTAGTAATGTCCACCGTGGTCGCGTGACTTCCGTGGCAACACACACTTATTATAATAATTTACAATAGGTAATTATTTTCTTTTTCTGCCATTCTAATTTGGCCAAGTGTATACTGCCAGTGCAGATGTTCTTGTCCATAGAAATATTTAAATTGGTCTGTGCGGTAAAATACCAACTTTATTTTATACTTATTGCTCTTTGGTTTTACAAAAGTATGTCACGAGTAAATATGCATCCAAACGAAAAAGTATTCATTTAATACTGGCATTTGCCTTCGTGTAAATTAGTACTTTTCATGTATAGCCCGAAATCCAGGTAATCCATAAAAATTAAGAGTAAACCTTAGTAGCTTAAGAGTTATATTAACATTTCTCTCATCAGAAGTTTTTCAGTGGTAAGACATGATATCCATCAAATAATGCAGTATATAAATATTGAAATGGAAAACAGTTAATTAACTACGTAAAATAAAATTTAAAAATGTTTTAAATTTGCATTATGCCCTGCCTGTCTTTTAACTCTTTACGTTTAAATTGCTTGAGCGATTTATATACATACTAGCTATTGCCCGCGGCTTTGCTCGTGTTAAATTCGGGGTATCAATAAAATTTCAGCCCCTAGTTTAAGGGGGGATTTCCAAAAAAAAATATGTACGATTTTTATGTTAGTCACAAATAGTCCGCTTACCAATTTTTAGCTTTCTACCTTGAAAATTGGAATGCTCCATACAAACTTCCAACCCCCATTTTAGGGAATTGGGCGGTTAGACAGAGACAAAAAGTAGCCTATGTCACTATATATTCCTTCAACTATCTTTACTTAAAAAATCACGTCAATTCGTATCCTTGTTTTGCCGTGAAAGACGGACAAACAAACAGACACACACTCTTTTCCATTTATAATTATTATAGTATAGTATGGATTTTATTTTGACGTAAGATTAGTTAGTGACTCTGGAAAGGAGGACATTTAGATAGATTTATCCATCAGATAATTGATCATATTAAGAAGGGGTAAGGGATGTAAAATTTTTATGGAAAATAAGTAGTTTCTCCAACAGCTGCCTAACTATAGAAATAACGATCGCTATAAATATTGATCTGATAGCCAAGATATTGTTTAAAAATGTTGAAATCTTTCAAGAAACAACCCGTTTTACGATTGGGCTTGTATGTACTAGTACAGAGTTGCCATAACTACTTTTAAACTTTTGCGTTGCATAATTATTTATACGATAACGGGAAATTAATCGCGATCATAGTTACCTTATTATTTTGCCTGACGTTTAGAGTTGCCATAGTTTCTAATTCCATGCAAGTGTTCGCTTACCCATCACTGTTGCAGGATCACAGACGACATTCTGGCGATGGCGCGCCCTAGCACCGTCAGCATCGCCGCTCGGAACATTATTCAGCAGTTCCACAGGTATTCCTTTGCTTGTTTATCTACATATAAAATCAATGCAGTTTGTTTACTTTTTAATGGGACAAAAGCATTCAAAAACCACTGGCTGATATTTTTTTTAGAGATTTTTTTAATTTTATTGTGAAGCGGCAACACGTAATAATAGTAATAATATGTGTTTTCGTGCATAATCGCATTTATTTGCCTATGTTTAGCCAAGTAGTGTATCTGTAGCAATCTTGGCTTTTTTCTATAAATTTCTGACAATGTCATACGCTAAGTACCTACCTAAGTTTTTTTTTAATTCACGACCATTTGGATCAGCGGTAGCAAACGCTGCTTCTGAGCCATAGGTCGCGGGTTCGATCCCCGCACAGTACAAATATTTGTGTGCATGAACATGTCTGTTTGTACTGGTCTGGGTGTTTTATTTGTATTATAAGTATGTATTTACAAAAAAAAAGTATATAAGTAAGTTTATCGGTTGTCTAGTACCCCATACGACAGGGTACTTAAAAGTAGCTTAATTTGAAACTAGATGGCTCTGTGTGGCCCAGTGAGGCATGTCTTAAATATTAAAAAAAATCCCTTCCCACAAAACCCTGCAATTTTAAAGACTGAACAACATTTTGGAAAAAGAATTCTACAATAATTATCAAAATGTACGAAATGTTTTACATTGATGATTGAAACGTTTTCAAACTTGCATGCACACCTAGACTATACATACCTACACGTCCTATAGCTAAATGACTAGGATGTGTCACAAATAATTGTACCATAAGCCAAAACACTATGTAATATTTACTTTCTAGACACAAGCCAATTTAGAGAGAATAAAGATGAAGTTCCTTTTTAATCTTTCAGTTGGGGCATCCGCACCGTAATAAATCTGCAAACTCCTGGAGAGCACGCCAGCTGCGGACCACCACTCACCAAGTCCGGATTCACTTACGACCCCAATGTGTTTATGTCTAATGACAGTGAGTTTTGAACAAGAAGCTTAAAACCTAATGACGATTAAACAACAAAGTGAAGACGAATAAAGGAGCTTGAATGACGTCACGATGTCTTCCATCCCTTTCTCTATGGTGACCAATGTTTTGAATTTCTAAGGACTAACCTGAAGCACAAAAAAGTAAAGTTAGAAATATTAAATCTATACTAATATTATAAAGCTGAAGAGTTTGTTTGTTTGAACGCGCTAATCTTAGGAAGTACTGGTTCGAATTGAAAAAATATTTTTGTGTTGGATAGTCCATTTATCGAGGAAGGCTTTAGGCTACATAACATCACGCTGCGACCAATAGGAGCGAAACATCAGTGAAAAATGTTGCAAAAATTATCGCGATCATAATGACAGAATTTGACGCGAACGAAGTCGCGTGCAACAGCTAATAACAATATAAAATAAGAAAGACAGAAGTCATACGTGACCTTATCCAAGATCCTTTAATTCGTTGCAATCTCCATTTGGTTTTTTAAGCTTTTTGAGTAACCTGGTACCTAATAAGTATCTTTACCTCTTATCGCAGTATTACTTTAAATCTGGATTTGAAAAAATAACATGTTGCTCCTTATAGGATTTTATCGACAGGCATAATCACTCAGTACCATTAATTACGTAAGGCATTAGGGGGATGGGAGAGTATCAAGACCAACCTCATGTTATCTTATTTTGGGATAGAGGGGATCCCAGCAAACATCACGTTTTTTTTTCATTAGAACTACAGAGTACATGTATGCGGCCCACAGTGCACTAAAAAAAACGCCAAAATCGCCAAAAAAGCCTGTTGGATGAAATGGATGTCCCTTAGAGTCCCATTTAATTTGAAAATACCTAACCTAAGGGTAGAAAATTAGGGTTTAGGGAAAACTAATCGTACCTACAAAAAATGTTACCCACGAAATTCATAATAAAGTAAGCCAAACAAAAAAAATCATCGTCAATACAAACTTACTGTTCAACGGGAACTTTTTGGCACTTATTTCCCTTTTTTGTTAATGGTTTATGTCAATGATTCTTTCTTTCTACTTTTAGTATACTACTACAATTTCGCGTGGCCAGACTATGGAGAAGCTAGTCTGAGCGGGCTGTTGGATATGGCCAAGGTTCTCTCCTTCGCCATACAAGAAGGCCGAGTCGCAATACACTGTCACGCAGGTTAGATGCCAGACGTCATTGCTCTAGTTGTTTAGGTACAAGGCTTAGTAAGGCAATAGATCTCGGGGTCCCGGGTTCGATCTCCGGGTCGGGCAACAAAAGTTTCGAAATCTCAAACATTGCTCGAGTTTGTTATCACCAGCCCACATTTATCAAGCGTGGTGATTATGCCTGTGCATGAGCACAATGATGGCCTTGCTGTGGTAATTTGAATTTAATAATGAGGCCTTTGCTCTACAGTCGGATGATTATAGGCAGATTAGATTGCTCCTGTTCTAGTTGACGTCATTTATAGGAGGTTCGCACGGGAGTACCTACCAATGAGATCTGGCTATTACCAAGTTTACCCTTTACACTCATGAGGATGTTTTTAAAACAGGTATTTTTTCATACAATTATCAAACATTTTCTTTCTTAATATACTTTCTCTCTCCTGACCATTACAAACATATAAAATAAAAAAATTATTAATGGTTGGTATGGTTCAGTCGATCGGAAATTATGCGTCTACATGACATACATTAAATTTTTCGTTAATTCATTTTTGTTAATATAGTTACCTAGATTTTTAAAAAACTTTTACAAGGTTGACCGATTTGAAGTTGGTTGCCATTATTTAAGATTGAAAAAAAATACCACAAAGGTTAAATACCTAAATAGGATTAGCAACAGTCTTCAAAAATAAAAAAGTAAAACTTGTCACCCTTAATCCTACTAAAAATTAGTGGAATTTCTCTGATATTTTTTGTTAATAAGTGTTTGACATCTATCTTCTACTTCTTCCAGGTCTAGGCCGAACCGGTGTTTTGATAGCATGCTACCTTGTCTACTCGCTTCGTGTACGAGCTAATGACGCCATCCGCCTGGTCCGGAAGAAGCGGCCCAGGTCCGTGCAGACGTCTGGACAGATCCTCTGCGTCCAGCAGTTTGAACACTACCTACTGCCGCAAACCGTTGTGTTCAGTTCCAAGTGAGTAAAAGTCATCTTCTGGTGTTTGCTGGTCCGGAAGCTACAAGTAGCTGTTGTTATAATAAGGTACATCGTCATTAGTACCATAGATTCAGTATTAATCAATTTTAATTGTCAAAATTATTCCCATGAGGCAATGTCATTCTTATATGTATAAGCTATGTTACTGGCAAGTTTCATCAATTTCTGTCATGTTGTATAGCTGTCGCCCGCGTCAATTTCTGTTATTATGATTGCGACTATTTTTGCAACATTATTTACTGATTCTTCGCTCTTATTGGTCGCAGCGTGATGTTATATAGCTTAAAGCCTTCCTCGATAAATGGACTATCTAACACAAAAATATTTTTTTATTCGAACCAGTACTTCCTGAGATTACCGCGTTCAAACAAACAAACAAAAAACCAAACTCTTCAGCTTTATAATATTAGTATAGATTTGTGTATAACAAACCTTGAACCTTGGTAACAAACATACAAACTTTCGCGTTCATAATATTAATAAAATTTAACATCCATGTTGTTGTCATACGTTTTGTTTTCAGAGAGCCGTTGATGTTGACCAAGGACCATAAGACGGCTGAGTTTACTCTTCGACAATATCTGTATAGACAACGGGCTACACTGCATGGCCTCGACGAGAGAGCTTTCAAGGAATTACCTAAGGTATATTATGCTGATTTAATCTCTCTCTCTAAATGAAATGGTCACTATCACTAGAGATCATTGATTCGGGGTTTATATTATTACCTTGTTATTTTATGAGTTTCCGATATTTCAGCACTGTTGCAAGCGACATGTTCACGATAGAACCGCTTTAGGCAAGTTGCTTTCTTTGCAAGATTTAAAAATGTAAGAACACGACATTAGCTTACGAAACGTCGAACGTAAGCTAATGTAATTTTCTTACATATTTTATCTATTCGTCGAGCATATACGCTATAACAGTGTTTCCCAAACATTGTTCTGCCATGGCCCGGTAATTTTCACACTATCCCCTTGTAACTTACTTATTATTTTTAAACCTAAGCTGTTTCCATCAGGTAAAACAAACATTTATTAATAATAAAAATGTTTTATTAATACTACATATTTTGGTACCGCCTATTTAGTCACTAAATTCTAGTGCGAAGTATGGAACTGCTGCTTATTTTTTACCAAAGCATCCAAGTTCACGGAAAATGACGAAAGTTTAAGAAGAATATTTACGATGCGTCGATCGATCGATAGTAGGTATGATTTTTAAAACAAGGCGGGAGTGTTGCGTCCCAGTATTTTATTTTGATGGCCTGGTACCGCGTCGCGACCCGGAAAATGGGAACCGCTGCGCTATAAGAAAGCAACTTTAGGAGATCTTCCGTGATCATGGCGCTTACCTACCATATTTATTAACTCTACCTAAGGAATCAATGTAAGGAATGGTGGACTGTGAAACGACAGTATATGTATGTATTAAAAGCAAATTTTCTTTTGACTAATTAAACCTAGTTAAATAACCATTTTTAGATCGTATACTGCCTCTGCGAGCGACTGCTAAAGCTGTGTGGCTGCCACCAAAGCGTCGGGCTGGACTTCCGTGTGCGGAACCGGCCCTTCTACAAGTCTTTTCTGGTGTACCGCCTGAAGCAATCCAAACCACCTGACCCCACCACGCCCGAAGATACCGCACCAGGTTTGAATGAGTAAAGGGGTCTCTTTACCCAAGTTAAACTTTTCTCTAGTGTTGGTACCTTCATATTCAACTATAGATCGCGACCCACT
This sequence comes from Anania crocealis, assembly GCA_949315895.1. Classification (NCBI taxonomy): domain Eukaryota; kingdom Metazoa; phylum Arthropoda; class Insecta; order Lepidoptera; family Crambidae; genus Anania; species Anania crocealis. The sequence continues at coordinate 9,688,986 of OX438871.1, forward strand.
GGTGGAATTATTTTCCGAGAGGTGGGTTCCGAGTATGAAAACTTATATTTGATGGCTAAAGCCCAGACAACTTTGAGAACAAAATACGTGAGCGCAGCGGCTCGTTAGGCCCGTACTGTAGCGTATAGACGCTCCGTAATAGGCGATCGATGGATATCGATCCATGAATCCCGAACTACCGAGCCTTAATACAAACTAAAATTTTGAGATTAATAGAAATATGAAAATATTTTTGTTGAAAAATGATTATGTTAACTTAGGCTGGTTTCTACTTGATAAACCATTAACCTAACACGCGGTATATTTCTTTGTTTATCAAAAAGATTTTAAAAAATCGGATGCCGCATGTAGGATTTGAACTCATGACTTATTTCGCTAAAATGGCTCTTCCAATTTCTATCTATAAACTCTAAAGGAAATGTTAACACTGGACTAATTATGATAACGTTCGATGTGGTAAAGTCACGGTCAAAGTACATACGACATTGACTCACTTCGTTTTATCGCTGTGGAAAACAGACGAACAAAAAATTATAAAACACAACTAGTCATCATAACACCGACTTATTATCAGTCCACTGCTGGCCACAGGCCTCTCCAGAAGCTAGGATTTGTCGGATTTGGAGATTATTTTCCACTCTCTGCGCTTATCTGACTCTCCGGGTTACTTAGGCCACACAGCTGATGGTGAAGACAAGATTCTGTAACCCGCCGTCTTAACTCACTCCTCTAGTCACCTCTTACGAATTCATCTTATTTTTTATGTACTGGCACTAAACGACACTAACACTACGAAATCTAGACAAAAAATTACTATAAGAAATAAAAATTAAAAAAAGATTTGGACAACATCACATACATCCGTCCAGGACTCGATGGACTGCAGAGCAGGGCAAGCGACACCATTAAACACGTTTTTTTTTTTTATGGTTCTGGGTTCTAGCCCTTTTAAGCCGGGTCTGTTTTAAAGGTGTCACCTGCTTAAGTGTGTACTGTGTACGCTACTCCGCCACAGAGGTCGTCAATTTGAGGTGGTTACCAGTTGGCAATGTTCCAGATCGCGTGACGGCACTTCCCATGGTAGAATGGAGGGACCCGGTGGAAGAGGATATCGACAGAAACTTGGAGTGCGTCAGCAGGATCACAGGCGCCTCCAGCAACGGTCACGTGCCCGCCCTTCATGTTCACGAGGTACAATCAGCATTGGAAACGGCTGAACACTTTATGCCTCATTTACTCTTAGCCCAAATCGGCAGGAAAGTAAACTGGGACGCAGGCAGCGCGTGAGTGTAAACGCTCAATCCCTCGATTGCCAGCAACGCTAGAGAGAAAAAGTGTGTGTTTACATTCAGTCCTCTCGCTCACTAGCTTAATAACACTAAACAGGCATACTGCTGTCGCTGTCGCCGCTAAAACTTCGATATGCTCGGTAAGTAGGTACTCGCGATACGCTCGGTAAAGATGTGTAAGAGCTGTTTGTGAACACTTTACCCGCGTCGATGTTGCTGCGGAATTTTTAGGGCAATATTGCCGGCAGGGACGGGAGCAGTGGAATGGGCTGAGTGTAAATCAGGCATTAGTATTCGGCGAGCGCAGTTTGGTCAATAGTGGAGAGAAGTTACTTGTGTCCATCTTCTTCAAGCGGTAGGTACCTACGAGTATTTCTTTAGACGCCTATTCTTACCCCCGTATTTATAAACAAGTAAAAGTAATTACTTGACTACAAGTAATTACTTGAGAGACAATTTGTATGCCTTAATCAAGAAATTAAAAGAAGTTATAACTACCAAAAGTTAGCATTTTCAGCCAAATAATAATTATGACTATTAATGGTGACCAATTTCTTTCACTGAAGCACTAGGTATGAACACTTTAAGTTATGACTTTCTTAAGCAATAAGTAATTACTTCTTTATAAATACGGGGGTAAGTGACCGTGACTTATTTTCTATTGCAAGATAGAATTCGTAAAAAGAAGTCATGTCATAGGCATGATAGGCGTCTTGAAATACCCTGACACCAGATTATCCTTAAAGCACAGTTTTGTAATATTATGTTTATATTTGCTTAACTTAAGTTAAACTTGTGGACGTCTATATTGTTTGATATCTTACAAAACCATGTTGCTTTTAGCAAGTAAATATTTCTGATTATAAAAAGAAGAAGAAAAACCTATTTAGTGATCATAAACTGTATTTCTGCTGACCCAAAACTTAATAGTTTAATAGTCCTATAGATGACGAAAGAGACGTTTTCCCTCCAACACGGGCTAAACTGTGTTCGCCAACAGACAATTAATGACAAAATCCTCCTTTAAAAGAAGCCACAGCAATCGACTGTACCTACATACCATAAATCAAAAAAGTCACTTATATGTACTCGTATTTCACATTTATACCTACTTATATGTATTTCGCTTTTCCCAAACAATTAGTCTTACAGTAAAATGCACCAGTCAGACTTTTTTAAAGACGATTTTTTTATTCTTGTTGTAGGCTTTCATAGTAGATCACCACAGTCTTCCAGAAGATAAGCAGAAGTATCTGAAGCAGCTCCGAAACGACATAAACCAAAGAAAAGAGGCTATGGCCAAGATTGATGAAGAGGTAAGTTAAATAAGGTTTATTTTAAAACGTAGTGATTCAGTTAGCTCCGTCCCGTTGCCTTGTATGACGCGAGGCATCTGTTATATAGATAGTATTATCTTATCTGTGTCATTATCAAGCATGTTACCAACTTTAATGTGGCATTTTCTTTATGCAGGAAGATCCAGCGATTTTGTCAGGATTGCTTTGTGAATGGCTGGAAGGCCTCAAGCAGCCAGTTCTGGACCGTGAGGACCTCTCCATCATTGTTGGCAGGACGCATAACGTGGAGTCTTGCATACTAGCGTTGCCAATGGTAAAAAATTGTTTTATTTTCTGCGGATTTCTCGTGATACTATCGGAATTTAAAAAAATGTATACTAGCTGAATTATCATTAGGCATCAACCTAGTGAGGAGCAAAAAATTTACGGAACATCATCAGCCTACATTACTTCGATTGTCCACTGCCGGACATAGCCGTCTCCAAAAGCCGGCGATCGTTGTTTGGCCTGTGATTGAGAAATGACGTAATAGATCATTTTCTTCTGGCAGCACTACTTAGCCTTGGGATACGACTAAGTAGGTAAGGTCGGCTAGGAAAGTGGTCTAACACCATAAGGTTGAAAGTCATTTGCGCGTCTGAGAACAACAGTGGGTCTAGCACGAAAAACTATCGAATTCGAATCGTTTGCGTGTTCGTATCGCCATCGAAATATTTAGTATGAAAACTTAAACAGCGCTCGCGCGGTCAAAACGAGAACTACAAAACAAAGCACAAACTTTGTGTCGTTTGCTTTCGATACGCAAACGATTCGAAGTCGATAGTTCTTTGTGCTAGACCCACAAGGTACAATTTTCTTTTGCAAATATCAGCTACTAATAGGTACCACAACGTCATAAACCCTGTCACTATTTTACGGACGCATGAAATTTTGTCAAAACAATTTTGTCAAAACTGGTAAACCACTTTCTTGGCCGACCGTAAGGCTGCGTTTCCACTGACGCGGAGAGGAGCGTAGAGGAGCTTAGCGGTGCGTGCATGAATTGACCAATCACAATGTTTCCACTGAAGCGGAGCGGAGATTTAGAGCATTGTGATTGTTCAATTCATGCACCGCTAAGCTCCTCCCCGCTCCTCTCCGCGTCAGTGGAAACGCAGCCTAACTCATAACACATAGGAAGGTCAAGGAAAGCTTTTTGCGACACCACTGAAAAAAGAGAGGGGTGGTCTTACTCTATTTATATTCTGACCACCACACCACGGCACATTAACAGACATTAGTCGATATTATGTATAACGCGCAACGTAGATATATTATCAATGTGAACCAATAAGGCGCGGGCCTTTGTTCAACCTAACAATGTTCCTTACATAAGGCGAATTAAGCGTCTGCTCTCAGTCCAAATCGTCTACCTACGCCAAAACGTGTGCACCTAGTCGTTATTCTTTTTCGCAGAAGAGCATCGATTATATGAAAGAAATTGTCTGACCTTATGACAGTTATGTTTTGTATGACTTTCGTGTGGTGCGGCACATCGGCCGCACTGATGCCAAGGATTTAATAATTTTATAATTAATACATAGACATGAACACAATTTAATATGTTAACATTTGCATGCCATTTTGTTGGCTAGACATGCATTGAACTTCTATTTCATAACACCTCTGTATACCATGTTTAAGCAAATAAAGATTATTTTATTTTATTTTTATTTTAAAGGAGCTTTGCTCCGCTAACTAACCAGACATACTAGAGACCTATTAAGGTCAATATCCTCTGATAAGTTTTTTGAAGTGCCTAGGGTACGTAATAATTACGGAGACAGAACAATTGAAACGTCTACCTTACGTACTTAATGGCTTACCGGAGGATATGACACGAGTATAACAAGAAATAACCGGCCAAGTGAAAATTTCAACTGTCTAGCTATCGCGGCTCTTGAGATACAGCCTGGTGACAGAGCGACGGACAGACGGAGAGACGGACAGACGGTCAGACAGCGAAATCTTAGTAATAGGGTCCCGTTTTTACCCTTTGGGTACGAAACCCTAAAAAATTAAAAAGTTCTTGAAATGTTTTTATTAGAGACTGTTTTGATATTTATTTATTTTATTTACTTAAAATGTAGATTAATAGTTATAAATAAATAGAGTACCTAGTTACATATCTTTTTTCTTTTTTTAATATTATTGTAAATTATTATCCCTTTTCTTTTTATTTAATACCAAGAACCCACAGTCAAGCCAACTAGTCGGCTTTGTGGGTCTAAATGCCTGTAAAACCTAATTCTAAACATTGTTGTTTAATAAATAAATAAATAATAATAATAATAAGTACCTACATTTGTAATTTAGAATTGTCTTAGCTGAAGGCGATAAAGCATTACTTGCTCAGTGCTAAAGCAATCGACATTGATAGTGATGATGATATAATAAGTATTTCTTTGAAAGGGAGATAGCGACCGTAGTTTTTTTTTTTTTTTTTTTTTTTTTTTTTTTTGGCTCTCGCGGATTGCGTTTAGCCACGACAGGGTAAAAAGGTAAGGAAACAAATTATATTTAACATTGAATTAAGTAATTAAACGGAAAGGAAAGGAAAAAATAGGATCAGGTGCAAAATAGGTATGTTATTTAGAATATAGTACTCGTAGAATAAATAAATAAATATAATTAAGGTACATAAAGGATTCAGATTTTTATATTATTAGAGATAATAAATGAAGATAAAATATTATATACATTGGTATCATTAGAGCATAAGAGACATACAATAGAAGTGGGAAAGGGGACATGGGCAGATACGAGAGAGTTAATAAAAGAGGAATAATCATAGGCACTACAATTAAAAAAAATGTGATTAAGATCTCCCACACCAGAACCACACGCACACATTTCATCATCAACTATATTAATTTTGGCCAGGTGTGAAGGTGAACACACGTGGCCAAGTCTCATTCTGATTAAAACCGTAGTAGCTAATTTTGAAAGGTTCATTTTCGAAAACCATGGTTTACTAGGAATACATTTTTGAATGAGCTTGTAATGTTTGCCTTTAGTTTGAGTAGTGACTTCCCAATTCACTTCCCAGGCAGTTCTGAGATAAGATTTAGGAAGGCTTGCAGTTAAATCATGGCAGTAATTTTTATATGGATATAAATCTCCAGACTCAACAGCTTCATTTGCTAACTTATCGGCTTTTTCATTTCCACAGATGTTAGCATGACTAGGTATCCATGCGAAATGTATAATGTAACCTTTCAAAAAGCATTTATATAATAATTTTCTGCACTCCATAATGATAGGATAACTGATATTGTTTTTAAGTGGGAATTTAAGTAACGCTAGAAGGGCACTCTTCGAGTCGGAAAAAACTACAGTTTTATTTAGTTACATAAGTAATGCATAATCTAATGATTTTTTTAATCCAAAGCATTCCCCGGTAAAAACAGATGACTCTGGAGGTAGTTTAATTTTTTGAACGATTTGATATTGATGATGTAATATTCCAACACCAACGTGACCCGTTGGCGAGTGTTTAGAGGCATCACAGTAAATATGGTGCCAATCTCGCCAATTTTCGTCTATAATATGCTTAAATTTAACGTTGGCATTACGATCGTCTTTATTTATGTCTAAATCAAACTGAATAATTGGCGTTAATATCAAGGACTCAAAATTAATAGTGAAAATGGGAAGGAATGATGATCTATGAGTTGGAGCTTGTATAGACAAAAATTTCTTAAAACTATTAACTAAGCAAGGCGGTGCCTTCGATGACCAATACGGAGAGTTATCGACTAAATAGGAAAGTGTATTGAGTTTTATGTACAGGGGGTGGTGTTTAAATTGTAGAGCACGAAGCAAGAATTTGTCACATAAATATTGACGTCGCAGTTTCAGGGGAGGCTCGACGCATTCCGCTTGTAAAGCATTGATTGGACTCGATTTCATGGCACCAGAAATTATCCTTAGTGCCTTGGATTGGATCTCATCTAACTTTCTTAAGCCAGTTGCATTACATGGTTCTAAGAAATAACTACCATAATCAAGGACACTTCTTATTATAGCGTTATAAAGTAGTCTTAATGAGGATGGATGTGCACCCCACCAGACTCCGGACACACATCTCAGTACGTTCAGTAACTTTTCACATTTAGCCACAATAGCATAACAGTGTGAGAGACCAGTTAATTTTGAGTCTAGTGTCACCCCTAAAAATTTTGTTACGGGTTTGACAGGTATAACCTCATCTTTATAACAAACTGTAATAGTTGGTGGAAGTCGCTTACGGGAAAACACAACAATGGAACTTTTGGGGACTGATATGCTTAGTCCGTTTTTATCTAACCAGATTCTAAGAATTTCTAAAGCATGTGTTAGAGATAAATTTAGATCCTGGATGTGTGTACCTGATACATATAAAAGTAGATCATCAGCATATTGTAGTACCCTAATATGGTCGCTAAGAGCTGGTTCCAAATCATACGTGTAAATATTAAACAAAATAGGACTTAATACTGATCCTTGCGGGATTCCTTTCCACACTAACCTCGTTTTTTTATTAGGATGAGAGTCATTTGATATGCTGATTGAACGTTCGGAGAGAATATTATAAATGAAATTTATTAAGATTAGAGGAGTATTAATTTTGTGAAGTTTATTAATCAAAATGTGGATTAAGACATTGTCGTAAGCTGACTTAATATCAAGAAAAGCCGCTAAAAGAGAATCATTTTTAGAAAAAGCTAGGCGGATGTCAGTTGTCAGTATACCAATACTATCCATAGTCCCTTTGCCCTTTCTAAAACCATATTGGTTGTTACCCAACAAACCTAAGCTTTCAACAAACCATTCTAGGCGGTTTTTCACCAAGTGTTCGGCTAGCTTAACAATAACTAATGATAGTGCAATTGGTCTATATGAATCGGAATCTGATGCTGGTTTATGGGGTTTTAATATCGAAATTACCTCTTGTGATTTCCACGATGGAGGGATGTTGCCATTCTGCATAATAGAATTTATTAATGATAAATAATAAGATAAACTAGAGTCACTAAGATGGGCAAAAAATGAATATGGGATCCCATCAATACCCGGAGATGAATCTTTTACATATGAGAGGATACCTTTTAATTCAGATAAAGTAAAAGGAGCATTGAGTTCGGTATTATCTTCAGGACGCTGATCAAAAGATTGGTTAATAAATACGTCGCTTAGAGGAGCAGACGGCGGAGCTAGTTTATCTAAGAAATTATCAACTACAAAATCATCAGGTTTAGAATGCATAGGTTCTTTAAAAATAGACCTGAACCTTCTAATATTAGCCCAAATTACTGTTGGAGAGACATCAGGAGAAATCGAAGTACAAAATGATCTCCAACCTTCCCACTTTTTTTTCTTGAGAAGTTTACGAGTAGCTGCCATTACTTCCATCAAATAATCGTAATTTTCAATGGTCGATTCGGACTTATAGCGCTTTTCAGCGTCTTTCCTTTTTTTGACAGCTGTCAAACATTCTTTATCCCACCACGGCGGAGAAATAATTTTCGAAACGTTATTTTTAATAGGAAACATTTCATCAGCGGTTGCAAGTAATATTTGAGTGAATGCTTCAGCACACTCTGAATGATTAGTATCAGTAACAATAGGTAGTAAGGAGGTTCTCCGCTCAACTTCTTTCTGAAAAGCATACCAATTGACACCGGATAGTTTGTATTTCAATCTGGGAGGGGGTCTTGTAAATGAGTCTATCTTATTTGGAAAAGTAATTATTATAGGAAAATGGTCACTTCCAAATGTGGAATTCATAGTTGTCCAAATTAAAGAAGATGCTAAATTGGGTGAGCAGATCGATAGATCTGGCGCACTAGGACCTTCATGGGGTCTAGTTCGACGAGTTGGTTTCCCAGTGTTTAGTAAAACAATATTTAGGCGATCCAATATATTCAAAACTCTAACTCCATAATGGTTCGATTTAAAGCTGCCCCAGGATTGGTGCTGGGCATTAAAGTCTCCCATTATTAGGACAGGTTGTGGAATATTACTTAATATACTCTCAACTTCATCAAAAATTATAGAGGAAGGGTGAGGAATATATAGAGAGACAAAAGAAATATTATTTATACTAAGTGCTACTATAGAAAAATTAATACTATGTTGAGGAATAGAAATGTGTGTAAAAGGCACAGAATGTTTTACTAGGATAGCTACACCATTGTAGCCATCAGACCTGTCCTCTCGTATACAAGAGTAACCAGGTATTCTAAAATTAAAGTGAGGTTTAAGCCATGTCTCTTGAACAGACATGGCAAATGGTTTAAATTTATTTATAATGTATATAATTTCATTTTTTTTATTACTAATGCTGCGACAATTCCACTGCAGCACTAGCGAGTTGACTGCCATTTTGAATGTTTTCTTTCTGTGTTTCAATATTAGGTGTGGCAGCATTGGACGGTAAAGATATTATGTTCGAGTTTGACAATGAGTTGATTAATGCTATGATCAAGTCCTTGATAGGCAAGTTAGACAGAAAATTACTAGGTCCCTCATTATTGAAGGCACATCCATTTTGAGGTATAGGCATATTATAGTCTTTAATTAATTCATTATGAGATACACGATCATACCCCTTTCCTTGTTTAGGAGGAGTTCTGGGTTTCAAGAACACTGTTTTATTATAAGACTTATTTCTGTTGATAGTTGAATTTGAGCTGTATGCAATAGATTGAGTAGTAGGAGGAGGAGGGGATGTTAACATATCGGCATATGATTTACCTAGTGGAGGATGCAGTTTTAAGGCCTCACCATATGATATACAATTTGTAGCCATTGTTTCTTTGATACCCTTTTGTCTGGCAAATTCAGGGCACTTTCTATCTGTAGCGCAATGGGGACCTGAACAAAGACAACATGTCAAATTTTCCTCAATCGAACAACTATCTCCTGAATGCTCATGACCACACTTAAAGCATCTCGGTGTAGAACGGCACTGGCTTTTTACATGGCCATATCTACAGCAGTTGAAACACTGGATTGTTGGAAATATATACAGGTCTACTGGCAATGAGTTGTAACATAAAAACACGCGTTTGGGCAAGACTTGGCCATCAAAAGTAAGAACAACAGTCTCTGAAGGAACGAACTCTGACTTTCCATTTTGACTAATTTTCCTTTTAAAACGTCTTACCTTTAAAATGTCACCACAACCTACGGTGGTTGATATATTCTCTTTCACTTCATCATCAGACCAATCTGCAGGTACTCCTCTAACTACTCCCATGCGGGTCACGTTACATACAGGAATAAATGCTTTGTAGTTGTATTTTTTAAGTAATTCACTGGATACAAAATTATTTGCATCCCTATGATTTGTAAAAGAAATGATGATGCGATTCCTACCAATTTTTTTCAGACTGCCATTAATAATATTTTGAAATCTATTCTTTTTTAAAAAGTGGCCAAATGAAATTGGGTGTATACTAGGAGATTCATTATAAGATGTCGATTCTTTTTGGACATGGATTGGGTAGGGGGCTGTATCCGAAGGCTCATAAGAAGTTCTGCCAACAAATGTTGCTGGGGGTTTATTATTAGTTTCACTTACAACATGTGTGGTATTTGGTTTGGTTGTGGATGGATATAAAGCTATAAAGTTATCAGGTTTATGGATAAAAATATTACTTTGGTCATTATCATTTTCACACAAACAATCATTAGTTTCATCAGATAAACCAGTAGACCTATGACTTTTCCTCTTTTTTTTGTTGCAGTGCTTACAATATTTGCGGTTATGTACCCGCTTGCGCTGAAAACTACTTCTACCACTTTCAGATGCGTCCGTATCTCTCTGAGAACCTTCAGTCTCAGTCCCATGCGATTGTGAAATCGTTACATAATTAGATACCTGGGGGATTGTCCCGCCAGGATCATCGGGCTCCTCCATGCACAATTAAACAATGAAAAACTTACCAATACAGCGTAATTTATGCACTACTTATATAAATATACTAAAACAAACAAATATTAACACACTATTCTACAATTGATCCTCTATAATTACTGTTAAAAATAATAAAATAGCAAGAGCAAAATGAAAATCAACCGCACAAACCGAAGTTTCCCGCGCTTTTTTCGACCGTAGTTTACGTGTTTGTTTATTTTATTGTTTTTTTTTTTTGTTACAGGAAGACATGATGCTAATAGAGTATCTGCTCCGATTTGTCACGCGTCTCCGCCCACTCGCAGCTGCCAAAAAAATCGACATTATAAAACGCCTTCTCGCCTCGCTCACCCACCAAACAGTCATATTGACTGGCCGATGTCTTCCAACGCGCAGAGACTTCTCACGCCTAAGAGAAGGAACCAGCACCCAAACTGTCAACTTCATGCTACGATTGATAGTAGAAATACAGAAAGACATGCTGAAGGCAGGAAGAGATGACTCAGATGTGGTTGTACCTAGAAGAAAATTCAGAATAAAAGCTTGGAAATAATAATGACTTTAATTTAAATAGTTCCTACTTGTAAAAATTAAGCAGCTAGTGCCATCCGGTTTCGGGTGGAAAGGATTTATTTTTTTTATGCAGGAGAAATGGTTGACTTAGGGACAGCAGTTGTATGTGGAACTCTCAAGTTAATCTAGGTGGGATTATCTAGGAGAACAGATTCAAAAATATTAATTTTCTGACTAGTTAACTGCTGTGTACTGGGAAAACTGATGTCGACAATACTTGGGATCTAAGTACCTAGATACCTATGTTATGTACGGCGAGTCATCAAGGTTACTTTAGTAATCCGAACCGCAGCAACCTGTTTTGACTCGTGTAGTTGATAAAGGCCCGAAACCGATGCGGTCGAGTCACAAATGAGCTAAGTCTCCGACCCGCCGTAAGCGTCTTTCTTAGCCATATGTGGGTCGTGGGTGTGGGGAGCCTTTTCTTACCTCCTAGCAAGATAAGCTACTTTTATTTAATAGTGGTTAAGTAGGTAGGTTTATATTTCTATTAATGTGAACTTTTAAATACACATTATTGGATATTTTTTTAATAGGTTGCCCCTGATTACACTTTATCAATTATTATCTTGGCAAACAACTCTGCTCAAACTTTAATAATGCCATGAGAAATCCTAAGTATTTGGATCAAACCGAGTATATACCACTTTACCAGCCTTGTAAATAATCAAAGAAATCACGATGGTATTATTCAAATTGAGGTCCTCTAATAAATACACTTTTTTAGTACAATGTACTTAAATACACACCGAGATAGTAAATGTAATATTAAAGCGACCAATTTAAAATAATTAATGATTAAACGAACTTACCTGTACGTGAAGTTCTATCATAATTATACGAAGTGCTTCGTCCGAAGAGATTAGTAACGTAGTTATTTATTGAACACATTGTAGTAACGCATAAGTGACACCACTTCAAGCACTTTTGTTAAGAAAAATTGCCACTTTCGATGGTGGCAACACTTTTTTTTTTCTCTTCTCCCCATAATTCACATTTACTCGCTATCCAAAGTTATCGGTGCTCCTCATTTAGTTTAGCATTTAGATATTTCCGTAACTTAATGGGATGTTCCGGGTGGGAGGGTGTTACTAATCTCTTCGGACGAAGCACTTCGTATAATTATGATAGAACTTCACGTACAGGTAAGTTCGTTTAATCATTAATTATACTCGTGCTTCGTCCTCGAGATTAGTAACGTAGTTATTTATTGAACACATTGTAGATGTTGAGAGTTTAGGAAATATCTAGAATTAGAAACATAGTAATGAACTATTGTTTATTGCATCATTATTACAGTTTTATTTATAAATCAACATTCAGTTAAAGGGAACCTAGTGTTCTTGCTAGAGTTGTATAATTATTATTAATTACAGGCCGATTATAAAATTTGGCGAAAGTAGTGGAGTTGTCGCTCCATCCAGCAGTTTGTCTTATAACATCAAGGTTTACGCCTAGCTTATGTGCCATTGATGTTGAGGCATGGCGTGTGCTATGAGAGGTAAATACCGACACGTCAATTCCGCTGACTTTCAGTGTGGATTTAATCCATCGACTGATTGTCTGAGCTCCTATGGAGTTGTATGGTTTGCAAACACTTATAAAAAGTAGGTCTGATTTACGCAATGAAATGGTTTTTTCTAAGTAGACAGTAAGAGTTTTTGCAGGGCATATCTCAGGTCTATTATTAAAGAATGGTAAGTACAAAACCGGTTGTTTTGTTCCGGCTTTAGATGTCTTGATCGGATCTGGTATTTTAATTACAATCTGATCGTTTTGGATAATTATCTGATTAATCTTAATATTGGCTAATGTTTGAACGCGATGTGCTGTCACGAGAGCCAATAAGGTGACGAGTTTTTTAGAAAGAATTTCTAGGCTTAATTTTTCGTTAGGGAATAAGGTGGCCAGGTAATTCAAAACTATACTTGCATCCCATGTTACGTTGTACCGTGGCAACGGTGGTCTCAATTTATATACTCCTTTGCAGAACCTTTTTATGCGATCATCATCGGATATATCGCCTAAGATTTGTGATAATGCCGCTCTATAGCTGTTGATGGTGCCGTATTGGCCACCATCGTTAAAGATCTTTGTGAGGAATTGAATAATAATAGGGATAGATGCCTTGTACATATCGATATCGTTTTCAAGGCAAAAACTGAACCAGCGTTTCAAGCACACATCATACTGCTTAATGGTATTGTTTGATAACGAAGCCAGGAGAATGTCTAGGGCAGCAGTTGGCACGCATCTTTGTAGCAACGCCGTCCGGATAATATTCCGGCAACCAGGATACTGTGAGCTTGATTGTTCTGGTCGCTGGAAGGTATGAATACATAAATAGAGTCCAATAACAAAGTGAACATTAGTAAACGCACTAGTAATAGGTATCGATGCTGAGTAGTCTAGTTGGATACTACTATAATACTTTCGGCCTTGTCATGGTCGGATATTATTTAATGTTTTTAGTACATACCATGGCTAACTAAGTAGCGAATATGTCAATATGAGGTACTACGTGGGACTCGTCCCGTCCTGCTGATGTAACTTGTAGCAATGGTATTATCGGTACTGAACAAAAGTATTTAGTTGCAAATATTAGGGGCGTAAAATATGCTAGTTATTTGAATAGAGTACATTGGACATTTACTGTCACACCATTGGCTACTGGCCGTCTGGTTCTCACATGCCGCGCCCCCGTTGTTGAGGCGTCAGAATATATCTCTACAGCAAGTTGTTGTTAAAGTCACCTCTCAAGTCTAATGTTGCAGTAGGTATAATCTTTACTGAGGCACAGTTAATATAATACTAGACTGAGGTACTTATAGTTTAATGACCTTGCTAGCGTCCTAGCTTTAATTGTAAGCTTTTTATGAATTTATTAGGCCCTTTCAAGTTTAATATGAGTCTACTTGCCATTTGATGTGGGTATTAAAAAACCACCCCTAAAATATATTGACCAGGGCAAAGGTGCTATTCGGCAATAGCACCGAAGTTTAAACAGATTTTTAATGATATTAAATTATGAGAATTTCAGGGTTGGTGAAATTATTCAGTGGCTGATTGGCTTGTCAAACTGGTCGATCGAATTTTATGTGGTAGTATGTTACGGCAACGTGCCATTGATCATACGATTAAGCAAGTCTGCCAGCATAGCTTACCGGGTCTAGCGGCGGCGGGTTTGGCTCGCTCGCTGCGAGTAGCTCTGCGTCGTGCACTCGCGCGGTGCAGCGCTCTGCGGGGCAGGCGGTTGGGGACGCTGCGACGGGCCCGGCGGCTGCCTGCGAGCCGGGGTCCGCGCCTTCCAGTTTAAATTCTTGATATTGGATGTACTCGGCTTAGGTGATTTAGAATTTTTTGGAGGATCTGGTTTGAGATCAGAGCTTGATTTAGAGACGGCTTTTGCTGTCTTGAGTGTATCTATCAAGTTATTCCCAAACAGGTATTTGTCGATCTTCGTAGTTGACAGTTGGTCTTTCATATCCTTTTTTACTGAATAAAGGGCAAAATTGCGCCTAGCTTCAGACTCCGAATGTTGAATGTCACAAAAAATACGGCTTACTTCCATAAGATCTTTGATCAGATCGTTATTCTTCTCTTTGGAGTTCAGTTGGCTTGATATTATTTGCCCTAGGAATGAGATGCCAGCTGCAATCTGTTTTTGTCAGCTTTCAATGGCCTTGTCACGTTTGAGTACTGGTTCCGTCAAGGCCGCTTTGATTTCCGCATTTAGTTGTGGTGCAGCTATGTTTGTGCAGTTGCCAGGTATCAGGATTTTTCTGATTAGCTCCTTGCGGACATCTTTATGTAAGCCAGATGTGGCAATATGGGACAGTCTAGATGCTACATCTTTATTTATGTCAGGTCCATATTCGATGGTCACTGACGGGTCAACTCCTAGTATCTCTAGGATATCGGTGTTGTCTTCGACGCTATTATCTTCCACTGGGGCAAGGTGGTTGTCGAGTCGATCGGTAGTGTTAGGAGTCTGTTCAATCGGTACTACTAACGGTTCGTTACTTATTGACGTTGTTTCGTCGACACGTGGACTGGGAATGTTAGTTTGTTCCTGGCCTGGAACAAGCAGTATGATCATAAAGTCTGTATTTACGATTTACTTGTGTGAAATTAGGTGCGCGGAGTAGTCCTGTAGACTAACCTGATGCACTTACAGTTTATGGGACTAGTGGGTAGTTGCCCTTAATATCAACGTATGGAATGATTGGTATTGTATGTACGTAAGGTTTGAATGCTTCGACCTAACGGGTTAACGTATCACGAAACCTTCGAACGCGGCGGGTAATCGCTTGGATTATCCTCATGCGTTTTAACTTTAATAAACTCCCGTGGTATTTTAGTGCGGTAGGGAATCGCATCAATTACCTACGTCTGTGCGTTTTGGTCGTTATAATTATCTGTGTAGGTAGGGTCATTGATATCTAAATGCGGCAGGCAGTCGCTCGGACTACCCTCATGCATTTGGATTTTTTGTTACTACAAAAGCTATGATATACGGCGACCTAGTTCCAAAAACTAGTCTGATGTATTTAAGCTATGCGTAGTTGTTATTTCAATGCGACGAATTAGTCCCACAGACTATTCTGATGCATTACAGCGCCTAGTTCGACTGTTGTAATTTCAGAGCGGCGAGATAACCCTTTAGGTTAGTCTGGTGCATGAGGTATCAGTCGTTAAGGTCTATTGCGGCGGGTGAGTCCCTCAGACTACCCTGGTGCAAATCAGGCGCTAATATCTAAATAAGATCATATCACTGCACTTTTTATCACAGAATAAAAAATAAGTGTGGGTACTTACGATTTTGGTTTTCCGAAAGATTTGGTGATGATTCCCTCGACGAAAGTGATCCTGATTGGCTTGATGAAGAGGACGATGTACTTAATTGGAAACAGTTACTTTTTGCACAACGCGAACGTTTTACTTCTTTCTCTAGTTTACGTAATTTATTTGCTATGAATTCGAGGTTGTAATCACTGCCGCGTTTTGGCATGATTATTTAGTGTGAAATCACGGAACTATGGGGGCGTGTGAAGTGGTTGAGCACTAAACTGCGAATGAGGAGCACCGATAACTTTGGATAGCGAGTAAATGTGAATTATGGGGAGAAGAGAAAAAAAAAAGTGTTGCCACCATCGAAAGTGGCAATTTTTCTTAACAAAAGTGCTTGAAGTGGTGTCACTTATGCGTTACTACAATGTGTTCAATAAATAACTACGTTACTAATCTCGAGGACGAAGCACGAGTATAATGAATATCCTATGATATTAACACGAAATACCTAGTATATTACCTGTGACTTAGTGACATTACTGCAGCACATGTTAAAACACCTGCAAATTCCAATGTCAATTTTGACATTTATTGTGCCCGTGTCATCTTTCGAACTTACACGTCGTCGCTTTTTGTGTTTTTACATTTATAATCTTATCAGATTTTACCCTAAGTGTGTGCATTTTTTGTAATCAATCTTAATTAATAATGTCGTCTAATGAAGAAATTTCTCAGCTTAAAGCTGGACACCCTCCTGCAGGTAATTGTTCAGTCAACTCAAAAGTTATTTGTTTACATTAAATTTATTTCGTGTAAGTGAAGGTAAATTGTTTTTATCTTCTTAAATAATCATGGGACCTTATGTTCATGAAAAACAATTCCATTTTATAGATAATAAGCTACACTGCTCTTATTTTTTGTTAATTTCTAATTATGTTTTCGTCTTAACCATGACTGACTTGGAAAAATATTACTGACGTCATCGAAGTGTTTCTACGCTTCAGTCGAGTTTTTATTAATCATAGTGTTGTTAAACAAAGAAACCTACTTTTCAAGGTCAAAAAGTATTTTTATTGTTACTTTTTTGATAAGCATGAACAAACATTCCTAACGAGTTATGTGTAATATAACACTCAAGTGAAATATAATAGTCCTAGAATGGATTATAAAACTGTTTAAGTAATCAATATGTTCTAGATACCTAACTACTGTATATATTTAAAAAATTCCATTCATCAGTAAGGTCAAGTAATCAAACATGCCTCTTTAAAATAAACATTTCCTCACTACTAGAAAACAGGCAGCACCATATTATTATCTATAGCATTGACCACGAATCGTAATGATGGTATTAAAAACTCTTACAGTCAAAGCTGGTGGCATGAGAATCACTCAGCACAAAACACCACACCCAAAAGACACAAAGGAGACTACTAATGAAGATTTCACTGGACTAGCTGGACCTTCTCCAGTTCCGTCTAATCCAGTTTCGATTGCTGGAGCCCCTAACAAAGGTAATGCAGACTTCACGCCAGAAGCAGCCCAGGTGGCTCACAGTCCAAAGCCTCCAACGCATGTTAATTTCAGACCACAACCGAACATCCAACAGCCCCGAAAGTAGATCCCATATTCGACTGCATATCAACATCTAGTTTACATAAGGTATTTGAGAGTTATAGTTCTAAATAAAAAAACAAATCTCAGGATTTTTTACACATCATCCTATTAATAAAAAAACACAGCTTGTATAATTACTTGATGTCGAAACTTGTAGCCTATCAGTATCGATTTTATCTCTAAAGATCAATGACTTTGATCAACCTAAATAAAGTTATACCAGCACACCTGTGTAAATACATCGTTCACTTCAATTGATTCACATATCTATGCATCGTGAACATGACCAGTTATTTGAGTCTGAAACAATATTTTGTGGTATCGATGAATTTATACTCATTTAAATTGTTGTCATGTATCTATGCAGAATTAAATCCAAGAAAAATGGTAAATTTACTTGTCATTCAGTCTTAAAATATCGCTTGGGGCTTAGTGGTACTTGATACTAGTACATTTTATGCATACAAATTGATTATGGAAGTTTTCCCCTCAATTTATTCTTAACATTGTTATGTAGAAATTTATGGCAAACCTGTTGTTTAATGCTTTGAACCCCACGAGGCACCCGGGTGCCACGATAACAATTGATTTCAATTGTGTCTGGAATAACTCACGATCGAGGGATTAATAAGTAAGAAATCAGAATCCAGTCCACTGATTTGCTCATATAATTATTCCTTTGTGTTGGTTATTTCAAATGTTATATTTATATTTTGTACAATCGCAGCACAGCTGTTGATAAATGAAACGATTGGTAAAACTAGTGTTTGTTATTTATTATTATGTTAACTTTCTATTCAAAGAATACCTTATGCGAACACGAACCTAGCCTAGTGATTAGATTGATATATGGAGAAATTTGTATTTTAAGTACAGAATTTATTTATTTTAAGTGAATTCATGTGTGTATTATCTTTTGTCTTGCTATAGCAACCTAATCAAATGATGGCTTATTTCAACTCTGTAATCTGCCAGTTGATTTAAGCCAATTCTGGTCTTCTATTGTAAAACCCTAACCAGTCTATTAGCTGTCTTATCTGTGTTTCCAAATAGTATGTTAAAACCATAGATTTATATATTCTACGTTTATAGTTAAAACCGTTACTTATGTTTATCCTTCACGCGTCGACGAGGACACATAAAGCGCTAAACAATTCTTACGCCGACAGTCGGCAAGATGCTTAAGGGGTTAAAAGACGGTAAAGTTAAAACATCTTTCGGTGTTCTCGGTCGACATCTAAACTTTCAGGTCGCGCTAAAGACTGCAGATAATTATTAGTCTTTATAATTAGACCAGTAAACCTCTTATCCATCAATAATAAAAAAGTGTCTTGAGCTTTCCTAGAAAAATAATACATAATATTTGGAAAGTAATTTCACACATTGAATATATTCCTTTGTTATGTAATGTAAACAGCTCAATATAAAAATTGTTAAAATAAGTTTAGAAGTAGTCTAATCCCTACTTTTTAATTTATGCCAGTAAAAGAAAAGTATAATAAATCTTACAATAGTGTCTAGTAGTTACTATAATTCTTATAAGAATTTATTGTTCTATGTGTGCTTTTAATAATAATATGATTCTAATTTAAATTTAAAAAAACGCTATTCATTGTACAAGTAACGACAATATTTTTATATCCTTCCAGAAATCGTAAATTACAAATAGTTTTAAACAGAATGACTAGGTATATGTTGCATTTTATTGTATTCATAATTATAATGGGGAGCAGCAATGAAGTATTTAACTGAATGTTTTATTTGTTAAATAAATGGTCCACTCTCATCTAAAGAGCGACAAATAACATTGTAGGTATAAAATATATGTAGTGGATATTTAAAATGTATAGACATTGTTTTCCAAATTGTAT
This sequence comes from Anania crocealis, assembly GCA_949315895.1. Taxonomy (NCBI): domain Eukaryota; kingdom Metazoa; phylum Arthropoda; class Insecta; order Lepidoptera; family Crambidae; genus Anania; species Anania crocealis. The sequence continues at coordinate 9,708,367 of OX438871.1, forward strand.
ATTTATTTATTGGTTAAATATTTATTTGGTGCTAAGACCCTATTTTGGTCCAATTTTATGACATTATCGGTTGCATTTTTATTAACATTCCTCATTTATAAGCTTTGATTAATAAATACAGAATATCTATAAAACCTTTTTGTTACAAAGTTTGATTTAAATTTTATCAATATGAAAAATAATTGTCACGTTATGCCTTGTGTTTTGGTGACTACATTTTTAACATTTTTCAGTAATATAGTTTTGTATTTTCTTTAATTTTAAATAAACAAAAAAATGCAATATTTTGTTTCATTACGTTTCTCGTTACACGAGTTAACAAAATCCCTATTCGTACTAACTGTATAAGTTTGTGTTAGTTATTAAATCTCGTAAAAGCAGATTTCTATGAAATAAACTTTACATGATAGCCTTTAGAGGGTACCCTAGTCAAGACAGGGATCCTTCTCGCCATGTCCGTCCTAACGATAAAAAAACTCCAGGAGGTGTAAGTACATACTCAACATTTAAAGTGGGGTATTAAATAATTATTTTCACATCTAACCCATAATGTAGGGGGACGGTCATTAAAAAAGTTCGTGGGTCTGTAAACATTATTTTTGTTTCAGGGATATAACATGAACATTTTTAACGTATTAAGTTTAAAAAGGTTTATTTTTAAATGGTCTAATTTTACCCGTCTTCCTCCCTCTCTGCCAACTAAGATAAGTGGTTCTATAGAGGGGCGTGAAAAAAATTTTAATATCAAGTGTTACGACAGCCTAGATGAGTACAATACATCTAGTTTAAGAAAACACATGGCTATTACTAAATATTTAATTGCTTCTGCATATAAAGTTCATAAATAAAATATCAAAAACATGTTGTAAAAACCGATATCAAAACAGTTCACAATGCAAATCACATTTCAGCTTTAGGAATTTACGGATTTCATACATCAAAATATGCAAAAAACAATCTCTTTAAAAAGGTGTGATGTTTAAAGAGAAAGAAGATTTATGTTTACAAAGAACATGATTAATATTTTACAGTTTCATACATGAGACAGTCATTTTTTTACTGCATTTCATAAAAAGGGATTCCTCGTTAATTTAAATTCGAATGCACCAGCGATCTTTCGCTGTTCAGACGTCCCGACGCCTGTTCTTCCAATTATATTGTAATCTGAAGTGGCAGAATTATTTGCATGGATATTCTGCCCCCGTTAGTTGAAAAGACGTATCTAACATTTTTTGCCAAATTGAGTTACACACATCACATTGCCGGAATCAGGAAGAAAAGGCGCGTCTTCCAGTATTTTTTATATTTTTCTATCTCGTTCCACTGTTTTAGAACAACAAAAAAAGGGACTAATGTACATTTTTTTGCATCTGATTGAAGATGAAAAGACGAATTTGCTTTAAACTTAATTGAAAAGCCACATTTACGTATAAATGCCCTTTTGGTTTGATATTTTTGTGTAAGTTCGGAAATATCTTTAGATGTTAATTTTTTAATTTTTTGTTAATAAAAAGGGGTTTAAATATATAATTTTATGTACTTTTTATCTTAGTCGACAATTATCGGTATGGTTTTAGATACATAAGAAAAAAGGCGGATATAGCCAAATGCGCCTATTCTTCTTAGAAATACAACGCCCGAATAAACTTGAAAGGGCGCACCTGGCTATTTGAGTCTATTTAATTAAGGACTTAGTATTTTTTCCAACTTTTTTTACTAAAATAAAAGGTTTTTTTTAAATAGTTCTAATTAAATAATTAAAAAAAACATAATACCTATTTTATAATGGTAATCAAAGAAAAATATCGTTGCTAATATTCAAAATTTTTAACATGTAATTATTTTTCTTTACTTAAGAACAGCAGACGATTTTCCATTTCATTTATTAATAAAAAAATTCTCCGTTTTGACTGTTTGTTAGATGCGGCTTTTTAACTATCGGGGGCAGTATCTATTATTAGGTACTCATGTCCTCTCCGGTTTGGTTCAATGAAGGGTTTACCTACCTGATTTATGGTTTTTCAACCAATCCGGCCATGAGGTCGCATTTTGAAAGTAATCCTACCTAATACTTTGTGACGCAGGTACAAAGTTGCAGCATACGAAGATAACACAGTAGTGTTTGATGCGGAGATTGGTATTGCTTTTGGAGACATACCAACTACTTTGTATTAATGTCACAACAATATTTGGAATAATAAAATGGGTTGTTTCACTTTTCACGCGATACTTTTTTGAGCTTCGAAAGTAAGGTGTTGTAGAGCTGAAAAAATGTACCATCATTAAAAAAAGCTTATTTTGTGGAGTACCTAAGTAGGTACTTACTATTTAGTTCGATATCTAGATCTAGGTGAAAAATATGTAAATACAATTATCTTACTAATATATAAACTAGCTATCCGTTTAGCTTACTTTTTTACTTTTACCAATTTGCTCACTTTTCATGTGCATTTTTCTAGAACAGTTAATTTTTTCATACAATTATCAAACATTTTTTTCTATATAAACCTTGGCTAGACAATAACAAACCAAATAATTAAGAAATAACTAGCCCATTTAGTACAGTCGATCAGAAGCTGTGCGTACCTACATACATTTAGATAATTTTTCTTTAGAATGTGCTCACACTCACACACACACACACACAGTATTCAGTATTACTTTTACTACTTATTAAGTATGTAGGTACTAGCTGTTCCCTGCCACGCTTCGCTGTGTTCGCATTGTGATTGAATGGTTTTTGTTTTTTATTGTTTTGTTTTTTTTTTTTTTAAAAGCGCTCATTGCCCAATGCTTCTTCGTGATCAGTTTCTGTCACGAATGTTAAGCAACGATGGGAGCGGTCACTAATTGGATGGGTGACCGTTTGTGGCATCATACCTTGAGCGCTTCCGTGCTTCGGAGGGCACGTTAAGCCGTCGGTCCCGGCTGTTATCATGAGATAACAGTCGTTAAGGCCCTGTTGGAGGCCTTCGGGCGGCTTGAGAAACGTCCAACGGCGGGGTGATGTTGCCGTTGCCACACCGTCGCCCTCGCCGTCCACAAACCCGCACTAGGCCAGCGTGGTGGTACTAAGGCCTTAAGCCCTCTCCTTAAAAAAGGAGAGAGACCCGTGCTCAGCAGTGAGCGAAAATGGGTTGTTACTTTTTATGTTTTTTTTTTCCCGGTCTTGGATAAATAGATTAAAACAATCCTTGATGCGGATTATAGGTATATCATGCTAAAATTTCAGCTCGATCGGTGCAGAACTTTTTGAGTTTTTGAAGCGTACACAAACCAACATAACATTTTTATATATAAAGAAGATTTATTTAGATCTTTACTTTATGGCCCTTTGAAAGTTTATCATGCTACAGTAATAAATTGGAAATCCGTTATCCGTTGGCTGTAAGTACGATCTGTATGAGTATTTTGTATTAGTTTTTTAAGAGCTGAGGATTTTGTTGGAATAATAAAATAAAAAATAAAAATAAAATAAAATTTATTATAGACGGATACGAAAGTTTCGATGGTTGTTTGTTACTCAACCGAGCCAGACCGTCTGAACGTCATCTGACGAACCTGTGTCAGTGCTCAGTACACTACCGGACACAGGCTTCTCGTGACGGAGGACTTTGCTATAAATGCGACGCTTGGCAAACGGCTTGGCGACGGCAGTTTGGTCAAGGCAGAGAAAAGACGTTGCTGCTTTTATTCTGGTAGTACCCGCGTCTATAGTCTGTACGTAACTAGATGAAATTCAGCACGCAAATAGATTATAAGCCCTGGTTTGGAAGAAATCGCTAATGGCGATAAGACCACCCAAGTTGTACATCTTGCTGTAACATTGCCTGTAAACAAATCGTCGTCCGATGCGCGGTCGCCATTGCAAATCCTTTTCGGCCATTGGTTCCTCTGACTAGTCCACTTTTTATCCCGGAAGAATTAAAGTTCTCGTGGAACATTTTCTCGACGCGTCCGAAGTCGCGGGCAATAGCTATCAGTAACGTCAGTAAGTAGGTAATAGGTACCTCCACAGTATGTAGGTAATATATTATTGCTATTAACTACGAGTATGTTATACCTCTTCTTCTTGCGTCCCCGACGGATTCTCAGCGATTCTCACTTCACCTGCAATAAATACAGTAATTTAGGGAAGAAATATTTTAATAAGGTACAAAGATAGGAATCAATCCTTAAAAGCGTAATTATTAGGCAGATCGAGCGAATGGATCTTGTCCCGAGTAGCTCAAGTCTCAAGAGCCTTACTCCGCAACATATTGTCCGTTTATTCTACTCCATAATTGTCTCTCTTACTCATACCACTGAAAGAGACAGATGCATCTGCATATAGGTACGGATTTCGGGTTGAGTAGTAGAGCTTCAGACTTCAAGACATTTTAGGAAATGTCTGATCCCACGCGCTGATATAGGTATCAGCGTGTGGGATCGGGCCAGTGAGGCGTACAAAATGCACAATCAAATGGACTGAAATGGACAACCCGTTAGTTATGCGGAGACGGAGTAAACCTAACATGACAGGGCAGACCACAGTCGGGCTCCAATCTAGAAGACCCGATTTGGGATCAGATCGGATGGAGGCTATGTCAAGAAAGCACAGACTACTAAATAGTTGTGTAAAGTAGTAACGGCTTGTAAATAGATACTTTACGTCAAATAAAGGTTTCATTTAGATAATCTATTTTAGGCAAAGCAGATGCTGCCAACAGTAGTCTATTAAAAAATTCAATAAAACTTATTTATGTATGTTGGTAGTTTAATACTTACTTCTATGACGTGAAGATGCCAACTTTACGGGTTGCTGTAAAAAATAAATGATTGTGTGTTTTAATAGATACGAGTACATAATATATCCGTATAAAGTATAGGAACGACCTATAATCATCCCACTGCAGGGCTAAGGCCTTCATCATTAAATTCATGTTACCCCAGCAATGATGCGTCTGTACCCAGAAATAATTACCACGCTTGCCAAATGCGGGTTGGTGATCACTAACCCGACCAATGTTCGAAAATTCGAAACTTGTCGCCAGACCCGACTTGGGAATCAAACCCTGGACCTCGAGATCTTGACCCGATCTTTGAACCAATTAAGAGAAAACACAAGGGCTCATATCTTTTTAATTAATTAATTTATGAAAGAACAGAAAATACATAAACATGCTAATAGTAGCCAAAGATTTTTGTAAAAAAAAATATTGCTCTACTGGCCCTTGTGCTTCCTCTTACCGAGCGATGAGTGACTGATTTTTCTATAGTTTTTTAAAGAATAATAATATTAAAAAATATCTTATAATCGAATTTTTTTATTAAGTGGACATCAAAAGATATCTATCTAAGTATACAAATATATAAAAGAAAGTCATTTTAGTTATACCACTTATAAGTCGACAACGGCTGGACTGTTTTTTATGATTTTGGTATTTTTGGATTTGTCACCGTCAGGCATAGGATAATAAGTAATAATAATAAATAAATATTTAGGACATGCCTCACTGGGCCACACAGAGCCATCTAGTCCCAAATTAAGCTACTATTAATTAAGTACCCTGTCGTCCCTGTCGTATGGGGTACTAGACAACCGATAAACTTACTTGTATATTTTTTTTGTTAATACATACTTATAATATATAGAAAACACTCAGACCAGCACAAACAGACATGTTCATGCACACAAATATTTGTACTGTGCGGGGATCGAACCCGCGACCCATGGCTCAGAAGCAGCGTTTACTACCGCTGATCCAAATGGTCGTAAACGTACTAAAAACGTTGAAAAGTTAACGTTAAAAATTTGCACTTCTTATTATTTTTTCCAACCACGTCATATTAGATGACAATGACATTAAGACGTCAAAATCAAATATGTACTATTTAGAGGCGATACGAACACATGAATAAATATTTCATGTGATACGAAGTTCACAGGGTCCTCTAGTTTTTTAGGGTTCCGTACCCAAAGGGTAAAACGGGACCCTATTACTAAGACTTCGCTGTCTGTCCGTCTGTCCGTCGCTCTGTCTCCAGGCTGTATCTCAAGAGCCGCGATAGCTAGACAGTTGAAATTTTCACAAATTATGTATTTATGTTACCGCAATAACAACAAATACTAAAAACAAAATAAAATAAATATTTAAGGGGGGCTCCCTTACAACAAACTCGTTTTTTTGGCCTTTTTTGTACGGAACCCTTCGTGGGCGAGTCCGACTCGCACTTAGCCGGTTTTATTTATAAATATCAGGTAAAAGTAAATTCTTTCTCACCATATCAACGACACTTGGCTTGTAATATTTAGAGCTGAGTTCCTTTTCACTCTGTTCGTTCCCGATTATAGGCGTTATACTCGCTGTTGACAAAAAGGAAGATACATTTATTTATTTATTATTTATTAAATCTTTGCAATGAGATACAGTTACAAATCTAAAGATCGAAAAAAAATGTACAGTGTACTGCATGCACATTAGACTATAAATTTTTGTTGCAAAATAGCACCTATTTCAACCCCATAAGGAGTTTTACTACCTAGTGTACCTATTACAACAAAATAAAATGCCCTAATATTTAGCCTGATGTGAGCGTGACAGACGACAGCGTCTGTGCATTCGTAATTTTTAAAATAACTAGATGCACAATCAGTGGCAGAAAAAAGAAATTCTACTACCTACCAAAATAAGTATAGAAGGTTGTTACTAAATCAGTACAATTACTTTAGGGGTACCTACCTACTGTAGTGGTCAGATTAAACAACTTACAAGACTTATCGGTCCCGTAGAATAGTTGTTTGTGCATGCATGCTTACCTTTTTCACCTCAATATTATTTTATTTATTTAGTAGCATACATAGTTAGGTACTTTACGGAAATCCATATCTAAATAGGAATTATGAAAAATTTTAGGTACCTACACTACACCACCCGCACCGACACGGAGTGAGCAAGCACTAGTTCATGCAAATAAAACAATTATTAGTACCCAACACCGATAATATGAAAAACCTCGCCGCGTTTCGCCACTTCACGTGACATACCGAGGAGATGTTGTCCGCACCGAAGGCGGGTGTTAACGAGCGGAAAATATTAGCAAGATAATTTTAAAAAAAACATTTTAAGTGAAAGTCTATTAACAAGTAACTCACAAATCTGTTTCCCCCACACGGACTCTCTATAGTTGACCCTGCGCGCGCCGCCTCGCCGCCGCTTGCGCCCGCGCCGAGCGATTGTCCCGCGGGAGTCGCTGGAAAGCTTCCGAACCACTTTGTGATACAGGCACCTTGACGATACGTTTGATACCTGATTTACAACAAAATAACATATTGAAAATACACGGTGCATTTTCAACTACCTGTAATATGAAGCCCACATTATGTAAACATTACGTATAACATCTTGGCAGTGTTATTTTAATTTTTTTTACAAAAAATTTTTTATTAACGCGTCTAATATTGGTTCAGCTATTAATTTTGAAACACGCTGTGACGCGCACATGTAGCTGTAAAAGGTCTATTAAACCGAGACCCCGCCGCAGCAAAATAATACGTCTGTGCGCGTCACAGCGTGTTACAAAATGAAAAAACTGAATAAAAATTTAATAGTTTTCAAATTTTTTTTTTTAAATATATGTACAATCATTGTCATGATGTTATACATAATTGTCCAATAACGTGGGATTCGTTTTCCAGGTGGTTCAAAAAACACGGTGCATAATTCCTTAAATAAAATGTACATTGCCTAAGGTTCCCATTCCCTCTCAAGGGCTGATCTAATGAAGGACTTTGGGCTGCAGCCCAGGGCCCCGTGAAAAGAAAATGTTGAAAACAGTAGACGACATAATGGGAAGAAAAATAAACAATTTAAATTATCACACAACGTCTTTTTATATAAAAAAAGTGTTGTATGTTGTGTTTGTGTTTTAAACAAATGGTTTTTGACAAAATGGGTTTTGACTAAGTATTTTAAGTATCTGGGCCCTTAAATGGTATACTTATTTTTAGCCCAGCTATCCACGCTCGCCTTCGACTAGGTTTGACCACTTAAAGCAGTCAACATTTAAACAGTGAACAGTAATGGATTTTTTTTGTAAACTTTGAAATTGCAGAATAAAACAGATTTTCACTGAAATAGCTTTAAAAAAAATTCGGGCTTCTTTTCATAAAGTGAGCAAACCTATCCTGCAACGTGGTCGATCTTTTTAAGGTTCCGTACCCAAAGGATGAAATATGCAATCGATTCTTCATCGTTCATTCTCTATTTTATGAATTTGTGTGTGGACAGCAAATAGCAAAAAAAAGTAAAAAAAAATCTGTATCGAAGACTTCGTTATCTCAGTACGGGCTCTGATATTTCTACTTCCAACGACTCTGACGCGCTTTCAGATATTGAACTCGCATCTTATTAACAAATATCGCTAAAACGTTGACCAAGGCTCACCTTTGTTGTTGTAAGTAAAGAATTACTTTTAGCACATTTAAAAAACAGATTTAAGGATTGTGATACAAAATAAAGTTTATATTTTGTATCTTATTATTATAAACTAACAATACAACTACAACAAAAACACTCAATCGCTTGTCCACGCTAGGCCAAAGCCACTATAGTTAGTGAGCAATGCCCTTTGTATAGCTACTGTTGTTTACCTAGTCAATGGTACGGAACCCTTCGTGCGTAAGTCTGACTCGCACTTGGCCGGTTTTTCATTTTTCAGTTTTTAAAAATTGTTATAATTTTAAACTTTATTTTGTTGTTTCTGGTGTGCCTCTTGTAATGCCCTAAGAGATTGCTTAATATGCTTATGGACATCCGGCAATGTACAGTACATTGTCAATTAAATACATGTGGTATATTCACCAGTTCACACTGCAGGTCGTCCAGCTCATCCTCCATGATGTCGAGCTCGTCTGTGTCCTTGGCTGGAATGATGAGCAGTTTGGTCTCGGGGCAGGAGCTAGACACGATCAGCTGAGACGACTTGGGGAAGATCAGACGGTGGGCTGTCCTACAACATAGTTTGTTCCAGTGCTGCAGTGGTAGTTTAATTATGAGTTAAGTAACGGCCTAAAATCATCGATGAACTCCGTGGCGGAGTGGCGTACACACCGATATTCAAGGTGTCGCCTGCTCCGCGGTCCCGGGTTCGATTCCCGGACGAGTCATTGTAAAAAAAAAAGTATTTGTAGTACCTTCGTTATTTATGATTTCCACAATACGAGTGCTTTAAATAGTTCCTTACTTAGGGATCAGAACAGCAGGTATGTGATGTTGCCTACATTTATTTATCATCCAACTTCAGGGCAATATGTTTTGCGAGACAACAGTATTCAATACAATCGATCGCATTTTATAACCGTATAAACAGGCTAAACCATATCTACACTCATGGGCGTAGCCACGGTGGGGCAGGGTGGGGCGCTTGCCCCACCCTGGCTCTGACCTATGAGGTACCTAACCAAACCTAAAAAATTTAACTATATACCTAGGTACTAACTAATACTTCATATCCGTAAGAAAGTTCACACTCGACACAAAAAAAATGCGATCAAGACAAAAAGTTATCCTTTTACAAAGACTTTTTGTTTTTGTTAGTATGTGACTGAGTTGAGCTGGAAAGCTAATAGCCGCCCGCGCGCGCCGGCCCTATCCCGCGCAGCGCAGAGCTTCTTCCATTGCAGCGCTAGTCGTATTATTTGCTCGTTTACTATTTTACTTTAAAAACATCGTGAAAATATGGACGATCACAGCGGCAGTTTTATAGCTGACGCTCTAGAAGTTGATTTCACAATGCCACGCATCGCGAAAAGACAGACTCACCTTGCAATTCCTCCAGCAGAGAGTCCTACCCAGTTTTGGACATAGATTATTCCCTACCTAGACTCGCTAACAATGTTTTTGGAAAAGTGTTTCTCGGAGAACAACATACCGGTATATTCCTTGATATCACTGGACCCATATTACATGTTGCAAATGACATTCGAAGAGTTTTTTTAAGAAAACAGAGCCCTTTTCCGAGTTTTATAACTTTTGTGGTAGTTTCCACAGGCAAGCTGAACTGTGGTACCGCTTGTGGAAAGAAAAATATGGCTGTGATGGTTCTGAAAGACATGGAAGTGGCAGAACTGATAAAGAATTTAGATTTTTTTCATCCGAGCATAAAAACGTGTACGACCTGTACTATAGTGAGGTCTTTCAATACGTTACGGCGTGTCAATTCGTGTCTATGCTCTCCAACATGAGTTAAAATCGTCTGAGCGGTCTTTGTAAGCTTGAGGTTCACAGGATGAGGATCGCCGAAGCGAAAAATAAATTGGAAGCCGTAGCCGCCTTTAAAGTAATATTATAAAGTAACTTAATTCCTTATTAAATGAACAACCTGTACCTAATACCTATGTGTACTTGTTTACTTTATGTACCTGAAAGTACTATCTATAGATAGATACGAGTATAAACCACGTAAATTAGCTGATTAACAAATTGGCATACGCCCAGAATCCCAAAGTTTTTTTCCGATTTTATCTCTTAGAGAAACTCCGAGCATAGCTTTTTCCATAACCCGCTGAGCGACTTTGAACTTGACTTTGGACTACACGTACCGTCAGTGTCCACGTTTCGGCTCCGTATGTCATGACGGGTAGGACGCACTGATTGAAGACTTTTGTCTTGAGGCATTGTGGGATCGACGATGAGAAGACTCGACGTAGTTTCCCAAATGCTGCCCAACCCAACTGAATTCTTCTGTTCACCTCATTTTCAAAGTTGTTTCTACCTACCTGCAACGCCTGCCCAAGGTACACATATTTTTGAACAACTTCGAGGACGGCGCCGTGCACCGCAATCAGATCCGGTAGTACATGTTCATTGAACATAACCTTGGTTTTATCCAGGTTCATCCGAAAGCCGATGCGTACAGAAGAGTCAGCCAGGTCATTCAGCATCTGTTGTAGGTCATGCAGCGTTTCTGCTATAATAACGATGTCATCTGCAAATCGCAAGTTTGAGATGTATTCGCCATTAATGTTGATGCTTTGTCCGTTCCAGTGCAGCGTATCCTCCATTGCATTTGTGAAAAATTTTGGGGAAGTGACGTCCCCTTGTCTCACTCCTCGATGCAACGGTATAAGTAGGTTTTGTGCGCTGATTCTGTATTTAGACGGACATGGTGGCGGCTTCGTAGAGACATCTCATTACTAGACGTACTGTTAATCTATTTGGCAATGCTGCAGGGACTCTAAAACGGACCATATCTCGATCGAGTCGAAGGCTTTCTCATAGTTCAAGAATGCTAGATACAAGGGCTAATTATACTCTTCGGTCTTCTGTATAATCTGCTGCACTGTGTGGAAGTGGTCTATGGTGCCGTATCCGCTCCGAAATCCAGCCTGTTCCGGTGGTTGGAATTCGTCAAGTCATGCGCAAGGCGGTTCGAAAACATCTTATGGGTGAATATCCCAAACGCATTTTTTGGCTGTCCGGGGTGAGAATCGCTGTGTTATATTCATATTTTCTGATGATTATTTTTCCCCGTATTCTACAACTAGAAAGACATTATGCGCAATGCTTATATAACGCTAAATGTCATTTTATTATTTAATAAAAATAAGAATAGGACCGTTTTAAGTATCTGGTGGCGTGTCCTTAACCTACTTCATGGCGGAAAAACTTTTGCATTTATTTTGTTCTAAGTATATTTTTAAACAAAGTATTCGCATTAATTAATTAAACACTTACAGATTCTCTATGTAAGTGTTACATTTCATTTTAGCCCTTGGGATTCACTCGACCCTTGATAAAAAATTGTCCGCGCACGGTCGTAAGATTTTGTGGCAAAAATTCAACTTGTCGTAACTTGTCCATATGTCTCAAGAGACGCATGACCTAGGTATGACCCGTACCCGTCAGTGACGCGCGAGCTATTGCTAGCGACGGAGGTGTGTCAGTGTGCTTCGTTTTCCCGTCAAAACGTAAGAAAACTGCCTGGTGGCGTTTTGTTCAACAGTTTTTAAGATGGGGTGGTTTGATTTCTTACCTTGCTATATAATTTGTGTACCATAACTATTCATTGATAATAGTGCTTTAGTTTGTAGTTTACAATGCCTAAATTTTAGAAAAATAAACTAACTTATATAATATTGGGGATTTTTTGAAATGATTTTTAAGATTTGGTGGTTAAGTTTTGGTGGCTTAGATAGCAAAAAATACGCCACCAAATCTTAATTTGAAAACTTTGTGCTCGTTTTAGGTATTTCCTTACATGCCACATGCTACAAAAGTATCTGCTACGGCTGATTAAAGATAAGATGGACAATAAGTATTATTTTGACTTTCGATAAAAGACTAGAACATTTATTTGGTTATTCTTTCCCAGTCAAAGATTTGGGTTTTAAAAAAGCTACAAAATTAACTGATCATGTTTTCTATAATCTATCCATTGCATTTGTTTTAATGTATTGCTACGGAAGTGAATACGGGATTGGAAAGAAACAATAATTACCCTGAGGTGACGCTTTATTAGGTTCTCCACACAGTACAAGTAGATTCTGACACATGATCCCCTGACGACGTCCCGATCCCGTCGCGATCCTTGTAGACGTAGTCCTCGTACACGCAGTCCTCATTGTCGCAATCCACTACATACTTGCACTGCTCTGAACTCTTCACTGCATTGAACACTTGCACTGTTTTACTCACTGTTTCACTTTTCTCACTTTTACTTCGCTTTTTCTTCGTGCTTTCGCTTCTCTTCAAGGCGAACTTGCTCTTTACGCAGTGTATGTACCTGGTCCTCCTGTTGGCGTGCCTGCTCCTCTTCACGGCGCTTCTGCTCCTCTTCACGACGAGCCTGTTCCTCCCTGTGTACGTACCTGATCCTTCTGTCAGCGTACCTGCTCCTCTTCACGGCGCTTTTGCTCCTCTTTACGACGAGCCTGTTCCTCTCTGTGTACGTACCTGGTCCTCTTGTCAGTGTGCCTGTTCCTCTTCGCGGCGCTTCTGCTCCTCTTCACGACGAGCTTGTTCCTCTGTGTTCACACCTGGTCCTCCTGTCGGGGTGCCTGTTCCGCTTCACGGTGCTTCTGCTCCTCTTCACAGCGTGCCTATTTTTCTCTGTGTACGTAGCTGGTCCTCTTGTCAGCGTGCCTGCTCCTCTTCACGAAGTGCCTGTTCCTCTCTGTGTACGTACCTGGTACTTCTGTCGGGGTGCCTGTTCCTCTTCACGGTGCTTCTGCTCCTCTTCACCGCGTTTCTGCTCTTCTTCACGACGTGCCTGTTCCTATCTCAGTGTATGTACCTACTCCTTCTTTCGACGTGCCTGCTCCTCTTCACGGCACTTCTGTTCCTATTCACAGCGTTTCTGCTCCTCTTAGCGGCGTTTGTTCGCGACTGTTCTTCTCGCAGAGTAAATCGTTCGTCCTTGTTCGAACAATCGTCTTTTTTTAGTCTTTGCTGGAGTGTACTAGAATATTACACTAGAAGACAATTCTAGAACATTCCTGATAATACTAGATTACGCGTGCGTAACACGGTGCAGTCGTCACAGTACCAATAGTTAGAAGCATTCAGTTTTGGTGGTCGAGATTAAGTTTTGGTGGCGTAACTTTTGAAATTTTAAGCTTTGGTGCCTTATTTTCAGTTTTGGTGGCAACTCAAAAATTTGAGGGTCAATATTTCAGAAACTATACAAGTGATACGAGCCCAAATTTGAAAATAGTTATATCTTAAAAAGTAATTTAATATTAAACAAAAAAAATTTTTGCTATATACGGATTGGTGATCATAAAATGAATGATTATTAATGAGTGAATAAATAAAATAAGGGTCTTATGAGTGTGATTAAAATGTCATTTATTAGTCAAGCCGTTGTCACTGTCTGCTAATCAGACTGCTACAATTTTATAATTCCAATCATGAACTTAATTAATCCACGAGACTTAACAATTCGAGCTGAACGGTGTTGTCTTACTCTTGACACTCGACTCGATTTCAATCCATTTACAATTTCTGTACTAAGACACCTAAGAGGAAACTAGGTACCTTTGTAGTATGTATTTTATTTCTACCTGGGTATGTAACATGGAGGTTGAAAAACTTCACGCGTCGCCATGTCCTGGCAGATGCCGTCAATAAGAATTATGTCTTCCATCAATTCATTTACCACGAAAACCTGAAATGGAATATCATAAGTAACCCATAAGATGACTTACAAAGTCACGTGGCATAGACATCGGCTTTCAGGTCGTCACATCTAAGGTCCCGGGTTCGATCTCCGGTCTAACGTGGAAAACTACTTTTCTATATTATCTTACATCTGAGTGCTTGTGGCACTTACTTAGTTTCTGATGACCTACTACGCAATCTCTTTCGAGATTTAACGACCTCCGTGGCGGAGCGACGTTCACACCGGTTTTCGAGGAGTCACCTGCTACGATGTCTAGGGTTCGATTCCCGGACGGGTCAATGTAGAAAAAAGTGATTTCCGACATTTTCTCGGATCTGGGCGTTTGAGTTGCCTTCGTTGTTTTTGGTTTCCAAAATACGAGTGCTTTAAAAAGTTACTCATTTTGGGTTCAGTCAGAACAATGATGACGTGATGTTGTTCACATAGGTTATATTTATTTGATGGTCTCAGAACAAATCGGTATCTCAAAGAACATTTTAAGGTCTGATACCTCATAACACGAAGGAATCACTACTATTCACACCTTAAATGCTTTCAGACACGGCACAAAAGCGTGCTCCAATCGCATACTAAGTTTCTCCACCGACCACCCGTGGTATGCTGGAACTGTTGGCAGCACCATCATGCCTAGCTTAATGCCTATCTCTCGCCACATAGCTGCTTCAAGACTGTACAAGAAAAACATTAAAATTAACTAACGGACCCGGCGAACTTCGTATCCCCCGACACGTTAGGTACGTGTCGGGGGATACGAAGTTCGCCGGCCTGCACCGTTCCCATAAATTTTAACATTTTAAAAGTTATTATCATAATCCACAAATCCAGGCGTTCCGAGCTATAAGTGGGTTAACCATAGTATTTTCAATTTACATTTGCAATGTAATTGCCAAAAAAAACATATGTATAGTTGAAAATTGTTTCAAATGTAAACAAAATTCATTCCTAAGTGCAAAAAAGGAAGATAATTTTGTAGGTTGAAGTATTGCCGCCATACTTTGAACCTTAGTTAATTGACGAAAAACAATTTAAAAAAAACATTCAGCTTAACAAAAGGGTAAGAATGGTTTTGATTAATGTTCATACCCCATTATTGGATGCGGAGCTAGGTTGAAAGCCTCCTTCACGATGGGCATAGTTATGTAATACGCTTGCACGGCTGAATCGCACCGCACTGTGTAGTTGTAGGGTCGACTCGTCAGGATCTAGTGATAAAATTGCATGTTCATGATTCCCGAATCGCACTGCTAACACCAACCGGATAGTCAGTGGTACTACGGTGGATCCGGATTCAATTCAATTCTCGGTCGGGTTAATTAAGGTGAGGATCTTATTCAAATTGCCTCTTGTCTGGAAGGGATGAGTAAAGTGCTATCCGAAGCATGCCAAATTTCGGATGGCGCGTTATACAGTTCTGTTTTGGTCCCAGCTTCAGTAGCGAGATGAAAGTATTTAAATCAGCACGTGTATAACTCACCCCTAACACGCCAACAGCGTTTCCCGAAACAATGTAGTCCTGACTTGGGTCCCCAAACTTCAGGTCTGTCAAAAACTCGTAATTCGGAATGGCTTCATCCATGTCCCCTTCAGGAGGTTCGTACGTGGCCTCCAACAGTCCAGAAACGAGAATGTATATGCCTTTAGGCTCGTCACCTAAAATATACAATACCTACCTACATATCTGTCTAACATTTCTACATCTGTGAATCGACATCGCTCGTAGAATTGTGGAGCTGAAGTGGCAGTGGGAGGGACACATAGTAAGAAACCGATGGCCGATGGGGCGGAAAGGTTCATTATCACAAAAGGATACGCGCGTCGTCCCGATCTTAAGGATGACGAATCTCAGTGCACGCATGATCAGGACGACGCTAATTACAATATCTTTAAAAAAAATTATTTGAACTTAAAAAGGGTTAAGAAACGTTTCCATATCAGCACAAGCTAAGTCGCCTCCAATAGCTTTCATGTTAGGCTTAAATAATATTAGGGGTTAAAGTATGAAATTGCCGTTTTGTATGGACGAAATCGAGAAAAGTCATTTTTCCATACTAACATTTTTTTAGTTTTTTTAAAAACGCCTGAACCGCTTTCGATGCAATCAAAGGTGAAAGTTAGATGGTTATAAAGCTACGCATTATAGTATTTAAATTTCTGAAAATCAAAGTATATAATACAAATATACTTAATTGAAGCAAGAAGGTCAGCTGACACATTGTAAGGGGTCTTTTCAACGACTTCCTTTGAAGTAATAGGCACTAGTATTGCATATTTTTTTTAGTCAAAAGTTACTTTATTTAGTTTTTGATACAATACAAAAAGAATTACGCAATAATATGAAGTGACTATACTTAAGAGCTATAAACAAAATAAAAAGTGGGAAAATAATCGGCAATTTCATACTTTAACCCCTATTATTTACGTTTAAGTTTGTATGTTGTCTGAAAGCAATAAAGTCATTTTTATTTAATTCATTCATTTATGAACAAAATTTAAAAACAAAAGTGCAACGACAGTCAGCAAAGAAAAAGAATACGGTGTAAACTTTGAATATTGAACTTAAGTTACTGTATTACATTATACACCGAGAAATTTTAGTGGTTGTTTTCCCGCAGTAAAATGATTCTATCTTAGTAGTACAATAGATTTGTGCAGTTTTATTTTTATTCAAATAAAAAAATAGCAGTTTCACGATTGTGATAAACTAAACTCGAAAGCAACCTCGAACCAATGGTACCAGCCGCGCCGCAGCCGGTCACCGGCCGGGGTCATTGCCCCTCGCACGTTGCAGTTTATGCTGTATTACTTAGTGCGTTGAGCTTCTTTTACTTTGAACATTGATTTCGTGCGGCAAGCAGAACCCAAACAAGTCACATTTTGTAAAGATACTATCGTATCTCACGCTCTTGAGTTGATGATTATTTTTTTGATTAGTTGAGAACAACGATATCTTTATTTTCAAAAAATAACTCGCACGATTCGATGGTGCTACTAAAGGTAAATCGTTCTGTTGCGGGAAAACAACCACTAAAATTTCACGGTGTATATTTAGTTACTACTTTTTTTCGACTGGTTGAGATAAAATTTGTACAATGAAACTTTACCTCGAGATATAAGAATGTCGGTGTAGTTATAATTGAGAATCTCAGAGTTTTCTATGAAAAAATCCGCGACTCTCTCGTTGCCTTGTAGCCAGGACACTGCTCGAAGTTGAGTCTAAAAATACCAAACACGATTAGAAGCAAAATAATAAGCGGAAATCATTAGCAAAATAATTCTCTAAATCCATAATTTAATGTGAATGTAAGTTTGTCTGTTGCGCTTTCACGCGAAAACTGCTTAACCGATCATCATGAAGCTTTGTACACATATTCTGGGAGGTATTAGTAGAAACGTAGGATACTTTGTATCCCACTGCTGGGCATAGGTTTTGTCCACGCGATAAAAAGTACAGTTCACGCGGGCAGAGCCGCGGGAAAAAAGCTAGTTCTTAAAAATTGTCTAGAAGTAACTAAGACCATATTATAATAACGAAATTCCAACCCGCAGATCCAAAATTAGGAACGATTTAATGTTTTTTTTTGTAATAGAGGTTATATAGTTAGTTTAACTCTATAAGTGAAGTGAGGTTAGTTTTTTTTTGCGTAAAAGGAACGTAGCATCTTGACAGTGTTTTTTTAATTTTTGTACCCAAAATTTATTTTTATAAAAATATAAAATATTGGTTTAGCTATTTATTTTAAAACACGCTGTGACGCGCACGGATGTAGCTGTGTAAGGTTCATTAATCCGGGACCCCGCTGCAGCAAAATAATACGGCTGAAGGCGTCAAGAGCGTATTTACACAATTAAAAGTCTAAATGAATGTACAAAAAATTATTTTATTGATAAATTAAATAACACTGCCAAGATGTTCACATAACGTGAGCTTTGTTTTACATGTGGTTGAAAATGCACCGTGTATAGGCCACTCGACTACGGAATGCCCTCAGCACACAGTACAAGTTTATTATATAAACTTATATGTCACCTCAGGTGAAGATGGAGCAACCAGACTCCCCTTGTGACGACACATTTGAACTTTTTCTTGAATCGCATTCACTAATAGGCGAAATTCCATTTCGTCTAAGAAACCTGTTGAGCAATGAGATTTTGAAGAAGCGAACTATAGTATTAGTACTTATTTTGTGCTATAGTCTATTTTGAAACTTGGCGCCCAACGTGGTGGTTTGTAAGCCTAACGATTTTTAACATTAACGTCTTAATGCTTAAATTTGCAAAGCAGAATTGTTACATACAAAAGAGACAATTTAACCACATTATGAAAGACTGGTGACGAACCTTCTTCCTTGAGCTGCATAGCGTCCAGCGTCATGATGTGTAGAGTAGATGTTGTTGCTTGCCGGGTTTTTACTGTGATCGCAGTCCAAGGCCTGTCTCTTTGGAGAAGCCCGAGCTGACGGGTTACTGCCAATCTGAACATATTCTTAACTTAGTTAGCGTTTAACAGATTTTAAGTGTTAACTGCCATGAAACTAGACACAATAGAAAATGTATTATAAGGGCTCACCAGTGATCCCTATGGCGCTCAACGAATAAGGTAGGTACGCCCAACTGAAATCTTATCATATTGTGCTTCTGAATACCTACTGCTGTTTTCTATACTAAATTAAGAATTATAATCGGCCTCCGTATATAATAAGATTAATAAAATTTTAGATATACATGGTAAATCTTTTTATGTAAATATATGTACTATTACAAACTGGCTACAGAATCTGAGCTACAGTGAAACAGAAAAATTGTTCAAATAGATTAGTTTTAGTTTATTTTTATTATATTATATTGTTTAGATTAGCAGTTAGCGCTTTACAAAGACATAAAATGTATTGTTAAGAAGAGCGGAGTTCACTTAAAACAGGCACTTCCGTGCTTAAAAGGAGGCTCCCGGAACGATTTGTAATATTGTATCTTTTGTAAAGGAATAAATAATTCAGGTATTTTATTTATTTTTTTAATTTGAATATTAAACCCTCACCCTTCATTCACATTTCTATTTCTACTTCACCCCCATTCTAAATTTTCAAGAGATGATTTAAATAACAAAGACCACTCCATGTTATTTTCAAGATCTCAATCTCACAGCATAATCAGATTACAGCGTAAAACCTGAATGAATTTATCGTCAAAAGCAGTTGCAATTTTATTCGAGGAATTGTATTGTCAATTTTAACAATAATAATTGCTAAAACAAACAATGAATTTACCGATCTGTTTCCAATTTAGCATTTAATGTTTCCTGTATCTGCTTGTTGTCCACTAGCTGGGGCAGTAAGTTGCAAACTTCCTGTTCTCCGGTGACGAAGCCCTGATAACCAAAATAATATGACAAATATAGCTTATTATTAAATAAATATACTTCTCTACTTAAATCCAATCATCCTGTTTATAAAAGGACTATTTTTGAGTCCAGGTGTACTTATGAATGCCATCATTAGCCTAAGCCAGTCCACTGCTGGACAAAGGCCTCTCGAAAAGGGGGATTTTGCTATAATTACCTACCACGCTCAGCACTTATCAGCTTCTTCGGGTTGGCGATCGCAATTAGGCCAATATTGAAGATAAAAAATCAGTTAAATCATTTAAAATCAGTTTTATTTCTGCAAATAGGCCCCAGGAGGCGCTTTTACACGTCCCAATATTTAAACCTACCACTGCTTCGGGACAAGTCTGGGCTAGTGCCGAGAAGAAGCAGCGCAAGAAACTCGGTCACTATTGTCAGCCTCTTTTTAAATATTTTTTTACAAGGTAAGGTAATTTTTACAAGGTTTAAGCAAGTACGAGCTGGTACAACTTAATGCCATACTTTTATATCATTTAAATAATCATTAACAGTGTAATAGCCCTTTTTCATTAAAATAACTTTGACATACGATTTAAGTTTATGTACTGGGAGTTCAGCAATATCCTTTGGTAATTTGTTGAAAATACGAATACAATTTCCCATAAACGATTTTCCTACTTTTCGCAGTCTGAAGCCTGGAACGGCGAGTTTATCTTTATTTCTCGTATTAAAATTGTGTACGTTACTTTTCTTAAGAAATAAATGTATGTTCTTACGAACGTAAATAATATTCTCGAGAACGTATTGAGAAGACACTGTAAGTATATTAATCTCTTTGAAGAGCTCTTTCAGCGAGTCACGGGGTCGAAGGCCGTAAATAGCCCGTACAACACGTTTTTGCAATATAAAAATTGACTCAATATCTGCCGCTGAACCCCACAACAGAATATTCCGTATGACATTATGCTATGAAAGTAGCTAAAATATACTAATCTTGCCGTTCCAACATCAGTCAATTGCCTTATCTTTCTCACAGCATAAGCAGCAGAACTAAGTCTACCAGACAGCCCCCTAATATAAGCACCCCATTGCAAATGAGAGTCTACAGTTATACTCAAAAGGGTAGTAAAATCTACAGAGTTTAGTGGTTCATCTTTAACAATTATATGAGGGGCAGCTAACCTTACGTTTGGCATCGTAAATTTAACACATTTTGTTTTATTTGCATTTAGTAAAAGATTATTTGTTGTAAACCAATGCAATAATTTAGAGAGGGTATTGTTAACATCGTCAAATGAAGATTTGCCCTTCTTGGTTTTAAAAATCATTGATGTATCATCTGCAAACAATACCATCTCACAAAGATTATGTAAGTAACAGGGAAGGTCATTTATATAAACTAAAAAAAGAAGGGGCCCTAATACTGATCCCTGTGGGACACCCATAACAAGAGCCAACCCTGAAGACTCAGCTCCATTTATGCAAACCTTTTGTATTCTGCCTTTAAGGTAAGAACATTAGATCCAAGGAATCATTCGATACACCATAATGTTTAAGTTTTTTAAGTAATATTTCATGGTCTACACAATCGAAGGCCTTTGAAAGGTCACAAAATACACCTAAGGCATCTAGCTTACTCTCCCAAGCGTTAAACACATGTTGTAGGAGAGCAACTCCAGCATCGGTAGTATTTCTACATTTTCTGAAGCCATATTGATTGCTATTTAATAATTTATTTACACTAAAGTGTGATAAAAGCTGATTAAACATTACTTTCTCGAAAATTTTACTTAGCCCTGGCAGGCCCTAGGATTATTTGGTTTTATATATATGTCTCTTTATTAATAATATTCTAAGTGGTTTTTGCCTTATTTTTGGAAGCCGAAATTAAATTATAAAGATATATTGACTTCGCTTTGGCACATACTAATTTAAATAATTTAGAGTATTTTTTAACATGTTCTATAATATGTGGGTTTTGAGAATCTGCCTTTAAACTATATAAATCATATAATGTTTTTCTGCTTTTATAAATACCAGGTGTAGCCCATTCATTAAACTTACACTTTTGTTTGTTTATTTTTACTTTTTTCTGTTTAAAATATTTATCGCTGCCACTGCCCTGGTAAAACGCTGCCACCCATCTCCTTCAAGCAGTTCTCCATTAGTCGCGTCTTACGCCTCATAGGATGAGAAGGGTGGTGCTTTAATATTTTTTAATGTGCTAGCAATTTATTGAACGCAGATTTAGACGATGGTGGAGAAAATACACTGATGCCCCCATCTGCTTTATGATAATTATAATTGCAATGCTAACAAGTGAAATAAGTGCGAGTTTGTGAGAATGTATAGCCATATGTGTAGGCGTACCTTTCCTACGTCGTAGCCATATGCTAGTTGTATGTCGATCATCCGATCTATGTACGCCATTATTTTCGGGACGGATACCCTGAAAATTAATAAGTTCAAGTATTAAAAACCAACAAATGTATTTTGGGCAAATAATCAATGACATAAATGCCAACAGAAACGGATTCACCCTCATCAATCCAATTGAAGTAACATTACACAACGTGATCTCTATAATCGAAATCGGAAGTGTGGTTTCTCTTACTCCTACGAGGGGAGGAGTCACTCTTCATCCCTGAATCCAAAGCTAAGCGCCATATTTCATACTAAACATCATAGAATAATTCTAATAAATGTATGATGGGATGTATCAAGACGACGCAGTGACTACTGCTGATAACAATAAATCTATTTAATGTGAGTACCAAGCACCTTACATAATAACCAACCATTATCTGTAATACCAACCCGAAAAATCCACCCTTGGAAGTGTTGTGTATGGTGCCAAGTAGGTACCAACCAATCCAAAATCATCAAAAACTGTCTACTTTCATTTTATCACCCAAAGAGTTAAGGGGCTTACAAAAGTTATAATTTTATGCAGTCCCCTATCTGTTTGGTTTTGTTGGATATGTATCATAGTTTTAAATGGGCAAATAATTTATTTACCGAGCCAATTTGCATAGTCTAAGAAATCGAAGCATCCTCAGCAGTTTCGTTGCCGTCAGAACACTAGAGTTGAAGTTCTGCCACTTGTCCCAAGATGTGACTGTATCTTTTATATCTAACGCAAAATCTGTAATAAATAATGGTAATTATAGTAAAAATACAGTTCCTTAGTCAAATTCCGGACTGTCAATTGGGACTCAAACCCACAATCTTCCCCTTACCGTGCTAACTTCACTAAACCATGGGTCACAAAGACATTGTGTCAACGTATATAATCAAGGCTTTTCGCAGTGAACCAGTTAACTTTTTCAAGAATTTTCTCAAATATTACTCAGGTTATCAAAATTAATCATATTATTATTAGTATTATTTTTCTTTATTTTTTTTTTAATTTATTTATCCTAGAGTCTACCATATTCCTGCACTTTCGCAAGCATCAATCTCCGCAATAGACCTACACCGTAACCAAACACCCGATGGACCTGGCACCCGCACGGTGAATCCATACAACGCTAAGAAGTTTGTCTCATTTGCTAAACCAGCCCTTAAAATATTTTTACTTGAAACGAGGTGACCTTATATAGAGAGTCGACTAGTCCCTTTCTCTCAAGTCCACCTCCCTGAGTAAGTGAATGAAACAGATAATATCGAATTTTAGAAAAAAGAGGTGAAAAAATGTAGAGTAGGATCTTGTACTACTTACTCCGCAATACAATACCTAGATACTAAAGTGTTCAGAGTCTTATAATACCAACTGCACTTATGGTCATACTTACCTCCAGTAGCCATCACAATTATAAAGAAGTCCAGCTTATTCCAGTGGGATTTGAAGTACCCGCAGACACCAAAGGCAATCATTTTGAGGACCATCTCCAGCACGTAGATGATGTAGAAAAATCTGAAAATACCAACTTTGGTTTCTTGCTGATTGTTTCTTTCTATACAGTGAAATTTACATATACATACTTATAGGACGGTAAAACTTAACGCCCCGCTGGTCTAGTGGTTTAAGTACCAGGGCAAGATCTCGGGATCCTGCTTTCGATCCCCGACTCAGGCAACAAGTGTCAATAGTCGATCTTTTTTTTTATAAACAATGGTCTTTGCTCTTGACTATGTACATACTTAACTCTACGGTTAAGAAGAAGCCTAAGAAGGAGCGAGCTTACCCAGAGGTACTGGTTCTCCCTCGCACCAGCGGAACACAGAAAAACTGTTTGGCGCTGGACACCGGCAGCAGGGTGGTAGCATCCAGGCGGCCTCTTACGAAGCCTACCACCGCAGAGGGATCGGTTAGCCGTCATCATTGGTTAGAAAAACCAAAGATGCCTTTGCCCAGGGTGGACCACTAGGAGGTAGATCGCACCACCCCAAAATTGATCCGGTTTGTGACCAACCCGCATTCGGCAAGCGTGGTGATTATGCCTGTACCCATCATTGCTGTAGTAACTTGAATTAAATGATGGAGGCTTTTGCCCAGCTGGGGGGATGGTTTATAGGTTGTTGCTAAAAATTTTATGGGCCCAGGGTGCAGATTTTAAAATACGGCCATGGTTACTGCAGAAATACATAAACACTTACAGATTCAAAGCTTTAATTACGTAAGTGACAACGGGAGTGGGAGACTTCATGAAGACCTCGCACAGTATGACGGGGGTGTTGCACAGAATCATAAAGTAGATGAATCCGTCGAAAAACACGCTTGTCACTATACGGTAGCAACGCTGGCGCCACGGATGGCGGGGTACGTTCGCGTTGGCTGCTTCGGGAGTCAGCACGTTCACCAGTTTGTGGCGGAGCCAGACTGCGTGTGCCTGATGGACAAACTGTTAATTTAGATATTGATATAAAAAGTTCGATGCTGCTCTATGACCCGATTTGTGCGCCACTCCACCATATTTCGATTCCCGGTTGCATCAATTTAGGGAACGATCTTTCCTAAATTTACTTCTGCTTCGGAAGGCGCACTGCTGAAGTGCTGAGTCACTGGTCCGTGTTTGCTACAGATAACAAGGTAGAAGTCTTCTACCTTAGTAGAAGTATTGAAAACGTGTCACGTCAGAGGACTACAAAGGTGACTCGGTATACTCTTAGACCAGATTATTCTAGAATCTAGAAGGATAATCACATAACAATAAGAAGAAGCGGTAGACTGATGGGCTGATGATAATTCGTACCTTTGGCTTCCACAGAGTTCCTAGTTGTTCCAAGTTGACCCTCCCGTCCTCAGAGTCCGCAGCAACTTCCACAGCTTGTACGAGAGTCCGGACGCCATCTTTGCTGATCTTCCCGTGTTCGTATTGCCGCCAGTAGGATATTTTCATAGCTTTAAGGACGCGCTGGTTAGCCTCTCTAAAGAACGTTTTTTTTAATCAACCGATAAAAAATAAGAGAAGTAGGAGCTACCTAATTCAACGCGCAAGCATTTTTTTATTTATAGCAACGAAAAGTTTTTTACATGGTTGACCGATTTGGAACTTATTTATTATTCTACAAAATCTAGCTTAAAAAATAAATATAGACACATTCACACAATGACACCCCCACACACACGAACACACGCACGCACGTACAGACCGAACGTATGTACACACACACACATACATAGAGAAAGAGAGAGAGGGAGGGAGAACACAACTTAATTAATCTTACTAATCTTAATGTGAATGTTTCTCAATCACGCCAGAACGGCTGAACGGATCCGAGTAAGAAGTTCGGTTCCCGTGGGATAATGTCAAATCCAAAATTAGACGCATAAGAAGTCGCAGGTAACTGCTAGTAATTTAATTATTACCTAGTTAGTAATATTTTCTTTCTTTCTTTTAAAGATAATAAGTAAGTATAGTTGTAACCTCATCATCTCAGCGAACTCCTTCTTCGTGGGTTCATTCGGTATCTCCCTCTCGCAGTCGGGACAGGTGGTATAATGGTACCCCATATACGTGTCATCTTCACTGTCCTCATCCCGACCTGATAATTGCAACTGGTACGGGTGCTTTATTGTCGTACCTATGATATGGAACGAAAACAGGTTTGTGCTTTACTCAACCGACGGCAATTAGATGCATTTTTGTATATCCACGCATAACTTTTTACCAGGTAAATACTTCGAGCAATGCGGCCTTTCGTTCCGGGACGGAAGGCCGCGTTGCTCGAAGGGTAAATAGATCGATTTGAATGAATTTTTGTCATTATGATATTATTGTGTTCCTTAATTTTGTGCATTTATACAACACTAGCTGTTCCCGGCGACTTCGTCCGCGTCAATTTCCGTTATGTTCGCGATTGTTTTTTTCATCGTGATGTTATATAGCCTAAAGCCTTCCTCGATTAATGGACTATCCAACACAAAAAGATTTTTTTAAATCGGACCAGTACTTCCTGAGATTAGCGCGTTCAAACAAACAAACAAACAAACTCTTCAGCTTTATAATACGAGTATTAAGTATAGATGTAATATCGCAAAGCCACTTAAGGGCCAATTTAAGTTTTCAAACAAACAGAACTAATTTGTTTAGGACTAGCAAAAAGTTGTTATAATCCAGTACAAGAATTGGCCACTTAGTAATTTGAACTGTTCCAATTTCTTTTTTTTTAAATCAGTCTTTTTAAAACTTAAAAAGGTGCCAGCCAAACCTTCCTGCACCAAATCCCAGTTAGCATCAGCCAGGAACTTGTCCATCTTCAGCATAGATATGCACCTGTCCCTGGTCATCATGATGCGCTTGACGCAGTTCGTCATGTTGGCTTTCTTGGCTAAAGATATTTCCGCCAGCCCCAGCATCTTTAGCACCTTGTTCATTGTTGTCGCGTTGATGAGCAGCGAGAGGAGAACTAGGCCGGCGGTTTGGATTATGAAGATCTATTGACATAATACCTCCCTTATTTATTTATTCATTACTAGCTACTAGCCCTGGCTTCGCACTGGACAGTTATTTTTAATCATCACCTAGTACGAGGGCGGGTCAATAAGTCCGTGACTTTTTGAATTTCTGACCTCTTTACTGAAAAAGCAACACTACTCCTGTCAACAGGTATCTGTCAGTTGATTCCTATTAAAATTTGAACTTGCTGCGTCAGTTAGTTTGTGTTTGACAGCTATTTTTATCAGACTACCCAGTAATTTGAGAAAAAAATGGAAAAAGGTGAATTTCGTGTGCTTATTAAGCATTATTTTTTGCGAAAAAAAACCATTACCGAGACCAAGGCTAAGCTTGATAAATACTATGGGGACTCTGCACCATCGATTTCAATAGTAAAAAAGTAGTTTACTGAATTTCGTTGTGGCCGTAAAAGCACTGAAGATGCCGAACGTCCTGGACGCCCAGTTGAGGTTTCTACACCCGAAACAATCGAAAAAATTCACGATATGGTGTTGGCCGACCGAAGATTGAAAGTGCAAGAGATTGTGGAAGCCGTAGGGATCTCGCATGGCTCAGTGGTTTCAATTTTAAAAGATCAATTGGGCATGAGAAAGCTTTCCGCAAGATGGGTGCCGCGTTTGCTCACAGTCGACCACAAACGCAATCGTGTAACAAATTCACAGGAAGGTTTGGCGTTGTTTAATTGCAATATGGAGGAGTTTTTGCGCCGTTTTGTAAACATGGACGAAACATGGATCCATCACAACACACCAGAGACCAAACAACAGTCAAAACAGTGGGTTTCTAAGGGTGAATCGGAACCAAAGAAGGCCAAGGCGGGTTTGTCAGCCAATAAAGTTATGGCGACTGTTTTTTGGGATGCACGTGGGATAATCCACATTGACTACCTTCAAAAGGGAAGAACAATCAATGGGGAATATTATGCCAACTTATTGGACCGCTTCAATGACGATTTGAATAAAAACCGACCTCATTTGGCCAAGAAAAAAGTTCTTTTTCACCAAGACAATGCAAGGGTGCACACATGTGCAGTTGCCATGGCAAAAATCCATAAATTGGGCTATGAATTGCTCCCTCATCCACCCTATTCTCCAGATTTGGCTCCGAGTGACTACTTTTTGTTCCCAAACCTGAAGAAATGGCTTGGTGGAAAAAGATTTGACTCCAATGATGAAGTCATCTCGCAAACAAAGGCCTATTTTGAGGACCTCGACAAATCATATTTTTTTGAAGGGATAAAAAAATTGGAGAAGCGTTGGACAAAGTGTATAGAGCTCAAGGGAGACTACGTTGAAAAATAAAATGATTTGTTTATCAAAAAATCTGTGTTTTATTCCAAAAGTCACGGACTTATTGACCCGCCCTCGTAGATCTAGACTCGAGTCAAATCGGACAAGCATCTTAAGCACAGCGTTACATCAATCATCATCATCACCAACCTATACAACCTGAATATGATCGCTGGTAGACTAGACTGCTTATTTGTCAGCGGCTCCTGTGCCATTTCTGGAGGAGTGGTGCAGGTGTGGCCATTATAAACAATATTTTTTTATAATTTAAATTTCTTTACTAACATATTTGTGATCACTACACTAACATGAGTCTTTATATAGTAAAAGCATTTATTCATTAGTCAGCCTATTGCATTCCACTGCTGGACATAGGCCTCTCCAGTTGCACGCCACTTAAGTCGATCCTCGGCTTCTCGCATTCGGCTCCTGCAAGCCATCTTGCGCAAATCATCACTCCACCTGACCTGAGGGCGTCCTACGCTACGTTTGCCGAGACGCGGTCTCCACCCAAGAACTCGTTTACCCCAGCAGTTGTCGGTTCTGCGGCTAATATGGCCAGCCCACTGCCACTTCAGCTTGCTAATCCGGTGGGCTATGTCGGTAACTTTAGTTCTCTGCCGGATCACTTCATTTCTGATTTTATCCCTAAGAGAAACTCCGAGCATAGCTCTTTCCATAGCCCGCTGAGCAACTTTGAACTTGTGGTGTGCTGGACGCCGCCCTTTACAAAAGGAGATTTCGCCATAATCTCCACGGCTGGCAGGCGGGTTGAAGATCGCAATTCGACCAATCATGTTTGACCAATGATGGAGAGAAGACGCTGTTGCCCGTCTTTTCCTGGCAGTATTATGGCTGGCTATTTTTTCAATGTGTTGGACTGCTGGCACCAATCAGTGGTCAAGAAGCAAGACAACTTTTTATTACGCTAACAATGTAGCTGTAACGGCATTTCGTAGCTTCCTACATAAATAAAATACTGGTATGTAATGTTGCAAAATCTACATAATACTAAATTAATAGCACTTACATCACCAGCATCAGCAACGGCAGGAGTCTGGAGGACGATGAGAGAGAGGCACAGAGAGAGTGGTCCTCTCAGCCCTCCCCACACGCAAGCCATGCAGTGCTGCCACGTCATACCGTAGCCTACGCGACGCAACAGTGGAATCATTGCTGCGTACACCAGCAACCTTGGAGGATAATGTGCTAGACAATGAGCTTGGGCCTACCGCGTTTGCTGTTAGATCTAAAATAGAACTGCACCCTTTCTCCAGCTAGGAGCCGTCCACAAATTACATCACACATTAAGGGTCTTACTTTTTGTGACATTGGGAAAAATAGTATGGGAATTTTTGTAAAAATGTGTGACAAGGGGGGACCCCGGGGAGTCTAATAATCTCAAAAATCGTATGACGTAATTTATGGATAACCCCTCTGTTCTTGCAATAGACAAAGAATAACGTACTGCCAGAACAGCAGAACAGAACAGAATTTTTGGTAGATATACTTTTTAGCCATGGTAACATATTAAAAAGAATAAAACTGGCTGCAGATTCTATCTAAGTATTATTGGCAAAACGGCGATGGCCAAACCCCTGATAAAGTGCTAAGCGTGGCATTAGGAAATCTGTTATTGGAGAGACCTGCAAAGAGAAAACAGCAGTAAACTGCTGGACTTCCTTATATTATTTTAAATTAAGTGACGCTAGTACACTAGCGTATACACTAATAGTTTTATACACACTCTTAATGGATGCTTACGTTTTTAACCTACGTGTCCGTGTAGCCATAGAAAGTCGAGTTTAAATAATGCAAATATTTTGCTATAAGAAATAGTTTCTTACCTCGCGCAATAAACAGCTGTATACGTCACAAACACCAACGACACTTGTCGCATGCTCATCACATAGCTCACTTTCTCAAATATCACCACCCCAACCATAGTGAAGACGAGCGTATTCGCCGTATGAGCCAGGATACTCCAAAAGTGAGCCACTATCTGTTCCACATCCCCCGCCACAGTTGATTTCCTATAACTCACTAACACACCAGCTATCACTGTTCCCAGCAGCCCTGACACGTAAAGAAACTTCTCGCCAATGTAATACGTCAAATACGCTGTAGATAACGTCACGGCTACAGCACACAAGAGGTCATAGTACGTCAGAGACAACAAAGTCCCTGACACCTTCCCCATGACGAATCCAAGCAACAGACCGCCGCCAGCGTACCGAAGAAGCAGGATCACTATTTGGGATGCATCAGTTACCGCCATTGCTAAATATCCGAACACAGCTGTGAACTCTATCATGACAGTCGCGTCTCCTATCAAACCCTCGCCCAATAATAAAACACTTATGTATTTCCCTTTGGTCATCTCCTTCAATTGTTTTACTACCTCCATGGGGTATATTGGAGAACAGACCACCCCAAACAACACGGCCGTAGGAAGATTCCAAGACGATTCGATTAGATAATACGCTATGAACGCTGCCATCAGTGCTGTTAACAGAGCCCCTGGTACACCGACTAGCAAAATCTGGGGAAAGCATCTCCAAAAGGAGTGTGAATCAACATTGTAGGATGTGTTGAAGACTAGAATAGGCAGGAAAGTGATTAAAAGGACGTCCACGTCGGTATAGCAGATGGCTACGAAAGGTCTGAATGCTGGGTAGCGGTTGGCGCAAAACCCAGCTAAGCCGCCAAGGCAGAACATGACCACGCGGTAAGGTAAACACATACTGGTTGATAACATAATAGCTCTTATTACAACGCCAATAAGGATTGTTGTGAAGATGAAGAGAAAGCTCAGGGAGGTTGGATACGCAAGGTTCGGTCTACTCGGGTCCATAAAGGTGATATTCTCGAGATAGGTCTGTTCTTCAGATAATTTCGTCTTTGTAGTATTTCTTTCACAGTATGCTAAGGTAACAAAAATAGTGAGTATATAAAATAATGTTGGTGCTCCCATTTTCAGAGATGCCTCTATGACTAAGTCATAGCCATGGCCATGCTGAAATTGCTATTAGGTGCTTATAATGAGCAAATAATAAAAAATATAAATATTTTAGATTTATTAAATGTCGAAAATAAAATTACAATTCAGTCCTAAAAGTAAAACATTAATTTATAAAACTTACAGATACGTCTTAGGATTGGTAATTATAAATAAAAAATGTAACACTTCTTGGCATTAAAATAGTAATACTTAATTTAACCCGCAATAAAACCTGCTTTCTGTTAAAGGGTGACTAGACGGTTAGCCATTCCAATTGAACTAGCCCACAGATATTCAAATATTAGGAGAATAAGTCAGTCAGTCGATTTATTCAAATAAATCAAAGTGTGGACTATAGCTATTGCACTACTGGATACTGTCGCATAATCTATAATGGCTAGTATAAAATACATAGCAGCGTGGCCTAAAAATTATCTCGTAATTATCAAAACAAATGCGTAATGTACAGGTAATAATTCAAGATGCTCATTACAAACACTGCCTACAAGTACTAAAGACTTTTACAGATTGCAATCTTACACCAATCACAATCAACAGCTCCGATGTAACAAGAACCAACCATAGACTATTTCAGTAAATTAAATTTTAGTTCGACTTAACACTGGCAGTCTACCAAGAACCAGCCATAGACAATTTCATTGATTTATTATCTATACTTAAGACATGCCTCACTGGGCCACACTGAGCCATCTAGTCCCAAATTAAGTACTATTAAGTACCCTGTCGTATGGGGTACTAGACAACCGATAAACTTACTTATATACTTTTTTTTTTTTTTTTTTTTAAATATATACTTATAATACATAGAAAACACCCAGACCAGTACAAACAGACATGTTCATGCACACAAATATTTGTACTGTGCGGGGATCGAACCCGCGACCCATGGCTCAGAAGCAGCTTTAACTACCGCTGATCCAAATGGTCGTCTAACTAATATTATAAAGCTAAAGAGTTTGTTTGTTTGAACGCGCTCATCTCAGGACGTACGGGTGCGAATTGAAAAATTATTTTAGTGTTGGATAGTCCATTTATCGAGGAAGGCTTTAGGCCATATAACATCAGACTGCGACCAAAAGTAGCGAAGCATCAGTGAAAAATGTTGCAAAAATAGTCGCGATCATAATAACAGAAATTGACGCAAACGAAGTCGCGGGCAACAGCTAGTTTTAATTATAGTCTGTGTCTACGTGGTCTGTCATGAATATCAGAGGGATATGGCAGATGCATGGGACGTTCAGACAACGGCAGGTCAACCTACCCAAAAAGTTAAAGGTCATTGAATTGATTTTCAAGTCCATCAAGTAGAGATCAATATCAATTGAGAAAATTTCACGCGTTGTTGTCTGTACAATCAACGAACTTACAACACTGAGCAACATTAATTTCGGGAGCAAATATCAAAACTCAGTCGAGCACCTCCCTCAATGTCTCCCTAGTCACTATTATTTTTACATTTCCTTAAATATACTAAAAACTTAAGGCACTAACATTCCGCCCTATATACAGTTTGTCTATTACTTTGGATGTGTTCTGAGGCCCTAATAAGCAACGCGATGTCTGTTAATACGGATCTATCTGTCTCTGTCACATTGACATGAGTAAGAGAGAGAGAAAGAGAAGAAAGAGAAGCAAAGTAACACCTTAGCATTTGGTTTTCACGTCGCCTAAGGTCATTTAGAATAGGCTAACCATGTGTCACCCCTGTGACTTTACAAATTCAAAGGAAACAGTAATCTTACAGCTTTCGTTGGGCTTTTGTATGGCGAATACTTCTGTGGTGTCTTCCTAGGCGATCGCCTGGGCGTTTTCTCTTCGCTTTTGGCTATCTTCACGCTCTGCGCTTCCCTTATCTTTAACTCCTTGTACGCGGCATCCAACATTCGTCGTTTCCAGTCTTCGTATGGTTCAACTTTTGGTTCTAAGCATTCTTCTGTTTTGGGCGCATCCACATCCATCTTGTTTTCATTGTCTCCTGAAAGTAAAATGAGAGTAGTAGTCTATATTCTTATTTTTACCACGCTTTTATTAGCTTGGGTTGTATCTATCTATGTATCTATGTATGTAATGGAATCTTTGAGCATAAATTTGACCGATTTCCAGAAGTTTGATTAATTTGAAACTTTGCACACGTATCAAGGACCGATGACAATGCAATAATTTAATAACAGTTTTCCCAGTTTTCCTCTGTAAGAGAGAGTAAAAGAGATAGAGCTAGCGCGCGATCTGTATCAATTATGTTTCCTGCATAGGTTTGGACTTACAGTCGGTAAAGAAGGAATCAAATCTTATAAACTAAACTAAAAAGTAAAAAATAAATTATAGTTTAAAAAACTAAAAAAACACGCTTTTAAAACAGATTGAACTAAAAAATTAAAAATAAAACTGTAGTAATCAATTGAAAAATTCATATTATTGTACAAAAAGCGTGGGGGGCTTGATTTAGATTGTTGTTAATATTTTATCAATAATTTACTATATCTGTGGATATCATAACAAGCACCCCACGCTTTTTGTACAATAATATGAATTTTTCAATTGATTACTACAGTTTTATTTTTAATTTTTTAGTTCAATCTGTTTTATTATTCTTATAAATCGAAAAGAAAAATAAGTGTTTTGTTGTGACGTCAGCTGTTGTTGTGGGAATACAGTGACATAAGGGTACAATATAATAACGCACTCAGGGTAGTATTGTTCGCGAAGGCACACATCGACGGCTTTTTTGCCATTATGAGAAAACCGAGCGCCTCCATGCAAACGCGGCTCCGAGGCAGCGACAATAGCATCGTGGAATTGTTACAAAAATGTACAAGGTTAGACACAGATACAAAAAGTTTCAAGTTCAACTACATTTCATGTTTTTCTAAAAATGGGGGAAGAGGGGAGGGTGGACGTCAGTGTGTAACAGTGTAATATATTGACTTATGTTTGAGTTTCTTTATTTAGAATGTTTTTTTTTTCATAATATAGTTGTTTTGTGATTATTCCACATTAAAATGAGAAATTGAAAACACCGCTAAACATATTTTTTTCTATTTTTTACACAAGTTGGGTGAATTTTAAAAAGGAAGTAACTATTTTTCATAATAGTAAATGGTAAGACAGTTTCAATTATAATTACTTATTTATATTTTCACTTTGCTTTGTTCGATACTTCACAGTGGTCTTAAATCTAAAACTGTAAAAAAATATATAATAGATTCCTTGTGTGTTTATCCTTAGAGCCTGTGGCAAGCATTGCGTAAAATACATTGTAGAAAAACAACATACCGTTATCCACATCAGTCTTCTTGGCTGGACGACCTCTTTTCTTTTTGATCGTAGCAAAGTGTTCGTCAACAAACTTCGTCCAATCGGCATCCAACTTCGCCCACTGGGAGGATTTTAATCGGGATTTTTCTATTATTTTGCTCTTTGGCAATTTCACTTTGTTCACTCTGAATATTAAAACATAAGTTTCATTAGTTATATACTTCGACTGCCTATGGGAGAAGCTATAATTCAAGGTATTGTGAGACGGAAGGTAATTAAATTATATGATATTTTAGCTATTTAATTGCAATTATAATATTAGTATTTTAACTTGAAAAATTACCCGTCATAGTAAAATTATTATGACCTGCCTGAGGCATAATTTTTCAAGTTAAAATACTGATATTATATTGACTCTAGCTCTGAAACTGACATATTTCTGAACAACTATGTAAAGCCCTCTATAAATTTTCTGAAATCCTGT
Organism: Anania crocealis; assembly: GCA_949315895.1. Classification (NCBI taxonomy): domain Eukaryota; kingdom Metazoa; phylum Arthropoda; class Insecta; order Lepidoptera; family Crambidae; genus Anania; species Anania crocealis. Next base: position 9,742,823 of record OX438871.1, read on the forward strand.
CCTCTATTAGGAGATAGCCTTTGTCATGATAACTACTTATTCGAAATTTCAATTATGGCTTTTTTCATTTTTATTTTATATATTTGGATGGCATTTGTAACTAAACAATATTTGAATAAATGTTTACCTGCAAGCCTGATATACAGCCATACACACATATTGGGGGAGATTCATGTCTAATTCCTGTAAAAGAATTATATTTATTACAACTAATGTAATCTTAGAAGATCCTGATGAATATTTTTTTAGATACATATACTATAGAATTGTTTAAATTAACATTATCAATTGCCCTCCTAAACTTTTGACTCAATCGTTTGCATGAAAATTAAAACATAATTTCCGCTACCAAAGAAGTTTATAATAGAAAAGCAAACTGCTGCATTTCATTCTTAACAACTTCCTTATATTATCACTTTTTTACACTTAGATACTGCATAAATATGCAAAGGACATGCAACTGATAAAACCCAAGCCCATAGATAACCTTCTTGGTTTCATTTAAGAAAGGACAAATACAATAAAACCTCTCACCATTTTGGCTTGTCTCTGATACTCCACTAGTATTCTGTCCGCCAGCTCTTGGACACTGCTGCATTGGAATGTGTTGCATACCACCAAGGTTGTGACCTTATCGTCATTTAGTTCTAGAAGATTTTGCAGTACCTTCCGACAGTTTGTATACATGGCTGGCTTAAGTCCTGAGTATTTAATAGCCATTTTCTGTAAATTAAAATGTTGTGTTGGTAATTTAAACTATAATTATTAAAAGTTAGCACACCTCATTGTATGTCAGAACAAGATTTATTATTAAACTAAGTTCTTTGCAAGTTTGTTAGGCTATGCAAGAAAAGGTGCCCGTGGTCCACCCAGGTGAACTAAGCAGGTGGACCAAGACCCAAGACTGATATGAACTTTTTTACATTTACAAAACTTCACAATTTACAGGAATCAATGCAACCAAAGAACTAAGAACTAAGTTTATTATTCCATGCTGACAGTACATTGCCAAGTGCATACTGCCTGTCACAACCATGATTTATGCAACTGGGTCCAAATGTTAATATTATTTACCTTTGAATAATTATTACTGTTGCATTAAATTTCATTTAGTGTTAAGTTTTATTTGATAGTTTAATTCTATTTCTACTCAGACTGATTTATGTAATACCTCTGACTATAATTGTTTTTACGCTTTTTGAGTAATGCCAAATAAAATACGCGGGAAAATGAAAATATTGCCATCAAAAATTAACTTTTTGAATTTTAGTGACATTCCTGGTTTTGCCCCTGTACCCTTCAATTAACAATAGTTATTCGCCCGTGGCTCTGCAGCGTGACCTAAACATTATGTCACAGAGGTGAAAACCTGTGCCTAGCAATAGGATACAAGCAGCAGCAGCATAGCAAGCCGTAGGATACAAAATAGATTATTTCATTACCAAACCAAGTAGTTACCTTTTAGTGATTTACTTTATAAGAAAGTTACTAGTTAGTTCGGCCCGTAAAATACTGTCAAATGACTAAGATTTCCAGTTAAACAGACAGTTTTTTTTGTAATACTAGTATAGTTTTATTAACTGTTCCACTATAAATTCTGCATTCAAGCTAAATATTCCTCTGACGGATGCTAGTTATTCTTAGCAGTCCCAGGCACCTACAACGACCATAGGACGAGAAAGAGTGGCGCAATTCTGCATTAGGCCCTTACCATTCGACACATCAATCAAAAAATGAAAGTACTAAGAATGAAAAACGATCTTCAACTGACCACATCTAATTCAGCACCAAATATACCAGCAGCCAGGTCCAAACAGATCACAGTTTTGCTAGTATCAGTAATGTTACTGCCTGCCGTTGATTTAGTCTGCAAAAGACGTTCGAACTCTGCTGCTTTTCTGGTAAAAGAGAGAAGTAATTTGTTAGGTTATATTCTGTATTAATGCAAACTAGAGCTACATTTAGTTATCAGTGGTAAAAAAATGAATGTTAAGTCCTTATTCTGTAGAAATATATAGTTATTCGTAACATAAAATCATAAAATACAGAGAAATGAAATACTATAGTTATGCTTATTAAACATACTTTACAACTTTGTCATCATCACTCAGACCAAGCTTGGAAGCTAAAACATTGAGAGCTTTATTAAGAACGGACATTATGTGTTATTATTTTATTAATATCACAAGTGGATAAATAAATTGAAAAAACGAATTGATGCGGAACTGAAAATACCGCCTCAACGAAATTGACAAACAGCTGACATTTGTTCGTTGTTGTTGTTTTCTTCACCCATTCTGGGTAGGCAAAGGGAACTATGCCCATACAGCCAATTCTTTAGTAATATTTTCTTTATTTTTGCATTAAAACGTTGATGTTAGACGTTTTAATGCTTCGATGGAGTTTTTGGAGACAGTCGAAAGATTGAAGGAATGTAGAGAAGTCCCCAAGAAAGAGGTGAACTGTTCGCGATCCCGCGCAAAATTCACGGCCCACTTTTCTTGGTTACGACCAATACACCATGTTATTTCACCGAACTGTATATTTTTCACTCGCACGACACTTTGTTTCGCAAAATAACACCACTTTTACGACCCAAAAATCACTATAAACAATAAGAATTCGATAAAATAAACGGACTCCAAAGGTATATCACGAACTCCCGCCAAAAACTCTCTGACATTTGTTCGATGACATTTGAGTGCCACTATGAGAGCCACATACACGGCCACATACCCCTCTGTCCAAAAGTCCCAGCTGAAATCCATGTAACGGTCTTTTAGAACGGGGCCGCGGACAAGCCAAGATTAAGCACGCTATAATTTGTTAAGGCTTAGATCGGAACGCACCAATACATACACATATAGACATTATGTTTTTTAAAATGTTTAAAGAGTAGGCAAAGACAATTAACTATATTAAAACCGGTCTTCTACCGTTTTTTTTTTGTACAGTTAATTCTTTTTGCTCACAAAACATGCAAAATTCAATCAAACTTCCACTGATGATGGTGTTGATGTCAGGTTTAGGTTTTATCATTTTTCTTTAGATGCAATAACAATTTATTAGAAGTTAAAATATTGTTGTGAAATTGAATTTAATTAGTTGACTAATAAATCTAGTTGAATAAGCTTAGGGCTATATTTATATTTAGGTACTTAAATACTGTTTTAAAATAATGGAAAACATTTAAATGGCTTTTAGAATCATCTTACTAAACTTGTAAAAGAAAACAAATGTTAACCCTGACATGCCGCACGAAAAATAATCTCGATTAACTTTTGACCACGCCCCTTTATCTCGATTTAGCTGAACTTCCAATGATAAAACACCTTTCGTATCACAGACGGCGACATGTTGATTTTTTTCTAGGTTCTGTGAAGCCGATACGAGATCGCTGTCATTTCTGCAAAATGTCTTTGTAGATATCAGGGTGTAGGTCATCTAATTGTAGTCATATTAACTAATTTGTGCTAATTTTCGTATGTTAAACGAATTGCAAATAAAAAGAAGAGGATCCGCTCCACCCGAAACAGGGGTGTGTATGTAGTGCTACACCGATAGAGATTTGTATCAAAATAATCTGAAGCTATTTATAAATATTATTTTCTCAGCTTTTACTTATGTTCAAACGTTAATAGTAACGTCTGGGCTATAATTAACTCGTGAAAGTTTATAAATATTACAGTATTCTATGGTGGACTCGTGTGTTGAGTTGGGTCATTATTGCTGAAGGTTGCCATTTTTTAGTGGGAATATCTTGTGTGTGGTGCTAGCGGGGCGTGATCTGGCCTCCGCAAGGTGGCTAGCAAGCGAGGATTGCGGTGCTCAAAGTGCCAGTAAGCGTTCGCGAGTGTCTAATAGTTTGTAGAGAACTGGTGGTGATTTCAGGTTTGAGATGAGATGCAACTAGTGTCAGTGAGTTCGAGATTATAGAAGTGCGAGTGAGGTAGTGCGGAACTGTGATGATGCGGGCACTGTGAACGGTCAGAGCTTCACCACGGCTTCGTCTGTGGCGGGCGGCGCGCGGGGAGCCGAGTCTCCTTCGCAGGCCAACCAGGACACCGTGGATAACGCCACTCCCACCTGCTGGTAAGTCTATGCTATCCTTGATTCCATTTTCTAATTCTAAATAGGGCTGTGTTTATAAAATCAAAATATTTTTCTGCTCTAACCTTAGATAAAGTAGTTATTATGGTTTTACATGTTTTCTTGCATCATTTGTTGTCAAATGCCATTGAAATCAGTGTCATTCAACGGTGACTATTGTTTTAGCAAGGTTATGGGTTTTGTCTTTTCGGTTCACAACATTAAAAACATCTTTTGATTGTTTCTTCAAATATTGTAATGGACATTTAGAGTTTTGAGATATGATGGGGTTTTGTGTGCTCTTAATAGATAAGAAACAGCTTAATAATACTCGTAATGTAATACTGACAAAATAAATTATTATCATATAATGTTCGTAGTACTAAATTACTTATTTATATTTCATGCAATATTCATCCATTTTGCCTATGCATTAAAATCATTTAAATGCGAGTAGGTTCTTATTAGTTAATTTTATCTATAAGATTTTATATTAGTTGATATTAAATTGTGCCATTGAAACTAAACTGTTAAATTTATGATTATACCAGAAAAGTTTATACTTTTGACCTGATTGCAATTCTATTAACTATTCTTACAGACTCTGCAACACACTCTAGAGAAGACTAGAATAAATTTAAATTCATGAAATGTAATTGTATTTAACCCTTCGAGCAATCTGTCCATTATTTTATCTGTTAAATTTAGGGGTTTGGTCATTTTAAAATGCTGTTTATACAATAATTGTCTCTCACTGTCAGAACAGTGAAAATCATAATGCCTTTTTCTAATGTGCACCAGCTAGCTATTTTTAGTATTTTTTAGTATTTTTTCAGCATTTTTTCAGCATTTTTATAACAATTTTTTAAGCATTGAACCTACATAAATATCTTTATTTATAATCATACAGGATGGGATACTCAGGTGTATTTGTAATAATAACTAAATTTCGACAACACCACATACATTGTTCTCATTCAAAAGTAAGTAAACTATTGAATTGAATTTATTTTTGTGAAAATCAAAACCGAGAAAGGTTTATTTAATTGAACCTAGAACCTCGTTGCTTAAAAACCAATGTGAAGGTTGTCTAAATATCAACTTAAAGTTTCATGGATTTAGGTATAAAATTCTTTGAAACATTGCTTAAAGTATTTGAAGAATCACTAGAATCTGTAATAACAGCATTTTGTTAAGCACAATTACTTGAAGAAATGTCTATATAAAACCTGAGTCACTATGAGATAGCAATTAATCCCTCAACCCCCAGGAGGCACGCGCGTGCCGCGATAACAATGGATTTCAATTGTGTCTGGAATAACTCACGATCGAGGGATTAATCCACTTTTTGATTAAAAGAGAAGTAGACAAAATGTTGTTTTAAAATCGGGATGATTGGTTTCTTTTTACTGGGACCAAGAAAATCATAAATACCAAAAATCTCTTCTAATCTTTTAGCAAAAGGTATGTTGGAAACAACTGGGTTAAACCTGTTTTAGTTAAGTCAATAAAAATTTATTTTAATATTTTTAATTTTCTATTTAAAGTGGTGCTTTCATACTTACTCAAGTTTAATTATGATTACTCAAGTTTAATTATGATTCAATATACCAAATTAATATATTCAACAAATTTATCAAAAAGTTGTTTAGGTGAATCCCAAATAATGTTTACAGAAGTACCTAGAGGCAATGAAGTTTATTTTACATAATTTCAATTAGGGTTGCCAGTTCTTGAAATCAAATAATCTTTTAGCCGGCTACTGGGTAAAAAGCTGTATTGATATTAAATTCACATTGCAGATGCACTGTAAGATTCAGAGTTTTCAAGTAAGATTAGTTACCAACCTTATAAAGTATTTTAATAAATATTTAATTTCTAATGCAGTGTGTTGTGGCAATCAATAGATTGCCACAACACACTGCATTAGAAATTAAATATTTATTAAATACTGCAATAGCACCTGTATGCTGGACCTAAAAGTTGAACAAAATCTATTTACCTATCTTTGCTTATGATTGCTGATCACCATGATCTTCTGTTATTCATCCATGACTATAAAGGAAACTGTAAACATCTGTTTTGACCCGTATATAAGTGTTTTGAATAAATTTTAATGATTAGTCCCCTACAGGACACAGGCCTCTAGTTTGAAAAAATTAAAAAAAACTGCTAGGTCTCATAGGTATCTATGAGACCTAGCAGTTATTTGTAAGTAATCATTTAATTATTTTTTAAAGTTACTGTAAATATTTATTACTTAACATAATTAAATGTAGTCATAATTATGCAAAGGTAATCATTTCTTTGTAACACTTGAAAGGCCAAAAGGTTTTGATAAAATGTTGCTTTGATTTAACCCAGTTTTAAAACAGTCTCTTTACATGTAAGGGAGTAAAATAATGCGACGAATACGATTTTCAGCTAGCTGGTAATACTCTAGCAATCTCTTTTGGCTTTTCCTATTCCTATATCTAATACTTAATTCCTCTATGCCTTACAGAGCCTTGGTGCTTCACTCATTGACAAAAGTCTTTTAACCATGTAAGTACTAACAAAATGCTAATCACATCATTAAATTTGTGCTTTACGCACTCTACTCGCCTTTGCTTCTAAGTTGTCGTAGAAAACGCCTCGTGTGTCAAATCTGCCAGCTACCAATTTTTACAATCTGAAGTTGCTAAGCCCAAAACTCAAGAAAGACTGGACCGATTCGCAAATTACTTTTTTTCCAAATATACAAACGAGTTTATCATAAATGGATTCGTAGTTAATTTGTGTTCGGTAGAAATAAGAGCAAAAGACATAACAATAAAATCCCACATTAACTTTGTGAACCCACTGGTCTACCAAGGACTGCAACTGGTCCTTGTTTGAAACGAATGTCGAAAGCGGTATAACTAGGATCGTACCAAATATAGTAAGTCAGGGAAAATTAATCCTGCAATGAAGTTGGTGACGCTCGTCAGAAGGAGGACCCTCCTAAACCTACATTTGGGTCGCAAGTTCCAGGCATTATTGTCTCTCGTAATAATATCAAGGTCCCCGCTGAAGATAAGCGTCGTGATAGGCATCAAGCTGTCACGACTAGCTGAGCGGGAACCTTTTTGTCATTTTTTATCCTTTTTTTTTTGTAGTAAATGTTGCTTTCTTTATTTCTTTCTTTCTCTCACCTTGAGTACGTACTTGGCATCGCGATAAAACCGATTCCCGCACCGTGAATCCATGAATGCTAAGTTTCGTTTCGTTGACGCACAAGGAATAATCTTTGTAATCATAACATACTTTGCCATAGGCAATAGTTTCAAAAGAAAATTATAGATAGAAGAAAACTATTAGGCGTTAAGGAGACTCATGATCAGATATGAGTCTCCTTAACGCCTAATAGTTCAAAGCGTGACTCCGACTTTTTCAATTGTTCTATATATTTACTATAACAATTCTAATGAGCATAAAGAAAGTACACGATGTTACATTTATGCTCCTTCGAACTTCCGCCGAGGGTCAGATCCAGGCTATTATATCTAAATACATAGAGTCTATACACTTAAGATCTTCTAAAATAAATGCAAGACTTAAATCTTTATGTCTTACACCCGTATTTATAAACAAGTAAAAGTGATTACTTGACTGAAAGTAATTACTTAAGTGACAATAAGTATTCCTTAATCAAGTAATTACTAGAAGTGAGAACTATCAAAAGTTTGCATTCTAAGCCAAATAATATGACAATTAATGGTCACCCATTTCCTTCAATTATGCACTAGGTATTAACACTTGAAGTTATGAATTTCATAAACAATAAGTAATTACTTCTTTATAAATACGAGGGTTAGACTAAAATGCCATAAATGTTCGGTTAGAATCGTCATTGGAAAAGAAAACCACTCCGCACCAGGCCATTCGGTTCAAGAATAGCCGGAATGGAAGCACTAGCAAGAGCCCTGCGGATGATGTCGTTTAGGCTGGCGTGTCGGGACAATCTCCCGGCACTTCTTCTGCAAGACAGACCGTGATGACCAAGCGCGTCAACCATATCGTTACAGGGACAGCGATGTGGGACATTGCAGGGTGCCCCCAAACGAAGTGAAATGGCACGGTTGAATGTGATGTTACTTAAAAGAGTACCAATGTGAGGAGATGGGAGTAAGCGAAGCCAGAGTCCCGATTCCCACTCGGCCACGGCAAGGAGACGAGCTCGATCTGATCGATCTAGTGGACGTGTCTAATAAATTATTTCGTACCAGTCTGCAGAACGGCTCTTTTCATTGCCTTTGTGAAAAAACAGAAGAAGGCATATCTTCTCTACACATTCTCCGAGCGTTAATGGCCTCGGCTTGAAAAGCAACTGATGGGTCACCAAAAGACTTGCTATGTAATTTGATGACCAGCTCATTGGTGCTATGAGCCGACGCCAAGAAAACAGGCAGAGCAAAACTAGAAATTTTGCGTTTCCCAAGGCCTCCGAACCTGATAGGTAGAGAGGCCTGGGTCCAGGTACGACTTCTAAAGACATGGTCAAAACAGATGAAAGAATGTTTCTAACGGATTCGTCTAATTTCGTAGTCAAACACGGAAATTTCCAAAAATGGGAAGAACGGACGCAATAAGTTAATTTTGGGACAAAAAGACAAAACCGAATAATTGTAATGCCATTATGTGGGTTAATTTTGACTATGCGATCTTTTGGAGCCGTTGTAATTTTTCATCAATGAAAGGAGCAAACGATCCTTCAAATTTGTGACCCAAGAAGGCGATGTGAATCGTTACTATTGATTTTAATATTTGCCAAATGGTTGAAATTTCAAATTAATAATTACAAAATAGTTCACATTATGAAAAATGAAAAACTACGTACAAGTAATTATGAACAAAATGGACATTCTATCTGGGCCCCAATTCCGCTAATTTACAAATGGTTCAATAGAATCGTAATTGCATTTTAATCGTATATTTCATTACTACCTTAATAAATGTGTCAAAATATACAATTGAGATGCAATTACGATTCTATTGAGCCATTTATATATTAGCGGAATTGGGGGGCTGATCATAGTACATGTAAATTATTAGTACTTACTTACAACTAATTGTCAAATCTAACATCAAATTTAAAAGTTTGAAATACCTTGTTCAGTTTTGTAGTTATTTAAGTAATCAGACTTTATATCTCAATTAAAAATGTAAGTAAGACAGATTTAAATTACCAGATACTTTTCTTTTAGTCCAATTGGTCAATCACAATTTTATTTCCAATTTTATTACTTCTAAACCACAAACTCTCATACTAATACTTCAAAATGACATATAAATCAACCAATCTGGTTTTGGTGCCACCAATAATAATAATTACTATTGATACAAACTATTTACACAGCTAGATAAGTAATTTAACCCTTATTATCTCTATGCACTAAGACTATTTTTAGAAATTTTATTGTCAACATAATATGAGAAATTGAACAATAGACCTTGTTCAACATTAATTACTCATATACTTTATTTGATATTTTAGCAATTTGTTAATTACTCATACTGAGAAATCATATTTCCTAGAAAAATATTTTGCACCGTTTCTTGTTTGTTAGATTAACGTAACAATTATTTTTACTCAGAGTAACAATTATTTTACGAAAAATTTATCAGATAAAATAGAAAAAAAAGTCAGCAGAATATAAGGATCGTCGTTGATGGCTTGTTTTGTACCGACTCAAATATCTGCATAAAAATTATTACTTACTAGTTTTCAAGTCAAGTGATTATACCACGGTACGTTCAATTGGTATCCTCTCCCGAAAAAAATAGAACTCGTGTGACTAGGCGAAGCAACGCATACGGCGGACTTTGGTCCGCGTTGTGCGCTCGAGAGAGACGTACGTATACACGACGATAAATGAACAAATGATCGCACACCGTGTGCGTTGAGTTCGCGGTACATCCGCGGCGGACTTTTTATTCGCGGAGCGTACCGTTTTCTCCGCCGCGGAGAAAAGTCCGTCGTCTGCGCAGACCACAACTTAGAAAGGGCGAACAGTGAACACAAAGCGTTCCGTTAGCGGACGTCGAAGCGACAAATCTAAACTAAACCCAATAAATTCGTACCATTATTATTTTGACTGTAAAAATAATAATTACAATAGTAACAAAAAAATATGTGTGGCAATATTGAGATAAAATAAAAATATTAAGTGCAGCTGCTCACTTTTTACTTCTGCATTATCTTTCACGTAGCATTTTATTTTCGGCTTCAAAACATTAAAATGAAACAGACAGACAAAGGCTTCCAGGTGTTAGTTATTAATGAGACTGTGTCACTATGAATTACATTTAAGTAAGTATTATTGTTAATGTTCAAACAACGTCATTTCGCCTTAAAAGATGAGTTGATTGCTGTTTATGTTGTGATACATATGGCGTTTACAGATTCTACATTTTATTTTTACAACTTAAACATAGAAGCTTTTATGCACTACCTATTGCCTAGTTCTTTTCAGCGCCAATAAGTCCATACGGCCACTGCTAGATACAGGCCTCACCGAAGGAGATTCGCAGTTTGGCCAACAGTTGAGAGAAAACGCTGCTGGCCATCATCTTCTGGTGGTAGTCCTTGAGTCACCTCTAACAACACATAAATGGCACGCGGCGCCTTCCCTATATGCTAGGATTTATGCATCTTCTGAGATTCTTGACCAGTCTCTGACTCAATCAGCCCTCATGCACTATCAGATCATGTATGGTTAGGGTTGCCAAATGGTAGATGGATATCTCCTGACAAAGTGCCCGATTTTACTTTTCTACTACTTTCATTCTTTACCAAAACCATGAGGAGAAAACAATAATTCAAGTATTTTTTGAGCACCGAAGCACAGAAAAGATAAACCAAAGATCTTAGTATTTCTGAAATCTAAATGACTTCACATTTCTTTTTTACAGTTTAACGTTGCTGCAGCTACGCAACGCCACGCAACGCATGTTTCATGTAATCTATTGACCTCGATAATTTCTCTAATAGTTTTGTTGTATTGTTTATGATCAGCCCGTATCTCTGAGGTACGCTACCAGCTTCCGACCTCCGTGCTCGAGTAGCTTTGACACCGGTTTACTTTTACGACTATAACCATTGCCAACCAAAAATAACCATAACCATTGCTGGCCCTATAGACGCCAGACGGTGCTAAACCGGGCTTCCGTCCAGTCATCAGATAGCTTCTATATATACTGAAGGTGTTCATGAGAGGGGGTTTGTTGACGAGCCGGTTTCTACCCGATTCGGCGTCGGGTCAGTGCCGGTAACGCGTATTGATGAGCTTGAGCACGGTTCATGAACACACGCTGGACGTAAGCCCGGTTTTTGACCGACTTTAAGCCCGGCAAAAAACCGTCTCTTTAATACACGCCCAAGCTTGACCTGCTCGTCTGCACATTGCAATCGCCGCCGTGCGGTCGCTCTTCAAAATAATTCAAAGATTTTCTGCTTCGTAAAACCTTTTCAACAATATTACAATTGAAATTACAAAAAAGTCGCTTATGTACCTAGTCGATGTTGGTCAAACATATACCTAGGTACTTTTGTCAAACACAAATTATTGGTTTCTCTCTGATCGAAATTCTGAAATTCAAGCGGATGAAGTTGCTGGAAAAAGCTAGCAAGTATATGTGTTGGATTTTACTTAATCGCCTCGTTACCTTTCAAATATCCTAAAAGCATCGAGTGTATCTATCGCCTAAAATAATGGCGTTAATAAATTACGACTTTCAGAGATGAAGTAGCTGTCATGTCCGTTCCAGCCTTCACCTTGAGCCGGTTTTTCGCCAGTCATTAACCCTCTCCAGAGTTTTTAGGCATTTCTATGACATAATAACACATTGTCCTGTAAATAAGTAGGTATCTATTGTTGGACTGAGTCGTAAATACGGACCGTTCACTTTGCAACCGATGAAAAAAAATATTTTCAAATCGATTAATTGTCGCCTTTTTTTTGCCGTATCTTGTAAATAAATAAATAATCACCAACACTTCTCCTCCTATGGGTGTCTTATGAGGCGTCAAATGGAATGTCGCCATAAGAAGACGGTCAGCACCATCTTCACTACACTTTTGGTCAAACTGCGATCGCTAACCTGCCTGCCAAGCGTGACGATAGTGGCAAAATCCTCCTTTGAAGAGGTCTGAAGCGGGCTGATGATGATCATGATAGTTTTTTTTTTCTTTTTCTTTTTTTTTATAAATAATGGGCGTGCTCTTGACGACATACTCAACTATACGGTTAAGAAGAAGCCTAAGATGGAGCGAGCTTACCCAGAGGCACTGGTTCTCCTACACACCAGCGGAACACAGAAAAACTGTTTGGCGGTCTGTCTGGACTCCGGCAGGAGGGTGGTAGCATTCAGGCAGTCTCTCACGAAGCCTACCACCGCAGTGGGATCTGTTAGCCGTTATCATTGGTTAGAAAACCAAAGATGCCGTTGCCCAGGGTGGACCACTAGGAGGTAGATTTAAATAATTTATTGACATGAAAAGTCCATCGACACAGAAAAAATTACCCCCATGTAGCGAGTATAAAAGTGAAATCTCCGCTCGTACTATTGTACTTGCTTGGCGGTGAGCAAACATCGAGACTCGAGAGGAAATCTATATCTAACAAGATGACCCGGTGTACTTCGTATCACCTATCCTAACGAAATTCAAACTCCCTGCGTAGAACAGTTTGTATGGAAAAAAATATTTTTTTTTACAATTTTCCTCGCTATTTTCCATATTTTCTCACCGATTAAACCTTACCTGGGCTACGACAAATATTTCTAAACCAAAGTCAGCTGAATTGGCCCAGCCGTTATCGAGTTTTGGTGAGACTACCGAACAGCAATTGATTATCGATACCATCACTTTTTTACCACGCTTTTATTAGCTTGGGTTGTATGTATGTATGTAATGGAATCTTTGAGCATAGTTTTCACCTATTTCCAGAAATTTGATTAATTTGAAACTTTGCACACGTATCAAGGACCGATGACAATGCAATAATTTAATAACAGTTTTCCAATATCCTTATTAGGACCGCCAGGATTAATCTTACTCTTTCGCTCGGGCACTCGGCACAACACAACGGAGGCAGATACTTTTTCAGGCTAGTTGCATTTTCACCGTGTTGTTCGTAAGGCATTTCAATACTATCACATGTCCGCAAATATCAAATATAGCGTGGGGTGCTTGATATATAAAATGTAACAATTATTCTACTTGCAACTATGTATGTGCGGAGAGTTATGAAAACATAGTAAAAAGTTATGAAAATATAGTAAAATGCACCCCACGTTTTTTACTCTGAATTGAATTATTCTCCTAATAATTTAAATTTTATTATAATTTTATTTTGAAGTAATACGAACTACTGAAATATGAACTCTTTGTAATTAAAAATTATTTTCTACTTTTTAGTTCGATTCGCTATAAAAGCGTGGTTTTTTAGTTTTTTTTTTAAACTATATTTTTTATGTTTAAAAATAAAATTAACGGTATGTACAGTCAGTTGCAAAAGTATGATTTTACCAACCTTATGTCGTTGTATTAAGAGTCAACGTAAGTCAGAAGTGTATATTATGTCACCGTAAAATTGTAAACTTCGTCAGTACATGATTGAACTTCTATGGAATTTAATCTTACCTAACCTAACCCTCCGTTAGTTTATAATCTCACGCGTTGTTTTGTAAACTAACAGATCTCACAATTTTACGGCGCCATATACAATGTATATGTATTTCATTCGTGCATAAATAAAAATTCTATAACTTTATCTTCAGGTGGCGCATCCTGAAGGTAGTTTAATAAAGACTTAACATTTTATATGTAAGGTATCTCCGTAAAATTTGAGTAATATCGTAATGTTTCGTCATAGGCATATTAGTTTTACATTGTTATAAAGCTTGTCTCGTATATAAACGTATTATTTTGAAGTTAAATATCAATAATTCGCGCTGAAAATACTTACTTGTACATACATATTTTTGCAGCTGATTGTACAGCGGCCTGCCCTCCAGGTTATACGTTTTTGTTGGAAACGCTCGCCTAATTTAAAGATATAAGATGCCTCAGTGTATAGCCTGCCTAATGTGCCCACGTCTGTACAGAGTATTTTAATAAACTGAAACACCGATTATTTATTTAATTAGGGTATTTAGATGTTCTATATATTTTTTTTAACTACGATATACGTTAATCATAGTTTTGAAAGCGCAAAGTAGATCAGGTTACTAAATCTAACTATATTTTTTCTTAAGAAAACTTCCAAGTATTTTCAAACTGAAAACCCGAAGACCTTGTAGAACCAAACAACGAATCCTTACTTTCTGTAGTGTTACTAATCGATAAGGTATTTCGAGGTCTGTATTCAGTGCCTGTATTAGGCATTAGGTTTATTTTTAGAGTAAGTAATAATAAATTCAAGCTATTTTTATGTTTAGAATATTTTCGTATAATAATGGTTTCTTTGCTGCCTTTTAATAAGTTGACTTTGATATTTACAGACTTTAGAATATGTTGCTTTTTACCCTAGAACTCGGACATTTATGTACAGATTAAGAATTTTCCAGACTAGCCCCGTTTTTATTATAATCTAGTTTTGATGACAAGATCCATAAGGAACTGAGGGCTTATTGTAGCATAAAGCATTTTAGTGATTTCTGTATTTACACCAGAGCAAGCACTTGCATTAAATACATTGTCTTTTGGTTAAAGTGAACGGGTTATTCCCAGTTGCCCCCGGTGCCTCCATTCGAAAGCCCCCGGCGGTGCCTCCATTCGAAAGCCCCCGGCGGTGCCTCCATTCGAAAGGGCAACTGGGAGTTTCATTTTTAAACGTCCCAGTCTCCCCTACTTGATACGCCGTAAAGTTTGACTAGATATTTTTTCTATATGTTGCTATCAGCGAAGTGAAAAATGTAGCAATTGTTTAAGTAGTGGTTCTGAATGCCAAATGAAAAGGAATGTCTAATGGAAAATGAAATCTAAGCTTATCGTGACAGTATTAAGGAGTATTATTATTTTTGTGTAAAATGAAACAAACCTATTTTTTTTTACTTCGCTTCTAGCAACATAATATGAAAAAAATGTCTAAGTAGCTCTTTATACTTTACGGCGTATCAAGCGGAGGAGACTGGGACGTTTAAAAATTAAATTCCCAGTTGCCCTTTCATATGGAAGCAAACACTAAAAAATAAAACAATAAATAAATAAAAAAACTTAATATTTTTTACGGGCCACAATCAACAATGTGAATTTAAATAAAAGTTTAAATTATTTTATCTTTCTGGTAGCATGCTCAATGCTACCAGAAAAATAAAATAATCTAAAGATGAAGCCGAAGAAAATAAACCATTATCTCCGTAATTTTAGTGCCTGTTTAGTTATCATTGAAAACTAGCTTTTTCGTTCTTGTTGCAATCATTTTGATTTGGAAACCATCCTTGATATACGCACCGACCTACCTCATCACAATGATATCAATTTTTTCTTTGTACAAACTTTTCTCGGACTTATGTAAATTAAAAAATTACGAATTGTTCAGGCGTTTCGTTATTTTAGGTAGTTTAGATTATCCTATTATCCTAGCAAAATACGTCTTAGAGAAGCCTTTTAGAGTGTGCGACAGCGATTAGAGTCTTATATTAACACCTCAGAACCCGTCGTGGTGTTATATCTGATCAGCTAGGTGAAAGTGCACTCTTCTAACGTTTCAGTGATCGTCTCAGACTATTTTGTAACTACTATTTAGGTGAAGATATTTTGTATTTTTTACACTGTCATGTTGAAGAAAGAAAATTATATATTGGAAGACATTTTAAGGGAGATGAAAAATATAACGTTAGTTGGAGTGATTGTCAACTCCTTATTACTGTACAAACTTACGAATATAGCTCTACTAGCTTTTGCCCGCGGCTTCGCTCGCGTTAAATTCGGGGTAACACGGTTCCCCTTTCGTGATTCAGTACACAGAAGAGAACTCGGAACAGAATTTTATTAAAAATCTAAACGAATTAATCCAGTCTGAAAAACAACAACGGAAAAACCGAATCCAAAACCGAACCGTTTGTTTTCGGAAATCGAAAAACAAAACCAAGACTACAATACCAAATCGCAAAGCTAAACACGAATAGCCAAAAGTCGAAAGCAGTTTAGCCTATGTCACTCTCCATCCCTTCAACTATGTCCACTTAAAATCACGTCAATTTGTCGCTCCGTTTTGCCGTGAAAGACGGACAAACAAACAGACACACACACTTTCCCATTATCATTATAAGTATTAAGTATAGCAAGATTGATGTATGATGTATGATGAACTATCACAAAATAATGCAAAACTGTGATTACATGTTTTAAATGGAATAAGCTTTTTTTTGTATTTTAAATATTAAACGATCCTTTGTTTTATTTTCCGTTAGTTTAACATAGTTTTTTTTTTCTTACATGACGTGTAGAATAAACGTGATTTTGCAAACTGCATCGCGTTTGTGTCGCTGCCAAAATTCAAAAGCATCCTATTTAAAACAATCCTTTGTTAAAATAATCAATTGAGTCATTAACTCTGAGGACTGCCGTCAGTCGTCCATATGAGTGATGTCAATTATGAGGACTACCATCAGTTATTCATGAGATTGACGTTAAAATGTTATAAAATGATTTCAGTTTTTGCCTTAAAACAATAAGTTATTTATCATTGCATTTGACTTTAGCAGCAGCATTGACTTGAGCAGAATTTATAATATAATACTAATTGCCCGCGACTTCGTCCGCGTCAATTTCGGCTATTACGTTCGCGATTGAGTTAAATACTCTTAATCAACAACACATTTAGTTGGATAAGGATTAATTTTAGGTTGATAAAAGTCTTTGGCAAATAATTGGCAATAATGCAGTTATTTCGACCAAATTTGATTACCATGAAAAAGGTTATAGTGAGTTATTCTTAAAAGATAGACATATACTGTGGTGGACATTTTTTTTAATCATTTAAAGAGAAATAATTCTTTCGTACATACTTTTTGGGTAACTTGAACCGTTTGCGCTGCACACGCAACGAAAGCCTTCAAATATGAATAATTTTCCCCGTTTTTGCAACATTTTTCACTGATGGCATCGCAGCGCGCTCCTATTGGTCGCAGCGTGATGTTATATGTATAGCCTTAAACCTTTCGCGATAAATGGACTATCCAAAACAAAAATAATTTTTCAATTCGAACCAGTACTCCCTGAGATTAGCGCGTTCAAACAAACAAACAAACTCTTCAGCTTTTAATAATATTAGTATAGATTTTTTTATATACTGTACAGCTATAAATGTATGTATAATGATGACACTAGGCATGATTCTTCGTCTCAAAGTTATCTAGATCTTTGAGTTCACGTTTTTGTATTTGAACTCTGTTTTATTTTTGTCCTGTTGTTTCTTTCGAATCCGGCTAAGGTAAGAGACGCCATGCTGCCAAGCCTTTTGTATACCTATTTTTTTTTCTATTTAAATACACGAAATGGCATTATTCACGTTTATGTCCATCAACACACATTATTATTAAAATAATTGCCACCGCCATGATTATTTAGAAAATTAAGAAACAATTAAGTCCATCTTTCCCGTTTTGTTTACCAGATGGCGCGTTGACATAATTATGTGACATCACCACGCTTGGCAGGTTTGCCGAAAGTAGTTTAGTCAATCGTGGAGAGAAGACGCTTTTGTCCGTCTGCTTCTAGAAGGGAAGATCTTCTACAGGACTGCTAGCATCCTTTACGACATTCATAAGATTAGGAATGACGCTATTATTTCTATGTGCCGGCACTACACGACACTTTCGTTATTTATGTGTCACCGAAAAATTATAAACTTCGTCAATTTATAATTAAAAGTCGATAGATTACAATCTAACCTAATCTAACCCACCGTTAGTTTATAATCTTACGCATAGTTTTGTAAACTGACTTATTCATTGCATAATGTCAACATTAAATGTAACAAAACCCTGTTGTAAGGGTGTAGCAAATTATTTCATTCAAATTAAAATAAAAATAAAAACTTAAATTATAAAAACTTAAAAACTAAGATTAAAAATTATTGTGAGAAGTAGTAAATATGTGTTAGTACGCTGCTAAGTAAATAATGTTTAGAGACATAAATTGTAGTATATTATTATTAATTATAGTATATCATTTGCATAAATATTGTTGTTTTATAATTTAAGAGAGTAGGGTGAGTATTATTATGACTAATTAAATTTTACGGTGACATATGCATAAGGAAGCATGTTAAAATCCTTGCTTCGACACTATTGATTCTACATTTAACGTGCACAGTTTTACATTATATGTATATTGTAGTACTGGTTAGTTTCTTGATGGCCTCTGCAGAAATATGAATGAAAGGAATATACCATGGGTTTTACACCCAGTTGCGTTCAATTAGAATGAAACATATGATCGTTGTTTATTTATTTATTTATTTATTTAATTGGACTGCCAGGGATAATTACATTGGTAAATTACTTATATAATCTTCATAGGTGATACTTATAAAATGTAAAAATCTTCTTAAGGCGGCCACATCATGCACAATACGGACGGAGTTAGATTAAAATTAGAAACTAATTATAATGTGAAACTAAAATTTTGAAGGACAGTATATAAACATGTATAAAATAAATGAGCTCTACAATATAATAATAATAATAATATTTTAAGACATGCCACACTGGGCCACACAGAGCCATCTAGTCCCAAATTCAGCTACTATTAAGTATCCTGTCGTATGGGGTACTAGACAACCGATAAACTTACGACTTTTTTTTTTTTTTTTTTTTTACATTGTACATTATATACATTTTGTTTACATGTAATTCCATTGGCATTGCAATTCATTGAGCGATGTATGTTAATCTAAATGGAAATCTTATCGGTCGATATATCCATGGAATGTTTCTTCTTGCGGTTTCTCCTGTTCCTTTATAGTCGGAGTACGATTGACCATTATATGAGATGTCAAGCACACGTTATTCGTTATTCTCTCTGAACCTAATTCCCAAGTCCACGGGGACAAAATCACTAGTAAAGATATTAGACACTACACATTTTTTAACGTTATCATAAATAACAATAGCAATTAGCTACTCATTTCAATTATTATCATAATAACATTAGCTATAAACTTTCACCGTCAAAATTAATATATCGCACATTAACCTGCTACTTTAGGTCAGTGTTAGAATTCAACGGTGTAACTAAGGTTTTTCTCGTTCGTAACTTCGGACAGTCAGAGTTACATAAACACCAATGAAATACACGTAAAACCTTGCATGCACCGCATTGAAGATTCCATCGGCTAATTCAGTAGTAACACATTTGTCTTGCGCGTCGAAACCTAAGATAATTACTCGGAAAGCTGAAATTAATGGTTCTATATTTAGAATTAGGGCTGCTACATGCGAATGGAAAATTCTCCAAGCCAAGATTTATAATTTTTGTTTCATTTTCAATTTTGAAATTGAATATTACTAGGAATCACTGAGAACCACGTTTAGGCAAGCGTAGTGTAGGACGCCCTGCGACTCGATGGACTGATGACCTTAGGAGAACTGTTAGCAGCGGCTGGATGGGGAAAGCCCAGGATAGACAATTGTGGCGTGACTTGAAGGGGGCTTACATCCAGCAGTGGACGGACAATGGCTGTTGTTGATTGATTGACTGAGAACTGCGATGTACCTATGTCCATAATACATTATAAAAAATAATACCTGTATCCAGTTTAGGTATCATTTTCTTCGCTCCACTGACCAAATATTCGAACAGGGTCAACGCAGTAAGGAACGTCGTGTCGCGCTTGTACGTATTATAGTTTTAGAGAAATTTGAGTTGTTTCAATCATAACGCGTTTCAATCGTACCCAGTCTACCCTACTGCCTTTTTATGGTTGGTTAGTAAACAAGAGGAAGCCTTATAGTATCGTAATGTTCGTTTGTAAGTCTGCCCCCTTTACTACTAGGGGCCTTATTCAGCTATTTCAATTGCAATTCGATCGTGATTGAATTGTGCGATTTTGACATTTAGCCCATACTAGAACTGTCAAAAACCTGCAATTCAATTACGATTGTGATACGATTTGGTTAGCTGAATTACGGGCCTGTATTACATTACTCACGCCTACAAAAGGGCAAAATAAAATATTAAAGAATGTTTTTAAACTCTCGCCTCCCGTACTTGTAAAGTAGGCGTACATAACGTTCGTGAGTCTGTTGGTAAACATTATACATATTTCGTCTTTGCATTCCTTTTTCTATTTACGTAAAACCTACTTTCTGGCTAATCTGTGATATGAACACCCTCTTGAATTTGTCGACTGATTTCAAATTCACCCTGTAGTATTTATTCCACGAAGTGGTAAAATGAAATATTGACGTATGAGCAAAGTGGGTATTTTTATATTCTGTCTCATATGAGATAGACGATGGAAAAACATCGTCGCTATATCGTTTGATAGGTCTTTTACAAAATAATGTGGATGTGTAAAGTGAAAATATTTGTTCGACTCAGTGATAACTTGCAAAGTATTAAGTAAAGTGGAAACTTTTGTTAAAAGTCTAAAGTTTTTTAAACCTGTTTATACGAGTAGCTAGACGCTTCACGAATTTTATACACATTTATTTTATGATTGAAGTTTAGTGAATTCAATCTGGCTTAACCCCGTTCCCGTCAGCCTAGTTTAATGCAATAATTTGTCCCAACCAAGACAGGTCAAATGGTAATCAAAGCTTAGGATAAGGTCACATGATACGTCGAGCGCTGTCCACGCGAATTAAAATCAAATTTATGTATGCCGAATTGCCGAATATCATCAACTTCAACAGCCCTATTAAGTCACTGAACATGGAAAAAGGTTAGCAAGGCGATGTAGGCAGGGCAGGCGCAGCACAGAGTTTATGAGCAAATGCTTTTACTTCTGCCCAACCGTAAGCGCTGTGATTGGTTTCTTACGTCAAAAGAATTCGCTTGATTGGCGTTATTTGAACTCGTTTATGTTTAGTGGGACGCAAGCGGCTACATCAGTTCTAACCTTTTTCCATGTTCTGTGGTCACACGTAACAGGCCTCTCCAGAAGGAGGATTTTTGCATAATTGACACGCTTGGCAGGCTGTTTGGTGATCGCAGTGAGCTGACCTATGAAAAGAAGACTCTAAGTACTGCCCGTCCTTGCAACAGTGTCCTTGTTTACACAAAAAAAACTTGTCGTTTCTTGATGTCTTTAGCCTATAAAAGCATCATTCGCAACACAGGATTTTTTCATGCTTTACCGAACTGCAAGTCTGCATTTCTGCAATCGAATCAATTATTTCGTCATAATGGGAAGACATATTATTCTCAAACGTTACCAAACTAAATTACTGATTCCTTTCCAGGGTTATTATGTCGGTATTTGTTTGGTGGGAGAGTAGACTAGCTATATAGACTTTTGCGTGCGAGTAATTCGTTGCACTCATCTCTCTGGTTGCTAAATGTCGCTTCGCTGATTCAATTGGTCTCCAGCAGCCCTGGCGGTTCCCACGGCATTGTTAGTTTTTGCGGACGCGGCACAATCAACTTCATTTAACAGGATAATACGGATAAGCTGATTGCGTCCAAGCGTCGCCACTTGTCTCGTTGCATCGCTGTAAACGATGTCATTTAATATGACGATGACAAACTGTCGCCGTTCTTTTTAAACGGTCGAAATATGGCCGAAATCATGTCGAAAATTCGAAATGGCCATTTATTAATAGTTTTATTGTCAAAAAAAGTACGATCCAAATTCGAAATGTTGAATAGCGAACCTTAGAACCATAGATTTAGTATACTACGTTTATGCTTAGAACACAGGGTTTTTTTTATTGTATATAAAGAATCGTGTGTTTTTTTTATTTATAAAGAATAACTTAATTTTTTGGAAAAATTGCTTTGCATTTGCATTATTAAGTATGCGGCGATTCAACCTAAAAAAACACATGATTCTTTATATACAATGACTATCTATAAACATTTGTTTTTGTTTTGTTGATTTGATATAACACGAAAATATTAGGATTTTGATTTTGTTGTTGATTTTATATTACGGTTTTATGGTTTCATATTTTAAAAAAAACCTTAACATTTTAATGATTAAAAGTTCTACCAATTAATTACTTGACTTTTATTATTAAACCAGATTAAACCTAAACAACTGGACATTTTGAAAACTGGACATTTTACGAATTTGACAATTTGCGCATTTGACATTTTGCGAATTTGTCAATTTGCGAATTTGACAATTTGCGAATTTGGAAGATTGCGTCCGCTTGACAATTTGCGAATTTGACCATTAATCTGATAGCTACAGAAATTCCCTTGTCGGTCTCTACTTTGAGCTCGGTAGATACGCTTACTAAAAGAAAAGATAAGATTATCAGATCATGATTCAGACTCACATTTTGATATCATTGGCACTTGTGTCATCCTATTAACGGTAGTTGTTTATTTAGGCGTGATATGTTTCATTTAATAATTTTCTGTATAAGAAATACATTATCAGACAGCACTAGGCTCCAACAGTACATAGGCCTCATCAGTAATTGTCTGTGCTGTTCGTGGACTAGGCCTTGTGCTGTAGCGCATGTGCTATTCGGTCTTGTACTCTAGTGGACTGTAGTGGACTATCTAACGAAAATATTTGTGTCGACAAATTCACAAAATAATTTACAATTTGTTTTTGTTTTGTCTTACATCAAAATGTATTTAAAACCATTAAAAATATTATCGCGACTATGACTACAGAAACCTAATAATTAAGAATCGGCCAAGTGCGAGTCGGACTCGCGCACGAAGGGTTCCGTACCGTTGACTAGGTAAATAAAAGTAGGTTTACATTAATTAAGATAATGTAGTGCCTATCTGTTTACATTTATTGATATCGAGCAAAAATAGGCAAAAATGGCGTTTTTTGTATACATATATTTTCTTGAATACTCGTATTTCAAGTGCCTACCTGTTGCCATTATTAATATCAAGCAAAAAGGGCAAAAAAATCGCGTTTGTTTTATGGGAGCCCCCCCTAAATATTTATTTTATTTAGTTTTTAGTATTTGTTGTTATTGCGGTAACAGAAATACATAATTTGTGAAAATTTCAACTGCCTAGCTATCACGTCTCTTGAAATACAGCCTGGTGACAGAGCGACGGACAGACGGACAGACAGCGAGGTCTTAGTAATAGGGTCCCGTTTTTACCTTTTGGATACGGAACCCTAAAAAAATAATGTAATCGCAGACTTAGCAAGTCTCCATAAGTTAGTTTGTTTCGTAAAATAAAAATCTAATTCTCATGACACTCTTTATTTGCTTATTAGACAATGGCCTATTGTCAATTTATTAACGCAGACTCAACTGAAATTCATTTCACCAAAATTTAATAAAAGACATAGAGAGCTCAGGAAATTGCTTTTAGAGCTCCACTGTTTTGGCGATCTTATCAATGCGATTTCTATCAAACCTCCTACAATGGACAGTTAGTTTAGGATTAGGATTGCTTGCTTGTCTGAAGCGGAAGGATTAAGAGAGAGAAAAAAACCGGCCAAGTGCGAGTCGGATTTACACACTAAGGGTTCCGTACCGACTTTAACTTTAACTGAATTAGGCGCCCACTTACTTCCACTTAGCCAAAATACCACAATATTTTGTTGACTGCAAAGATAACTTTGTTTTTCATAGTGTTTGTATAAAGGTAATATTTGCGGTTGTTGAAAATGTGCTATGTACGTATCTCAAAAAGTACCGGTTTGATCTCGTTCAAACCAATTTTCGTTGAAAGTATTTGTTAAGATCTAAATTATGTTTTTTTTTTCAAAATTTTCACTTGCTTAGTTTAAAAGTTAGAGGGGGGACCCATTTTACCACTTTGGAAGCGTCTGTCTTCCAAATGTTAGACTTTTGGGAAAAATGGTTCTAGGAACCTCAATGTCATTTTAAAAGACCTATCCACAGATACCCCATACGCATGGGTTTGAGTATAATTATTTTTTTGTTTTACTTCCATGTATGGGAAGCCCTCCTTAAATATCATTATTTTTTTATTTTTTGTATGAGTATCGTAAAGCGGTCAACAGGATACACTTACCTACTAAGACCCGAGTTCACCAATTCTTAAACAGCTGGTAAACATTGATTGACGATTAATTTGACACAATTCCCATACAAAATATGTCAAATAATATTTTAAACGCTGTTTAATACTTAAACCGGTTGGGCGCATTATGTCCAATTCGCAAAATGTCCAGTGACCTCAAAATGTCCAATTCCCACAATGACCAAGTCTGTTGGTAAACTCTACCCTTAGTTTCAACTGTGTAATGCTAATACTTTCAGATTAAAGTGGCTGTGACAACCTTTTTTTGCCATTCGGCTACGGAACCCTAAAAAGTTACAAAATGTGAATGTTATGAATTGTCAGTAAAATTTATATTATCAGAACGGTTGCAGCTGCACCTAATGGGGGCTATCGCTAGTGAATTTGCCACTAGAGGCGCTAGTGTCGCGTGAGGTCCAATATCATTCACTTTGTACTGGTTTTAGCGGAATTTGTTGCATAAATTATAATTTCTCTAATTTACCTACTGGAAAGTGATCTCCTTCGTAAAATATCGCAAATATGGATTATTTGGCGATTAATGTGAACTCTTTAAAAGCGGAATTAAGAAAAAGCGCAAAAATAGGCGGCCTCAAGAGCAACTATTTCAGAAGTTAGTTTGTTGATATCAAGATAGTTATTTATAAACAATATAACCTTAATTAGATTCAAGATATAACACTTTGTTTCGGCGCCAATCGCCTGTGACAGCTATAACTCCAGACCTCAGTCTACAGTGGCGCCAACTGGTGAGCAAAGAAACGGTAGTCCCCTTTGCATGATTCTTATTTTATTGTGTTTGTAATTGTGAGGGTCAATGTTTAGCTTAAAAATATAATATTAAAAACAGTGTCTCATTTTCTTCTTTCTTCTTCATCATTCGAAGCCTCGGGAATAATAACAATACTCTATTAGCCAATAGAGTATTGTAATACATAGAAATGAATCACCATTCACCAAATATGTTACTAAGCTCAAAGCATAGCGCGAGAACAACCGTTCCAATTTTTCATAATATCGTTAAGGAAAAAGAATAATTCTTATTTTCTAAAAATATCGAGAAAAATAAATTATTAAATAGTAACTCTTTAATATTTAACACAAAGGAAAGTAACAACGACCTTCGGAAATGTATAATTACAAAATACTAATAACCAATACCCAAATACCAAATGTGGTACTATAGAAATAGATTATTTAAGTGTGGTCATAATTTATATTAGACTTTAAGAAAATAGACAGTGAAAAACAAAAGGAAAATTCTAATATTATGCGAAGATTGTCTTTCAAATTTCATTCAACATTTATGTTGTTGAGACAACTCAAGGTTACAAACAGGAAGGAAAACTCATCGTTGACGACATTCAATTAACTACATAATTAAGAATTAATTATCAAATTTATGATCTATCAAAAAGTAATGATAACAATGAATCACGAGTAGGGTGTAAACCCCTTTAAAATGCGTTAGATTATATGATAAAAAACTTGCAAATTTCACGGTTCCAGAACAATGGTGTGATTTGCTTTAAAAGATCGATTCCGTTTCAGACAATAATAAAATTATTGTTAGTATTCTAAAATAAACTGCCTTAAGACATCAACCATTGACAAAATTGCGCACGTCCAACCCGAACGCAAAATCTTTGTTTTTGAGCAACCTATGCCAAGCTATAGACTGTCAGTGGGCTGATGATGGTGATACTCTTCCCTGTAGCCAGATGAGTGAATTTCAGCTTATTTAAAAGAACACAAAAAGTGAACACTCAAGGACCAGTTAGTTCCCTATCCATTTCTAAACCTGAACTATCTCTTTATTAAGGTTCTTATATACCAACGCGCAACGGCAGGATAGTACCAGCACAGTTAGTAAGTTTAAATACAAGAATCTAATCGCACTGCTCTGGCATTGCACTGCAATTGTCGTCGACGAACATGGAGGCAACAGAGCAGCGGCGTGGCGGGGCTGAGCAGTCTGCAGGCAGACTCACGCTGATGTTAAACTATGGAAGACATATTAACAAGTGCATCGCGGGCAGGGAAAATAGCAGAGCAGCGCAGCGTGTTGATAGCGGTTAACATCTGTTGATATCAATGATAAAGCAACACAGATTCTTCTTCATCCAATGCGACATCTTGAAACCGACTGCCTGACTCACCCGTGACACTGAGCTCGGTTGTAATGCTGTCCCGCTTTGAAACTGCCGCTGCGTTTTGTATGCCGTCTCCCGCACTGCTACTTAGTGATCCTATTCCTCGGTCTCGAGAGTCTTTGGAGTCTCTTGGTCGGTCGGCTCGGTCATTTCTTTAATCACCATCGTGATTACTATTGCGCTGAATTCAAATTGCTGCAAGTTCGCAATGCCCCCACGAAGTGCTATTTTAGGTTTTTTTTTTTAATTTCATATAAAATATATTACTAGACACTAAATAACTGCATAACGGAAATATGGCAAGGTATTTACGTTATTTTGTCATTGGTTTATAAAATATTATGTTTTTAGCGTTTCAATTCAAAAGATGTGAACTGTCCCATTTCACGAACTTAAAAAAAATGGAACTGTTTCATCGTTGTGTCGAATTAAGATGCCGTTATTCGGCCTTGCAAAATTGTTATTGTAGTGATAGCTGAACGTCTACTTTGATTATATCTCAAGTTTAGAAGCATCAAATTAATATTTCATAGTTCCCGGTACCAAATGAAAAGGAATAAGTGCCTAAACTTTTGACAACCCGACAAAAATAGTAATCTATTATGCTATGAGGAAAATGCTCGAACATCACAAGGGAAAGTCCACGTTTGGAACATTATTAATTCAGACTATAGACGAGATTGACATTTGTTTTGCGAATTTAGCCGTATCCTGTACTGTGAAATCGTCGTAGAGAATAGAAGGTAGCTATGACTATGACGTTCCACGTTATTTGGTATTCCTTTTGAAAATGTGTCGTCAGTTAGTCATCGTTGTGTGTATCTGTATGGCGGTGACTATTTAAAATTGAACATTCCAAATAAAGTTATTTGGGTTGTCTGATGATTTTTTAAATTATATAAAAGCTTACCCCGCGATCTTCGTATCGCCTCAGAATAATATAATTGGATTTTGACGTAAGACGTCATAAAATGTCATTGGCATCAAATATGGCGTTTACCTTACCATGTTACAAAGAAAATTAGCAATAAAATAATATTGCGACTATAAATTGAGATGTAAGCTATCCTATCTTTTAAGTTGGATCAAACTGCACACGGTGTGCAAATTTGATTAAAATCGGTTAAGTAGTTTAGGAGTCCATCGCGGATAAACAACGTGACACCACAGTCTATGAACCATACAGTCGTTCGACGAAGACGTCTAGACAGGGCAATTGTGCGGGGTGTGAGGGGCGAGACGCGGGAAGGCCGAGCCCGAACTGCGAACAAAACGATGTTAGCAGTTCGGGACACAGCATGCAGGGCTAACAAATGTTTGTGTTTTAAATTATTTTATACTTGTTTGTTGGAATTTTTGGAATGCTGAATTCGAATGATTCGAGATGGTGAACATATTTTTTTTAATAAGATAAATAGTTGTCAATTTCGAGGTTAATTGGGCTGCTGATTACGAAAATGCTATCCTTTTTTAAATTCAAGATGGCGGATGTAATTTTTTTAAATTTTGTAATGAGTATCAATTTTGAGGTTCAGTGGGGTGCTTCGGATAAGCCATCCTTTTTAAAATCCAAGATGGCGGACGTATTTTTATAATTTGATATGGGTGTCAATTTTGAGGTTCATTAGGTTGCCAATCACGAAAATGCCATCCTATTTTAAATTCAAGATGGCGGACGTAATTTTATATTATTTGACATGGGTGTCAATTTTAAAGTTCATTGGGGTGTCGATTACCAAAATGCCATGCTTTTTAAAATCCAAGATGGCGGACGTATTTTTTTATAATTTGATATGGGTGTCAATTTTGAGGTTCATAGGGGTGCCGATTACCATTATGCAATCATTTTTAAAATCTAAGATGGCGGACGTAATTTTTTATAATTTGATACGCGTGTCACTTTTGAAGTTCATTGGGGTGCTGATTACGAGTGTTTATCTGCAATAAATAAATATTTCTATATATTGTTCACTTTTGACAATCCTGGCCGTCACGATACTGTCTAGATGTTGTCGGCATTTTCCATGAGATCAAAGGCGTCGAACGACTGTATGGTTCATAGACTGTGGTGACACGAAATTTTTATATATTAAGATTGTTTACTAAATTGTTTATACGTTACATTTAATAACTAATTAGAATTTTGGTAACCAAATTTATCACTTATAAGTTTTGACTGCCTTAATTTTTTTTATTGTGTGGCTTAAATTCCGGGCCAAGATCTCAGGGTCTCGGGTTCGATCTCGGGTCAGGCAGCAAAACTTTTGAATTTTCGAACATTGCTCGGGTTTGTGATCACCAACCCGCATTTGGCAAGAGTGATGATTATGCCTGTACCCATCATTGCTACCGTAACTTGAATTCAACGATAGAGCCTTTTTCCCTGCAGTGAGATGATTATAGGGCGTTTCTTTTACAGGATCAAATTGCACTCCATTAAATAACAAGTAACTCCTATTTAAACATTTATCCCTAATGTACGCGTTATGTTATGTTACGACAGGGTACTTAATAGTACCTTAATTTGGGACTAGATGGCTCAGTGTGGCCCAGTGAGGCATGTCTTAAAAAAAAAAAAAAAAAATGTTCACCTTTTAACCTGTTGTTTTACATGCGTTTATCCTGTCTTTCTTCCTCATTTAAACTACCTAGCTTAACATTTAACTTTCATTAAATCCAACAGTAAGGCCTATGTCCAGCAGTGGGCGCCGTTTGGCTGAGATGATGATGATAGCATCCAGCATTGTTTTTTTTTTGTTACCAAATCATGGCCTCTACTTTACGAGCTTATGCCTTGATAGAACCCGAATATTATTTATTTTTGTTTGAAACTAAAATATTACGAGTAAAAATTAATTTAAATACCAAACTGTATGTATTTGTATATCATGTCTGACGTCGCACCAAGCAAATTTCTCCTTTTAAAATTACCAGTAAAGTTGTTATGTTGAAACATTTTTGAGTTTGGCTCTTTAAGCATTGATGTAAAATTTAAAAAACTAGATAAATAATCAGTGATAGAAAAACGTTCTTACCAATAATGACTACCACACTAAACATTTGGTGCTTTTTAACTCACGCGTTTATCTTAAGTCATCATCAAGTTCATCTTTAACTTCCCGTAGATTGAATTTAGATTATGGTAGACGTAACACACCATGACTTTTGCTGCATATATTTATATTTGGACAGTAATATGTGCTATTTTTGTATGGGCCTGTGTATTTCGTTTTTATATTTTTTTGATGTCCCTTAGTCATAAATTGCTACTAGCAACTCTACAACAGATTAGCAAATAAAATAAAAAAAATTACACATACAATAATATTTCATAGAAAGAAGATCTTAAAACCTTGATGTTCCTTATTTGCTCTAAATAAAAACTATATTGGACAAATCTATACTTAATATTATAAAGCTGAAGAGTTTGTTTATTTGTTTGAACGCAATTATCTCTGGAACTGCTGGTTCGAATTGAAAAAATATTTTTGTGTTATATAGTCCAATAGGCTTTAGGCTATAAGTACTTAATAATTTAAAAAAATCTGAATCGCGATCATAATAGTAGAAATTAACGCAGACGAAGTCGCGGGCAACAGCTAGTCATAAATAATACAAGATATGATCGAGTAACGCTATTACAATCTTCAAACTTCGAACATGTCAAGTCGCACCATCTAGAACAGTATAGTTGAACTTAAATCGAATCAGTTACCGAAAACGCTTAGCATACGTTGACGACAAAACGCGACTTAATGAGCCATTAGCATATTTGCTGCATTACACGCGAGAACAATACGTACAGAATAGCCCTGCTCGGACGCTAGTATTATCTCACGTATCGATAAAAGATACAAGTATGACTTTCGATTTGACAATATCTAAATATTTTGTTTTGGGAATTTCACGGTGTTAATAGACTGATAAATCCTTATTAAGAACGCACTGCTGTATGTCAAGTAAGATCATAAGTTTGTTTGACACGAAGGTTGTGAAAATTTTTTGATCGAATAAACCCTGATTGATTTATTATAGTCGATGATTTGGATAAGATTAGATAGATTAGGCGGCTGCACTTATTAGCTACTATAAAAGTTAAATTCCTCAATGATTATAATGATACTACTGATATTTCACCTAGAAGTTGTTTACTGTAAATACAATATAATGCCTAATATGTCTTCACAAGACTAACCTTTACCTCGGCAGTAATAGTATTGTAGAAAAATTATATTATGTAAAATTTTAAATGATTTCGGTTTATGCCGAAAAGACATGAATTCAGCACATGCTTCACACTCATAAAGTGCAGGTGAAAGAAGTCCCGTCAGGGGCCAGTAATAGGCCACCATAAATTCCTCCTAAATTATCCTCTGACTGTGACTACTACTCCTACTTATTACAAATTCACTACGTAATCGATTTTGGTTAACCAATTTGTAAGTTCAAAGAATTTATTTGTTTTGAACGTGTCTTTAGGGAGGTTTAGGGTAGCTATTACCCATGGTACAATACACTCTTGAAGTACGTAAGTTTGAGATGTCTTGAGTATAAGAATACTGGTCCGGTCTGTATGACGAAACACTAACATTTTCAAAGATTTCGTAGTGCTTTTCATACGTTTCCGTTAAAAGAGTCCAGTTACGTGTGATATCTTGTATTGGGTACGGCTTACTTCTGTAATTAAGTGTTGAGTCTGCTTATCCAAATAAAAAAAACCTTTAGAGTATACTGCTACTTACATTACGACCAACAATAGATAAATACACTTAATTGCACAAAATTGCGCAAGGTTTCAATTAAAAAGAAGTCTGAATAATGGACGATACGGATACGAAGTTTGAATCGCTCTTCTAGGCACTAACCCACGGTAGTCCAGAGATAATGGTAGAGATAGAGAAAATAACTTTTTTTATATTGATTGCGTTACATAATAATATCACAAACTTAGATAAATTTTGGGGAATTTTAAAAGCAATAGGCACATATTATATGCACTTCTAACAAACTACATGTACACATTTTTTTTTTTTTAAAGATCACATTAAACTGCAATTATACGCCACCAATACGTTTATTCTTACTCTTCAACATGCGATAGCTATAGATGGACTTGCCTGTTTTTATTCCTGGACTGTTTAGATTAGTTTAATACAATTCCTTGAATCAAAATTTTTCAACAGTTTTAGGCCGCTAGGTGGGTACCTAGCGGCTAGCTACCCTAACAAATTGAACTACTAAGACATTTATTCAAGGCTTTTTACGCTGTTTGCTAACGGAGTTCCCTCAATGTTTTTGTTTATGTACGGTCGGCCAAGAATTAGGTTTACCAGTTACCACCCTAAGGTTGAAAGTCATTCGCGCGTCAGAGAACAACAGGGTTGATTTTCCCATGCAAATATATTCTGACACCTACTAATACTAAAACGTCATAGTCCCTATCGTTTTTTAGGGTTCCGTACCCAAAGGGTAAAAACGGCACCCTATTACTGAGACTTTGCTGTCTGTCCGTCTGTCCGTCGCTCTGTCACCAGGCTGTATCTCAAGAGCTGCTATAGCTAGACGGTTGAAATTTTCACAAATTGTGTATTTCTGATGTCACAATAACAACAAATACTCGTACTAAAAACAAAATAAATATTTAAGGGGGGCTCCCATACAACAAACCGGTTTTTATAGCCTTTTTGGTACGGTACCCTTTGTGCGCGAGTCCGACTCGCACTTGGCCGGTTTTATTTTATTTTACTGACACATGAAATTTTGTCAAAACTGGTACTCCACATTCTTGGCTGACCGTACCTCCAGACAGACGAAAAATGTTTATTTAAGGAATTGTATTATCAATTTTATACCAGCAATTTACATGCTTAAAAAATGTTTCAATTACTAGGTGTATGTTGTGTTTGTCCGTAAGTGATGTGCTTGTATTTGTTGTTATTAAAAAATTATAAAACATTGTATCGATATCGAGGACATTGGTTCACACAACACTGATCGCCTCGGACGTCGGACGAGTGAGGTCGTGAAGATGTTTGGTATCTTATATAGTGCCTTTGCCCGTGCTTGAGCGTACATGAATGGCCGATATGAATATAATAGGTGAGTCTTTCGCTTCCACAAGCTGTGCCGCAAACGATAATGTTTTTTGCTGGATATCTCACCTCGATACTTTGAAAGAAACCATCAATACGTAGACGATATTATGGGCTCTTGAACTTGTGAATGTCCTTAGAATACTTGTATTAAATACTAAAACCTTCTGGATCAGTGAGTCATCTTCTTTATATATATAATGATAGATAATTGAAATACCTAAATATATAAAGTATCTAACAGTATCAGTTTAGTTTCGATTTCATAAAGCACTTCATGTGTTTTCTCTGAAACATCTACCATTTGTCACATTTATGTTAGTACTTAAGTCTAATTTAGGATATTTATTGTGTTAAGTACAAAGTTATTATTCAGTGTTTGTGTTGTCAGATTATGAGTATTCTACTAGTGATAGTATCATAGATTATCTAATAAACAAAAAAATCTAATATTCATGCTTTAGACTAGAGGAATAATTAGTCAAAAATTTGATTTAAAAATCGACGCATTGGAAAAACAAACTAATGATCGATGGTATAGTAAGATTACCAAACATAGTCTACAAGTCTCAGGAAATCCTAAATATTGGAGGACTTTCTGGCAAAAGGTTTGTAGTCACTTAAGTACAGACAAGGGCAGGTCAACCTATCCAAAAATTTAAAGGTCATTGAATTGATTTTCAACTTTAAGTTCAACAAGTAGAGATCAATATCAATTGAGAAAATTTGACGTTTTGTGGTAGGTTGACTGTCTGTGACTGTGTACAAATAAATTATCATACAACTTAGTTCTTCGTGATTTCTACCAAATATGTGTGTATACTTAGGTATATTAAATTTTATTTATTTGCCAAACAGATTGTTAGGTTCTTAAAACAGTAAAGTTGTGTGAAGATTCTAGCTTTCTTCTAGATAATAAATTTTTGCTGTACAAGTGAAATCTACCTATAACCATAATATACCGATTCGGTTGTACTTGTGAAGGTAAGTTGTCAGTCTGTAAATCAGTATTGGAACCTGTGATTGGAACCAGAATCTTGATTCGATAGGGACTAAAGTAGATTTCATTTGATTACACTT
The DNA here is from genome assembly GCA_949315895.1 of Anania crocealis. Lineage (NCBI taxonomy): Eukaryota > Metazoa > Arthropoda > Insecta > Lepidoptera > Crambidae > Anania > Anania crocealis. The sequence goes on from OX438871.1 coordinate 9,776,407, forward strand.
GTCACCCTAGGACTCTGCAATTGGGGGTTATTGGGTGGAGCTTAAGGCCCTTTTACCTAACAACAAATCTACTGAACAGTTTTTTTTAATACTTATTACGGAAAATGTAGTATAACACCCTTACAGGGTTTTGTTACATTTGTAATAAATAAATAAATAAATGGCTTATTTCTACCACTCACAACAATCGCCACATTAATATTCCGGCACTTTAAAATAACAGCACCAACTCTTAGTCGTATGAGACGATTAAACTAGTTATGATCGCGGCCATAAGGGCAGCAACGAACGCCTTCTGTCCATCATTGACCAAACTGCGTTTGCCAACCCGGCTGCGAAGGATTGGACCTACTGAAAGAGATGTTTTTTTTTAATATGACGGCGTGATGATTATGCTCAAATCATTATTTTTGAAAGGCCCTTGTCAAGTTAACTAATAAGGGCTGGCGGTGATGACGATGGTTCATTTGAATTCCTTATTAATAATGAAAGCATTTCTTTGTCTTCAGGTGGGCGGCGTGGTCGGCAATGGGGTGCTTCGGCTCACCGGGCGGTAAGAGCGGCGGCGACAGCGATGACCTGAAGTCGCAGAAGCGTCGCAGCGACGCAATCACGCGGCAACTGCAGAAAGATAAGCAGGTGAGGATTATTTAATTTGATATTGTAGCGACATACGGAATCATATTTCAACACAATAAGTAAATTGTTTTACGAAATATTGCTTTTAGAACAGTGCTACGGTGATCGTGCCTTTATTTAGACCGACCGACCGACGACCTGTTCACAGACCACACAAAATTTTATAATAATCGGTCGAGCCGTTTCGGAGAAGTTTGGTAACCAACCTTCACGAGAATGTTGTTGATTTACACTGTCATTTTTAAGGTGTCTCCAACTCCACGATTTCCGGACAGGTCAATGTAGAAAGTAACATTCTGCTATACTGTATGTTTTGTTGGCTCTGGATATTTCCTTTCGTTGTTTCCTGGCTGTTTCTGGTTACCACAAAACAAGTGATTTAATTGCTAAGTTACTTGCTTCGTAGTCAGATCCACTAGAATAGACAATCCATCCTTTCAAGGATTTTAATTTAATTTTAATGTGCTTGCTCTCACGTTTTTCATCTAGCGACAGAAGCCGGGAACAACGGCTTAAAACGTGCCTTCCGCAGCACGATTACAATTTAGAAAATATATTTTTCTGAATTGGCCTGATTAAGAATCGAATCTGTACTATAGGCGGGACACCGCACCACCTCTACCAATGATCGTCAAGTTCTTTATGCTGTTGTATTTCTGTTGCCGCAATAACAACAAATACTAAAAACAAAATAAAATAAATACTCCCACACAACAAACCCGTTTTTATGGCCTTTTTGGTACAGAACCCTCCGTGCGCGAGTCCGACTCTCACTTGGCCGGTTATTAATATTACTTATTTGAGTTATTTTGCTTACACTTGAAGTTTTTTCAAAACTAATAGACCACTTTCTTGGGCGACCGTATCTCCATCATCTGAGTGTTGTTTGTCGGGTACAAACAACACTCCGACTATGGCAAAGCCAACAGGAAGGGTAATGGTTTTAGCTGTCTGGGGTGGGATCTACCTCCTAGTGGTCCACCCTGGGCAACGGCATCTTTGGTTTTCTAACCAACGATGACAGCTAACAGATCCCTCTGCGGTGGTAGGTTTCGTAAGAGGCCGCCTGGATGCTACCACCCTCCTGCCGGAGTCCAGCGCCTAACAGTTTATCTGTGTTCCACTGGTGTGTAGGAGAACCAGTGCCTCTGGGTAAGCTCGCTCCATTTTAGGCTTCTTAACCGTAGAGTTAAGTATGCAGTCAAGAGCAAGCCCATTATTTATAAAAAAATATATATATGTGTGTATGTGGGTATTTATGTGGGTTCCACATTTGCGGCTAAACTACTAACCCGATTGTGAAGGAGAAGGAGGTATTGATCAATCGATTCCTTATTATAGTCCGGGTAACATAGGCTACCTTTAGTTTAAAAATAGCTACTTAGCGAGTGCAACGACAATATATGGATGTACCTACTTTAAAAAAAAAGTTTGCAGTCATAACGAGCGGGTTATCAAATATTCTTGCATTTTCGACAAAATTCTTAGTGCAAAAATGTTTTAACAATACAGCAAATATAAAGGCTGACTTTGTAATCATTGCATCAATCTTTGTTCAAATCATCAATACCTGTTCGTACAAATGTTATAAATCCGTTCTCGTACATTCCAGCTATACCGCGCGACGCATCGGCTCCTCCTGCTTGGCGCCGGCGAGTCCGGCAAGTCGACTATCGTGAAGCAGATGCGCATCCTCCACGTGAACGGCTTCTCGGACAAGGAGCGCCGGGAGAAGATCGAGGATATCAAAAAGAACATCCGAGACGCGATACTTGTGAGTGTGTTATACCATAATTGATGATTAGAGACCGGATACACGGATGCATATTTTTGATTTGCCTAAAGTTGGAGTGTTGGTTGTTATTAACACTTTCCCGGATACCAACCGCCTGTCGACGTGATAACAATAAAACTTCTATTGTGTCTAGCGTTGTGTCCGGGAATGTGTTAAAATGTACTTTTGTACCAAAAACTCACGACCGGATTATTAATATTAGGGGTTAAAGTATGAAATTGCCGTTTTGTATGGACGAAATCGAGAAAAGTCATTTTTACATACTAACAATTTTTTAGTTTTTTTAAAAACGCCTGAACCGTTTTCGATGCAAGTAAAGGTGAAAGTTAGATGGTTATAAAGCTACGCATTATAGTATTTAAATTTCTGAAAATCAAAGTATATAATACAAATATACTTAATTGAAGCAAGAAGGTCAGCTGACTCATTGTAAGGGGTCTTTTCAACGACTTCCTTTGAAGTAATAGGCACTAGTATAGCATTTTTTTTTAGTCAAAAGTTACTTTATTTAGTTTTTGATACAATACAAAAAGAATTACGCAATAATATGACTATACTTAAGAGCTATAAACAAAATAAAAAGTGGGAAAATAATCGGCAATTTCATACTTTAACCCCTATTATTATTATACGCTAAACACCGACCACTGGCCTGTCGCTAATTATGGGCCAAAAGTGGTGGATGCTTTCAAAGTTAAAGCTCCAAACGGAAAAGATCTTGAGCGAACTTGAAGTCTCTGCTTATAAACGATATTCGTGTAATTTTTCAGTTCAAAAATTAGGACTCGAAGAAAGACTCAAGTTCATAACAACTTCACTTTTGACGCTAACCTAACCTTCAGTTATTTCATTCTTTATTTGAATACTAATGGACCCGACAGACGTTATCCTGTCTTAACTTACTTACGGCCGGTCCCAATAATCTATCTATCTTCAGTTTTGGCTTATCGGAGATAGAAAATATCTTCTGTCTCTGATTTTGCCGTCCATCGAAACAAAGACAGAAGTTGTTTTCTAGCCAAAACTAAAGATAGATAAGTTATTGAGACCGGCCGTTAATATATAAGTCGAGATATTTATATATTGGGTGGGTTTGTTAAGTATTTTACGTAAGTAAGTTTATTTAACTAACATATACTAGTTATACTTAATAGGTAACTTGTTTAATGTTAACTTAAAAATATTGTCAATTATACTAGATTTGCACTCGCAGACAACCACGAAAGTGGTTTGCGAGGCACAAATTTTAATATGAAGTTAATGAAATGATAATAAATAATAATAATAAATAAATAACTATAGATATTGATTTAGAATTGGTATTATTAATAAAAAATATATATTTCAGATACGAATTTATTTATCGTCATTGCAAAATGCTAACCGCACTGGAAATTGTAACCGTTTGCAGCACGCATTCTGTCAATGTTATGTCAAACGCCATACATTCAAAAAAGTTTAAATTTAAAGTGATAAGGTTACATTACAAATAATTTTAGTATGGTGATTAAAGTTTTCTTTTCTAATGTTTCGCGCAATTTCCTTATTTTTTTCTTTTATAAGAACCTTCTCCTGTCAATGACAAACAAAATAAAAAAGAATTAGCGAAAGCGGTCCAGCCGTTCACGCGTGATGTCTTGACCAAGGGAAATAGGGATTCATTTTTATATACCTATATAGATATATTCTTAGAAAGATTTTCGTCTTGTTCCTAATTAACGACATATAAAATACATGTATCATGTTGTTAACCATTCTAAAATGGGTTTTGTTTTGTTTTCAGACAATCACGGGTGCGATGAGCACTCTAACGCCGCCCATACCATTGGAGAAGCCTGAAAATAAGGCGCGCGTCGATTATATACAAGTATGTATAACAGTTCTTTACCCCCCTCCGGGCCGAACATTACCTCTAGTATAAGCCTGGTGTGGCTTGAGTGGGCTAACGTCCTCTAGTGATAGGCTCGTCAAAAACTAACCTGAGGCCTTAAACAGAGCAGCGTTAAGAACCTAGGTCTACGGCTAGGCCGAGCTCTACAGCGCTCGCCAAGACTCTGTCTGCTTAACTTGACTGGTCGACGGAGTGTGACATTGCGTGACAATGAGGTCAAAGGATCTTAAATTTCCTATGTATAACTTAAAGGCGGGTCCAGATATGTGTCATTTGCCCGATCCGATCACCGTATCGGTATCTGTGTATCTCGTATCAAGTTGTGGACGCCTCGATTTGCTCCGTATCTTCACAATAGTCATAATTGCGTATCAAAATTTCCCAGTTCTGTGTCATCTCTCGATCAAACATGTCGTCGCCGTTGGTTGAAGTGTACGAGAAATTAGCGATTTCGTGTGCCTGTTTTATTGTCATTCACAATATTCAGGAAAAACAATGTCAAAACCAAAACAGAGACGGTGGCGATAAACGGAGTTATTCAGAACGCGTTCAGACTGACCGACGCCCGTATCTGTATCACCTTTAAAGATCGGACAAAAACCGACACGTCATGGGACGTGGCCGTATCATAACGGTGTATCGAGATCGCGTATCATCACCCGTTCACATATGCGATCATGATACGCGTATCATCACACTTTCACATATGCGATACTCTCTTTTATTTTTATTTTTATAAATTAAATGTGCTTGCTCTTGACTACATACTTAACTATACGGTTAAGAAGAAGCCTAAGATGGAACGAGCTTTCCCAGAGGTACTGGTTCTCCCACACACCAGCGGAACACAGAAAAACTGTTTGTCGCTGGACTCCGGCAGGGGGTGGTAGCATCCAGGCGGCCTCTTACGAAGCCTACCACCGCAGGGGGATCTGTTAGCCGTCATCATTGGGTAGAAAACCAAAAATGCCGTTGCCTAGGGTGAACCACTAGGAGGTAGATCCCACCACCCCAAAAGTGCAGCTAAAAAGTGTATCTAGACCCGAATTTACGTTTTGCCTCCAGGACGTGGCGTCGCAACCGGACTTCGACTACCCGATGGAGTTCTACGAGCACACGGAACAGCTGTGGAAGGACCAGGGCGTGCAGCGCACGTACGAACGCAGCAACGAGTACCAGCTCATCGACTGTGCCAAGTAGTCAGTATCTGTTTTTTTTTTTTATTGAAATATTACTGTTTTTCTTTGTTTACGACATGTACAGGCAACAGCACGTCAACCTACCACAAAACGTCAAATTTTCTCAATTGATATTGATCTCTACATGTTGGAAATTAAAGTTGAAAATCAATTCAATGACCTTTAATTTTTTGGGTAGGTTGACCTGACGTTGTCTGTACTTCTACAAAATGTCAGACTAAACTTTTTAACCCGGTCAAGATATTTATTTAGGGCATGTTGCATCTATTGATTTACATTGTACTAAAAGTGTACCTTCATGTCAAATGGTTCATTTAGTTGGGACGCTTTATTGACGCTGTTGTGTAGGTAGGTATCTTGTTTTTTATATTACAATACAAATTCAAAATTAAAATTCAAAATATGTATTCATCAAAAGTAACAGCCTATAATCATTCCACTGCAGGGAAAAGGCCTCCATCATTGAATTCAAGTTACCACAGCAATGATGGGTGTACTGGCATAATCACCACGCTTGCCAAATGCAGGTTGGTGATCACAAACCCGAGCAACGTTCGAAAATTCGAAACTTTTTCCCCTAACGAACGAGAACCTGGGACCCCGAGATCTTGGCCCGGTATTTAAACCACTAGACCAACGGGCCGTAATTTTTTTTAAATTATTCATCGAGGTAAGGTTAAAACAAAGTGATGTGACAGCCATACAAAGAACAAGCTTATCTCACCAGCGCAGCTGGTAAAATACATTAATCTAAACGCTCATAGCCCAATGCTTCTTAGTGATCAGTATCTGTCACTGATGTTAAGCAACGCTAGGAGTGGTCACTAGTTGGATGGGTGACCGTTTGTGGCATCATACTAGCGCTTCGGTCCTTCGGAGAGCACGTTAAGCCGTCGGTCCCGACTGTTGTCACTAGATAACAGTCGTTAAGCCCTGTTGGAGGCCTTCGGGCGGCTTGAGAAACGTCCAACGTTGGAGTGATGTTGCGATAGCGTTGCCCTCGCCTTCCACCAACCCGCACTAGGCAAGCGTGGTGGAACTAAGGCCTTAACCCCTCCCCATAAAAAGGAGGGAGACCCGTGCTCAGCAGTGGGCGAAATGGGTTGTTTCTTTACTTTTACTTTACAATGGAAACAAGTGATAATCTATACACACGAATATGGCCGACAGCGTTTTAGCGGATGTCCGAAAAGTGGGCATATCCATCATTGCTGTGGTAACTTGAATTCAATGATGGAGGCATTTTCCTTGCAGTGAGATGATTATAGGCTGTTACTTACTGACAGACATCAATATTTTCGACTTGTCTGGCGATAAGTAATCATTTAAGACCTTATACTTTTAATGATATTTAAGCAATTTAATTGCAATTAAAACATCAGTATTTCAACTTGAAAAAATATTTCTCAGGCGGGACTCGAACACGCATCACCTCGCATGCCTCGCATGCTTGCATAATTTTTCCAAGTTTAAATACTGATATTATAATTGCAATTAAATTGCTTAAATATCAAATAAAGTATTTAAATAGCTGTTTCATCTTAACTGACTGTCAAACATCTGCTAAGATGTTTCTTTCGGGTGTTAAGGGTGCAAACTCCTTAAATTTGATGAAACAACGCTGGCTTACAGCGATAAGAATGTGCTTGAGAAATTCGCGCTGTGACGCAGTGTCTCGGTGGCTTAATGGTATAGCTCCGCGCCCGGCATGCAAGGAGATGCGGGTTCGAGTACCGCCTGAGACATAATTTTTCAAGTTTAAATACTGACATTTAAGACCTACTTAAAAAGAGTCGTATCTAGCCGATTCTAGTCTATTGTTTGCATATATCACTGATTTCTACACAAGTCATAAGTCAACACTCGTGTATAATTTTGCCTGCTTACGATCGATTTTGCCCGCAGTTTCCTGGACCAGGTGCACACGATCAAGCTACCGAACTACACGCCGAGCGAGCAGGACATCCTGCGCTGCCGAGTGCTCACCTCCGGCATATTCGAGACGCAGTTCGTCGTCGACAAAGTCAACTTTCAGTGAGTAGCATGCCTTTTCTTTATACAACGTGTTACTTTTGATATCCCATAACTCTAGGGTATTAAACAGACCATGGTAAAGAATTAAATTGCATATGAATTAATTTCAATTATTATTATTTTTTTGTTTAATTTTTCCATACAAAATAATTCTAAAAAGTCACGACTGTTTATGTAAAACACCCTTACCTTGTTATGAATGAACTTTTGAATGAAAACGATTTACTCGTACCTACTTATCAATGAAACACCTACACACGTCAATGTTTTTTACAAGTTACGCTCTCCTGCTACTTTACTACTACACTTTAGTGTAAACTAAGTAACAAGTCTCGCAAAACCAAGGATTCGCCATACTGGTTAAATTTTTTTAACAAAAATTTAACTTAAATTGATGTTATATTCGAACCTATTGATTTTTGAACCACATGTTCTAGGGCGTTTTATATTATTTTTACCTAAAGAACATAACCTTAGAGTTATGGGATATCAAAAGGAACACGTTGTATACAGTTAAATTATAACCACCTTTCAAATTTTAATACAACAATCTACGAGACGAAAAACAAATGGCTTATTTTTTCTTTTGGTATTAGCCCAGTACAAAAATGTCAAGTCAAAGCACTTAGATAATATCCGCCAAAAATCTAAAATTTTTGATACGGCCCTTTTCTCACAACTTTTTTTTTACCCGATTCGCATCTCATTGATTCATTAGGATACTATTCCTAAGTAGTTATTTTACCTACATTTTTTACTGAATAAATGGGATCTAAATACGATACTTAACGCCTATAAAAAATTGGAAGGTGATGAAAAAGTCATCCCCTGTATATATCGCACACCTGGATTAAAACGGATGTAACTCTAAATTGCATTTTCAAACACGGGTTTTGTCCCAATTATTGCACACCTATATGAAAACGGAAGTAATTCAACACTGTATTTTTAGCCACGTTGAAAATAATAACCTTATAATATCAGTATATAAACTTGAAAAATTTTGTCTTAGGCGGGACTCGAACCCGCATCTCCTCGCATGCCGGGCGGGCGCCATACCATTTAGGCCACCGAGACACTGCGACACGGCGCGAATTTTTCAAGAATATTCTTACGCTGTAAGCCAGCGTTGTTTCATCAAATGTTAGGAGTTTGCACCCTTAACACCCGAAAGAAACATCTTTGCAGATGTTTGACAGTCAGTTAAGATGAAACAGCTATTTATATACTTTATTTGATATTTTAGCAACTTAATTGCACTTATAATATCAGTATATAAACGACTATTATTTACTGGTCCACTATTATTTAGGTATGCACAAAAAATATTAAAATACTTAGCATTCTGCACTCCTTCTACATACTTACATAAACTATAAGTGTGCAAAATTTCATACTCCTCCGTCTGCGCTAAGTTTTTGCTTCAGCTTTAATATAGAGATGACATTATAAGTGAACATAGTAGTAGTTATTAGGAACATATTCAATATCAGAAGCGCGTAACATAATCATGAATTTTACCTCAAATTGGCATTTCGTTACATAATTTTTGATCTATATGTGCGATATGGTTCGTAAATGTGATGGTGACCATGAAAGTTCCAATGAGAAGTATTTAAATTATGAAATTTAAACTACAAACGAATATTCCCGTTTAAACTCTGTTATACGTTTTGAAGACTGAAGTTTTTTTTATAATCAATGAGCTTGCTCTTGACTACATACTTGACTCTACGGTTAAGTAGAAGCCTAAGATGGAGCGAACCAGAGGCACTGGTTCTCCCACACACTAGCGGAACAGAAAAACTCTTTGGCGCTGGACTCCGGCAGGAGGGTGGTAGCATCCAGGCGGCCTCTTACGAATCCTACCACCGCAAAGGGGTTCTGTTAGCCGTCATCATTGGTAAGAAAACCAAAGGTGCCGTTACCCAGGGAGGACCACTAGGAGGTAGATCCCACCACGCCTAAAAAGTTAATAATCTCTATCGCAGTATGTTCGATGTGGGCGGGCAGCGCGACGAGCGGCGCAAGTGGATCCAGTGCTTCAACGACGTGACCGCCATAATCTTCGTGACGGCGTGCTCGTCGTACAACATGGTGCTGCGGGAGGACCCCACGCAGAACCGCCTCCGCGAGTCGCTCGATCTGTTCAAGAGCATATGGAACAACAGGTACCTATATTGTTTGTGGTTATACTGGTAATTGTGTGCGTTGCCTGGGTGTTAGGTATAAATACTATGGTGGAGTCAGAAATTTGATATCATCTAATATATAAAATTCTCGTGTCACAGCTTTCGTTGCCATACTCCTCCGAAACGGCTTGACCGATTTTGATGAAATTTTTTGTGCTTATCCGGTATCTTTGAGAATCGGCCAACATCTATTTTTCATCCCCCTAAATGTTAGGGGTAGTCCACCCCTAAATTTTTATTTTTATTATTTAGACAAAATTTTTAATTTCTATTTTTTTATGATACAACATACAAAAATACATACAATCCTAAATTTTTACCTTTTTATCACGAACCCCTATTTTTTAATAGCCATTTTAGTAATTTAATCATTTTTCATCCCGCTCGATAACTGATCAATTATCGTCTTTTTTGTAAGGGTAGGGTAGGGGTAGGGAAGGGTTTAGGGTAGGGGTGGGGGTAGGGTATGTGTAGGGTAGGTTAGGGGTAGGGTAGTAAAATATTAAAATTTTATAAAATATATGCAACCCTAAATTTTTACCCTTTTACCACCAACCCCTATTTTTTGTTAGCCATTTTAGTAATTTAATCATTTTTATGGCAAAACAACGTTTGCCGGGTCAGGTTAGTTACCTTACTCCTCCGAAACGGCTTTACTGATTTTTATCAAATTTTATATGCATATTCAGTAGGTCTGAGAATCGGCTACTATCTATTTTTCATACCCCTGTTTTTATTTTTCTATAATGTGGCATTAAAAATACAAACAACCCTAAATTTTTACCTTTTTATCACCAACTCCTATTTTTAATAGCCATTTTAGTAATTTAATATTTTTTATGGCAAAACAACGTTTGCCGGGTCAGCTAGTAATATGTATTTTTTTGCAAAATCTAAAATTTTGAGATTTGAATTAAAAAAATATGTATATCAAATTTCTGACTTCACCATAGTATTCATATGCATAACTAGCATGGGCCGGTTTCGTTGTTTATAACATTTACCTAACACTCTGTATATACGGGCGTAGTACACAATTACCAGGTAACTAAAAATACCGAACGATAAACTAGCCGTCCTAGGTTTCAAACTGCGAAGGGTTGGTTTATAAGACCTACCTAGAGATAGAAAACCTTTTGAAACCGTACTTTTTCCCGGGATATAAAGTAACCCAAATTGTTTTTTTTTTTTCTCTTTATTTGTAAACTCAACAGCATTATTGTTAAAATCATAGGTACATAATGTTATATCTTATTCTAGCGCTTAGCCAATTACAGAGTTTCACAACGTGGAATATCAAAACAAAGCGAAAATATCAGTGTGAAGAAAACATATACCTACAATTGCAATCTGTGCTTATAAGCGGTCAAGCAAAGAGAATGCCGTACATAAAAATAAATTCTGAGGCTAACTAAAATAGATCAAAAATCAAAATAAACTACACATTAACTCCTCAACAAACAAACAAACTAAAGATCAAGAGATCAAACACTAAAAAGTAAGTAACAGCCTATAATCATCCTACTGCAGGGAAAAGGCCTCTATCATTGAATTCAAGTTACCACTGCAATGATGGGAACTGGCATAATCACCTCGCTTGCCAAATGCGGGTTGGTGATCACAAACCCGAGCAACGTTCGAAAATTCGAAACTTTTTGTTGCCCGACCCGGGGATCGAACCTGGGACCCTGAGATCTTGGCCCGGTATTTAAACCACTAGACCAACGGGGCGTAAACACTAAAAGCAAAAACAATAAACAACACACACAAATTGTTATTCCAGCCAATAAACTAACACCGTGCCAAATTTTAATTGGATCCATTATGTCGTTTTCGCTTGAAAGAGCAACAACCACCCATACATCCATACTCACAAACTTTCACGTTTTAAATATCAGTAGGATGGTCCAATAAAAACTTGATTTCTTATTCCAGATGGTTGCGCACGATATCTGTGATACTGTTCCTGAACAAGCAGGACCTGCTCGCCGAGAAGGTTCTGGCGGGGAAGTCCCGGCTCGAGGAGTATTTCGCGGAGTTCTCCCGCTACCAGACGCCGCCCGACGCAGCGCCAGACACCCGCGACCATCCTGAAGTCGCGCGAGCCAAGTACTTTATACGCGACGAGTTCCTTGTGAGTGTTTGTATACTTTAACAAAAAAAACCTGTGGTTTCAGTAAGAGTTACCCCCGTATTTATAAAGAAGTAATTACTTATTGCTTAAGAAAGTCATAACTTATTCATACCTAGTGCTTAAGTGAAAGAAATTGGTCGCCATTAATAGTCATATTATTTGGCTGAAAATGCTAACTTTTGGTAGTTATAACTTCTTGTAATTTCTTGATTAAGGCATACAAATTGTCTCTCAAGTAATTACTTGTAGTGAAGTAATTAATTTTACTTGTTTTTAAATACGGGGGTTAGTCATTTCGAGATTTCTACCATGTACAGACAGCGAAAGGTCAACCTACCCAAAAAGTTAAAGGTCGAATTGATTTTAAACTTTAAGTCCAACGAGTAGAGATCAATATCAATTGAAAAAAAGGCCTTTTTGTGGTAGGTTGACGTGCTGCTGTCTGTACTATCGAGGTCTACGTCGCCTGACCACCTTTAAGAGCAAAATCGCTTGCAGCTCGCGTCGTCTATTGTTTGAAGTGACGTCCGTTTTTGTGTAGTACTGCAAACTATTTTCGTTTGAAAGTGGTTAGGCGGCGGAGACCCCCACCGTACCTTGTTTTTAATGAGTTTTCGATATGATCTGTTCTTTCAGCATTTAAACCTTCATGGGGATCCGTTGATATATTGGACACTATACTTTGAACCTTAAATGAATGAAGTGAAACATGTTGTGCCCTGCAAAAAGATAAGCAAATAAATTGCTAGTGTAAATTAAAATACAATTCCTTAAACCTTCAAGTTTCCCGTGGGTTCGAGTCTCACCTCAGACAGTCGAAAATTTTTATTTAAGGAGTTGTATTTAAAAATTATTGTTTCAAAATAAATTTCTCGTATAATATCATGGACAAAATTTTTACTTGACAAAAAACGCCCCGTTTGTCGAGTGGGTAAAGTACCTGACCAAGGTCCAGGGTTCGATCCCTGGCAACAGTAGTTCGACTTTTCGAACATCTCTCTTTTTCGCTCGGGTTTGTGATCACCAACCATCATTGCTGTGGTAACTTAAATTCAATGATGGAGGCCTTTGCCCTGCAGTGAGATAATTATAGGCCGTTACTTACTTACTCACAGTATGTGTGTGTGTGTGTGTGTGAGTGGGTACGTGTGTATATGTATGTCGCGCGCGTAAGTGGACTGAAGGATGCCTTTTGGGAATGAGGAGGTTAATGTTTTGCAACCGCAAGTGAAGGTAAGAACTGCAGATTATAACAGCCGTATTTATAAAGCAGTAATTACTTATTGCTTAAGAAAGTCATAATTTGAGGTGTTACTACCTAGTGCTTAAGTTAAAGAAATAGGTCATATTATTTGGCTGGGAATGCATACTTTGATAGTTGTCATTTCTAGTAACAACTTGATTAAGGCGACTACTAGAGCTAAGTGCTGTCCCCAATTGATTTAATTTTATTACTTCTAAACAAAATCATATCTCAAAAAACTAGAACAGTACCGTTTTAGCAAATTACCTCTAGTATTTATTGAATCACAGTAAACTTTTCATTTAGCTGTTTGTAAAGTCGAATTTGTCGCTAACGCCAAAAGTGGCCGCTTTTAGCAATAATGTACAATATGAAAGAATGCCAGAATGAAAGCAGTTAACAATGACTCAATAAATACTTATTTTCACATAAGTAATCACTTTTACTTGTTTATAAATATGGGTGTAAATGTATAAATTCCCTCATTCAGCGCATAAGCACGGCGAGCGGCGACGGCAAGCACTACTGCTACCCGCACTTCACGTGCGCCGTGGACACGGAGAACATCAAGCGCGTGTTCAACGACTGCCGCGACATCATCCAGCGGATGCACCTGCGCCAGTACGAGCTGCTCTAACCTAGCCGAGGTCGGTACGCACAATGATCTATACATATACAGGGCTAGCTGTTGCCCGCGACAATTTCTATTATTATGATCGCGATTATTTTTGCAACATTTTTCACTGATGCTTCGCTCCTATTGGTCGCAGCGTGATGTTATATAGCCTAAAGCCTTCCTCGATAAACGGACTATCCAACACAAAAAGAATTTTCCAATTGGAACCAGTACTTCCTGAGATTAGAGCGTTCAAACAAACAAACAAACTCTTCAGCTTTATAATATTAGTATAGACGACTTTTTAACCACCTTCCAAATTCAAATGACGTATTTTTTCTTTTGATATAGTCCAGTACAAAAATGTCAAGATAAAGCACTTAGAAAATTCCGCCAAAAATCGAACATTTTTGATACGGCGATTGAGTGTTGCTGGGAGCAACACTTTTTTTTACGCTATGCGCATCTCATTCATTCATTACTATACTATTCATAAGTTTTTGATTATCCCTTCATACCTTAAAAGACTAAAGAATAAAAATACTGCGAAAAATATTTTCAGGTAAAAACTTAATTTACATTTTTATACAGCGTGTTAAGTAAATAGTATATAGTAACATAAGCACATAAATACTATGGTAAAGTCAGAAATTCGACTAAGTAAATCATTTTTGAAAAAAAAAAATTAGTAAATTACACACGTTAACGCAAGATTATCTTTTAAACGGACTAAAAGATCGATTAGACGTCATTGTTTATTGCAAAAATGACAGAAAAGATACACATGTGTTCGGAGCAGGACTACATACAGTATTCTTATAATCTGTAGAAGATCACCAGTTACTGAGTTTTGATTAGCAGTCTAGTGATAAAGAATAGAAGTTTCATAGTTTATTGGCTTGATTATATGATAAACAATTAGAACAGGAAGCGGTCAGTACAGTGATAAGGTGTATGAGACTAAAGACAGACAAGGTACAGACGGCAATCGCTATACAGTGTTTTGGGTAAATAGCTCAGATCATATAAAGAAATAGATATGAAATGGGGGCGTGGCGCGTGCGATTCCAATATAGGCAAACAGAACTATTGCACACCGCGGCGAATTATTTAATGAAAACATCCATGTAACGATAATTGTATCGGCACAATATACATTGAAGGCTTAATACTAATTAGCTGTGTTCTGAGTACTATGCGACTGCGCAATGTATCGAGGTTTAATCAAAGCGTTCACTGCCCAATGTGTGCGTCGCGACCACACTTTGTAGCGACACACTAATTTTCACACACCAAATGACGCATTGTGTAAGCGAGTAAGTGGTAGCCGCTGTGATCGGGTCCATGTTTGTGTGCGCTCCAATGAGCGTTGTAAATTGATACAGTGTGATCCTTATGCTTACAACAGCAACAGTGTTATTGTAGATGCGTTGCACACATAAATGATTCGGAGACACGGGTTCGCTAAGGATTTACGAGTAATTTCATAGCTCCTTCTTTATATGATCTGAGGTAAATAGATGACAAGCCGAAACCAGCTTATGTGAACATAAGCATATAAATACTATGGTAAAGTCAGACATTTGGTATCGGATGAGCGTGCCAGTCGCACGTACTTATATTCGATGCAACCTGTGTGTTATAATATAATTTCTGTTAGTTTGTTGTAAGTAAAACTAAAATCAAATCCGTCTTTGATAGAGAGTTACTATCTATAGAACTATTATTCGAAGGCACTTACTGAAGTTTGAGAAAATTTTCACATGTTTAAATATAAATATACTCATGAGTCATGATATTGTTTTAATTATTATTATTATTATTTTTTTATTTATACTCTTACACTATCTTCACATGAATGACCTAATGCGATAGTATAACATAATCATAATACATTTACAAATTTTATCAATTAAACTTACTTAAGTATAACTATTTATAAACAAAACTGTCCTTGTAAATTCACTCAGAGTACAAGAAAATATGTCTCGACTAACCCCCGTATTTATAAACAAGTAAGTAAGTAAGTACTTGAGAGACAATTTTTATGCCTTAATCAAGAAATTACAAGAAGTTATAAACTACCAAAAGTTAGCATTTTCAGCCAAATAATATGACTATTAATGGTGACCAATTTCTTTCACTTAAGCACTAGGTATGAACACTTTAAGTTATGACTTTCTTAAGCAATAAGTAATTACTTCTTTATAAATACGGGGGTAAGTGCAACGGCATTCATAATGCGCGTTGCGCGTGTGAGCGGCGCCTCGGCCAGCAGCCTGGTGCGCGCGCGGCAGCGTGGTGCCAGTCCGGTTATCCGGTATCAGTTTAAGGGGCCCCTTTCCGACGTACATCAATACTCACCTTGTATAGTACCACTACTCGTGTTTCTCTCACTGCCCAGCCAAATCTGGTACGAACCTGCGACACTCGCTCTAGTATAGAACTTACTGCAGTTCTGGACAAGCCAATGTCTTTCAACAGGTTATAGAGAGATTTTGCTGGTATACCTCTCGCTCCTACTTCTGCAGCATATAGACTGACTCATGTTGATTAATTTAAAGTGACGTAATTTGTGAAAGTTTGACCTATACACAATTTTTACGTAAAATATCTTGATTGCAGATAAATTAATGTTCAACGCAGACCGTACCCCCGGGCGGAGCGCAGTAGCTGACGCGCGTCACCAATCTCGTGCACTCGTCCACTCGGTACGAAGCCGCTTAGTGTTACTACGGTACGTTCACACTAAAATCGTATCCAGAACATTCGTTCGCGACTGTTGATGCGCCTCGTTTCGCCGGATGCAATCCTGGATGTTGCATATTCAACCGATCAATCGGTTTATCGTGCGGTATTAGTTCGGTGTTCTATTTAGAACATTCCGGGTAGGATTCGGCGAAGCTAATGTTATATGGCGCGTAAATTTGTTGCGTATTAAATGTATGTTTGAGTGACTCAAGAAACATTGTGTACCGAGCACTGAACTGCAATGCACACTAGTGGGATTCCGTCAGCATTATAAACAGTGATTGTGTATAGATTATGTCGGTTCGTCATGAATGTTATTGCTTATATTATTCTACACTACTTAGTTGATTTTTCAGCGAATGAATTTCAAAATTATCATAAAATGCAACTTGAAAATAAAGAATATTAAAATTTTTGTATTAAGCCTAGAAACAATTATAATTATTTAGTATTTGAGTATACTATGCTTACCACACCAATTTGCTCCTTAATCGCATTAGTATAAAGTGCAAATTTCCAGCAAATTGGCGCTAACTCTGTCACTCCAGTTGTCATGGTTACAACTTCCAGCACCTCAAGAACGAGAGATAACAATTCAATGTTACAATTTTCTTGGACCATTAGTTCATCTTTCGCCCGAAGGCTTCCTATAGTCACATTGCACTAGGTAGAATAATTGATAAAAATGCTATGCAAAATTTATTAATTTTATACTTCCCGCTGAAAGTCAAATAACTTCTATTTTCCAATCGTAGGATAACATATCGGAAACGTTCACGACAAATCGACACTTAAAGACATGTGTCAAACTGACATGTGTCAAAAAGACACATGTCAGGTTGACATGTTAGCATTCATCTAAGCGCGGGCCGAATAAATATTGCGTGTTCTGCCTAATGAATTTGTTCGTATAAAATATAGTAATCCGATTATTTATTTTTATTATTAATAGACTGCGTTGTTAGTTACCATTTTTATTAATTGTATTTAAAGTTAAATTCATTGCGTTTCGGGTCATTGACCTATTATTTCGAAAGTAGCATACTGAACACAACGGTTTTGGGACATATACCATTAAAAAAATGTATTTTACATTACCAAAACTAGTCATTTATTTGAATTAGTTGTGGATCTCTTTTATAGTACGCAATAAATTTTAATTAAAATAGTTTTAAATCGACAACTTTCATCACAATTTATCTAAAAGAGTTTTTTTCTTATATAATTTACGAACATAAACATTGGCCATAACGCGCAAGGTTTCCCACTGTAGTGCACACCCCCGACTCTTAAGCGGTCGCTGTGATCTTTCTAACTAGTCTTAAGTGACGTTCACAACCGTGTAGTCCAACCTATTATTTTTTAATCGCTAATTTAAGCAATTAAATCTCCTTTTACTCGAAATTGGGGCAAAATATATACGTTTTACATCCAAAAACTTTGGCAGTTTCGGGCGCGTAGTTTGGCGTAACTTTTTTTTTAAAATAATCATGGCTATACAACAAGAAACAGTAATGTAATGAGCCAAATACAAAACGTCAAATTACCTTATCAAATGTACTAACGTCTGTACTATCAAATAAATAAATACATATTAGAATACCTTTGACTTTTAGTAAGAGGCCAATAAACTGTCCGACTTAATTCCTTATTATTTTAGTTATGCTTGCCTTGAAATAGCGCTTAGCTATATCTTTTTAACTACCTTTGGGTAGAGAAAATTTATACTAGTAATTTGAGGTGAAGCAGTCTGTGAAAAAAACAGTATAAAATTCGTAGAATATTATTCACAGATAAAACAAAACGTGTCGTGGAACAAAACTATCATAACCTATATTACTGTGCGAAATCTTAAACTTTTTTTTTACCTGGCTTTTATTCGACAAAGAGAGTGGAGTGTAGCGTGTGATAAAGAACTTCGGTTTTATTTATGTGTACATTAATTTATTCAATTAAGACGCTGACATGAGCCAAATTGAGCTCAATGAAGATTGTTTTGCTTTAAGCCTATGGCTCGTATTGTTGCTAAATTCTATGTAGTTGTAATTGATCATATTTTCGACCAGGTGGCTGTTTCCAAAACACGATTCTAAAAACTTTTCTCGATAGAAAAAAATCTCAAAATAGCCTCTGAAAATACATAAATTACCATTTTTCTCAGCAGTCCGTATAACGATGATAATAAAATTTTGCTATATTGTATATTACATGTTGTTAAGCAAATGGCTGATTTAGATTTTTAATAAAATGGCAATTTTAAATTGCACAACGAATTTTGTTGTTTGGCACTTAGGCCCTTCTATTCCATGCGCTTTTTCTCTGTCACTCCTACGAGAATTGACAGTGATAGCTGTGGCGCGTTCCAAAGAAATTCAAAGACGAATAAATTTGTGGGCGTGTTCATTGCTCAAGGTCATCGGCTGCAGTCAGCGTCTTAAGCGCGCTTGTTATACGTCAAACTACCGTTTACGGAATTGCAAGGAATAGTGTATTTCAATCCTTCACTTCGAATTGAAAAATTCAGATTTATGCATAAGTTATACAACAATTTTAGGCGCTATAAGCTAATCTTAGATATTGTAGTCTTTAGAGAAATTTACAACGCAATAATTGAGAATCCTATGTAATAGGTAAAGAATATTCTAAACTGAACGGTTTTGAACGACACTTTTGTGCTGCCCTTATGTCGTTCGCATGGTGTTTCCGAACGTACTCGCCTTTACCGATACTGGCAACCATTCGTCTTTATTAAATGAAAAAGAAAGTGCTAAGTTCCTTTATAGTTGTTTTCAAGTCGAATTTTAATTGGCTAAAATGAACTTACCCTGTCCGAAAATTAAAAAAACTTTTTTAGCTGTCAGCATCTGTCATTGTTTTTTTTTTCTGATTTAACGTAACAGTATTACAACGTTTTTGTTACAAGCGTATAATGGAGAAATTTTCATCAGTTGACATTTGGTTTCAAACTGTATTGCCAGTGTTAAATTTTGTGGTAGTTCCTGGAAATGCCGTTGGTTCCAAACAATCGTTGTAGCATTGTATTTACAACCAAAGGAATTATTTATACAGGTGCTAGTTTAAAGTGTAGTCGAAGGAAATAGATATCAATGTTGACTATCCGTCAAACCGTAGTGGAGTAATAATGCGTGTCGATAGATTCTGGCGGTTGCGTTCGACTTGTGTCGGTTAACGGGTCAAATGTATTTAGTCAAAATGTCGCTAAAACCTTATTTTTATAATTAAATGTGCGGCAGAACTGCTCTCGCTGGTTAGAGTATTCGAAAGCTACAAATGTCCTAAAAATATTTTTAAGAATTTGCAATATGTAAAAATAATATCATTCGTTCTCTATGGGTTTACCCATAGATTTAATATAAGTCTATGGTTAGTACGGAAGCTATTGAAAGGGAAATGTGTATCTACTTAAAAAGTTGCAAATATTTAAAAGTATTTTTTTAATAATGAGTATAGCCTTGGGTATATGAATTTTGTGTCACCGCAGGGCTTTGAACAAACTGAACTTAAACGAGGATTTGTGTCGTGAATGGGATGGTTAGGAAATAACTGGCCTGAGATTAAAGTATAGTTAGCCGTCATTTTCTACATAGGTTGTAGGTTTAGAAAGAGGAAGCTTGTTTTCGTGCAATGGCAGTGAATACACACAATTGCTATGAATATACTATTTCGTCTCAAAAGCACAAACATTTTAGTATTCTTCAAATATGCTAGTCCTGTTACTAATTTTAAATTACTGTATTCATTTTTTTTTTCCTAATTTATGTCCAGTTTTTTTTCTTTTCTGTTGTTTAATTATATTTAACTGTCAAGATTGTAGTGTATTCACTGTCAATGGTCACAGTCGATGGTATCCCGAATCATTGTTTATATTAAGGATCATCCGGTCAGTCTAAGGCTGTATTTCATATTCCTCTCTGGTTCAGAGCATAATTTTTGAGCTTACTTAATCGTTCACAGATGGTCTGTCATGGATTACGTCATAAACATAAGATTTGTTTGTTGGTTTGCAGTCGTGTATTTTCAAAGATCTTCATGATCGTTTTCGGTTTAAATTTACACCTAGTCTTATTTGTAATTAAATGTTGACGACTTTACAAACTCGACAAAAGATTAACATGAAAATGACGTAATTTTTAAAGGATGAGCACTATTTCTCTTTTAGCTTATTTATCTCTAGTTGCGCGCATGGTTATGCTCAAACTAGGCCAAATGTTTCTTTATTAACAATGACCGCGATAGTCCTTACGCAGAGTTAACTATAGCAAAATATACAATCGTATATAGCTTTTATGTTTTTAATTTAACCCTTGACTTGTCGAATTGTTATGTCTGTATATTTTTGATTGCAATTTTTTTTGTATTTTTATTTAGTTTATATATTTTATAATTTACTAGTTTGTTAATTTCGCGTCATTACATTGAGTTGAATATTATTGTTTAACTATATTTTAGTTTATATGAATTGTATGTCTTCCAATGAACCTATATTTTAAGTATAGTTTTTGTTTTACTTATTGACTTAGTTCTAGTTACTATCGTTTAATTTTAGCACCATTTTTTGACTAAAATTTAAAATATTTACGGCGAGAGCTTTGCTACGTAAGTTTAACTTAGGTTATTTATATTTTTTAATATCAGAGCTTTTAGTGTAATTATAAGGTCCAAAGATTCAAGAGAAGCCGCCCGTATCTGATACGGACCGACGAATATCGTTAAGCAGTATTTGATTTGAATGTTTCAAAGAATATTCGGAGATAGTTATATAATTATATGTTTTTCTTCGTTTTTAAGATGGACACAAGCTGTAGCCCTAAGTACAAAGTGTTACTAACGAAAATGCCCTAACGTAATGTTTAATAAATAATAAAATTATTATTTATGGAATTGGTTATGTACTTACCCTTACGCTCTTAGAGAATATTTGTAATGTAAAAATTATATCCTATATTTCTCTTTTATTAGTTAAAAATGAATCTGAAGTGTCTATTTACAAACTTTTGGATTATAAGTTATTTTTCCTAGTTCATGCTATGTTTGGGCAGGCGTCTATTGTATGGGTAACTATATATTATATTAAAACTTATTTTTCACTGCAAAAAACAACATCATCGCCTGCTCGAAATGTAGTTTTTATAGAAAAATTATTTAAGACAGAAAAATAAATCTTTAATGAATTGTTATTAATTATTTAGCTTTACCCATATATGGTCCTTAATATAAGAATGTCTTAGCTGGATTATTTGTGTAATGTGCCATAATGAAGTGTTGCCAGCGGAAACACCATACCCTAATGTTACCATATTAAAAATGTCGTGTTTAGTATGAACACTGAGCAAAACTGAGAATTCCTTCCTATCTTGTAAAGTAACAAATCGCTATTTTTTGCTTTTTAATCTTAACAATTATCATTATTTTTTGAAATATAACTATTTAAATATGTATTTTTCTTTTTTTGTTAATTAAGTTCCACTTTAAATGTAAGTAGGAAAGAAAATATAACGTGCATTAAAATATAAATGAAGTATGTTAATTCATACATATTGTTTTGTTTGGAGGTCGCCCGTTTATATTTTGGTAGCTTGTCGTCAATTAGGTAGGCAGACTTATCATATGAATTCTGAAAATATATTTGCATATAATGTATATGCGCATATATCTTCTGGCTTACTATTTGGGGAATATACATATTTTTGGGAAATTGGTTCACTAGTAACCGACAACTTCCTTTTAAAATGTCCCTTTATTTTTAATTTTCGACGTTCTGTGCAATATGGTGACCTCCTAACAGCACAAATCAACCCATTATAGAATCATTGTGTAATTAAAATTAACATGGCATCTTAAACTTATTGTATATGTAACTTAAAAAGTAAAACTATTTGGTAGCTATTTTAAGTAAGTTTTAGCGTATCGCAAATGATATGGAATGCAAAAGTAACAAAAAATATTATATATAATAATAATTGTAGACTGCTAAAAGTTGTGACGGTTTTTTTCTCCTTGCAGTTCTATTTTTCAGTCGGATGCAAATATTTGGAGGACGCGAATTTTTTATCTTATCCATATAATATTATTGACAACACAAATAACAATTTTGCCATAATTACTCTACGCCAATACATATTCCAATTGTATCATGTCATCTAATAGTATGGTCAGTTCAGAAATTTGCGGTCGCTCCAAAAGGAACATACTGGCTCATTTGGGTGACGCAAAACGCACTTTCAAAATATATTTTTCACGTCTAAACCAACGCTATGCAGTGAGAGTTTCGAAAAGTGTATAAAACAATTTTGATAATAACGTGTGCAATGAAACTTTGATTAGAAAGTTAAAATTTAAAGAATGCCTTTGGCACTTTCCGTTTGTCTTATTGTGTAGATGTATTTGATCTTAGGCAAGTCACACGTGGTAAGCAATGCAATATTTTTCACTCTTTTCTGATATGTAGTGTGCAACGCACCCCCGATGAGTTCACTATTAGTTCGACTAAACTAACTTCAAAATTATGCCTTTATAATTTTTATTGCAACTCTAGGAACTGCTCACCGAACGTTTTGAGTTTCGTAGTACTAAGTATAAGGACTAAGACGTAAATAATTTTGTGATTGATTTCTTTAAAAACGAGCACTATCGAATTCGTGTATTGTGAATTATCGAAAAAGTAGCGCATTTGAATTAAATAATATCATGGTCTAGTTCTTTATACGAATTTGTTAGTATTTCGTGCAAGGTGTACACAGCTGTGTAATGTCTCGCGAATCTCAACGCCCCTTTAGCGCTACTTCATGATTCCTATACCTATAAGGCCAAACAATTTACAACTTGTCTTTGTGTGTAGTAATTGCGCGTTCGACCTTATCCAAGAGGAAACGTGATTAAATCACGTCAGAACACGAAATAATCGTATCGTATCGATAATTCAATTAAAGTAATAAGTATATTAGCTGACGCAGCGCACATCACAATTTACAATGCAATGTGGTACACCGCGTTACAGTACAGGTTTAGGTATACTACGAATGTGTTTACAGTAAGTTTGTTCCGTGCGCGCTCGTCTCATTGTTAGTCATTGTATTGGGCTGTTCGGAGTTTTTGGTTAAGCCATGTACGAACGTGCATCGCACCGAGCCCGGCCCTCCTCGTACAATTTAAGAAAACGCAATAACAAGTGAGTCATGTAATATGTATAAAGTAGTTAATAATAGCATATTTTCTATGTTTTTCGATATTTAGATGAAATACTGCCAGTGTCGATGTCAAGTAAATGGAACGTACTAAGGTGTAAAAATTTAGATATTTCTCTCGGTTCTCGGTGTACGGAAGCGATTAAAGTAACATGTGAGGCGGAGGTGTCCAAGCGTTTACGTCGCCGGCGCAGGAATCGAGTAGTGTTAATTATACCTATTTTATTGTTTCGCGTAAAGGTCCTCGACTAGTAGGTAATGCGACGTCCGTTGCCAATAACCAAATAGTATTGAACGATTCCTCCTTTTTTAATATATCTTCATAGTAGGTAAGTGAATGTACTTGCGCACAATATGTATGTGAGGATGGTTCCCTTCGGTTCAACAAAGTGCGGCCGCGGCCTGCAAATATTTTTTGGTAATATTTTACCTGTCGTAGGGGCGCGCTGTCCGCATGCCCTAGGTCTGTCTCGACGTAGATATTAAATGATGGCATTTAAAACTAGTGCTCATAGATTCTTTTTCATTGTAGCACAAAAATATTTTTCTCTCAAATTTTCTGTAGAAGTTATATATTTTCTAGAATAGCTCAAACACTTTGTTTAGACTCGGTAACGAATCAGCACCACTCCCCTATCGACGGACTGCGGATCATGTCATGGTGTATTTACTCTTACTACCTACGTTTAAATATATACTGAAAATCTATATTTTTAACAAATTTAATTTTAAAATATATACCTAATTAATGAAATTCCTAAAGATTAAAAAATGAAATTTTTAATATTTATGTGTATAGTAGTGTGTACTGCGAGGTGATTATAAAATAACAAACGCTTATCATTTTTGTCTCTACAGAATTGTGCAAAGAGAAATATATAATTTACTGTCCATGAAATTAATAATAATCTATACCTAACTGATGTGTACAAAAATCAGTATGTTTCAGGCATTTTGAATCCGACTTAATGTATGTAAAAATAAATGTTGTTTTAAAATTGTGCTATTTTATTTCGTACCCACAACATTATAATAAGGTCCACTAAAGAGAAATAAAAAAGAATGCTTATAAAAATCAGTTTTATTTAAAATTAAATTGGCACACTTTTTGTGTAACTTAAAAATACATCCAAAGGTAAAATTTAAACATTCTAAAAATAATATTAGATATTTTGAGAAAACCACTAGAATAAGCAGAAAGATATTTCCTAATCCTCATGAAGTAAAACAGAGTGTTACAAATAAATAATATTTACATACTATGGCAATACGTAGTGTTTGTACGTACTATCTTTGGACTTGCCACTATACCAATAAATTTATATCAAAGCAACTAGGCAGTTATTGCAATATATTTAATAAAATTTTATCACAAAACAGATAAATTTTTTGGGTTGCGTATACGCAATTCCTGCACTGGAAAACGATTGAAAAGTAATTGGGAATAATAAGTGTAATATTAAAAACAACATAAATGAGCATTCCTTCAGATCGTCTAGAGAAATTTACAACTCGTCATCATGTCTTTGTTTTGGGATAATACTAGATACTATCGAGGTCTTTGGCGCCAGTCCACCTTAAAGAGCATTATCGCTTGCAACTCGCGTCGTCTCTTGTTTGCAGTTACGTCCGTTTTTGTGTAGTGTATAAGCTATTTTCGTTTTAAAAGTGGTTAGGCGGCAGAAACCCCGACCGTACATGTATAGAATCGACACAAGTAACAAAAAACTTAAGTACAACATTATTTACCTACCTATTGGCATAAGCGTATTCGTCATAACTTAATTATTTTAAAAACTACTTCGTTGTTTGTGGTGCAGAGAGCTTTAAAAATATACCACATTACTTTTTGGTCTACAAAACCGTAATTCGGTAATCGTTATGTTAACGTCACGATTGTTATAAATATAAAAAAATCTCAAAATAGTTTCACTGAAAAAGTAACATCAAAAAGTCTTACAATCTAACTTACAACTAACAGGCACACTTAGTTCGACATAATGAGAGTTTAGGATCACTGAATAAAACATTATCTAGCATTTGATAAAGCGTCACTGCTAATTAGGGAGTTCACTCACTGTGGTACTAGCAATTTGAAATGCATTTTAGTTATTATTAGATTAGCTTGACTTAAGCGCTCACTTACTGAGTTATTTGTTACTAAATACATGTGTCTAATTGAAAAAAGCGTTACAAAGCTTTCGAAAATTTATATCAAGTTAGGCGGTGGTTGATGGCCGATGCAACAACTATAGCTATATTTAATCTGGGTAAAAGCCATTGAATCAGAGTCGGTTACTGCGGGCCATAGCAATCGCGAAATTGACATATTAGCAGCGTTTTACCCTGAAATAAAACGCATATTAAAATACTTACCTCACTGGAAGCTTTATATTGAGATAGCATTTCCGTTTCCCGTCATTTGCCTACCCTTTTTAGTACGTAGTTTCCGGCTAAGTGGTGCCACCTGGCGGTCGTGTGCTTTTGAAGTTTCTTAAAATATGCGGCACACCATTTTGCTCATTGGCTCAATTGCACCAGGCAGAAATAAAGTGAAAGCTTCCAGTGAGGTAAGTATTTTAATATGCGTTTTATTTCAGGGTAAAACGCTGCTATTAAAACACTGTACCGTAACTGGAAGCTTTATATTGAGATCTGTTTGTTATCGCCTGGTGACGCCACTTAATATTATAACGCCTTAGCGTAACGCCAATGTGACAGATTTAAAAATAAAAAAGTATTTATGATATTGAATACTTTTTATTTTAAGTAAGACAATATTCTTTTCCGTGTGTTACACAGGAGTAACAATAAAATTTAACAGTAATATAACTATGAAAAAATTCAAACTAAAAAGCTTTCTAGGAAATTCTAGCAATCGCATTAGTTGTGTAAAAGTTTATCAATACTTGATTTAATTTCACACATATAGGATTGTTGTGATGTTTTAGCTGATTACCAATTCCCATGAGCTAGAACTTCGTCGATGGGGTGATTTTCTAACCAGTTCTTGGAAGCTACACAGATCTTACGCTATCTGGGGTAGCTGTGTAATAAAGAAACGTTTTTACAGTTCCTGCTATAACAGTAAGGTACCTACGTGACGTAGGTACTGCACCTCAACTGATGAAAATATTGAATAATTTAAAATCGTTTTTTATCTATCACTCAGCGATGTTTTGACTAATAGTAAATATTATAATTTTAATCACCGAGACAGGAGGCTTACATTTTTATTATTTATATTCAAAATTTATCTGTAGACAGTCTGTCAGTACCTATGTATTGCTATCGGTTGTAGAACCAAATTCAGGCCATACGGTAAAGTTTTTGTATTATGGTTAGGTAGGTACTTTATGAATGCATCTGCCTGAACAAATAAGTATTAAAATTGCTATTTGATGTAATGATTGAAACAGTCTTGTGTCGGTTATAAATTTATAAGTACACTGACATCCCATACGGTTTGGGGTTTTTTATTTTTGTAAAAGCAATTAATTTAAGAATATGTTTTACTAGAACGTGAGTACTTCACTGTTCATGGTTCAGAATCGCATTATTTTCAGACAGCTAATTTATGTGTAAAAGTATTGTATTATGTGATAATGCACATATTAAATGTAAGCCTGATAAGAATTGCGCCAATTGTGGAAAAGTAAGGCTTTTAATCTTTATTGTTATTAAAATTGTCCTTGAACAACAACAATTCTAAGTTACTTGACAAATTTATAAAATAGACTCACCAAGAACTTTTAAGTAAAAGCTTTTCTTTAGAGGTCTAGCCTTCCACCGCCTCACCAACCCCCAGATTTCCTTTTTTCCATCGAGGAAATGTATCTGAAGGTTACTAAGGTAAGTGGTGCTGCAAGTGCTCAGTCTATGACACGCCAGAATACTTTCTCCCATCATGGCAAAAACAACCATCTTAAAAGATTTAGTTGAGTGAGAGCACCCTGGATATTAGAAATGTTTGTAGGAAGACCCAAGTAATGGGTTCGCACCATGAAGAACCGAACGTATCGCCAATGTATCCTGAAATGCATTCTATGCCGATCTAACGTATGATATTTTCATTAGAAATAAAGATTTCGTACTTTCCCTTTGCGAAGATGTAGGTACACCTGTTATTATTTTGTCACACTAAGAATCAAACTGTGATGTAGTAGTGAATGTGGCTCTGAAGAGCATTTAGTATTGGTAGCATTTCTTTACGGATGCAATGTCAACCTTTTCTTAAATAATTTAACTTCCCACTATCGCAATACCTTTTAAGTTAAACAGTTTAACTCTTGACCCTCGATTTCTAAACCCTAAGTATTTGGCATGCTTAAATGCTACAATTGCGTCAAACTGTATTCCTAGTTACGGCCTATAATCATCCTACTGCATGGAAAAGGCCTCAATCATTGAATTCAAGGTACCTAAGTAATGATGGGTAAAATGAATTGGAAAAGAGCTTGATCCAGGTCCAAGTCAAATCCAGGGTCAAGTGATTGCTGACAATGTGAGCAGCTTTGGAGGCAAATAGGTCTATTATTGGACATTCCCGTTTTATAATCACGGGATCTGTACAGTGTACTAGTCGGTTCGGACTTTGCAGTCGGCAGTGCCTATTTGCCGAATATGTGGAATTTAATGGAACTAGTAAGTTCAAAATTCGAAATATAATTATTGAAATCAAGTCTAGGTTTAAGCGCAAACCTGCTTGGTCTAAAGCATCCGTAGTCAAAAAACGCCCCTGGGAAGGGCAATGCAACTGTCGATCTACTACTTCAGTTGTTCGATAACCACCACTAGGGGCTGGAATCTTATCAACTATCTAAATTTTTATGTGACAATGCGGCACGACAAAAATGACCAAATTCGTTCATATCATTAATTCAATTCATCTTTGTAATTATTATTTTACTGGATTGATTTCTTTGTTGCAGTTTTTCTATTCGTTCATGTTTTCACATTATTCCATTTTTCATTATATAGTTAATAATACTTTTTTGGGGACAAAAAACCGATATTTCTAAATTCACTTGCCATCGCAACTTCTGCAATGTTTGAACCATAACTTTTATATGCTCGCGAGCATTTAGATGTAACAGTAAGTGTCAAGTACACTAAGAAGGGTTCTGACATGAAATATTCGATTTGGCCTTATACAGGAATAAAAACCAACTGCATGGCTACATTTGAGTTCACAAGTTGAGACTTTTGACACAAAGGAATGCGATACTATAATTCTTTCAAGTCAACTTTTTTAATACCTCTTGGAGTATTAAAACGACCTCGGGTACTTTAATGGAGCCGCGAGCCCTTTTTTATAAAATGAACATCTGGCCATGTTACAAAAGCAGGTCCATTCCTTTTTGAGGGTAGCTGGTACAAAGCAGGCGAGGTAGCCCCGCAAGGGTGGATAATTTTAGGCGTATCGCTTGCATGAAAAAGCCGTTAAGCCTAATTTTAAGTCTTTGCTTGAATCTCTTTGATCTAGCCGCGAGCCCTGATTATGAAATGAACCTCTAGCAATGTTGCTATAGCAGGTTTATCACTTTTCGAGGGTAGTTCGTGAAAAGTAGGCACCCGCGAGGGTGGATAATTAAAAGGC
Source organism: Anania crocealis (assembly GCA_949315895.1). Taxonomy (NCBI): domain Eukaryota; kingdom Metazoa; phylum Arthropoda; class Insecta; order Lepidoptera; family Crambidae; genus Anania; species Anania crocealis. The sequence continues at coordinate 9,805,705 of OX438871.1, forward strand.
ATAGGCTTACATGGTAGAGCCCGATTTTAAGTCATTGCTTGAACCTCTTTGATCGGGCCGCTAGGGCCCTGGTTATAGAATTAACTTCTAGCAATTTTGCTTTGGCATAACTTACCTTAGGAGGATAGTTGATAAATAATAAGGCACCCCGCGAGGGTGGATAATTAGAGGCTTGCATGGCAGAGCCCGATTTCAAGTCATTGCTTGAACCTCCTCGAGCCCTGGCTATAGAATTAACCTTCATTTTTGCTTTGGCAGTACTTACCTTAGGAGGGTAGTTGATAACTAAGTAGGCACCCCGCGAGGGTGGATAATTAAAGGTATAGGCTTGCATGGCAGAGCCCGATTTGTATACCAACTACCCTTAGGAGGGTAGTTAATAAATAAGTAGGCACCCCGCGAGGGTGGATAATTAGAGGCATATGCTTGCATGGCAGAGCCCGATTTGTATATCGACTACCCTTTGGAGGGTAGTTAATAAATAAGTAGGCACCCCGCGAGGGTGGATAATTAGAGGCATATGCTTGCATGGCAGAGCCCGATTTGTATATCAACTACCCTTTGGAGGGTTGTTGTTAATAGGTAGGCACCCCGCGAGGGTGAATAATTAGAGGCATAGGCTTGCATGGCAGAGCACGATATGTATATTGTAAGTAGGCACCCCGCAAGGTTGAATAATTGATAGCATAGGCTATGAGACTTCTAAATTTTTTATGCCTCGTCCACACGAGAGACAGCGCTTTGATTGATTGTTCTTAGCTGTGTGGATTTTTTGCCCTTTGGAGGTCAAAAAGCTTTACGAATGCCATCTGTTTTCTCCAGAATGCATTTGAGTGGAATATGGATCTACACTAAATAAGACGGGTTTGTAAAGGTATGCAGGCTTTAATAAGTGGATCTCTAACTTATACTGAAATCTCGTCGAATCTCTGTAAATGCTGCCCGGTGGCCACAAACTAATTGTACTTTATTAGAATCCGATTTTATTTGTGAATAATTCTTTTACCTTCGTGTACAAATTGTTAAAATTAACGTCTGTTTAATTGAAATAAATTTACGACTGAAACTCGCGTTTATCAATACGGACTTACGTAATATTTTGGTAAATTTCTTCCATTTTAATGAATAGGTTGCGTGAATTCAAAAAATCTGTATACTTAGTAATCTGTTGATCAAAAAAGGGGCTCCACTGACCTTCGAGATCTTATATCAATACTGATAATTAGCGGTGTGAAGGTATGCTATTTTGAGGCACTTGTTTGCCAATTTTACCCATTTCATAAAATTTAACACTAACACGGGATCAAACAAACCACTCAATGCTAAACGGAAAAGACACCATACACTTTTACGTATTACATCATGACTTTAATCCGAACGGCAAAACCGTTAAATTCATTATTTAAGTCACACGAATATTTAAGCAAGATATTTCATGTTTTATTAAAAACATGTTTTAAGCAATAAAATTGCTATTGGAAACTGAAAATAAAATTCCTTGAAATAAAATACATAACATTTTAAAATAATGAGGGTAGGACTTACCAGATTTGTGTACTAGTTTGTATAAAAACTCACTTGGTTATAATAAAATTCTGCTCTGAGAATTATAATATCACTGAATTTTAACGATCACCGAGACAGGGCTTGCAGTGAAGGTGTTTTTACGACGGTAAACTAAACGCCAATGAGCAAAATGGTGTGCCGCATATTTTAAGAAACTTCAAAAGCACACGACCGCCAGGTGGCACCACTTAGCCGGAAACTACGTACTAAAAAGGGTAGGCAAATGACGGGAAACGGAAATGCTATCTCAATATAAAGCTTCCAGTTACGGTACAGTGTTTTAATTTTGGGTTGGCTATAAATTTGATTGTTCCTATAAAATTGCAGCTAATCGCTAGCCGATACATTCGTATTGGTTATATTTCTCAAAAAAGATCATAATAATTTAGCGATATCTTTAGAAATTAGCGGTATCGTAATCAATTTATCTTGTCGAACGTATTTGATGAACAACATTTCCCTCAATTGAGTAATTGACTAACTAAACCATGTAACTATTCTAAAATGCTATATCCTTTTAACAGCCACATATAAACTTTTCCAGTGATCCTACTTTCCCAGTAGTTTCTTAGTCAACTAGGCATTGAATACTAATTATAACAAACAAAAACCTTATATTTATTCAAGGTTGGTCCCATACAATGGAATATTTCAAACATATTTACAAACAATACCAGTGTAACAAAAACAAATCTAAAAATAGTTTTTGTTCTTGAAGAAAAGTACTACAATAACATATACTGTAGTACTAAAATTAACAACTTACTCGAGTAAAAATGAAAGTACCCTCGTAAAATAAGGTGCTCAGCAGAGATTGTAGTTAACATTTCAACCAGGTTGACTCGCCAGCATTATTTATTTTTAAGGTAACTTGTAGCAAATGTCAACTACAATACATCAACCGAAATAAAGCGAAAAGCTACAAATGTGTTTAAGACGCGAACAAAGGCTGAGCAGTAATGACACAACTCGAAAAAGAACGATTTTAACTACAGCTAAAAGGATTCAAAAGATCAAACAAAACGACTGGTTTCAGATCAACGAGGGATAATCTCAGTGAAGACTAAAATTACATGTATTCTCGGGACAGTCAAAAGGACTATCCTCAAAATCATTTTGACTAACATTTAAAATGTTACGACGACAATAATTGACCAATTTTTTCAGGATACAATTTTTTTTTTTTTGCATTTAGGTAGATTTTTTGTAAGTCTGCCTTCATATACATACTCTACATCATCAAGCACTTCAAATTTGCATGTTGCACATCTGTTAGCTGGGTATTTTTTAAATTTTCGACCCAGTTGTTTAAATTCTTTTCATAAATAAATAATTTTAATTTATTTTATTTCTTTTTCCTTCCAGTGATTATAGTGAGCAGCAACAATAAATAATTTATTTGTTAGAGCATTTTCTTTCACTTCTGGATGAGCCACCTGAAGGATAATTTTCGGGGCAACCCTACAAACTACTTTCAGTACAACTTACGATAGCCGAATCTTCAGTCTCAATCCAAATACACAAAGAAGTTGGGCGTCCCACAGTAGCTGGTAGCGAATGCCTTCCCTGCTTGCGTGGGCGCACTAAAGGCGATGTCGGAGGGGCGAAGCGCTGTCCCGTATAACGCGGAGGCGCGGGCGCAGTCCAACATAGCTCGAGCGAGGCCTCGACGACGGTACTTCATGTGCGTCCATATTCGGGATATACCGCATCTGGAACAACGAACATATTATATCTATAACTAGCTGACGCGGCAAACGTTATTTTGTCGGATATGAGGTTTTGGTAGTAGAAGAGTTTTTTTGTTGAATGTCATTTGTACTTATTATCGTAGTGTGGGCAAAGACAATTAAAAATTCAGTCGTTTTTGTGTTATTAATGGTTCAAAGATTACAGGCCTTAAAACACCTACTGCAGCCCAGTGGCGTTCTACGTCTAATTTATTAAAAAACCGATCGCTACAGTACTACTATAGTTAAGTTTTTTTAAACTTAGGTACTGCATGCATACCCTACACAGAATTGCTGTGCACGCCCCTGCTACAGCCTGCAGCACCAGCCTGTGAAACTATTTCAAATAATCTTATATAGCATACATATTACCTATATTTAACATACTGTTTTAAATTTTTACAGTCACTTTTATGAGAAGTTCTTAAAGGGTATGCATGTTTTTATGAATTTTCGATTTTTCGGCACTGTTGCAAGCGCCATTATCACGGAAATCACGGTAGGACTGTTGCAACATGGTAACACGGTAGGACATAGATGTAATTGGGAGGAAATACAAGGGCCGTTTTTCCATACAAACATAGTACCCTGTTTCCTCCCTGGATAAAGCCAGTAGAGCAATAATTTTTATTACAAAAATCTATGGCCACTATTAGCATGTTTCTATGTTTTCTGATTTTTCATAAATTAATTAATAAAAAAGATATGAGCCTTCAAAAATGGAAAAAATTCGCCAGATTTTCCGCTGTGTTCAAACATCCAGAAAACAAATATGGCTAAATTTTAGAAAAAAGGAAATAATACGAACACGGCCAAAGCCTTTCTTTAATTTTTTTATGGAAAAAGTATTTTTATAGGTCTAGTTTTGGAAAAGTAATCGGGGACTACGAAACGTTGATTTGGTGTGCTTTTAGTAGGTATTTCCGAAAATACCGCACCGCAGAGTGTGATAGAGACAACTGCTTCTGGGACCGATCCAAGAAGCAGTTGTCTCTATCACACTCTGCGGTAAAGGCGTTTGGCACTGCGCGACAGCATTAGATTTTACAAATACCTATTTTTCAATTCTCTCGCCCGTAGTGTTTCCTCTTAAGACAACCCAATTTAGGAATACGGTAGACCCCCTTCCCTAAAGGTGGACCGACGATCTGGCGAAAGTTGCGGGAAGCCCCGGGTGGCCCCGGACCAAGCGTTGTGGAGATCCTTAGGAGAACCTGAGTCCAGCAATGGGCGTCGTTTGGCAGACTTAAGGAATAAATACTCACTTAACAGGGTAGTCCTCCACGCTGCAGCAGTCTGGGTCGCCGGGAATCAATTTGTGCGCTTTCATCTTGGGCTCTACTATTAGGCAGCCTACTATTTGTTTCTTCTCTATGTAAAGGTAAGCCTGGAACAATATTATTTTAAATTAAGTAAGACAGTAAGAACAAACCAAATTGATTATATGACTGTGATTAAAAATTATGTATTCAGAACAGTTTTATATCAATCGCAAATGCTTGTTTTTAGATGCGCTATCTATTTGTCTGAAAAATGCATTCAGCAGCAGAAACAATCCTAAGTTACCTAAAAAGCTAAGAGCGTTAAAGTTTATTATTATTAAGTAAAAAAATGTTTTTATTCAACTAAAATACTGTCATTTGACAAATCCTTGGGCAACATCTTAGATTAGACTGCCTTTTTAGAATCTGTTTCAAATCATTTCTAATATTGTACTCCTAAGGTTACTTTGAACCTGTAAATTTGTTATTATTTGTTTCCTTTTTTTTTGAAGAAATGTTTTACCTGTTTTCTTTATTTTTTTTACTATTTTTGTCAACTTTATCTAAAAACCGATACAATCAATAACCTAAAAAGCTTGGTTAGAGATATATACGCGTTTTTTATTTATTTATTTAAGATGCAATACAGATTACAATAATACCTTGCAAAAATAATTTCATTGCAATTTGAATGTAACAAACTTGACTTACGGTATACGCGTGCTGCTTGTCTTTAGGCAAGTCGGCCCCGTAGCCCAGGTGGGGGGTGGGGGTGAACCTCTTGGGACAGTAGTGCATCATGCATCGGCCGGTGGCGAATATTGCTACTTTCTTACTTATCTTTATGTTTGAACGACTAAATGAAGCTCTTAAATGAATCGGATAATAACAAAGTATTGTAGATTTATTAAACTTTTGGTGGTGTGTGTACAGGTTCTGGGCCTGGCCTCCATACAATTTGGGACATCTTTGAACGTAACTAACTCTACTCTAAACAACTATAGGGTGGTGGGATCTACCTCCTAGTGGTCCACCTGGGCAACGGCATCTTTGGTTTTCTTACCAATGATGACGGCTAACAGATCCCCCTGCGGTGGCAGGCTTCACAAGAGACCGCCCGGATGCTACCACCCTCCTGCCGGAGTCCAGCGCTAAACCGATTTTCTGTGTTCCGCTGGTGTGTGGGAGAACCAGTGCCTCTGGGTAAGCTCGCTCCATCTTAGGTTTCTTCTTAACCGTATAGTTAAGTATGTACACGGAGAAAAAGGTCTAGTTTTACTAACCAGAATATGAGGAAGTTAACTAGAACGCATAGTGCTATACGTGACAACTATACAATTTGTAAATGATATTTTAAATATCTAGTTTTTAGTAACGTGAATTTCCTGGTACATGGAACACATTTTTCGGTACACTTTACCATCAAATTTGTACTGCAAGCAATACTTAAACATAGTTGTGCCCATTACTAACTCATTATTTTGATCTTTACAAAGAAAGTAGTAACTGATACTATTTGACATGTTTCGTACACTTAACTTATTTACCAGATTTTTTAGTGTTTGCAATTAAGCGACTATTTATCCTTAAAACTAATTCTGATAGCACTCGCAGTTTTTTGTTAACTTTTAATAGATTTGTTTTTACAAGTCGTTCTGGTAGTATTGTAATTTTTTTACCGTGTAGTCAAGAGCAAGCCCATTGTTTATAAAAAAAAACTCACAGTATACGAGTGTTGTTTGTCTTTAGGCAGGTCTGCCCCGTAGCCCAGGTGCGGGTGCACCACGCGGGACAGTAGCGCCTGCACCTTGCGCCAGCCCGCGTCGCCGCCGCGCACGCGGATACACCGTCCCGTGGGAGAACGTTCTACCACACACTCGTCTTTCCAACCCTGAGGTAGAAAGAATAGTTTAGAAAACAGCCTATGCAAGAAACCCTCCCTCAAAAATGGCGTGTTAGGTAAATGGTATCACAAGCCGAAACCAGTCTATGTTAACATCTTTCTTATCTTAATATATATAAATTACGTGTCACGTTGTTTGTCCGCGATGGACTCCGAAACTACTTAACCGATTTCAATCAAATTTGCACACCGTGTGCAGTTTGATCCAACTTGAAAGACAGGATAGCTTACATCTCAAATTATAGTCGTAATATTATTTTATTGCAAATTTTCTGTTTAACATGGTAAGGTAAACGCCATATTTGATGCCAGTGACATCGTGTGACGTCTTACGTCAAAATCCAATTATATTATTCTGAGGCGATACGAAGTTCGCGGGGTCAGCTAGTATACATATAAATACTATGGTGAAGTAAGAAGTAGAAATTTGATAGGTATCATCTATTTGGAAAAAAATATTTTCATGCAAATCAGAATCTCAAAAATTTTGCTTCTTGTAAAATAAAATATATAAAAAATTATGATATAAAATTTCTGACTTCACTAAACTATTTATATGCAGGCCAGGCTGGTATCGGCTTGTTGTACTAATTTACCAAACAACCTGTATAATAATGCAATTATTACTAATTCTTTCATGAACTAGTTCTTCACTCGGTGTCAGTACGGGTAGTGCGGTGTACCTAGGCCGGTGTTAACGAACGAAAACTATTAGCAAAATAATTTTCTAAATTATATTTAAGACATGCCTCACTGGGCCACACAGAGCCATCTAGTCCCAAATTAAGCTACTATTAAGTCGTATGGGATACTAGACAACCGATAAACTTATATACTTTTTTTTTTGTAAATACATACTTAAAATACACAGAAAACACCCAGACCAGTACAAACAGACATGTTCATGCACACAAATATTTGTACTGTGCGGGGATCGAACCCGCGACCCATGGCTCAGAAGCAGCGTTTACTACCGCTGATCCAAATGGTCGTCGAAATTCATATTAAATTATGGATTTCTGCAAAGTATATTTTATTATACCCAACATTTCTTCAGCAAAATCTAGTATTTCTTATAAGTAAGCTTATATGAATGAAATTTTGGATATTATTTTACGAATTTGACGGCATAATTCGAGGTTCCATGTGACCCATTCAGAAACGACCTACTGACATTTGCCTAACGCGAACGCCAGAATTGAGTGAGAGAGGGAGTGACAGGAATGATGACCCCAAACAGGGAAAAAATCAGGGGAATTGACTTAGCGTAATTAAAATTCATATCCATGTCAAATTACAGCTTTCTAGTAATCTCTGTGATTAATCACAGATGGACATGGTGAAACTATAAGGGTTCGTTATTGAAACGAAACTAAGTCAATAAACGGAAAACTGCATACATACAAATACTTCATTATCAGTCTAAATCAGTATATTCTATGAATATACTGGTGGCGTGTGATGGTTATGCCAAAATGCTTCTTTTAGGGAGGCTCGATTTCTACACATGGCCTATCCAACAGAAGGTTTTAGCCATAATCGCCACGATAGGTAGACACAGGTTTAACCCATCGTATAGCGATTCCATTTCCTAAGATAAATAGTTAACCCAGTTAACAGTTTTACTTACATTAAACCTAAGAACATCTGTTGCGTTGTGATGAACCAAGTGGTCGTGCTCGTCCTGAGGATCTCCAATCTAGGGAATAATAAATTGAATTTACAATTATTAATACAGTTTCAAAATAATCACCTATTGACAACACACAATGACATTTTTAATATAGGATTTCTAACTTTGTTTTTAGATTTTTACATTCGCGAATTTGCCGCAACCATGATTCGTGAAATCGAATCGAAACGTCGGGCAGGTAAAATACTATTTAATCAATGATACTTTGTTATTTAGATGAAAACAAAACATGTTTACCTGAAAAAAATAAAATGATTAAATTTTCTTATTAATATTATGATTATTTATGATGCATCTTTAAAATTCCTGTTTTTTTTGTGTTAATATTAATTTCATACTCATTGACTCGCATTCATTTAGTCACAAACATAAACATCTACATATTTGGCAATAAAATATATTGAAACTAACCTGATAGATAGCTCCGCATTCGTTGCACTGGGTCGCGCCGAACTTCTTTTGTCCTGCATCAATAACGTACTGGTCACTGGTCGTCTTCAGCAGAGGCCTCTTGCCGTTTTTGTCTGAATCTGGAATAACACATCACAACTAAGCAAACAAGTACCATGTCATCGGAGCCTAACTACTCTCGGCTTCAAACTAATCGCACCATCGCATAATTTCCATACAAACGTGCTCAGTTAATAAGAGGCCTACCTACAAATATAAAAGAATCAGTGCTTTAGCAATAATTTTACTGTAAATCGATGTCAAAAAAGTCATCAAACTTGACCATTGCAAACTAACAAAAAAATAATTATCCGCATAGGTGCAGTGGATCGGAAGTTATTCGCGTACATACATTTATTTCAGTGATTCATTTTTAATTCAATTTTTAATAATAATATACACCGTGCTTTCTGAACCACCTTGATAACGAAGCCCACGTTATTGGACCATTATGTATAACATCATGGCAGTGTTATTTATTTTTCGATTAACAATAATTTTTGAAAAATATTAAATTTTGATTCAGACTTTTAATTTTGTAACACGCTGTAACGCGCACAGACGTATTGTTTTGCTGCGGCGGGGTCTCAGTTGAATAGACCATAGACAGCTACATGTGTTAGCGTCACAGCGAGTTTTAAAAAAAATAGCTGAACCAATATTTCATATCGAGCTAAATCATCTGCAGCTAAACGCCACATTTACTTCATGGGTCCATTGCTATATACAACAACAAAATCAATAAAATTAAACATTTATCCATTAACTCTGCATGAGTGTAAGCTTAAGGTTGCTGCATGGCTGCAAAGCATGACCTACTCAGAAACGGAGGAGTTTTTAAGTACAGTACTGTAAAAAAAGAAAAATTCTTAACACACCAAACACAAACACACACACACACACACACACACTCACACACACACACACACTAACATTACATATTTAAGTTTTGCGTAGGTATATAATATTATTAAAATATTGTAAGGATTACTTTGTAAAGTTTTATGTTGGAGTCTAGGAGGTGGGCGCTAATACTTGCGACACAGTTTTTAACGAATGCAAGTATTAACGATCACATTTTTTGATACCAGAAAACTAATTTGAATTTAATTTGAATATTTTTATAAAAACAAAAAAAATTAAATAACACTGCCAAGATGTTATATATAATGGTTACACAACGTGAACTTCGTTTTACAGGTGGTTGAAAATGCAACGTGTATATGTATGTATGTAGAAGATTATTACAACTGACCTTTAGAAGTGGGCGTGCTGGTCCCAGGGTTGGGATTGCTGAAGATCGGGAACAGTTTGGTCGCTTTGTCCTCATTCTCTGGGACTGGTGTTGCCGGCGTCACGTCTGTAATAAAAACCCATGTCAATGCATTTATCAGTAAATTCCAAGTCAACATTTTGCTAACGCAGCTTTATTATTTGGGGCAACTATTTACTTTCTACATACTCGTACTTGCGAAATGGATGATGTAATAAAAAGTAATTCAATTTGAAAGTACATAACTGACATAATAATAAATGTGGACGCAGCACATTACATTGTTCTAATTGAAGGGCATAAATTTGAGGTTACTTTGTCGAAAAGGTTAGCTGAAAAATGTTTTACAGTGTTAATGAGTATTTTTGTTAACTATTGACTTTAGCATAGTGTTTAGTATACATATTGTTGGCGTTCCCGGGCCCAGGCGCTTCGGGCATCATCGGGGATACTCGTGAACGCGAGTGGCAGGCGCATTCCGTAGGTGCCCTCCTCCGCTCTCAGCCTCTCGACCACCATCGGCATTGCACGCGGTTCCTCTCTTATAAGCGCGATCAAATTATTACGAATACTATACATATGTAACCAGTCAGAGAATTAATATAACCTATGTGTATACAGTCCACGTCTTATTCATGTATCTCGGTAGTCTTAGGACCCTAACATTGGTCCTCTACTACTAGCTAGCTTTTAAGGTAATTTGCACGTCTGTTCACAAACTGAATACGATGTCTAGTTAAATACACCCAACACCATCAATCTCAAATGTATTCTTGCAAATAAATTTTATTCTATTCTATACTAATTCCAAAATAACTATTTAAGGCACTTGTTTTGTAGGAATCAGAAACAACGAAGGGATCACACGCAGCCGTACCCGCGGAAATAGAAAAACACTTTTTATCTACGTTGACCTGTCCGGGTATCGAACCTAGCACCCCAGCACAACACACAACACACAATAAAAACAGGTGTACTACGCCACTCAATCACGGAGGTCGTCAGTTATAAAATAATAGACGTTAACGACTAGGGCATATTATTTCTTTTCTTCTTTTTAAAGCTTCACACAATGTATAAGGGTGTTAGGTGAACAAACCGTAACATACAAATGTTAACTTAAGCATGTAAATGTTACTGAGATAATAAATAAATTGACAATATCGCTTCGAAAATAATAATTTTCATATAAAACTGTCCATAAGTAATTGAATTTAGTATAGAAATGGAAATTTCAAAACGACTTCGCCATACTATTTATTTGCATACGTTAGAGCATGTCTGGTGTCGGTTTTCAATAACATTTACATACCGTTAGTAGCAGTAGTATGGGATGGCAGCATATGCCTTGGGAAATATTAAGGTTTTAAAAATACAAGGCGTATCAGAGCCTGAAGTAGATGAGTCTATGGGAGACAGTATAGGCCTATACCATTAAACAAAAAAATAATTTTCACAAAATACCATCCCGTAACAAAGCTATTAAAGGTCATAAACAACATTTACAAATACGTCACTTTCAATTAATCAGAAATTAAAATAGGTATAGGGCACGCGTTGGTCTAGTGGTTTAAATACCGGGCCAAGATCGCGGGGTCCCGGTTACGATCCCGGGGTCGGGCAACCAAAAGTTTTAAATTTTCGAGCATTGCTCGGGTTGTGATCACCAACCCGCTTGCCAAAAGCGTGGTGATTATGCCAGTACCCATCATTGCTGTGGTAACATGAATTCAATGACGGAGGCCTTTTCCCTGCAGTTGGATTATTATAGGCTGTTCCTTTTAGCCTTTAGGGCACGCGGACGATACGATTATTGTCTAACCGCACATAATGTAGGTAACCAAAGGTGACCCTCATGAACAGTGACCCAAACAAAAAAAAATTGAATGTGTCTAGGTTCTCGGCAGTTGAAGAGTTAAGGGAAAGCTCTTATAATATTTTTATTGTGGAATACTACAATTTCAATAATCTATACTAATATTATACTAATATCATAAAGCTGAAGAGTTTGTTTGTTTGTTTGAACGCGCTAATGTCAGGAAGTACTGGTCCGATTTGAAAAATTATTTTTGTGTTGGATAGTCCATTTATTGAGGAAGGCTTTAGGCTATATAACATCACGCTGCGACCAATAGAAACGAAGCATCAGAGAAAAATGTTGCAAAAATAATCGCGATCATAATAACAGAAATTGACGCGGACGAAGTCGCGGGCAACAGCTAGTAATAAGATAAGAGTTAAAACAAAATTATGAATATGTTACATTTTTGATGTACAGACAACAGCACGTCAAGCTACCACAAAACGTCAAATTTTCTCAATTGATTGATCTCTACTTGTTGGACTTAAAGTTGAAAATCAATGACCTTTAACTTTTTGGGTAGGTTGACCTGCCATTGCCATACTACGAGTATGGCAGCTGTTCCATGCTTTTGACACTCTGTATAGTAAATGAAGTGCTTGCTTGTTACACCAGAGTGTGTCTTCGCACGACTTGGTAAATACTGCTAGAAGACGTTAAAATCACAACTAAGAGTCGCTAGTTGTGACGTTCCAGGGCTATGTCCAGCATTGGACATACAATAGCTGGTGAAGAGGTAAGTTTACTGATTTTGACCAAAGCGAACGTATACTTTGCCTTTAATCTATACTTCATACTTCCACCGCTCGCTATGTCGTGCCGAATAGACATTAAAGAAAATATTAACCAATCGTGCGTATTTCTTTTTCTGTTAAATGTAATTAAAATAATTATTGTTACTTTAGCAATTTTAGCCTTTAATTGGAACAAGCGCAGGTTATAGTAACATCCACGAAAAAAACATAACAATAGGACAATTAAAAATATATTAATATAGTAGGATACAATTTTCAGTTCACCTATAATGATGTTCAATAATAAAATTGTTCATTAAGTAGAACAAAGCAATAATTGCAAGTTATTTCCTTTTTGTAATAAATCAGTAAGATTGAGTGTAAGGCCAATGAATTATGCACACAGATTTAAAAAATTTATAACTCACCCTGCACAATCATTATATAAGTATTATCTTAGAAAATTTACGTAAGTAATTGATGAGACACTTATTTAAAACCACTGGAAGATAGATAGATAGATAGATTATACTTTATTGCACAAAACAAAGGTTAAATAAATTACATTGAGACATATCTGTACAATAGGCGGTCTTATTGCTAAAAGATATAGTATAAAGGTTTTAATCAGTTTGGTTAGACTGTACTAGTACAACTTTGGTAACGAAGTTATTCGGCAGCGAACCAGTCATCGACATAGCGCACAGGATAACCAAGCTGAAGTGGCAGTTGGCAGGCCTTATTAGTCCAAGAACTGATGGCCGTCGTGGGGCAAACGGGTTTTCAAAGTGGAGACCGCAAAGTAGCGTTGAACATTATGATGATAGGGGATTTGCGAATGATAGCAAGCAGGAGCTGGATGCGACAAACCGAAAAGAGAGTGCAATGGCACGTATTGGGGAATACCTATGTCCAGCAGTTATATAGTTTGATGGTGACGGCTTCAACTTTTAACTATAGAAAGAAAGAAACATTTAATTGGCCACAAGCACATTACAGTAGACATAGATTAAATTACAACTAGACAATAGAACATAAGAGACAAAACAAAAAAAAAAAAATTGACAAGTAAATATGGCCAATTAGGTCCCACCTCAGCATGTGCTGCAATGCAACGAACCAAGGGCCGCTGCAGCGCTGGTGGGACCCATAATTATGAGTGACACAACAGACGCACAAAGAAAAAAAGATAACATTGCTATTGCATCCATAACGTTAGAGACAAGTAAGGGTAGAGACAAGTAAGGCAAATAAGGCGGACTTTGGGGTGGTGGATATGGCATTTAAGAATGGCTGGAACTGTAATTGCACCTGTCATATGTCAAATTGTAAATAGTGATGTGTGGTGTCATCACTTCTCTTCCTATGGGTGTCATAATAAACACGACACGACGAAAGAATTAACGCAAGAGGAAGGGCAGCGCGCATTCTTTCTATTATTGGACAAACAGTGATTGCCAACCCACCTGCAAAGCATTGTGATTATGGAAAAATCGGCCAAGCGCGAGTCGGACTCGCGCACGAAGGGCTCCGTACCATTGACTAGTTAAAAAACAGTAGGTACCTACATTAATTTAGTTAATGTAGTGCCTACCTGTTACTATTTATAGGTATCGAGCAAAAATAGGCAAAAATGGCGTTTTTGTATGGGAGCCCCCTTTTTTATTTTGTTTATAGTATTAGTTGTTATTGCGGCAACAGAAATACATAGTTTGTGAAAATTTCAACTGTGTAGCTATCGCGGCTCTTGAGATATAGCCTGGTGACGGGCAGACGGACAGACGGACAGACAGCGAATTCTTAGTATATTACTAAGAATTCGCTGTCTGTCCGTCTCGTTCCCGGTCCCGTTTTTACCCTTTGGGTACGGAACCCTAAAAATCTATCTTTTGGAGAGGCATGTGTCAAGCAGCAGACTGACATGGATTGATGATAACAGTTTTTTTTAAATATTTATGAATGGCATTAAATACCTCATAAGCTTTAGACCTTGCTCATTTTCGATTAACGATAGATTAATTATCTGGTCCAATTCCAACAGTGACATTGAGGAGACTCACTTCGTACCGCGGACAGTTTCAAGTTCCGTACGAAAACAGTGCAAACATAGGAAACTGACACTGTTTCCCCAAATCGCAAAATCTGTTTTGGAAGAAACATACAGTGAAATACAGGACTTGACTTATTCATCATCTTCAATATTTTTTATAGGCGTTCAGTATCGTTTTCAGAGCAAATAATGTAAAACAAGTTTTCACCCGAAAATATATTTTGCAACATAATTTTCAATTTTTACAGTCCTAAGCCTATTAAGGTATGAAGGGAAAATCAAAAGCTTATAAATAGTATCGTGATGAATGAATAAGATGCGCAGCGCGTAAAAAAAGTGTTGTTAGGAGGCCGTATCAAAAATTTTAAATTTTTGTTGGACCTTTTCTAAGTGCTTTATTTTGACATTTTTGTACTGAGCTATACCAAAAGAAAAAATACGTCATATGTTTTTGTCTCGTAGATTGCTATATATAAAAATTTGGAAGGTGGTTAAAATTTCATCCTGTATAATACGTGTGGACTAGCTACAATGTGTAAGGCTCTTACTCGTAACAGCTGATGCGACGGCAGGCAGCGTCTCCGTGGAGGCGAGCACGGCCTGCGGGTTGATGTTGTTGGACGTCGCCATCTTGAGGATCTGCTCGTCAAGCATCTTCAGCTCGCGCTCGATCTCATCCAAGTCCGGCAGCACTTCTTGGGCTGTAATAATACAAACTTACTATAGTTATATTCATTTCAGATAAAACCTATTCAATCCATGTATTATGTAGCTTAAAACTATATCACTCAAATTTAAATATTTACAATATAAAATGGAGAACATAAAATCAGTTGAGAAATTTTACTGTCCAATGCCTCTGAACGGAACAGTCTAATTTATGTTTAATCACCTCCAGGATACCAATTGAGCTCTTCCGTAGCCTGCATTGAAGCAGTTGGCTTCCTCGTGATACTGTAAAAATCTACGACACCAGCTTCAGCGATCATGCTTGTAGCACTGCAGAATCTAGGAAGGCCCATAAGCATCGTGAACGCGTAGAGCATTGTAGGTCTTCTGCGTTATTCGCATCACAGGCTGCAGGTGTAAATATATTTCTGTTTCGATTTTGCAAATATGTGCTAGCTAAGATAATAAGTAGTTTCTGTTATCATGGGCGAGTTAGAGGACAATTAAAAAAAACATCTGAGTGAAGTGGACTGTAGAAACAGAAATAAAGATGCACTGGGTCGATGATCGGTAGGTACTCCATCTGGGTTGACGATCGTAGTTTGGCTACTGATGGAAAAAAGACGATACGATATTCGATTCTTGTTCTTAAAAAAAAGTATAAATTCACATTAACTTTCCAACTTTTTCCTGTTTCTTAAATTTTAATTAATATTTTTTTCTGTTCACAAAGTAATCCCGTTTTATTTGTTTTGAAGTCGACGAATTGTTAGAATTGCTGTATTTACCTATAAAGACATGTCTTTTACTCATATAATCTGAATTGTATGTTTACTGATATGTTGCTGGTGAATCTTTTCCAATAAATAAATAAGAGTACTGCCTATCTTCTTCTGGAATAATTTGTTTAGTCGCCTCTTAAGGCACGAGGGCGAGAAGAGATAATATTATCATTATATTTTAGGCTGTAATGTAATGTTTCAACTGTAATCCCTTTGTTGAGACATGGCAGCTTTTCACAAACTATATGGAATTGTAATTTGAATCGTCTCTAACTGTAATAACTTAAATGTAATTATAAGAACGCAAATGAACAGCCATTTAATAAAGCAAACAAGCCCTTGAATTACATAATAAAAAAATAAAGTCAAATCTTTTTAGCATGCATAGATTTATATCGTGACGGGGCAATTGCGTTTCCGAAAAAGATGATTAGGACAGTACCAGATGGATGATATTATTCAATATGTTTATGAATCAATTTATTGTTTATTTTTTCATTTGTAACGTGACTGCGATTGTTCTAGTTATGAATGTTATGATTTAAGATATCAGCTCAGCCAGCTCTTTTCAAGTTGTTAACTGACTGATATGTGCCATGTTTCTTTTATGATATAATTATTGCAGAAATTAATTACCGTTTGAGGTTTTTGTATGCGTTGGGCGTTTGAAGTAAGTATATTTTCTCTTATTATTATTAAAGATTATTTCTCACAAATTTTACATGTAACAAAAGATAAATGAAATAAAGTTCAGTTTTGTGGGAAACCCTCTTCCATTTTTTTCCATTAAAATTTGCCTTTGTGGCCATTTTTCCCTATTTAGACTGTCAATTTTATAATTTTGCATTTTATGTTTAAAATTTTTTTGTCATTTATTTTATTATCTGTCAACTGTAGATAATGCCATCATTCTCACCTCTCGTGCACTTTTATTGTATGCAGTAAGATTTAAATAAATAAATAAATAAATTTCATCCATAATCAGTTAATTATGCTTATTGTCACTCAGAACTGTATTCACTGGCGAAACAAACACAAACACAATGTAACCTAACTAAATGACCTCACTCAAGAAAATCTTCAGACAGGCGAGGCAACAAAGTTCAATACAAAATTGCCCTTGTGAACATGAAAATGATTTGCATACAATAAGTGTGTTTTCACCCAAACACGTACGATAAAATTCCAAAATAAGAGAGAGTGATGATTTCTAATAATTTGTATATGTAAATACTAAAGAAAATAGGTGATGTTTTTCATAAACAGTTCTTAAAACCTTCAGAGTGATATGTTTGATTTCAGATTCTGTCCAGAGCTAGATAAGTATTAGCGATTTATTGTAAGGATGGGTTGTGTGTATTGAAAATTAAATAAAGGCAAAATTTTATAAAATAAATTATAAATAAACATATTTTAATTCAAGACATACCAAAGGTAAACATGATACATGATACTTTATTAAAACATCTTTTTAATAGTTGTATTAAAAACTACGGCAAGAGGAAGAGACATGAACAAGGGTATTTTCATTATTCACTGCTTGTCTCACCACAATTACTTATAATTTATTGAGCAATAAAGACCATTTTTATTTAAGTACTTATAATTACAATAGACCAAGTAATAAGACTCATTTGTCATAAACACCCGATGAAGTACACACTGTAGTAGAGACTGCACTTTGGCATAGAACGCTTCTTCAGCTAGCAGGAGGGATGACACGATCAACAAAGAGAAAATTGGTCACATTATCTGGAACGCTGTGAAAAAAAGTCCATCCACCTAAATGTTAAGTCTAATGTTACAATTACCTGACTCTCCATTTTCTTCAACAAAGATGTAGCCTCCTTCCACAGGTAGAAATTGTCCACTATCTGTCATGTTCCCATGATTCTCTCTGTGTCCAGGCTCTGACATCACAACATCATGTATGTCATTTGAACCAGTCTCACTTTGTGGCAAAGTTTGCAACTTTGGTGTGTTAGATGCAAGTGAGATTTGGTTTCCTCCTCCCAATTCAACTATGACAGCGTCTTTATCTTGTGGTACATTTGCTATAGGGACGGGAACTGCGGTTACTGGTTCGAATATAGAGTTGGTTTCTTCGATTACTGTGCTGTTAAAGCATGGTAAATCAGTCTTTGGCTTGGAGAAGGAGAGCTCAGATTCTGGCACCTCCTCTTCAGTCCATTGGCTGAGGAGAGCTTCAATTGTCTGTTTCTCTGAGTCAAATGGGTCGGTTTTGTCTGTTGAGAGAGGTTTACAAGTAAATTTTTGAAATTATATTTATCTTGTTTAAAAATTTGATATCTCTACATTTTGTAATTAAATTTTGTTTAAGCTTAGATTTCCAGTACATAATGGGGCAGCTAGATTATTAAGTTATCATAATGATATGTCTGTCAATATTTATAACTTTAAATCTATTAAGTGATAGGAAACTTACCAATGCCAAGATCCTGGGAAGAGTTCTGAGACTTCATTGTCAAGTCATTTGAACTTACATTTGACACAGTGCTATTGTTTATCACAGTAGAATTTGCTGTGCTGTTCATAGAAGAGTTGCCTCTTATATTTATTATCTTACTCTTATTGATTTTAGGCTTTCTGATCTTATGTCTGACACCAGAATTAATCTGTCCAGGGCGTCTTTTACGCCTGTAGGAATGTGAGAAAGGACGACGGTTTTGGGTGGTTGTAACCTCAATAGCATTAGATATTCTAGCAGTAATACTGGTATTGAACTCCGGATTGCTCTTTCCATAGAAAGACTTAGCAGAAAGAATTTCCTTAAGTCTATCTGAGTTGAAAAGAGACAATCGGGCTTTGGGCACAGTATTATCTAGTCTAGGATATTTAGAGTTTGGTCCTGGATCAGTAATGCTGTCGTTTCGTAGCCTCTTATAGCTCTTCTCACTATCACAAGTGGATTCAGGGCTTTCTTGAATCTCAACAACTGAGCGACGATTGTGACCCAGTTTTGGTGGTGATTGGTTTGTTTCAGTTGTATTATGAGGAGTTTTAAGCATCTGAGTGGGAGATATGATACTACTCATGTCCATTTTAGTCAGACACACCACAGCAGTTTTCATTGGTGATGTAACATTCTTCTTCTGTTCCATGAGAATTCCCTTGAAGTTGTGAAATTTAGGAGTATTTTGTTGACGTTTCGACCTACGGTTTGATTTTGAAGGTGAGTTTTCCTTTGAGTCGGTGCCTGAGTCCGTATCAAAGTTTAGGTCTTTCAATGAGCTGCTACAGCTCTCAGTGTCAGCTATTAGGCTTGCGAGGCTTTTTCGAGCCCGGCTGGATGTAGATGATGTGGTATGTACACTGGCACATGAGTGCGTAGATGAGGGTGTGCCAGGATGGTTTTGGAAGTGAGGTGTTGCTGGTGTGGACAGGGAACCAGTGCATTTTGTGTCTGGATATGAATACCGAGTTTGATACTTTTTCAGAGTAAACGGGGATTTGATGAAATTCTTCAGATCTGTGTTTTCTTTAAGCAGTTTCTTTGTTTGGCTTCTTGTTTCAGCTGCAAATAAACACAGATTATAAATACAATGTCTCTGTCCTACAGCTTTTTCTTAATATGGATAGGCTTAAATTGGAACACAATCAATACAAACAGTACTGGTGCACAGTACTGGAGCAATGAGTGTTTTGTTATTTAACAGGGACTACAAAGTTTTGTTTGGACAGAGTTGTTCTAAAAATAAGAACTGCAGGATCTTCCTACGGTTAACATAATCTTAAAGGTCCTATTGTCTTATTGACAAAACCCTTTTCACATTAATAATTACAGTTATGATTTTATGCTATAGTTTAAATGTACTCTTTCAAGACCAATGTTTTCTTTAATAAGTTAGGGTAATTTTTTTTTATTTGCCTTCAATATTTCAAAAACAATGCCTAATATAATTAAACCATTGACTGATTAATTACTATACTAATTCACTGCATCTGTTGTTTTCTGTCAACTAGGCATTGTTTGACCTACTTTGCATAATAAGATAAAATAGACAGTTTAAGTAATAAATTGAGTTGAAGCTTTGAATTGAGGTTATATTTAATGAGGTACTTTTGTAAACATGGATTTGAATATCTTGACAACAACATACTTATAAAAATGGTTATATGTACTCAAATAAATAAAATTTCTTACAATAAAGGATTTATACCCTAGTTAAAAATGTTCAGCTGACTTCATAATATAGGTAATTTGTAAAGGCAATGCACAATCACTATATCATAGGCCTAGAAAGCAGTGCCAATAAAACAATGTGAAACCTACTAAGATATTCACTCTTAATGCATTCAGATGTTTGAAATTCATAGTAAATAAGCTGAAGAAAACAAAATGAGCAAAAACTTACGCCACAAACTCCTGTTTAGTTTCTTCGGAGTGCCGAGTTCATTCTCGTCGCCAGAGCTGGAGTCCAGAGTGCTGATGATGCCTAGGTCACATTCCTCGCTGTCACTCTCGCTGTCCACGACTGGGAGTCGCCGGTGAGTTGTCAAAGACTCCCGAGAAGGTTCCAATTCGCCTTGGAATAACCCCTTCTTCCTCTCGGACATTTTCGGAGTGTGAGCATGAGGAATGCGAGAAGAACGTCGCGGGGTAGTCGCAGCCATATTCATAAGTGTTTATAATTAACAATTTGACTACTATCACAGATGCACCCGCCTGGGAAAATGTGCATGGAATGTGCAGGCAAGACTATTCCACGGGGCATTTAAACTGTTTCAGATGAGTAATCACACCACATTTTCGGCACAATTAACTAATGAGTCTAAATATGATATGTACCTACCGTCGGAATTAATGAAACCACTTGGTAAAATATAATAAAGAACAAATGCAAACCACTAAACGCTGCCGTATCAAACGTTTGCCATCAACCATTGTTGTTTGGCGCGTAAACATCTGTCATGCGGGGAGCAGTGAGCACTGACTGACAGTAGTGACAGTGCTGACACAAGACAAGTCTCACAAGAAGCCATGTTGTTTATCGGACGCTCGTTATTTTATCGATTAAAAACAAAATCCATTGTTGCAATACAAAATTTTTACTATTTGAGTTAAAATCTTGACTAAATCGGCAGATTTCAAAAAGAAAATAAACTAGATAGATAAAAAAATACAGTTACAAAGTGACTTAAACAAGATTTTCTCTGGCTTAAATAGCAAACATCCAAGCCTTAAAACTTACCTAAAAACCGAATGTAAGCACGAAAAACGCGCAACTAAAACTAAGCCATATCTGGCTTACTTCGTTCCGCGAGCTGTCAGTGCTCAACGTCACGCTAAGTCAAACACAGCTCGCGAAAATTAATTTGAAATGACTGATGAAGTATGTACTTACATTTTATACATTTTCTGTACGTAAATCGAATTAAAAACAAATAATTTCAACTTTTCTAGCCCTTCAACATCAGTGTTGCTAGTTTTGGGAAAAAAAATGCACACAGTTTGTTTAGTTGGTTTTTAATACTGGGAAAAATATTGAATTTGCCATAATAGCTATTTAATACTGTTTAGACTTAAATGTTGGTGTTATTAATTCTATAAAAATAATTTCTTAATGTGAATTTATACAATCACACAGGCATTTAAATTTAAACACATTGAACGGTGGCATTCGTCACTAGATTAATAAATATGTAATATACTTATGAATGTAATCATATTTTCTTATGTATTTAAAGATCATACTAAACACATGGCAAATCGTCGTATAACAAAACAACACGTTTTCCCATTTTTGTGGGTAAACGCCCGATGATGGTAACACTGAAGCCTATATTTGTGTGTGTTAGAAGAGCGTAGATTTATTCAGCTTACGCACACAAGGATAATTAAATGGCACGCGTTTACGCTTACGTTTTCAGACGCGGCTTCTAGGTGTTATTATTCTAGCCTTAAAATCATATTTGCCGCCTTTTTTCAAAAAAATACTTTACTTTTAAAGTTTGCGGTTGTTGGAATTTTGGCTAAGTTTGGAGTACCATGGGAGTAACTAGATACTCGAAGGAATAAAAAGTTTCTTTGGTCATTTAAGTATAATCAATAGCTTTTGTCAATACAATGATTCTTGAAAAAATGCATGTTTATCTGTTTGAAATTATTATTCCGCGAGTATTTTTTTTATTTAATAATAAGAACTTATGTATAAATCTTAGATTAAAACAAAAAGAGGAAGATACGGAACTCGTGTTCCCGGTGAGGTCATACACAGGTAAGCTGAACTGTCACACTATGCTTCAATCCTTAAAAGGTCAGTGATGAGTCTGTAGATCCGTTAATTGTAATTGTTTCAGTGCGTATGCATAATAAATAAGTTATCTAACCTAAGGATAAGCAGTAGGAACCTACCTATTAAAAAAATGTGAACAACATCACTCACATAATTACATTGTTTTCTGATCTCAAAGTGAGTAACTATTTAAAGCAATCGTTTTTTGGAAATCAGATACAACGAAGGTACCACAAACACCCAGACCCGAGAAAATGTAGAAGAACACTGTATTTTCTACATTGAAATCGAACCGGGGATCGAACCCGCGGAACCTAGGACCAGGCGACACCTTGAAAACCAGTGTGTTCGCCACTCCGCTACGGATAAGTTCGTTCAAAGTGATCGTTAATTTGAAAGTAGTTATAAATAAATTATTACTTAGTTACAATTAATTCCTACCCCGTAAGGCCCGTATACGCACGGCAATAATTATAGTAGGTTCTATAAAAAACTCACGTACCAGAGTTCCTGAGCCGTGTCGACTGAAAGGGCGGTCGAACCGGTTGGGTCATGCATCGCCGAAATTATGATTGGAGTCTTATATTATAAATGCAGTGCTGCTCACGACTTAAATTATAATTAATCCCTCAACCCCCATGAGACAACCGGTTGTCGCGATAACAATTGATTTCAATTGTGTCTGGAATAACTCACGATCGAGGGATTAAATTGTAATTCTACACTTTCTGAATGCTATTCAGCTTCAACTTCAATTTACACCTTGTATTATGGTTCATTCTAAGAAAGATATTCTAAGAAATGAATTTACTTTATTGGAGTTTCTTAAGGAAAGCCTAAATTTTAGCGTTTATTGGGTTTTTTTATATGATTGTTACGCGTGTAATTCATGGCGTGATAAAAATTAATCCCTCGATCGTGAGTTATTCCAGACACAATTGAAATCAATTGTATCGTGGCACCCGAGTGCCTCCTGGGGGTTGAGGGATTAAAGCTATTGTGCCGAAAAATTCTAAACCACGAACTAAGTTTATTTATTGGAATTATTGGGGTTGCGTCAACAGGTAAACGTTAATAGTTACGCTTTTATTAAAGTCCTTTTTAATCCCTCAACCCCCAGGAGGCACTCGGGTGCCACGATAACAATTGATTTCAATTGTGTCTGGAATAACTCATGATCGAGGGATTAAATTACTTATAGACAATTTTATTGTTACACGTACCTATCAGAAGGGAAACTATTATTTTAAAGGATGTAAGTAGGTACTATGTAGGTATTTTAATATAAATGCTAATTCCAAAGCATTTCCTTCTGAACTATTTGTCCCCATATTTACATTGCAGCGACCAGAAACACAGCTCATATTAATTATATTTTAAAAGTTTATTATTCACTAGCTCTAGCGAACCATAACCACCTGCAGTTAATAGGTACTACAAGTGACTAATGCCGCGGTATAAGCGTAAACGTTTTAAAAACCATTCTAATTTCTGGATAATGTTCCTCTATGACTTGTAAATCTCTATTACGTTGTTGTTATTACCGGTAAAATCATTTGACTAATGAATTTGTTTATAAGTAACTTGGTTTTTAGTGTAGTTTATGAATTTAGGTAAAATCATTAACCTTCTAACAATTATGATGATCGTGTGAGTTAAGTGGATATTGCGAGCACAAATAAGTGTTTCTTGTTAATATGTTGTGTAAACTCATAATGGGAAAAGACAATTAAGTAATTTTTTAACCGGCCACTATATGACAGATGTGTTATTGGATACTTTTTATGTTCACGTTGTTAAATAGAACCTTTTACTTTACTTATTATTTAATAGTAATAACCAAGTATTAGCAAAACAGGAGAACAACAAAACGTTAGATAGAGGTACACCTACCTAAAGACTACAGCACATCACGCTATATTTAGCGTGTATCTTATTAAGTTATTATGCAGTTAAAATAGGTGTAATATTGAAACAAAAATGTATACACTCCCACGACTGTACATATTGGACTCCTAGGAGGTAGCTATGTTTTTTTAATGCGATACGTATAACATTTTTAGTACATAATTAGTAATAAAACATTTTTTGTAGGTACTTAGTAATAAAACATTTATCCTATGCGTATATTTATTGCTCTACAGTGTTACAAATGGCTTTTTTAATTTCAATTACAATGTGGCGAACCAAGACTTCTAATTGCTTTTTTAACATCATTTCACTGCAAAGGTTGGGTGCAAAAGGCTGTAATAAAACTAGAATAGCTGCCTTTAATGGCCTATTCAATGCTGTAGCTTATTTTCTTGAAAAAAGATTTTAAAATTAACACCTAGTAGGTACCTACATCTCTTCTGTGCTTCTAAGGATTAGTGGTAGTAGACAATGATGTTTTTAAAAGTAAAAAAGTAAAGTAAAGTAGGTACTTTTTAAATATCATTTGGTAGTAAAGTAGGTAAAGCTTATAACGTAATGCAGCGTTTGAGTTAGTTTGAGTTCGTAAATCGACCAAAAATTACAGTGCTCTAAATCCAGAGATCTTCATTTTATCATCATCATCATTTGTTTTATTCTTTGGTTACATATAAAAGAACTCTTTTTTGTTCCTGGAAATGTAACTTATGATCAGATTTATTTTGTTTAACTAAAGCTAGGTACTTACATCTTTACTAATAGGTATTATAAAGCTGAAAAGTTTTTGTTTGTTTGTTTAAACGCGCTAATCTCAGGAAGTACTGGTTCGATTTTAAAAACTATTTGTTGACGATATATCTAGGTAATTTTTTGGATACCCATATTAGTTTTCTGATCCTACTCATTAATAGATCAATATGTTGATGCCACGATAAGCGCTGATCAACCACCATTATGGCACTCCTAGGTTTCGTTAGTCACTTAGTAGTCGTTAGGTACTTTTTCAATGCTCTGGCAGGAGCAGGATGGGTTTCTATGATTTCCACAGCAATGTATTTTGATACCAAAGTCATTGCTAGGTTGTGTTGTTTTGTTATTAGTAAAGCATATGAAGTCGGTTTTATCTATGTTTAACGTAAGTAGGTTATTGTTTATCCATTTAGAAATGCTTTCAAGTCCCTCCTCAGCAGTCCTTTGTACTTCAGCTCATGATTTCCCGGAAAACACAATAGCTGTGTCATCCGCGTAGGAAAATATATTTTCGTTTGGGATTTTTAGATTACACAGCTCATTAATGTAAATTAGAAAGAGCGTCGGCCCAAGGACACTTCCTTGGGGTACGCCATAAGTTACGTCTGCCAATGAACTACTGCAATTGCCAATTTTGACTTGTTGTCTTCTATTTTGGAGATAGCTGGTCAGTAGGGATAGAGGAGTATCTCTTAAACCATGTTTTTCGAGCCTTTGCAGAAGAATTGTACCTATCACATACTTAACTGTGATACGAAATTCACAAATCATTCATCGGATATTTGGATGATTAATGTACATACAAACGCACTATTTACTTACACAGCTTCACAGAAATAGGTCATTAATCTGGAATGTCGTCGTCACACGTGGCTGTAATAGGAGCCGCTGGCAACCATCTTTGATCGGCGGGCCAATCGTTGTGCGCGGGGGCGGCGCGTGCGCAAGGAATAGATTTCAGCTTCATAATGCAAGCTTATTTTTAATGTCAAACCAATTTAGAATGTGAAACATTTTATGTACTGGATTTTAGGTATAAATGGTACTTATTACAAACCAAATTACCCGCTTATGTAAACATACGAATACTAATTACCATGGCGAAGGCAAGATTCAAATTACTTACACTACAAGTCTTGTGAACGTAGAACATAATTAAACACAATCCTATTTTTATTGAGTAATTTGTTACAATGTATTTGTTTGTTGACATTTAAAGGTTGTCATCAAGATTCTCTCCGCACGTTGTCTTCGGGTGATCCCTCAAATCATCCCACAACTCGCGTATAGATAGATAGTTTATAATCTAGCAGTGATACAAACAAAGCTAGGAAAGAAACATTCAAATTCCACCACGACAACCATCACGGACCCAACCTTTCGGTGAGATAATGCTGTGATTAAGATGAATAAAGCATGAAGATTTTCAGTAGGAGCTAATCCAACAATTATTATGGATTATTGTTAACAATGCGTCCATTCTCAATTAATCACCTAAAATTATCAAAAAAAAATTTTTTTTTTCGTGAATTATTATGAATGAATGCTATTAACTACCTAACTAACCTACTTCTTTTCCTCAGATTTCTTTTTTAATTAATACCTACCTATTACTTACCCACATAAGACGTCACCATTATTACCCAATGACCGGTATTAATTGCTATTCTCGATATAGCCAATTATTTTGAAGGACAAATAATTTATTAAAGGTAATGTTGAGTTAGTTGAGTAAGTAATAAAAATAAATAGTGTGGTCAAAGGAACCACAAAGAAATCCTTCGACTTCTTGGTGTCCACACTGAAATCCTTGCATAAATTATTTGGTTACTCTTTCACGTAAAAACTATTGAAAGGGTCTATGTACGAGTATATTAAACATTCCAGAAATGTAGCTAAGACAGTAGCTTAATGATTGTGTTTTTTCTATAGTCATAGTATAGTATATAATAAGTCTATGATATGGGAACACGCTTAAAGAGTTGTATTTTGTGTGAAGGAAGTCACGTGCCACAGATGATAGATGGCGTTGCCGGTTCGTTAGCATATTATTTTTGAAGCAAAAGCAAACATTCGTTTTTCTCTGAACCTCTTACATAATTCTATGGCCTATGCGGACGAAGTCGCGGTCAAAAGCTAGTAATATAATATGTATAATGAATATTGCACAATTTGCGAAATCAGGATCTTCACTTTCAAAAGAGTACCTAGGTATAGAAACTGAGAGTTCTGTTGAGACTATCGAAGTAGGTATTTCAAGTGTCGAATAGTAGTTTTCTTTAGTAAAACCTTTTATTAAAAATTCCATACAGTACTTACCCACAGTACAGTACAGAGGCTACAGGTCTTCCCATTGCGACAGACACCAATAATCTGGAGGTAGGTAGGTAATATTGACCTATCATGAAATTTATTTTTTCAATAGATCAGACGTACCTAATTCAAATCCATTTCCTTGTCATTTAGCTTGTCTTTCACTGTGCTTTCACTATGTATAAACATCGCCCTTGCCCCTTTTGAATCTTTGGTGAAAAAGCAGAGCCGTAAATAGGGCGGTGCCACCGGTGCAGCGGTGCCCAGGCACAGGGCGTAGACTCTGGGGGGCGCAAGAATGGCCAGACCAGGCAGGACAATTATTTTTTCGGTTTGCTCCTGATAAGTTACCGCTGCGCCCCTAGTGCTCGATTCCAACACATACGTACCTACATGACAGTATCATCAAAAACGTCTGTTAAATTAGACAAAACATAGCGCTTATTTTTCGCGGCCCTTGAAGATTGGCCAAGAAATGTTGACCGGCCTAGCGATTTTGTCGGTTAAACGCGACATAGGATGGTGCCTGTCGTATGAAAAGGTTATCAACGACTTCGCTATAAAGTAAGGGCGAAAAGTACTAAATCTTAAAAGAAGTTTTGGCCCACTTAAAAAATCTTTTTAATCTGAACTCATTAATTTGAGGTATTTGCAAATATTTTTGAATAAACGATTTTTCACCAATTGTTTATATTATGGCATTTAAAGCTTCCTTCCTTATTCAAAACTTTACCATACCAGGTAGGTTATTAAAATTACATTTATTTACTGAAACTTGGTAGGGTGTTATTTTATCATAGAAGTATAAAAGGGGCCCAAAAAATAAATTTGTAGCATCATAACAGTGGGCAACGCATTTGCACAAGTAAACTTGCGTTTGAGTTTTAGTGAGAGGTCCACTTAAATAGCTCGTCTGCTTGTTTGCCCACACCAGTTCTAACTCTTTGAAAAAAATGATTTTCCTTCCCCAGTATTATATAATTGGTCCACCAACATCCTTTAATTCATCACCTTGAATAAAATAAAGTAAGCTTATACTTAGGCATTGCTCTAGGTTTTTTTTTTCGTGAAGAAATCCATTTACGGACTATCCTCCAGCCAGAGTGACGTTTGGAGCGATGTGTGGGACTCCATGTATAAAAGAAGCCTGCCTAACCACTCAAACCTCAATGTGCCCTCCGGTGCCATATGAAGCGAAACCTGGGATTCGCCTTAACTCCTACAGGATCATAAGACCGCCGGCGGTCGAGATAAAAATTGATTTTGATTGTGTCTGCAATAACATACAATGGAGGGATATGCGTCAGCCATAGGCATTCACACAAGTTTCGGCCGCGGCCCGCCATTACGGCAGGCCGCCCGGTCTCCGGGGGGAGACGGAGCAGTCCACCCCACTCTACTGCAAGCAGAGCGCGCGGGTCGGCTCCGTTGTGGGTCCCGGAGACACCCCCGTGTCTGTAGCCCGGGACCCATCCGGAAGGAGATGAAGGAGGTATTCCCTCCTTCGGACGCCACCACGCCTGCGGTCAGCCTCCCGCACCCTCCCTGCTGCTTCTTTCTGCGACATAACAGCCTCGCAGAAAGTCGCCACAATCACCATGCTCTCCCGCCCATGCAGAGCATGATGCGAGGGTGTGCCGCAGTGTTCTCGTCACACTGGCGGCAGTGATGGCACTCTGCTGTTAGCTAGCGCCCGATCAAGGCGAGATAGGCCCCGAAGCAGCCATGGCCCGACAACTCTTGGGTGGGACTGATGTACCTGACAGGTTAACACCTGTCAGGTACATCAGTCGTCAGGCGACCGTACTGCCGCCGCACCCACTCTATGAGCACCGGGGTGATTGCACTAGTGGTGCGATGGACAGCTCTGCTGTCGGCCAGGCGCTCCCTCATCCCCTAAACTTATTTGCTCCGCCTCAACCACGCGTGGGGCAGGCCTTTACCCCTGAGACCTTTGGTCTCCTCGCCACTTGTAGACTTCGACGAGGACCAGTTTGTTGAGGTCCCAGGGCATACTTCCAGCAAGCTCGAGCCTCAGCCGACCCCGTCCGGTATACACGAATAACTTGGACGGCAAGCGGTGACGCTGCGATCTTCTCAGCAGCAGAACGTTGTTGCCTGGCAGGGCGCCACGCCGCCGCGCCGTATCTAATTGGAGCGTGCAACGCCCATGTACAGCCTCCGACTGCGAAGGCTGAGGGCCCACCTTAGTTAGGCTTTAGCCGAGTTAGAACGCCGGCCGGCTTCAGGAGCTTCGGTGTCAGCTTTTTGAAGTGCCAATCAAAGCTCCACCGCCTGTCTAAGCATTGCTCTAGCTAGGGTAACTATAATATAAAAAAAAACAAGGGCGCAGTTGTAGAAGTTCGCACAGGGCGCAGAAAAGGCTATTTAGGGCACTTTTTACAAAAAAGACTGTATCAAAAGTGACCATTTATAATATACCAGGCCTACGGTTTTCTACTGTTGCTCTTTTACATGAGGCAGTTTTTACCACCAGAAAAGGCTACAGGTATTATGAATTAATGGTGCAACATATTTTCCGAAGCAGAAAGTGAAAAAAAAAGCCGAATGTAATATCAGGCAGAGAAATGGATAGCAGTAGCTTATTATAAGTATACATACAAGTATATAGTTTTGTTTAGGCCTGTTTTCATAGTACCTATGTAAATGGCATATATGTAGGTACATAATTTAAATATGTACATGTTTCTAACATTACAAGTGACCCACACGACCTGCGCCTGCGCGGTTTCAATGACGCAATCGCAACTAATTTTGTAGTAAAAAATAAGTTATTTATTGCAACCACTTTTGTGTTTTATGAAATTGTGTTTCTGTCGCATCAACAAGGACGAGTTTTTTAATTATTATGTATACAGGATGAAATTTTAACCACTTTCCAAAAATTTTATAGGCGTTGAGTATCGTAGGTATTTAGAGTCTATTTATGAAGTAAAAAATGTAAATCAAGTTGTCACCCGAATATATTTTTCACGATATTGTTTTCAATTTTTACGGTCCTAGACCTGTTAAGGTATAAAAGGAAAATCAAAAACTTATAAATAGTATCGTAATGAATGAATGAGATTTGCAACGCGCTTAGAGTATATATTACAGTAGTATACTCTAAGGCAACGCGTAAAAAAAGTGTTGCTAGGTGGTTCTATGAAAAAATTTTAGATATTTGGCGGACATTTTCTAAGGGCTTTATCTTGACATTTTTGTACTGGGCTATACCAAAAGAAAAAATACGTCATTTGTTTTTTGTCTCGTATGTCTGAAAGAGATCGCTTTTAGTGATACATCCGCCTACTAGTACCTACCTACAATTGCCTTCGATCTGATAGGTCCTGTTTCTGGAATCGGTCCAGTCGGTGTCGGTACCTACTTACGGCCGGTCCCACTAAGCTATCTATAGCCAGTTTTGACATTTCGGAGATAGGAAACAGTTTCTATCTCTATTTTTTCCGTCCAGAGAAACAAAGACAGAAGTTGTTTTCTATCTCCGATATGCCAAAACTGAAGATAGATAGGTTATTAGGACCGGGCGTTAGAGACTTTTGCTTCGATAGACCACATATCGGACGTCTTTAACTTCAATCAAAACTTGAGAGCTATCTTTTCAGTGGAGCCATTCCCGTTTCCCTATGGAATCTGTCCGCGCCTTTCATACCACTGCAGTGCAAAAGCCCTAATTGAGATAATATTACCAGAGCAAAGACGGCTACAGGCATAATCACCACGCTTGCAAAATGCAGGTTGGTAATCACTGATCACTAACCCGAGCAATGTCCGAAAATTCTAATTTCGAAACTCTTTACTTATATGATATTTAAGCAATTTGATTGCAATTATAACTCGAACCCGCATCTCCTCGCATGCCGGGCGCAGCGCTTTAACCATTCAGCCACCGAGACACTACGTCATAGGCGTCAATTTTTCGAAACTCTTGTTGCCCGACCCGGGATTGAACCCAGGACCCCAAATTTTGGCCCGGAACCTACTTAAACCAAGCCTAAGATTAAAACAAAACAAAAACTTAATTAAATCAATACCAGCTTCTATCAGTCCGACACTATATTAATTGTTTAAGTAGGTACGAGTAGGTAGGTAAGTATTAGGTACAGATACCTCTGCACCATCTTAACTGTTCTACAATATATTCAATAGAAATTTTATAATGGATAAGTTTTTTAAATAGGTAATTTAGCCCGTTAAAAAATGACAATGACGTGTTTTGAACAAAATCATCAACATTTCATAATTCCTAGCTCGGCACTTTTAACACCAGCAATAAATCTGATTAGGCAAAAACGTTTAATGATAACAAACAAAATTGCACTCAACAAGTCTTGAAATAAGAAACCATTTCAGTCACCCCTCAAATAGAGCACTTAAATACATAAACACTACAGGTTATGCTAACAGCGCGAAGAATTTTAATTCCACTTTCCCTACATTATTATAATTATTCTTGTGATGACGAACAATCTAAAATCTAAATAAAGACACAAAGTTTAGGTATACCTTTGTTTTGTATTCACATTTCTGAAAAAACCGCAGCAACTAAGCTATCGCTCCAAGAAATTGTCAACTCAACGCTGACCACGAAACTTAAAATTTTTCGTAATTCATTGACCGTTCTGAATGATGAATTTTATTGAAAAACAGAAGGAGACAAGTGTATTATATACTTATATCGTTAGCAACGATGCGTGAACGGTGGAGCGACGTGGTAGAAACAGCAACTATCTCATCATTGATAGTAGTCGGTTTGGCAACGTCGCGCGGCTCACCTGGCGTTTACCTGCGCAGTGTCAACAGGGGGGCAGCAAGCGAAGCGAGCGGCAGTCGATCCTCCGATCCGACCGACACGCTCGTCTATAACGAGCTGTCTTTTCGAACACCCAAAAATATTCCATCAGACATTCGAATTCTTAACTAGATTGTGTTTATTACAGTAGTGACAATTAAATCGTGCAAAGTGGAAACGTTTAGTGTAGACCACGAATTTCAAATTCGGGATAGTGCTTAAAAGGACCTGAGAAACGCAAGTCACTGTACAGCCTCGTCAGTATTTCGTCTACCTACCTATGTGATGTAGGTTAATTCTAGATTTTCACCTGCAGCGGAAACGGCTTACGTAGACGGCTAGCGGTAAAACGCCGTCCGCGCCGCACGCGAGTTCTTGTCCATGTTGAGTAACCGTCAGGTTTCTAAAAAGTGCTTTCGACGCGTTTAAGAACACAAACAACTCAAAGCGCCGGATTTCGGACCATACTACGAGTTTCCTGCGACAGCGCGGTCGCCTACGCGAAATAAAGGGCTTCAAAGGTTTTGATACTTGATATCCCGTTAGAAAGTTAATTGAATTGTGTGAGTAGGTACTGCTATCAACTGAATAGACATGAACTGTGCTTCAACGAAAGTATTCTGATTAGTAAACGTAGATGGACCGTAGTTCATAAGAAGGAGCGTTGACGTCTTCTGGTAGAAGGTGTTGTTTTCTTCCGTGAGTTTGTGCATGGCGCGATGATCAGCGGAGGCTGGGTGTGCGCGCTGCATGTGCGCACCGGCGGGCTCGGCGGCGCAGCCCTCGGTTCCGACGAGGAAGAAATCGTCTACCTCGCGTATATCGTCGTAGACGTTCACTCCAACCAGGTAAGCTTTTCAGGAAGTAATTTAGCACCATCGAATTCATGAAATGCCGTTAACGTGCCAGAACAAAAAACATAAGTTTAAACCAGGTAACAGCAGGCTGTACCGACTAGGGTAGATGAATTGCAGTAATTGTGCTACTCGAACGAAATGACTGACCGATAGGATGTTGCAATTGGAGATACCTACCTGCACGTAAATAAAATAACGAAGGAGAATTATTAAGCCTTTGTTTTATTATACCTGTCATAAATATTGAACTGGTGTAATAATAGCGAACGTAAATCTCATTATTAGGAAACAAAGGCCGTTTTATATGCAGTAGCAGTAGTAACTGACTTTCCTGGTCTCACAGACGTCTTCGTCTTGACGAGACAATAAACTGTAAATTCAAGTTGAAATTTTAATGAAATGGTGCATTGGATGCACTAAAAGATTCCCATTTTAAATTCTAAAATCTAAAAATACATACGATAATTTAAGTGTCCATAAATACTGTATTTAACGAAAAAGATGGTTAGGTAATAGGTTACATCTGGGAATGATGTTAAAGGTAGTGTGAACTGATACGATGATAAGAATGAACCGATAGCAATGATACTACTATCTGTAGTGAATATTAAAGTGCCTACAAAAGTAATATGTGCTACAACATTTCGGTCATTATTTGACCGCCAATCGTTGTTTTTTTAGATTTAATGTCAGGGTATTAAGCTCCTTGAAGGTTCTTGAAGGTGTTATTTATGCATTACCTATTAGCCTTTTGCTATACATTGCTGTCGATAGGGCTGGTTTAATCAAATAAAAGTATTATTTTCTTAATTCTTCTCGGTCACTAAGACTAGTGCAGCATCCGCTTCTTATCTTCTGACAAACAAACAACAATCTGTCTGCCTTAGACTAAGTTTTCCTCTATTTCAGATCCGTCTGTACCGTTCCACTGCCTAATATGTTTAGTCATGTTGCACTATACACTACACTACACGGTATAGGTAGATACTTAAATTTTCTGATAAACTTAAACCTTCAATAGGTTTTCTTCTAGCTCACATTTCCTATTCATCTGTAACTTTCCAACTTTTACTAGTAAATCTAGAAAATTGTAGTAATCAAACTGATCAACCAATTCAAACTACCTATGTAGGTAGGTAGGTAGTAATGACAAGAACTAATCAGGTAAGAAGGACTGATTGTTGATACTTATCTATGTAAAATATGTAATGAAGCTTCCCTAATTTTCAATATTTCCATGTCAAATATACACTTGGTACTACCTACCTACCCACTTACAATTTTTTTTGTAAGTCTGTGTAAATGTTATTGCTATGCATGATATACAGCTATAAATATTAATAGCTGATGTTCACTGTATTTGTCTATTTCGCCTTCATCATACTCATCACACAGTTACTTCACATCATTAAGAAACATAGATACTCACTTCAAGTATATTTCAAAACAGCTTTTCGCCATATTTGAACGACGTGCGAGCCCACTTTCACCCATTAAGTCAATTCTTAAGCGTCACACAAAACGCACGATAAAAGGTAGGTAACTAAAATAAACTGCGATGTCCACGACAGAATACAAAATTGTACTTTACAAAATAAAAACAGAAACTAAAGTATCACTTGTATTTATAGAACCCTTAAAGAAAAATGCGCAATAGAAAGGTGTTCTCGTTTATCCTCCTCACCAATTAAGCAATTAAAGTTGTAAATACCTAATACTTTTTTTAATTAATTATTATAGGTATTTCGGACTCAAGTCCAGTACTGTCCTACTAGACTGTTGCTGCTTAAGGTATGAATATCCTACTAATATTGTAAACGCTATAGCTTGTGAGGATGTATGGATGTTTGTTACTCGTTAACGCTCAAACGACTCCACGGATCTGAAAGAAATTTGGCACTAGGTTTAACCCAGTTAAGTTAACCCAGAATAACACCCAGTGGGTTAGTTTATTGGTTGTAATAACATATATTTTTTAACCCGGCAAAAGATGCAGTTCCCGTGGGCTAATTTTAATAATTAGCTTTAAATTTAAAATTCCACTATTACGAATTTGCGGGCAACTGCTAGTACTATGTACATACGAGTATAACAATAAACAAATCATAAATAACTGTTCGAAACAAGTGATCGTCTTGCATGTCAGATGCAAAAAATAATGAAGTGGCTCGCAAGTATCAAGACTATGTGACTGACTTAAGTTATGGTCGGCACTTCGGCAGCCATTCATTAATTTATCTATGACCAAAAAGGAATATAATTATAATACGGTTCAAGTTTAGTGATGTAATTATATTACTAGATTAAGTTTAGTGAAATACTTACGGTCACTATCTTACGGTCAAATTCTAGTAATATTTTCATCTGACTAAACTATCTACCATTGAATAAAATAAAACAATATTGGTTTTTATTTTTATTACATAATCAACTTTATGTAGCAGTTACAATACTTTATTTAAAATAACAGTAATACTAAATAAATTATAGTAATTAAAATTATTAGTAAAACGATCGTATTTTATATTTAAGCAGTAACAAAACTATTTAGATAGTGAAATTTTGAACTCTTGAACTCATGATAAAAAAATTGGACATTAAACTAGTCAACAGTTTTAAAGCCATCTTTACGTTCCGTCGCGAATGGTCAAATTCGCAATCGGTCAAATTCATAAAAATCGCAATTAGTCAAAATCGCAGGTAGTCAAAATTGCGAACCGTCAATATAGCAAAGCGTCAAAATAGAATAACGTCAAGTAGCGAACAGACAGCTAAGTTTGTCTACTATGTTTATTCGAATACTAAAAGGTGTTACTATATGTATTTTTCAAGGCTTTTACGTTATCTGTTTACCACAATTTTCCAAAAATATTCAGTAGTTTAGCATGAAAGCGGAACAAATAAAAATCTTTCTATCCCTAAACATCTTGGTCTACTGTAAAATTTGCACTTAATATAAAATATAATGATTTTATTAAAGAGGATAACTGTAATTAATCCCTCGATCGTGAGTTATTCCAGACACAATTGAAATCAATTGTTATCGAGGCACGCGCGTGCCTCCTGGGGGTTGAGGGATTAAGTTTTATAGCAAATTTACTTTAAGTACCGAAGCATTAGCAGAAATTAAACGCAATGTAGAATAAAATAAATTGAGGGTATTTAGAAATATTATTTACTGCTGGTGTTATTTTTTGTCATTCCGAATCATATTTGACGTAGCAGTTTGTTGTATCGTTCGCTATTAGTAATAGCAGGAAACGTTAGATAGTAGTAGGTAGTAATACACTATATTCACATATACACCGTGCAATTTTAACCATCTGTAAAACGAAGCCCACGTTATTGGTATAACATCATGGCAGTGTTATTTATTTTTTTATTAAAAATAATTTTTGAAAAATTTTAATTTTTGATTCAGCCTTTTAATTTTGTAACACGTTATGACGCTCCCAGACGTATTATTTTGCTGCGGCGGGGTCTCGGTTGAATAGACCTTACACAGCTACATCTGTGGGCGTCACAGCGTGTTTCGAAATAAATAGCTGAACCGATATTCAATATTTTAATAAAAAAAAATTTTTGTAAAAAAAATTTATTAACTTTGCCAAGATGCTATACACAATGGTTACATAACGTGGGCTTCGTTTTACAGGTGGTTAAAATTGCACGGTGTATAAGTAGGTACGAGCTACATGTGAAGTTAAATATTCAACCGATTGCGATCTTGACTGTTGGCGAATTTGACCATTTGCGATCAGAAAATAATGCAAATGTGACTATTCGCGATATGGACCAATTGCTATTTTGACCGAATGCGATTTTATCGGTTTTTCAGTCACTTGACCGATTGCGAATTTGACCATTCGCGACGGAACGCCATCTTTAAAATAATTTTTAAATTTTTGTTCTGACAAGACGTAGGATCGTGTCATTTCTTAAACGGCTTTTTTAAAGTTTTCGGCAGCTTTGTCTCCTTGTTCCTGAATAGTTATTTGCACAACATTCCTACAGTTATTTTACTAAACTTAATCTTGTCATATAATTATATCACTAAACTTAAACCGTATTATAATTATATTTTATTACTAGTTCGTAAGATAGTAATAAATCGCTTTAGTATGACTATGTTACGGTATTCCTAGGGAAATAACTGTATTAGGTACGGCTTTATGTATCATACTGCGACATCCACATGGGACTGATTACTGTCTACTTCTTGACATCGCTATTTAACTATGATTGGGTAACGAACATCCTTCCAAGCTTTCATTAACTCAAAAGTGTATGGATCGAGACGGCCTGAAATAAACGTTTACTTTTTATTTATTTTTTTATTTATAATTATTATAATATCTGCTAGTGTTTATTATAATAATAAATATTCCTGACAAATGCTATTAAAGTCTATAATCTATCTCTGTGCCAAATTTCATTCTAATCTGTAACAAATAGGTATTCGTGCTTAGGGAGTAGGCCTTCTGGCGTGATTGAGTAGGTAACAAACATTGATCCATACTACCTAACTCATTTTAACATTAGTAAGAATAGTAACGCAACATAGCTCAGCTATGTTATGTGGTTTGACATTAAGTCACTAAGTAGGTATAACATACAATTGATCAATTTATTATCCTGCCAAATGGTTTTAAACGCGTATTACTGTATATCGAGGTACCTAGTCAGTCAATAAACCGCTAGGTAGGTATACCACAGAAAATAAACTAGTAGGAATTATGCAATAGGTAATAGCACACACAAGTGTGTCGTGTCACTGTATTCCACAACTAGGCACGATGACGAATAAAAGCGAAATAAAAACACTCAGAGTATTATTTGCTAAGTTGTGACAGTTTGTAAGGCATTTTTTATTTTTGTTCCAAATTATTACTTGCATCAAGCTTTGTAGGTATGGAATAGTAATAGTTTAACCTATAAGGTCATACCTATTGAGTCTTACCTGTGACTAAATAATAAAGATTTATGATTTAACAATGATGTTTATGAATATTGTGAGAGAAAATAAAACTGATTTTATTTGATTTGAAAACCATGTAGGTAGGTTGTTCTCTTATAAGTTTCCGATATTCTTCTGCTACCTACACACTAGGTTTAACTTCTATTTCTCCCTGATGGGTGGTTACAAATAACTAATAAATCATTAATAAGTAAGCAGTTACCTAGTTAATCATTCACATTATTAATTAAATTAATTGTTTGCCTATTGTTACTTTTACCCTTTAATAACCCTAATAGTCTAAGATCCCAACATACGAGTACAACGACCTTCACCGAGCTGTTTATTGGATGAAAAGTTTTTTATATACAAATAAATATGCCAAAAAATATATTGCAAATGGGTTGACTAAAAAAAATCAGTCCAGAGTATGATTAATTAATTATTTTTTTTAATATTTTAATTTTTTTTTTCTGGTTTGGATAATAGACAAATTTCATACCAATCAAAAATATGAAGCCCAAAGAATATGCAAACGTTAGGTTGACTATTTTTTTCCCGTCACAACTCTTGAGTAGGCAGATATAAACAGGTAAATCGAACTAGTAACTTGCACCGGTCTGGTTAATTAAATAAAGTTAAATACAAATAAATATTATTCATTTATGAACACGGTGGTATACGGTTGAATGCAAAAAAAAGTCATGAAATTCGGTTGTCAAATTTTAAAAATTCTACTCTGGACTGAAATTTTTTAGGCAACCCATTTGCAATATATTTTTTGGCATATTTAATTGTATATAAAAAACTTTTCATCCAATAAACAGCTCGGTGAAGGTCGTTGTATGGTGTGATCTTATACTATTAAGTGTTTGAATGAAAAACCACATAGGAGGTACCTACCTACGATCTTAGTAGTTGTTAGGCATTTTCATATGTCATGTAACGCCCCGTTGGTCTAGTGGTTTAAATACCGGGCCAAGATCTCGGGGTCCCGGGTTCGTTCTCCGGGTCGAGCATCAAAATGTTCCGAATTTTCGAACATTGTTCGGGTTTGTGATCAATCACCAACCCGCATTTGGCAAGCGTGGTGATTATGCCAGCACCCATCATTGCTGTGGTAACTTGAATTAGTGATGCAACGAATACTATTTTTACGAATACGAATACGAATATCAAACCTACTCTTCGGCGAAATACGAATACGAATATCTCGCCATGCTAATAAAATACTTTTATTTGATGAATGTTTACTCTTCTAATAATTAAAATTTACAACAGGCAATTTTTTATTTTAAAAACATAAAATTTGTAGATTTTCTGGTTTGAGGCGATTTCTTTTTTCAGTCTGGATATTCCCAGTCTAGTACTACATAGACGCAGCCATTACTAACGTTTATCTAAGTTACTTACTTACTATCCTACTTTTTGTTGATACAAAATAAATACAGACCATATACTTACTAGGTAATTTATCGAAGTGTTTCCAAATGTCACTTTGTTTTCGTTTACGAGAAGACATTTTCAATTCAACTTCAACTTCTTTCAATTCGCAGAAAATCAATAAAACTACACTCTCTTGCTTGACTTGTGCTCACGACTAACAAATGAAATGAACTAAAGAAAAAAAGGAATGAATGAATAAATCCATGGTTCGTTATCGTAATAATAGGGAAACTCCCGGAGCCGCTGGAACTGTATAAACTATGGCCGGGGAGTCCCCCGTCTTATTTTTACGCGCGTTTATCAAATCTGCAGTAAATAAAGTTACGTACAAAAAAAAAATTAAAATATTCGTCTTAGTATTCGTCGAATACGAATTTTCGGTAAATGTCTACTATTCGGCGAATACGAATATTCGTATTCGTATTCGTTGCATCACTACTTGAATTCAATGATGGAGGCCTTTTCCCTGCAGTGGGATGATTATAGGCTGTTACTATATGTCATGTAGGTATTTTTCTTAGACCGTCTAACCCATGCAGATCCAAAAACTTTAAATATACCTATCTTCATTAGTGTAACAAAGAGGAAAGTCTTGTAATTTTGTATGATTGCAACGAATAAACTCAAAAAGCATGGAACAGATTTAGGTACATAGTTGATTTTAAATAATTAAATTAAATTAAATTAAATGTTTATTTATTTCAGACATAACTAGTCCATAAATTGTTAATAATAATTAGTAACAAAAACAGCTTAGGTAATCTATGTTAACGTTGTTAGTAAATTATAAATCTTGTAGATACAAACATAATCGCTTAAAACTACTTAATTAGGCCTATAGCTAGCTCCACGCAGTGCCTTTGTATTGGACAGTCTGGCCTATCAGCAATTGCCATCAAGATGCTATTTCGACCGACACGCAAGCGCTGCAGCATGGAGGCGGCTTTCTTGCGCATGATGGCATGAAAGCCATCCGTATGGGCCTCCGCAAACATTCCTGACGCACTGCAACGACGTGGCAGTCGCAACAGCATCCTGAAAGCATTGTTGTATTGCACCCTAAGAACGTCGTAGGCTCTCCGCGTATATGACACCCATAGACCGCTCGAATAGAATGACTGACAGAACGCCTTGAATAGGCTTATTTTGACTTCAGTCGAGCAGCCACTGAACCTGCGGGCGAGCATGTTGCTCCTCACCGCTAACGCCCTGCGCTCGCGCTCTATGTCATTGTCATCCCGTAGGTCACTGGTGACGAAATGACCTAAGTAGACCTAAATAATCCCTTAGAAGTTTTGAAATGCATAATTTAGGATGGATGTTGTTACTCAATCACGCCAAAATGGCTAAACGGAAAGGAATGAAACCTGGCACAGAGCTAGATTGTAGCCTGGAATAGCAAATGTGCAATATGAATAATTTTCCCCGTTTTGCAACATCTTTTACTGATGTTTCGCTCCTATTGGTCGCAGCGTGATGTTAGGTACCTATGTATAGCGTAAAGCCTTCCTCAATATTCGAATGTTTTTATAGTGTGGATGAGTTTATGGGTTCAGTGTAGTGACATTTATTAAAAACTATGAATATAATTATGTGATACTATGTATTTGACTGATCGTTTTTTTTTAAGTTTATTTAATTTTAATTGTTATATTTTTTTGATATCTTTTTTTCCGACACAATGTACCTATATTGTTTAATGGAATAAATAAATAAATAAACAAGGCAGTAAATGGACTATCCAATCCAACACAAAAATAATTTTTCAATTCAAACCAGTAGGTAGGCTGAAATTAGCGAGTTCAAACAAACAAACAAACTCTTCAGCTCAATAATATTAGTATAGATTAAAATAGATTTTAAATTCGTTTTATACATATTATATGTATAGGTTATCGTTTTAGTGTTTTAGTGGTTAGGTAGGTACTTTTCAATTTATGATAAGTATTAAACTTTATCAAGAGCTTTACATCATCGTTTAGAATTTTAAGGTATTTCGCTCCAAAATTACAAGCCGCGAAGATGGCATGCCCATTCGCTTTGATTCGGATGGAAGCTTAGAATCTCATAATAGTTCATTGACCCTGCGCCTGCGCGCCATCCGTCCTTGGCGTATGTTTTAATTTTATGCTATGTGTTTACCTACTACTTTAGAATATTTTGTAGAACATCCTTAAAACTGCTTTTAGAAAGAGGTGATACCTAAATTGTTGCTAATACCTAGGTACCTTCCTGTATAGGGTTACCAGGTCGCCAAACCTCATAGCCGGACAGACCAGCCAGTTTGGGTAGAAAGGCCGGACACCCTACTTAATTAAGGATTCTGTGTCTCAGTATTAATAGGTACGAAAAATTTTACGTAAAATCAAGCGTTTTTTTTATTATTATCATTTATCATAAATCTTTGTAAATGCGAGCGAGAGCGATCGACAGTCAGCTCGGCGTTCGCTCGTTTGCGAAATGTAAAAGCCTAACAAAAGCCGGACAAAGCCGGACACCGTTTATTTTGGCCAGACACGCTATCAAAAAGCCTACCTATGTCCGGCTTTATTCGGACGCCTGGCAACGCTATACCTGTAATACAAGATTTGGTGGCGTAAGTTTACACGTATGTATTTGTAACTATCTAATAAATACTAAAAATACCCATTAAAACGCAACCTAATTATGGGTCAGTTCTTAGTTATTAGGGGTTAAAATATGAAATTGCCGTTTTATTGTAATAGGT
Source organism: Anania crocealis (assembly GCA_949315895.1). Classification (NCBI taxonomy): domain Eukaryota; kingdom Metazoa; phylum Arthropoda; class Insecta; order Lepidoptera; family Crambidae; genus Anania; species Anania crocealis. The sequence continues at coordinate 9,847,710 of OX438871.1, forward strand.
TCTTTGAATTAACATAGAATCTTCATGGTTTAAGGTTTTCGAATAAAACTTTTTTTACATGTTATCTATGATGTTCTTCTTTTAAAAAATGTGAAACATTTGAATATCGACTTTCAATTGTTTTTGTTATTTAACTTAGACAAGAAAGATGGATACTGCGAAAATTCGAGTGATTTTTGAATACGAGTTCCGACGCGGAAGTAACGCGGTAGAAACAGCCCGCAATATCAATGTTGCGTTTGGAGAGGGATCTGCTAATGAACGCACCGTGCGATTTTAGTTTAATAAATGCTTTCGTGATGGAAACTTCGACTTGAGGAACGAGCCACGACGAAGACCGCCCACACAGGTGATTAACGATGAATTAAGAGAGATGGTGGAAGCCGATCCTAGTCAAACTACCCAGGAATTAGCGGCATGGTTTAACGTACGAGTAATATTGACTCATTTGCGTCAAATCAATAAAATAAAAAAATACGAAAACTGATGTGCAGAAAGAAACGCGTGTTGAAACTTGTGTTGCCTTGTTGAATCGGTACAGAAATGAAGGAATATTAAATCGAATTGTGACATGTGATGAAAAGTGGATTCTTAAACCGTATAACCGTAAAAGGAAAATGCAATGGCTGACCCCAGGTCAAACGCCACAACAGTGTCCTAAAGCAAAACTTACCAATAAAAAGGTAATGGTAACTGTTTGGTGGTCTCAGCATGGTGTTATTCACTATAGTTTTCTCCGATCTGGTCAATCAATAACGGCAGATGTCTATTGTGCTGAACTCCGAACAATGTTGGCAAAACTAGCAGTAAAACAGCCCCGACTCATGAATCGATCTTCACCATTATTGCTCCATGACAACGCGAGACCTCATACAGCACGAGAAACCGTTTTGATCCTTCAGGAACTGCAATTAGAAACCATTCGACATCCTCCGTATTCGCCAGACCTTGCTCCAACGGACTACCATTTTTTTCGTGACTTGGACAATTATCTACGTGACAAGAACTTTTCTTCCCAGGAGGCAGTACAAAATGCTTTCACACAGTTTGTGCAGTCTAGAGCCTCAGAGTTCTATCACAAAGGCGTAAATGACCTTCCTATTAGATGGCAGCAATGTATACAGGATGAAATTTTAACCACTTTCCAAAATTCTTTTAGGCGTTAAGTATCGTATTTAGAGCCCTTTATGAAGTAAAAAATGTAAATCAAGCTTTCACCCGAAAATATTTTACACAATATAGTTTTAAATTTTTACGGTCCTAGGCCTGATAAGGTATAAAGGGAAAATCAAAAACATATCAATAGTATCGTAATGAATGAATAAGATGCGAATCGCGTAAAAAAGTGATGCTAGGCAGCCGTATCAAAAATTTTTGATTTTTTGCGTACATTTTCTAAGTGCTTTATCTTGACATTTTTGTACTGGGGTATACCAAAAGAAAAAATACGTCATTTGTTTTTTGTCTCGTAGATTGATATATTAAAATTTGGAAGGTGGTTAAAATTTCACCCTGTAGATAATAATGGTAACTATTTTGATTAAATAAATTTGTTAAATATTAAAAAATAAACAATTTTGATTTTCAGTACAAATCGGCAATTTCATACTTTAACCCCTATTATATTTACAGTATATTCAGTATTATTTGAAATATGTTTCATTTTCAATTTAAAGCACAAGTGATATTGGCCTACTTAATGATGTGCGTTCAGCAGCATTGAAGGCCCAGTTGGTTTAGTGGTTCGGTGGTACACCTACTACGCGAGGTTCGATTTCCGGTCGGCTATTCAGGGGAGGAGTCTTTTTTCAATTGATTCGAGTCAGAAAGGGGCAGGGCGGATTATACCTACTTATTAAACCGTTTGTCCCGGGTTCTGTCTTAAGATGAAACTCGTAAAACAAATCACGTCAGATGCCTTACTCGGCAACACTAAGCCCGTATTTGCGGATATATATAGGTCTCTCTCAGATACTTGAAGACATCGATATGAGTGATAGGGACAGATGGATTCGAATATACGGACATTGCGTTGCAGAGTAAGGCCTTAGGTGCCTGTAATTAGCGCCTTTCAAACTCTTGACACCGGACTTTATTCAGTACATTTGTTTATCATGAGCATCATCAGCCTAACACAGTGGGGTGGACATAGGCCTCTCTAATTGCACGCCACTTAGGTCGATCCTCGGCTTCTCGTATCCAGCTCCTGCCAGCCATCTTGCGCAAATCATCACTCCATCTGGCCTGAGGGCGTCCTACACTACGTTTGCCGAGACGCGGTCTCCACTCAAGAACTCGTTTACCCCGGCGGTTGTCGGTTCTGTGCCTAATATGGCCAGCCCACTGCCACTTTAGCTAGCTTATCCGGTGTGCTATGTTACTAACATAGCTTTAGTTCTATGCCGGATCACCTCACATTTGTATACATATAGGTATACCAACTTAGGAAAGATAAAACCATATCGACGGTTAGGTTAGGCATACCTACGGACACAACAAGAGTGGATTTTGTAGAGAAGATGACTACAGATTGCTAATAGACGGCAAATATGATACAAATGAAAAATAAACTTTTACGTATAAACCAATGAAGACAAAAGTAATTTGTTGTTACTATATCTGAAAAGTAAAATAAGTACCTTAATCAAACCATTCGAACACAAATAATACTATTCCAAAGACTTGACTCATAAAGTTGTAATGGAAAATATTTCATAAACCACCTAAAAACAATTATGTCAGCCATTAGGACACCCACGTCCTTATAATAAAACTCGCAATAAAAACGAGCCAAAACAATACTTGAAGTTGTTAAAGGCGGAACCATCTTGTGAATTGGACGATAATTGACCAACACCTAAGTCATCAATGGATGACGGTAATCCACGGTTATTAATATCAACTAATAACAAAAACTTAGTAAATGTACTTATTTATGCGCAAAGAAGTATCTCGATGTTACAATATTTGTCAATGATTGTTACCCGTTGACTAACGTATTTATCGTTATAAAGACAACGTCATTAAAATCATGATTCATGAAGTGTTTTTTTCTTTCTTCAGGCACTTCCATTGCCCGAAGTGAACCATGGAAATAATCTAGTGAATTATGTGCCAAAATGACTACTGAAAGTCAGCCTTTCCTATTTTTCTGTGGAGATATTAGTATAGGTATCTGTGACGTTATGTTGTAAAAATGTTATTATGTAAAAGTAATGGCCTATAATCATCCCACTGCAGGGCAAAGGCCTAAGCTCCGTACCATAGCAAGGATGGGTACAGGACAGTAATAATCATCACCACGCTTGGCAAGTGTTCTGTTTCGTAAATCCTTTTCCTTAACAAATTTTAATGGTTCTTATGAAAGAAAATCTACATCAAATCTACACAAGTAAACATTGTTTCTTAAGTAATGCGTAACAAACAGATAATAAAATAATGTAAATTATTGCGTCAAATTGAGAAACTTCCCTGTTTCATGTCGACTTAAAATTTAAATCTTTATCATCATTCCCAGCCAACAAAACTTTTTTGTTCTAATCTAAGATCCTGTTAAATCTGAATTTTATCCAGTTTTGCCAAATAGGTACCTATTAAGAATTTCTTTACATTTAAACTTTTAATGAATGGGTTAATAATCTTTATTTAGTATAAAAATAACAGAGTAGTTCACCAAATAGAAGATAAATGTACAAATCAATAAAGATACCACTAAAACCATTGTCAAAACAACCAATTAACAAGGTAATGCCGGACGTTGAGGTCTCTTAACACATTTTGGGTACTTTTACTCTGTTACTTTATTGACAAGTTAAACAAAAGTCACAACGGCGTAAGTGCTCCGTAGTTCGTGTCGTGTGTTGATTAATAACATTCTGTCCGTCGCGCCTTTATAAGCATGTACCTACATTGTAATTTCTATTGTGATTATGATAATAAATAAACAAATCCGAGGCTGCGGAGAAGGCGATATAGGCTGAAATCAACTGGATAGATTGACTGTCAGTTTGTGCAGATAAAATATAATAACTTATAACGATAACGAAATACGAAACACCGTTAAACCAAAAAATTAAAAATTACAGATGTCGTCTACTCGCCCAGTACTCGCCACGTATCTTTCACCAGAAAAGTTATTGCGTTGTTGCTTTAGTCCATACAATATGTATATTATAAAAATTTTGATTCTCTTGAGAGGTGTCAAAATATAAACCTCTTTTTTGGGGCACAAACGGCCCTTTTTTACATAAACTTAAGGGATAGTAGACCTGAGTACCTATATTGGTTTTAATGACGTACCAACACGTGATTCCGATATAAACGGTTCATAAGGGAACCGTTTTTTCCTTTTGGGATACGGTATCCTGAAAACATCCAAACCAATGAAAAGTTATATGCGTAATATTGGTATGCGTCGACGTGAGAACAAACACTGTTTTCGTCAATTGAAAAGTTAGCACATAGGTATTTGAATCTGGTTTTATTTATGTATCTTATTAAGAGCTATAGTGTTAAGATTAAACATAGTTCTTAATGTAGGTAAACTAGTTGTAGTAACAAATAACGCTTAGAGATAAATAGAAGTGCGCCTTCGCTTCTTCTATATCAAAAACGTTGTAAGCATGATATTAGGTATGTATCTTATCTTTCGTCGTTGTAGGTAACTTATGTGTTATAATAACTTATATGTGTCGCACTCACTCGCACATACGATTGTAATTTCCATTTCACAAGACTGTTTGCCGCCATTTTAAATGTAGCTAAGTTTTGAGATAACAATTTGATAATTTCAAGAAACGATTACTTATGTAGGTACTTTTCACTTAGATTAAAACATTACAAAACTAGTGATACAATTCACCACTCCACAACACTTTTTTAAGTTAAATTAATATTATTAAAATAAATTAGAACGGTAAAATATTGACATTTGCAGAATTCATGATTTTGCCTCCTAAGACCCACTGGACGAGAAGTGGTTGTGCCTTTATATTTAGGCTATTACCCGTCTGGCACCATAGAGCAGAACATACATAAATCCAGGTATTTAATGATACCAAAATAATTCTGTAAAATGTATTTAAAAGATTTTTCTAACTAAAACATTTAAAAAAAATAAAACAAAACCCTCAACATTTTCTGATATGGTTTCATGATCTTCATCATCATGATGTAGCGAGAACTTAAATTTCCCAATCGCCAATTACGTAAATAAACGTTAATCAATCAGTAGCAAATTAATCATCTCTCCTTCGATGATAACAAGTTCAGAAATTGCAATAAAGAGTAATATTATTGACAAATTATATTTATGACATCTAAAAATGACCAATTAGTTTTAGGATACGGCTGTGTAACATACATACTACGTGATAAATTGACTTGTTTATTTTTAATAGATATACTTGCATGCAAATTATTCGAATTATAAAACTTATTATAATAGGTAACATGAGATTACGCAAATTGTTCCAAAGAGTTTTATTTTTAGAACGACGCTTATTTTTTATTTGTATCATTACCGAATAGGTACCCTTGAATACGAACCACACTTGCATTCAATTAATAGTGATGTAACAAGAGTTTTTTTCCATTAAAATTAAAATGTATAAGGATTAAACTAGCGTTTCTTAAGATTTTTAAATTGTATTTTGATTTATCCTGAGACGTTTTGAACACAGCAGCCTTCGTCGTAATTAGGGTAGTAATGACAGTCATTTAAATCCGTTAGTATATCTTTTATTTCATTGCAAACATTTTAAATTTAAGTATTTGATACGAAAAATAAAGTAATTTTAACAAATTCGTAAAACGGTAGGTGTTTATTGATATAGAGATAATGTTTAGATATGATTTTTCGACTTTGACTCTAATAAAACTTGTTTATGACTGTTAAATTGATCCCCCTGTTGAACTAGTCGCCTACGTTTACTTTATTTTATAAAATTAATAGACTCAGGCGTTACTTTACGGAAATCCATAACTAATTATGGATTGAGAAAATTATTTTGCTAATGATTTCCGCTTCTTAACACCGGCCTAGATACCTTCACCACACTACCCGCACTGACACTGATTTGAGGAAGCACATGCACCACACTACCCGCACTAACACTGATTGAGCAAGCACTATTTCATGCAGGAAAACCGCCCGCCCTCCCTCAAAAATGCATGCAGTACAGTTAATGCAATTATTAGTACCCAACACCGATACAATAAAAACCTCGACGCGTTTCAAACGTAGAATATAATAGACGGACAAAGCCTGCGAGATAGAAGAAAACCTCTTATGGAAATCTAGCAAGATAGAAAAAGAAAACAAATCTTTTCGTTTTGTGACCTGTCTTATTTGACAGAGTGACATCCAGTGGCATATGCGATATAAGGTTCAACATTTTATGGAATTATCTAGTAGGTACATCGTAGATTATCTAAAGTAAATACAGTTTTATCTAACAATGGTCACATGTTCTCTGAGTGCCTGTGGAGTCAACCATAAAAATAATCCAGAAAATTGCTCATTTCACAGGTAAATACGTAGAAAGTCGTCATCGTAAAAACGCGTTATTTTTGTTGAATTTGATCTTGTTGTTATGTTGTAAATATAAAATTATTTCAATCCACTTGTTCATTTTAATATTTTGTATAGATAAAGTTCTATGTATTGATTATTTACATTATTTTGGTGGATAAATAATTTATCGAAATATTTTACATGTACGCTAGAGCTTGACTCAAATTTATCGATACTATTGTCGACATTTATCTTGAATGTTTCCGGAGAATTTTGATGTTAATTTATGTTAAGCGTCTCAAATGAATGTCAACTTAACAATTTGAAGAAGGAAACTGTAAGGAATCACATAACTAAGATAATCTTGTTAAAAGTCAATAATCAGGGATTGATTCATCAGAATGTAAATGTTTATTCAGATTTTGTTTACTTGTTCTTTTTCACTTACTGCCATTGATAAGCTCACACGGCACAGCAGATGACAAGGGAAAATCTTTTGAAGAAATAAATAAAGAAAACTAATTAACAATGGCTGTTATTTTTTTTATTAATTAAGACTTTATTTTTAAATTACCTATGTGTAAAAAATATACTCACCGGGCACATTTATCTGCCCACTATTATAAATAGTTGTAAGAAGTGAGGGCGGTTAGGTATGACTGCAATTACTCGTATTATCGATAGTCTAAAAATGTTAAAGGTACGTCACTAATTAACACACACATTGACAAATAAAAACTGGTCACGCATTATCGGGCTGTCAGTCGATCTACTTGTATCCTATATCTATGGTTTGTTGTATGGGAGCCCCCCTTAAATATTATGTTTTTAGTATTTGTTGTTATTGCGGTAACAGAAATACATAATTTGTGAAAATTTCAACTGTCTAGCTATCGCGGCTCTTGAGATACAGCCTGGTGACAGAGCGACGGACAGACGGACAGACAGCGAAGTCTTAGTAATATGGTCCCGTTTTTACCCTTTGGGTACGGAACCCTGAAAATGTAAGATAGGTACGCAGTTCCTTTAAAAAAATCTTTTGATAGAACCTTAGGATAGAAGTTAATTGTTTGCTTAATTCACCCTATACCTATACAAACACATTTGGTAGGTTACGGTTACGTATAAGTACCTACCTATCAATAGTAGGTCGGTAGGATAATGAATGTCGAAAACTTGCTATCAATTTTCCACGTTCTTAATTATTACATTGAGATCAATTTCAGTCTGGTACAAAATGAAACTGCGTATTTATCAAAACTATTATTTTGTAAATATAATACAAGTACCGAATAGTACCTATAATAAAAAATCACCATCAAAATTTGGGTACTCTTTGTTAGTGTTGTTTAGCAAAAGCTCAAGTCAGTAGGTTGATAACTCATAATTTTCAAACATACTACCTTAATATTAGAAATTATGTTTCTGCACTATTTAAATCTTAAAGAAAATGTTTAAAGATAACTATATTTACCCTATTTGAAGTGTGTGGACCATGTGTTAGCTACTCTTTTTAGGGAGCCCCCTCATAATAAGTCGTCTTAGCTCGTGTTCGTAAGGGATGTTGTCATTCCACTGGGTAGTTACCTCAGTTACCTGACCTAAAAACGAATAAGAAGAAAATCAAACAACTAGCAAAATATGCATACGTCGATAATAAGTTTGTCTGACAAATCTCTGGAACGGTGAACAAAGTCAAATCAGTTGTATATCTGCACATTTCATACGTTAAAGCTGGTTACACGTATTTAATAGTTCAAGGTTATTATCAGTCTAATAAAGAGAAAACAACTTAGTTTTATGGCCATATATTTATGGTTTATAACTTTTGATAACCAAAACACAGACAGCTAATAATTAGCACCATGAGTGGATATAGTAGTTAAAAGTAAAAAAACCTGTTTTTGTACGAGTTATTCACAGTAAAACTGTTTTGTGGTTATGTTAGTTACCTATATACGAGTAGAAAAACTTTTCTTTTCTTTCCAGTTAGTCTTTTTTTTTTCTTCTACATCTGTAATTAATAGCGCATATTTTTACTGACGTAAATTTGTAAAAGAATTTTTACTAACTTGTCCTAAAATTTTAGTTACAGAAAATTGAAGGTAATGTGTTGATATTTAAAACAAAACCTGTTCTTACCATATATCACTAAATATACTACTTAACGTGGCTGTACGCTGAATTAATAATGCAATGAGGTTTATATCTGAAAACTAAATTGCAGTGTAATGTATCGGAACAGAGTTAGTGTCGAAGGAATTAGATTGTGAACAGTCATTAGGCAGTGTCAAGGCTCACCTCGTGCCCTGCCGTCCTTTGGTAGGCTGTATGCAAGGAGTGATGTCGATAATTTTAGCTGTTATCGATATATTTTTCGTATTCCTACGAAATATAATTCTCTAGAAGCGCAAATAAGTAAAAAAAAAACGAGTACCTACAAGCTTTGCTTTGAGAGAGTGTTAGTGTTGCATTGTCATATTTATGTTATGTCTGTGTTCGATAAATGGGTACAGACGGAATCAAATCTGCATTTATTGGAGAGTTAATGTTCCACAACTCCAAAAGTATACCTATTAGTTTTATAGTTGATTCCGAAAGGTTAGGACGTTTAAAAGGTTCCTTTGTAGTTTGGAGTACCTAGCAACACCTTAATCAGTATTACGTATGATTATAAATCTCACCGAGCAGATTAATAATTAATAGGGGTTAAAGTATGAAATTGCCGATTATTTTCCACTTTTTATTTTGTTTATAGCTCTTTAGTATAGTCGTATTATTGCGTAATTCTTTTTGTATTGTATCAAAAACTAAATAAAGTAACTTTTGACTAAAAAAAAAATGCAATACTAGTGCCTATTACTTCAAAGGAAGTCGTTGAAAAGACCCCTTAATGTGTTGACCTGACCTTCTTGCTTCAATTAAGCTTATTTGTATTATATACTTTGATTTTCAGAAATTTAAATACTATAATGCGTAGCTTTATAACCATCTAACTTTCACCTTTAATTGTATCGAAAACGGTTCAGGCGTTTTTAACAACCTAAAAAAATTTTAGTATGGAAAAATGACTTTTCTCGATTTCGTTCATACAAAACGGCAATTTCATACTTTAACCCCTAATATTTTAGAGTTCTTTCGGCGATCTATTTTAATATGATAATAATAATGAGTATCCGATATACTAATAGTCGTAACTATTTCACTCAAATAACTTTAATGTTAGTCGTATTAGCGTCACATCATATGCGTCCCTCCTCTTTGCCCCGAGCTTTTACGGCTGTGCCCTTGAGACGGAGAGAGGCCAAACAATTGGCACAAGGGGTCGAATACATTGCACTGCATTGTCGATATAATAAGAGCAACAACACTAAACGTAATTATAATGCTCTAGTGCTCGCTCATAATCACCGTTGTAATCTAAATCCAAGTCATTATTTTCGTTATTTAACATAATTTTAGCATACAATTAACAGGTAGGTACTGAAATTCCTAATATGTATTAGTTAAAATAACCCATGGCCGTTGGGGCGAAAAGGTTCTGGAATGGCGACCGCGCGCCGGACGACGATTTGTGGATAGCCCCCTCTCCCCCTATAGGTGAGCTGATGATCTGGCAAAGGTCGCGTGCATGAAGCCGTTGGATGGGTCTGGAGCTGATAAAGCCCGGAGATCCTTAGGAGAGGCTCATCATTGAATTTTGACGACCTCCGTAGCGAAGTGGCGTTCTTATCTTACACACTGGTTTTAAAGGTGTCTCCTGTTTCGAGGTTCCGGGTTCGATTACCTACCGGACTGTAGAAAAAAAAGTGTTTTTTTCCACAATACGAGTGCTTTACATAGTTACTTACTCACTTTGGGATCAGGACAATGTATGTGATGTTGTCCGCATTTATTTATTTATATATAATGTCCAGCTGTGGGCATCGTTTGGCTGAGATATCAGATAACTGATAAGTATAAAAAACAAAAAATGTACGAATCTGGTACCTAAGATCACTAAACTAATTAACTCAAATAAAAACTGGTTAAAGTTTTTGAGTAGTAAAGTAACAGCCTATAATCATCCCACTGCAGGGAAAAGGTCTCCATCATTGAATTCAAGTAACCACAGCAATGATGGGTGTACTGGCATAATCACCACGCTTGCCGAATGCAGGTTGATGATCACAAACCCGAGCAACGTTCGAAAATTCGAAACTTTTTGTTGCCCGACCCGGGATTCCGACCTGGGACCCCGAGATCTTGGCCCGGTATTTAAACCACCAGACCAACGGGGCGTTTTGAGTGATGACGATGAATTAACTTTATTTTCATTTTGTTGACGCCAATTTCATAATCAATTTAAATATTAATTAATGATTATTGTACTGCAATAAAAGTGCGTCATTTGTAATAGAAACTTGAATGTCTAATATTTATGCCGGATATGATGAATGTCAATTAAATGTCAATCATGTACTCATGTGTAATGGTATAGTGAGTTTCAAATATTCTGGACATTTTAGACAAACGTCGACACTACGAAAATATTATTACGATGTAATGTAATTAAGAGGAAACACAAGGGCCGTTTTTCCATACAAACGTAGTCCCTTGTTTCCTCCCTGGATAAAGCCAGTAGAGCAATAATTAAATATTTATATCTTAAAAATATTTATATTTATTACAAAAATCTATGGCCACCATTAGCATGTTTCTATGTTTTCTGTTTTTTCATAAATTAATTAATAAAAGAATTATATGAGCTCTCAAAAATCGAAAAAAATCGCCAGATTTTTCCGCTGTGTTTAAACATCCAGAAAACAAATTTGTCTAAATTTTAGAAAAAAAGGAAAACATACGAACACGGCCAAAGCCTTTCTTTAATTTGTAATGATAAAAGTATTTAAATCGGTCTAGTTTTGGAAAAGTAATCGGGGGACTACGAAACGTTGACTTGGTGTGCTTTTAGTAGGTATTTTCGGTCCAAGAAGCAGTTGTCTTTATCAAACTCTGCGGTGAAGGCGTTTGGCAATGCGCGACAGCAATAGATTTTACAAATACCTATTTTTCAATTCTCTCGCCCGTAGTGTTCCTCTTAGGGATGTAATATAAAACTTACGCCACGTCAAAATGTATAAGTACGTACGTACATAGTTATATTCGTCGCTGTCTGTACGTAAAAAAGAGAAACTAACTGACGTACCTAAGTTGAAACAAATACCGCGAAAATAAAAAACCGGCCAAGTGCTAGTGGGACTCGCGCACGAAGGGTTCCATACCATTGACTAGGTAAACAAACAACAGTATGTAGATTATACTTAATACTTGTCCGAGATGGATTTTTACATGTAGTAACGGCGAAGCACTAGCGCAGAGCCACAATTTTTTCAAAGCTAAAAAAAAAAAGAGAAACAGAACGTGTTCTATGGCAACCTATCAAATGTCATTACGGTTTTTGTGCGAGCGCGGTCACATCGTCGTTTTATAAAAGATGGGTAAAATATCTATTACTCTTAAGAAATATACCATAAAAGTTTATAATCAGGCTTTAGAATTAAGGTAGTCAAGGTGCAAAGTGTTTACTTATGTCGAATTGTGATTTTTGGGAAAATGACAAGAAGAAGCCTAATCAAGTTCAAGGCTTATTATGCAAATAGAAGGGATTTATAACATTAAATCACAGGTATGATTCAATTTATTCTTACTTTCACATATAGAGCAATGTTGTAGTTAGGATGGTTTCGAGTTGAAACTTCAGAAAAAATTCATAACCTATAATATCACCTTCCATAATTTTTTCTGTTTTCATTTCGTTGTACCTTTGACGTTCGGATATTCCCAGACACAATTAAATATCAATTGTTATCGCAACAACCGGTTGTCGCTTGGGGCTAAAAGCGTTACAACGAAAGCAATGATATATCTATGCATTCTGCAGATTCAATATTTATTCCTAGTGCATAAACCTTCGGTTAGGTTACGGTAAAAACAAGATTGCTTTTCATAATTTCTTTTCGGAGAGCACGTTTATCTTTTCGTAACCGTTTTACTCACTTGTTTAAAAATCTCACCATTAAAATCCAAGTGTTTGAAGAAAATTAAATTCAAGAAAGAAGATCAAGAAAGGAAAAGAAACGAGGAAACAAGAGGAAGATTCGAAAAATGGAAGCTAATAAAGGAAACTTCAAGATTCTCAGAGCAATATGAGGAAACATCTTTGACCACACCCTCTTAAATGTGTTATCAGAGAAGATGACACATACACCAATAGGTGAGGCTAACATATTTCAACAAATATGACTTTTCCCTATAACAACTTTAAACGTCTGGGTAGTTTCATGTATGATGAACAGAACCACAAGCTCTAATTTTGTGCGAGATATTCTGAATAATCACAAACAATGGCTAGACATGCTAAATGTGAGAGTTTTCTATTAGGCAAGTGCTATCACTCGAAGATAGACATGCTTACATTAAGGGCAAGAGCTAAAGTGCTAGTGGGACTCGCGCACGAAGGGTTCCATACCATTGACTAGGTAAACAAACAACAGTATGTAGATATTACATAAATTTAGTTCATGTAGTGACTTGCCTACCTGCTATTGATATCGAACAAAAATAGAACTCTACGTTTCGTATCGAACTATGCGTTTTTTGTTTGGGAGCCCCCCTTCAATATTTATTTTATTTTACGTTTATAAATAAATAAATAATAAATGTGGACAACATCACATACATTGTTCTGACCCCAATTTGAATAACTATTCAAAGCATTCGTATTTTGGAAACCAGAAACAACGAAGTACCACAAACACCCAGACCCGAGAAAATGTAGAAAAACACTTTTTTTCTACATTGACCCGTCCGGGAATCGAACCCGGGACCTCGGAGCAGACGACACCTTGAAAACCGGTGTGTACGCCACTCCGCCACGGAGGTCGTCAAAGTTTATGCTTATTATTATTAAAGTATACTTATTATTAAAGTAAAAATACAACTGTTTGTAATTATTTCAAGTGCCTACCTGTTGCCATTATTGATATCGAGCAAAAAAGGGCAAATAAAGTCGCGTTTGTTGTATGGGAGCCCCTTAAATATTTATTTTATTTCGTTTTTAGTATTTGTTGTTATTGCGGCAACAGAAACACATAATTGGTTAAAATTTCAACTGTCTAGCTAATGCGGCTCTTGAGATACAGTCTGGTGACAGACAGACAGGGACGACAGCGAAGTCTTAGTAATAGGGTCCCGTTTCTACCCTTTGGGTACGGAACTCTAAAAATGAAACGTGCGTGTACGGTCAGCTAACATTATACACTTTTGACTTTAATGTTGACACTAAATATAACGTCGTATAGTTTGTGAAACCATGAAAGTTGTGGCTGACTGTGCCTTAAGTGTCATGAAAGTATTTGAAACACCTAAGCGTTAAAATGAAGATTTGAAGTCAGTATACATTTTATCGATTCAGTAAAAGAGTTAATAAAGCAAAAAGTCTAATTTCGTCGATGGATTTTCACCAATATTTAACTTTATAGAGGTGACTCCAGTTGTAGATCGGAATCTAGATAGGTACACATTTACATCTCGTTTTGATGTGAGTGAAATGTGCATTCAGGCAACATTAGAATCTGGATCTCATGGTCCAAAGTCCAAACCGCCAGATTTTACAAGAACGGACCAAGTTCACGCAAAATCAAGTTAAAAAGTGAAGTACCTACCTACTCGATTTTGTTGGTATCATAATTGTTTACATAATAAAACAACATCTATTGTGTTGTAATTTTCTTTAAGTATTATAAATAAAAAATATATTTACAAAAACTACAAAAATATTTATTGCTTGGTTAATGTCTTACATATAACCGTAAAAAAAATTTCAGTTTTCTAGTATGAAAAGATCCAAAGGTTAAGACAGACCGACACAGATGAACATAACATTCGGGTTCGTTGTTGACTACGGAATCCTAAAGGGTTGCAAATGTAAAGGCATTTTTTATGGGCCGACGTCGACATTCGTTGGCCGAATAGGCCTCGGCCTGCAGCAGTACAGCCAACAGCATAGGACCATAAAAATGTTTTTGCTGACAAATTACAAATGTCATAACTTGACCTTTCAAAGCGCTTGATTAGTTTAATAATTTGATTGGACAGATTAGATAGATAAAAATCACCATGGTCAAATGTAGGTACCCCTACTTCTTAGTAAGAAATGGAATGATAACCTAGGAGGAAGGGTAAACATATTATTTTAATGTTTAATCCTTTTGCTGTTTCCGTCATTTGTCAATGCAAAACGTGTTTACCAGGACAGCCAATGGAGGCGCCATTACAAACTTGTCAACATTTATGGATAGATCAATGTTTTACAGATTTTTTTGTGTAATCGATGGCCTTCGTGCGTCATTTAGTGAGATAGTACGTCATAAAACCAGTGAACGAAAAACATTTAATAAACATGTAAGTTTTTTGGATGGTTGGGCATTTTCTAAATTGAGATAAAGGAAAGAATAGTGAATGTAGGTATGGATTTTTATTGGAGAGAAAATGACATAAATAGGTACTTTAGGAAACAGTAACCGAAGACAACAGAACAAAACCTTTAGGGGAATGTATTTTCACTAAAGTTAGAAATTCCAATTAGGGATTAATCGTGTGGTGCTCTGTCGCAGTCGTCGCAAAGCCACAATCAATGTCAATTTTATTTTAACCTTAGGCACGTACAGCCTATAGCGGCATACGTACGCTATGTTAGTTTGTGATCGGTTTCTAAGGTAGGCAGTAGCCCTGCGGCAGAGCACCACACGATAAATCTGGTCCAAAATAAAATAAAAACTAATAATACTTAAATGACCAAGTTTACTATTTGGAAGACACACCATATTAGGTCGTGTGATGCCGGCACATAAAAAGAACAGCACCACCTCTTCTTTTCCTATTGGTGTAGCAAGAAGCGAGGGAAAAGAGCACTGCTAGAAGAATACTGGCATCAGCGTCTTCTCTCCACCTTAGTCCAAACTGCATCGCCGACCCGCCTGCCAAGTTTAAAGATTATGACCAAACTAGCTTGTGCCCGCGACTTCGCTCGCGTTAAATTCGGGGTGACAATAAAATTTCACTCCCTCTAACCTCTAACTCACTTTTAATGGGTTGGGTTGGGACGGATTTCCAAAAACAAAATAATCCACGATTTTTTTGTTAGTCACAAAAAGTCCACATACCAATTTTTAGCTTTCTACCTTGAAAATTGCGAAATGCTCCATACAAACATCCACCCCCCATTTTAGGGGCTAGAAAGCGACAAAAATTAGCCTATGTCACTTTCTATCCCTTCAACTATCTCCACTTAAAAAATCACGTCAATTCGTCGCTCCGTTTTGCCGTGAAAGACGGACAAACAAACAGACACACACTCTTTCCCATTAATATATAAATATATAGGTAGTATGGATTCGCTTTTTGGAGAGGCACGTATCCAGTGTTGTGGAGTGTTAGAAGCTGTTGATGTTAATGAGAACACACCAAAGCAGTTCCACAATAGTTAAATGTTATTGAACGTTTCTGTGCTTTTTCCATCCACTAATCAATGTTTATTTACAAATAATAAATCATACAAGGTGAATTACATATCAAAACCTGTCCCATACATGAAGTAATTAACAAATTACCAATTTTTCAATTTACATATTCATACGATAAAATTGTGAAGGCTTTGACGCAAATATTGCGTCGCAAAGGTCTAAGATTAATGATTTTTAGAACCTAGTTGACGACATTGTGCCACTTATATGTGTACCAACACTACCAACCAAGCAGGTACTAATATTTTATAACTTAGTTGGTAGGTACATACGGGAGTACAAGGAATATTGCGCCTCACTGCAGTTGGAGTTGAATCCAAACAAATCCCTGCACTTATGTTGCACGTTTTGAGGTCATGTAGTAGCTTCCAATTAGTAAAATAAAATGTTTTACTGTTTATTTTATCCTACCTATCCTATGGAGTTTATTGACGGATTTCTTTGCTTTAGAATTTGATGTCTTCTAAACCTATATCTTGGTCGCAAATCTTACAGTCCCGGCCAACAAATATCTTTCTCGGCAACGCGCCAGACCCAACCTCCCAGTTTTGTTCCTATTGAGAGCAACGAAAAGAAAATGTTTTCAAAATTAATAGAGCATGCAATTGCTGAGTGTCTAATGGTACCCTGCGCATAAAAAAATAGTCCCCAAATATCTTTCTCGGCAGCGCGCCAGACCCAACCTCCCAGTTTTGTTCCTATTGAGAGCAACGCAAAGAAAATGATTTCAAAATTAATAGAGCATGCAATTGCTGAGTGTCGAATGGTACCTGCGCATAAAAAAAATAGCATCACCCTTCTTTTTTTTATAGGTATCGAAAGAGGCCACTGAAGGAATGCTGCCAGAGGACTTAAATCCATTTTTCATCACTATTGGTCCAAACCGCGATCGTAAACCTGCCTACCAAGATTGGCAAAATCCTCCTGTTGGAGAGGCCTGTGTTCCATCCAGCCGTGGTTTGATAATGGGCTGGTGTTGATGATGGTGCGAATATTTTTTTTATTGCAATTGAATATTTGCTTTGAATTGAGAGAAAATATCGTCAGGAAGCCGGCATAACATAACACTAATAGATGCCAATCATGGTCTGAAGAATATACAAGATGTAATTGAAGTCACAACACAAGGCCTCTAGGGGACCGACTCTAGTGCTCAAAAACCAACATCGAATGTACCTTTTTTCACTTTTCCATACAACAATTCAATTCTAACAGTTACTCGGTTACCTTAAAATAAATATTTGAGCACTAGAATCGGTCCCTCGGAGGTTTTCAGTTATTTTAATCATGCCATGCTTTTGCCATGGTTGAAAATGGTAACAGGTTTCTTTGTGTTAGAGACAGAGTAGGTTTTCTGATTGCGCCAGCTCAAGGGTTACAGGAACCATCATGGGCAAACCTATTCCAAGGAAATATTGTCACAACTGCGTAGCTTTTTACATGTCATCTTGTCCAAGACCTCAAAATGGTAATAGCACTAAATGTTTGCGCAGGAAACTTTATGAGTACTCAAGTTGAGCATCTCTTACGCTCCAATCATGCGTTAGACTCGGCAAATACACAACTTAAATAAATAAAGTAAGAGGAAACTATGGTTGGAGTGTGACCCTGTATCTAATGTGCCTGGGTATTAGTCTAGAACATAAGGCTTCAGATTTTGTATTAAATATAGCAGAAGGCAAAATGCTAGACATGGGCCTCTGAAAAAGAAGGATTTTCCCATAATCGCCGCGCTTGCTAGGTTGGTTGCATATAGAAGCTAACGTCCAACGCCCAACGTCCTCTGGCAGAACTTTTATTTATAGTCTCCTCTTACGGGATATTCTATTTTAGACCACTACCACAGTCTGCAGTCATTGCAGTTAGATAGAAACAACTTTGAGGATGAGATGAACAGAAGAATTCAGTTGGGTTAGGCAGCATTTGGGAAACTACTCATACTCATCGTCGATCCCACAATGCCTCAAGACGAAAGTCTTCAATCAGTGCGTTGCGTTCTACTCGTCATGACATACGGAGCCGAAACGTGGACACTGGACGGTAGGGCTAGTCCACAAGTTCAAAGTCGCTCAGAGGGCTATGGAAAGAGGAGTTATTCCCATCCGATCCCCTGCAACCGATCCTCTTGTGGATTGGTTTTATTTTTAATTATTTTCTATTCCCATCTGATCCCCTGTGTAGGGGATCACATGGGAATAGCTAATAAATATTAATATTTTATTCCCATCTGATCCCCTAATACTTACTAACCTGTTTTTGGTATGTAACGTCGTACATTCAACAATAAAATACGTTAAAGGGTTTACCTGTGCTTTATTTAGTTTATTAGAAATGACCAATTTATTACAACTATTTCTTTATTTTATTCTAATTTAAGTCAAAATGTTTTTAAGAATCAAGTACCTTTTTTATCATAAAAAATAGATATTGTATGCATCATTGTTACGAGTATGTCATCAATTATTAACATTTAGTGATGTTATAAATATGATTTATATATTTTTTTACATTCCAGAATTTTTTTATTTAGTTTGCCAAGATAAGAGGCAATTCACCTTATTTCTTAATAAACATTAAAACAATTACATCTGTAATAAGCCAGTGATGCCCAATAAAAAAACTATCAGTAAATGTTTTTAAAATCACAGTTATTATTTAAGTTTAGGTATCCCAATAAAACTGTCATCTCATATTTTAAAGATGTCAATTAGAAAATTAATCACTTCTCATAAGATATCTGATAAATAAAAAATGCATTTGAAAACAAATGCTCCTTATTTGAATATGTGATTGCAAAACTTAGTTTCCTCCCGATTGTACTTGCCTGCCTTCCTTACTCACCCACCTTAGAAATAAAATTAGGGGATGCGAGAAGCCGAGGATCGACCTAAGTTGCGTGCAACTGGAGAGGCCTATGTCCAGCAGTGGACTGCGATAGGCTGATGATGATGACAGGGCGCCTAGTTCTTGAAGGTAGTTGTACAGCAATATATTATATGTGTAGTATTTTATTTTGTGCCAACTATCTGTGTATAATATGAAGCTATTAATAAATAAGCACTTGAGTATTTGATGCTAAAGCTTATATTATTCTTAGCCATGTTTACCAATCATTGGAACATGTTGATAGAACAATACTGCAAGTGTAAGATGTTGTACAAATAGTGATGTAAGCGGCCCGGCTGTTACGTCACGGGATGACGTCATAAGGTCAAAGTGGCCTTCAGTTTAATTAAAAACAAAATGTTTATGTGCAGTGGCCAACACCTCAAACTACCCATAGTGATCAAATACATATTACTGAACCTTACCATGCGTGATAAAAAAATTGCTTAGATCCAACGAAAGAGTAAATAATAATCCCTCCTCCAGACTTATCAGCTGAAATATTTTTTTATAAAAAATTATTAAATGCTATTGTTTTTTACTGCTAGCTAAAGGTAGTGGGTTTCAATCCTACCTGAAGTGATCCTCTGTTTTTTTTTAAATGACAATATTCAGATAATAAAGGATGTAACGATTCCCAAAAAACTGTACATAAGTAGAAGTCCTTGTAGTGTTTTTTTTATACATTGATGACATAGGTACTTAGAGCTAACTATAGAGCTTGTTTGACGACTAGGTATCATCTTGGTGTAGAAGTCGGAACCAATAACGAATACATAACTTCTAAATCCGTACTATAACCCGCTTCTTACATTCGTTTCCTAAATTGGACCGACCGGTGAATGAACCCGGGACCCTTGCGTAGTAGGATGACTACTAAACCACGTTTCACCGGGACCATCCAGGTCGCGGTTTGATTTTATACATGAGTTTTTTTTTAATTATCCGTTAAGCAATATGCACAACAACACACCAGTTCTTAAAAAGTGTCATTAAACGTAAATACAATAATTAGTTTATATCTGGTTATTATTACAATAATACTTAATTGTTTCTAATGTCCTCGAGTTATTTTTCAACGCGCGTTTAAGTCTAATGTATATAGTTTGTGTTGTAATGTTATTTTGTAATTGAATAAAGTAGAATAGACATTAACAGTAGTTTTTTCAATATTACTACAAAAATAACAAGTTGTAAGTCGTGTCTTATTATAAGATAGCAATTTGAAACTTATGCCGTGTCTAATTAAGATATAAATTTGAAACTTATGACTTACTAGCTTATTGCCCGCAGCTCAGTCGCGTAAAGTACCTACACGTTATAAACCTGTGCCCAGCAGTGGGATTCAACATAAATAACCTATGTCCTGTCTTAGGGTCTAACCTATTTTTGTATCAAACATTTAAAATGGGTTTAGTAGTAGAAAATACTGAACCCATTTTGATGACGCAGAAGTGTGAAAGCGATAAAAACAATCTCTCATTTAGATTTATAACATAATTGTAGGGATGCTACAAATCATTTTACTTAAAAAAACTATTTCGAGCATTTAATATGTTTTGTTAAGTAGAATTTTAAATAGGATTAATTAGTTTTTGGATTTTAGGTGCGGGGATTGTTTTCAAGTATCAAGTAGGTAGTCTTAATCTGGCATTAACTCCGCAAGATAGAAACGAACACGGATCACGTTCACGGGCCTTAAAGATTTTTGAATTCGAGATTGTAGGTACTATTAGGTAGGATTGTACCTACTTTATCTTCGCCACATAATTAATTACCCATAAATTGACAAAATTAAAAACTTAAATGCATACGCCACACACGCAATATTCATTACAGGCCTCGTGAGAAAATAACATAATTTCAAATAATGAAATTACCTAAAATAGCTTACTTTAATGACTAAGTGTACAAGGCCATATCATTTTTATGGGCTATTATGCCTGCAACTTCCTTATAGATGAGACAACCCTAACTTATAAACCCTATCTCTGTCTGCCTAAGGTCTATTATAGAATGAAGTAAGTACGGAACAGTTTTAGGCCTTAAATACAAGAGATTAAGATTGAAAACAATGTATCGTGCTAGGTATTGTTTCGTTCACTTAGCCCCGACACGCTGACACTAGCCTTAACCTTAGTCTCATAACAAATTACACTGTTTACTAATATTGTTGCTAAATTGTTTATTGCTAGGGCTGGCGATGGCGCCTTTTTATCTAATGACTTGATGGATATATTGCTAATGATTGCATTTGAATCACTCATTTATTAGCCACAAGGAGTTACTTTGTAGTTAAGCCTAACTTTAAACATACCTAATAAATGTTAATGAGTACTTAGGGCACAGCTAAGATAATACCAACATAATCTTAGGCCAGGGATTGGTGAAAACTTTTCAGCGGCAGCTGTTTTTTTTTAGGAATAGCTTTTCGCTCGCTGCTCTGCCTGAATTACACGTTATATCGGGCGGGTGTAAATTAGAGGCCTTACTCCGCAACACAATGTCCGTATATTCGAATCCACCTGTCCCTATCACTCATGCCGATGTCTTAAAGTATCTGAACGAGACAGATATATCCGTAAATACGAGCTTCGTGTTGCAGAGTAAGGCATCTGTGCCTAGCAGTGGGATCGAAATCGTCCTTGCCTTTCCAAAGGTCTTATCTCTCTTTGTTATTAATTTCATCAAAATCATATAAGTAGTTTAGCCGTGAAAGTATAACAAACAGACAGTTACTTTCGCATTTAAGCATAATATAGGTAAGGGTAAGCTTTCTGGATCAAACAGAAAAGATCCCTATTTTATCCGACAGCGCAGTGTTGTTATAAAGATTAGATTCCTTTTTCAGTGTTAGATAACATTTACAACAGTCACAATTTACTGCACATACCTACATAACATCACAGACACAATCCACAAGCAGAACTTATTTTTTCGTTCCGATGCTTGACTCGCCGCTCACTCGCAACTCTAAACTTCTAAGAAAAGATTAATTATACAAATACCGCGTTATTACCTACCCGCGGCGCAGTAACGTTGTTATATGTGCACAGAACAAAACAAATCTTTCTATACAGACTTCGAACAAAAAGAACACAAATTAATATCAAATTAACGGGATCTTAAACAGAACCGAAAGCTCGCGTCTCAAACCCATGAATAATTCATTCTGAAAAAGCTGTTAGTCCTGAATGAGACATGGTTCCACCTTGCTCGGAGCGTGTCCGTTATGCAACTCTTTCAAAGCGAAGTCCAAATGGATGACTCAAAGAAAGCGGCCAGTTCACTTTAGTGAGCTTAACGAATTATCGAAGTGCATTACCATGTTAAATGATTTTTTCCGATTCAAACTTGCTTTTACTAGCATAAGTGTTAATTGTGTTGCGTTTTTTCGTTAGCGTTTCTGTTGTTAGCAAGTAATTTGAAGAAGATAACATCAATAAGGCGGAGATCAAAGCCATCATTATTATCGTGTGTATTACATATTTTAGTGCAGTTTCACAATACAGTAGGTCATCAAGCATATTATTTAAAATGTGTCGATAAAACATTTAGTCGCTCATTGCTCCATAAATCTCAGGAAAACTTTAAGTTCTTCCCTACCTTATAATACCGCTTTGTTTCAGCACATCCTACAGAATCCATAGTCCTTGTATGCTAAACGATGTTACTAGATGCTAAAAGTTCAGCTATCCGATCTGGAGCAACTGCTGTAGTAAGACTGCCGTAGTTCTCAGAAGAAACCAGATCATTTTGAACTATGACAGCCCTTGGATACTATGAGTCCGTATTATTAGGTTAAAACACAGAACATGGAACTGTGGGTTAAAATATAGTGTCTCACTTGCAAATAAATTATTTAAACGGAATTCAAGTTATTTATCTGTTGTCCGGCTGTTTTATCCGAACTATGGCTTTGGACCCAAATATGTCGTCACAGTCTGTGGTTTTCCTAGTTATTAAGATAAAGTCTAAAGAAGCGCCATTACAGCTAAAAGAGGTTAATCAAGAGACTTTTAACCTGTAATAGGTGTTTTGATCGTTGCCACAATGATTGAGCAGATTAAATATAATGCCTTAGGTACCTATTGATAGCTGAAATGCACCTTAATTGTTTTACGTCACCGAGAGCCATGCGCTTTTGTTTCAAAATTATCTTCGTCATCAGGCCAAATCGATACACCGCTGGACACTGCTTGTCAGGTGGGTTAGCGATCGTAATTTGGGCAATGCTGGAGCAAAGCAGCTTCTGCTAGTCTTTTATCCGCCATTGGCCCGGAGACCTTTACGTCCCCCATAAAAAGAAAGGAGGTGTAGCTAATCTTTTTTTGTACCCCATACGACAGGGTACATAATAGTAGCTTAATTTGGGACTAGATGGCTCTGTGTGGCCCAGTGAGGCATGTCTTGAATATTTATTATTTTTTTGTACTATAGCACTAATATTGTGGTAGATGCAAAGCACTCTGTTGTCAACCAACAAATATAATTAGTGATTTGTATTCGATACGGCTTGACGAATTACTATGATAAATGACATAATTAGACCAGGGTCGATAATTATTGATACCAAAAAAATTATAGTAGGATGAAACCCATTGGAAGAGGTAGAGAATATAACAAAAACGAAAGGAAAAATAAATTACGGGCGATCTGAGGTCGGGAAGAGGGAGAGGGGGAGGTTTTAAGGGTAAAAAACGGTAAATCTCGATTTACGGTAAAACTTCAAGTCTAATGAAAAAAAGTTCAATGGCAAAGTTGTAGGTAATAAAAAGATCTACAACTTTTGTATCGACACTTTTTTCACAAAACCTCAAAATTTATGTGAAAAATTCGAATAACCGTGTTTTTGATTTTATATTTTTATCTTTTGCAAAAAAGAATATTTGTTCACGAAATTTGGTGAAAACTTACCTTTGTATGTCCCAAACATACAGTAATTTTTTTGATTTAAAATATTCTTTTTTTCACATTATTTTGACTTAATATCGAAAAAGAACCCTAATTTTCAATCGAAAAATCTCACGTCAAAATATCTGCTTTTTTTAAAAAGTTGGTGTGTTTTTTGTTCGTTGAAATCTCTACTTTCTGATGGTATAAAAAAAATATACACTACTATGGTAAATGTTCTCAGAAAATGCAAATAATGAAGAAAACTCGATTCCGAAAATTAAATTTTTTTTTGAATCATTATGTATAATTTTGAGCTGTTTATTAAAATTTACACTTTAATTACTAGAAAAACGTAAGATTTCATGTTCAAATGGTAGTAAGCCACATACTATGGAGACTGTACACTGTATGTACGAGTAGTATGTGTATAGTCTCCATACCCCATACCTTCCTAGCCCCTTCCCCTCTTCTCTATAAAATAACTTTTGACGGGCTAACATTTTCCGAAGGTCACTCAGGTATAAAAGAAGATTCGAAAACTTTCTCAAAATATTGTAGATGTCTTATTATATATTAAATTTATTAACTTATTTGGTTGTTCATTATAGTAGTATATTTCGATTAGCAATTTTTGTTTATCAATATAAAATGAAATAATACGTTTTTGAGAATTAAAGCGTAAATTTTTACAAATGAATTAAAAAAAATTCAATTTTCGGATTTGAGTTTTCTTCATTATTTGCATTTTCTGAGAACATTTACCATAGTAATGTATATTTTTTTTATACCATCAGAAAGTAGAGATTTCAACGAACAAAAAACACACCAACTTTTTTAAAAAAGCAGATATTTTGACGTGAGATTTTTCGATTGAAAATTAGGGTTCTTTTTCGATATTAAGTCAAAATAAGGTGAAAAAATGAATATTTTAAATCAAAAAATTTACTGTATGTTTGGGACATACAAAGGTAAGTTTTCACCAAATTTGTTTTGTCGATACAAAAGTTGTAGATCTTTTTATTACCTACAACTTTGCCATTTAACTTTTTTTCATAAGACTTGCAGTTTTACCGTAAATCGAGATTTACCGTTTTTTACCCTTAAAACCTCCCCCTCTCCTTCTTCCCGACCTCAGATCGCCCGTAATTTATTTTTCATTCCGTTTTTGTTATATTCTCTTCCTCCTCCAATGGGTTTCATCCTACTATAATTTTTTTTCACTTTTTATCATTTTTAAAATTATCGGCCCTGGTCTAAATATGGACTGAGTGCGCATGCCCTTTGCAACTAAGCACAAAGTATAAATTACACTACATAGTAGTGTAGTGGTTTTATTATCTGTTCTGTGGGTTTAATGATCAAACTAGTTTCATAATTGGTTTCACGTTCAACTGTACTCTGCCTACAAAAAAAGAATACGGTTTTTATTTAAAATAAACAAAAAGTGTTGTAGCTTTGTTAAGTTTACTGCCGAAGAAACAATTAACGACGTTGAGACAAATTTTGTTATTTATTTTTGCTTTAAGTCAGGTTTTTTGAATAAGTTTTTAAGATGTTTTGCTCTTCGATATAGTATAGACCCTTACGTCGTTACATATTATGTATTTACTCATGAATGTAACTTAGAGTGATGTTAGATTCAGATACAAATTAATTATTTTAAAAAAGCAACAAAATAACCTTTACCTTAGCTCAGTGTTTCCCAAACAATGTTCTGCTATGGCCCGGTAATTTTTCACACTGCCCCTTTGTGACCCACTTAATACTTTTAAAACCAAACTGGTTTCATTAGGTAAAATAATACACATTTATTAATAGCAAAAATGTTTTATTAATACTACTATTTAGTCACAAAATTTTAGAGCGAATACTTCGCACGCTGCCTATGTTTTACTAAAGAATTCAAGTTCCCCGAAAACGACGAAAGCTTAAGAATAATATTTACCATGCGTCGATCGAGAGTAGGTATTATTTTATACACAAGGCGGGAATGTTGCGACCCGGTATTTTTTTTTCTGGGCCGGTACCGTGTCGCGACCCGGCAAATGGGAAACGCTGCGTTAGCTCATTTCAGTGTAACACAGCCAAAGCAATTCGACTGGGCCCAATTTTAAAGGTTTTAATATTTAGTTACTAGTTAATGGAAAGTTTGACTACCCAGTTCGTCTATCTTCAGCTATCTTCAAGTAGTTGATCTTGTATCAAATCCAAATACAAAAAGTAGGTTTTATCGAATCTTAGATTTGATTATAAATGTCTGTAAGGATAATTATAATTACCTAGGCAAAACATAAATGAACGATTTTTTATTTCTGATAATGTTTAATTAAGTCGGGTTAACGGCAATTAGGTAGGTAGGTACATCAAACGGCGGGACTGCGGGGGGAATATGACTCGTTTTTTTTTTATTAGACGGAATGTTGCAAGAACTACTACTTAATTACATTTTAAACCTATGATTCTGGTTTATGGTATGTTTAGGCAAGGTTTAAGTGAACCACAACAATGTAAGGTGGGCGAGCTCTTGCGTGTCGGAACCGCGCCGTCATTTCCGATCGGCCTCACGCTACGCACCGAACTCCGAAGACCTGATTGCAAAACGAGGTCTGCATGCATGATACCTCATAATTATGATGAGAATTGATACTTCCAACGTACTACTGGCCAGTAATTAATATAGTTGCCACTTTAAAAAAATATATGGTATGTAGGGATTCGAATGCCATCACATTTAAATGCAAAGTATTGACAAAAAAAAAATACAGTAGTCGTTAAAAACCAATAAGTCAACAATAATAAACCATTATCACAATGTTGGCACTTTACTAAGTAGATAAAGTACTCGTAATATCGAGAAAGGCAACACCGGCGTTGAACTAATCGGTGAGCCTAACATTTTTAGAAGTTGTACGTAATACAATGGTACATCGCTGGCTGAAGACTACAAATTAATTATTTATTGTAATTAAATAAAAGCGGAGCTACAGAAGCAAGACATGGTCAATCGCTAGATATGAGGTGTATATACCTATGTCGCAGTATGATAGATAAAGCCGTAATATAGTTATATCCCTAGGGATATAATTATAAACCGTAACATAGGTATACGAAAGCGATCCATTACCATCTTACTAGGAATATAATTATATAGGTACTGTTCAAATTCAGTGATTTAATTATATTACAAGATTATGTTTCGTATAATAATTGTAGGAATGTAGTGCAAAAAACATTCCGGACCAAAGAGACAAAGCTGCCGAGAACTTAAAATAACCGGCCTAGTGTGAGTCGGACTCGCGCACGAAGGGTTCCGTACCAAAAAGGCCAAAAAACCCGGTTTGTTGTATGGGAGCCTCC
This sequence comes from Anania crocealis, assembly GCA_949315895.1. Taxonomy (NCBI): domain Eukaryota; kingdom Metazoa; phylum Arthropoda; class Insecta; order Lepidoptera; family Crambidae; genus Anania; species Anania crocealis. The sequence goes on from OX438871.1 coordinate 9,874,929, forward strand.
CTTAAATATTTATTTTATTTTGTTTTTAGTTTTTTTTGTTATTGCGGCAACAGAAATACATAATTTGTGAAAATTTTAACTGTCTAGCTATCGCGGCTATTGAGATACAGCCTGGTGACAGAGCGACGGACAGATGGACAGACGGCCAGACGGACAGACAGCGAAGTCTTAGTAATAGGGTCCCGTTTTTACCCTTTGGGTACGGAACCCTAAAAAACCGTTTAAAAAATGACAATATGTGGAATCATGTTGAAGTCACGTCTTGTCAGAACAAAAATTAAAGAATACTAACTTTTAAAGTAGATTATTTTAAAACTGTTGATTAGTTTTAATGTAACAAGTTTTTTTTTATAATGAATTCAAAATTTTAAAATTATTAATTATCGAAATAGTTTTGTTAATGCATAAATACAAAATACGATCGTTTTTACTAATTATGTTCATTACTATAATTTATTTAGTATTATTGCTAAAAAGTATTGTAAGTTGTAACTGATTGCAGGTTACATAAAGTTGATTAAGTAATAAAAATAAAAACCAATACCTATTTTTTTATTTTATTCTATGGTAGATAGTTTTGTCAGATAAAAATATTACTAGATTTTGACCGTAAGTATTTCACTAAACTTAATCTAGTAATATAATTGTTATATCACTAAACTTGAACCGTATTTTAATTATATTCCTAGTAAGATAGTAATGAATCGCTTTCATATAACTATGTTTCGGTTTATAATTATATCCCTAGATATAACTATATTACGGCTTTATCTATCATACTGCGACATATACACACGTCTACTCTTATAACAGGGCCTTGTTTTTACGAATTCGACACCAACGGCATAACGGCAATTTTTACAGATACTTAAATCAGATTTAATACCTTTACATGCATGCAGAGACAGTAACACAATATTTTTACTAGTTATACTAGCCTTGTTCAGTTGTATAAGAAAATGTAGGAATAAGGGACGATAATATCACGGATTCTAGAATAGTTTGCACCCTGAATTTGATGTTTATACCATAGGGAAAGAAGTATATTTCTTTCCCTATGATTATACTGACCGGCAAACAGGCGCACTTTTTTAATATTGAGTCATATCAGTATTTGTAGTCATATAGAGCTCCTAAGGTCTATCCACCGTAATTATTTTTTTCAGTCTATGTAGGTAGTAGTCCGACGTTATGTTATGTTATGTATAATAATTATGTGTCCCTTAAATATCCAGCATCGCCCCAGATGTTTCATGTAGACCTTATTTCAAGACACTAAACATCCTGCCACTTCCATGTTTATATATTTTGGAAATGGCAATGTTTGTAAAGTCAAACCAACATCTCTACCTGCAATTAAAAGAAAAAAGCAGCCAAAAGTATGAGAAATCCAAACAGGCTTATCTTAGACATCCTACCACACACAAAACGTTTTAACAAGAATGGTTATGCGATGTCTATAAAAATATATAATAAATTACCCGACGAAATAAAACTATTACCTACCATTTAACAAATTTGGTTAATGGAAAAGAGTTTTTATTCAATTGACGAGTTCCTTAAATTTAATATTATGCTTTAGGTACACATTACCTGTCAAAATAGAAACTGTGTTCAGTGAGGTATTTATGACATATTTTAAGATTAATTGATGACTTGACGACTAATTTGTATTAATTGAGTAATGAATGTAGAATGACATCAAGAATCAATTATTGTTATTATTATTATTATTATTTAATTCGAAATTAAATTTTAATTCTTTAATTCAATGTTATTTAATTTATTTTGTGTAATTTGCATGCTATAAATGGAAATAGCTAAATAGGTTTAAGGATCTTTGACATATTTTTAACATCTACATTATGTACATACCCTATTTAATGGCAAATAAAGTATTTTGTATAAAAATAGACAGTAAACAGACGGCTCTCCATGAATCTAGTCAGTAGTCACTGTCACCGAAAGTCTGAGGCACTAGGAAACACGTCAAGGCCATGTCTGGCATTTGATAGTTTATCACCTCATCAGTCTGAACATAATACCTACATAATAGATAAATCAGGAAATATATTGTTTGATGTTTCGGAAAACTGAGGTAAGACGAGTAGTTAAATTTAGTTTCGGAAAACTGAGGTAAGACGAGTAGTTAAATTTAGTATGCAAAATTAAAATAAAAGAAAATCTTGTCTATGGCAATTGACTTCGCAACGCGCCATTGTCGCGCGATGACATTTGACCGTGCATGCGCAACACGAGTCGCGACCTTATTTACATACAATGTTCGAAATTCAAAATTCTCTTGTTAGAAAATTAGATAGGATAATTTTAAACCAACTAGTCTCGATAGTCGTCTAGTGTAGGTAGATGTTTCCTGTGTGTGTATTGAACATTTTGCAAAAATCATATTAACATAGCTACTTACTCACATAATATAAACCTATATTAATTTAATTGGTACTCCGTTGTTTCTCTATGCAACGTAATATCCTACGTAATTCAATATCGCCCTATTATCAAATTATGATACCTACATACTTACATGGCCTATTTTAGGTAAGTAAGTAAACATCATGCAAAAGTAAAATTTTGTTTTAAATAACAATCGTAAAATCCAAAGTAAGCATTATTTATATTTACTAATTTGATTTATCAATTTTAGATAGTACTTACTGACCAAGTACCAACCTAAGTTAAACGGCCCGCCTGTAACGACTTCACCGAAAACTGATCTCGTCCTGCCTGACCCTGACTCCTGAGTACCTATGCAAGGATAGGTGATGAATAGTAACAAACAAAGCCGAAAAAGAAGTCTCCATTGTAACCCAATTTTAAATTTAGGTATCTGAATAAAGTATTTGTTTATTCAATCCAAAAAAAACACTGTGTTAGTTAAGTAGTGCTCAAAATTTGAGCACTACTTAACTAACACAGATAAATAAATAAATAATAAATATTTAAGACATGCCTCACTGGGCCACACAGAGCCATCTAGTCCCAAATTAAGCTACTATTAAGTACTCTGTCGTATGGGGTACTAGACAACCGATAAAACTACTTACATACTTTTTTTTGTAAATATATACTTATAATATATAGAAAACACCCAGACCAGTACAAACAGACATGTTCATGCACACAAATATTTGTGCTGTGCGGGGATCGAACCCGCGACCCATGGCTCAGAAGCAGTGTTTACTACCGCTGATCCAAATGGTCGTCTTACAGATGTGTAACAGTAACTGGAATGTTGGTGCTAAACAATTTTTTTAAGTCTTTCTTGATTCTTAATTAACACACCAACAACCTCTGAACGTTTGAAGTCTGAGCTTACAGCATATCGTTCAGGTAAGGTAAGTCTTAAGTTTAATCAAGAAAAAAAATTATCGTACTAGGCATTCGGCTTCACCTAGGCCCATAACTAACTAAAAGTTTTAACAAGCATTTTACTCAATTTAACTGCACAAGCATCATTGGCTGTATGATAACAAACAACACAGTCCTAAATGAGCTTCCCTGCTACCGCCATGTTATTGTTTACAATACCCGCCTACCGCTGATTGGCTGAGCGCACGCGAGTAATCGCTCTCGCCTCTCATTCGTCAATCCGACTGTTCCCAGATTGAAATTGGAACCATCTGGGCTGGTGCCAATCCTGAATGGCCGACGTGGCGGTTGAATCATTCGTATTACGTAGAAACACAATACGACCATCTGATTTGAATGTACTTGTCAAAGTTATTTTAATGAAAAAGGGCTATTATACTATAATATTAAATGCTAGGAACGTGTGGCTTTAAATTGTCCAAGGTCGCTCTGGCATATTATTTAAACATAGGTACTATACCTATATTTAAAAAGAGGCTGACAATAGTGACCGAGTTTTTTGCGCTGCTTCTTCTCGGCACTAGCCCACATTTGTCCCGAAGCAGTGATAGGTTTAAATATTAGGACGTGTTAAAGCGCCTCTAGTGGCCTATTTGCAGAAAAAAACAGATTTTACTTTAAACATTTATTGGATGGATTATAATTTTGCTTACCTACACTCTTACTTTTTACTTTGTTGTCCTCAATGATCTTACGTAGATTAGTATACGAGTATTATACAGTTATTAAGAAAACTTGGCTAAAAGAGCTTCTGAAGAAGCATACCGGAACCCTAATGTTAATCAAATCCACATTTCATACTTAGTCTCCCAACAAAAATTTAATTGAGATGATGATGATGTTTGCAATATAACAGAAAATAAAAGTATAAAGCGGACATATTTTGTTACATGACTTCAAACGGATTTGGGCGAAAAATGTTTAAAAAAAAATTGCAAGCTTTAAGACGTCAACTGCTATTTCATTTCATCACGAGTAAAAGTTTTTTAAACAAACATTTAACTCTATTATCGTTCTTACCTGATTGAACCTAAATAGGTTTAATAAAACGGCTTCTTGTTTTTAAATAATTATTTTTAAATTACGATTTGACGCACAGATGATATTGAGTTATTGACGGAGCTGTTAATCATGCGTTTCGTAACATATAGGTATTAACTGAATCATGACCTTTGAAAACGGTAACCGAGTATTAATCGTAAACTTCTGTACTTTTTCGAGTTTCTCGCTCAATGACAATGTCGTTACCCTTTAAAAAGTAATCCAATCGACCACGATTATTTGGTCGTGTATTGCCTATAAAATCTTTTGAACGATATCTGTTTGCAAAATACTGATACGAATAGTTAACTTGTATAAAACATAAACCAATACGACTATCTAATTAGAGCTATTCTGAATTTGGTATGCTATATTAAGATTGCAATAATCAACAAACATTTACTCGCTAGAAATAAATTTTTAATCGTTTTATGTCCGAATATTGGTGCAAAGTTTTTATAGTAAAATCACTTCACAAAGTAATATCTAACTTATAAAACGAATCTTTCACAGAATAAAATAACATTTTGTGCCGACACGGTGTCCTGCGTAATTTACTAATTTAGCACCGTCTTAAAATTAATAAGTAAATTATTTTGTGCTTTTCACTGTTCATTCAAAAAAGCTTTTTAGACGAATGTGTTAGATTAGTTATGAAACAGTTGAATATCAAAATCGATCTCTTCTAAAGTGAACTAACGTCTTGATAATATTCGATATTAATCCCTCAACCCCCAGGCGGCACGCGCGTGCCGCGATAACAATTGATTTAAATTGTGTCTGGAATAACTCACGAATACTCACGATCGAGGGATTAATTTGTAATATTCCATAATTGATAATTTCGATATTTTTTCTTTCTGTGCCAGTGTGCAAATCTAAAATAAAAAGCACCACCAGCCAGCCCTATTCATCATATGTGTGTCATAAGCAGCGAATATGGGCAAACTACTTACTTACCTCTTAGACCTACCAGATGAAGACGGGAGGCAGCATCTTCTTTCTTGCTACCAATATGGGACCAGTGTTTCCCAAACATTGTTCTGCCATGGGCCGGTAATTTTCACACTGCCCCTTTGTGTGTGACCCACTAAATACTTTTAAAACCAAATTTTGGTTCCATTAGATAAAATAATACACTTTTTTTAATAGCAAAAACGTTTTATTAATACTAAACAGTCACAAAATTATACTGCGAATACTTCGCACGCTGCCGATGTTTTACTAAAGAATTCAAGTAAGTACCCCGAAAATGACGACAGTTTAAGAAGAATATTTATCATACCTCGATCGATAGCAGGTATCATATTATTTAATAAATAAGGCGACGTTGCGACCCGATATTTTGTTTTGGTGGCCCGGTACCGGGTCGCGACCCAGCAAATGGGAAACGCTGCCATAGTCCATTCTCCAAACAGACTGCGACTATCGCAAAATCCTCCTTTGGGCGACCCATGTTCGTGTCATTGTTTGGGTTGAATATGATTTTGTTTTTCTCTTGTTTCAGGTGATAGGCGAAAGAGAATATGCAGTGCGGCCAACGAGACGGCCGTCAGAAGAGTTGCAAACTGGACAGCCCCTAGATATAATAGTAAAACAGGTAAATAAAAAATCTGTTTTTTTGCAATAATTCTGTCAAAATTTGACCTTTTCGTTAGTAAATTTGTATTCTAAAAGTAAATCAACCGACAAGATAACATTATAATTGCGATATACACTATTTATCATTTCACACATAAACTGCAGAATCGTCGAAATTTGCATCATCATCATCATCAGCCTATCGCTGTCCATTGCTGGACATAAGCCTCTCCAATTGCACGCCACATAAGTCGATCCTCGGCTTCTCGCATCCAGCTCCTGCCAGCCACCTTGCGCAAATCATATGTCCACCTGGCCAATTGCAACATTTTTTGGAAAATGTGGTAGTAATATTAGGGGTTAAAGTATGAAATTGCCGTTTTGTATGGACGAAATCGAGAAAAGTCATTTTTCCATACTAACAATTTTTTAGTTTTTTTTAAAAACACCTGAACCGTTTTTGATGCAATTAAAGGTGAAAGTTAGATGGTTATAAAGCTACGCATTATAGTATTTAAATTTCTGAAAATCAAAGTATATAATACAAATATACTTAATTGAAGCAAGAAGGTCAGCTGACACATTGTAAGGGGTCTTTTCAACGACTTCCTTTGAAGTAATAGGCACTATTATTGCATTTTTTTTTAGTCTAAAGTTACTTTATTTAGTTTTTGATACAATACAAGAATAATTACGCAATTATACGACTATACTTAAGAGCTATAAACAAAATAAAAAGTGGGAAAAAAACCCCTATTATTTGAAAGATGCTTCTAAATCAAAATGAAGATCATGCAAACGAAGTCTTGGAAAATAATAATAATGTCAAAAATGCGAAACTTTTGATGGTTCTTTGTTACTTAATCCTATTTAATCTTACCTATATGATTGAATGGATCTGTATGAACATTAACATAGATATATGTAGAGAATCAGTAAAATCACGTGACGTGACACCAAATCACGACACATTATATTAAAGACATGTTCCACTTTACTTCTAGTTAAGATAGCTCAGTCCTATTTTAACAGACAAAAAGAAGCTCCCTAATTTAATTGACCTTTTTGTTTTTTTATGTGTCTTTTTAAGTTATGCTCATATGCCGTGACTTACCGATTTCGGTAATGTTATTTTCATTCGATACAGTTTACAGAATATCTTGATTTAAAAAGACAGCCATATGGCTCGAAAAATTGAACTGAAAAAAAAAAACATGAGTAGGTACCTATTTACGATCAATTGACCACGAAATAGTAGGCCAACTATTCGTGTTACATGTAAATGGCTACTTACAGCAGCAACACCAATATTAACCAATCATTTTAGTCGGTATTAGGTATTAGATCAAACGGGTTACCTTCCCAATGCCGACTGGTCGTGTTGTGGTCCCATTCAACTTTTGAAGTATCTGTAGGGTTTGGACTTTCCACTAGCTGTTTTTGTTTTCCATTCCCGGAAGTATACATATAGACCATTGATGTTTGAAACCAATTTGTTATCAGTACACGTTTTTGAAAGCTCTTCCATATTTGTTTTGAGCATTTTGTAAACCACCTTTACGTAACTCCACACAGTATGGGTTTTGTGTTCTTCAGTGCGGGTGCCAGCCGTGATCTTTAAGTGGTTCACAAAAATTTGGTGCTTCTTTCGTCCTTCGCATTTGGTCTGTGCACCCCACAGTGTTCGAAGTTTGCACTTTGCAACCTGATTTGAGTCATAACTTTTTTTACTGGCGCGTTACGAAGCCATTCATGGATGGCCAGTTTAGTTTGTATATTTTATCTTTACTACATCGAACACTTCGTTTTTGCTCTTTAATCATTTACTTATTGATCTTTCGATCTCGAAGGGTTACTTCTATTAACATCGCTTTTGGTGACTTAGTCAGATTGTTTTTCAATACAAATCAAGTTTACATGATGTTCCACCAAACGGCGACGTAACAAAAAATCACGTTTGCTTTTCAATTGTTTTTAAAGTTGTCCGAATATTGTACTATGTATTCAGGTAAGTACGTGTATATTTTCGACCCGTAAACTGTGATATCAAAGATTTAAATCTTTGATGTAGTAGTTCAAACGGGAAGGAGCCGTGTTGACGTGCATAGCGCCATGTTGTTTTCCTCAGTACGGGTGCCAGCCGTGACCTTTGGCCCGTGACGCCAGCGTTCAGACTTCAGACGTGTGCGCATAGGTATATTAATTTCGTTGTGCTGTTTGTTACTTACATACTTTTGTGTTTCAATGTTATTTTGCCACTAGCTGTTGCCCGCGACTTCGTCCGCGTCAATTTCTGTTAGGTATTATAATAGCGACTATTTTTGCAACATCGAAATCGTTTCGCTCGCTTTAAAATTTATATTTGGTGATTCAAAGAATCGTTACAAATCGGAGCTAATAACAAACCAATAAGTAGGTAGGTAAGGTACTTCAAACCTAATCATGGCATAATAAAATAATCAATCCGAGCCGCGGAACCAAAGTTTGAAATCATCAACCAACCTTCACACGAAGGCGCATCATGAAGATGAATATAGATACCTAGATAGATAGATTGCGGTATTCATTTCATTCCATAAAAATATCAAAGCTCGCTAACTTCTACGTGGGCAGCGTTCTTTAAAGGTCAGAACAAAGCTGTATGTGCCCATGGCACTGTTTGTTGTCAAAAACCTCAATATCTAACGATATTGTTTTTTTTTGTGAAAGTTTGATATTTTTTGTGAAGTAGCCGCTGTGAGCTTGCGGTGTAATTTAGTCAGTTAACAAGTGAAAGGAAATAAAAATAAACAATAACTTAAACATGCTTGCACGCATATTCGAGTAATTGTCACACATTTGAATGCATCAGAGCCGTGAAACGTCTTTTACAGACGTAAATAAAAACTGAATTCGACGCGTAGTTTTAGTGTTTCACTTTTGATGCGACTGGCCGATTGCAAGGTTGGCTTTATTTAATTTTAAAAATAAAATATTACTTCAAATGTTTGATAAATATTGTCAGCTGTTGTTTTTGTCAAAACAACAGTAGTAACAATCTCGATGAACGACTAAATTAATGACTTTTTTTAAGCATTTCGCCGGTGAAGCTTGTTATTTTCCTTGTACAGATTTTTTCATTGGTTTTAAATCTTATCATATTATACTATAATGAGCATAAAGTTAACATTTGCATTATGGTGACAAGTGTTCAAATGAATGGAAGTTGGCTACGAGCTGTTGTATGTTATGTTGTATGTATGACCAATGTCCATTCCCGATATTTCTTACTACTTTCTGCCTTTTTCCGATCAAAATCACATGCATAAGACTTTTTGGAAAGGAAATCCTCTCAGCGTTAACGAGTATGACATATTTCTCTTTACTACTGGTGATGGTCGAAATGTATTTATTCATAAATATCTTTTTTGAACTGGATGGGATAAGAAGTCGTACAAGTATGCCTTGTAAGATACTTTTCATCTGTTTTGTTATAAGTAAAATACTAAACACAAAAAACACAAGACTTATTCCCTGGCTTAATCCGGCCTATTATACAAAAATACCTACATACTTAAGTATAATTTATTTAAACAGGTGTCACCGAAGTGGCAATATGACTTTCTGCAAAGTCGTTTTTTTAAATTTCTTGTTAAGTACATCTTTATAAATAAAAATGAATCACCGAATAATTACGTGATTATTTATTGTTTTGTTAAATTTGTAAGAACAGGTTGCATGGAAAAAAATCTTTGATAGTTGAATTTTAAAAAAAGATTTAGAAATAAATATCCATCAGTCATAAACAAATTATTTGCTTACCATCATTGTTACTGGTAAAGCCAGCTACTAGTTGTGTTATTTAAAAATACACAACATATGACAACATAATTAAGAACAAATAAAGTGAAGTGCTTGCGACTTGCGAGAGTGGAACCAACATTTCTTTCTAGGTATCAGTCTTTAACACAGGCAGTAATCAACTTGTTTTTACGACTTTTATCATACAACGGAAGCTGGGCATAACGGCTTTATACACCTTTTGAAGCACGACATTTAATGGTAAACAATCCTAATGATCATACTAAAAAAAAAAAAAATATCTTTGTGTCGGACAAAGACACAGAACATGGAATTCCATGTTCTGTGGACAAAGATATGAAATAATACCGACAAATTGAGAACATCCACGCTTTTTTTTTAAGTTTTTTTTGTAGTCAGTTGAAGATTAAAGGATATGATTTAACAACCGCAAGCCAAATTTCCTGTTAATAAAATAAAATGATGACAAAATTGGATCGCCAAGGGCGCAGTTGGGTTACCAAACTAGTTTCCTTACAGATACATTCGTGTTACTGAACTGGACGGACTGGCATGACTCAATCAGACCATGGTATATTCCACTGTTGATTCGACTTTCTACGTGAAATAAGTACTTTTATTTTTTTTGACGTATCTTTTATTGGTGGAGAAAGGAAACGGGCTTTTTACGATGTCAGATCCTGGTTCGATAGATGACTTTAAAACTGTATACTACTGCTGCTACTAGGTACTGTTATGTAGGCCGTTTTATACATAGACATAAGTTTTATACAGATAATAAAATACCAATACAAGCAAAATATTAAGGTTGCACCACGCTAGGCGCGTTTGACAATTTTCAGAAAAGGTGAGATGTCTTACTTAAGATTTGGCTCAAGTCACAGCCCCCAACCTTAGGATTAGGAGTTTAAAAAAACACGTGTGTTTCAAATTGCGAATTTTGATCAGTCAAGTTAGAAACAATAACAAGACAAACCAAAATGTCCATGTGATTTTCAGTGTATTTTCGTTCCGACCTAAATAAACACTCTCCGTTGGGGCTTGCGCAGAAGCTGATTAGATCGCCTTGCGACAATCTTTGAGGGTTGCACTTTTACACAAATCACGAGATTCTTGCTGAGAGGAGAGGGGTCTCCACTTCACAAAGTAAGACAAGATGAGATTGGTCTTCACCCCTCTAAATGCCAAAAGTAAATTATGAACGCCCCCTAAGGTCTTGTTTAGATTAGTTTTTTAATATTTTTAATGGTTTTAATAATTGATGGACGCCTCCTAACGCTTTGATTTGTTTTTTTTTAAATCATATTTTCTGCTAATTTTAGTAGACAAAATGCTTATTTGTAACGTCTGCTTGGTACAGACGCCGCTGTATGTAATGAGCACATCAAACCTATGCATCAAACTATGCCAAAATAAAAATGCATATCTCTGGGAGAGTTTCTCCACGTGAACGAAGTCGCAGGCAACAGCTGGCACTTAATATCATAATATGTAGAATGTTAAATACCAATAGAATGTCATTGTTAAACAATCCCATTTTTTGTATAGTTAGAAGTCCTAACCTGTTATTTTATAAGAATAATGATTGTTTAAATGACTATGTCTGTAATCATCATTGCAGTGGTCACTTGAATTCAATGATGGAGGCCTTACCCTCCAGCGGATGATTATAGGCCGTTACATTACTTTACTAGGTAGCTACTGCTAAATGATCAACATTCAATCATTCCTATTCTCCTATCGCTACTTGAACAAAAACAATGGAAGTTTCATTGTTTTTTTGTATTGATTCCGTGTTTCGAGATCCTTTGGCAAGATCATAAAATCTTTATCGTAAGGACGTTTCAGAGCAAAGAGAAAGTTTGGTATAGTCTAAGATACCACCATACAACGACCTTCACCGAGCTGGTTATTGGATGAAAAGTATTTTCTATTCAATTAAATATGCCAATAAATATATTACAAATGGGTTCCCAAAAAAAAAACAGTCCAGAGTATTTAAAATTTTCACTGGTTTGGTTAATAGACAAATTTCATACCAATCGAAAGTATGAAGCCCATAGAATATGCAAACGTTAGGTTGACTATTTTTTTCCCGTCACAACCCTTGAGTAGGCAGGTATAAACAGGTAAATCGATACTAGTAACTTGCACCGGTCTGGTTAATTAAATATAGTCAAATGTAAATAAATATTATTTAATTATGAACACGGAGGTATAGGGTTGAATGCGAAAAACCAGACCTGAAATTCGGTTGTCAAATTTTAATAAAACTTTTCTGGACTGAAATTTTTCAGTCAAGCCGTTTGCAATATAGTAGGTAGCTAGCTATATTTTATTTACAAAACAGCTGTTTTAATGTGCTAATGAAGTCCATCTTATTTTTGTGTCGGCATTGTTTACTGATTTATTAAATCTGTAGGTTTATTACGGGTGAAGTTAATGCAACGTTATGATGATACCTACCATTTATTATAAGTCATTTAACGACTCCTTGGTACAAGTTTTATATGATAAAAGGTTAGTTAATAAAGAAATGATGAAAGTAACTTTAATTGCCAATTTAACCATACATAAAGAAAAAAATCTATGATACTAATAATACAGTGACGGGCTGTATGTCTGCTACCTCGTCACGTTTGAACTACAGACACGATTTAGATGAAATTTGATATAGAGATAGTTTGAATTCCGGCGAAGGTCATGGGGTACTTTTACTTTTACTTACACCCAAAGGGTGAAATGTAATTGTGTTAATAATTCCTTACACAATTTAGATAAAATTTGGTATGGAAATATTTAATACCCTGAAAAGGGAAAGGGGCTGGGAATTTTGTATGGATAATCTTTAATTTTAATTCAAATTCAAGTTCAATAGTAATAGCAAGTAATTTAACTCGCCCTTTGGTAAAACACAAATGCATATTGCAAAACACAAATGCATACGCAGTATCGTGGCCTGTGTTTATCGCTTCCCGCATGCGCGATCGTTGCCCCGCGCCCAAATTGCAAGGAAGTCAGTGCTGCGCGCGCTCTACTTTTTTCCACAGAGCCTTTAGGCTGCCTACGCACTATTGGTTTCGCAGTTAGTAATTATGACTTTAAATAAATAAAAATTTAATAATAATATTTGATTCAGAAAAATTATGAAAAGCTAAATTACTCGTAATAAAAGTTAGTTTTTATTATTATGCACTTGTAAAAAAAAAAATTCTGCAAATTCAGGATCCATTGTATGTACATACACATAAAAAATCTTTATTTGTCAACAGCATCATCAATAGATTTCGACTCTTTTGCCGTCTACTAACTAATGAAGATAATTAGTCAAGACGAATTTTTAAATAGACCTCTCGTTTTTTATTTGTTAAATTTTCTACGCATCTCGCATAGTTTTAGTTTAAAAATCTTTAAACATAAATAGGTTTATGGAATATCAAGTAGAAATGTAAATTTTGCCTACACACGCGTATCTATTCATCGAAAGTTATTCCTGAAGTTTGCATATTTACAAAGTTCAGAATAAATTCATAAGGGTCTAGGTCTAGCAGATTATTATCAACGCTGGTGCCGCTTATAAATGAGCTAATGTTTTTTTGTTGGTAGTTTTCATATTATGTCGTGTTTTGTATAATAAGTAGGTATGGGTGTTTTGCGCATGCCCCGACTGTTATTTTTGTGTGCCAAGAACAATATTTTTCCCAGTGGATCCCAAGTTGAAAATAATTTATTCAAAATCTGAAAGCCAATTCCTGTATTGACTTTGGTACTGTAATCAAACTAAATAAGTTGTGGCGTATTGCAAAAGAAATCATCTTTATCATCACCAGCTTATATCGGGCTGGACACAGGCCTCTCCAAAAGAACACCCCACTATATATAAACGAGTTCAAAGAACGCCAATCAAGTGGCCCTATTGGTCGCGCGACGTCAAAAGAAACCAATCACAGCGATCACTTACAAGCATTTGCTCATAACCTCTGTGGCACGCCTGCCCGACTACATCGTCTTTCTAACCTTTTTCCATGTTCTGTGGGTAGATAGAAGACGTTGTTGCCCGTCTTCTTGTAGCTACTGATAGTACTAGTCTACCTAAGCTCTTATGACAACCATAGATAGAGGCGGAGTTGTGATATTTTTTTATATGAAAGCACCGCTGGTTCAAAATTTATGAATTCCTTAATTAAATAAGAAATACCTACTTGTAACGATCAACATAGGATAACGTTAATTGAGAATTTATATGGAAAATATGTATTTGCCAAAAGTCCCCCAAATCCACATAGTCCAGTCTGCACAATCAAACAAAAATACAAAATTGTTCTATCTGACACAATTAACAAGTGGCATATTAAGCTTATAATTTATTGATGGTTAGAATCGTGTATTACAATCAAGTTTGCTATGAGAATCGTCTGTTAAACCTAGCATGTACCGAAAGAAAATAATAGTAGACAGACCTGTGTATACAATGGATAGGCTGGCACGTAATTAGATACATGCCCATTTTCAAGGCTGAGAATTCTTACTGTACCTACTCTGACCTATCATAGGTCAAGGTAGTGACAGACTACTTTTAAAACTTTATTAGGCTGCGTTTCTTGAATTGACCAATCTTAGTGCTCGAAAATTATGATCTGTGGATTTCGAGCACTGTGATTGGACAATTTACGGTGCGCTTCTCTCCGCTCCGTATCTTTCAAGTATTTCCCGACACAGGACACAGTTACAGTTGTTTACTGCAGTTCGAAATAAGAGTTGCGATTTAAGATCGATTAATATAATAATGTAACGTGCGGCATTAGAACCCCTTCTCGTCGTATGGATGACGTAAAGGCAGCTATATCTAGATATAGGAGTACGCTTGAAGAAAACACGCAGCTGTAGCAGCGTCTTTTCGATTGCAGTTTTATACAGTTAGCGATTATGGCAAAATCCTCCACTTGAATGTACCATTCCAGCAGTGGCTTGATATAGGTTGATAATGCTAGGTTTACGTAGACAAAAGTTTTAGCATCTTCCAAGTTTTTATATTTCGTCTTCATCTGTTGTAATAATTATTATGTTTTGAATTCTTGGATTCTCTCGAGATAATGCTAACATATAATAAGCTAGTGATTATATCTGCAAGAGTAGCTTGCCGAGGAATATAGTTTCGTCCATGGTGTCCCCGAACAGACACATAAGCGGATATTTATCCCGAGCGAGATAGTGAGCGGCCAGCCTAAATAATGTAAACTCCTCATTATCTTTCGGGCGATCTTGGTCCGGTTCCTATAACAGTATACGGTAATGTAAAATAAAAAAGGCCCACAAAATTAAGAGGACGCCCGCGGAAATCGGTAACGGCGACTCGAAAGTTGAGATTGCTAATTTAAATTCGGTCGTGCTTGTTTTTGTTTTGTTCTTTGTACCTATGTGCCTACGAAAAAATATCAATTGAATTTATTTGTTTTTTTTTTATTGTGTTACCATATTTAGGTACAGACAACGGCAGGTCAACCTACCCAAAAAGTTAAAGGTCATTGAATTGATTTTCAACTTTAAGTTCAACAAGAAGAGATCAATATCAATTGAGAAATTTTGACGTTTTGTGGTAGGTTGACGTGCTGTTGTCTGTACAATACGCTAAACTCGCTCTACTAACCGGAGAAGATCGAAGTTACTCGATTTTTCTTCTTTTTATATTTAGTTCCGGAGCTGTGTAGGGTTGACAGGCTAAAAACTATTACAATACCTCAGATTGCAAAAAAATATAATTTCTTATAAATAATATTTTTGAATAACAATGAAGAGCCTATTATATCTACATTTACTCTTAGCTGACTAATATAAAAAAAAAACATAATCTTGTAACTAAAATCTATAAACGTCAATTCGGGATGTTTTTATCAGAACAATAGACAACATTAAAAAATCTCTAACAACTGCATAATACAAATAACCACTAAGCTAAGACCATAGGCCTCCCATAAGGATTTCCACAACAATCGGAATACATATAACGCAATCAAAAATCTATTTACAATTTTCATAACAAATGCAATTAATTAGATCATCGCGGAAATTGTTTTTTGCCCATGTCATATTAATACAATATCTAGACAGTGATATGATAACCTGGAATTTAATATCTAATGTTTCTATACGAGCGTAATCCGTCCATTGTGATAATATATTTTAAATTCTTCACTATCTTAACAATTTAGATAAAGTGAATTACAATTTTTATTTTATGTTTTTACTGATGTCGAAGTTTGGTAAGAAAAACTTTGAGATTGGCAATTAGCATAATGTAACTCGGCGGGGCAACTTAAGACGCTTGTTACATATTTTTTCAGCTTTATGGTTTTTCTTAAACTATTTGTAAAAGCAATTGCCAGTGTGAATTGAAACGATACGATTCATTGAATAAAATAAAACTAAAATAAAAACTAGTAAAAACACACAAAAAGCTGTTAACATCAGTTTAACCATTTGTAAAAATGTTTCTTTCCGATTTGAATTAACAGTTCCTAACCTATATAAATTAATTTCGGTTGGCCTATATCTTCTTGAATATTACATTGAAAAGTTTTCTTCTTGAAATTGTCTATTAAGTTGAAAGTAAGGTGGGGAGGGGAAGTCTTGTGTGTTGCGGGGAATCAATATTTTCTTAATTTGGTGACGAGAATAACAGATATCTAGCAATAAAAAATAGGGAATGGAACTAGTGTGTGTGTTTCGGTTACATTAGGTTTATGAAAAAGTAATATAGGTACTTAATAATCATGATTGTTGCACAACTTTCCGAAAGCTAGTAGCAATATCCATAAAAATCAAGTGCAGAATTTTAGTAAGCGTATTACCTACTTAAGAATGACTTTATCTATTTAGATATTTTGTTTTTATTTGAGAAAAAAGGTACCTAACCAAAATCTTTTTAAAAAAGGGCTAGGTAGGTGAGGTATTTATGTACAAATTTTTATTTCAACAGAAATTTTGTCAAATTCCCTATTTTTATGGGTGCGACGAAGCTATCATTAAAATTCACTCTCAAATAAGCGTAGGTTATGAGCCCGCAATCGAATGCTTAAAGACAAAATAAATAATTAACAACGTCAATTCCCTTAGTTCCGAGTGACGAGCGAACCGGTTGTAACTGTATTCCCGGTGGCGCAAGAGTTCGATGCCCGGTTCGGACCGGATCGCTCTTGGCACACCCATACGCGGCTTGTAAAGGGTTTTTGCCAGGTCTGAAGAATGCCAGTGATGCTGCTAAGTAGTTTATCTTGGAATAGAAGCTATTTATTACTTCCGTACGTATGCACGCTACAAAAATATCTAAGTCGTAAAGGAAGTCCTGAGAAGTGTTATAATACAAACACGAAATAACGAATGTTATAATAACAGAAACCCAAACACAAAAAATATAATAACAAAAGAATAAATACATTGAGTATGAGCAAATTAAATACCGAAATAAAAAAAATTTACAGCTTAAAAGGGATCCCGCTCATCACAATCGATTCATTCTGCGGGAGCCTATGGACCTTACAAAACAGTAATTTCAAAAAAGAAACAATTGAAAATCTCACAAAAACAACAATTTACACACAACATTAAAACAATAAGAATTGGTAACATTTAAAATAATTTAAACGCTTCAAGAACTAAACACCACATACAAAATAGATAACATAAGCAGTATGTAGGTATAGCGGTAAAAGCATACAGTACAGAAGGCGTACAGCTAGGCTAGCTAGACTCGAGTCTTCCCTTGTGTAAAACGTCACGAGGTACTGCATTGAGCCCGTCATTTACCAAAATTACAGATCATCTACTACAGGGTAAATTTGAAAACAATTGACTAAGTAAGGGTAGTCTCTATTATTTATAAACACAAAATTAAGTAATTCCACTGCAGGGCCAAAGCCTCCATCATTGAATTCAGTTTTGTTTCATTTATCAATTGAGTTACCCCAGCAATGATGGGTAAAGGCGTAATCACTACGCTTGCCAAATGTGGGTTGGTGATCACAAACCGGGAACCCGAGATCTAGGCCCAGTACTTTAAACACTAGACCAACGAGGATATTATTAGTATAAAAATAATCGACGTCGTTAAACAAATGAAAAAACAACAATTAGAAAATAC
The DNA here is from genome assembly GCA_949315895.1 of Anania crocealis. Taxonomy (NCBI): domain Eukaryota; kingdom Metazoa; phylum Arthropoda; class Insecta; order Lepidoptera; family Crambidae; genus Anania; species Anania crocealis. The sequence goes on from OX438871.1 coordinate 9,892,876, forward strand.
GCCGCTAAGCAAGCCGTTGGTTCTGGTTTCTGAGGCCTTACTCCGCAACACAATGTCCGTATATTCGAATCCATCGGTCCCTATCACTCATACTGATGTTTTAAATTATCTGAAAGAGACAGACAGCTTCGTGTTGTAGAGTAAGACATCTGTCGCAAGATGGAAGTCGTAAAAACAAGTCAGGTCAGAGGCCCATAATATGCAGCTTGAAAAACTTTAACATCAGACTATCCTTAGGATACCCATATAATAAGAAGAAGACGATGTACACAAACCTTGACCAATACATAGAATTAGCAAAACAGACAAAGTGGTAAACATGTTTATACACACACAGATTTTCATTCATAAAACCACCATTTACAAGATGGGTACCGCCTAAAGGTGGTTTCAGACTATGCTATAAAATTTAATAGCATAAAGCATAATTATAGTTCATAGCACAACAATATCGCGCATCATACACTATTATGGACACGTTTACACTTAGCTCTACCATATAGGTAAGTTAGTACATTAGGTCCTTATTTGCTATACTATATAGCACAATAGTATAGCGTAGTCTGAAAAAAGCTTAATTGTCTATACACAAAGCATTACCTATACGATATGTAACTAACCCTGTAAGATATATAACTAGCGTGTAACTGCAAGTAAAAAGTTTCATTTTAAATATGTTACAACTCATTACTCACGCCCTTATTATATCCACATAAATCAGTTTTCCTTGTTTTTATCTTGCATTTTTTGAGCTTTGGACCTGAGCATTTATAATCCGGCTACAAATTGAGTCATCTTGCTTACAAAAAGTCAAGTCATGCGGTGATAAACAAACCATATTACCAACCAACTCTAGGTATATTACATTTCAAATAATAAGATTTGGTTTCGTAGGTAGGTTGACTTCGTTGATAGCTGATTTTGTTATTTTGATAATAAATAAAATTCAATCAAAAGCATATTGCTAGCGCACATAGCGCAAGGCGCAAAGTCACTGCGTTAGTTTACGGTGATACCTCATGAGATTAGTTATGTATCGCTTGGCTGAAAACCGGCGAAGAATATGTTTTTTTTAATCTGTATTTTTCCCTACGCAAATAAACAATAACACCTTATGCGTTTTTAAAAGGAAATATCGCGACGTTTTGAAATTTATTATTTATATGTATACTGTTTTCTTGAGTTTACGATATAACACTATTACCTAGTCAGGTCATAAGTTCTGTCACATGTGTAATATGAAATAATTTAGACATGTTTATTATTTATGTAACCATTTATATAGCAAAATGAACTTAATAAAACATAGATTCATATGGTAATAAAGTTTATTCAAAATGACCCCCGCGATTTTGAATACAGGCCTTCAATCTGCGCGGCCAGTCGTCTATCGCAGCACGAACGAGGTCCATGTCAATATAGGCGGCTGCCTTAATCAAGGATGCCTCGAGTGACTCCAAATCAGGATGAGGCTTTGAGCAGGCCTTTTTCTCCAAGTGTTGCTATATCTTGTAATCTAACCAGTCTTCGTGCCGGATGAAGTCGATTTCACGCGCCGCCAGCCAGTCTTGTGTGCTTTTCGCTCTATGAGCTGGCGCAGAATCTTGTTGGAATACCCAGTGCCTGTTATTAAACATGGTATGAGAAACAGGTTCCACAAGGTTCTTGAGGACTGTATTTTGATACACAACTGCATTCGTTTTTACGCCTTTCTCACAAAAATGTACCTCAGTTAAGCCCCAATAAGAGACTCCCAACCAAACCATGAGCGAGGATGGAAAATGACCTCGTTGGACACGCGGAATACGGTTGCTCGCTTCTTCACTGCTGTGTGCGTACACCTTATCATTTTGTTTGTTGTAGCTCTCTTCCACAGTGAAAATTTTTTCATCCGAAAAAAGAATTTCCCGATGCTTTTTTCTCGCGTACCTCTTCAACAAAGCGCGGCATCTCTTCAGTCTCAGGTCCATTAAACGAGCATCCAAACGATATCCAGTTTTTCTTCGATATGCCCTAAGCCCTAAGTCTTCATTCAACACCCTTTTCACCGTGGTCCTGCTTAACCCCATCTGAAGGGCCAACAGTTTCTGCTTACTTATGGGATTTCTTTGAATTCGCGCCTTCACAGCTTTTATCACTGCTGGAGTCCTAACAGAGCGAGGGCGACCACTTCTTGACCTGTCATCTACACTAGAGTCTTTATTGTATCGTTTTATGGTACGATAAACGAATCTTTTGGTTATATTCAAATTATTCAGTAAATCGAAAATCTGAATTGGCGCGTAACCGCAACGATGCAACGCAATAACCGCGACACGGTCTTCTTTAAGTGTCCACTCCATATTTAAAAATGAGGAAAATTCTAAAAAGTACACATTTTTATTTTCATGAAAAATTCGAATTTCGAATTCAATAAACTTTTTTGTGGCCAGCATTCTAAATTCAAAAGTTTTTATTGTGTGACAGAATTAATGACCTGACTATGTATATACTTACATTGAAATGAAAGATATGTTACGGATACGGATATGATACGGATTTAGTACGCGTTTATTTATAGTAAAAAGTAAAAACAAAATGCATTAGAAGGATCATCGGAAAAATTATTTCCGTTCATGTTTTTGTAAAATGGTTAATTTATTAATCATCTTTAGATATTTAACTATGCTATTAAACACAAATACTACAGTTGTTTGGAGAACAGAATGAAACTCATAAAAAGGCAGAATATTCCCGAAATATCCCGTTAACCACTTAAAATTACGTAGCATCAATTTCATGTCTTGAAAACCCATCTTGCCTTTGTCGCAAGACATAAGTGACACAACACAGCATAACTTTAGTAACGTTACTACTATTGTAGATACTTAGATAGAACTATATAATTACTATTATTTAGATACTTTATAATTTTTGCGTACTATGCAGGGCTATCGCCGTGATAACAATAGAACTTGTGTCTGGCTAGACGTTTTAGTTTAGAAATGTTTTATGCCTATTCAAAAAGATGACTGTTGCTGTATGGAATTTTTTTGCACATATACTTAGTATAGATAAATCGAAAATGAATAAGAAGTATTTACACAAGTTTTGTTGATTTTAAGCGCGTAGTACAATTTCTTTTGTTACAAAAAGGTTACAAAGTAATGTTGTAACAAGATTTAAGCCAGAAAAAAGGTAAAATTATACTTTGAACTCTTTCTTTTGACCAAATTCAAGGGTCGTGCTCGTGCTCCTTCGACACGAATTTTTCAGGTTTTTGACTTTGATTTTGATTTTTTGCAGTTCGATGACTTCGTGAGATCTCTCCAAGTGGATCCCCACTCACCTCTCTTCAGGCTTGTGACGGATGGACAACCCCCCATAAGGTAGGATGTGTTAAACGTTGGTAATGTGAATAAAGTCTTTACAGACGAATGCTCATTAGGTTATACACTGGGGCGTCTTATGTAGTTGTAATAAGATGGATTTCGCAAAAAAAAAAAAAAAAGTAGACTGACATCCAGGCCACTGTACTGTGTGTGATGACTGGAACCTGGAACGGCTGGAACACATTTTTCAACCAACAATATAAAGAGGAGGTTCGCAGGAAGAGGTATAATACCTATGTTATTACATAGACTTCGGTCGGACAGTAAAAAGATACAAGACCTAACCCATCTCGTAACACTAGGTTTTGCCCGCGACTTCATCCTCATGAATGAACTTCGCCTATTGAACCAGAGAGAAACTAATGTTTGCTTAAAAAAAGAATATAGTAACCTTAGATCATATAAAGAAATAGATATGAAATAGGGGCGTGGCGCGTGCGAATCCGATATGGGCAAACAGAACTATTGCACTCCGCGGCGATATATTTAATGAAAACATCCATGTAACGATAATTGTATCGGCACAATATACATTGCAGGCTTGATACTAACTAGCTGTGTTGTGAGTACTATGCGACTGCGCAATGTATCGAGGTTTGTTTGTACATATGTAATATTATCCCGTAGAAGAAAGCTCCGCGAGTTTACAATGCAACGGGTGAGATTACTAACTGTAGGTTAGGTTAGGTTAGGGTAGATTGTAATCCATGGTTTTATTATAAACAGACAACAATTTTACTGTGACATGTTATGTTAAAATAATCGATTCTTCAAGTGGTTACAAAGTTACAAAATTGTTGTATTCTCACAAAAGATTTGCATGTGAATACATCGTTTTATGCTCCTGTACCGTTGGGGCAGGTTTGGGTTATCGATAGCATACGATCACGATTTTAAATCGATTAATCGACCCATATATCCGGCAGTACGATAATGAATGCATGGGTAGGTATGTTACCGTTGTGCGAGTATTTAAATACCGATATCGATGATTATAAAGCATTTTACAATTAAATCTTACTACCTTTTTGCACGCGGTTCTGCTCGCGTGAAATACACATATCGTGTGGGTTTTACCTATGCTCAGCAGTGGGATACAAATTAATCTGTCCTTTCTCATGGGCTACTTTGTCTTTGTACTAAATTTCAATAAAATCGCTTCTGTAAAAGGTTAACTGACAGACAGACAGACTGAGTTACTTTCGTATTTATAATACAAAATTATATTATTCCTAGTACGTAAAGATTAATGATCTTAAATATAATGCCTAAAAAACGCGTCCCATTCTTACATTGTACAAATATACCTAAGTATTTTCATAGTAAAGTCTATAAATATTTTGATTGAATATGAACTCGACTAGATAGGTTTGCGTGGTAATTTACCTTGAAAACAAACTTAGGAAATTTTAAAACCGTATTGTACTTGAATGTGGAAACAGGGCTCCTTCCTTCGAAATGCACATACAATCGACCAGATTAATATTAAATTCGACCAACAATTGCGTTACCCCGGTTTGGGAGTGCACAGGTCGGGAATTGAATAATGAATATTGGGGGATCATTATTTTGGTACACTATTATGCTATTACTGTATATCTGATCAAGGCCGCCCTGGGTGGGTGGGCAGGAACAAATGTAAATGCTATAGATATTATTATAATGTGTTTTTTACGTTCTGCTTTGTTGCGACGATTATACTAAGTAATGTACAGTCGGCTCTGAAAAAAAATCTTTTAATAATTAATCTAATAAAAAAAAACTATTTTTTTAAATTTATTAATGTAACCAAAGAGTCAGTGTTTTCAGTAATTTTTTTGGCACCTTCTCAAACCAAGACTTAGATCATTTTCACATTATTTTTTGGTCGTTTTAATTTTTGTGATAATTTTTTATTTGTATTTAATTTTGAAAAATTATGTCTCTGGCGGGACTCAAACCCGTATCTCCTCGCGCTCTTTGCCAGGAGATGCGGGTTCGAGTCCCGCCTTTTATCCCACCTTTTCAAGTTTAAATACTGATATTTAAATTTGCAATTTAATTGCTTAAAATATCATATAATTTTTTTTATTTGTTTATATCTTTTAAGGCTGTCAAAAAAAAATTCTACTCTTGGGGTTTGTATTTTTCAAAATTTTTAATGGAATCAATATTTTGCTATTGTAAAAAAATATCGAAATTTATCAACCTGGTACGTAAAACTTTTGCGTAGAAATAAATATGAGTCCTAATGGAAACCACATTTTTGGCTTTTCTTAACGATTGAAAACGGCTATACCTACTAAAGTAATTTCAGCTAACTACCTGTATAAATTTAAAGTTAATACGTTGTGTCTCTAACTCTCTACACATTATGAAAATAGCATCACCCCTTCTCCACCTGTGGGTGTCATATAAAAGCCTACTAAATCTTGATTTAGTGGTCTCGTTCTCCAAATACTCTATGGCAGCGTTTCCGGTCCGGTACCGGTTCATCCAAATAAAATACCAGGTCACATCATTCCCGCCTTGTTTATAAAATAATACCTATCGATCGAGGTACCTATGGTAAATATACTTCTTAAACTTTCGTCATTTTCGGGGAACTTGAATTCTTTAAAAAAACATAGTCAGCGTGCGAAGTATACGCACTAAAATTTTGTTACTAAATAGTAGTATTAATAAAACATATTTGCTTTATAGCAATAATTGTGTATTATTTTACCTAATAGAACCAGTTTGGTTTTAAAGGAATTAAATGGGTCACAAAGGGACGTGTGAAAATTACCGGGCCATGGCAGAACCATGTTTGGGAAACACTGCTCTATGGTGTATCTGGGCCCTGGGGAACGTGTGAGAACACTTGGGCGCAAATTGCTTATCACATCTCTCGCATTTAAAATGGCTTCATCTGCACAGACTCTAAGGTTGAACTTGCATCACTACGGCCGGTGGTGCAAACGCACATGAGATAGGAAATATTCGTTATTTGGGCTTACCTAAAACAGTATTGAATAACAGTGGTATAACAGTAGGGATATAATATTTTTACAACTCTGAAAAATCAAACTGATATCTTCAGACCTGTTGTGGTCAGGCTACAGTTATTATATTTTATCAATGACTAAATACACCATCTCCCATTCCAGACAATGCCTCCACCCAGAAGCGTGCTTCAAGGAGATCACTCTGCCGACATACTACGCGCGCTTCCACGATCTGCGCAAGGAGTACGTGCGCGCGTACACGCTGCGGGCGGTGGCGCCGCGTGCGCAGGCCCCGCCACCCCCGCCCCCGCCTGACAACCCTTCCAGTCTGCTGGATATGCTCAATTGTATCCTTTTTAAATTATATTATAAGTCTATTAACTTTACTTTTAAATAAAGCTATTTCTATGACCTATTCAGGGACAAAAACCATATCAATACAAAATTTTATCTTAGTCAGTTAAGCGCGAAAAGGACAGAAGGATGACAGACACACAGAGAATCAAGAGACAGAGATAAACGGACAGTCAGCAGGGTTATTTTCGCGTTTATAACTTTAAAGTATCAACAAGAACTAATAATGTTCACTCGATAAGTTGAAATTATAATAATTTACCTATTATACAAAATCGCAGGAAGGCATTGGAATTTCTTCTATTTTTCGTCGGTTGAAAAATTAATTGTCACGATTAATATTAGGGGTTAAAGTATGAAATTGCCGTTTTGTATGGACGAAATCGAGAAAAGTCATTTTTCCATACTAACCATTTTTTAGTTTTTTTAAAAACACCTGAACCGTTTTCGATGCAATTAAAGGTGAAAGTTAGATGGTTATAAAGCTACGCATTATAGTATTTAAATTTCTGAAAATCAAAGTATATAATACAAATATACTTAATTGAAGCAAGAAGGTCAGCTGACTCATTGTAAGGGGTCTTTTCAACGACTTCCTTTGAAGTAATAGGCACTAGTATTGCATTTTTTTTAGTCAAAAGTTACTTTATTTAGTTCTTGATACAATACAAAAAGAATTACGCAATAATACGACTATACTTAAGAGCTATAATAATAATAAAAAGTGGGAGAAGAATCAGCAATTTCATACTTTAACCCCTATTACATTGAATATCTATCTTGTGAGTCTCAAAAGATCGTTATTTTGTAACAAACAGTAGGTAGACTAGTATCTCTTGTTATCTAATGTCGTAAAATTTTACCATTGAAGGCCGAGTGTGCAATCCGAATCGCTTAACGACATAAAAATTACTCTTCACGATAAAACATTAGGATTAATAGCGTTATCACGTTTGTGCATTTCCAACAATCTTGCGGTTTTGTTGTAAAAATTTTTGCTGCAATTGGAAGCAGTTGAAAGCCAACACACGACCCCAATGTGCGTGAAACAACCTTGCGAACTAGGTATCATTTTTATGCTCAACCTTGTATTTTCGCTAAATAGCAAATTGTATCTTCTTCTGTGAACTTACGAATTCATGAATGAAAACAGATTTAGTTTTTTAGCGTACTGTATTCAAGGTTGCGCAAACAACATGTAATCGAAAGGAATCAAAATTCTGTTAGGTACTTTAAATTCTTACAGAAATAGTGGTATGCAATTATAAAAATCTTATTAACATTTCATGTCTTTAATGTTAAAATTGATTTCAATTATTATTTGTTACAGCTGTTTCCCCACAACTTCGGTCATTGTATTGCATACCTTGGTAGTTTCGTGACGAAAACATCAAAAGCTTTATTTAGTGATTCTAACGTTGAAGCTGACCGACTTTCATACAAATTCCACAGCCCTATTTTTCTCTTTAATTACCAAAAATCCTTTCATTTGCGTATGCACTGTAATTCGATAGATAAATGTGATTCGATAGACAAACCTTGATTGGACCCCTTTTTAGAGGTTTCCGTTAATATCTAGTTTCTTGAAAATAGTGAACGTGCTTAAAAGTGAAATAAAACAAGTTTACTGATTTTATTTACCAAATACTAGGTAGGTAATTTGTATGGTAAAAATGGATATCAGCATTTTGATAATTTTCGTCACAAAATATATTTATGTTTAAACCCCGGATTGTATATCTTTTGTAGAAAGCCATCCTTATCAAAGGATAGTACTCTGCAGATCAATTCAATGCAGTTCGTACCTACTGCTTTCTATATTTACAAGTAGGTAAAAAGATCGCGGTCACAGCGCCTTATAGACTAGTTGTTTTTGTTTACCATATTTTACCTTTAATTTATTTTAATTTATTTATTCATTTAATTCAGGCAACAGATTATGAAATACAGGCCCATAAAATAAATACCTTACAGACTAACATACATACAAAATAACACATAAATTATATCACTACACACTATTTTGACGGCGTTGTGTTTCGCAACTTGGTGTCAGGTAACCGTCCACGAAACCGACGATATACAACCTATTCTATAGGTGATGATATATGCCCTTCGGCCAAAATTCTGCCTGCATGAAGGTCGACAGCTGTTCAGTCGGAACCCTCACCACAATTGAATTAAAGTTCGTGTTGTGTCGAGACTCCAACCGTTCGACCCTCAGTGTATATCTGGTCTTCACTCGGATGTACTCTACAATCTACTCGACTTTTGTAGAGTAATGAAGCCGGGACACGTATAGCAGCGTCACTGGAACTGCGGGCCGAAGCAGGTGGTTCGGTCCAGTCGGTGCGTTGCCGCACTGGTTGCGAGTCGAGGGCTTCCTTTTCTTCTTCTCGACCTTCATAAAGCCCTCCTCATCACACTTATCTGCCTGTGATGCCAGCGTCTTCGGAGCCGCCATGCAATTGCTTTTCCGAGCGGCAGCTGCAGCATATGCACGCGTCGGGGTTGACGTCACAACTCATTGTAACATTTTATATTCCTGATAATAACATGATCTTCTATCTAACACATTTGCATACTATTAGTTAGTTAATCTTAGTTTTTTTTTATACTATTACTCAGTTCCCTCCAGCAACGTTTTCCCCTTTTTATACTTATCCCATGATGCAATAATTTTCTGACCATATTTTCTACAGATTTAGGTATACCTCCATACTCTGGAGACAACTTTTACATTGCAGAAGTCAAAGACATGGTTAGTGTTATACAAAGGATAATATCTGACGGTAAGTTTTAGTTTTTTATACAATATCTATATTTAAATGCATCTGTATCATCTGTGTACCTAAATACTGTAAAAAAAAAAATAAGTAAATCAAAGTCAGTAAACAGATATATTATCTGACTAGATTAGAATCTAATTGTTTGATACGCCTACCTACCTACTTCAGTTTACAAAGTCACGGTGAGGGGCTTGCAATTAATTATCTATCTTATAAACTGTGTATAATTTAAATTTAAATAAATATATATAATTTTTTGCCCGTTAACTCCTGCTTGGGTGATTACCTGTACCACACTATTCAAAAATGTTTGCAGTACCTACAGATAATGTAATTTGGTGTATGCCGTGTAAGACAACTTTCAAGAAACATTCGAAAAGATAATGCCTAAAAATCCGGATTCATTTCAGCTAATTGATAAATAAGATTTTTAATTGCTTTCTAATAAATTAGTAGTAAATAATAAGTTATTTAAATACGGTAAACGTGACGTCATAGTTTTCTACAGTAAAAAAATTTTGACTGATCATTTAATGATTTTAATTGTCAAAACTAATTATTAGTAAGTACATACTTAGGTACTCGGTGTAAGCACCGAAGAAGAAAATGTGCATTGACAGTGCTCAAGTGCAGTCTCATTCTTGTGATCACTTTAAAAATTTCTTAAATTACAATATCGAGGTTCGCATATTGTAAACGTCTTTTGTATCATAGACCACATCCGCTTGCATTAGCAAAAAACAAAATGCGTTCAATATTCCCGATAAATAATACAGTGTTTTTATTTTACAGGTTTCCGGTTAGAGTTGCCAGAGACTGTCGACTTAGTTTTAGAAACTGGAATTTGGTGAGTTTATATTTATTTATATTTAATTATTAACAGTTATAAATTGATCGAACAATTAATTGCAAATACTATAGCGTTTATGAATGATTTCCATTTAAATACGGTGTGTATGTGAATGTTATTACAAGACAAAACCACCCATGTTAAATTACGCCTATTAATACTTTTTAGGGTTCCGTACCCAAAGGGTAAAAACGGGACCCTATTACTAAGACTTCGCTGTCTGTCCGTCTGTCCCGTCTGTCCGTCGCTCTGTCACCAGGCTGTATCTCAAGAGCCGCGATAGCTAGACAGTTGAAATTTTCACAAATTATGTATTTCTGTTGCCGCAATAACAACAAATACTAAAAACAAAATAAAATAAATATTTAAGGGGGGCTCCCATACAAAAAACCGGTTATTTTGGCCTTTTTGGTACGGAACCCTTCGTGCGCGAGTCCGACTCACACTTGGCCGGTTATTATTTATGTTTGCGAAAGTCGAATATTAAAAAAATATATATCAGAGACCAGTTTGTATCTTAGTTTGTATTTTAAAAATTAAGTAATATATATTATATTGTACTTCGACATACCTAGCATTTACTTGTAAGGTTGATTTCGGCTTTTAATACAATTTACCATACATAGATTCTGCATATTTACCTACTAACATCTATGACGAAAATACTAAGTTCTGTAATAATGGTCGAAAGATGTAACAGTAATCGTGCCTAATTAACCTTAAGTCTATCTTATATAATAAACTTTTACTACGTAAGATGAGGTGTGCGACACACACTAGATATACAGTTCAAAAAATTTTGGTCATCACACAAACGTTTGCACCTACCAGGATTTAAACCTTAGTTTAGTGGCTGGTTTTGTAGTTCTTAATCACTCAACTCATTGATAATCGAATAATATTAAAACACTCATATATTTTGGACTACTTAGCTATTTGATTATTAAATACTACTCGTAAGTAAAACTCATCATGACAACGCGCCTCATGTAATCTATTGGCAATTACATATTTGTGCTACGACTATGTAAAATTTATGAGGCGCTTGTACCTCATCTGTATATTTATAAATTAAAAGTAATATAGTGCTCTTGAGGTGTATAAACTACCGTTATCAGTGTAAAAATGTCGAGGTACCTATATTATTTCAGTTTTTAACAATTTTCCTGTCCATTTTGCCATGTTATTTGCTAATAGTTTACGACACTCGACAATAAACACTATTGAGGATGAAGTTATTACTATTTACTAGCAAAACGAATGTCGTAAAATTACAGCGATATAGTAACGCGATAAGATGTCTGATTTGTTTTTGATGGTGTCTGTATCACGCGACGGTCGCTCGAATCATGGCTAATTTTCGTGGAATTATCGAGTTTGTTACCTTGAAACATGACTGCTATATTGTTCTGTACGAGAACTTTGATCAAAGCAAATTGAGACTTTGTAGGTCTTAACATAAAAACGAAATCCTTTCTCGCCATCTGTCGACCCCCTGTATACCTACTTGGATCTTGTAAAGTACGCAACGGATTTAATGCTTTTTTTTATTAATAGGTGGGTGATTCTAGAGGAAGGCTTGATGTTATTTTTAGTAGTTGCTCAGTAAGTCCATTTATTTAGATGGCACCTGATGCCTAAGCGGATAGCTATTACTATTAGATACCATTCCAGAAAAAACATTTATTTAATAGAACCAACAGCCTATAATACCCAATACCCTATTCCTAACCCTAACCCTAAATAATGTGACAAATAAAGTGTTCTACAATAAAGTGTCAATTTATACTAATATTATAAAGCTGAAGAGTTTGTTTGTTTGTTTGAACGCGCTAATCTCAGGAAGTACTCGTTCGAATTGAAAACATTTTTTTTGTTAGATAGGTAGGCCAATTATCGAGGAAGGCTTTAGGCTATAAAACATCGCGCTGCGACCAATAGGAGCGAAGCATCAGTGAAAATGTTGCAAAAATAATCGCGATCATAATTCTAGAAATTGACACGGACGAAGTCGCGGGCAACAGCTAGTGATTTATATGACCGTATCTGATTACCTATAGCTTTTAAAAAGTATTATTTAAAGTTTTTCACAATAAATTCAGCAAGTTGATTGACGTACTTCGTGTTTTTGCGTAGAAGTTTATTGCGACTTATAGATGTAAATATTTTACTTTACCAAATTATAGTAGCGGTTTTGAAGAACGTCCTGAGAATAAATAAAAAGACGTGTGGCACTCGGAGACTGCCGCGGTAAAGCTATTGCATAGCATTTTTTATCAACTTATGCAATAAAAAACTAAAGCTGTGCCGGTCGGAGTGGGGGGTGTTAGGTTATTTTCGTTACGAAATTTCTGGATTCGGTCTCCACGCTCAAGGCCCGCGATAGAAGCTATGCAATAGCTTAATTTTATAATTTTATGTATTTTCTAATTTTGACTTTTGTAATTATTTTTTTCTGTTATTTCGGCAGATATGGTTACCATAGGCTACCATACTGTTAAAATCCTTATTTTCTTCTAAATTCTTTTAAATTTCGAAAATTCAAAATTGTTCGATCGTGCCTCGCCCCGAGTGTTAGGTTAGGTTATTTTCGGAATTTCTGGATTCGGTCTCCACGCTTAAGGCCCGCGACAGAAGCTATGCAATAGCTTAAAAAATGCATTAAATATCGCAAAGGCTTCTCTGACAACGCGGGGTTTCTAGTGTGTAAACTAGCTTAATTAAAGCCAAGCTAGCTAAAATTCTAAAATAACCCTCACAGTAACATGACTGTGTTAATAAATGGACAACGTTACATTCTCAAAAAATGTTTCATGTATGTTTTTTTGACCGAAAAATCATTTAGATATACCTACCTACCTATTTCAGTTTATGAAAACGTTAATGTTTACGTTAACAATTATGTCTATGAAACGTTTCCTAGTCACGCTGACACGATATAATTGTCCATATCTCGTTACGATTGTCATAGTGACTAAGTAGAAATAAGTAAAATAATATTTTAATTTGGGTTCAGGTATCGCTTTGTTCACCACAATTTGAATCAGTTATTAATTACCTATCGCCATATTTCATCCGACGAAAAATAGGGTGGTTTTCAATTCAACCTGTATTTAATTTATAATTATTGTTTTATATATTGGAGTTCAGCTCAGGAATTTTAAAAGAAAATTCTACGCCTACTTTATATAAAAAAAACGGCTTCACCCCTAGCCAATATTATAAAATATAGGGTAGTAACAAAATTTGGGTCGGTACCAAGTAGGTACCGGTGACCAACTATACAATAAAAAAAGATATACCTACTTACCTATATTTTTTTAAAGTTGTTACTTTTATTTGATGTTTTGATATAGGTAGGTAGCTACCTAACTATTGTTCTTAACTTCCCAAGTTACACTAAGTACTTACCTAATATTATTATATAAACTCATAAATACAATTTGCAGTTTTACTAGAATGGCAAAAAAAGGGGTTATTGCACAAAAACATCACTTGGTGACTTGACACGTCTTTGTTCGAAACAGAAAAAAGGACCGTCGCGCAATGCGTTGTTGCCTTGGTTGTTGCTTGCTTGTTGGCTGTTGCTGAGTTTGCTTTGTTTTTTTTTTTTGTTATGTTGCACCAGGAACATTAACAGTATAGGAAAAAAAATAATGAAAAATATTCTCGTTAATTAATTAAGTGAGCCTTTGAAAACTAGATAATATAGTGACGTATATTAATATTAATTAATTTCCTTGCCTCACGGAGATGCTTTTTGATTAAGTACCTAGTTTCTTGTTCCTGTGATTTTCTCTAGAAAAAAAGTGTTTTTTATTTCATACGCATCTAGGTCATTACGAACGGTATTATTTATTATTATGTCACTGACTATTGTCTGGTATTTGTCTGGTATTTGGTATATAAATAAAGTCACACTATAAAACTAAAATATTAATGGGACCCCAAAATCAATGTTATTATTAGCTTCATGTAAAACTTAGTTAAAGTGGCTTAACCCATATTACGATACGAATCCACGTTTAAAACGTACTCGGATTTATTTCCGTGAATCGAATCGGAAGGAATGAGCTAGCCGCCTTGCGCGAGAGTGCTGACTAACAAAACAATGCCGTACCACGAAACACGGTAGCTAAACGGTCGTTATTGCGGTCGCTTAGCGTTGCTTAGAGTAAAGGGGTCACCATTTAGTGTCCATCGCTATTTATATAATCTTGGTTGGTTGAACTGGTGGAGCATATGACATAATATAATAAATAAAAAAACGGTTTTAAAATTAACCTGAATTTTCATGGCAGCATCAAAGTTAATTTTAAAAGGGGAAGTTGCGTGAAAATTAAATATGACTTTGTGGGAGCTAACAAAAACAAAAGTTCCGTTTTATAGTAAGGTATGGCAGTCGAAGAAGTTGTAGTTTCGATTCTTAGCAAAAGAAAACTGTGTATTGGCCCTCTTTATATTTGTAGGTTTTATAACGTTTGATGGTTTACGTAAAGTAAATAAAACAAATACCATCCTAATAAACATGGTATAAATTTTTTTTTTAAGATTTGGTACTCACAATCGTATTTTACTCATCATCATCGTCAGCTCACATCAGTTCTCTGTTGTCCAGAATCTGTCCATAAGCAGGAATTTGACATAATTGCTACGCTTGGCTGGCATGGCGGTAGGTACTCCTTTTAGTCGCTTCTCATGAAACCCATACGAAGTGAAGAGGCCGTGTGGCGCCGGGCACAAAAATGAAATCGCACCTAATATTTTTGTGGCCATATACCATAGGCCCACATAATTTTACTAGTTATTCATGCCTATTTTGCTTTACTTTTCCTTAGTAATAAATATATTACTGCTAAGTCATGATGGCACAAATTTATACTATTATCTAACGATTAAAAGAATATTTATGATAATAGTATATTTTGGTATTGTTAAAGTATATCTGAGCTTAATATAGATAACCATTTGTACATTTATTGTTATCTCGAATTTTAAGATAACTTACTTTTTTTATCGTAATTTATTAACTCAATTTGCCATCTTTGAATATATTAAAGTTTCTCCATTACTTCCAGTAGGTAAGTACAATACTACCTGTCTACCTGTACGACTTATATTATGTAGATCAGCTGTTTGTTGTGCTTTGTACGATTGATTTTTTTTGCATCCTCATCTTGAAACAGTTTCAGTAAAATTTTATCTACCTAAAAATATGTTTGGTAATCGACATTTAGGTAATGGGTTTTAGCTACCTACTTGTATTCACCATTGGACAAACTGAGATCACTAAGCGTGCCTATACATTTATGTCAACACTCTTTTATTGACGAGGCCTGCGTGGGTCCTGCATCCTGCAGAGTAGGTATTATCTAGGCTGATAATGACAATCTGCGTTTTGATATTAGGTAAATTATTTGTCTTCACAAATCTTAATTTATTTTTATTGTTCTCTGTCACTATTAATTGTTCGCTTGTTAACTAATTTATTTTCATCTAAATGGTTGGAAATCGGTAATTAGCTTGTGTGTGTGTGTGTATGTACCAAATTACCAATGCACTTTGACACACATAGCCAGTAAATGAGAAACATTTCGATATTTTTTTATATGTATTTGTATCAATGCCAAAGTCAATTTGCTGCTTCTAATAAAACTATCAACATTCTAATTTATTAGCGTGTAAGTATAAAACGTGCCAAGTGAACAACTCCTAACTTAGGTTGTCGCACAAGTAAGCTTCATAATACAGGCCAAATCGACTCCTGCGCAGGGCGACGGCGAAGTGTCACTAAGCGTCACCACCTCATTCATTCCGTGCTAAACCACCACGCGAGCCAAACGTCTTTCACGCTCCGTTCGAAATTCGAAAAGCGCTTATCTTTACTGTTTTGAAACATCTCCTTGGTGTTATAAAAATCGTGGTTGATAACGTGTTTTGAAGTCCGTACTTGTGTTTGTTTTGTGAACCGCTTTTGGGTCTGCGCTTTATCGGTCCTCGGCTGCGACTTAAGATAAGGAGGTGAGTGCTGCTGATAGCTTTTCGTTGATAATTACTTAAGTTTGTCCACTGTTACGCTGGACGTTATGCGAAGATTCCATAGGTATGGAATGTAACTAAAGATTTCATATAAAAAGATACTTATCACCTTCGAATTTACAAGGTGTAACAGGCACAAATGGTTATTAATATCATGGTTGACAACATAGATACCAAGTTTTAACAACTTTCAATTATCTAATGTGAACGAATAGACGTTGGTTTACAATTCTGATCAAGCATTGATGATGATGATGACACATCATCATGGATCATCATGCTGCTACCAATAATTAGCCAATAACTTATTATTAGTCATCATACCACAGGGTAATTTGTATACTTATTTGTGTATGCTTTAACGTAAATAATGTACAAAGTGCAGCAGGCTAAGGCGAGAATGGGCAGGGCACGTAGTTCAAAGAACCAAAGTCTGCTTGGTTGCAAAGGGACTTGCAGAACTGCACTGAACTGTTGTATTTTTAAACTGTTATAATTTCAAATTTATGAAAAGAGAAAAACTAAAAAGTATCACCGCTGTGCCGGTCGGAGTGGGGGGGTGTTAGGTTATTTTCGTTACGGAATTTCTGGATTCGGTCTCCACGCTCAAGGCCCGCGATAGAAGCTATGCAATAGCTTAAAAAGTTTTAAAAACCTTCGAACTAGATTTGCCTACCTTTTTACATTATTTTCCGCCTACAAGTAAGTGTGATCCCTGCGGCAAGCTTAGGCGTTAGACTTGTAAATGTATCCGTTTATGCGTATATTCATGTTTCATTAGAAAAAATAATTTTGTTGATGACCTAGTAATAGTCTACAATGTTCTGCAGTGTCAAACAGTCTCAAGCCAAAGCACATCGGTTGCGTATGCGCAGACGTGAACGTTACACTACGTCGTAATTTATGGAACTGTTTGCGATTCGGTGAATAGATGTGCATGTGCAGTCATGGAATGTCATTGTCAAGCAGATACAAGAAATTTTTATCTTACCAGGCTTATGACACAAAAAGGTACACAGAATGTGTAATAGCTCGAAGGTAAGCATTTGGTATCCTTCGACCTTAGTTTCACACCCGGCAAAATAAGACTTGAATCTGGCAAACATGTTGATTCCTTGAATTTGATGCTCGTAATTTAATTGCTTCACATATTGACCATTCTGAGGAAAGATACAAAAATGAGTGACGCAGGCGCAGATATCTTTTTATTTTCCTTCCCTTCCCTTTTCTTTTAACACATCATGCCCATTGGTGATGCGTTGTGTTTTCTTGAAGTATTTAACAAGTACCAACTAATTCGACAAACCAGTATTTTACACGCTTCGATCCCTGGACATGTCAATATTGCCATAAGTACGAAGAGGTCATAGGCCTTAAATAACTCTACCACTCCTTCAACGATAAGTAATTTAAATTATCGAACTACAAGAGTCCACTTTGAACACTACTTAGAATGGAGCCTTTACAAAAATGACATACCACACTGCATTAATTAGTATTTAATTGACAAAGGATTAAATAAAAGCTATCATCATTACCGAACGAATATTGTATTTGGTACCTATTATCACTAAAACAGTGTCAGTCAGGATAAGGAAGCGTTACCATTTTATATTCGCCTACCACATTAGACGTTGTTTTTTTTATTGTAATTTTTTACGTTGATGTAAGTATTGCCTTTTTTAGGCTATGGTTTCCACTGAAAGCCAGCACTAGCTACTAGGTTTCTAATGTGTGACACAGCATAATGCTGCATTTAATTTTATCCTATAAACCTAGGAATTCTTGATATTTTTCTCCAATTTACAATCTTCATCATCTAAGGCATAGGCATTTCCTAAGAATCTCCAAGACGATGGCTCTTGTGCTCCAGGGTGGGCTACCCACAGATCGTCATCTGGGCGAACACACAATTTACTTTATGTACCTAGTTCATAATTAAACATAATTTTCTCTTGTAAAATACATTAAATTATAATAAATGCTTTAACGATTTTAGATCTGTTTTTGCTACTAAATCAGTTAATGATAAACGAATCTCCCGGTAAAGTCAAGTATAGACTTTTAATATGATTATTTTTAAAGACCAGTGCTCCATACAAACTGTAACCACACATATCACATAAAGGCGGTAACATCTTAATATGCATTTAACCGGCGACATAAAGCGGTTCTCCATACGACACCATTACTTCTTTTCACATTAAAATATTTCTCTCTTCTGGAGTAAGAAATGCATAGGTACTGCCACAGAACATGGAAAATGTTCTGTGGGTACTGCTATCATAATATCATGAAAGGATGTTTGCTGACTTGGAGAGGGGCAACCACAACGCATCGATGAAGTGCGTTGCATCGATGTTTGTTTGCTTACGCTATCTCTACGTAAGTCACCCCAACTCGCTTTTTAAATATGAGGTAAGGTTGCATACGCTCAGAAAGTAACTTAAAAAAAACGAAACGAAACTTCTTAACATCCAAGGATTCGACCCTCAACTG
This sequence comes from Anania crocealis, assembly GCA_949315895.1. Classification (NCBI taxonomy): domain Eukaryota; kingdom Metazoa; phylum Arthropoda; class Insecta; order Lepidoptera; family Crambidae; genus Anania; species Anania crocealis. Next base: position 9,911,744 of record OX438871.1, read on the forward strand.
ACAAAGGTGCTGCCGGGTCGATAGCGTTGCCGAAAAAGGTACTTGGGGCAGAGCGTAGGACTTGCGGTCAAGGTGTAGGGTTAGAAGCCTCCTTGTGACGTGTGTCAGCGCTAACCTTTACTGCCCTTCATAATTAAGGAATATAGTAAGTAACAGCCTATGATCACCCCACTGCAGAGAAAAGGCCTTCTTCATTGAATTCAAGTTACCACAGCAATGATGGGCACTGGCATAATCACCACGCATAATAAGGCATATAGTAATTTGTGTAAGTAATAAATATTTGTCATTAACACCAGCCTGTACCAGTCTTCTGTTGATACATGCCTCCTAGAAGACCTTGCCATAATCACCACGCCGAACAGTAAGACGAAATTAATAGGGATTTTTGTACACATAATATTATGTGACGATGACAATCTCATCGTAACTTACGCTTGGCATTTGGTTTGTCTATCAAAGTTTGACTAACGGTGGAGACAAGATGTTGATGCCCGTCTTCAAGGCAGTACTTAGGTACTACTTTGGTCGCCTATGACAGCCATAGCAAGAGGGGTGATGTTATAAGGCAAAGTAATTATACATTCAAGTTAAACTAAATCCTTGATTTCTTTCATTTTCTCTAGCCCACGTAAGACGAAGCATCCAAAGATTAATTATAAAAACATGAATTGCTCAGACTAAAGCCTACCTAACCTAAATGGCTTTTGCAGAACTAATTCCCTTTTACGACAGTTTAAAGCAAAGAAAACTGACTCCAGCGGAATTCTTATTCTCGAATTTCAAGCGCATTTTGTAGGCTTGACTAAACAACTACAAACATCATGAACCTTATTGCTTAAACCATAAGATCGAAAATCTGCAGCAAACATAAATATTTGCGTCGTATTTGACCAGCGGATTTGCAATCGTCAACACGCCTAATAAATCTTTGCTGATTTGAAAGTATTGAATGTTGCGAAACAAGAAATGTGTATGTTGATGTAACGATGGCGGCACTGGCAAATAAACATTATGACAACTTTAAGTAAACCTAAATATAAGTGCATTCGATAGTATTAAAAACACTATGCCATACTTACACGGTACGTACATCGTTTTTCAACTCTCACTCATCAGCTTTGACGCTTTGAGGCCTCAGGTTAGGACGGGTCTTCGTAAAAGACCATTTTATAGTATAATCTCGGGTCTGAGTGTTAATATTTTCTGATTCCATGAAATAAGTGATTTTTAATAGCAATTTAATATGGGATTATTAGAATAATAACATAATTATTAAGTGATTGCCAAAATTTTCATATTTACGTGGAATTGAAAGATTGATGTATCAAAGCTTGGCTAACGATAAAAATATAAAATTTATAAGAGTAAGTTATGAAACTTTTTGTCGGTGATTTAAGAATCTTCGTATTAAAGGCTAGATTTACTACTTATCTTTATCATTAAAATTTATTTATGACGTAAAACGATTCATATAATTGCCGTGAACCCAAACTTACATTTGCATAACATCTTATCGTACCGTTAAGTGCATATTGATGATATTTAAAACTACTAGTGTCCATTGATAATAATATCAGTTAGCATTAATGATCCACTTAACCAGTCGATCGTAGTTATGAGTGTTTTATCAAAGCATCGTCCTTCACACAACCTTAGTTATTTCTTCGAGTTATTATTACTGAAGCAAATTATTCTGTCATTTGTATCATGGAATATATTCAGGAAAACATCGTAGAGTATAAATTAATTAATACTCGAGTACCACTAATATGATTATGCTAGAGAGGGCTCAACGCTCTGTAATTAAAATTATGCTGAAGAAACGACGTAGATACCCTACTAGTGATTTGTACAAAGAAATTTTTCAAGTTTATATACTGATATTGTACAAAGAAAATGAAATTTTGACAGTTCGCGGCCTTTTTGTATTTCTCATTGCGATTGGTGTTCATCGTTCAATTCTGGGTACTGTGGAACATGAAAACTTGTTGAGGAAACGAATATTCAATCTGCCTCTACCCTGCATTAAATCCAGCTTTGCCTGGAGAAATAAGACTTTCCTAAACCCATTTATTTATATATATATATAAATATATAATAAAGTAAACTAAGTCTTCAGTATGTAATTGCTCATTGTCAGAAGTAAAATTAAAACTTCACAAATGGATAGTAACACTATCCTATTATGATTTAGAAAATTTGCTTAGATCACTTACTACCTACATTATTTTTATAAGTTTATGTATTTTGTTGAAAGATGATTTCTACGGGACAGGCCTAGCTTATAGTAGGAATCATCGCAAATAATATTTATTGTAAGACTTTTTATTGTGACATAAATAAATAAATAAATAAAACTAAGGGAAAACATTCTTACAAATAAAAGTCAGTTCAATGCATCAATCACCACATGATTATTGAGGAAAGTGTCATTTGCTGGTTATCATGAACCTCTCACAAAATAGAGAGTGGGTAAAGGCATAAATCTGACGATTGTCAACTCTTGACAATGCTGCTGTTTGTTTTCTTTTAAAATAATGAAAAATAGTAGACAGTGTTCTTTTTTTAAAAACTGTGTTATGAGCAAGTAAAATTTTTTGTGTAAATTGAAAAGTTTTCTGATTCGAAATTTGTCGACATAAACATAGCAGTCGCCCGAAAAGTGGGAAGTTTTAAATTAGATTTTTTTATGGAATTGTATTTTCATTGTAGTTAGATATTGGTTCGACCGGCACCACAAACACTATCTATCTCAATTTAATGGCAATTAATTTCTAATAAAGTAAAAAGCACCCAATTAGTAATTTTAAGAAATAACGATTACATTGTTTTTATTGACGCCGAATGAGATCAAAGTCTTTCAAAACGTCGTTCTAGGTACGGCTTGATAAGCCTTAGTACGTCGTCGTACGTCGCACTAGGGTTTATCACGTCTTGCTGTAAACTGGGGGAGTGGAATCCATTCTGTTACTGAGTGTATCGTTCGCCGCTGACTTAAGGCGGAAACGTTGCGAATCTGCGACGCGTACGCTCCGTGTCCGCAACGTGTTCGCTGCGCAGTCGCGACATTTCCGCTGCGTGGCAGCTCCGCTTTGAAAACGCTTAATCCTCCAGTGTGGCATGGCACTAAGAGGTGCATGCAAGTTAGTTCCGACTGTAATGGTTTATTCTATTCGGTTTTCTTTTATTATTTAGAAACCGCACAGGCGAAACGTTTCGGTGAACCGCAATGTGTGAACTCAAGGTAAATTGTGATGTTTAAATTTCTATGTAAACATAAATGTGTTAAAAGGTTCTTTGGTTTAAAGCAGATTAGTAAAACGATCTTTGGTCATCATTTAATTGTTTCCAGGTGTAGATCCTATGTACTTTGCAACGGTTTTGGTTGATAAATTAGTCAGACGATCTCTCTGGCTTAAATTCCGATTTTGTTAAGGGTCGCTCTCAGGTATTCGGTTGGATTCCCGGACGGTACAATGTAGAAAACCTTTTTACTGTAATTTTCTCTTGTGTGTGTTTTTGACACCTACTTTGTTTCTGATTTCCACATAACAAGTGAAACCTTAACTTACTTATGGTCAGAACTTTTGACTTTCGTGTTTTTGATAACATTTATGAAAGGGAGTTGCCATTTAAAACATATTTACATAAGATAGAAGCTCTTCAAATTGGGTTCCTAAAATTACTTGTTAATAATAAAACGAAATTTAAATGCAAAAATAACTATCACCATTTATTTAAAATCTGTGAAATTTTACCAGCCAGCTTAAAACACAAATACTTACTGCTAACTAAAAACCATGAGCGTCGAGAGCGCTTGACACCGCTGCAACACGGTCACCTCACTCGGGCTGCTTCGAGAGGCAGATACGTTGTACCCAGGGTTCATAACTATTACGGAGATCGGACACTGAACAAACGTTTACCATATTTGTTCAGCGCCCTGCCGCCCGAAATAGCAAAATTAACAAAACAAAAAGATTTCGGTAGAAAGCTTAAGAAATACTTTATCAATAAACTTACTTAATATATAAGTCGAGATTTTATATATTGGGTGGGTTTGTTGATAAAGTATTTTACGTAAGTTAGTTTATTTAAATAACTTAAATGTTAATTTAATAATATATATAATATTGTCAATTATACGAGATTCGCACTCGCAGACAACCACGAAAGTGGTTTGCGAGGCACAAATTTTAATACGTAATTAATGTACCTACTGATAATAATAATAATAATAAATAAATTGTAATGAATTCCTAAGCCGAGGCCTGAAATAACTTCTCGTGGTTGGAAACTCTATATCCAAATTACTAGGCTGACAAATCAGACAATAGTGACGCGAAATTCTTGCGATGTAAAGTAATAAATAAAATAAAATAGTAGTAAAATTTTAATGCTTAATAGCAATTATTTTTTACCTAACTAATTATTATTATCAACAATTAGATATGTACTGTGATAGTGTGACGGCAAAGAGTGATTTAAACTTGTCTGCTGTCAAGTAGATATCAACATACACCCTTAATTAATCAGTACCTACACGTGACTCAATATTTGAATGCTCTTTTGGCAGTTATTAAATTATACAATGTATAAGCTTGTGAATAATCCCATGGAAACAATGTCCATTATGGACAGGCGAAGCAAAACATAGCGAACAATGCAAGTTGAACATCACTTCGCTCCGTGGCAGTTTGGATTTGAGTTGTTGTCACATAGACATTTGACGACTACTTATGGCCGTTACTGATGAAAAAGGTTAATGTGCTGATTTTTAGGATTCAGTGTTTCTATAGGAGAAAAATAACCTTTATAAGGTCACTTTGTTATACAGGTATAACATACCGACGTAGGTCTACGTCGGTATGTCCGTCACGACCAATTTTATCAGGAACTTAGACATGGAGGCAGAAAGTTAATATTAATACCAAATACTGAGGGTCTGCCGGCTCTACAAGCTTTGAAAAGAGATGTGACCGTTTATTTTGCATTCCCCATACATTCGCAAAAAGATTTAAAATTTATAATTTCCGTTGAATTAGAATCATGGAAATTGATAGTAAGAAATGTCTTGTAGCACAAGTATACAAAAAAATCCGAAAATAGCACTATCATTATTACATTTTGTGTGTAGTGTTGTCTGTCTTTGTAGTACGGTATGGAACCCTGAATGCGATAGGCAGACTCGCACTTACTTTTTTTTACCAGCTTATGTTATTAGATTTGGCCTAGTGTATAGGTACTACAAGGATACACTCGACCTGATGGTGTAAAATGGCTGATGAAATTAAATAATAATAATAAATTATGATTATGTATAGATTACAATCATAAATAAAACGGAAGTTAGTCATTTAGAAAAAGCGTTACTCAGGATTCAGAGGCGTTAAGACAACGATTTAGGATAGGTATTATTCCCACATCTTTATTAAATTGTAAAAGATTTTTCAAACCAAAAAAGTTCTTTAACAAAGCACCTACTTAAGTGGCGTTAGCGTAGCGAGACTATTATTTTTTACGACACGATAACGTTTACGTTTCAGATAAGAGCTCTCTTAGAAAATTCAATGTGGGCATTTCTACTTACTTTCAGCCATACAAAAATTAACTTACAAGGTTTAAATCATGACAACATTTGATGTGACAACAGCGATTTGGACTAGGCAGAGTGAAATAAATTATTGTTTCTTTATGTGTTTAAGGTTACAGTCAACGACCTTATGTGTCAAATTTTCCTAATATTTTTTAACTTTTACTTAAATATTTAGGCTTTCAAAATTGTTCAGAATATGGCTCCTATAATGATTATGTTTATATTGGATTTGTTTTTGATTGTACGTATGAAGTATGTATTTACATTGTACTATAATCTAGGGAAGCGGCTATGTTTACTGAACCAGCTGAGCATCTGATAACTGAGGTCAAACCGCTCAAATGCTAAGCAAACGCAATATTATTATTCTAATATGTTTGAAAACAATTTTCTTTTGAGGTCGACTTACGGAGGTTTGCGCTATATTACTAGTAAATTAATTTTTAAATGTAGCTAGAATATCACATGTATAGCTTTTATAAAGCTAGTTCAGATTCGTTTTAAAACACTACCTAACTACCCTATGCATAAAATTCTTGCAATTAAAATAACCGTAGATTTTCTGAATTCCAATTTTTATCGGTACTTATTCATGAAATAGGAATATTTTAAGGGTAACAACAGCCCTTCCCTAACGGTCATACCTACTATTTTTATATTAGTTTATTAAAGTGATACACTTATCTAAAAATATACATCTTGTACCATGTGGGTGTTAAATGTTTAGAGCTATATCTTCTGGAAATGTATATTTACTTACCAAAAGTGAACTGGATTATCAATTATCTTCGTGACCCGAATAATGTTGCATGTCGTATATTTTATTCTTGTTTTACGCAACTTATCAGCTGTTTTATTAGATAATACTCATATAAAAATATTTATATGATGAGTGTTTAACAATTATTGGAACTGTTTAATTGCCATATTTTTATTGAAAAACTTTATTACCTATCTACCTACATAATTATGCTCAGTGTCGTGCGTGATTGCTTGATATGTGCCTACAATTGGTTAATATTGCTACCTTTTTCTTTTGATTAATTAATTTTGTAGCTTGTCCTTTGTTTCCACTTTCGATGTGTGAGAATCTCTTTTAAATTTACCCGATTATAATTTTTAAAAAGGAATGCAGGCCTTCCTCTTTCGTCGTCTGGTATTCTTAAGCTGCTATTGCACTACTTTTCAGTGTCTTATTAGAGCAGTTAAATGACATACGTTCCCATTTGTTACAGCTCAAAGGACGATGAAATAGACGGAAACTGCATTGTTCGCGCTCGAGGGCTTCCGTGGCAGTCGTCCGACCAGGATATCGCCAAGTTCTTCAGAGGACTCAATGTCGCCAAGTAAGTATTATAAAACCTTTACACCAGTGTTTCGTAACCTGTGGTTCGCGGACCCCTGGAAGTCCACAAATATGTGTATGGGGGTCCGACGTCTTGTCTATAAACATTCAAATAAATAAATAAATGCCAGCCAGTCTTGTAATCGGCTTATACTTAGCACGGCGAGAGTGCGCCATCAAGCGGGATCCGAGTGAGATTACAACTAAGTAAAAACATTTACCCGAATAAGTATTAACTATTAATTTAGTTACAAAAAAGCAGCTTCATATTAATACAGATTTTTTTATGAATTTTTGCAGTAACTGCTAAATAATACTAAAATGGCCCGAAATTTATTCCTGTGTTTTATACTATAAGTATTAAGGGGGTCCTTGAAATTGTGCTTGATGTCACTTTTGTAAAACTGCGTTAATGCGAGGATCATAATAATTATCTTGCTTGCTCTTTGTGTTTAAAATAGTTTAAATCTAAGTTTATATTTGAAAAAATATTAAATCGAGAATTTAGGATTTAGAGAATAATTCAATATTTGTTCCCAGGGGCGGAGTAGCGCTGTGTTTATCGCAGCAGGGGCGTCGGAACGGTGAGGCGCTAGTGCGGTTCGTATCGCAGGAGCACCGCGACATGGCGCTCAAGCGGCATAAACACCACATCGGCCCTCGGTACATTGAGGTATGAAATAAAAAGTTTGTAGTATAAAGTACTGCAAACAGAATTGCAAACTGCAAAGTGATCCACTAGCCAGTAAAAAGCAAAGGCCTATTAATCACTGCAGGGCAAAGGCCTCCAAAGGTGTACGCCCTTGAGGCAGGACAAGACTAGATCTAATTATACCATTTGTAAGACCCTTATTCCCCAATAAAGATTTTGTGATTATGATTATGATCATTTGAATTCAAGTTAGCACAGCAATGATGGGTACAGGCATAATCACCACGCTTGCAAAATGCAGGTTGGTGATCGGATCACAGACCCGAGCTATGTTCGAGAATTCGAAACTTTTGTCACCCTACCTACTACCCTACCCTACCCTACTCGGGAATCAAATCCCGGTAACCCGAGATCTTGGTTGGTATTTCAACTACTAGACCATCCCGGCGATAGTTAGTGAAAACTTAGTAGTATTGGCGCTTTGTTGTAACAGTAACGAGATATTGGTGACTTATAAAAATAGAAAACATAGTAAGTATATGTTATACATACCTAATAAATTAATTAATTCTTTTGATAGTGACCATAAAAATTCAAATCAGTATATCAAACGGCCCATACGTCTTGATTACCTATTGGTCATTCAATGGGGGCTATCGCTAGTGAATTTGCCACTAGAGGCGCTAGTGTCGCGTGAGGTCCAATATCATTCACTTTTCACTGGTTTTAGCGGAATTTGTTGCATAAATTATAATTTCTTTAATTTACCTGCTGGAAAGTGATCTCCTTCGTAAAATATCGCAAATATGGATTATTTGGCGATTAATGTGAACGCTTTAAAAGCGGAATTAAGAAAAAGCGCAAAAATAGGCGGCCTCAAGAGCAACTATTTCAGAAGTTAGTTTGTTGATATCAAGATAGTTATTTATAAACAATATAACCTTAATTAGATTCAAGATAACACTTTGTTTCGGCGCCAATCGCCTTTGATAGCTATATCTCCGGACCTCAGTCTACAGTGGCGCCAACTGGTGAGCAAAGAAACGGTAGTCCCCATTACTATCAGATGGATAAATCTTATTGAATTTCCATGTTTCTCCAGGTTTACCGGGCGAGTGGCGAGGACTTTCTATCTGTGGCCGGTGGGGCCACATGCGAGGCAGCAGCGTTCTTGTCGCGCGGGGCGCAGGTCATCGTGAGAATGCGAGGCCTGCCCTATGACGCGCAACCACAACAAGTTGTAAGTTTATTATGTTTATTTTTCTCACTCTGGTGTAGCTTTGGCCTTTATAAAATTGGACAAGTGAACCCTAACTAACTTCTTAAAGCCGCAGAATACTTATTCAGATTAGTCCTTATACAAATAAGATGGCTTTTTCTAGCCTTTATAAATCTCACCCTTCCAACTTCTTGATGCCGCAGCACACTTGGCATACTCCGAATAAGTTAGCAGTTGTGGGATTTATAGCGAGATACTGTGATACAAGATAGAGATTTCTTGTTGCATAAAACTATCAGACCTTTGTGATCACGGCCGGCTGTGAAACGATCGAAACGACAATAAAGCAAGTGATAGTACTTCCAGTTACAAAGAAACTGACTATATGAAAGTCAAACAACAAATGAGGGAAAGAAATAGGTGTTCTTATTTCTGTCTTGCAGTTCGGCTAATGGTGGATGCTGCTAACTGCTTTTCATTCTGGCATTTTTCGTATTGGATATTATTACTAAAAGCGGCCGCTTTTGGCGTTTAGTGACAAAATCGACTTTATAAAAAACTAAACGACAAGTCTACTGTGATTCAATAAATACTAGAGGTAATTTGCTAAAATTATACTGTTCTTGTTTTTTGAGATTTGATTTTGTTTAGAAGTAATAAAATTAAATCAATTGGGGGCAGCAGTAAGCTCTAGTAGTCCCCTTAAGGCCCGAGTTCACCAACAGACGTTTAAGTTTAAACAGCGTTTAAAATATTATTTTACATATTTTGTATGGGAATTGTGTCAAATTAATCGTCACTCCTTGTTTACCGGCTGTTTAAGTGTTGGTGAACTCGGGTCTTAGTCATAGACTTATGGATTAAGCTATTCTATTTTGTGCTGGCATCACATGGCACCATGAAGTTAAAACTGAGCGTCTGTTATTTAATTATATTTTTTATCAGATTGATGATTACAAAACTCTTTTCGCATAAATTATACTGACGAAAAACGCGTAGTAAGCCACAGATTTAATATCGGTGTTTGATTTTTCAGTAAATTGGACCAACTTTATTCTATACCAAATCGAACAAAAAATACAACTCGATAAACCTGATAAAAACTGATTTAAACTGTTATGGCCACTATCATTAGTTGTTTCATGATTTCTACCATGTACCTCGTATGTTAGAAAACTAAAACAAACTGAGGTAATTGCATAAAATGATTACATGTCACCCGGGGTACTGCGGCGGAATGCGGTGCAGTAATCGCCTAACTCATATAAACACGGTTGCAAAAGTAATTCATGCTCAACATGAAAAACGCGTCGAATTTAAAACCTACTTTAATTCATCACTTATAATCCTTTCCTTCTTCCAGTTGGACTTCTTCTCAACGGGCGACGACCCAGTCCAGGTGCTGGACGGCGAAGAAGGCGTGCTCTTCGTGCGGCGAGCCGACAACCGGGCGACGGGCGACGCGTTCGTACTGTTCGCAAAGGAAGACGACGCGCCCAAAGCATTATCCAGGCACAGGAAGCTAATAGGCGCACGATATATAGAGCTGTTTCGCTCTACCACGGCCGAAGTGCAGCAGGTACTACATCTATACTGATATTCTCTACACACCGGTTTTCAAGGTGTCGCCTACTCCGAGGTCCCGGGTTCGATTCCCGGACGGGTCAATTTAGAAAGAATGTGTTTTTCTACATTTTCTCGGGTCTGGGTGTTTGTGGTACCTTCGTTGTTTCTGGTTTCCAAAATACGAATGTGTGTGATGTTGTCCACATTTATTTATTTATATTTATCCATACAAATATATTTGAAGTAAAGCACGTTAAACAATAAAACTTCCATTGTTTTTGTTCAAGCAGCGATAGGAGAATAGGAATAATTGATTGTTGATCATTTAGCAAAACTTATGTAACGGCCTATAATTATCCCACTGCAGGGTAAAGGCCTCCATCAGTGAATTCAAGTTACCACAGCAATAAAGGGTACGGGCAAAAACACCGCACGCGCCATAATATGCGGTTTGGTGATCACTTACCCGAGAAATGTTACTCTTGTTACCATCGTATCTAGTAGTCAGATTTAGACGGTCTTATTAAAAACATATAAACCTATATAAGTATTTTTGATTGTAAAAAACGCACGACATGTTATTATAACTCATGAAACGTTATTTTTAAAATTTTATTACGTCATTTACGAAGGTTATTTCACTTTAAATTTTTGTCACATTTTAAAATATTTGATATGAGTATTTCAATGTTAGCACTAGAATGACTGTTGTGAACACAGAACATTGAAAACCTCTTTTCAATGTTCTGTGGTTGTGAACGTATTCACTCATTTTTGTATTTGCTGAAGTTTCCTACAGAATATATTTCGGTTCGAAACAATGTTATCGGAAAATAGTAAAATTCTATTACCACTTACCGAGGATTATTGCCTGACGAACAATAACTGGGTTGTGTTTGCGATACATACATTTACTGCTGGCCTTGGGCGCTTAGGTGCTAAAATAAATAATTTATTATTAATTCTTAGAAGATCGCAATGTATGCAAATATACATTTGTTTCTGTTTGTGTGGTAAATATCCTTTTGTTCGAAACTGCAACGCTTTACTATCGAATGATTGTTATTTGACGACAAACTGCACAGCAGTTCTGCAAAGATTAAGTTTATATAATATTGCATATTTTGTTTAAAATAAATAAATAAATTTAAAAAGATCTTTATTCCGATAGGCACTCAAACCAATCGATCGATGGGGTGTTGACATGATCTCTGCTGAACTGTATTTTCTGACGCGTATTCTCTTATTGTCGTACTCAAAACACTCGACCAAATATCTATTGTATTTTCTTACACATAAGGTGTTGAATCGGTCTCTGTAAACCCGTACGTACTCGACTAGTACGTTTAACCACTCGACGCGGCCGTTAACAACTATAATCTCTACTAAACTGTATTTTCTCACGCATATTCTCTTGTAAAGTGTTGAAGTACAAAAGGGTACTACCAGAACTATGTGCTGCCCCCAATTGATTTAATTTGATTACTTCTAAACTAAATCAATTCTCAAATAACTAGAAAAGTATTATTTTAGCAAATTCTAGAGGTAATTTGCTAAAATAATACTGTTCTAGTTTTTGTTGTTAAAGTCGAATTTGTCGCTAACGGCAAAAGCGGCCGCTTTTAGCAATAATGTACAATACGAAAGAATACCACAATGAAAAGCAGTTAACAGTGATTCAATAAATATTAGAGGTAATTTGCTAAAATGATACTGTTCTAGTTTTTTTTATAATTAATGGTCTTGCTCTTGACTTCGTACTTAACTGTACGGTTAAGAAAAAGCCTAAGCCACACACCAGCGGAACACAGAAAAACTGTTTGGCGCTAGACTCCGGCAGGAGGGTGGTAGCATCTAGGCGATTTCTCACGAAGCCTACCACCGCAGAGGGATCTGTTAGCCGTCATCATTGGTTAGAAAACCAAAGATACCGCTACTCAGGGTGGACCACTAGGAGGTAGATCCCACCACCCCAAATTTGGAAACTTTATGTTCTGACGCGTATTCTCTTATTATCAGGTGTTGAATCGGTCTCTGGAAACTCGTGCGAGCTCGACTAGTACGCCGTCGGCTGCGCCTGCGCCGGCCGAGGGGCTGATGCCGGTGGCGCTAGTGCCGCAGCACGTGATCACCTCCGGTACTGCCAAGGACTGCGTGAGGCTGCGAGGTCTACCATATGAGGCACAGGTAAGTGTGGTTAGACAAGGACAAAGGTTCTACTCATTGAATTCACGTTTATGCAATAAAATAAGTAAAGCAATGTTAAGGGAAAGTCATGTCGCTAATTAATATTAATTATACACACACAACACAGGCATGAACGCGCATACTAGCACCGAAAGATACACACCTCTATTACATGAAAGTGATTATCTGTTTTTATGATATTTAAAAAAATGGCTGTTAGTTTAGTCTTTAAGTTTATTTTATATTGCAGTTAGAACTGTGGATTTTGTGATCAAATAAAATAAAATAAATATATGCAAAATCGACAGATTTCAATCAACGCTAAACAGCTTAACATGCCTACTGAAGCACGATTTCGATATTTTCAATCACAATTTCCACAAAAAATTATGATAAAATCAAAGGGACAGGTTCTTCACTAACTGGGACACTAGGTCTCGGAGATCCTATCCTATTTATATATTTCACATCTAGCACATACATAGTCGACGATACAGGGCCTATAGAAGTGCTATTGCCCACTGGTGTTTGTGCCATAGCAAACTAAGGACTGCTTGTGGGCCTCGTAAGGACGAGGCCTAAATATATTGAGACAGAGATACATAGAGAATCATTGACCAGTATTAAAAACCAGTAATAGTGAAGATCTCTAAAGATGTCTCCATGAAAGTCTCCACCCTGTTTTAATTCTTTAACAGGCTTACTTAATATTGTTCGAAAGTATATTTAATCTATCCTTTTTTTACAAGCGTTCAGGATAAAACTATGATTCTACACGGTGAGTATGTAGTATAAAAAAAACATCCAAAAAATTCATTACAAAAGTATTTCCCATGCTTATGGTGGAATATTCTGTACTAAGAATCAGGAATATTCTGTACCATGTTCTCTACTAAGAATCTCTTGGTAGGAAAAAAACTTTTTTTTTTAATTTTAGGTGGAGCACATACTGTCTTTTCTGGATGAATTTGCCAAAAACATCGTAGTGCAGGGCGTCCACATGGTCTTCAACGCTCAGGTAACTGGTTTTTATTTGTTGTATGATTCTTCGGGATTATTTTTTCACAAAACCGTATTTTAATTAATAGTCAGCTAAGAAATTTGCAAATGCATAAAAAAATATTAGTACGTCCATTTGTCCTAACAGACCCTTCATTATGTACGGTCGGCCAAGAAAATCGTGTACCAGTTTTGTCAAAATTTCATGTGTTAGTAAAATAGCGATAAGGACTATGACATTTTAGTATTAGTAGCTGTCAGAATATATTTGCATGGGAAAATCAACCCTGTTGTTCTCTGACGCGCGAATGACTTTCAACTTTAGGGTGATTAACCACTTTCTTGGCCGACCGCACAGCGGCTTGCACATTTTTGTTACAATATCGCACCTATGTCAACTACATAAGAAGCCCCTTTGTTTAGCCTGATGGTTGTCATCCGTGCATAGAACAGGCAAACAAATTAAAAGATTATACAAAAAAACATACAAAAAAGACACTTTTAATTATCCGCATTTGAATCTACGTAACTGTTGTCATTTTTCATTTCCACCAATGGATATTTAACGTTACATACTTACATGCCTTATAGTTGAATGCTACTCGTATCGAGGCAAAAGAACACACAAATATTTATGGTCGCCCAATTTCGTGAAGACGTTTTCAGCCATCCAACAGATTCGTCTCTATTCCGGGCTAAATAATTAGCTCTAGTTTTTCGCAACTAATTGGAGTGTTAGCTACGACTATTTTTCTCCTCCTTAAAAGTATACTGTGCTATAGTTTCGGATAATAGCAAACTGCAAACTGCAAACTCACCCATCCCAGGGCTGTGCAGGCTTGTGAATGGTAAAAGCGACTTGACCGATTTTCTTGATGACTCATTTGCCAAGCTTAAATTTAAATTGTGCCAGACTTGGCTTAAGCAGTCCTGTGTAATACTTTTGTCTTACTTAAGTGAGAGCTATGTGTTAAATTTTATTTTTTTCTAATTTACTTTCTTTTAATTGCATGTGGTGTTTTCCTTAAAAGGGTTATTACACTTAGCCTCGTAAGACCGGGAGCATAATTGCTTAGAGTTATAAGTAAGACCGAATGTGCATTCTGAGGAACTAACTTTTTATAGTCAGTCACGCCGAGCACTTCAATTAACAATTTCGTCAAGTTAGAGATATTGCATCAAAGTCATATTAACAGGAGCATTAAATAACTTAGTATAGAAGCTATATATTATAATTTATTTTTGTTTTTTATTAGATATTTATTTTTGTTCTTTCAAAACGCAATCGGCGTTACTGACTATATTTAGTGAAAAGTTAAAATACTGATAAAACACGACAAATTGAAATACTGCCGTTAATACTATCATAATTCAGTAAAACTGGTTTTTGTATTTGTACAGGAGTATACTAATTTATTTCAGTGTAGCGGTTCCTTTTTAATTAGATATTGAAATTTGGTGCATTGAGAGGAACAGTCGGCTTTTATTATTAAAATGATCTACTTTGATGTAGAAGTTGTACTTTTAAAAATTGGATAAATTATTAAAATAATAACATTAAAAAATCGAGAACACTTTATTTTTATAAAAAAAAACGAAACTAATGTATTTCTTCGTAATCTTTACTCATGATTGGCAAATATGCGGGTTGAAGAATTAAAATAATATTAATTTTAAAAATATTAAATTAATTAAAACCGAATGTTCTTTGTAAGGAACGGTAATTTTTAAACCGATTAAAATTATCACAAAGTTGAGAAAAATCTGTGAAATCAACATTTCATTATATTCTCCAGTATTTTAACTAACACTATTGTAACTGGTTTCGCAATTGTGCGAATGTTTACTAATTGAAAATAAATAATTAATTTACCCCGTCATCTCGTGCGTACCAGTGCGTACCATCCTACCGCCGGAAATGTAAATTTTTCAT
Source organism: Anania crocealis (assembly GCA_949315895.1). Classification (NCBI taxonomy): domain Eukaryota; kingdom Metazoa; phylum Arthropoda; class Insecta; order Lepidoptera; family Crambidae; genus Anania; species Anania crocealis. The sequence continues at coordinate 9,927,244 of OX438871.1, forward strand.
GTGACATTCTTTTTATACTAGCAGAACGTTCAACAACTTGAACATCCATCGCCAGAAAATATGACAATACTTTTTTCATTAGGCGCGAATTTTCGAACTCAAATTTGACCATGATTTTTTTGTTCCTTCACATCCACGTCCGGCATTACTTGTAATTTGCTATTTTATAAGCCCCGGTCTTACTGACTCTAAAATTTTTGTTCCTACATATGACCATTAGGTCTTACGAGGTTAGTACATAAGTTATGCTTAAATAGTTACTGTAAGTTATAGTGTATATAATCACTGGAAAACCTTAATAAATAAATAAATAGGCTTTCTGATTGGGATCAGTATATATTTTATTTGATATTTTAGCAACTTAATTGCACTTTTAATATCAGTATATAAACTTGAAAAAATTTTTTGTCTCAGGCGGGCGGAAAAAAAAATTCAAGTTTATCTGATTGGGAGTAAGATTCGAACACAATTCTGTTTATTGTATGATCATTGATCAAGGATTATCTGGCGTCAGAGTTCCTCTAACTTGTTTTTATGTCTTCCATCATGCGACAAAAGCGTTTAACTAATGTTTCCGAGCTAAGAATAGTTACCTGATTGCATAATTTCTGCCAGGGTCACCCTAGTGGCGAAGCTTTCATCCAGATGGACAGCGAGGCGAGCGCTTTCCTGTGCGCTCAGCAGAGGCACCATCGCTACATGACCTTCGGCAAGAAGCAGCGGTACATCGAGGTAAGAACATCTAGGTTTTACATGTAGAAATTACGAATAGGCTAATAATGTCTTAGATTTTTTAATACTCTTTGGTTAGGCACATTTATTTGAAGATGTTTTCGTACACATTAACGTCAATCAACTACGCGTATTTTGCTTTTGAATATTACCTACAATAAAAAAGTCAAGTTACACCATTTTACATGCATGCAAGCAATTAAAATTTTTGGTAAACCGTGTGGTGTCGGCCTAAAAAAGAATAAGCACTATTCTCGACTTCGAACGGTTGTAAAAGGCGACTACAGGAGTAGGTACTGCCAGGGCGTTCTATCCAATTTTGGCCAAACTGCGTGGCATGGCAGCTGGTCATTTGTATCGCTTCACACATGTACCCAAACGAATCGACCATAGCCGAAAGAGGTACCCGAAAGAATGTGTCAAGCGTGGTCGTCGCCCCGCAGGTGTTCCAGTGCTCCGGCGACGACATGAACCTGGTGCTGACGGGCGGCGTGACGCCCGCCACCTCGCCCAAGGTGCTCTCCCCCGGTACGTTGGTCCCGCAGGCCGCGCCCCCGCCCGCGCCGCGCCTGCTGGCGCACCACATCGCGCAGCAGAGCCTCCTGGCGCGCCAGCACGAGAGCCTGCTGCTGGCCTCGCTGCGGCCGCCGCTGGTGCCCGTGCTGTACCCCCGCGCGCCGCCGCCGCACCCGCTGCAGCTCATGCAGCCGCAGCTGGTCCCCGGCAAGCGCTCCTACGAGCGCGCCTTCACCCCCACCGACAACACGCCCGCCAAGCGCTCCTACCAGCTCCCCCAGCAGATGACCCCCTCCCTCTCCCTCCCCATGCTCTCCTACGCGACCTCCGCCCCGATCTTCTCGTACGCGAACACGAACCCCCTCCTGTCGTCCTACCCGAACCTCCCGACGATGCCGACGGCCCTCCCCGCCGGCTACGGCTCGCTGCCGACGCTGCCCTCCATGACCTCCCCGTTCCCGCTGTCCATGTTCCCGTACGGGTACTACCCTGGCGTCTAATCTGTGGATTGAACTGACCGAACGGTACCTGAGTTTTGGGCGAGCTAAATTTTTTCGTATGACTCTAACAGGGTAAAGAAATTTCGAGCCGTATCGATACCGATGTGCCTTCCCCGGGACCGATTTTAGATTTACACGAATTTATTTAGATTTACGAGCGGCGGCTAATTTTGTAGTTTAATAACCGCTTACGGTTTTCTTGTTGAATTTATACTGACTTTAATGCTGTTGAACTATCGTCTTATTTTTTATTTATTAAGTGAACCGCAAGTTGTTAATCGATGACAAGTAGATATATGAAATTAAAGATTAACATATTAATCTTATGATCTAGAAGCGTGTGATCGGATACGTCGTTGTGATTTTTAAATTATAGACATTCCAGTAGCTAAAAGACAATTTATGCCGATTTCCAAAGGCTGATTTTAAGTCTGAAAGTAGTACTTACAGTGGTACTTCGATTTTGGAAATTATCTAATTAGGTACTTAATTTTGTGTTTTTTTTAGTACAATGCACTTTTTGTGATTAGTTTACACGTCTTTTTATTATATTTTTTATTGTAGTTATGTAAGCGTTTTTTGTAGTTGTTTGTTGATTGCGTAAGCAAATGAATTATTTTAAGGAATTGATATACATTTTTTTTTCGTAAATCTTAACGTGCAGCTAATTAAGTTAGGTCACAGGTTGGCACCTATCCTGAATAATCCTCTGAATTCCCGAACCTTATGTGTATTTTCACAACTAAACTATCTAATTCTAAACGCATTTTATCACTTAACGTCATCGTCAATATTTGACCTCACACCACATATAATGTAATGTTGGTATTAAACTATTTAAAGATTTTGGATGCGCTTTGAAGGACTTATTTATATGCAGCTATTAATCTGAAATGGTATGGATTTTTATTAAATATACTTCAAACGCAGCTTGCTATACATAATGTAATACCTACCGCTTCAAGCTTTCCGAGCCAAAATAGTCTGAGAAAACGGATCCAAATCGGGTGACTTGTAATGGAACATAGAAAGTATTTTAATGATAACGTCATTGTTATGGTGTTGCCATTGTCTGACATTCACAAATATAGGTATGGGGGCTTATAGTCACAAACACGGTGTAAAGGCTAATCTATGTTCTATCATTTTCTGAATTTATCCACAGTAAAGCTACCATTTGAAATGTTGACTTCAGTATAAAGCAAATATGAAGAAAATACTAAAATAATCAACTATTAAATACTGTTCGTTATACTGTGGTACACATTTTATTTGGTCACTAAATTGACAAATCGGTTTCTCATTGTCAAATGTACTGACTTTATTTTAGTTTAAATTAATGTGTCGATCATTGGTAATATTAAAGTGTTGTAATATTCTGGTGTATCCGAACGGGTTGTGTTATGGAAAATGCATGCGCGGTACAAACGGTAAGTGTCGCATTTGTTACCAGTTTAAAAAATGGAGTCTAAATGTAACTGGGTTTAGCATGGGCGCTTGAGTTTTATTTTATACGAGTTAAGGTATATTTTTGCATGGCCGATTGTATTCGGGTCTCACTCACGTTTTCCAGTGCACAGCGCGGCCGGATACTGACCTACGTCGATATTGTATGTTACCGTCTCGAAATGTACACAATTTATTTCGTCGTGATACTAAGATGCATTTTTTTGGATGGCAAACATTAAAATTTTTCATTTGAAAATGTTGAAACGTTTTTATCGATTCGATTATTAAGGAAATGACGTCACTGGAGTAAAGAAATGAACATTAAGCTTCAAATGTCGCTGAACACTTTAGTGCAATGTCAAAGATCAAGTTTGTTTGTTTGCGAGAGATTCGTAAAGGGTATGGACAAATTGTTGCTTTGACATGGCACTAAAATAATCAGAGACTTAGAATGCTGAACGTAACATACATTCATTTAAGAAATAGTTTCTAATTAATTAAACTTTGTTTTTGCCATCCAAAAATTGCCTTACACCGTGACGCTCACCTAAGGCCTTACTACGCAACAATGTCCTGTATGTTCAACTGTTTGACTCTCTCACTCATACCATTGTCCGCATCTGAAAGAGACAGAGAGATCCGCATAAACGGGCTTCGAGTAGCGTAGTAGGGCCCCAGACCTGGGATTGCCGTAAAGTCCCCCAGTGGTTAACGCTATCTATTATCACAGCTTCTTCTTCTACGCTCTTCTGAAGCATCCTATGCGCTTATTATATTTCTCTATATCTCAATATAAACGGATACAATTGATATTTCAATGGTTTTCTGTTTATGACTAAGGTTTTCATATCCAAAAGGCTTAGTTCTTGCATATCACGAATTTATAAATTTTTGTTTACATATTTTACGTAAATTATGCCTGTATGAAGTTATTTGCGTAACCGTCATATTATTATCACTTAAATTGTTTTTAATTATTACCTTTTTCCATAAACTTAGGATACCTTTTTTCTCCGTGAGACATAGGCCAGTCCCGGCTTTGCTGCTTAGCAGCCGTCGACATTTTTAACAAATTAAAGAACATCTCTACTAAGTAACTAATCTCTGGTAGGCCCATCTCTATATGAAGATAGAGATAGGGTGCTGTTATATAACAGAATTTCATTGAAATGTCCCTAAGTTTTTAGCGACTGGGGGACGAGGGTGGTGTGAGGAGTTTTACTAGGCGTAATTTGCCAATAAATCGCTAATTGTGTTCACGACAAAAGAAACTTACAACCTTGTCGCATTACACTTTTGAATTTTTCCAAATATTTATTGGTACAAAATCAATGTGACACGGTACTAAGTTACGAAAGTATTGCAAGCAATATTGGTACTTAATCGCTCGGTATTCAATGGGGTGTCTGCCGATCGTGTCGGTTAATTCTAAACCTTAGTTATAAGTCGCTCATTCCGCAACGGTCTATGCTTTTGATTTCTCATTTGTTAGATGAGTTTTTATTAAAATTATTTTAGTTGGCTAATGATAGTTTATTGCGTACTTGAAATAAATCGATAATCTACGTGTTAGATCATTATTGAGAGTTTCTTTGGTGTGGTGGTTGTGCTATCTATCGACTAGCTTGTAGGTCTTGTGAAGGATTGGTTCACTAACTCGCTACGTATGTGGCCCAACAGTCTCGTCCTTAAATGTCCACTAACACATCTTCACTTCGGTGAACGGGTACTCGCGGTTTTTAGAGCCACACACGAAACAAAGTACATTTACGAGAACTTTTACATTCGCAGTAGATATGTGGTAACTGGTAAGGTATACAGGATGGTCGGTAATCGGTATAAGAAGCTCAATCCAGACTATTTTAACTTATGCATACAAATGTTATGGCAAAATAAAACAAAAAGGAGCATTTTTGAAATTTTCATTTCCATACTCGGTTATGAAGTAACCATTTTGTATGAAAATATTAAATTTATAGATAATAGAAATATTAATGTATGCATATGTTAAAAAATGTACACAACGTTCAGCTTTTAATAACATTTACCTACTACCCTGAATATGCCGGTAGATATATAGTCTTTATCTAACGGAAAACTACAGAAGCAATACTCTCTAACTTTAAAAGTCTCGTTTGGTGCAAACCGAATTAAATGAAAAATACTTACCTACATTCATTTGTAGTTGTGAGTAATGTACTATACCATACGTCAACACATTTGGTATAGTACATTATAACGATCCTTGTAATAATGACCCCAAGTATCAACCCGAACGAAGAACTAAGAAGATCGAGAGTATAATTAAAACGCCACTTTTGACTCGTCTGAATTTTTTGTGGTTTTTCTTCGGTTTATTTATTTTATATTCGGTAATTTATATTATTCATACTATGCATTTTATATTTTATATTTTTTTTTGTATATTTCCTTTTTAATGGAAATTATACTTAAATGAAAGAATATCAAAACGATGCAGGATTCATACAATAAAAATATGTTTACATATTTCCTGAGTATACCTGCTGAAACTTGGACGAAATGTTAGGTTTATTGGATTTATATTGCAGAATGTTATTTAATCACTAGCCATATTATAGGAGGCGAATGCTTTTTAATAACAACTTGTATATGACAGAACGTAATTTAAGTATTCTTCACACAAAAGTTTCCTACACTTTATCCGCTCGTCACTGTTGCAAACGGCGGTAATTCATTGTCCTTCGTAAGTATGAATGTTTCAAACCAAATATGTATTACTTAACGTACAGACGACAGCGTATCAGGCCAAATACTGTGATGATGATGTCTTATGTAGTTGAAATAGGTGCGATTTTGCAACGAAAATGTCTAATGTGCAGGCACCGATGTACCTTTACTCCGTCCATATCATCTTCCAATCAAATTATACTGTACAAGTTGTAAAGAAAATTGTAAACAAGCTGTAACTAGCCTACAGTAATAGTATTGCATAGATACAATGCTAAAACAATAATATCATTTTGAGAATAAATATTTTCATAAAAAATGCTCCCTGAGTAATCGAGTCTAGTATGCAAGATAAATGTTTAAAATGCTAAATATTTTTTTTTACTTCATCATTTTATTTATATGCACGTGTAATTAATGATAACATAGGTAAGATTCGACTTTTTATACCATAACCTAGGGCGTTAGGTGAATGGTTTTTATACAAGATATTTTTTATAAATAGGTATATCAGTTGTCTTTTTTTTATTTCTACTGTTAGCGTTCATTAAGCTCAATCATTATTATTCTTATCATGACTTGTTTTATGTTTGTACTTACCTACTTACTTCTTATTTTTATTTCTACTATAAACTGACGGATATTTTTAGAAGCTAACATTTATTCAATTATTCTATTGTATCTAGGTATGTAGATACTGCCTTATTTATGTCAAACATTTAGTTGCCACTCAGCTGACCACTTTCTTGCTCAACTTAACACTCGCGAGTTGAAAGTTAAAATTGAATATGTTGCATGCTTCAGTTGATACAAAGTATATTAATTCACTATTTGCCATAAATAAAACATTAATTTGAAACAATGATTGCGAAGGTAAAGTTACTCGGGCAGTGAAGGTGAGCGCTGATGCGCGCAAAAGGAGAACACTTTTAAACCTACACCTGGATCTGACCCTAGAATCTTTCTCGGCACCCAAACGGTAAATCTATAGACACTAAGAAGTTCCTTTTAGTATAGTAAACAAGGATTTTTAGTTGTATCATACTGTTTATGGTTCCTAAGCATACCGCTGCATGCTGAACCATTAACATTCTAAATCCGACCGTAGTGTTATAACTTAAGATACATTATTAAACCGACCCGATAGTCCCTTTCGTATAAATGACTAAATGTCTCATAACTAAATATTGACAGTGAATTATCGTGACAACGCACACACCTCTATGTCCTATAATGGTCACATTAACGGGAAAACCTTCCTTCACAAGGTTTAAAATGATAATATAGCACAATCATTGCTCTCCCGACCCCATTCCCACACCTAGCTTATTAACTACCTACACCATGTATAATCATATTATAAATGTACCGTTACATAATAATAACGACGATAAAGGGAAAAAAACATCACTTTAAGCACAATTTGCTTTAAATTCTGATTACAATAACACTTTGACGCATAAAATATTAGGAATCTTAAGGCTAATGCTTGAAAATAATGGTTGCATTGAACTATAGACAACCATTATATTCGAAGTCTGACAATTTGATATATTTTTTTTAATTATCACTTGATAGACTCCATCTCTTCTTTTCGCATTTTTCGCTTTGTAATCGTCTTTAAATTTTTCTCTTACGTCACTGTCACACTACACATTCTTTACACTAACGTCAGATGATTTTTGATTCAGTATTATCAAGGTAATTTCTTGATGAATGAAAAGAGACAGTCTATCGGACTTGTAAAACTAAATCATTTCCTATTTATCAAAAATATTAAATTATTTTATTTTGTCTTTGTCTCATTGAAAATACTTAGTTATTTTTGTATGACCGAAAATAAAAACCATTTTTACTGGTTAAAAGTAGATAGAGTCAAGTCTCTAGTAAAGTTTTCTAGTGTGTTATGCGTCAATTCCTAGGCCCTCTTGCATTACGTTCTAAGATCGAGATTTAAGAGGGTAAAGGTACACTAGCGTCGTTTCTAAGGAGTGGTGCTAATGTACCTTTACCTCCTTTAGCTAAGCCTGTTTTGAAATTTCATTAACATGATATTTTAATTCGGCTTAATTTAAATTTCGAACTTAGAAGATTCTGCAAGTGACTTAAAACTCTTCATGTTCTGCTTAAAATGCATGGAAACTATAGGTGATAGAGTAAACTTGTATACCGGGAGGTAAACTAAGCTTAGTGTGTCGTAGACCAAATGTTTTGTGCTTAACTAGAGGAGGACTCATGGGTTTAAGGTTTAACGCCCTCTTAGCGGGATGTTTAGCGGTCACCAGTTAATCATCAGTTAACAGGAGACGTAAGTATTACCTACCATTATTGGGATCACATGATATTTAATCTATCTTACTCTTGATTATCGCATTTTATTTCTTTGTGGCTTCAAATTCTTTTATCTGATGATTTTCCTTTTTTGATTATACTTTTTTTTTGTGTATTTAGTGATTTATGACTTTTCAATATTCAAACCGTAACAGAAGACATTTTTTTATGTTGTTCCTTCCTTAAAATTTGTGTTTGGAAAGTCCTGTAATCGTTAATTATATTTTAAAATTGTTATATTCTAAATTTTTTGTGTCTATAAAATAAATTTGCGGTATAGAAAATTATATATTATTCTCAAATATTTTTTAAAGAATTTGAAGTCTCAATAATGGTGCTAAAGTACTAGGCAAGCATAAGTTTAGTAAGGTCCGCAGCTTGGTGGTTGGCGCCACAGCGACCGTGTGTAACAAAGATGATTTTGGTGTAAGTTGCGCACTGCTTTGGTGATCTGTTATTGCGTTCTGAGACCCTGGTGAGTGTTCATATTGTTTTAATTATAACTACATTATGTATTGTGTTGTCCATCCTTGTATCGTATACACAGCGGTTAGATGTTACATAGAGCTTTGACTAAACATAGTTTACCCGATTGGGGCACGTATATGGAATTTATTCACTATTAAAACTAAGATATTTAGCTGAATAATAATATGGGAGGCCTGCAATGCGTTTGTTAATAAATGCTCGGGAATTTATATATTATGTATAAAATCTTTGCCAATACGAAAGATTTTTTACTATAAAAGCATATTACGTTTCCACTTTACCTAAAAATGTGACTAACAAACTGGCATGATCTGTATTCGATGATAAATCGATGAATCATTATCACTTCCGGGACACTAATAAAACTGTATGTACAAAAGGGAATACTTTATACTTAAACAATAACAAAATATCACTTTCACGACTACGTATTTGAAAAATAATTGGAATATATAAGTAGGTATAGCCGATTTGCATTCAAAACATGCAATAAATACTTCCTGTGAAACTCTTTTGTTACTATAATATAGTATATTCGATTAGGCATATTGTCACGTGTGAAGTAATTAACATTTTGTTATTAGATAACAAAGATAGCACAATCAGCGAGAAACGTAATCGTATCTACGATAACATTATATCTCGCACCAGTTATTTTGATTTCCTAACTCGTCACTAATAGTCTTACATACAAGTAGCGTCATCTATTGGCGGCGCGTGGAACTGCAAGTGCTGTACGATTACGTCAACCGTCCGTGCTAATTCTTGGACAAGTTACCCCGACGCTCTTTGACCTAAGCCTCTGCTGCAGGTCCGCTGACGTACTACTACCCTCCGATGGGCCCCGCCCTCCCTCCACCGCCGCCCCTTCTGTACTGGGGCTACCCGACCCCGCCGGTCTCACCAGCTCACTATTACCACCCGCCACATCATCCACAAACTATGGTAAGTTGCATTTCTTAGCGTATCGGCAAACTAACAATTTGTATCATTAGCTCAATTGTAATAATTGTTACAGTATCAAGGAATTCATGGACAAACGAAATCAATTGAAATGTTTAATCTATATACAGGATGAAATTTTAACCACTATCCAAAATTTTTATAGTCGTTCAGTATCGTATTTAGAGCCTATTTATGAAGTAAAAAATGTAGATCAAGTTGTCACCCAAAAATATTTTTCGCGATATAGTTTTCAATTTTTACGGTCCTAGACCTGTTAAGGTATAAAGGGACAGTCAAAAATTTATGAATAGTATCATAATGAATGATTGAGATGCGAATCGCGTAAAAAAGTTTTTCTTAGTCGGCTGTATCAAAAATTTTAGATTTTTGGCGGACATTTTCTAAGTGCATTATCTTGACATTTTTGTACTGGACTATACCAAAAGAAAAAATACGTCATTTGTTTTTTGTCTCATAGATTGATATATTAAAATTTGGAAGGTGGTTAAAAATTTCACCCTGTATATAAAAGAAAGTCATGTTAGTTACACCACTTAAGTCGGGAACGTGTGCATCGATTTTTATATTTTGGTTTTATTGGATTTGTCATGGTCAGGAATAGGATAGTAAGTGTTAAAAACATTAGAAAGTTAACGTTAAATAACTAACTTAGAAACTAAAAATTATGTTCCGCCTGAGACATATTTTTTTAAGTTTATATACTGATATTATCATTGCAATTAAGTTGCTAAAATATCAAATAAAGTTCTTTATACAAATTTCCAACCCCGCCATATTTGACAACAGTTACATTTAAGACGTCATAATCATACTATTCTGAGGCGATACGAAGTTCGGGCACATGAATAAATATTTACTCATGTGGTTCGGGTCCGCTAGTATATTATATATTTCTTTTTGACATTGCATAATTTTAACGTGACGTATTGTAAAGACTTAATTTTATTTGTCAACTGTATTTAATAATTTTTTGTTCCTTAAAATATCGTCATTTAATAAAAGTCTTTTTCTTTTTGATTAGTTGCAAAATTTTTGCATGCCACAATGAACGAGACCTCTAATGTACCAATAGTTTTTACATGTTTGTAGCAAATAAATATTTATATTTCTATTTAATATAATATGATCTAGAAAGTCAGAACTTTCTGTTATATTAGCAAAAAAATATTTGTAAAAATGACTTTTTCTTATCGTATGACTGTCCTTCAAGGATTCTATCATCAGAATTTACTAAACCGTCTATGAAAGGCATCTCTCGTGACTTGTTTTTACGATTTCTATCTTATGACATAAGCCGTAAGATAGAAAAAATCTAAACGTCTTTTATTCCTTTCAGATACCTGAAGTTGTGCCAGTCGGAGGTGGATCGCCCTTGCCTATCCCTCCCCCTACAGCTTGTCCAGAATGGCCCATTTACATAGTCAATTAGGGTTAAAAGCAAAGCATTGGCAAATAAAAAAAGATTAGAATAAATCGAGCTATTGAAAATTCACACAAAAATATAAGCAGATTGTTTTTAAATTAATGTAATAAAATACGACCACAATTATAATTAGATTACAATGTAAGTAGAAAGTTTTCAAAAGAAAAAAAATAGTTGATATTATTATTAATATGGCTCAAAATTAGTACCTAGTGATATTTTATTTTAATGATATATCATCATGATATTTTTGTTGTATTTCATATTTACGTTGCTAAGAATTGTTGTAAGTTATTGACAAATCGTATTGGACGTTTTTCTTATTTAATCGTTTTAAACGCGTCTTTGTTGATCTTTCAGATATTTAGAACGAATCTAATATAACTAGAGTATTTTAAAAACTTAAAAAATATTAAGTTGCATTGTTATTCTTACGTAGTAAAATTGTATTTCTTTAAAAAGAAACTTAAGCCTAAATCTCTATCTCTAAACGCAATAGGCTAAAATACAATAAAAAAATAGTTCCTTGCCATAGTTTCATATCAGCTTCAATTTTAACATTGTTATTTATATCTCACTAATAAATAAATACAACGAATCGATATACAGTGATATAAAGGTGCTGTTGTTAATTAATTTTGTAGAAATTGAACCAAATATGTTGAGTTATGAAGTACTATCACATAAGACTAGTGTAGAGAGATCGCTCAATTAGATTTTAACGTAGAAATAATGCGCAAACCATAAAGAAATCTATGCCATAAACAATAAGAGTAGTTTTTGACGACCAGTGCAATGTTTTACGCCAGCGAGCTAATTCATGCCGTGTCTGCACTGTTCAGATGCTTGTAAGTTCAATCTGATTGCTCATAAATCGTTTAGATAATTTTATTTTAAGTTGTTTCAAGCCAAACTAGACTGTAGCCTCTATTTTGTAGGACTATGTGTGGTTGGACAGCGCCCCTAGCGGATGTCTGTGGAATTTCCATCCGTTTATATGTTGCAAAAGGCGTCAATTTTAGGCATAATTAATTATGTACGCAATATATTAATTAGTGTTATATTTTTAGGTAACTCTTGCCCAAATTGTCTTGGCCAGTAGAATATTTTAGAGTCAAATTTGGCTTGATTTTATTTATGATATTAAATTTAGACGATGCCTACAAGAATTATTTATTTAGAAAAAATAATTCTTTATCAAGTACATATTATAGATGTTAGGACTTTTTGATATATTTTATTTTCAAAGGTCTAAAATTCCATATTTAATAAATTAATATTTTACTTTTTATATCTAAAAAAGAATATTGAAACACGCCCTATAGCTTTTACAGGAGTAGTTTTTATTTAGTTATTTCTCGTTATCAATCTGTTTCTATAATTTAATATTATGTTAGATATTGTATATTAAATTGGCATAATAATTAAGATATTATGACAAAACAACAAAATCGAAATGTCTTCCAATGTTGTAGAATAATGTGTATTTTATTAATAATTTATTTAAGTTAGTCACAAATCTTTGTGATCAGATAATTAGAAAAAAAATAGTTAAGTATTAAATTTTCTATATTTGTATCGACTACAAAATTTGTTGAATTACTTAAGACAAAAAAATATATAAACATAATAATCAGTAAAATTGTTATTATATTTAAATCTAATATTTTAAGTTGTTAGCCATGACATGTTCACAGTAAACCGTGTTTCAGACTTGACAAATACAAAGATAAAGTTTCTGTAATAAAAAAGGAGAGCTCTTTAGGAATTGCCTTATAATATTTCCGATGGCAATACATGTTTAAAAATGGAATAAATTGATCCCACTATTTAACTGGACGTATCTTTGGCAATAAATAGACTCGGTGTATACGCGTCAGTTGCTTCCCCACTCTTTACCCGAGCGCTTAGGCCCTACTATGCAACGTACATACAGGCCTATCTAACTGTTTGAAATACTTTTAGACGAGAGTTTTCAAAGTATTGGTTGCAAGCAAATATTGAGCGGGCCCTGTCTGTAGAACGACCTACTTTCTTCGTTATTTGAAAAGTCCTTAAGTCCGTTAACGGTTAAATTTCATAGAGGTGGGTCCCGAGTTTGTAAACTTTTATTAGAAGGGCCGTAGCCCAGACAACTTTGGGAACCACTGCTCTAAGACTGTATGAGTGAGAGAGACAGATGGAGTCTAGTGTACTGATATTGTGTAGCGTGGCCTATGTGCTAGGATTATATCACGGAGCTATATAAAGATATTATTATTTTTGTTATTTTTATATTTTATACGAAAATCATCCAGTGATATTCATACTGCGAAGTGATCTTAATGAAAAATTGTTACCTACATTCTATTGTATGTTATCTTTTCGTAGGTCTGTTGATTTATAAAGTATAATTACTGACTTAGATTTAATTAGTGTTAGTCATTTAGAATGTGCAATTTTAGTATGTAGACCATTTTCGATTTAATGCCAAATCATTTTTGGTTTCATATCATACAAAGTAGAGAATGAATAAATAAATATTAGATAATGATTACATAGTTTTATTTGCTTTTGTCCATATCCACTCCACTTTCTCCTCTTGAATCTATTTAAGTTAGGACAATGCTGCTAGACTTTAAATCCCGTCTATAATCCATAAAATATAGCTTGATTAGAATGACACCTGTCAAACTGAAATGACAGTGATGGGACTGACGATAAAAAACAGTAATGGCGAATGAAATAAAACGAAAATCAGATATATTAAGATTTAACAGTGAGTCAGTATCGTGATCATAATAAAAATAATTGGAACAATCATGAAAATCAATTAGATTTTTTTTATCGCATATAGAATCTAATAAATTTAAAATTTTTTCGTAAACTATTAATAATGGCAATTTGATGTTCTTAGCATCAACCAATCCTCATTAAATCATTTGTAACATTTATGTTACATAACTTCGATGAAATATTGTTAATCTGTCGATTTTACGTACTAGTGATTATGAAAAATGACGTAACCTTGTAAAGACGTCTTTTAAAGTTAAGTGTAATTTTTGTGACTGGTTTATTTTACTGTTTTTAACTTAAAATCTCTATTTTATATAATCAAATTCATTAATATGTACAGCAAAGTATAAAAAAATATTCTTAACATGACAGTTACCAATATTTTTCGTGTGCAAATGTGTTTCACTTGTGTGACGCTGGTACAAAGTTACGTCGTCTGTTTCAGTGACACCTGTCATTGTAATCAAGCTATATTTTAAGGACTATAGTAGCTCCGCAATTTTTCGAGCTATGCCGGCTATTTAAGTTCTGCTATGAATTTCCTTATTTCTGATTATCACGCAGGGAAATACCAAGGATTACTATCTTTATTGTCCTCTGTGCGACCTTGAGCCTTCTTATGAGACCCGTATTAAACGATCACTTCAACCACAAGTCATAATACTGGCAACACGCACTGGTCAAACACTTGCAACTTGAAGTAATTTGGTCGCGAAGAAGTTTCTTAGCTACCCGAACGCTACGCATCCGAGTTCGGGTAGTGAACCGGTCTACTGCTACTGTTAGCGGAAAGTTCTGGATTCAATTCCCACGTAAGGTAGTCGACATTTTTATTCATGGAATTGAATTTTCCATTTACACCCACCACTTTAATTGCTTAAAATTTTGTTTTAAAAATTTAATAATTAGTTTAGGAGGTAAGGTTTTAAATAAAACAAAAGATTTACATATCTTCATTTTATTTGTTACGTCACCACAATTAGTATGACACATACGGGATGGAAATCTTAATTTACAATATAACTAACAAATTCAATAAGACCATACTATCCCGATACTGAAATATTCGCATAATTATTTACATACTAAACACAACTCATAAGATTATCACATATCATATAAAAATTATACGTTAGATTTGTATCAGCCTATTTTTAGGACATTTTAAGTAAATAAATCACTAATTAATACTTATATCACGATATAAAAAATATTTACAGTAATATAAAATACATAAAGCTAACTTGTTCTAGTACAGTGTTAGTGAAAAATCGCAATAAAATATAGTTGAAATGCGAAGCTTCAGTATCGGTAGAGGCGAGTCAGTCGAGTAAATATTACACAGAAGACAGGCAGGCATGAACGTTTACATGGCGATCATCGTAGTTGTCACTCACGTCGTTGCGAAACTGCGCACGATTCATTGCTTTATGTTTATTGACGACACTTTGGTATTATGTTGCGAAACGGACCACAAACCCAGTGGTTATGGTATAGAATGAGATACCAACGAGAGCAAAGTGTTCTTTAACCCTTTCTGACACTAATTAATTATTATAAACTATCGTGATCTAAGGATCTGATATAGCAAAAGGAGGTGAAAGATTCACTCATTATCAAATATATTTTTTTTACAAGAATATATGTACGACATTCGCAATGGTGTGAGTGGTTTAATAGCTAAATAATTAACCGCCATGATAGTTGAATCATTCAAGCTGGCAGGTAAACTTGTTCGTTATAATTAAAGCAAAATTCGGATTTCATACGCTAACAATACAAAGAAACTGCAAACATACTTGAAAGCAACATTGATCCGTCAATATAAACAATAAAAAATGATAAATTTATGGCAAAAAGTCAAACTTTCATAATTGATATTGTTGAAATTGAACTCTATATTCCTTGGCTAATAGGATAAAACTGCATACTTTTTATAAAACGCTGCTTAACTTCTATTTCAAGAAATGAAAATTCAGTTCAAGTATTGTGATATCAAAGATCATGTTGCTATCAAACACATTTGTATGACTTAGCTTATAAATAGAAAAAGCATTAAAACTGTAAACCGACATTATACATCCATCACAACCGCCTAGACTGATCACAGCTTTCCTTACCATAACTTTACGTATGGACCGACTATCTTACTACTGGCATTTGTATACATTCCAATAATAAAACATTTCGACACCTTTTTCAGACAGGCAACACCATTGAGTTTTTACAACCATTTTTCTTGGGAAGTAAGTTTGTGCCAGACAATATACTAATTGGCACAGTCTCGGGGTAAGATATTCTTTAGATTTTGCTTCAGTCAAGAATAACAGGTTGTATTATTGGAATCCATAACAAAAGTTACCAAAAAAATTAGTGATAAGTCAAATAAAAGTAAATCTATAAAAAAATATGTAAATATGTTTTTGATTTTTTATCAGACCGCGTTTATATTTGTGCGTTTTGCATTCAACTTATAGAAAATATGTCAAATTTTTACCCGTGATTTTTTTATTAAAACTAAAACCAATTACTAACATAATTTCAAGATTTATTTAAACCTTCTAGGTGTATACCAGAACCTTGTTCACTGATTGCAATATACACACATATTCTGATAATTCACGAATAACTATTACTTGTGGTTAGTATTATACACTGTGTTTTAGTCGTCCTACAGTCGAGTGCAGGAAAATAACTCTTTTGTACAACTCTTTTATACAAAACTGGGTTACACAAACAAACCACACATTTCATGGATTATCACAAGTAATGCGTGAGCTTTCATCGTGCATTGCAAGAACAGTATTATATTCCAATAAAACAAAAGACTGGAGTACTTTAAATAACGCAGTTATCATGTCACCGCGCTTAACCAGTCAAATACATACAAACTTAGGGCGCCAAACTTGTAGTTGGTTCTCGAGTTTTTATGCAAAGTTTTCTTCATGTACGGTCCGGCTAAGAAAGTGGTTTATTAACCTAAGGTTGAAAGTCATTCGCGCGTCAACATAACAACAGGGATGATTTTCCAATGCGAACATATTCTGACAGCTACTAACACAAAAAACGTAGTCCTTATCGCTATTTTACTGACACATTTTTTTTTTAAAACTGGTACACCACTTTCTTGGCTGCCCGTACAGTGACCTGCACATCTCTGTCTGTACAATTTCAGAGGAGCGTGACTCTTGCCTACGATATCGTAGGCCATAATACCAATAAAAGCGGTCTTCAAAGCGAATGATAATGATTTTCGTTGCAAACAGAAAAAAATTGTCAAGTAGGTACCGATAATTTTCATGACACATGGAATGCTGAGTTAAGCATAAACTTTTCGGATTAGTATAAAAATAAAAATGATCTTAACTTTTTAACAATGTCTTACATTGTAATAGATAGACCGTACTAACTTACGTTACGCTAGTGAGCCCATAGACAATATGCAACCGCTTTAAATTAATACCCTTTGCGTTTATAATCACAATTGAAAAAAAAAAAAACAATATCAAACCTCTACTAGTCTAAAAAGAACTGAAATATGAACATGGTTATAAAGTTGTTGTAGATAATGAAGAATGGAAACACTCCTGATTATATTTTGAAGGTCGAAATAATTTATGCGCGTTCATAGCACCTTGTCTATGGGTATATGTACTAACAAATATTATACTGAAACTCCATGGATCGATTGCGTAGCATAAGTTTGCTAAATGCAGTGATAGAAGCACAGCGATTATATTCACTAAACCGGCACACATTGAGCACTATTATATTTCACAACTACAAAGAGATCAGAATTTAACGCGATTCCAATGTTTGCACTCTGTTTTATTCTTTTCTATCGTAAGTCGATAACAAACGATATAAAGAGACAACAATAATTTTTGTTAGATATTCAAAGCATAAAAATATACTTTAAGTATACAATGCGTGATGTTTAAGTCACCAATATTATAAATTTACGAGCAAACAGTAAATATCAGACACCAACCAATAAAGCCAACAGCTTTACGACCTTATCACAAAACGCCATATACTCTCAACTGGTTGCCAACTTAAAGTCGAACGAATAGAGTTTAATATAACAATTGATGTTTTTAATGTTTTGTGGCAGATTGAAAACAAATACATCTTTACCGTGTTCATAATTGACTTTATCATGTACAGAAGTTCTTTATCATGGACTATTCTTCGTCAAATTAGGACTTAAGAGTATTTTGAACCTTATTTACATGTCATACGGTTAGGTTGTGCCGGTTGGAGGTAAGAAAAGAAGTATCTAAAGCAAGCACCGGTAGAGGTAGAAGGAACGCTATACACACGCAGCCAGCGGTACCGTGAACTTACATACAAGGTGTCCTGCATAAGTGGTATGAAAATAGAGGGCAACATCACGAATTTGGTTTTATTTTGGAAAATTTCAGCCGTCTTGTGGTTTGGGACAGCTGTAGTCTAGTTCTGAAGCAGCGGCTCTATTGCCTTTTTAAAAATAATTGCTTTCAACATGACAGTATCGGTGCGATCTAGATAGTTTTAGCTCTATTACTTGTATCATTCAGATAATTACTAATATTATAGTAGAACATACAGTAGGTACTTACAGAAAGACCGTAATTTGTAAATTAAAATAAGCAAAACACTATAAAAATATATTAGTTTCTTTAATTCACGCAAACAGTATTGAAATGAAAGATATATTAACGGATTTAACTCGCTTTTATTAAAATTCTAGATTGTATTTTATATACACTATTTCCATACCACTTCATGAACAGACTTTTACATAGAAATAACTAAGACAAGTACACACTGATACAACTGTTTATCGTCTTTAGAAAACGGTATATTCTGTGTGAACATAAATCTTTGTTAATATTTTACAGTACTGTATAACAGTCACAGTGATATGTCAGTATGTACGTTGTCTCAGTAACAATCTATAAACTATGGCAACGATTTACATGAAGTCAGTGTTTACACATGGACTTACGAGCGAGCCTTAACACCAAATGACGAGAAACACCGGGCGTACGTTATAGTACCTTAACAGCCGTCTTCTTCATATATTTTTTACAATCTGTAAAGAAAATGATTAAATTACAAAGGATTTGTAGCAATGTTATAAATATGTTAAGGAGATCAAAGTCAGTGTGGTGCTCTAGCAGCCTAACTAAGATAGAAAAATGGCTCTACAAAATAGAACCCGCAGTTAACGGTACTTAAAATAGGGACAGCTCGTCCCGTTAGAAGCGATCTAACGATCTGACCTCAACGTGCTATATAGTTTTTTTTTAAAGAAACTAAATGTGGTAGTGCGTGAATGGATCTGATAACAATTGCTATTGTTTCTTTTTCAAAGAATTATTATTTAATACATGTGGAAAACATCACATGCATAGTAAACATAGACAAATATATTTATTCTTCCGAGAATCAGATAAGGGGTCTCGGAGCTGGCGACACATTGAAAACCGCTGTATGCCACTCCGCCACTCCTCCTCCGGAGGTCGTCAAAAAATTTATTTGATGATTAAATTATAAACTACTAGATGGAGCCCGCGACTTCGTACGCGCGGAATTTGATGCTATCCCACGGGAACCGTACTTTTCTCCAACATAAAAAGTAGCCAAAGTGTTATTCCGGTTTATAACCTATCCTCACACCAAACTTTGTCCCGTTCTGTTCAGCCGTGTTGGAGTGATTGAGTAACAAAAATATGTACATCTAAAAATTCACATTTATAATACACCGTGCATTTTCAACCTCCCGGATAACGAAGCCCACGCTATGTAACCATTATGTATAACATAAATAAATAAATAAATAAATGTGGACAACATCACATACATTGTTCTGATCCCAATTTGAATAACTATTTAAAGCATTCGTATTTTGGAAACCAGAAACAACGAAGGTACCACACACACCCAGACCCGAGAAAATGTAGAAAAACACATTTTTTCTACATTGACCCGTCCGGGAATCGAACCCGGGACCTCGGAGCAGGCGACACCTTGAAAACCGGTGTGTACGCCACTCCGCCACGGAGGTCGTCAAACATAACATGTTGGCAGTGTTTTTTTTTTATTAATTAAAGTAGTCATAGAAAAATGAAAAAAAGTTAGAAGACTATTCAGTATGAATTCATGCTGTGACGCGCACGGAAGAATTAGTTTGCTTCAGCCAGGTCCTGGATGAATTAACCTTACACAAATACGTTACAGCATGTTTCAAAATGAATAGCTGAATCAATATTATATATTTTTTCTAAGATATGTTTTGATAAAAAAATTAAAAAAGCGCAGACAAGATGATATAGTGGGTACCTACATAAAGTGGGCTTCGTTTTCTAGGAGGTTCAAAATGTTCGGTGTATAACTAAGTTTATTAAGATACTAACAACCGTATTTATAAACAAGTTATTACTTATTGCTTAAGAAAGTCATAACTTAAGATGTTACTACCTAGTCCTTAAGTGAAGGAAATGGGTCACCATTAATAGGCAAAGTATTTGGCTGAGAATGCAAACTTTTCATAGTTCTAACTTCTAGTAATCACTAGATTAAGGACTACAAATTTTCACCTAAGTAATTACTTTTAGTCAAGTAATTACTTTTACTTGTTTATAAATACGGCTGTAATACGTTAGTATCCCTTAATCAAGTAATTACTAGAAGTGAGAATTATCAAAAGTTAGCATTCTCAGCCAAATAATAATATGACTAAATGGTGACCCATTTCCTTCACTTAAGCACTAGGTAGTAACACCTGACGTTATGACTTTCTTCAGCAATAAGTAATTACTTCTTTATAAATACGGATGTAAGAGATTGATCGTCTGATTGCCTCACCTACTCCTTGGTGTGGAACTGCTGGATGCAGAGCGCGCACGACCAGGAGCCCTCGGGCGGCGTGACCAGCGGCGGCTGCAGGCAGTACATGTGGTAGCCGCGGTCGCAGTCGTCGCAGAACAACAGCTGGTCCTGGGACGTATGGTGAAACATATAAGGCGATAGTTTTACGTTTTTTGATGACTAAGTATATGCAGCCAAAGAAAGGCTATAATTTCCTTTTTAAAAGAAAGAAATTAAAACGCAAACGCACTTTAAATAAAGACATTTTGAAAACTATTATTTACAAACAAAATGTATGTACCGTGTTTAAAAAAAAAAACAGAATGTTTAGAATTGTCGTTGACCTTCTAATGAACTAACTTGGGTTTGAAATATTCGTTAGTTTCTCTTTAAACATAATATTTTTTTTTGAACTGATCAATTTTTAGTTTGATTGGTGTTAGTGTCAATTTTAAGAAAACCTATGGGTCTGAAATAAATTTCTTTCATTTCATTTCATTTCGTAGTGCAACACCGTTTTGTATGAAAAATTAAAGACCTTCAAATGATCTTGGCCCGGTATTCAAGCCACTAGACCAACGGGGCGTTAATTACTTTACTTTTAGATAATTCATTCAGTTGCATTAAACTCTATAATGTTTAAAGTATATGTTCCAGTTTCCGGAGAATTGATTTTGTTTAGAAGTAATAAAATTAAATCAATTGGGGGCAGCACTTAGCTCTAGTAGTCCCCTTAAGTTAGTGTAAAATGCAAAAATAACGTTTTTAAACGTTATTTTTGCATTTTAGTATTTTTAGTATTTTAATACTCACGTCATTGTCGCTTGTCCCGCATACCGAGCAGCATTTGCACTCGATGCACTGCCAGCCGTACTTGCGCACAGACACTATCATGTTCGCGGTGAACTGCAGGCAGGTGGGGTGACCTGCGCAGGCACATATCACATAAAGTATACAAAGTGATATAATAACATTACATAGTTAATCACTCGAAACACATGGATTAGAAACTAGATACACAGTCCTGTGCAAGAATGTCATTTCGTACTGTCAAAGTTTAATTTATCATACCATATCACACCTACCCTAAATGCAAATGTAACTAATATTAAAAGCACCCCATTGGTCAGTGCGTGCTGTTCAACAGTTGAGGACTTTTTTCTGTCACTGACTGTGTATCGTTTTTTATTTTAATGTATGTATTTTTAATCTAAATGTACGTATACAGACATAGTTTGATACGATATAAATGAAGCTTTGTCATGATTAGTAAAATTCATTTTTATTATTTGTTTTTTAATTTATCTCGTTTCGCGTACATGTAACTACAAGACCGAACGAATCCCAGGTGTGTTTGTCAAAAACGATATGAAATGATAACACAATAGGAAAGATTATAGTTAGTATATTGAAAAAAGATACTGATTGTGACCATTCTTCTCAGAAGTACACTGTAGGTGCCTAAATTGAAATAGATAAGCGTGACCGTTTGTCACATGCGTGTCGTAAGAGACGCCTAGACTTTCGCTTTCTTAAAATTTGTTTTGTGTTTTTTTTTGTCTGCCACAACCCTGCTCACTATGGTCCTAACAGGGATACTCAAGATTCTTAGATGCTACTAGCATTTCATTGATAATAAAAACGATGTTAAACACTCAGATTTATAAAAAGATACTTAAAAAGGAGATTATTGTTTTCATGATAAAGTGTTAAATTGAGCAATTAAGGCCCGAGTTCACCAACAGACGTTTAAGTTTAAACAGCGTTTAAAATATTATTTGACATATTTTGTATGGGAATTGTGTCAAATTAATCGTCACTCTTTGTTTACCGGCTGTTTAAGTGTTGGTGAACTCGGGTCTAAGTAATAATGATCCAATCTTGGAAATATGCCACAATTATAGATCGTTTTTATATCCAATAATAGTACTGTCATAAGATACATAGGGATAACTTGCAATTAACTATAATCGTTCTCGTTTAATTATGTCAGAACTCAGGATGCCTGTATTCGTACATTTAATCAGCAATTAAAGAAAAACAGGGTAAGAATTTCATTGCAGCAATATTTTAACCTCACTAAAAGCGAATTACACAATAAGATGTTTCACGTATTGTTAGGCACATAAGATTTTCTTACCTTATAATTTCTTCATATTAGCACCGTCTTAACTGTTTCAATTAAAAATTTAGGGGAAAACAATGTGCCGAACAATAGTGAAAATAAACAAAACAAAAACGACACTGAGTATAATCATAGTACGTCTGAAATGATCAAGTTTCGTGTATCAGCAAATGTCGCTAGGAAGTGCACAGTTACTTCACTATTCTTCAGCACAACGAATGAAACCAAGGCCACTTGGAAATATACAGTTTAATGTTTAAAAAAACGTCCACGGTACACAAAATAAAAACATAACTAAAAGTGCGTTTCCACAGTCTAAATACACCAATCATTTATTACATTATTTGCGTTATTAAGGTGACAAGAAAACTAAAAACAGCGTTCACTGTAAAGCACATAAATAAAACATCAGCAACAACTCTTGCATTGAAAGAAAAAATAACACTATATTTTTATTTGATCATTATGTCCGTTACTTTTAGTCTGTGGAAACTAAGTTATAGGAACACTCTGTGTCGGAATATATAAACTAGAGACCAAAGTGTACCTATTTCTATATCCTACGATAAACTACGGTTCTGATAAAATATAAAACAACTTGACAACAATCTTTGGGCGCCGCAACATATGCACTTCCTTGATAACATTTTTTGATACTTTGGATTTGTTAAAAAAAAATTGCATGGATTTAGACGTATTCGAGATGCACGATAACTATAAAATAACAAACTACAATAAGTATTAAGGTGCAGCTTGACCAGATTATAGAAACTATATTCATCTATAGTACATATAGACACAATTTTCCACTAAATCGGTTTCTTATACATTCTGGAAATATGTTTGATTAAAATGTAACATAAAAATACATGGTGTAAATGAAAAACAATTCTTGACGTTCTTTTCATTTTACAAATCTAAGGCTTATGTAATGTAAAAACGGTATTATGTCTGATCAAGTTGCAGTTTAGTTAACAATATTAACTTATATAATGTTTTGTTGATAAAACTCAATAACAATGATTGCAATTAAGGCACCGAAGGAGTGAACACTATATTCAAATATTGCCTAAGATATTACCTTGTTAAAACTAAAAAATCTGAAATAAAATCATTTTAATATTATATTTGCTATTAATTTATTTTAAACATGCTTTAATTACAATACCAGAAAAGAGATATGCAATATTTTAATTCATGGAATATCTTTCAGATATGTGAAATCGATTATATTTTTTTATTAAATATAAATAATATACACCTGTCATTAGGACAGTCCTATATCAGTAATATAATAGTGTATATGAATCTATTGTTGGTTACATATAACTAACACTTAACATTATGTAAATATATCTTATACATAAAGCCTATCGAAGACATAAATTTACTATTTAATTTGTAATATTATATTGTGTCAATTTTTTATATAATATAAAACGATAAATTTTAGTAAAAGTAAAATAGATATACTTTGTCAAAATAATCTTAAAATTTTAAGGATATAAAACATTACACTAAAAACATAACTTAAACATCTATGATAGTGAAACAAATATAAACTAAAGGAATGACAAAGTTCTTCCATAACATAGAGATAGTATTTTTAACTTAACGTTTAAAATGTCTGTTAGTAAATCTTTGGGTAGTATAATTTATATTAGACGTGAAAAACATTTATACAAGCATCAAAAGGCACATAACAAGCTCTACGATTGGTAATTGCTTTAATGCTCTGTTATACATTTTTAGTACGAAAACTAAGCATTCACACTTTTCACATGTTATTAAAAGGAAACAATATTTTCGGGCGTAATCCTTGTTATTTTTAGATAAGGTGTCTATAGGTATATAATAACACAAGATGTATAATAAAATTTCTTACTAAATATATATTGAAAAACGTAAATAAGTAATTTAAAAACTTTCATAACAATATGAAGGTCAATAAAAAATCGAGTTCAGATAAAATATAACTAAGAATAAAACATTTTTATAACTAGACATTTGGCATATCAATTTTAATTACTTTTCAATTAAACACATTACTATAATTTCTATATTTTAAGCAATCCACTTCAAACAACACAGTGTATTTATATAATGTAAATAGTAATTAATTTTAATTAAATGTACTAATATAATTCAGGCGAACACGTTTTTCCTAATACAAAGGAGTCAACTTCAACAACAAACATTAAAAACATCGTATACGAATGAAAATATTAACAAAAATTGAGGACGCCAGCGTAAAAGGGGCTTAACGTTCCCTCGCATTTACAATCTAAGGCCGTTCGCTACGTTAAGCGTGCGCACGCAGCGGGTACCTGCCTCGCTTGAATATGAACAGCCACCACCTTCGTACACACCAGTTTCCGCGCTCAGGCCTTACTCCGCAACGCAATCTGACTTTATCTGACTCTCTTACTCATGTCAATATCGTAACGTGTTTCGACAGTGACAGATAAATCTTTATATAAAAGCTATCGCATTCCGTAGTACGGGCTTTCAAAACAAACACGACATGCCGCGTGTGCACGCTTAAACGACCTAACTGCTGCATATTCAAAATGATATGACTTTACATACGTTTTTTTTTAGTTCCTAACATCTGATTAAGCAACTAACGATTAGATTGAAAGTGTGGGATAGACCATTTTTGCGGTGGCGGCCCCAATTTTCTATGACAAAGTGTAGATGCTCATTGATAATGTGAGAACTAACAAATATGGGGCGCGTGCGCAACAATGACCCGACTATGCGTGACATGACTAGATAAGCTAGGATGATCGAGGCTGTAGCCAGAGATAGATAAAATTGTAGGTCATTTACTGTCGCGCATCAATGCGGGCTTAAGACGTTTTGCGAAAACTTACAAAATAAATAAAGTACGATCATAGCTACAGCTTTTGTCGATAACTATGTATGCCATATTTAGGCGTACCCGACTTAGAACGACTACGCTCTATGGATAATGTAAACAGACAACAGTCTTGCATGTCGCTATTTCATTTACAAATCGTTCTCTATCTGGCCACAACCATGTCAGTGATAATGTATTTGGCTTTGCTAAGACTAATATGTAAAAAAAACGTATAATTTTAACGAAGAAGACAACCAATGAAGAAGTCCCAGGAATTTAATCCCACAAACTTGAGAATCGTTTGTATCTTTGTTCTTACAGTAGTTTTAAGGGCTTACAGATGATGTATGGTGGCGATTTGCTTTTATATCTTATGCTATCATAGCATAGTATTTTAGAGGGAACATCAAAATAATTATGTACATACTGTAGGATAACTTAGTAATGACAATAATTGAAATTTGAAGTTACCATTAAAGGCCACATTATTTATTCTTATAGCCTTGGATGGTGACAGTATTTTCAAATCTATGAACATCTATAGTCCTTAAAATATAGCTTGATTAGAATGACAGTTCTCACTGAAAGAGACGACGTAACTTTGTACCAGCGTCACACATGTGAAACAAATTTGCACACAAACAAATATTGGTAACTGGCATGTTAAGAATATTTTTTTATACATTGCTGTACATATTAATCAATTTAATTATATAAAATTGATATTAAAACTTAAAAACATCAAAATAATCCAGTCACAAAAATTACACCTACCTTTAAAATACGTCTTTACAAGGTTACCCCATCATTAGGATCATTTTTCTCTTAAGGACCATACCTGGGAAACAGCTAGTTCCGAAGATATTGAAGGTCAAAGTCACAATTTTGTTTTCCATTTTATTACAAAAACTGTTGCCAAAGGATACTTAAAAACTTTTCTTCAAACAAACATAGTGGTTGTTCGTTCAAAATAAGGCTTTATTAATTACAATACGCTATGTACGGCTCAGCGCGGACGACTTTTGAACTTAGCAGCCATCTCCAGCGCAGCGGCCTACGCTACGGCTGCTATACATTGCGCGCTACGAATTATAATATTTTTTTGAGTCCCATAAATAAAAATCATTTCCCAGGTATAATATTTTGTAATGTGGCTTGGTTTGCTTTTCAGATTGCGTAACTTCAGGGTCTGCGTTTAGTTTTTTACACCCTGTATATGCGATAAAAAAAATCTAATTGATTTTCATGATTGTTCCAATTATTCTGATAATGATCACGATACTGACTTAATGTTAAACCTTAATATATCTGATTTGCGTTTCATTTTATTCGCCATGACTGTTTATTTTCGTTTGATCAGTCGAGTCAGTTCCATCACTAGTCACCTCAGTTTGACAGGTGTCATTATAATCAAGCTATATTTTATGGACTTTAGTCATCAACAAGTAAGCCCAATTAAATTAACCTTTGTGACCAAACGATTTTCAAATTGTTTTAAATGTTCCAAGTTACTTTTATTTGCCAGTCGAAATGTTTCATCCACACTTGCTCTCGAAATAAGGCACAATATTATTCAAATTTTGATAAAATAGCTTAACACTAAAGCCTAAAACCAATGGATATTATGTACTTGTATATTGTCTGATCTGCTTCAATAAACCATAACAATTATTGATGACATAAATCTACATTACCCACGATGTGTTTTATGTAACCTTCATCTCCTGGGACTTAGTAAGCTTTGGTTTTGAAGACCGCTGTTTCTTATTAACTCTTATTAGGTCCACAGAACACAAAAAACGATAGAAGTAGTAAGAAGGCAAAACATGCACCATTTGCTCTAAACATTTCTGGGATTTTGAAACAAAGAAAGTTTTTTTTTTCATTTAGAATGAAGAAGTCATTAATAATTTATAATTTTTTGTAAAAGATGTTAAGTTTTAATAATTAAGAAGATGAGAGAGACAATGTTAAACATAACGCTGGCTCTCTTATGTTGTTATAACATAAATATCGACACTTACAAGTGTCGATATTTTTGTT
Organism: Anania crocealis; assembly: GCA_949315895.1. Lineage (NCBI taxonomy): Eukaryota > Metazoa > Arthropoda > Insecta > Lepidoptera > Crambidae > Anania > Anania crocealis. Next base: position 9,955,020 of record OX438871.1, read on the forward strand.
ATGATTATCGTAACTATCCCACCCCTATTTATCAATAGTTTTTAGGTAGCATCTATCGTCGCGTAGCTGAACTACTTGATAGTAAATAAGAGGCATCTAGTGTCGGGTAGCGGAACTATCTTACAGTTAAAGTTAACCAATCGCTACAAGACATTCTTAGTGTGCGTGATAATGTGATTTAATCACAAATGTGTTAGTTTGGTTACACTGGTTTTCATACAAATAGGAGTGGATGCTACTTCTACTAGTTTTTTATGTTCTGTGATTAGGTCAAAATGACCGTTTAGAACCATGTAGTAAAATGCTGACTGCAAAACTGGATCAAGCGACCAAATAATTAATTATTTATTTAATTTAAAAACAGGTTTCTTAGATCTAAGTTTATTTATTATACCATAAATTTGTTTCGTTTTAGGGTTTATTAGGGCTGTGATCCAGTGCTTTCTGAAGACACTGTCCCAGCTTTCTGCCCAAACCTGTAAAATACTGTTAGGCCTGCCCAGCATTCTGTTTTAGATCGATAGAATTATTAGAATTATTTCCTTATTATTGCACGGAACCCGTCCACGTGAGCATCTGAAAACATTTCAGACGCACTGCAGAATCTGGGCAGTCCCAGCTGCAACCGGAACGAACATGTTGTTGTATAGGAGACGTAAAGCATTGTAAGTTTTATTCGTGTAGTGCACCCACAGGCCGCTTGTGTAAAAAAGACTGATTTAAACAATAACTTCCACCTCAGCTGTACAAAGAGCAAACCTGCGGGCCAACATATTTGGGCGTACTGACAACGCTCTGCGCTCCCTCTAAATATCGCGATCGTAATTCAGGTCAGCAGTGACCACGTGAGCCAAGTATTTAAACATGGGCAATATGTTCAACTGCTCACCGTTCAGCCGAATTGGAGGCACATGTTTTGTGGAGGCACATAGTATTCCCCTTTTAGAGTAAAAAAAAAATGTCAGCATAAACAACTGAAAACTACGTCAACTTTGATAACATGTAAGGTGATAGTTTGAAATTTATATTTAGCTTTGATTTGAATGTTTTGTATCAATAAATACTATTTGATATGATTGATATTTGTGCACTAACACTTATGTAGAAGCACGAAGTCTACTCCTAATGATGCTAATTGTTATGGTTGATCGAAGTTCTGAAGACATTGACGTTGACTAAGACGAGGAATCTTAACGTATTACAACAGATAACGAGTAAAAATATTTGGCATCCGTCGTTACAATAGTTTAGACATGGCAACATTAGGATCACAATGGTTTTATGTGTATATTAAAATGAATAAGCATCGATACCAAACCTAAACATAAAAAACACGAAAATCTTTAGTACGATTTGGAATGTATGAACGAAATATAAAAAAACTTTCTCTAGCGGAAAACGAGTGAAACATACCTCTTTGGTAATACCACACGAATTTGTGACAAGCGAATGCTATGCATGTGGGGATGCTAGTTACAGGTGGCGCTAGTGAAACTCTATATTATTATCTGAAGTTACAAAAAAAAACCGTCATGCTTTTACAATAAAGCATTTTGACAATAAATAATGACACGCACAAGGCTCTCGTCTCCACACCATTCAAGACTAAGTAATAGTTGTTCTAAAATTGCGACACTAGCGCCACCCAGTGTTTAGTTTCACATGACCGGACTCTGACGGGAGGAAGGCGGAGACACCGGATACTCGACGTACTCGTCTCTCAGCAGCTTCGTTTGTGTTGCAAACGTGTCGAAATCATCAGCCGAGTATGACATAGAGGTCAATATCTCAACGACGCCGTTGAGCCTGACATTGTCTTTGAGGTGCCTGTGCCGTTCGCAGACGCGGTTCTGCACGTGGTAGCAGGGCCGGGCTCCGTTGCGCGGTCGGCCGCGACGCTTACCTGATCGGCCGCAATCGGAACAGCTGACGAGTTGTTCGGGCGTGCCAGTCTTCTTGTTCTCGCGGTCATCGCCGAGGCAGAAGTCGCAGTACGGGGATGGCGACGCCTGAAATAGGAGGAACTATTAAAATAATCCTGTTCTAGTGATTTTAATTATCCACTGATGCATTCTACTCGGTAAAAATTAACACTAAGTTTTCGACAGTGTCAGGTATAAACATGATATTAAACACTCTTTTATGTAATAGGTACTAGGTATTGCCCGCAACTTCGTTTGCAGATAAATGGTAGCCTATGCTATACCCTGACCCGTAAACTACCACAATGCAATATGAAAAACAAACATGTTTATCCCACGAGAACGTTATATTTTTCCGGGAAAAACAATAGCCGATGTGCATTACCAGATTTTTGTCCGAATCTGAATCAGATCTGAATAAAATTACAACCACCTGTCTTGTATTAAGCCGTATACGTTAATGGTATAACAGGTCGAAACAGGTCCATGTTAACATATATATGCATATAAATACTATGGTGAAGTCCGAAATTTGATACTATCATTTTTTTATTTTCATACAAACTAAAATTTTTAGATTTTGATTATGTAAAATTTCTGACTTCACCATAGTATTTATATGCGTATGTTAACATAGGCTGGGTTCGGGTTATACCATTTACCTAACATGCTGTATAATAAAATTGTAAGAGACCCACCCTTGTCTCTACCTAATAAGATGGAAGTCGTAAAAACAAGTCACGTCCGTCAGAGACCTGTAATAGCTCGGAAAACTGACACCAGATATCCTTGCAGGTTATTCTGGTGTCAGCGTTAAGCTATTACTTTATCCATGCAGGATAATCACTCTACAAGAAGAAATCTATCCCTCCTACCTTAGTCTCCGTATCCTTCAGCACCGGTAGCGTGGGGTTCGATGGCGCTGGGGTAGGCGGCACTAGCGGCGCGTGCGCAGAGTCCGAGGACGACGTGTCGGCGGACGCGGGGCGCGGGGGCGGGGACGCGCGCCGCGGGGCGGCTGCAGGGGCTCCCCCCGCCGCCGCGACCGCCGCCGCAGCCGCTACAGCCGCCGCCGAAGTCGCTATAGGCAAGAATATACGTTTCATTTAGTTAAATACTGAGCGGGAAACTAAAATTCGTAGCATTCGATTAAAACACAAAGAGGAAGATTTGGTATTGACGTTCCAAGCGCACTAAATGTCACACTATGTTTCACTCCCCAACAGGCCAGCGAAGGGTCTGCAACTCCGTTAATTGTAAGTGATTTAGTGCGAAGAAGCGTTAAAAATGCCTTTCTGTGCATTTCTCCTGTACAGTTCACCATAAGAAATATGAAATAACTTTTTACGCGTATGTACACCAAAATATAAAGATTTTTGTATAATATTTTCTAAAAAACAAATATTGAAACGACGATTGATTTTTGAGTGAGCGAGATAAAAATATTGCTCACGTATACTTGTGTTAAGTGGTTAAAGCGAAGCATCGCTACCGTGATTGGTTGGCATGGAAAAGCCCACTAATCAACGCGGCAGAATAACACAGAGTCGCCGCCGCAACGATGTTGTGTAACTGGCCCAGAAATCGAATTGGCGAAGTATGAACGTACCGTATCTTCCCCTTTTTGTTTTAAACTAAGTTCGCAGCGAACTTATGCGCCAGAGAACTTAAGTTATCGACATAGCACACAGGATTAGCTAGCTGATGTGGCAGTGGGCTGGCCATATCTGTCAAATACCCGATGTCCTTTGAGTCAAATGAATTATTGAGTGGATACCGGGAATAGGCAAGCTTAGCGTTGGACGCCCTTTAGTTAGGTGGAGCGACTATTTGCGAAACGTTGTAAGCATTAGCTGGATGCGACAAGCCGAAGACAGGGTAAAATGACATGTTGGAGTCGGCCGTCTTGATAATGTGTCGGCAAAAAGTATGGTCTACATAGCTCAGAGTTAGAAGCGCAGTCGCTTGAATAACGAGAAGACGTGTGATCGGTTCCAACTATTGGCAAACAATAAAGATTTGCATTGAAAAACTTTATAACAGAAGCGATATTTATACAACAGGGAATGTTACGCAAAACAAAATATTAAGCTGTAAGTATAAGCACGCACTACTGGGACATTTAACTTGACTTATTTTTGAAAAAAAACGTCAATTTATTCGAAGGAGCCTAGTCAGAGTGAAACCGTTTCTAAACTTTTCAAGTAAACTCACCAGCTCCACCGGCTGGATTGTTCAGAAACGTCACGTAGCTATCCTGGTACTCTGTCGCCGGTCCGGCTGGGGTGCCGGCGGAGGGCGCCCCGGTCGGCGCCGGGGGTGTGTGCGCACCCCCGCGGCTGTCCCTCGAGTCGCCGTCGCTACCGGCGGCCGCGGCGGCGGCGCTACCACTGCCACTAGGAGGATCCTTGTGTGTGTGAGTGAAGTGGTATGTGAGACCAGCTCGCGTCTTGTATTTAGCTCCACATACTATCGATAAAGAAAAACACTAACGTCACACAGTGAAATGTGAAATGGAAACCGATCGCAACAGTTTACTATCTGATATGCTTGCCTTACAGGACCTAATCCTACTCCGCTCAAATTGACATACCACGGTGTACATGTACAAAATTTCTTAATTCGGCAATAAAATGATCGGCGTCTCTAGCTTCGATGCATTAATATTTTTTGTAACATCAAAATTATATGGAAAACGAGTTCGTTGGATATGCTATTGTAAATGATTATACAATTTTAATAAACATAATTGATATTGACAATACTCACCGTTCGTAGTGCCTCCGTCTGCTTTTACAGTTCACTCTTTCGTCGTTTTGTATATTAGCAAATTTATCAATTGTAAGGGTTCAGAGAAGCCTACGTCATCAGAACAGAGCATAGGGGAGGCACCACGACGGCGAGCGGCGTTATAATGATGTGACACAGCCTTCCAGTTATTATCCGTCATCAATCAATACCTTTAAGCCTTAGTACACACCGAGCAAAAGCATTTAACATCGGTCAAACATCTTGTTATAGGACACTGTTGGATTACTGGGCCGGTGTGTACAGCATTATGCACTTATCTCGTTTCGAACGATTTACTCGAACCTTTCTACATCTTTCAACTCGAGAGTATGTAACTTTCCGCGTAGTTCAATTCCTAGATGTTTGCTTCAGAAAATTGAGTGAATCGTTCATGTCGTGCATACATTTAGCCGGTCCGTCGTGATACGTCTATGTTCAGTTCTGGTAGACGAAGGCTTCCCGGTGAGCGTTTGATTGATGACTTCAAATCATTGGATCTGCCATTTGATGATCATATAAATAAATAAGACAAAGCAAAATATATGAATACAGTGAGGATTGTAGTTTAATACTATTATGGTCCTTTAAGCTGATCCAGCTAAAATATATAAATGATCGACTTGTAGCTATTTAATATAATAGAAAAAACCGTATAAAGTATCAAACAAGAGATCCAAACTTGGAGTCCAATCAAAAATGAATGAACAAAAATAACTTTACATTTGGATAATTTTTATTTCTTATTCAACATAAATATCTTGTATAAATTCATAACAATCTTTGGGTGCTAATAATAGTTTGGATCTAAGAATAATATCAAGTCCTCACTTACACCGATCCAATTTAAATAGAATAAATAAACGTTACGTTAAATCCAAGCCAATAAAAGAACAATGACTAAAATTTCACATTAATACTGGATTTTTGTGTCCGAACGGTACCACAAATTGTTTTATTCGATTTTTATGTCATTAACGTAAAATGTATAATTTAATGAAACTATTATTATCATGTCCCTAGACAGTAAATTTAGATATATTGCATGAATTACGTAATATTTTATTGGTGAAATTAATACTTTTAACACCCATTTCTAATAACATTATCTAACATATTGTGTTACTGCATTATGATATTTTTTAGTTTTGCTTTTCGCAAATGGAAGCCTAATATAACAACCTATCAACCCCAATAACTGCGTTTGGCATCTTCTACTATTAAATAAATCCAAGACTAATATTGTTTACTATTACGACGATTACATAGTGTCACATGTAAATTATATTTTGTATACTTTACAATAATTATGTACAGTTCGTTTTTAATTATTTACAACCAAACTTATGACTCAAGAAAACTTTTAAAATCATATTATTAGACAGATTAATACCAATGAGACCAAATGTTTTTCTTTTAAACACAAAAATTACATATTGTGATAACTTTTTGAACAACTCAGAATACTTAATTTTAAAAACCTGAACACATTATTATTTCTGAGTATATTCATTTCGAGTTTATTTTGAAACGCAAAACTTTAGTCATTGCGATAATGAAGTAAAGATTTGAATTAGATTACATGAGATGAAATAAATAGATCTATCACAGACACATGAGTCATACACATCCAAAGTAAATGGTGCTACAATATTGTGATAAAAAATTGTGATAATAATTCATAAGATCCTGTTTATAATTAAAAAAAAAGTCGGAATTACGAATCATCTTGCGTTAAGTTTTATACAAATATGGGTAGATAATAGGTTTCTAATTTCAAAAAGTCGTCTGTCAACCGCTAAGCTTAACTGCCAGCGTAGTATATTTACGAAAATGCAATTGCTCTACAAAATACAATAAAACTTCTCCAAAGATGATATTTTTATAACAGTGCTGTCATTTTCGATATTACTAACTCTGTGATTGACGATTTAACATTGGGATACCTACTTTATTAATTCTATAGTTATAAAACAAGATGAAACGTAATTTTAGACGCTACTAATAATAAAATGTTCGATACAAAACCATTTTGGTGCAGTTAAGATTCTTAATTGTATATTAATACATATAAAAAAGTTTGATTAAACAAAGTATCTGCTAGTTGCTATCCATCAGTTTTAGATTGATAAATTTGGTCAAAAAGGTCCAGTATCAAACAGTAAAGGCCTCATTACAGTCGCGCATCTTAAACTTGAATGATGAACTGCTATTATGGCATGCTAACGAAACACGACTGTGGTTGAAACTCGGGCGAACGTGATCAGGTCGGTGCAAAGAAGAATGAACTCTATGCTGCACTTGTTTCATGAATTTTCTGTCAACCAGACAGAGAGCTCATTTTTCACTATCCAAAGACCACAAGCTTTGGACTCAGAGGCCGTACTCCGCAACACTGTCCGTATTTTCGTCTCTATCTATGTCTCTTACTCATCTTGTCTTGATATATGTGACAGAGACAGTAGATCCGTATTTACGGGCATCGCGTTGTGTAGTGGGGCCTGTGCTTCGACGTTTAGCGATGGTTGTGATCAAAAATCAAGACAAAATTGATTATTTTCCATATAGATAGCGATTGTATGTAACATAATAGTATGTTGTTATGATACCAAAAGGCGCATAATCACATAATAATGTTAATTCATGAAGTCCTTGCCACCACAGCGTGCATCGTAAACACGCTAGATCAATGTTGACCCTACACAACTATCCTATTAAAAATAAAAGAACTACTACGCTCATACATCGAATGGATTAGTAAAAATATACTGTGGCAGTGTAATTCAGTTTAACAATTTAATTGGTGTTATCAGATTCCACTTTTTCACATTATTTTATATTATTTTTAAGCATTTTGAACTTTCGGTATTCGTTTTAATTGACGTAACGTTCATACACATTGGGCGAAGTAATATGGTTCTATACTACAATTTATATGCAATTTTATACAAAATATGGATATATATTACGTTGTTATCCCGAATATATTTCGGTAGCATTCAGCCAATGTGTACGAGCCAAATGAAGACGAAAGAAGAAACATGTGAAGTTTGAAGTTATAACACTAAGAAAATTGGCCTTATCTCATATCTAAATGCACGATTGTTTCTAATAATAAATTAACAATTTTTGTTGGTGACTTCTAAATCAAATTTCAAATTTAGTATGAAACCGAATAATTTATAATTATAATTACTAGTTCCTATTCAATTAGCTACCAGCTTTTATAATATTTGATTGAATATAACTTACTTAATTTAGATTACAACTTGTACCATTTCAGTACAGCTAGTTATTAGTAAGTCACCGTATAAAGCCTAAAATTTTCCTAAAATTATCTAATAATATAGATGATAAAACAGAGGTTGGATAATACCAGAGATTCACTTATTCTACTATTATTATACAAAAACGTACATACACAACAATAAAAAGGCATGTTTTGATACATACACGGGATACAAACTATACTTGTTGTGTGTCATTGTTATCGTATTTCCCTACTTTCATTTTAGGATCATCCTAAGTTCACACTCACACAAAACTCACACGTTCCTGTTGTGTGTATGAAATAGAGAAGGCAATGGCAAACCACCAAACATTACATTACTATCAATAACATTTTCTACTTCAACATTCCGTATCTCAGTTTGAGCATGCTTCCGATATCATTCAACATGCAATCACCAAAGAGCATCAAATTTTCTGTAATTAACGCAAGGTCTTAACACAGTACACGTCATATTACTTTTAACTTAAATACACACCGAAGTTTTGAGATACAGGTCTGAATACAAGTTTGTCTATTCCGTTTTGTAGCGCGGCATCTCTGTCTAACTTTTGATTCAATTTAAGTAAATTGAGTAACTATTAGTTTTTATAACTGTTCTTTAAGCCATAAAATTGCTAGTGTAAATTAAAATTAGTCGAAAATTTTATTCAAGGGACTGTATTTTTAACTAAGTACTAATTAGTTTTTAAAGATTTAGCAAAGACATAAGGTTGTCTAACTGTTATAGCTGGCATATGCATGACTAAAGGTGGTAGCCGCTGATTACCAACAATTCTTCCTAATTGCGGCAGACAAATATAGGCCACAGCACGTGCTGGAATCGCGTGGTCGAACAAGTCTCGGAAGCCTGCCGACTTCTTGGAAAGACCTAGGATGGTCAGAGTATGACAATAGCACAATAGAGAGACTGAGTGCGGAAAAGCCCAGCTACACCAAACCCACCGAGAATGCGAGCACCTACACAGCAGACACTCTTTTGTTTCAAAGGCATCTTTGGTTTTCTATTCTTACCAATGATGACGCCTAACAGGTGGTAGGCTTCGTAAGAGGCCGCCTGGATGCTACCTGCCGGAGTCCAGAGCTAACCAGTTTTTCTGTGTTCCGCTGGTGTGTGGGAGAACCAGTTCCTTTGGGTAAGCTCGCTCCATCTTAGACTTCTTCTTAACCGTATAGTATGTAGTCTAGAGCAAGCCCATTATTTACATAAAAAAAAGCTCTACTAAACCTGAAATAGCAGACCCGATTATTATTAATCAAGTTCCTTTTCTGAACCACGGTGTGCATTTTCTGTATTTGGGCGTTGCATTTGTTTTTATATAACATTTTACGACACACACAAACAAGGTATCCAACAAAAACGTATTTTATTGCTCAAACTTGTATAAGGATATAGCTTAGTTTACAGTTACAGTATTCATTGACCCTGCCCTAGATAGATATATTACAATTATATGAATATGTGATGATTACGTTCCAACGGCATGCGCTACCCGACAATATCATTTTACAGGTAACTTGTCGAATCCAACTTTTATATACTACCCTACTAGCGGCGCTATTGATTCTAAAATCGCTCTAAATCGTCCATTTTGCTTAATTATGCGTTTCTATTCTCTCTGTACACAAAACAGGCTCCTACTTCTATAACCATCCGGATAGTTATGGGCCTTTTTAATAGGTTTTTTGGAAAGCATCTCATGTTCAAGTACTAAAAACAAACTACATAATTTTCAACAAATAACCCCACATTACAAATGCTAATATACTATAGATAAGAGTATAGACACAGCAGAAGCTTTATATTAATGATAATCAGAAATTAAATTCTAAATCCTTCCGTGCGCTTCTCAAGCATCTTTTCTTGCGCATCTTGTCATTTCAATATTATGCGCATTGCATCGTCAGGCTACTCTACTATTTGTCATAACGAAATATTTTACTAAACATATCAAAAGTATTCTACTTTTGATAATCTTTTCATAAGAAGTGGTAAAAGCTATAAAATATAAAGACTCAAGGCCCTATACATTTTCGCGATATACGTCGAATAGCGCTTCGCCTTCATCTAACTTAGCTCAGGTCCTCTTCAATGTATTATTATCTATTGAGCAAATTCGTGTCATGTCCGCATAAGATTTATTATGGGCCTATTCTGGCAATATAGATATTTTCTTCATACATTGTGTAAATAGGATTATATTCACACAATGTTTTATGTATAGTTATACACCTAGCCGTGAATCTCGTGATGATTTTATAGATATGTGAGTGCAGCCCAGTACACATAGGGGAGATAGGAGAAGATCCGGTAGTATAGCTTAACAGCGAACACCGCAGTCTACTTTACATAGACACCTTTAGAAACCTATCTCCAACATCTTTTTCCCTGCTATCATAACATTAAGTTAAATGTTTGTAGAAAATAAATTACGTAACTTGTTAAAAAAATATCCATACCGCAAGAATTGGACCCGTGATCTGTTATGTTTATTTGTATAGCAGAAATCAAAAGCATTATTCATAATCAAAAGCATTATTCATATGACTACCATGGCACAACGTAAACTTTCTTACGAGACCCATATTAAGCGACCAGATTTTGGTTTCACAAGTCATTGGCAACACGCACTTGTCGCGCATTTTATGGATGGACAAAATCTTTGCGTCTATCGATATTAGGTAACTCTTATTTTTTCTGGGATTATAACAAATAAGAATTAACGCTATTTCCAATGTCCTGCATATGCTAAGCTCACGTTTCGTGGACTTAGTTCCGTAGTTTGCCATTTAAGTTGCAAATGCGCTTACTTAAGGAATACTGCTCCGTAGGCAGTATTGCATATTCAACATTTTCTCAGTATCCTATAGTATCATAAATATAATGCCATTGATTACATAATTATCATTTCATTTATCCAAATGTTACATAAGGCGTAAGCTCTTGATATGGTCTAACCTACAAACTATTGCTAAAACTATCTTAATATAAAATGCTTTTGGTATGTTGCGGACATCACTTATTGTTTAAGTTTATGTATGATAGATGATTTTCGATACTATTAACCTGACGCTATTGTTTTGCCTTGAGTGAAAGAGACAGAGCTCTTCGAAACCTTTAGCTGGTAGAGCATTATCTCTTTCCCACTCACTTCAACTAAAACTCCTTACACTGTATACAGTGTGCCACTGCTATGTTTTGTATAATTCACACACAAAAAGATTAATAAAAATTTTATCATGCCGAACTACTGATAAAAAATGGTGGAAAACTATAATTGATAAATATATTTTATTACGGGATTGACTAAACCTATGACGGAAACGCAACAACATTATAAGTGAGCGCAGATTGCCATTTTGCCACGGAACCATACATAACAGTATGACCTATTGCAAGTGTGAAATGAAATTTTTCTTTCAGCGTCTCGACGTTTACACACTTCTGGTTTTAATGTATGTATATCTATTTCAAATAATGATGCTGCATAGTCAGTGACGAACTTGCACCTTTACTTTTGGACGACAGTAACCTACTACAAATTAATTCAAAAATTTGGGTTTAAAATAAACCGTCCCCAATTTGTTTGCTGCATGGTCTATGTTCCAACTTCACCAAGAAGGGATGATATGCAAAGCTCTAGTCTGCTTGGGATGTTATTAGCATGAAAACACAACTCTCCTCATTTGCTTTCCGCTCTGATGGAGGCTGGGATTAATATGGTCTTGCACATTCTATAACCCCAAAATGCTTGTTCAATAAGGCAATGGCAAGGGATTTTAAGTTCAAAAATAATAATGCATCTATTGGTATAACACTATCGTTAGAATTGTAATATCAATGGTTCAGCGGCATATTAAAACCATTTACATAGCAATTTCAAAGTTTTATTACATAAGATACAATACTAACCAAAAATCCCTTGCCGTGCGTCCTGTTAGTGCAGTAACGAGTCCCTAACAGAAACAGGTCGTAAAGGGGCCTATAATTATATTACAAATGGCAACCTGCCGCATCTTCATCGTATTTAGACCTCTCATTTAGACATCGGACCTGAGCTGCAGCCGGGGCTTAGTGCCGTCGGCGGGATGACTTACGTTCGCAGCCAAAAGGCTTTTCCGAATCCCCCGCCGTCTCGTACGGCAGCGTGCCCTGGCCCGCGCGCTTTCTACCGCGACCCTGAAAAGAGACGTGTTGATTAGAATACGGTATTGACTTCGTTCATAAGAGCAGTGCCATCTAGTTTTAGGTTGATGCAGGCTTTCTAATAGTAGATAAATAAAATATTTTTTTTAACATGACTTAATATAACAAAAAGTTTATAATCATTTATTTGTCGTGCCGGTCATTGGTACGGGCACTTAAGAAATGCAAGCGCGCCCCTGGTGTCTGTTTTGTGAAACTCCGTCTCGGCGCGCTTCGACAGAGTCGTGAAGTTGCTAGCGGAACCGAAGAGAACACTTCGGATTGGGTCGGCGAGCAGCTGTCATGGAACTGTCCTACGTTCCATATGGTGTCTAAAATTTATTAAACCGAAATCCAAATTAACCCGTGCGCTCTCTTGTACGATTACATCTACCCAGCCCTCGCGATGCGTGAAGGTACAGGACAAAATTCTGACGATCCTAATATTTATTAATAGTTACTATTAAAAATGCGAGATATAACTCACGAAAAAGTTTGTGCGTGATTTTTTCTCTCTATAAGAACTTGCCCCTAATTCGCGTAACCAAATCGTATCACAATCGTAATTAAATAGCAGGTTTTTGACAGTTCTAGTATGGGCTAAATGTCAAAATTGTCCAATTCAATCATGATCGAACTGCGATTGAAACAGCTGAATAACTTGTACTTAACAATATCACATCAGTCCACACTCCACAGCTGGACAAAGGCGTCTCTAACCTAACGGGAGGATTATGTGCTAACAATAGCTACAACAATAGCTATCTTCGCAGGCGGGTTTGCGATCATACCCACACTAAGAGAGGGGGTGGTGCTAATCTATTTTCGATCCAGCATAAAATCTAAACTTAAGAATCTCAATGTTTGAGACTAGATTGGAGTCGGTAGCGGTAAACTTACGCCGTGGCACTTCATGACTCAGTTTGTTTTGTTTTTGACTAATCTGTTATTTGTATATTGTCAGCGGTCTGCAAACGCAACATGGCATGCATTTACATATGTGATTGCCTTGATGTGTCGTCCACTAAATTTTGTTTTTTCAATGACCTGCTCCTGGCTTCACACTGAGACTGAAGTCTGGAGAAGAGAGGAAGCCTACAATGGAGCGAGCGTACAAAGCCTATTCACTCTAACCTATATGTTGGTGTTTGGTTAATTGGTTTATCTGAGCTTTGTCATGATCCCCTTCTTCCGGGCCATGATCTCTCTATTGGGCCATGATCCCCTTCTTCCACTCCAACCTTCCCAGGTGACAAAGCTAGCATCATCCCCAAATTTTTCGAGGCTGATGTTGGTGATTGAAGGAAACGTGCCAGTTCTACGGCCACGCTGTTGCACTCAGTGAGCACAACATACATGCCAATAAACACATCTAGTTAAACAAAATACCGATCTCTGTATTACAACAGTTAAATTTTTTAAAACTTAAGTACTGCATACCCTATACAGGATTCCTGCTATTTACTCTAGCTTAAATGTTGGGATTTTAGTCGAAAATTAGGGTAAAACCAATGATATTATATTTAAACGAAGCAGATATGTTATAAGCGCGCGCGTTGTTTAGACTCAAATACAGGACGTATTAAAAATTAGAGAGTTTATTTTACAACGTCGAGTGCAGTCACAAGTGGTAATAGCCATCTCTTTCATTAGCGTGCTATTTCGCATCTTTTGTTCTGCTTATCAATAAAACTTGTAAATGTGTGCTGTTTTGGATTGTACGGAACAGATTTAATACGCGCATTACCATGAAGGTAACATTTCTGTTTGACGACCTCCGTGGCGAAGTGGCCTGTAGTATAAGGTGTCACCTGCTCCGAAGTTCCGGGTTCGATTCCCGGACGGGTCAGTGTAGGAAAAAAGTGTTTCTCTACATTTTCTAGGGTTGGGTGTTTGTGGCACCTTCATTGTCTCTTGTTACCAAAATACGAGTGCTTTATTTGACAACAACAAACACAAAGCACAAAAATAAAAATAAATAAAAGGGAAACAAGTGTCAAAAAGGTTCCCGCTCAGCATTAGTCGTGACAGCTAGGGGCATATCACGACGCTGATTTTCAGCGGGGACCCAAATTGCGATCAGAATAATGTATGTGATGTTGTCAATTTATTTATTTATTTAATAAATCATAAAAATACTTTGCAATATAATTGGGTAAAACCATACCGCTCGGCCCCTCTTGGCGGGCGTGTCGTCGGGCTGCGATTTGCGCGTGCGGCCGCCGCGCGAGCCCGGGCCCGTGAGCGTGGCGCCGCCGCGCTTCCGCCGCCGGTTCGCGTACGTGTCGTCGTAGTAGTCCTCGTCCGACTCGGGGTCGGGCTCCTCGCCCGTTTCCATCTCTTCGATAGCTAGCTCGTCGTAGAACCATTCCTGTAGAATGAGAATTGATTGAGATTTTATTAGTTATATGTTATGACGGCTTTTACGTCACCTGCTTCAAGTTACCGGGTATTCGGACGGGTCAATGTTAAAAATAACTATTTATTATTTTTTTCGGGTTGGCATTGTAATGCTCGGTTCTCCTCCTTCACTGATGTAAACATATTTTGTATCATTACAAAGTGCGCATTGTAAAGCTCGGTTCTCCGCCTTCACTGTTGTAATGCTCGAGTCTGCAACGTTACATTACGCGCGAATGCTCCCGGTGAGGGAGCACCTTAAAACAATTCATGTTTCATGTAGTTTTGTGTGCCTAAAAGACCTATCCCGACGCAGAGAAAAATCGAAGTGGCGCCGTCAGTTTCGCTGTAAAGTTTCAATCAATGAGCTGTTTGTCGAACTCAATGTACTCTAGTTTAATGCTACAGTTAAGAATAAACAAAACTGTTTATTCTTAACTGTAGCAACTGAAGAATATGTAGGTTGCATACATTCAGATAAACAGCAAATTATTGTTTCTTTCTTCTAACTCTCACCTTAGGGTCGTCTTTGGCAGCGGTCTGTGAACCATCGCGGCTGTCCTCGCCCACTAACGAGTCACCAGGTATCCCCGAACTGTTTTCGCCCTCGGCTGTGATATCCGACGATTCAACTGCCCCACTCCACCCCCAACGCGTCGACGACATTGTGAGGTACTGGCGACGGGCTTTCCGCCATCTAAGAGACAATAAAAAAATATTACCTGATATCTCTCTCATAACTCAACCCATGAAATGGTGGACTCTTGTGTTATGTAGTTATGGTAAACCATTAATGCTTCCATAACAGAGAATTTACCTATTATCATTGTTTGTGAAAACTTAAATTCAATTTCCCCTGCAGTGGGATGATTATAACTGATACTTTTTAATATCAGTATATAAACTTGAAAAATTTTGTCTCAGGCGGGACTCGAACCCGCATCTCCTCGCATGCCGGGCGGGCGCCATACCATTAGGCCACCGAGACACTGCGACACGGCGCGAATTTTTCAAGCATATTCTTACGCTGTGAGCCAGCGTTGCTTCATCAAATGTTAGGAGTTTGCACCCTTAACACCCGAAAGAAACATCTTTGCAGATGTTTGACAGTCAGTTAAGATGAAACAGCTATTTATATACTTTATTTGATATTTTAGCAACTTAATTGCACTTATAATATCAGTATATAAACTTGAAAAAATTTTTTCTCAGGCGGGACTCGAACCCGCATCTCCTCGCATGCCGGGCGGGCGCCATACCATTAGGCCACCGAGACACTGCGACACGGCGCGAATTTTTCAAGCATATTCTTACGCTGTGAGCCAGCGTTGCTTCATCAAATGTTAGGAGTTTGCACCCTTAACACCCGAAAGAAACATCTTTGCAGATGTTTGACAGTCAGTTAAGATGAAACAGCTATTTATATACTTTATTTGATATTTTAGCAACTTAATTGCACTTATAATATCAGTATATAAACTTGAAAAATTTTGTCTCAGGCGGGACTCGAACCCGCATCTCCTCGCATGCCGGGCGGGCGCCATACCATTAGGCCACCGAGACACTGCGACACGGCGCGAATTTTTCAAGCATATTCTTACGCTGTGAGCCAGCGTTGCTTCATCAAATGTTAGGAGTTTGCACCCTTAACACCCGAAAGAAACATCTTTGCAGATGTTTGACAGTCAGTTAAGATGAAACAGCTATTTATATACTTTATTTGATATTTTAGCAACTTAATTGCACTTATAATATCAGTATATAAACTTGAAAAATTTTTTTGGGTGTTAAGGGTGCAAACTCCTAACATTTGATGAAGCAACGCTGGCTCACAGCGTAAGAATATGCTTGAAAAATTCGCGCCGTGTCGCAGTGTCTCGGTGGCCTAATGGTATGGCGCCCGCCCGGCATGCGAGGAGATGCGGGTTCGAGTCCCGCCTGAGACAAAATTTTTCAAGTTTATATACTGATATTATAAGTGCAATTAAGTTGCTAAAATATCAAATAAAGTATATAAATAGCTGTTTCATCTCAACTGACTGTCAAACATCTGCAAAGATGTTTCTTTCGGGTGTTAAGGGTGCAAACTCCTAACATTTGATGAAGCAACGCTGGCTCACAGCGTAAGAATATGCTTGAAAAATTCGCGCCGTGTCGCAGTGTCTCGGTGGCCTAATGGTATGGCGCCCGCCCGGCATGCGAGGAGATGCGGGTTCGAGTCCCGCCTGAGACAAAATTTTTCAAGTTTATATACTGATATTATAAGTGCAATTAAGTTGCTAAAATATCAAATAAAGTATATAAATAGCTGTTTCATCTTAACTGACTGTCAAACATCTGCAAAGATGTTTCTTTCGGGTGTTAAGGGTGCAAACTCCTAACATTTGATGAAGCAACGCTGGCTCACAGCGTAAGAATATGCTTGAAAAATTCGCGCCGTGTCGCAGTGTCTCGGTGGCCTAATGGTATGGCGCCCGCCCGGCATGCGAGGAGATGCGGGTTCGAGTCCCGCCTGAGACAAAATTTTTCAAGTTTATATACTGATATTATAAGTGCAATTAAGTTGCTAAAATATCAAATAAAGTGATACTTTTTACACTGAAATCAGATTGAAGGAAGGTTTGAAATGAGCATTTTTTTTTTTCTCTCTAGTGAATTAGGCAGATAGAGATTTGAAGTACTCCATACTCAATTAAAATACAAGTCTTCATTATGACTTGTTTTGAGATTTCTACCTAATATTTTGTTTTTTATTAGTTTCCGATATTTGGACACTGTTGCAAGCATTATGATCAAGGAACAAAACCACCATATCGACCCTTCCAGGATGAAACGTAGTAAAAGCCAAAAGGGCATTTTACAATACGGCTAAAAAACAAAAACGGTAAAGTTTGTTTCATGTATATTTTTTGATTTGCTGAATTTATAATAAACCACTATAACTTAGCTTAGGTTTTTGAGTTGTTTACAAAATGGAAACTCAGAATAACCTACATTCATACAGGTCGGTTTAATGCTCTAAGGGAATTAATGAATGTAGGTTATTCTGAGTATCTACTTAGTAAACAACCTGAAAACCTAAGAACAAAGTTAGCATTACTTTTCAATAGTCTCTAGAACAAAATGGTCGTAGAAACCATATTATTCAAAGTTGTGGATTTTACGACGTAAATTGACATCGTTCATTAGTAATGTTTTTTTTTAAATGTCGTAAAAGCCATATTTGTTAGTATGGTGCCTTTTACTACACAAAATTCAATAGTATTATTTTCGAGTACAATAATATAAATATCATGTTGTATTAACCATGAAATGAAAAAATATCTCTATTACATAAATTTGAAAAATTAATAATAAAATTGCTCATTACAACATTTTACAAAAAGAAAACTGGGTTTGGAGTGAATTGGAGCGTGTTGTAAAAACCTTTTTTTTTTTTGCGAATTTGAACATTTTAAATATACTGATCGATAGAGAACCCCATTCTGATAGATAACAAAGCCGTTAAAAACAGATTTTGGCTAAAATGGCTTTTACGACGTTTCATCCTGGAGGGATCGATATTAGTAAAATGAGTAAATCCTTATTAAATTCTAATTGATTATGTGAAAGCATGTACACTATGGCTGTACAGTACCTTTGCGCTGGATATGTGTAGACTTGCCCTTCTCTCGCACCAGGCATGCGTTGTTTTCTTGTCATAAATAGATTGCAGTGGCTCTGTGCGACACCTGGGTAAAATACAATATTCTAACGTTTGAACAAGCTCTCCTCATATTGTAATTTAGTGTATTAATGCTTCGAACCCCAAGCGACAACCGGTTGTCGCGATAACAATTGATTTTAATTGTGTCTGGAATAACTCACGATCGAGGGATTAATATTAATTGATAAGATTTCAGGTGGATTCTATTAAAATGTTTAAGTCACAAGATATCAATATATTGTGTTGCTAGTACATAAATCACTACTTACTTCCAATACTAAGTGCAGCATAACTAAATCTGATTTGAAATAGTTTTTTAGACTAATGGTAAGCAAGAGCACAGCTCAACATATTTTGTTGAATATAATATGAATTACTTTCTTAAATACCAATATGTAAAATCTGTCCTAGAAATCAGTACATGGTAAATTGGGTTGTGGTGCGAGCATGTTAAAAAAATAGCACCACCCCTGCTCATCATGGTTGTTCTATAAAAGCGGACTAAAGAAGAACTGCCAGTAGGAGATGGGCAGCTGCATCTTCCCTCTACCATTGGTTAAATTGCGATAGCCAACCTGCCTGCCAAGCATGGCGTTCATGACAATATCCTCTTTATGGAGAGGCCTGTGTCTAGCAGTGGACTAATATAGGCTAGTGATGAATGATGATGATGAAATTGTGGAAGCTAAAAATAGTTACAGGAAAAATTACTGGAAAAATTCCAAAGACTGGCATGCTGTGCAGTCACGGGATGCATGCTAACTACCCCCACCGCGGCCCTTGAGGCGCTACTTGGCTTGCCGCCGCTGGACCTTTTCGTGCAGCAGGAGGCAGCTATAGCGGCCACAAGACTGAAACACCTAGGCCTGTGGAAAAATCTTGCGAATAGTCACAGCGACATCTGGTATAGAGGACTAAAATCCACTCCCCTACTAGAAGCACCCTGTGACAAAACACCGAAAATCTATGTGTTCAACAAATCATATAGAATTCACTTATTAGGAAACAGTTCAAACTCATCGGGAATACATGAGGTCCAAATCTACACTGATGGTTCCAAAACCAAATCAGGTACAGGCGCCGGAGTCTTCTCGATGGACCTAAACATAAATATATCTACACCGCTGGGTGAGGATAACTCGATATTCCAATGCGAGTGTATTGCCATAATCCAGGCTGCCACTGCCATAAAGAAGAGAGAGGTTGCTGACTACGGCATTCGCATACTCTCTGATAGTATGGCGGTTCTCAAAGCCCTGGAGAGCAACATCATCACATCCAGCCTTATTTACGAGTGTCACCTGGCCCTTGAAGACTTGCCACAAGGAACAGTGTCACCTTACAATGGATCAAAGGACACAGCGGCTCCCTGGGCAATGATGCCGCAGACCAACTCGCTAAAAGGGGATCAGATCTTACGGTTTTCGGCCCCAGGCCACACCTGCCTATCCCTTTTAACCAATACAGGTCATGGCTGCGACATCAAACCCTAGTCAAACACAACGACCGCTGGGCCAATATCAGCAACTGCAGACAGTCCAGAGAGGCCGTACCGGCTCTTTCACCGCGTCTGACTCGCAACTTGATCACCCTAAGCAGAAGTGACCTTCGAAGAGTAGTGGGATCACTGACTGGACATATCCCCTTAAATAAACATCTCTTCACCATTGGTGCCACAGACAGCCCCCTATGTAGAGGCTGCCTGGAACAGGCAGAATCGGCTGCCCACGTGATTTTGGAATGCACAGGGGTAGCCACCCACCGGACATCTATCCTCGGCACACCGAGTTCCCTTTCAGAAGCCTGTGAACGTCCCAAAAGACTTCTGTGCTTCTGGAAGGAATTGGGGTGGTTGGACTTACCACCCTAATCCCCCTACGCATAATGGGCCAATTGGAGCCTAAATGCGGAAAAGGGAGCCCGTTACCATTACCATTACCAATAGTTACAGTGGAATATTCATGAGTATTCCAGAAAGCAGTGAGTACTAGGTATTTGTTTTGAATTACTATGGATGCTGACTGATAACTACTCTGAAGTAGGTACAGTGTGGAAGTGTAGAGGCTCAAATATGACTTTATAAAAATTATTTGAAAGCAGATAAATGACATAATATAATGACTCTCTGTAAGCCTAGTTTCGATGATACTAGTCATAAGGAAATCTTTACAACGATATCGTTCCACACCATGCAGTAGCCATGGCCTAATTTCAGTATTTTTTCGTATAGCGCATCGAGTGCGCAAGGAAAAATCAATAAATATACGATCAATACAAACTTACCCGTTTGGGTGTCGATAAATGGCATTCGCATTCTCCTTTCTGCACATAGTCTGGAGTTGAATGTTGAGGAGTTCTCAATAATTTCTTTATAACTAGGATCATTGAGAAAGCTAAAACAGAGCAAAAACACAGTATCAGCACTTGTTTACTTCTTGCACTTTCAAGATTTGACTATATAAAAGCAATTAGATTGTCATTATTAACTTAAAGTGTCATTATTTGTTGTGATTTTAGTTAATATACCTCTCAATTTTTGCTAAATTCGAAGGATTTACTATCTGAATCTCCGCCGCCGCCATTTTAGCAAGCAGACGCTTTCTTGATTTTGATTGACGTCAGAAACTCAGATGACGTTTATAAAGTTATGAAAAAAAATGTATTTCCGGCTAGTGCTGTTATTTTCCGGCAGTAAGTTAGAATCCCAGAGTACTTTTTAATATTAGAAATTATTAGAATTGAGTCAAGAAATAAAAACATTGAAGAACATTTCTCTTAATCCCTCGATCGTGAGTTATTCCATAGTTATTCCAAACATAATTGAAATCACAAAAATTATCATAAAAGTCATTAAAAAATTATAAACTTTCAAAGTAACCATCTTCGGAGTAAGTTGTTTGAAATTTCTACCCTGCTTATTTTTTATGATTTTCCGATATTTTGTTACCACAGCAAGTTATCATTGGAAAACTACATTTTTAACCACCAATCAATCATAATATATTTTACTAGCAAATAATCAAAACTGAAAACCTTTTCTTGTTCTTCTGTGAAAATAATTTATGGCAACACATACAAAAACGTCAAGCTTGTGACTGGTCATCGCTGGACGAATCGTGGAAGTGGCGCATTTTCAGTAATTGGTGATTGGAGATCGTCAAATATTACACTGATTATTGGTTACTGTGTTCTAATATACTTTGGCCGCGGATACTAATTTTCTATTTTGATTTACGACAAAACCTTAACGTAGCAATAGTTAAATTGTTTCCTGCGATCGCCTTGAGCAGCTAGAACATTCAAGATGTCGGTATGCTTTTTTGTGCCTGCGTAAGTTCCCGTTTCATAACATTCACTTGGTACATACAATAATAAAATTAAAACTTAATATTTTGATGATATTTTACAACTCTTGTTGAGGAATAAAATAAAGTTACAATTTTATCACTGTGCATATTATTATTTTTATCTCTTTTGTAACTTACTTGTACAGTAAATAAAAAGGTTATTAGATCTACTTGTGAACATATCATTATAAAAACAAATTTAAACTTTGGCCTGCTGCTAGTAGTAGTAGCAGTCTTATCGCCTTGCGATTTCATCCACTCAGATTATTGGTAATATAATGTGACCTTACGTATTTATTAATGTGGAAATTAATTGATTAACTTGAAAAAAGTAAACTTTTAAATGACATAATGTCTTTTTATTGTCTATCATAGTAAAAGTAAACTTTTAAATGACATCATGTCTTTTTTTTCTTGTAATTTTTTTTAATGTTATTGTTACTTTTCAATATTGTTATCTTAACTCCACAGAGATCAAGGTGGGGCATCAGGAGTGGCCGAAGAGGTGGAGACTGAGATCGTAGAGGACGCACCCCCTGATAACGGCCAGCAAAGCCTTCAGCAGTTCTGGGCCAAAGTCACAGAAGACATCAAGAAGGTTACAGCTGTAAGTATTAAAGCTTCGAACCTCACGCGACAACTGTCACGATAAAATTTTTTAATTGTGTCTGGAATAACCCACGCTCTAAGAGTCTAAATAAAACTTATACAAACCATAAGATAAAATACTAAATTAGATAATATACCAATCATAGCTTGGTGGGCAAAACAATTTACAAATAACTTTTCTTACATTTTAAAAACATGAAATGTCAAGGAAATCTCGATAGGCTTTAAGAAACCATGTTATATTTGTCGAATTAAGGTACATCTTTTAAACAGCTCAATTTTTGGAGGAAATAATTAACTATCAAAATTTGATGAAACTTAAAAATATAGTAAATTTGATAATATAAAATATATTTTTTTTCTCTTACTGTATCATCGTATATAATTTAATTATTTAAGACATGCCACACTGGGCCACACAGAGCCATCTAGTCCCAAATTAAGGTACTATTAAGTACCCTGTCGTATGGGGTACTAGACAACCGATAAACTTACTTAAATAATACATACTTATAATACATAGAAAACACCCAGACCAGTACAAACAGACATGTTCATGCACACAAATATTTGTACTGTGCGGGGATCGAACCCGCGACCCATGGCTCAGAAGCAGCGTTAACTACCGCTGATCCAAATGGTCGTCTATACCTTCCCCTTTCTATAAATATTTACTTTCACCCAAAGGTTGTCTGGAAGAGATCGCTCATAAGCGATAAGACCGCCTATATTGTACATATTTCTGTGTAAAGTCGTCTGTTAATGACTGTTTTTTATTATGTGTACAATAAAGAGTATTCATTCATTCATTCATTCATAGTAACTATATGAGAAACAATAAAAATTTTGGGATCACTATATCCCAGTCAATGCCCATGAAAATTTAAGACAAACCTGAGCTTTGAGTTACATGTGATTCAATTCATAAATACGTAAACAATGTAAACCGAGATTTATTTTGTTTTAATTTCAGGAAGATTTCAAAACCCAAGCTCTGCCCTTGGCTCGCATCAAAAAGATAATGAAGCTTGATGAAGAAGTGAAAATGATATCGGGCGAGGCCCCTATGCTGTTTGCTAAGGCGGCCGAGATATTTATCCACGAGCTGACGCTGCGCGCCTGGTCGCACACAGAAGACAATAAGAGGAGAACCTTACAGGTAACAACATATTGGCGACCTCCGTGGCGGAGTGGCGTAAACACCGGTTTTCAAGGTGTCGCTTGCTCCGAGGTCCCGGGTTCGATCCCGGGACGGGTCAATGTAGAGAAAATGTTTTTTTTCTACATTTTCTGTGTTTGTGGTACCTTCGTTTTTTCTGGTTTCCAAAATATGAGTGCTTTAAATAGTTATTCAAATTGGGTTCAGAACAATGTAGGTACGGTATGTGATGTTGTCCAAATATAATTAGATTTATTTTATTTTATATTACGTAACTAGCTGTGGCCCGCGACCTCGAACGAGTGGAATATTGAATTTAAAACTATGTATTAAAATTATCCCACTATGCATTAAAGTAGCCTATATGTTATTCCAGTCAATAAACTAACACCGTGCCAAAGGAGATGTCCCAAAATAGGCCCAGACATAGTACACCATTTTCAAAAATCAAGAAAAAAATACTGTTACTGGGAAAAATACATATAAATTTATTTAACGTATAATTTAGTGGTTCAAAACTAAATATGATCGAATAATTTATCAAACTCCATTAGGGATTCCAAGATGGGGTCAATCTAAAAAAACTTTAAATGTCAGTAGCTGTCAGATACCCCTTGTCACTTTGGCATAATTATTCACTTCAAGTTTATGTTCTGCTTGTCGCGTTTTAAATGTAGTTCATTATAACGACCTCTTTTTCGATTTCAAGATTTGGTATTGATCGACACATTACTTTCATAATGTTTATTGTTACTACAGCAAGCGATGGCACTCGACTCCTAGATGCGCGATTTCGTAACTGCCAAAACTGACAGACGTCATCAAAATGTCATCTTCCGCCATGATGGTTTTGTTGTTTCGTATTGCTATTTTCTTACTTATCTCTTTATTTGAACCACTTAACGAAGCCATTTTAAAAGAATTGGATAATAACAAAATGTTGTAGGTGTATTGGTCTATCTTTTGGTGGGGTGTACAGGTTCTGGGCCTGGCCTCTATACAATTTGGGACATCTCCTTTCATTCAGATCCATTAAGTCGTTTTTGCGTGAGGGAGCAACAAATATCCAGATATCCATATATCCATCCATAGTAACACACTTTCAAGTATATAATAAAGAAGGAAGTGGAAGTAGAAAAGTTGGAAGTAGGATATTTGTTGGATTAGTAGGACAAAACGATTTGTGTTTTGATTGATGAGAAGTGGAGAGTTGTGAACCAATCAGTACTCGATATCTGTTATGTGAAGATTTCATGGTCCCTGATTGGTCTATTCAAGATACGCTCCGCCTAGCTCTGTGTCAGTGGAAACGCTGCCTAAAACAGTCGTTTCACCGGCGAAAAAGCGACTAACTATCAGTTTTTTTCTCGCTTAAGAAACTGACAATAGATATACATTCCGTGTAAACAAAAGAGATGCATATTAACGCTTCGAGCTCATTTATTGTCACGCGGGTCCGCATTGCGGGTGGCACGCATTTCACCTACATTGCAGGCTATATTTGATAGATGATACTGGGCACGAGTGATCTATCAAATAAATGCACTCGAAACTGTCGTGCTAACAATTGATTTTAATCGTGCCTGGAATAAACTACGCTCGAAGGATGACTGTTTATACTGCCGGCGCGGACTGGCTCCACTAGTTTATCATACAACAAACTCCCTTCCCGCTGCTCGACAGTTCGTTTCTAGTTTCTAACACTAATCGCCGCTCGTTCATCGTCTGCGGTGGTTCAAGTGCTTAACCACCCGAGCCTTAACCTAAATGGATGAATGTATAGTTTAAAATACTTTTTACAATCAATTAAAAATGTAATAAAAAAACCGGCCAAGTGCGTGTCAGACTCACGAAGGGTTCCGTACCAAAAAGCCAAAAAAAAAGCGGGTTTGTTGTATTGGAGCCACCCTTAAATATTTATTTTACTTTGTTTTTAGTATTTGTTGTTATTGCGGTAACAGAAATACACAATTTGTGAAAATTTCATCTGTCTAGATATCGCGGCTCTTGAGATACAGCCTGGTAACAGACAGACGGACAGTCAGCGAAGTCTTAGTAATAGGGTCCCGTTTTTACCCTTTGGGTACGGAACCCTAAAAAACGATTAATAATGTTTTTTTTTCTGTCAACAGCGCAACGACATTGCAATGGCCATATCAAAATCGGACCAATTCGACTTCTTGATTGATATCGTGCCGCGCCACGAGGTGAAGGTCACCAAACGAGACGACCCGCTGCGCTCCAATCACATCTCCGAACAGGTAGGCAATATAAATTACCACCCAGTATACAGACGTTCGTCCTACCCGTCATGACATACGGAGCCGCAACGTAGACACTGACGATACGGCTAATCCACACGTTCAAAGTCGCTCAGCGGGCTGTGGAAAGAGCTATGCTCGGAGTTTCTCTTAGGGATAAAATCAGACCGACATAGCCCACCGGATTAGCAAGCTGAAGTGGCAGTGGGCTGGCCATATTAGCCGCAGAACCGACAACCGATGGGGTAAACGAGTTCTTGAGTGGAGACCGCGTCTCGGCAAACGTAATGTAGGATGCCCTCAGGCCAGGTGGAGTGATGATTTGCGCAAGGTGGCTGGCAGAAGCTGGATGCAAGAAGCCGAGAATCGACCTAAGTGGCGTGCAATTGGAGAGGCCTACGTCCAGCAGTGGACTGCGATAGGCTGATGATGATGATACAGACGCTCGAACAGTGCTGAATTTACACATTTGCCGCCCCGAAGCTAATAATTTTTTGCCGCCGTTTGCCGTTTCTTTTGTGCGTAGATATTTCAGTCGCACTTGAGCTCATCGCACAGTGGTTCTACGTCTTCTTTACTTCATTTTGCGACACAGCTTTACGTGATCTCCAAACACGCTATATAATTAATACCCGCGCCTTAATTAAATCCCTTTATTAAAAAAAAAATTTAAGTAAAAGCTTGTGGATTCGAATGCCATCTAAGTATTTTTGATCCAATGTTATGTTACACCATAATATTTCTGATCTATATAAGAATAGTATTTTTGATCTGGTATAATGATGTGTATCGTTTGTCCATAGGTCTCTCAATCGCATTTGAGCTCAGTGCACAGCGGCCAGCAGCAAGTCGTGGTGCAGCCGTGCGCGCAGATCGTTCAAGTAAGCTTAGCATCCCCCCCGCCCCCCTAACTTCTAAACTAAGCATAAAAAATTTTGAAAAAAAAATGTGTAGATCTTAACAAATACTTTCATCGAAAATTGGTTTGAAAGAGATCAAATTAATAAAGCACATTTTCAACAACCGCAAATTTAACTTTGTCCTTCATACGAACACTGTGAAAAACAAAGTTATTTTTGCAGTCAACACAATATTGACAGTGACAGTGGAAGTAAGTGGACCCCTAATTCAGTTAAAGTTGGTACGGAATCGTCAGTGCGCGAGTCCGACTCGCACTTGGCCGGTTTTTAATTTTTTATAATCAATGTGAGAGAGGAAATAAATAAATTATTATTATTAATGGGCTTGCTCTTGACAACATACTATACGGTTAAGAGGTATATAAAAGTTGGATTCGACAAGTTACCTGTAAAATGATATTGTCGGGTAGCGCGTGCCGTTGGAACGTAATCATCACATATTCATATAATTGTATTATATCTATCTATGCCGTGTAGTGCCGGCACATAAAAAGAATAGCACTACCCCCTCTCTTCCCGTGGGTGTCGTAAGAGCCGACAGAGGGAAAACTGCCATCAGGAGATGGGCAGCAGCGTCTCCTAGAAGCAACAGGCCATACTGCGATCGCCAACCCGCCTGCCAAGCGTGGCGATTATGGCAAACCCCCCCCCAAATATGAATACACCGCTAAGAATTCGGCCCCCAGTCCCCGGCGGCCCCGCTAGTCCTAGCTATGGCAGCAGCTATGGTAACGGCGGGGCAGGGGGTGCTAAGAATCCCCGGGTAAGATCCGGCTGCCAACAACGACGACTCGACCTGGCAACATATAACACGCGCACACTGAGGCTTGACGCGAAGCTCGTAGAGTTGGAAGAGGCAATTGGTAAGTTACATTGGGATATCATTGGGCTATCTGAAGTCCGAAGAGAGGGGGAGGACTCGATAACCCTAAAATCCGGTAACTTACTATACTACCGGGAGGACGACCAACAGTCCCTAGGTGGTGTCGGGTTCATCGTCCACAAGTCCCTTGTCAACAACGTGATTACTATCGGAAGTGTTTCGAGCCGGGTAGCGTACCTGATACTCAGAATATCGAAACGATATTCGCTGAATGTCATTCAGGTTTACGCTCCGACCTCAAAACACGACGATGTCGAAGTGGAGGCTATGTATGAGGAGATCTCTAAAGCCATGCATAGCTTTAAAACCCACTACACGGTTGTGATGGGGGATTTCAATGCGAAGTTGGGGCAACGTTGCGGTAATGAGTTGAGAATGGGGAAATTTGGATTTGGGCAAGGGAACAAAAGGGGTCAGATGCTGGCAGACTTCATGGAGAGGGAGAACCTCTTTATGATGAACTCCTTCTTCAAGAAGCCCGTAAGCCGCAAATGGACCTGGATCAGCCCGGACGGTAAAGTCAAAAACGAGATCGATTTTATCATGTCAACGAAGAAGCACATATTCGATGATGTCGCTGTGATCAACGCTGTTAAGACAGGAAGCGATTACCGCATGGTCAGAGGCACATTGAATATCGACGTAAAGCTTGAAAGAGCGCGACTGATAAAATCCACGCTCTGACCAATACCGGCTCAAATTCAAAACCCCGAGTGCTTTCAGCTCGAGCTTCAAAACCGTTTCGAAGCCCTTGAGAACAGCATCGATGTGGACGATCTATACAACATGGTGGTGGATACTGTCCGTACGGTAGGGTCTAAGTACTTTAAAACCCGCCGTCCCAAATCAAAGAAACTCTCCAGTCAGACTCTCCTACTCATGGATCAGAGAAACGAAATGAGGCTACAGAACTCAGCGGATGCCCATCGCTATCGGCAACTCAATAGACAGATATCTAAGTCTTTGAAGAGCGACCTTCGTCAATTTAATACCCGACGTATTAAAGAGACCATTGAGCGGAACAAAGGCTCCAAAGTGTTCGCCAGAGATCTGTCTATTGGGCAAAGCCAATTGACGAGGCTGAAAACTGAGACAGGTAGCATCATTGCGTCAACACCTGAAATCCTGAGGGAGATTGAGAGTTTCTATGGACAGTTATACTCCACGAAAACACCTGTTGAAAGCAAGGCTAAAGACCCTAGAGCCAAGCTTACCCGACACTATTCTGAAGATATCCCGGACGTCAGCCTGTGCGAGATTAGAATGGCTCTCAAGCAGCTTAAAAACAACAAGGCGGCGGGTGATGACGGAATCACAACAGAGCTCCTTAGAGCGGGCGGTAAGCCGATACTTAAGGTCCTCCAGAAGCTCTTTAATTCTGTCATCCTCGAGGGCAAAACGCCAAAGGCATGGGGCAGAGGCGATGTGATGCTGTTCTTCAAGAAGGGTGACAAAACTCTCTTGAAGAACTACAGACCCATTTCGCTTCTGAGCCATATCTATAAGTTGTTTTCGAGAGTCATTACGAATCGTCTCACTCGCAGGTTCGACGACTTCCAACCTCCCGAACAAGCCGGGTTCCGAAAAGGCTATAGTACCATAGACCACATTCATACGCTGCGGCAAGTTATACAGAAGACCGAAGAGTATAACTTGCCACTTTGCTTAGCGTTCGTGGACTATGAGAAAGCCTTTGATTCGATTGAGACATGGGCAGTGCTGCAGTCTCTCCAAAGGTGCCAAATAGACTACAGGTACATCGAGGTACTAAAGTACTTATACCAAAACGCCACCATGTCGGTCCGATTACAGAACCAGAGCTCTAATCCGATCCAACTACAGCGAGGTGTGAGACAGGGAGACGTTATTTCTCCGAAACTGTTCACAGCTGCGTTGGAGGATATTTTCAAGCTTCTGGACTGGAACGGACGCGGCATCAACATCAATGGCGAATACCTAACACACCTGCGATTTGCCGATGATGTAGTTCTTATGGCTGAGACCTTGGAAGACCTGAACATTATGCTCGAAGATCTCAGTAATGCTTCTCAAAGAGTGGGTCTTAGGATGAACATGGACAAGACGAAAATCATGTTAAATGCCCATGTTGCACCCGCTCCAGTTAACGTTGGGAACATTGCACTCGAAGTTGTTGACCACTATGTTTACCTGGGACAGATAGTCCAGTTAGGTAAGTCCAACTTCGAGAAAGAGATCTCTCATCGAATCCAGCTCGGATGGGCAGCGTTCGGGAAGCTCCGGCATATTTTCGCGTCCGAAATACCTCAGTGTCTCAAGACGAAAGTCTTTGACCAGTGTGTGTTGCCAGTAATGACCTATGGGAGTGAGACGTGGTCGTTTACTATGGGTCTCATAAGAAGGCTCAAGATCACCCAGCGAGCAATGGAGAGAGCGATGCTTGGTATTTCCCTACTCGATCGAATCAGAAATGATGAGATCCGCAGGAGAACTAAAACAACCGACATCGCTCGAAGGATTGCATCGTTGAAGTGGCAGTGGGCGGGACACATAGCGCGGAGAACCGATGGCCGTTGGGGCGGAAAGGTTCTCGAATGGCGACCGCGTACCGGACGACGTTCCGTGGGCAGGCCCCCTACAAGGTGGACCGACGATCTGATCAAGGTCGCGGGAAGCCGCTGGATGCGGACAGCACAGGACCGATCGTTGTGGAGATCCTTGGGGGAGGCCTATGCCCAGCAGTGGGCGTCGTTCGGCTGATATGATGATGATGATGATGAGGGCAGGGCCAATGAATACTGTAACTGTAAACTAAGCTATATCCTTATACAAGTTTGAGCAATAAAATACGTTTTTGTTGGATACCTTGTTTGTGTGTGTCGTAAAATGTTATATAAAAACAAATGCAACGCCCAAATACAGAAAATGCACACCGTGGTTCAGAAAAGGAACTTGATTAATAATAATCGGGTCTGCTATTTCCGGTTTAGTAGAGCTTTTTTTATGTAAATAATAGGCTTGCTCTAGACTACATACTATACGGTTAAGAAGAAGTCTAAGATGGAGCGAGCTTACCCAGAGGAACTGGTTCTCCCACACACCAGCGGAACACAGAAAAACAGGTTAGCTCTGGACTCCGGCAGGAGGGTGGTAGCATCCAGGCGGCCTCTTACGAAGCCTACCACCGCTGAGGGATCTGGTCTGGCCCCCAATTCCGGTAATTTACAAATGGCTCAATAGAATCGCAATTGCATCGCAATTGTATATACTGACACATTTAATGTGGTAGTTTTGTCAGAACATACGATTGCGATGCCATTGCGATGCTATTGAGCCATTTGTAAATTAGTAGTTGGGGCCCTGTTGGGCGTCATCATTGTTTAGAAAACCAAAGATGCTGTTGCCTTGTTTAATGTTCTCCTAAAGAATCCTAAAGCCGTGTGGATAGAAGAACAAACTACTGAAATCAATGATAATTTTAAAGTATAGATATGTTACGGTCACAGTAATTCGCGTAATAAATCTTCCGAGCAATCCAAAACTGCACACATTGACAAGTTTCACTGATAAGCACAACAAAAGATGCGAAATAGCACGACGACCTCCGTGACGGAGTGGCGTACACACCGATTTTCAAGGTGTCGCCTACTCCGAGGTCCCGGGTTCGATTCCCGGACGGGTCAATGTAGAAAAAATGAGTTTTTCTACATTTTCTCGGGTCTGGGTGTTTGTGGTACCTTCTTTGTTTCTGGTTTTCAAAATACGAATGCTTTAAGTAGTTATTCAAATTGGGATCAGGGCAATGTATGTGATGTTGTCCACAATACAATACAATGTAGGCATACCTTTCCATAAACATAAATGCACACATACATATACAAATATAGCAAATTAAAAAAAAAATATAAACGACAACTCGCGCTTTTAACATATCTGCTTCGTTTTAATTAATACGAGGGCGGGTCAATAAGTCCGTGACTTTTGGAATAAAACACAGATTTTTTGATAAACAAATCATTTTATTTTTCAACGTAGTCTCCCTTGAGCTCTATACACTTTGTCCAACGCTTCTCCAATTTTTTTATCCCTTCCAAAAAATATGATTTGTCGAGGTCCTCAAAATAGGCCTTTGTTTGCGAGATGACTTCATCATTGGAGTCAAATCTTTTTCCACCAAGCCATTTCTTCAGGTTTGGGAACAAAAAGTAGTCACTCGGAGCCAAATCTGGAGAATAGGGTGGATGAGGGAGCAATTCATAGCCCAATTCATGGATTTTTGCCATGGCAACTGCACATGTGTGCACCCTTGCATTGTCTTGGTGGAAAAGAACTTTTTTCTTGGCCAAATGAGGTCGGTTTTTTTTCAAATCGTCATTGAAGCGGTCCAATAAATTGGCATAATATTCCCCATTGATTGTTCTTTCCTTTTGAAGGTAGTCAATGTGGATTATCCCACGTGCATCCCAAAAAACAGTCGCCATAACTTTATTAGCTGACAAACCCACCTTGGCCTTCTTTGGCGCCGATTCACCCTTAGAAACCCACTGTTTTGACTGTTGTTTGGTCTCTGGTGTGTTGTGATGGATCCATGTTTCGTCCACGGTTACAAAACGGCGCAAAAACTCCTCCATATTGCGATTAAACAACGCCAAACCTTCCTGTGAAGTTGTTACACGATTGCGTTTGTGGTCGACTGTGAGCAAAGCGGCACCCATCTTGCGGAAAGCTTTCTCATGCCCAATTGATCTTTTAAAATTGAAACCACTGAGCCATGCGAGATCCCTACGGCTTCCACAATCTCTTGCACTTTCAATCTTCGGTTGGCCAACACCATATCGTGAATTTTTTCGATTGTTTCGGGTGTAGAGACCTCAACTGGGCGTCCAGGACGTTCGGCATCTTCAGTGCTTTTACGGCCACAACGAAATTCAGTAAACCACTTTTTTACCATTGAAATCGATGGTGCAGAGTCCCCATAGTATTTATCAAGCTTAGCCTTGGTCTCGGTAATGGTTTTTTTTCGCAAAAAATGATGCTTAATAAGCACACGAAATTCACCTTTTTCCATTTTTTCCTCAAATTACTGGGTAGTCTGATAAAAATAGCTGTCAAACACAAACTAACTGACGCAGCAAGTTCAAATTTTGATAGGAATCAACTGACAGATACCTGTTGACAGGAGTAGTGTTGCTCTTTCAGTAAAGAGGTCAGAAATTCAAAAAGTCACGGACTTATTGACCCGCCCTCGTATAATATACATAATTGACTTAATTAAGGCGACTACGAGAGCAAGTGCTGCCCCCAATTGATTTAATTTTATTACTTCTAAACAAAAGCAATTTTCAAAAACCTAGAACAGTATCATTTCAGCAAATTACCTCTAGTATTTATTGACTCACCGTTAACTGCTTTTCATTCTGGAATTCTTTCGTATTGTACATTATTGCTAAAAGCGGCCGCTTTTGGCCTTAGCGACAAATTCGACTTTTCAAACAACTAAATCACGCCGGTTTTGGCGTTAGCGACAAATTCGACTTTATAAACAAATCAAAAGTGTACTGTGATTCAATAAATACTAGAGGTAATTTGCTAAAATATACAGTTCTATTTTTTTGAGAATTGATTTTGTTTAGAAGTAATAAAATTAAATCAATTGGGGGCAGCACTTAGCTCTAAAATAGTTCGCTTAATGGCCTGCGCAGACGAGGGATTTTTGTCCGCGGACTTTTCTGTCCGCTAAAATAGATCGTTTACAACTGTATCGAGTAACGCAAACGAGGGATTAAAAGTACCGCGTACAAAAAGTCTCCTGAATTACCGAAGACATACAGAGAGCGGTCCGGATAAAAGTACGGGGGAGTCCCCGAAAAAATAGAACTCGTGTGGCTAGGCGAAGCAGCGCACATGGCGGACTTTAGTCTGCGTTGTGCACTCGAGTTTGACGTACGTATGCACGACGATAAACGAACAAATGATCGCATACATTGTGCGTTGAGTTCGCGGTAAATCCGCGACAGACTTTTAATTCGCGCAGCGTACTTTTTTCTCCGCCGCGGAGAAAAGTTCGTCGTCTGCGCAGGCCATAAATGTGAAGCCAGCGAATATTGTTTTCTATCATTTGAATATATGTCAAAACGCATGATTTGTACTTCCAGACGGGCAACTCGAACGCGACGGGCAGCGTGGGCGTGCCACAGCCCGTAGCGTTGGTGCAGCAAGTCGTCACGCCCTCTGGTGAGCTGCAGCAGGTGCCGGTAAGTGTATGAACTATAATATACCAGCTGTTGCCCGCGGCTTCATACGCGTAGAGTTTTGAATTTAAATCTATGTATACACGGTGCATTGCCCTGATGTTATACATAATGGTCACATAACGTGGGCTTCGTTTTCCAGGTGGTTGGAAATGCACCGTGTATAAAAAACATCCAACGGCAAGCGTACCTTTATTTTATTTTTATGTATTTATTAAGGACAACCAAAAAGAACAGTTACATTATACAAGATTATATATTTAGAAAACCGCAGAAAAATACAGGATTTTATGTTTCTGTACAAAATAATTAATAATAAAGTTGATTGTGCTGACCTCTTGTCGAGGATTAAACAATGTCCCAAGTAAATTGGCTCTGTTATCCAGATATTTGCCTTTTAAGTCAAATACTTTTAGGACTAACCTGCATTTCATTCATTCTTCTCCTGCATTCAGTCATTTTTCCGCCATTGATAGGATTCAGTCCAAATTCAGTAAACTTTTTCGTTCGTCCGATGTTGATATGTCTTATTCGCTACGTAAATTTAAGTCCTCACTAATGAATTCATTTAAAATTGAAAGGTGGTAAATTTTTTTAAACTTGTCAAGCTTAAATAGCTTTACTGTTTCTTCAAGTTAACTTAAGCTATATATCTGTTTTCAGCAGTATTTTTGTGAATGTCGTGGCAGCCTATAAGTAAGGCAACACTGTAAAATTGGGTTTTAATATTAAGTATGTTAATGTGTGGTGTATGCTTTGTTGGTTGTCCTTAACAAATTAAAAAAAAAAAACATGTTTCTTCATGCAAAAATTTTACAATCGAAATGTGAAGTCTTAATTATAGGCCGCCACGACATGCATTGCAGATTCTATTTTATCTTACATAATAAGCAGAACATACACACAAATAGGTTTACGAGTTACTTTTTTTCCTTCCAGTGCCAACTCGACAATCCATAAATCAATTCAGAAAACCAATAAACCTTTTACCGGGTTACTAGTGGCCTATATGTTATTTCAGCCAAGAAACTAAGACTGTACCAAATTTCATTAAGATTCGTTGAGTCGTTTTAGCGTGAAAGAGCAACGAACATTCATACATCCTGACAAATTTTCGCGTTTATAATAATAGTAGGATTTATGTTTCCATTAGCTGCGCGTAGCAGTTCTCTCTACAGCCTGCGCATCTATAGAAGACCAGCGTTTAGGCCGCGACATATTTACTGAGTAGATTAGATATCTATTTACGGTCTTCAGTTTTGGCATATCGGAGATAGAAAAAAACTTCTGTCTTTGTTTCTCTGAACGGCAAACACAGAGATAGAAACTGTTTTCTATCTCCGATATTCCAAAACTGAAGATAGATAGGTTTTTGGAAATGGCCGTTAGTGTCATGTGTTTTAAGTAGTATTATTGTCTTTTAATTTTTGTTTGAATTTTGTGTACAGCTTCTACATCCTACAGATTAACCGGGCGTTCTGTTCTATATTTTATTTAAACTAAACATGTGATTTCAGATCCACCTGACCCAGGCGCAGCTGAACATGATCCGGCTCCAGGTGCAGAACAACCCCTCGCAGCCCATCATCATACAGGCGCAGTCGCAGCAGTCGATGCAGTCGCCACAGATCATACAGGTAAAAAAAGTACCATAACTGCCTATAATCATCCCTCTGAAAGGCTAAGGCCTCTATCGTAGAAATCAAGCTACCACAGCAATGATGGGCATAGGCAATAGGCATAATCACCACAACGCTTGCTAAATGCGGGAATTGAATTCGTATATTTACTTCATTTAAATCTATGATACTAATATTATAAAGCTGAAGAGTTTGTTTGTTTGAAAAATATTTTGTGTTTGATAGTCCATTTATCGAGGAAGGCTTTAGGCTATATAACATCACGCTGCGACCGATAGGAGCGAAGCATCAGTGAAAAATGTTGCAAAAATAGTCGCGATCATAATAACAGAAATTGACGCGGACGAAGTCGCGGGCAACAGCTAGTAGGTATATAAAAGCGAACCAATCAATTCTTGATAGGCAATGTTAGGTGGAACAAAACTAAAAGCTGTTTTTCTATGTTCTGTCTTAGAGCAAAAGTCGTTTACTCAAACAATTTTATTTATGTGACACATTTTTATTTTTATTAAATTAATATTCAAATTGTCAGGTATCATCGCAAGCGCCGCACCAACAGCAACAGCAAGTGTTCCTAGCTCAAGTGGCGACCAATCAGGACGACTCATAGTGCACGCCGAAACGGATTCTAAGACTAACGAGATAAAGTTTCAAGTTAGTCGCGGAATAGTAAAGTGGAAAGTTATTGGACATTATAAACGGTTAAGGTTAAGGAGGAATGTGGTCTGCGGTCTAAATTAGCAAACCTATTGAGGCCTATAAATCAGTTAAAATCAAACAAGTGTCTGTTATATTTGTCGATCGAAGACTTCCTCTCTAATCGTAAAGATAACATTAAACTGGATACTATAATGTATTCTAAGGCGGGTTTTAGTGTGACGCTGACCGTCGGTGCGGATTGCTCCGTGCGCCCAAAATGTATGAACTTCATATCCGCGCGGGCGGTCGTCCGCACGGACCCGTCAGCTTCACTCTAAAAGCGCTCCTTAAAGTTAACATATTGGTTGGTACGGAGCGATCCGTGACGGTCCGCTTGACACTAAAACCCGCCTCACTTATCCTAATTGAACTTACCGACGAATATAAGAAGGTTCTCAATTTGACTCTTGTTATTTTTCTGTACGGTCAAATAATAATAATTAACCTGTGGTAGTGGTAACTGTTTAGTATATACTAAGTCTATGGTTTAAACCTTTGGCATCTGTGATCCACATTTTAATCGATCTCTTAATTTATAGCCAAGGTCGGAATTAGTTGTTTTGTAATTGCAATGATATATTAGTATTATCATGAATATTCTTTAGTTTAATTGATATTTACAAACAGTAAATAATTCTATGTAGTCTTATATAAGTTTCAAAAATGAAATAATTGGACTGGTCACCCGTATGTAAAATTTTTTTAAAATATTGTTCTTTTAATGTTAAGAATATAGTGTAAATAACTTATTAAAATACATTAAGTTTTATTCTTAGAAATGTCTTATTTTACACCAGTATCTTTTTTACTTTAGAAAAACATTGAACGACAAAAATCGAAAGATGTAAGAAAACACATTTATTCAAGAAAGTTAAATCTTACATGTATTTTTACAAATTAAATAATTAAAAATATGTTATAATTACCTCTATAACAATTGATAAAATCAATTAAATGTATTAACATAAAAATAAAATCAACTGCATTGATACATAACAATAAAACATCACAATAACTGAGGTTACCTTTAACAAAACAACATCCGGATGAAATTATTTAGGTGTGATAGGCACATTAAAATAAAATGTATTTTGAGCAAAAATACGACTAATTCCAAGATAACCGATCAAGTCTCTAAAGATATACCGTGTTAACTTAAAAATAACTTCTTGATATACACTAATAATCATGAAGTTTGTGAGCGAAGAGTATGCCCAGTAGGTAAAAAAGGATTCAACTGAGAGCCCGGTCAGATAGCTAGCAAGAGAGTCACTGTATAGCGTTGGTAAACACCCACTATATCATGTTTCTTAACACTCCCTTCGTCAACAACAGACTAATTTATTTGCTGTCAAGGAATAGTTATGATATATTAAATCCTGCTAGCTTTAGTTACAAGGTTTCCCCGCGTCGCCTTTTCTCCATACGCGCCAGGGTCGCTTTCAGATCTTCCCTAAGAAGATTTACCATGACTTGCTTCTTCTTACAATCCTCTTGGATAAGAGATGAGGCGTGAGACTTCAGTTGCTCCATGAACTCTGCGTCCATTTCTTGGGATCTGGTGTAGAAGACGGAATTTTAAAAACGAATTCAATTCTCTTAACCCTTGTTGTAAATAAAATACAACTGACTGGTCGACAGTTATAGTTACAGTTACAGTTATCGACAGACCAAAACTGTGTTGTAAACTATATGTTACAACACAGTTTTGGTCTGTCGATAACTGTCACTCGTAAGTAAGCAAGATGCTACCGACACATAGAAAAAACTGATTTCCCTACATTGACTGGTTTGGTAACCAAACATCACATCTTGAAAACCAGTGTGTATGCTACTTTACCATGGTGATCAAAAATCATGAGCCATTACTAAAGCCACTGCTATTTATTATGCATAGTATTATCATTAAGAGATGGAAATTAAATTCTTAACAGCACCTAGAGATAATAATGGACATAAAAATGAAATTCTTAGTTATTGTAATAATTACGTTATTAAACGTAAGTATGTATTAGGGGTTAAAGTATGAAATTGTCGTTTTGTATGGACGAAATCGAGAAAAGTCATTTTTCCATACTAACAATTTTTTAGTTTTTTTAAAAACGCTTAACCGTTTTCGATGCAATTGAAGGTGAAAGTTAGATGGTTATAAAGCTACGCATTATAGTATTTAAATTTCTGAAAATCAAAGTATATAATACAAATATACTTAATTGAAGCAAGAAGGTCAGCTGACACATTGTAAGGGGTCTTTTCAACGACTTCCTTTGAAGTAATAGGCACTAGTATTGCATTTTTTTAGTCAACAGTTACTTTATTTAGTTTTTGATACAATACAAAAAGAATTACGCAATAATACGACTATACTTAAGAGCTATAAACAAAATAAAAAGTGGGAAAATAATCGGAAATTTCATACTTTAACCCCTATTATTTATGTGTGTACATATTGTATCTTATGTGTGTACATATTTTATCTTAATATTGTTTTGTTGCAAGTCTTAAGCGAATTGTATAACAAAGGGAAACCTGTTATTAACCTAATTCTTAGTTGTAAGTACTAGATATGAAACATTTTATATAACGCAGTTAGTTTTCTTAATAAAGTAAAATAAAAAATAAAACATTTCATTAATTATTATGATATCTATACATTTATTGTTATCTTATTTACCTTCTGTCCAAATCAGCGAATTTCTCGTCTACAACTTTGACGACCCGCGCCAGAATTTCTGCAGCGACCGACTTGTACAGGCTGCGCCTCTCCAGCTTCAAGGTGCTTAGATGTTTTTGCGCGTCCACAAACATGTGGATGAATCTGGAATTATCATAAAACATAGAACGACCATCATCAGCCCATATCATGTCCACGGCTGGACGTAAGTACTTCTGCAGGACAAAGGCCTCCATCATTGAATTCAAGTTACCACAGCAATGATGCGTACAAGCAGATTATGCTTGTACAGACAACGGCAGGTCAACCTACCCAAAAAGTTAAAGGTCATTGAATTAATTTTCAACTTTAAGTCCAACAAGTAGAGATCAATATCAATTGAGAAAATTTTACGTTTTGTGGTAGGCTGACATGCTGTTGTCACCTCTCATTCCAGTGGTAACTTCAACAATATCACTGTTTGCCAAATGCGGGTTGATGATTGCAAACCCGAACAATGTTCGAAAATTCTTGTTGCCCTATCCGGGGACCGAACCCGGGACCTCGAGATCTTGGCCCGGTACTTGATCCACTAGACCAGGCAGCGGGGCGTTAAGTAAGTCTTATAATCTGGCAAAATATAAGTTTCGCTAAGTCTAAGCAACAACAATTAAAATTATTTTATTGCACTTACAGAAATCGGCTGCCAAGAGTAGGTGACAACACAGTGGAATAGCATACTGACAGTTCAGTACGAACAAGGAGTTAGATATGTATGGATTAAGTCATGTTCGTAGGATTAAATAAGCACTATGGCAGGGTATGTACACCCATAGATTTAATACAGCAGTATATTAAATCTATGTATACACCCATTTGCCAGAATTTCATCTGCTATAATGGTCAACAGACATTATATTGTTTTTCATAATATTCATATGTCATACTCATTGTTTACTATATTAGTCACGTGAAACTTTGTTTCCCATAAAGTCAACTTCAATATCATCATTCGTTATCATCATTATAAGCCGTAATTATCATATGCCATCGAGTGTTTTAAAAAAAAAAAACATAAAATCGGTTTATTAACCCTTAACAACCCACAAGTGTCTCGCGGACACATTTTTTTGTTCATCTACGCATAAAAAGTTAAGTTTTTATTTTTACGAAAAACGACTATTATCTATTCTATCTGCAAGGTTGTAAGATTCTAAATCTGAAATAAAAATATTTACAATGTGTTTCAT
Organism: Anania crocealis; assembly: GCA_949315895.1. Lineage (NCBI taxonomy): Eukaryota > Metazoa > Arthropoda > Insecta > Lepidoptera > Crambidae > Anania > Anania crocealis. The sequence continues at coordinate 9,994,961 of OX438871.1, forward strand.
ATAGCATTTATTTACAATAAACTAAAATAGTAACTTATCGACCCACTAGTGTCCGATAGACACAGTAACATTTTTTTGCGCTCGAGTATGAAGGTAGACTGTTTTTTACATTGTACTCAGAATTATATCGTATTAAGTGGGTAATTATAATAAATCACAAAGAATTTGTTTATAATATAAATAGTTGTGGTATAAGCACCTCATAGTTTCGATTATTTTGTATCAGTACTTAGACGTGTGTCTCGTAATAAAAGTGCCGGAATCTGTTTTAATTTTATAAAATGGCTAAAACAATACTAACAGACAATGAAATTCAATGTGCTCTTGACAAAAGTGATGACGAAAACAGTTATGTGCATCAGTTCCATAATTTTGCTGTTGACAGTTGTTCTGATAGTGAAAGTAATGGGACAGAACCAGCTTCTGAGGATGAAGATGAACAATTATGGAGTGACAGTGATGATGTACCGTTGCAAGTATACGTTTCAACTCAAACTTATGACGGCAGAGATGGAACGAAGTGGAAATTAGAACCTAAAAACAAAGTAGAACTCCTCGCCACAATATAATTCGTGGTGGTATTCGTAAAGTAGTTCTACCGCCGGGAAAACACATAATAGATTCAATAGATAGCTTCAAGCTTGTTTTTGACGAACATATCCTAGTAATCATAGTAAAACATACCAATTTTGAGGCGCAAATGCAAGCATTTATAGGTCTATTATTGATTATAGGTGTCAATAAACAAGGAGGCGTGGACTTTAGAGACAATTGGGACCCAAAATTTGGAAATCCAATATTTCGCGCTACAAAGGGTAAAAACAGATTTGCTGCTTTGCTACGATTTCTTAGATTTGATGATAAAAATACTAGGTCTCTCAGAAAGTCAAGAGATAAACTGGCACCTATTAGAGAGTTATAGGAATGTGTAAATCAAAACCTAAAAAAGTTTTATTTGCCAGGAGGTAAATAATATTGATTAAAACTAAATTATAGTCTACTCGTATAATTATTGTCTTTTTCCCTAGAAGTATACATACTCGTACATGGTGTCCGTTGGACACTTCTGGTCAGTTACGTTTGAAAAGCTTACTGGGTTGTTAAGGGTTAAACTAAACGGTCAATAGGTTTAGGTTTGCTTTGTTTAGGTTAGAACATGAAAGACATCGCAGGAGCCGAGCGAGCGTGTTGCGGCAACGGCCGGCGAAGTGCCAGAAAGCCAATCGCTTTTTAGGACAAAGGCCTTAGGTAAAATTATCGGAAGCGACTTTGATAGATTAAGAGTGATAAGTAGGTATTAGAAATAAAAACAATTTTAATATATAATCATACTATCATTTATTTATTACTATTTACTTTTTATAATAACTAATAAATGCATAGCTTAGATATAAGTATTCGAAATTAAGTATGGCGTTGAAATATTCTGTTAAATAATATTATTGCAATTAATATTAGGCGTTAAAATATGAAATTGCCGTTTTATTGTAATAGGTTCTAAATCTTCATGGTTTGAGGTTTTCGAATAAAACTTTTTTAACGTGGTTTCTATGATGTTCTTCTTTTAAAAAATGTGAAACATTTGAATATCGACTTTCAATTGTTTTTGTTATTTAACTTAGACAAGAAAGATGGATACTGCGAAAATTCGAGTGATTTTTGAATACGAGTTCCGACGCGGAAGTAACGCGGCAGAAACAGCCCGCAATATCAATGTTGCGTTTGGAGAGGGATCTGCTAATGAACGCAACGTGCGGTTTTTGTTTAAACGCTTTCGTGATGGAAACTTCGACTTGAAGAAAGAGCCAAGAGGAAGACCGCCCACACAGGTCATTAACGATGAATTAAGAGAGATGGTGGAAGCCGATCCTAGTCAAACTACCCAGGAATTAGCGGCATGGTTCAACGTAACCTTACCCACAATATTGACTCATTTGCGTCAAATCAGTAGAATAAAAAAATACGAAAAATGGGTGCCTCATGATTTGACTGATGTGCAGAAAGAAACGCGTGTTGAAACTTGTGTTGCCTTGTTGAATCGGTACAGAAATGAAGGAATATTAAATCGAATTGTGACATGTGATGAAAAGTGGATTCTTTATGATAACCGTAAAAAAAAAAGCAATGGCTGACCCCAGGTCAAACGCCACAACAGTGTCCTAAAGCAAAGCTTACCAATAAAAAGGTAATGGTAACTGTTTGGTGGTCTCAGCATGGTGTTATTCACTATAGTTTTCTCCGATCTGGTCAATAAATAATGGCAGATGTCTATTGTGCCGAACTCAGAACAATGTTGGCAAAACTAGCAGTAAAACAGCCCCGACTCATGAATCGATCTTCACCATTATTGCTCCATGACAACGCGAGACCTCATACAGCACGAGAAACCGTTTTGACCCTTCAGGAACTGCAATTAGAAACCATTCGACATCCTCCGTATTCGCCAGACCTTGCTCCAACGGACTACCATTTTTTTCGTGATTTGGACAATTATCTACGTGACAAGAAGTTTTCTTCCCAGGAGGCAGTACAAAATGCTTTCACACAGTTTGTGCAGTCTAGATCCTCAGAGTTTTATCACAAAGGCATAAATGACCTTCCTATTAGATGACAGCAATGTATAGATAATAATGGTAACTACTTTGATTAAATAAATTTGATAAAATTTAAAAAATAAACAATTGTGATTTTCAGTACAAATCGGCAATTTCATACTTTAACCCCTATTATTAAGGATAACAATACGTATGGCACTCGTATCATGAGTATGTCAATTATTTTTTATGGCAAACAAACAATTCGGGCAAGTAAAAATTCTGGCATATGATTATTATTGCATTTATTTTTCGGGAAAACAATAGACAACCGGGTCTCTATTTCATCCAATATTTTTTTATCCATAATCTAAAGAGTCATAACTTAAATGATTTTAAACTTTCGCGATTTGAACACATATTATTTAGTACACTAACGGGTCGTTATCGCGTTAAATATTATGAAGGTATAAATTAAAGTCATAACTTTTTGTGACCGTCAGAATGGCCGATCACTACCCATATTTTACATCGAAATAATTATCAAAAGTTGCTTCCCAGTTGTTGCTACTAATTGTTAAATAGTTGCTACCCTTGATTTAAAGAAAATAATCTACTTTTTTAAGATGACGCGCCATTCTAGCATCAGGATGGCTGGTCACCTGTCCAGTGAGAACAAACTACGCAAATTATTAGTTTTTTTTTCACCAATAGTTGCTACTAAATGCTACCTTCATATACATCGTTTTGGAGCTCATAGCTCATAAGGATAAAAATTTATTATGTATTTACTACTTCGATGTCTCAACGCCTACAGAATTAAACGAGCAAATCGGAAATCAAACACAAAAGTAGTATTCTTTAAGCAGGCGCAACCTTTTTGTCCTAATCATCATTTGGTCGAATGTTAACTGGCTCGAATTTAATTTTGCATAACATGTCATAAAATTAATATCCTTTGATACATTATGCCCTAAATTTGTTAGTCATAAATATTACAATCAATTTCATATACAGGATGAAATTTTAACCACTTTCCAAATTTTAATATATCAATCTACGAGACAAAAAACAAATGACGTTTATTTTTGTTTTGGTATAGCCCAGTACAAAAATGTCAAGATAGAGCACTTAGAAAATGTCCGCTACAAATCTAAATTTTTTGATACGGCCGCCTAGGAACATTTTTTTTACGCGATTTGCATCTCATTTATTCATTACGATACTATTCATACGTTTTTAATTTTCCTTTTATACCTTATCAGGCCTAGAACCGTAAAAATTTGAAACTATATTGCGAAAAATATTTTCGGGTGAAAGCTTGATTTACATTTTTTACTTCATAAATGGGCTCTAAATACGATACTGAACGCCTATAAAAATTTTGGAAAGTGGTTAAAATTTCATCCTGTATACAAAGTACAGGTTTTAATTGGTACTTACTCTTTTTTGACGCTAATTGTATATCTAGTTTTTTTTTATATTACATCAATGAGGACTGTATTTTTTTCTTTTCGAAAGGACCTATCACTAAATGCCCTACATGCAAGGCTTTGATCCAGCTATACTCAACCTGCGGCCCGCGGGCCTTTTTCAGTGGCCCGCGTGCAATTAGAGATAATTGTTAACTATTTTGAATTTCGCGCCCATTCGCCAGAAGACCTTACCAACATTTCTGAGAAAAACTGTCATAATTTTGGACTATATACTCGTAACTGCACTCATAAACGAGTTCCAAAAAAGATTTCAGGATCTAAGAAAAATAAGAAAATGTTTGTTAAAAAAAACAACAACTATTGGTGAATTGGCTTCAGTTTTAAACTGTAATTATTTCACAGTTGTTTTATTATGAATTTAGCGATTTTAAAAACAATACCAACCTAGAAGTTCTGTTTAAATAAAAAAGTGAAAAACAAAGAATATGTGGAAGAATTGTTGTTGTTGTTGTTGTTGTTGTTAATTTTGGAGCATTTTTCCCCAAAAATAGAAAAATGTTCAAAGAATTGCTCTATTACTCAGGTACATTCTTTGGGTCTACCTACCTGTGTGAATCGTCTTTTTCAAGAATGAAATAGGTACTTAGAGAACGTGTATAGAAACAAACTTACAGATCCTCACCTGGATGATGTAATAAGGTTAGCATGCAGCGACAAGCCAGATCTGGACAAAATTATGAAAAAGCGCTCACAGTTTCAAAAATCACATTGAATGGTTAACATCTTAGTTTTTTTTTTCAAAGGTTTGTTTCTGTCAAATCGTTATCTCGCCTAATATTTTTAATGTTATTATAGCTACCCTGTCTTTTTCCACCATTAAAGTATAGAAATCGCTAATTTTGAAATACGTTATTTTTTTACCCCTAAATTATTTTTGCTTGCGGCCCGCAACACCATAATTAAAACGTGTTTATATAAAAAAAAGGTTGAGTACCAAGAAGAAGCAGTTTAGAAGCAGATTCTAAGCTGAGGTTTAACTGATCAAACTTTGATCAGTTAAACCTCAGCTTAGAAGATCCGCCGCGCTAGCGGGCTTCGAGAAGCCTACCAGAGTCGCTCGTATAGTCGTATAGGGCTCCTAACTTACGGGCGAAACCTTCCAGGTGTGTGTCTAAATCACAGGTCTAAATAGACCAAACCAATGGCGAACCCGCCAGTGATAACCCGATATGCTGAAGTTGGTCGGAACACTGCAGTCTCCATTCTGGAGAGCACGATCTGGGAGGTGGGGTCAGGCGGCTGGGACTGGATATCTATTTCTTATGTTTTATTTATGAAATACATATGAAAAACTTACTTCTTGCTGGTATTCTGATGGATCTCAATAAGAGTTGTGTCCAGTCTCTCAATAACATTCTCAATATTCTCCCGGAACGATTCATTTATGTTCTCAGCTAAAACATAAATACACAAATCTCAATTTTATAAAACGGATTGAAATTGAAACAATTCACAGATCACAATAATTAGCTCAAGATAGAAAAAAGTTATAGGACGCTGTTGTATAAAGCAAGTATTTCGATTGAACTAATTAAAGAAGAAGTCGTCCGATATTTAAAAAGTAATATAGATAGATGATTAATTTACGTAATCCCAATAAACTCCTTGTTGTTATTAATTTCCACAAAAAAACAAGTGCTTTTAATAGATCCTTAATTTGGCATCAAATAAAAAAAAAAATTGTGAAATTAGTCAATTAAGGTCATGCTACCATTTAAATAAAATAATAACTCACTGTGGGATCAGAAGATATCAAATTAAATAAGTATTCTATGTAGAAATCAGCAACAACATAGGTACTACAAACACCCAGACCTGGATCAGTGTAGTTTATTTTACAAACTCGTTCTGGGATCGAACCCGAGACCTTAGAGCCGGCATCACCTAGAAACCGGTGTGCACACCTCTGCAATGTCATTAATACCTACAGTGGGCCCTGGCACGTGTTGTAAGTTCTAATAAACGTGGTCCGACAAGTTAAATAAGAAATGTACCTCTGCTAATAGGAGCGTTTCTCCTAAACCACTCGTCGACGCTTGAAACGCTCGGCCCACTATCAGACATCGACACGACCTTATGTTCCACTTTTCTCCTTTTCACATTGCCAATAACTGGACTCATGCTCCTCTTCAACTTTGTTACATCAACCTCTATTTTAGATGAACTAGTTTTTGAAACAGGGCTTGATACTCCATCATTGTTATCAGTTTTAAACGCGCAGCTTGTCTTGTTCGAATCATGTTTTAACTCTTCCTCCAAGTTACTTATAACACTATGCATTTTTTTAATAGTTGCAGATGACGAAGCTTCATTCCTAGCTTCTATAAAATCATCAAATAATTTTATAGGAGATATTAAAGATTTTCTATTTTCTTGTGGGGCCTGCACCTTTTTCTTTGGTGTTGTGCTATGAATATCACGTACAGGGGATATAGATATGTTGCTACTTTTTTTCGTATTATTATCCCCTCGTGAGCGCAACCATTTCGAATTTGTTACCTTTTTGGTGTTATCTGAATCAAGATAAGATTTGTTGGATTTTTTAGTATCACGTTTTTTTATAGACTCCTCTTCATAATTATCCCATTTGTGAAAATTAATGTTTGATTCAGGACTTGTTATTTCTTTAGTTTTATTTTTTTTCTTACCTAACATCTTGGCCGGCTTAGACTTCTGTATTTGAGAAACGTTGTCTTCCTTGCTCTTAAAATCAAATTCTATTGATATTTTATCTATTTTTTGAACCGGAGAATTATCGTTATCTAATACAGGGTCGACATTAAATGCTTGATTTTGAATGATTTCTTCTGATGTTGGCTTGGAACAACTAGAATCGGTTTCTGAATTCCTTCGGGAAGGAAGCCATTTGGAAATATCTTCAAGTGACAATCTTGATACTGAAACTACGGGAGATCTATTAATGGGTAGCCTATTATCGTTGACAAGTACCCGTGTGTTGTCAGAATCTATTGAAGCCTTTCTTGCCCCCTTGAAAGGTATATCATTAACCTCTGCCCTGAGCATATCAAAATAATCTTTCATCGATTGTTCCATATATTCAACGTCTAAATCGCGCGGCTTAATGTTTTCTGTGAGCAACTCTGAGTCAGGCGGATATTCGTTGGAGTCCCCGTGAGCTGTTATGGGCGACTTACCCACCGTTGCTATTGAGACTTCAGATTTATCATCTGATTTCCGTATTGTCAAATCGATTGCTACCGGTGTATTCTTTTTGCTTTTTTTCTTTAACTTGACTGCATTTTCCTTCTTTATTCGTAATACTTTTGTATTTGAAGTGTTATGTTCTGATAAATCTATAACAGCTTCTTCGTAATTTGTTTTCTTCTTTGACGATTTCAAGGAAACTTCAGGATTCTCATTGTCAATATCTGATAATTTTGAGTTATTACCAGCTTTATTTAATTCATCTGTGACATTTATAGGTAGAGGACTATAATTGATTCTTTCGGCGTCAGATAAAAGATTTTGAGTAGTATTGGACTCATTGATATAAGCTTCAGGGCCATCTTGGTATATTTTTTTGAATTTCTGCAGCATGTTGGCCGACACTGAATCATTTGCATCATCTTTAGATGTTGGCATTTTTTCTACAATTAATCCAGGTAAGGGACTGATAGTTCTATCATCGTTGTCCCTTTCAATGTTTATAGTGTTGAAATTATTGTTTTTTTCTCTTTTTAACGATAATATTTCTGTTTTCTTGTTTTTTCTGGTATTCCTCTTTGGTTTTTCATTATTTTCACTCACTTCAGTAATCGTTTCATCTGGGATTGGTTCCATTTGTGGCTTTACAGGTAATACCAGCATTGGTTCCTCGGGTTTATCTTTAGAAGGTTTATCTACTATTACTATGGATGTATTCAACTCATCTGGCACGGCATCCCTTATTTTCTCGTCAATTAAAGCAGAAACTGGTTTTGCTAAGCGTGCTTTTGGTTGCCTTTTTTTACGTTTGATAGTTCTTTTTTGTTTGGGAGCATTTTTTTTATTTGCTTCATCGGATGATTTAGTCTCTGAATAATTGATGCGATTTACTGATCTGCCATGTCTAGTTGATATAATTGAATCTCCACTAGCTATAGTAGTAGCACTATTACGTTTCTGAACATCAATTTTCTTCTTTTTAAAGTCTTCGTCCTCACTATCACTTGTGAAATTATATATCGCCAAATCTTTTTCCAAGACTTTTTTGTCAACTACTTTGACTGAACATTCGACTTTTTCTTTAAGCTGATTAAAAATATCATCCATCTTCTTGGTACGTGGAGATGGGGAACTATCAGATTTTGCTCGACTTTTTCTAGCGCGTGGTTGTCTCGATCGCTTTTGGCGGTCCTTTTCAATATCCTTGTAACATGTGGCGTTGTATATCGGCGTATATACTTTATTAGTTTTGAATTGTACATCATCATCCATATCGGTCTCTTGCATAACTCTTTCATTATCACTCTCATCTTTGGGTGAGTACAATTTGCGTTTTTTACGAGCCAAAGCCGAAGCCAATTCAGGAGTTTTTGCTGCTGCCACGGCTACATCATTATTTACTTCTTTGATTGGAGACATATTGGAAGCAGGTTCCACCGCCAATTTGTTATTTTTTTTCATAGCATTCCCTCGCAACTTGGCAGGTTTTTTGGTGTTGAATTTTAATTTAATGCTTTTACTGGCTTTAGTGTCAGTTTCTTTAAATTCTGTGTTTTCAGTTTGATCATTAGATTTTTTCTTCAAAATGTTACTTAAGTCTTTTAGCGGAAGTTTAACATTTTCTTCTGGACCATTGACCGTAATACTATTACTATCAGCAATATTCATTAAATCGAGTACAGTTTTATCACGATCCAATAGTTCTGTACACTTTTCAAAATCGCTACACACTTTATCTAAGATGTTATTTAAGCACTCGATTACATCTATATCGTAAACTTCAATCTGTTCAACATTCACGTCATTTCCATCGTGAATTATAAAACAATCTTCAAATTGTTCGCTATCTGAACTAGTTTCATTGATTTTTCTTGCCAAAGTGGGACTGACCACAATTTCACCGCGATTGTTTTCTGATATGTGCTGAGCAAAGAATTCTTCCACTTCTGTAACATTAAACATTGGCCCTTCATTGGTATTTTCTATCTCATTTTTTTTATATACCTTTTTCCTTACTTCCTTTGTTCTCTTTTTAACGTTCACAAAATCCAGTGGGGTATCGTAAACAACGTCGTTCGACTCATCCGTAGTAGTATTACTTATTACAGTACAAGCTTTTCCTCTAACTTCTTTGTTTCGGACAACCTTAGTAAGATTTTCTATAGGCGTATCTTCTATCGCTTCGCTGTTTGTTTCCGCTTGTTCTAGGGATTTTCTATTATCACCCGTATTGATACCGCTATCACGCAATTCTTTGTCGTTAAAATCTTTCTGCAGGGCCTCTTGGACTAGCAAATCAACGATGTTATCTGCTCTGAAGTCTTTATTTTTAGTAAGCCGCTCAAGAGTATCGTTTATAACTGACTCGTCTGCTGATCCTATAGTGGCAACGAGGAGGCAACTGGTCGAATGTTCGTCATCTCTGGCTTCAGGTGATAGGTATCGCCCGACTTTAGGCTTATGGTTTACCTCGCTGTCACTCTGTGAATTTTTATGAGAGGATTTATTGTTCCTGTGACAAACACCAAATGGCCTGTTGATTTTCAACGTGCTGGCACTATGTATACTCTGTTTGTCATCTGGTTCGCTAACTTCAGTCACGGTTGACAGCTCTGGGAATGCATAAACATGCACTGCTTCCTTGTCGAACTTATATTGAGGGAGTGATGCTAGTTTCTCATGTAACTGGAAATGTAAATTTTGTATTATAGCATTACTTATATATAAGGTAAAACCTGTTCATCGAAAACATGGGCATTAGGGTCATTGAAAAAGCTTCAATGTAAGTTAAATTCATTTTTTGAATGCCTTTGTGGGAAATCCAACTCCTCGCTATAAAGACGATTTTTTTTTTCTAACTGCGTCACAAAATTAATTAACTAGCTTATTAGCTTGTCGAATTATTCGATAAATAATAAACAGTTCACTTCGACTGTGTTACTTGTTTTGCGGGACTTTAATTGCTTGTGTACCTGACTATTATGTATCTATGTTTAATAATAAAATAAAATAAATAAATAAAATCGAAAGCCCTTTGTTGACATAAAATGTGTGTTTACTCTTATGTAATGAGAAATATTACTGATGTCGAAATTTATAACAACATATCAACAATAAGACAAATGTTGTTGTATCGTCAACTCAATGTACGCAGAGAAGCATATTCAATGACGTCATAGTACTTATAACACTATTTTAGCGAAATTTCAACTTTTTCTTCAAACTTAGATCTTTTAAAAACTCGTAAATTTTGGTCTCATGATAAATCTAGTTTTTAAATTGCATATTGTAGTAACGTCATAAATATCGATGGCACTTAACATTTATCTGCCATTATTAAATATTTGTCCTTTTTAAAAATACAGAAAAACCTAGGTGTTCGATACAAACTCAGAAAATGTTTACCTGTGCCAAGGATGAAGTTGATGCAGTTGACGGGGATTTCCAAGACACTGGATTTCTAGACCGCACCATATACCCTAAAAATATACTTTACTTACTAGAAATTCAAAAATATTTATACAGGGTGTTCGGAAGAAAATTGAATATACGAAAATGGGGGGCAGGTGACCTCACCTGACCGCGTACCGCAACAGAATACCTTTCTGTTTAATAACTAGCCTAAAAGATTTTACCTAGGTATTTTTTTTGTCATTTTTGTTGCTTTTGTACCTTTAATCTCGTAATTTTTTTTTTCTAAGGCCATTATGATGTGTTATAGGGATAAATTAAACGCGTAGCACAGGATGAACTAAGATATATACTGTTAAGACAATGTTCATCGCAACACAAGATCCGAGAGAACAATAGGAAGAGAAACAAAAGTGTATCGAATGTCACATTTCAAAATGTTTCATGTTTAGAAACTTCAACACATATCTATTTTGTTTAATCTTTGTTTTTAGCAATTCGCAATGTCTTAATGTTAACAACCACAAAGTTACTAATAAAGAAAAAAAATCTGGCCCTAAAAAAGAAGTTAGGCGGGTTTGACAGTACAAAAGCGAAAAATTCCAGAAAGTAAAAAAATAATAATTTAACAAATTAAATATTGTTTAACGTTTAATCGCGTCTGAGTCTCAATAGCAATGGTGGGTAAGTCACCCATGGCCATAACAGCTCACTGTGACTTTAACGAAAATCCGTCTGACTCAGAGTTCCTTACAGAAAACCATAAGAGCCGCGGTTTAGACGTTGAATGTATTGAATGAAGATTATTTATTACAGCATTAGGCGTACCTGAATGTTTACGTTTTTGCACTTCTGCAGGATGAGAGAATCGAGTGTCTTCTTCCTAAAATGCCAAAATATTATTATTAATTAACTTGACACTTAATATTGTCATGACACATATTCGTTAGACAGCTGAATGAATGTTATGTAAATATAAACTACCCTCGACACAAAAAATATCAGATATTTTTTCAGATCAGATATTAACAGGCCACACGCCAACAGAGTTACTATTATGAAAGATTAATGATTTATACGTTTCATAAAATGCATCTCTTAGAAGAGCTTTATAATGGGTGAAAGTTATACATATTATTATACACAAAATCTAAGTATAGATACATTCAAAACATCAAGTGTACAATTTTACAACATTTTTGTTACCCTTATTAATACATTTTATTATACCTTTTATATACATTAATACCACCCCAAATTTCTCCCCCCCAAGTCTCTAACATTAACCGCAGACATACTAGAGATGGTGAATATATCTATTATCAGTTAAATTTAACTAATAAAAAATATATCACATTTTTCAATAAATATTAATAATTATCGAATAAAAATATTTATTCGAGTCGTTGATAATTTAACGCAACTAAAAGTTTTATTCGTATAGATAAATGTAACCGATTAATAAAATTACCAAATGAATATTTATAACGCTAGTCCGCAAAGAATAAAAATGTCATATCCAATATTTCTAATAAATTTATTCGTTTATTGTGTAAGTTAACTAAACGGATTAAATTAAGTAAACGGATTAGAGCCTAAATTTGAATGCATTATTTACGACACGAGTGGCGCGTGATGAGACGAGGTGTAATGCGATAAAATTTGCGAGTCAAACAAGTAGTAACGTTTGCAATGAAATTAAACTCTATTCCATTACCATAAGGAAGAATGATGTTACTCGGAGTATTGAACAGCTTTCTTTTCGATATTCAACTGAGTCTGCTATTTTATGCGGATGCATTTTTTCGACTTAAGGCTCCAATGCATTGCTCAAGTTCATTAAATAAACCTAATAAAATTAACGCGTAATACTATATTCAACTACAGTAAAAAATATCAAAAAAATGTATCTGCATAAAAATATCAACTGATATTTTCAACCATGTTCAACTACAGGTAAAAATATCAAAATAATGTATCTTCATAAAAATATCAACTAATATTTTCAACTATTAAATATATCGATATTTTTACTTTTAACGAATTTTTTTTTCAACCATTATCGCCACCACTATCACAGACGGACATTTAGAAACTAAAATAACTAACTGACTACAGACCAGTCAAAGCCTTAAAATGCGAGTAAACTGTGAGACAGAAAATATTCAAGGTCGTAAGGGAATATATGTTATCATTTCTCTTTATATTATGGAACAAGTCCTTCAAGCAAAACTGACTCTTATTCGTAAGTGATGTTTTGCAATATTGATAATATTGGTATAGACTAGATAGACCTTAGCCAAGTAAATAACAGCGAAACATCACTTTAGTTTACCAATTTATTTGATTACTTACGAACATGACCGTTCATAATAATATATCACTTAAAATAATAGATATTTTTCTTACCATACATCTGTTAATTTTTTTTAACTCATTTCTTTCTTGCGGCGACAAAGGTCTACACTTATCCAAATCTAGCAATACCTGCAAATGTAATTAGTAATGTCAATATTCATAGCATCACGTATTATCCTTATTTGAGGGAGAAAATAGCAAGTCCATCGCACGCCAATACCTTACTAAAGGCAGAGAGATTCTTGCTCATTTTATCTATTATTCGTAAAAATATAGGTTATTTTTAAGAATAAATAGTCTTAAATCTGCGGCATTCATATACTATGGTAAACATCGATTTTAGTAGCAACACCAGAATATGAAGAAATAAATTTTTTTAAGCCACCCACCACGTGAATGGGTCGAGCAAAAAGCAATAGGTACTTTTTGTTGAGCAATCATTCCGCAGCAAAGCTATTAAACGCGCGCTACACTAGAGGGCGTTGTGCGAAGTTAGTTCACGCAAACATTGCGATTTTTTGTTTGATGGCATTCCTCGCTTGAGTTTCTCAACTCATACTTACCTGGCATAGGGGACACCGTGATCAAGAAGGCGGTTCCCCCAGGGCGAGGCTCCTCCATTGCACTGCGGTGGGGTTGACCCTTGCGATTATCCCTAATGTGGATAACTCGGATGCGTAATTTTTGGTAGTGGGGACTGCGTACGCGCTGTCCCCCCCAGATATCCTAAAATTAATATTACTCAAAAGACATTAACTAGCGGACCCGACAGACGTCCTGTCTTAACTATGAATATTGATTACGAAATGGTTATTATTTTTATGAAGCACAACAATACAACATTCCTTGTTTTTTTTTCTGGCGAGTACATAAATAGTTTTATTGGTATTCGACACGATAACAGGCGACAGACATTACTGGCCATGTGCAAAATTCTACCCCTTAATTGACTATATTTGCAGCACGCATTATGTCAATGTTATATACATTTAAAAGTTTAAATTGTCAAAAGCGCTAAATTTACAATAAAAATAATTTAATTAAGTATTCTCAAATTTTCTAATTTTCAGCGCAATTTTTTTATTTCATAAGAAACTTCAGCTGACAATAACAAACAAAACAAAAAAGAATTAACGGAATTGTTCCAGCCGTTCACGCGTGATGCGATGACCAAGGGAAATGGGGATTCATTTTTATATATATATAGATTATTATAATTAAATCAATAATTAAATTAAGCCATTTTTTTCTAGTTTCCCGTTATTTTGGAGAAAAATATTGTTGTTGACCACATTACATCATACTTGTACACAAGGAATCAATGAATACATTTCATCACTAGAGTTATTTGATTCGAGGTTTATTATACAATGCACCTTATTTATTATGGGTCTCCAAAACGTGTTTTAAGAAACAAAATTTGTATTATTTTTAGCATAAAATACTGGTAAATTTCGTCAATCGATCTTCAACTTAAAACTAAACACAAATATCATAACTTATTAAATGATAATAGGGGTTAAAGTATGAAATTACCGATTTGTACTGAAAATCAAAATTGTTTATTTTTTAATTTTTAACAAATTTATTTAATCAAAATAGTTACCATTATTATCTATACATTGCTGCCATCTAATAGAAAGGTCATTTATGCCTTTGTGATAGAACTCTGAGGATCTAGACTGCACAAACTGTGTGAAAGCATTTTGTACTGCCTCCTGGGAAGAAAACTTCTTGTCACGTATATAATTGTCCAAATCACGAAAAAAATGGTAGTCCGTTGGAGCAAGGTCTCGCTAATACGGAGGATGTCGAATGGTTTCTAATTGCAGTTCCTGAAGGGTCAAATCGGTTTCTCGTTCTGTATGAGTCTCGCGTTGTCATGGAGCAATAATGGTGAAGATCTATTCATGAGTCGGGGCTGTTTTACTGCTAGTTTTGCCAACATTGTTCGGAATTCGGCACAATAGACATCTGCCGTTATTGATTGACCAGATCGGAGAAAACTATTGTGAATAACACCATGCTGAGACCACCAAACAGTTACCATTACCTTTTTATTGGTAAGTTTTGCTTTAGGACACTGTTGTGGCGTTTGACCTGGGGTCAGCCATTGCATTTTTCTTTTATGGTTATCATAAAGAATCCACCTTTCATCACATGTCACAATTCGATTTAATATTCCTTCATTTCTGTACCGATTCAACAAGGCAACACAAGTTTCAACACGCGTTTCTTTCTGCACATCAGTCAAATCATGAGGCACCCATTTTTCGTATTTTTTATTTTATTGATTTGACGCAAATGAGTCAATATTGTGGGTAAGGTTACGTTAAACCATGCCGCTAATTCCTGGGTAGTTTGACTAGGATCGGCTTCCACCATCTCTCTTAATTGGTTAATCACCTATGTGGGCGGTCTTCCTCGTGGCTCGTTCTTCAAGTCGAAGTTTCCATCACGAAAGCGTTTAAACCAAAATCGCACGGTGCGTTCATTAGCAGATCACTCTCCAAACGCAACATTGTTATTGCGGGCTGTTTCTGCCGCGTTAATTCCGCGTCGGAACTCGTTTTCAAAAATCACTCGAATTTTCGCAGTATCCATCTTTCTTGTCTAAGTTAAATAACAAAAACAATTGAAAGTCGATATTCAAATGATTCACATTTTTTAAAAGAAGAACATCATAGAAACCATGTGAAAAAAGTTTCATTCGAAAACCTCAAACCATGAAGATTCTATGTCAATTCAAAGAACCTATTACAATAAAACGGCAATTTCATATTTTAACCCGTAATATTTTGTGATCGGAGGATCATCCTATAATCATCTTTTGCGACTTCCGTGGCGGAGTGGCGTACACACCGGTTTGAAAGGCGTCGCCTGTTCTGAGGTCCCGGGTTTAATTTCCGAATGGGTCAATGTAGAAAATAAGTGTTTTTCTACTTTTTCTCGTGTCTGGGTGTTTGTGGTAAGGTGTTGTTTCTGATTTATACAATACAAGTGCTTTAAATAACTACACACTGGGATCAGAAAAATGTATGTGATGTTGTCTACATTAATTTATTTATTACTACTATTTGATTTTGACGTCATAAATATCATTGTCATCAAATATGGTTAGAAAAAATATATCAAGAAATACGAGTTTTCTTAATTTTTTTAATGTAAACTTTCCAACATTTTTAATACTTACTTATTATCCTATTTCTGACGAAGACAAATCCAATAATACCAAAACCATAAAAAGGTCCAGCCGTTCTCGAGTTTTAAGTGCAGTAACTAACAGGGCTATCTTTTTGGAAGATTGATAGATTTAAATTAGCAAAACGAAAATTTTACCACACACTTTTCGTCAAGGCTTTATAATATTGTGCCACACTCTAATTATATATTTCCTGAGGCTCGCAACAAAACTGTGTTGGTAACACAGTGGATGTGTATATGTGATATGTGTATTAAGGTAATAATATCCTATGCTGTCACATACCTGATATTTGTAAGTGAACATATCCCGCAGCGCTCTATCGAGATGGCGCAAGTCTACGGCAGAGCTGATCACCAATCTGACCTCGCATCCGTCGCTGATGGCTGCTTCGGAAGGGCATAGCCGCGGGGGGTGCATTGCATGAATGACTAAAAGCACTTCTGATGCGGCCCTGCAAGTTTGATATTAAAAGTACTTAGTAGAAGTGTTAGCATAGAAGGAAAGTTGTTTTGGATTCTTATTTATTAACCACCTTTGACGACCGTCTAATCTAGGTGTGTGCTATGCCAGCTACAAAACAAGCGGTTCAAATTTCAAAAATGAAAGAATTTTGAGAGTTTTATGAATATAATTAAAGGTGTTTATCCATTGGATTTGGTAAGTAGTGTGCTAGTTGAATGAATTTATTATTCAACACTAATCCTTTTACCTTAGAGTATCTTTTAAACAAAACGAGGCCTATATAAAGTACATTATGGCTGCGATATGTATAATTAATAATGTTAATTAATAACTACTTTCGAAAAGCGTGTAAGATTTAAGTCGCTTCATAAGCCTCCTAACAATCATGATAGTATAATTCAAGAACAGACAGTACCTAAATAAACCTACATTCACTAACCTTAGCAGCTGTAGACCGGTCAGGTCTTCTCTGCGGACGCGCAGACTCAGGTCGACCCATGCCTTTAGTCTCTTAACTCAGGAGAAAACCACTTGCTTCCATTCTCACTAACCTTAGCAGCTATTGACCGGATAAGTCTTCGGTGCGTACGAGCAGACTCTCCCACGCAGGGGCTTCGGTCACGCCCAAAGCGTCCAGCAGCCGCGGATCTAGCACCACAGATATGCTACTGTCCCACGAGTTCAGGTCGACCCATGTCTCTAGTCTCTTAACCCTGGATAAAACCCACTTGCTTCCCACTAAACTAAGCAGCTGTGGACTGGCCAGGTCTTCTCTGCGTACGCGCAGGCTCAGGTCGACCTATTTATCTTGTCTCTGAACCCTGAATAAAACCACGTGCATCGATTTTCACTAACCTAAGCACCTGTAGACCGGTGAGCTCTTCGGTGCGTACGCGCACTCTCCCACGCAGGAGCCTCGGCCACGCTCAGAGCGTCCAGCAGACGCGGATCCAGCACCACGGAAACGCTACTGTCCCAAGAGTTCAGGTCGACCCATGTCTCTAGTCTCTTAACCCTGGATAAAACCCACTTGCTTCCCATTAAACTAAGCAGCTGTGGACTGGTCAGGTCTTCTCTGCGTACGCGCAGGCTCAGGTCGACCTATTTCTCTTGTCTCTGAACCCTGGATAAAACCACGTGCATCGATTTTCACTAACCTAAGCAGCTGTAGACCGGTCAGGTCTTCGGTGCGTACGCGCAGACTCTCCCACGCAGGAGCCTCGGCCACGCTCAGAGCGTCCAGCAGACGCGGATCCAGCACCACGGAAACGCTACTGTCCCAAGAGTTCAGGTCGACCCATGTCTCTCGTTTATCCGCACCCTGGAGACAACCGATCAGTGTTTTTAAATGTTCTAGCTTTAGTTCAAGGGCGATCTAACTAAAGGCGTTTTGGGCTGCAACCCAGAGCCCCGTGAGTACAAAATACAAATTTAATAACAACTAATGATATTGTATGAAAAAAAAATCTGGCTCAGCCAGAACACGAAACCAAAACCTCCCGTTGAGGGTGGTTGTGGTTTTACCTAGTAGGTAAAAAAGGCTTCTGCTGGAGTAATATCAGCCCAGGACCTTACAAGCTCATGGTCCGTCCCTGAGTCTATTTAGTCAATTGCGTTTTGCCACAAACAGTAATCAATCGGTTAAAAGTCGACTACACACTGTGAATGATACTACCTAGTCAGGTCATAAGTTCTGTCACATATGTGTAATATGAAATAATTTAGACATTATTTATGTTACCATTTATATAGCAAAATTAACTTAATAAAACATGAGTGACTCCAAATCAGGATGAGGCTTTGAGTAGGCCTTTTCCTCCAAGTGTTGCCATATCTTGTAATCTAACGGACTCAAATCTGGACTGGAGGAGGGCCAGTCTTCGTGCCGGATGAAGTCGATTTCACGCGCCGCCAGCTAGTCTTGTGTGTTTTTCGCTCTATGAGCTGGCGCAGAATCTTGTTGGAATACCCAGTGCCTGTTATTAAACATGGTATGAGAAACAGATTCCACAAGGTTCTTGAGGACTGTATTTTGATACACAACTGCATTTGTTTTTACGCCTTTCTCACAAAAATGTACCTCAGTTAAGCCCCAATAAGAGACTCCCAACCAAAGGAAAATTACCTCGTTGGACACGCGGAATACGGTTGCTTGCTTCTTTACTGCTGTGTGCGTACACCTTATCATTTTATTTGTTGTAGCTCTCTTCCACGGTGAAAATTTTTTCATCCGAATAAAGAATTTCCCGATGCTTTTTTCCCGCGTACCGCTTCAACAAAGCGCGGCATCTCTTCAGTCTCAGGTCCATTAAACGAGCGTCAAAACGATGTTCTGTTTTTCTTCGATATGCCCTAAGCCCTAAGTCTTCATTTAACACCCTTTTCACCGTGGTCCTGCTTAACCCCATCTGAAGGGCCCAACAGTTTCTGCTTACGTATTGGATTTCTTTGAATTCGCGCCTTTACAGCTTTTATCACTGCTGGAGTCCTAACAGAGCGAGAGCGACCACTTCTTGACCTGTCATCTACACTAGAGTCTTCATTGTATCGTTTTATGGTACTGTTAGAACGGACTCGGGGATTTAGGTTTTAAAAAAAGATAATTAATTACACTAGAAATGGTAAATAAAAACACACGAGTTAATTTGGAGGTGGCAACCGTCACGCGCGAAGAGCTGGAACCGACTGGCTATGCCGCGAGCCCGAGAAGCGGGCGAGCCGGACTCTAGACTAAAAATGCTGATGCAGCAGGAGACAGTACTGGTCAGCCCTTATGCTAACATTGAAAGGGTGTAACATCTCCCCCCATTGAGACTAAACTTAGGGGTTCAATCCTCTAAGTTTATGGATGATTAAGGGTAAGTATTCAATATTTTACAGGTTTCTACGGATTTTGGGGAAAGTCTCTTCGACTTCTACTGCTACTGGTTCTGTGTCGGTGGGTATGTCTTTTGTCTTGTTTTTGGGACTGATAATTGGAAGTTCGATCTGTTCGACATCGTGAATGTTGCCAGGTTTATTCATTAACAATTTCTTATAATGAAAATTATAAAATACAGTGATAAAAATAATGAGTATTAAAAATAGGGTAAGGGATGAATAATGAGCCCCATATTTTATAACATGTGGTTCTTGGGTAATTTTATCTAGTTCTGAAATAATTTTATTATTGACAGTTTTTGAAAAATCAATATTGTTTAAATCTAAGTCTTTTAAATCTGCAATAGGGACATTATCGGCTACTTTAACAAATTTCGTTAGGCTACAACATGTATCGTTAATTAGGTTAAAATCTAAGTTAATAACAGGCAGACTTATATTCATTACATTACAATTAGGTAACAGTTCTGTGTCTCTGGAAAATGCTTTACAGTGTGTAGGAATTTCGACAATTCCTGTTCCTATTACATTAGTTTCCGTAAGTTCAGAATTTAAACAATCTATAGATAATTTACTAAGTACGGTTTGGATAAATATCCATTTATTATTTCGGAGTGGTTTCCAAATGTCCAGGTTTCCTCGAATAAATTCGGTTTTACACTGCGTAGGGATTTTTGTTATGACATTAGATAGCAGTTCGCTTTCACAACTGGGGTTTTCACTGGTAGGGAGCACTTTCACTATTTCACACACATAATTTTGGGAGTCGATGTTTTTACACTTTTCCAGGGAGTCCAGGGTACTGTAGTGCAGTTTATCCTTGGTGATCATCACGTACTTGTGGCTGGGTACTATAACACTGAATGAGTCTGGCCTTGTCGCATTATGTGGAATGGGTAATGGAATGTTGTTATACATATAAAATTGACGCGGGTTTACTAATGGTACTTGCAATATAAACATTATTTTATCACTAACATAATAACTAACTAACTTACTGATACTTAAAATAACATGGATTAAATTTATGTCTAAATCTACAGCTAATTCGAAACTGTTGGGCAAATGCCTGTATTTATCAGCAAGCTCTGTATACAGTTGGCGCGGAGTTATGACTGATGGGTGTAAGACATTGACACTGCTGAATAAAATCGAACTAGTTATGTCTTCCATTTGAAAGGAAAGCGTGAGCAGGGATGATTCTAAATTTGTAAAAATTTAATTTATCTCGGAATCTATTAATAAGTTATTCGTAGTTTTTGTGATGTTTCCAAGTACGGTAGAGAGCTTGTTGATAGCTGTATTGAGGTTGGCTTCGTTAACCTTAATTTTGTTAAGAGTTTCATTATATTTGGATAGCACCGATGTAGTTACTAATATGTGATCTTTCATTAAGGAAGCCAATCTCTTTTGATTGTTTTGTACATGATTGATTGCTGTATCGTATTTGATAGCATCATCTTCGTCCAAGGTGCCAAAGATTTGTTTCATGGCTGTACCTATTCCACCAATCCATGCACTCCGTTTAGCTCTACTATCTATTAGGTGGGTGATGGAAGAGTATTCCTTTATGATGTCTCTAAAGCGGACAGTGAAAGGTTGGAGGATATTACGACACTCAGAGTTATCCAGTGACGCTACTTGTTCACAAATGTATTTAATTTTATCTATTACTAGGTTAATATTTTGTATATGTGGCTTAATGTAAGAAATATCTACGGGGATTAATATATCTAGGTGACCATTATTAATTTTAGTTTTTCCAATATAATCGAAGTAAATGCCTGAGCTTGACGGAATTGGTTTAACGAAACTTGGCGTTGCAGAAGTTGACGCACTGAAAATAAAAGAAGTCAATAAACGTAGAGTTTATTAAATTTAATCCCGTTATTACTACTAAGATAACTATGGTCCTTATATTAACACTACTATAATACTACCGTAATAATACTATTTTGAATAAGCTTAATTCTTAACCTAGGGAGAACTGGGGAAGACGCCAGCTAATTTCACTTCGTCATAGTGATGCTTAACATGTCGTCTGTTTATAAGAAGAGTAAGCGTATTGTTCCCGTGAATGGCGATTACTTTATATGGCCCTTTCCATATGGGCGAGAGAGCTTTGCGTAGCCTTAGATGATTTTTCAGGTAAACAAAGTCGCCTACTTTATATTGGACCGGACGGGTCCTGTGGTCGTAATAGTTCTTAGATCTTTCTTTTGAATGTTGAATGTTTTGGACTGCCCGTTCCCAGGACAATTTTAGCCGATGTTGGAGCATGCGGATATAGTCAGGGTATGTAGTGAGGTCTTGGTTAAAGACGGAATCAGGGATGAAGGTTTTATGTCCGAACAGCAGTTCGTATGGTGTGAAATTGGTGGTGCAGTGGACTGCAGAGTTGTAGGCCAAGATGGCTGTGTAAACGTAACGAGGCCAGTCATCCTGGTTCTCGTTAACGTAAGATTTTAAATATTCCTTGAGGGTGGAGTGGCTCCTTTCCAGAGCCCCTTGAGTTTGAGGATGGTACGGGGTAGACCAAATCTGTTTTATTTTTAAAAAGTCACACGTTTTCTTGAATAGGTCCGCGGTGAAGTTTGTTCCTTGATCCGTAAGGATGGATCTCGGGATGCCAAATAAAGAAATGAAATGTACTAACGAATCTGTTGTTTCTTCTGTTGTTACGCTACGTAGAGGATATGCAACCGAGAATTTAGTCAGATCGTCCTGTATCGTGAGTATGTATTTGAGTTTTGCGGGACCGGATTCAGGGAGTGGACCAACGATATCCAATGCTATTCGTTGGAATGGACTAGTAGAGGTAGTAGTAATTTGCATTGGTGCTCTATTCGTTCTTCTAAGGGCTTTATTTGATTGGCAAGATGAACAGTTTTTTATGTAAGTTTCGACATCGGTTTTCATTCCTTTCCAATAGTAACGTTCTTGGATTCTGCTTAGCATTCGATTGCAGCCCAAGTGGCCGGCAATCGGAAGGTCGTGATTTTCCTTTAGTATTTTCTTTATTTCACTGAGACTTGGGTATACAATGTTATTATGATAAATATTTATAGTTATATTGGTTTCATGGAAAAGGTAAACTAGGATGTTGTATATTTTAGCAAAAGAGTGTTTTTGGAATTGATTCTTAAAATCGGATATGGCAATTTCATTAATTTCGTTTGTGGAGGTCGACATGATATGGTTTCTGATAGTTTTTAAGGTTTGGTAAATTTCGGGGTAAGTACTTTCGTCGAAGTGATGTACCTTATTGTAAATAAGGTAAATGGATTTGTTATTTATTTCAGGAAGTTTATCGAATGAGTATAATTCCTTTTCTATCTGTCGAATTTCTTCTGCGTTAGTAAGGTTTTCTAATATTTCCGGGACATATGCATTGGAATCGTCTAGGTCCATGGATGTGGGAATGATAATGGATTTGCAATGAGTTTTTAGGAGGGACTTGTTATGTTCTAGGATTGTCGTGTTGAAATTCATATTCTTGTTGTTGATGTCTTTTAGGAATTTGGAGTAGTCGTTATCATTTGAGGTAGCAGGTTGTTGTAATGGTGGATCGGAGTCTTGGGGTGTCGTTTCTATTGTTTCGGGGTTAGGACTAGGAGGGTTTAGTGGAATTTGGTTTCAGGATTTGGAATAGAAGGATGCAGTGGGTTTTGTATTTCAGGGTTAGGAGTGGTAAGGGTGCCTGCACCTGGAGGTGGTACAGGATCATTGGATTTAGAAGGTATCGTTGGGTTAGAAGCATCAGTGGGATTTGTTGGATTAGTAGTTTCAGGACTGTATGGAAGTGGGATTTCGTTATCGTCTTCCAGCAGGTCGATGCAGGGCATGCTATCACCATCATTATCGGAAACAGTGGGAAGTTGTATGTCTAAGTCCTCCAACGTAAGGGGACTGAAGGGTTGGCTATAATCACTATAACCAAGGGGATCTCCTGGATTTGGATCTTGAATTGGATTAGAAGGGTCAGGGTTTTCAGGTATTATAGGATTTACTGGATGACGAGAGAGGGCATCAGCCGCGGAGTTGAGTCTACCTTTGCGGTAAACGATTTCATATTCGAATTCCTCGAGCTTGAGGCGCCAGCGTTGCATTTTGCTACTTGGGTCTTTATGGTTAAATAGCCATCTAAGGGGTCTATGATCGGTAATTATTTGAAATTTTCTTCCATAAAGGTAGGGTCTGAAGGTTTTGCAGCCGAAAAGAATTGCAAGAAGTTCTTTTTCAGTGGTGCTATAGTTGACTTCGCTTTTATTAAGTGTGCGTGAGGCATATGCAACGGGTCGGTCCTTACCGATGGGACCCTGGGATAGGACGGCGCCAATAGCGTGGTTTGAGGCATCACAGGTGAGGATGAATGGTTGGGAGAAATCAGGGTAACAGAGGACTGGAGCGGTGGTAAGTTTCTGCTTTAGTAGGTCGAAAGCAACTTGCTGCTGGTTTTCCCAATTAAAGGGAGTATCCTTTTTGAGTAGGGTTGTAAGGGGTTTGGAGATTTTTGAAAAATCTGGAATGAATCGGCGATAGTAGGAAACGAGTCCGAGGAAGGATTTAATGTCTTTGGGTGAGTTTGGAATTGGGAACTCGACAACGGCTTTAATTTTATCTGGATTGGGTTTGACTCCTTCGGTCGTAAATATATGGCCGAGATAAGCGACCTCACGTCTGAGGAACTCACACTTATCTGGCTGGAGTTTGAGGTTGAATTCTCGAAGTCTTTGGAATACTTCTCGTAAGTTCTGAATTGAAGAGGACAGATCAAATGAGTATGTTACAATATCGTCGAGATACACGAAGCAGCGGATGCCCTGTAGGCCAGATAGGGCTGTATTCATCAGCCGTTGAAATGTGGAAGGTGCATTTTTGAGACCGAAGGGCATGCGGGTGAACTGGAAGTGGCCCTGAGGCACATTGAAAGCTGTTTTTTCGGGGTTATTAACTGGAATTTGATGGAATCCTGATGCTAGATCTAGGGTTGAGAAATATTTACTGTTGCCGAGTTGATCTAGCATTTCCGTTATTTGGGGAATAGGATAGGTATCACCTATTGTGATGTCATTCAGTTTTCTATAATCAATGACAATTCGCCATTTTAGTTCACCGGAGGCATCAAGTTTTTTTGGTACCACCCAGATTGGTGAGGACCATGGGGATACAGAGGGTTCTATGATTTCTTGTCGGAGCATTTTATTAATTTGTTTTTCTACTTCTTGTTTATGGACTTCAGGGAATCTGTAGGATTTAGTATGGATTGGAACTTCGGATGTTGTTTTTATGTCGTGTTTAATAGCATTGGTATAAGAGAGTTTCTCATGAGGTAGATGGAATATGTCGGAAAAGTCGGAGCATAGTTGCAGGAGAGCGTCAGCTTCTTCCCCGTTTAAATGATCAATTCTTAGCATGCTGAGAACTTGATGAGTTCTTTCAGCGGAATTAGTATGATTTGTGTGATTTATATGGTTGACAGCGATTGAGTCGTTGTTGGATTGAGAAATGGAACTGATAGGCGTCAGCCTTAAATTGAGGTTTGTTTTTAATGTAATTGAGGATTCAGAGGTGTTGATAACTGTGAGGTTAACTCTTTTATTTTCTTTAACCCGGACGAGGCAATTAGCAATTAAGAGGTTGTCAGACGGACTTTGATCTAGAATGAGACCTTCCTTTAGGTCGGCATTGGAAACTGAGCATTCTATTACCTTTTCAGTGCGGGCTGGAATAATGTAATAGGGATCGGTAAAGTATAATTTCAGGTTATGTTTACCGAGTTTGAGAACTTCTTGTGTGAAGTTAATACTGCCTTTAAAATTGTTGAGAAGGTCGTTACCTACGATACCATCATAAGGGAAGTCTATGTTTTCGATTACGTGAAATTTGTGTTTGATAGAATCCTTGTTATTCAGGGGAATAGTCAAATTGAAAGAGCCTAATGTTGGGATGGAGTCGTCGGTGGAGTTGAATCCTTTTAGTTTCAGTATCTCTCCACTAAGGAGTGTGTGAGATTTAATAACTGATTTTTTCAGGAGACTGATGGAAGAGCCTGTGTCAACCAGGAGAGATAGGGGCAATTCGGAGGATGTGGTATTTATGACGACGTGTGGTAACGATTTCTTGGACGGGTCAAACGATATTTCGTAAATTTGATTTACTTTATTTATTTTTGACAGTGGTAGATATGATTCTGCAGATACAGCAGATTTGGCAGATTCAACGGATTTGGTAGATTTCGCGGATGTGGTAGATTTCACGAATTTGGCAGATTCAGCGGATTTGGCAGATTCAGCGGATTTGGCAGATTCAGCGGATTTGGCAGATTCAGCGGATTTGGTAGATTCAGCGGATTTGGTAGATTTCGCGGATTTGGAAGATTTCGCGAATTTGGCAGATTCAGCTGATTTGGTAGATTCAGCGGATTTGGTAGATTTCGCGGATTTGGTAGATTTCGCGAATTTGGTAGATTTCGCGAATTTGGCAGATTCAGCGGATTTGGTAGATTCAGCGTATTTGGTAGATTCAACGGATTTGGTGGATTCAGTGGGTTTGGTAGATTCAGTGGATTTAGTAGATTCAGAGGATTTGGCAGATTCAGTGGATTTGGCAGATACAGTGGATTTAGCAGGTTTAGCGGATTTGGTAGATACAGTGGATTTAGTAGGTGCCTTTCGATATAGGAACGAAATAGGACGAGGCGTTGGACTCACGGGACACCGCCGGGAGCCCATTATTCGTTTAAATCATCGGAGGTGTTATTGTCAATTTCGTCGTGTCCTTCATCGTCCTGTTGGGTAAAGTTTACTTTACGAAATTGTTGGTTTGGAAATTGTTGGTTGTTGTTATTTGGGGATCTTTGATTCCTTATTTTGTTGTTGTATTCCCGTTTCCTACAGTTTTCGATACTATGACCCGGGAATTTGCAGTAACGGCAGACTAAGCCGGAAGTGGTAGGGTTGGAAGAGGTTTGAGCCTGAGGGGTTGTTGATTGATTGTTGGGCCGGTTAGGTGGTTTGACGAAACGGTTGTTAGAACCTTTTGACTGTTCCGGTGAGGGCTTTCTATAAAGAGTCTGTTGGATTCTTTCTTCGGATATGGCAAGGTTGATCGCTTCATTTAGGTTTTTGGGGGACCTACACCTGACGATGTTTGAAATCCTCGGGTATAGCCCCATCAAATAATGGTGGAGGGCAAGGTCTTCCATGGCGGCTGTCCTGCCAGGAAGTTCCTTTACCTTCGTATTCGATAAAGAAATTTCGGTTAGGAGTTGAGATAAGCAGGTCTCCACCCGCAAGGAGTACTGACTGACATTTTCATTTTGGCCCTGTTTGCATTCCTGCAGGTCGGTAAGAAGATGGGAGTAGTGTTTCCTTTCACTAAATTGTGTTTTCAGAAAATCTTTGAGTTGTTCCCAACTATTGAATTCTTTTATTGAGCACGCAACTTCTGCCTTGTCCTGTAGCTGACATAGGATGTACTTGAATACAATGTGTTTTTGCACTTCCGGTGCGAGGTTATAAGCGTTATTACAGTTTATTATGAAGGAGTTAAGTGTTTCCCTACTTCCGTCATAGGGTTTAACGAATTTTAGAAGAATGTTGAGATCTATGTTAAGACCTGAGCTGGTAGGGGTTTTCTTCCCTTTTTTCTTTTCGAAGTCCACCACTGGGCTTGTTGCCCTTTCGTCTTCCGACAGTGGTAGTTCTATGTCTTGGGGAACCTGGAGTTGGTCTTTGAGCGCCTTGGATTCAGACATTTTACACAATTACGTAGCTTAGAATAGCACAAAGAAATAAAACCTAAACACGGCTTATAATTAACAACACTGTTGCACACAAAGGAATTGTCTATAATATAATTTTAATGAAAGGCCAGACTCACAGGGACAATGTTGCGTAGACTGCGAGCACGGCGACGACGGGAAGTGATCGCATTCCTGCGATAAGGCGACTCGAACTCGGCGGGACACGGAGCTTGAAGCGGCGATTATTGTTGGCGGGTGGATGATGTGATTGATGTCTTACAGGCAGGCACTAGGCAGGATACAGCGGTGTTTGTAGGATTCGGTGATGTTTCTTTCCAGGATGCAGTGGAGATAGTGGGATGCGAAGGTGAGTCCAGTTCCAATATAGCAGGATACGGTGAGCGGCGACGGTAACACACCACGATAAACGATATGGTAAGTATAAAGTTTTTGCAGTAAAGTTTTGTTGTATAAATTTCACTTTTTACACAAAGCACGAAAGTGTACGGAGACGAACCGGGAACCACTTTTATTGATCCCTTTACGCTGCCACCAATGTTAGAACGGACTCGGGGATTTAGGTTTTAAAAAAAGATAATTAATTACACTAGAAATGGTAAATAAAAACACACGAGTTAATTTGGAGGTGGCAACCGTCACGCGCGAAGAGCTGGAACCGACTGGCTATGCCGCGAGCCCGAGAAGCGGGCGAGCCGGACTCTAGACTAAAAATGCTGATGCAGCAGGAGACAGTACTGGTCAGCCCTTATGCTAACATTGAAAGGGTGTAACAGTACGATAAACGAATCTTTTGGTTATATTCAAATTTTTCAGTAAGTCGAAAATCTGAATTGGCGCGTAACCGCAACGATGCAACGCAATAACCGCGACACGGTCTTTTTTAAGTGTCCACTCCATATTTAAAAATGAGGAAAATTCTAAAAAGTACACATTTTTATTTTCATGAAAAAATCGAAATTCGAATTGAATAAACTTTTTTGTGGCCAGCATTCTAAATTCAAAAGTTTTTATTGTGTGACAGAACTTATGACCTGACTATGTATAATCATACATTAGCTTCTGTTGTACAAGTGCTGGGCTATAAACTATACTGGTAGAGAGACAAACTTCTTAGCGCTCCATGGATTCACTGTGCGGGTGCCGGGTCCATCGTCCATTAAAATAATCGTAATCTCCCGAATTAAATTAGATTAAATTTAAATGACAAGGCGGATAAAATAGTTTTTTATCCCGGATATGGTCCTTAAAGAGGTTAAGTGGGGGGAAATGGACAAAGCACCGCGCCCGGTATGCATGGGGATACCGGTTCGATTCCCATCTGAGAAAACATTTTTCAAGTATAAATACCGATATTATAATTGCAATTAAATTGCTAAAATATTTTATACAGCATGATGAATAACCAACTTACCGATACCACGACCACTGATCCTACAATGATCGACTGGCACAAGAACGACGTCACCAGATCGCCCGTAGCGTTGAAAGCGTTGAGAAAATCTCTGGCGTCCTGAAAACGATATTATGTATACAGGGCAACTAAGCAATGAGTTGGCAAACTTTCAGGAGTGACCCAGATTTGTGAAAACAGTGTCGTGTGTTACCGCCCTAAGAATTACACAATCTAATTTCTTCCACCTTATTCCCTATAGGTGTCGTAAGAGGCGACTAAGAAATATTGCCAGATGATTAGCCACACTACGATCGTCAAAAGGACTTTGCCATAATCGCCACGTTTGGCAGTCGAACGCAGTGTGACCAATCATTGAAAGATGCTGCTGCCCGTTTTCTTCACGCACTACTCCTTTGCTCGCCTCTTACGACACCAGAAAGAGAAGGAGTGGCTATCTTCTTTTAATGTAGTGGCACAACAGCACAACACGACACTCAGCAGACGCTAATATAGCTGTGTAATCTAACTTCTTTATTACAGATATCTGAAAGACGCTTAGCAATCTGTTACCTAACTTGTTTATTATACTCGTAGATACCTGAAAGAAGTTCTGCCAAGGCCTCTCCAAGAATAGTTTTAGCGCTTTCTTCTCGCACACGTCTGCCGGGAACCACCTAGCGGCCGCCGCCTGCCTCGTGGCTTGGTCGTGCCGCGGCAGTAGCCACCGCAGCAACGTCTCCATTATGCTGTACTGCGTCGGTAGGTCGCCGCAGGAAGCTATCAGCTTTGCGAGTTTTGTGCTAAATAAATATACTTGTAAATCAAATAACTGCCTGTGGTTTAAGTTGAAATGGACTGCCTCATGAAAGGGGAAGTTTATTATCATCGTCATCAATATCAACAGCCTATATTATGTAGTATACTAGACACAGGCATTATTTGCACTTACTAATTGTTTAATAACACCCTGTATGTCACTCTGCTGTGAAGCCTAACTAAAAGAGGATAATTATATGAAAATAAGAGGAGTAAGGAGTTAGTTGTTCATCTATGCTCTGGATAATCACAATAGAATTAAAATCCTAATAAATGAGAGTTGAATCTCAAATATATTTATCTGTAGTTTTAGTTACTGTACATACTTTAATGTGAGCAATAAAGAGTTTTATCTATCTATCTTTTATTTCAAGGTATGTTCATGTAAGTTCCAGAACCAGAAACCATCTGTAAACATTTTAGTGATAGCAACGCTTGTTGCATCATAATATTTACAGTTTAATCTTAGTAAGTATTTATCATATTTTGACATGTTTCGATTAATAATATCCTTTCCAAATATAAAGTGGAATACATTCTAAGAAAAAATCACTATTCAAGGCAGAAAAAAAAACTTTAATCTGATTTTTTTAACATTTTATGATCAATCTCTTCTTGAAGATTTGTAATCTTAATCCCTTGATCGTGAGTTATTCCAGACACAATTGAAATCAATTGTTATCGTGGTACCCGAGTGCCTCCTTGGGGTTGAGGGATTAATTGATTTTCATCGCTGTACTACTACCTACAATTGCTGTGGTAACTTGTTTTCATTGATGAAAATATTTGCCCTGCAGTAGATGAGTTTAGGCCGTTTCTTAACTTTTTTACTTTATTATAATACCTAGGTACTAAAAAAGCTAACAGTAATAAAAAAATACTTACAAATAGCTTTCAAATTGTTTCATCAGGGCAAATCTTATTTCTCTGCTTGACTCTGCACAGCAGAGATTTAGACAGTACAAAATCTCGTGTCTCTGGGCTGGATCTGGCACATTACTAGTTGCTAGGTCTAGCAGACACTCAGCCGTACCCTCTACAAGTATGTCAGGAAGACTCTTGTCTTTCAACCTGATGCTCTGTAAATTATGTACACAGTTATTCAATCAATTGACGAATTATGAATAAATTAAGGTGTAAATAGTTAAGTTACCATTACTACATTTAAAAAATAAAATGTGACTAGATTGAAAAATAAATAAGAGAAACCTTAATAAACTGGAGGAGCAATTTCAAGAATGTCCACCAATTGTGATTGTGTTTAATGAGGTGTTTGCGCAGAGCGTCTAGCCAGTACTGCAGAAGAGCCACCAACTCTTTGCCAAGTAAGCCCCATGTTTTAGACGCCGGCTGCTCCACCATTCGATCAAAAACTGTCAATGCCGCACCATTGCCCTCGCATTTATTGAAGTACTAAAATAATACATAAGATAGGAAATTATGACGGTAATAGTAACATAGTACAAAAAATTATAAAAGGAAAACTAACTTCGATCTCCAGCGATCTAACTTTCTTGAGCAAGAGGACTGAAGACATATTGAACTGGATTTTCATGTTGTGAGAGTAATTGACTATTTCCTGTGTAATTGAAATATAGTCGTTTATATTGCTCACATTTTTTAACATTTTATACACATCCATTCTTGTTAAAATTATCTAGGAATTATTTAGTGACTCGTTTTGTCCTTCTTCAAGTTCCCCCGCGAATATTCCAAAATTTCTAAAAAAAATTTTCTAACTATTGCCAGATTTCGGAAACTTTAAAAACTACCATTACCATATTTACATTGGCAAGCTACAATTTTTTGTTGTAGTCGTTGTATTTTTGGCAATTAATGTTATATGCGTTATTCTAATATTTCATAGAATAAATAATAGGTTTACACCAATAATCAAGGTTACATCATTGACATAGTATATAGGTAATAGACCAACCGACAGCTCAAAAATGCGTGACCAGCAGCCCTATTAAGTATCTTTTTTGACAGTCAAAGTGATAATCGCTAAGCCTAAGTGTTTATCTGTGAACTGTCAAAACATAGTTTTGGTATTACGTATCGTCGGCAGTTTATAAATATATTAAGGTCAAAGTCAGTGACTATGACTGTCATATCAACCATCCCACTTTTGACAGCCGTTTGTGTATCGATAACTCGATTTTGGTATTAAGTAAGTCAGAGTGATCAACAAAACTGTTAGTCACCGGAATTTTCAAGTGGCGCATTCAAACTACTAAAGAACAGTTTTTTATGAATATACACTATTAACCAACTAAGTTGAATCATTATGCAAAAAAAATACTTTTTGGGTGTTAGTTTAAATTAAGACATTTTTGGATGGCTTATAAGAGAAGAAAAGCATGCCAAACAAAACAAGCGCTGACTGATATCTATACTTTAATATTATAAAGCTGAAGAGTTTGTTTGTTTGTTTGTTTGTTTGTTTGAACTCGCTAATCTCCGGAAGTACTGGTTCGATTTGAAAAATTCTTTTTGCGTTGGATAGTCCATGTATCGAGGAAGGCTTTAGGCTATATAACATCACGCTGCAACTAATAGGATCGAAGCATCAGTGAAAAATGTTGCAAAAATAATCGCGATAATAACAGAAATTGACGCGTACGAAGTCGCGAGGGAAAGCTAGTGTATTATAAATGACTGACTGGCTCTCTCATAAACAACACTTCCATTATTTTGTTTGAAAAGTTTTATTTGCAAAATGGCTCGAGCTTTTCTTTTGACTTATGCCGAGAGACAGAGAAAAATAAATGAATTAAGAGTCCAGAGACGTCGTCTCCGCAATCGTGATCCTCTGCAGCTAACGGACGAAGAGTTTATTGCAAACTTTCGATTAACCAAAGCTGGATTCCAACAAATATTGAAGGAAATCCTACCTAGGTTGAAAGTAAGAAGCCGCAGAACAGCAGTCTGCAATGAACTTAAGGTATGAAAGTCTAATTTATAGGCAAAATAAAAATATAATTAATCATACAATAGCAAATCAATGTAGGTCTATCATACCTATTTCATATTCCTAAAATTAAATGTGAAATGAAAAAGAAGCATGAATTAGCTAAAACTTTACCTTAAATGGTATCCGCACACGCCACTTAATCCCTCCGCCGCCACCCGTCCTATAATGGCCAGCACTCGCTCCTCTGTCTCTGTGAGTGGAGCCAGCCTGCTAGGACCACCACCCACCAGTGGCAGACGCACTCCGTCTAGAGTTCCCAGCTTTGATTTAGTCTTTGAAAAGAGCGAAGAAAAGAAATGACAAATTTTACTAATAGGCGAAGGTACATATCCTCCTGACCAAACGACCGGCCTCATTGAACTCAATAGTGATTTCTGTAACATAGCCACTACTGAAAACGAACTAATCGACAAAATTTATCCAAATATTATTCAGAACTATACCAACGTAGAGCGGCTATTTCAAAGAGCAATTTTGGCCACTAAAAATAATATTGTTGACGATATCAATTTCAATATTCTAAAGAAAATACCTGGTGAAGAGAAAATATATAATATCGATCGACACGATGGTATCCATTGAAGAAAGTGTCAACTTCCCTACTGAATTTCTAAACTCTTTACAAGTACCAGGAGTGCCATTACACTGCCTTCGTCTAAAAATTGGATCTCCAATCATACTACTCAGAAATCTCAACTCCCCCAAAACTATGTAATGGAACGAGGATGATCGTAAAACAGCTATCGAATAATATCATTGAAGCTCAACTTATTTCTGGAAAGAACAAAGGACTACCAGTATTTATACCTAGAATACCACTGATCTCTTCTGAATTGCCATTTCAATTTAAAAGATTGCAGTTTCCAATAAAATCAACAAAGTGAAAGGGCAAACATTAAAATATTGTGGCATTAACCTCAAAGAATCCTGCTTCTGTCACGGTCAGCTATATGTAGCTTGCTCAAGAGTAGGAAATACGAAAAATTTATAATAGATTTAGAATAGATTTACAGCGTAAGAATATGCTTAAAAAATTCGCGCCATGTCGCAGTGTCTCGGTGGCCTAATGGTATGGCGCCCGCCCGGCATGCGAGGAGATGCGGGTTCGAGTCCCGCCTGAGACAAAATTTTTCAAGTTTATATACTGATATTATAAGTACAATAAAGTTGCTCAATAATCAAATAAAGTATCGAAAAATTTATATATACAAAATATAAATTTTTCGATTTTTAATTAAAATGAAAAATGTGGTGTAAATAATAAGAAAATGTTTTCAATAAATTTTTCGTTTTTCGTCATAGTTTATTTTTTTATTTCAACTACCACGTAATCTCATATCAACTCCCGAGCGAAGCCGGGTATCATAGCTAGTAGTGTATATTCTTAAAAAAACTGCTCTTTAGTAGTTTCTATCAGCGCCACTTAAAAATACCGGTGGCTAACGTTTTTGTTGACAACTCTGACTTACCCAACTTACCAAAATCGAGTATCGATACACAAACGGCTGTCAAACAAAAGTGGGATAGTTGATATGACAGTGCTTATTAGTCATAGTCACTGACTTTGCCATTAATATATTTATACACCGACGACACGTAATTATACCAAAACTTTGTTTTGACAGTTCCCATACAAACTATGTCAAATAATATTTTAAACGCTGTTTAAAACTTAAACGTCTGTTGGTGAACACTACAGTCTTTGACTGTCAAAAAAAATACCCTTACAGGGTTTTGTTACATTTATTTTGTAAACAAAATGCAATAAATAATTAAGGGATAATATATGGATCAAAACGTAGTGATTACTTTACTTGTTCAGTGGTTGGTACCTTACTAGGAATTGAAGTTTCAATTACACATAGTCACAGATAATATAGACACAAAACACAATTTTTAAAGAAAGAAACAAAGCAAAGAGCCAAAGAGTATTCAATGGAATTGTTATCAAAAATGTTAAATCGGCTTTCTCATAGCCGCATTCACAAATTATGTCATTATTAGTGACTTTTATGTGGTTGAAGGTAATAATGCATTATCTTATTTTGTGAACGCGCGCGTACCCTTAAATCGCACATACATTTCGCATAAATGTCAGTTATTATCAGTTTGCTGCTATGCTCGCTCCGTAGCGGACGGATCTCGCACCCGTAACCAGTCGATATTATGTGGCCCGAAGGAGGAAACGAAACGAGAATTTTACCATTATGATGCCTATGGTGTACACAGTGTATGGTTTTGCCATATTTTTTATGATCGCGTGGGTGTGTCTGTGGTTAATTCACATAATGGCTCTCTCGTACTCGAAGTGGAAGTTACACAGGACTGTGGACCGATCACAACCGGAGCAACCGTACCCTGGAGTGTCGATACTGAAACCGCTCACCGGTGTCGACCCAAACCTGCTGTCTAATCTGGAAACGTTTTTTACTCTCGATTACCCCACCTACGAACTGCTGTTCTGTGTCGAGAGCGAGAAGGATCCGGCTGTGATGCTTGTCAAACACAGTCTTTTGACAAAGTATCCTAATGTGGATGCGAGATTGTTCATTGGTGGGATGCGAGTCGGCGTCAACCCGAAGATAAATAATATGCAGCCGGCGTATTTGGCGGCTAAGTACCCTTTGATCTTAGTTAGCGACGCTGGCATTCGAATGCGTGATGATTCACTGCTTGATATGGTGCAGCACATGAGAGAAGACGTCGCAATAGTGCATCAAATGCCGTTCGCATATGACGCTGAGGGATTTGCTGCTGTGTATGAGAAGATATACTTTGGGACGGCGCAAGCTCGTATGTACATGGGTGCTGACTTCCTTGGCATCAATTGTCATGTTGGGATGTCATCGCTGGTACGGCGATGCGCTCTCGAAGAGATGGGTGGGCTAGCGGCGCTGGCTGACTACCTGGCGGAGGACTACTTTATGGCGAAGGAGGTGGTGTCTCGTGGGTGGCGGATGCGAGTCGCATCTCTGCCGGCTCTGCAGAACTCTGGATCGCGATCGGTGGGCGCGCTACAGGCGAGGCTGACTCGCTGGGCGCGCTTGCGGATAGCGATGGTTCCGACAACGGCTCTGCTGGAGCCGCTGAGCGAATGCCTGCCTCTGGGTGCGGGCGCCGCGTGGGCGTCCGGCGTGCTGTTCGGTGCCGAACCCCTTCCATTTTTCTTGGTGCATGTGCTAGTGTGGTTCCTATCAGACTGGTTGATGCTGCGTACTGTACAAAACGGTTCACCCCCATTCACTAAAGTGCAGTTCCTTGTTGGCTGGGTGTGGAGTGAGTGTTGTGCACCATTTGTGTTAGCTACTGCCCTGCTAAACCCTGAGATAGTGTGGCGGACTCGCTCCTACAAGCTGGACTGGGGCGGCCGAGCCCATGAACTGAAACCACACCATACTCAAAAGCTTTAATTTATCAAGTACACTCATTGTAAAAATGATGCATGATGTGTGATTCCCATTAAATGGAGTGTGTGAGATTTGTAGTTTAAGTTTTTATTTTAATTCCTATTTATAGTTTTGAAATGAATGAATACTTGTTACTTTTGTTTTAGAAAGAATGTACAATTTTAGAAGATACTGTTGTATTTAATTTAATGGTAATATTGATTACCTTTACAGTTAGGGTTTTGCCATATGCATCGAGTACAATATTGTTATCTAAAAGCTGATAAGAATGTATTGGCTCAGTATAGTTTCATGTTGAGTGATTCAATATTCTCAATGAGTGCACACTACTATCACTTCTTTGTTTAGTAATGAATCATTTATTTTTATGCCCTGAGCTATTTTACTTCAAGTACTGTATTGATTCACTGAATCCATGATTTTACAAAGCTACTTATCGTAACTATAAATTGTGCTGTGATTTTTTTGGTGATTGTTTTTATACCAGTGATCTTTCTGATGCAGTCCCCTATAAGTACTTGCTTTACATTGCATAAACACACTTTCTTGAATACCTGTAATTAAAGCTAAGTAATTTATTTTGTACCAGATTCTTACCTTATCCTTAATGACTGTATTGTAAATCTAAACATAACATGCAGGGTGATTTCTGTTTTGAAAAATTTAATAATGTACTATGTAGTATCTACAATATTTGGTACCTAATGTACCTTTGGACACAATATGTTGAGGTGTGTAACTGTGCAATAGTTTAAAGACTGGGACCAAGTGAAGGGATTAAAAACATTGCTTTATGATAAGAGTTTACAGACAATATAATTGCATGTATGAGATTTCATACATCAATTTTCCAAGAGAAGTTAAGACTGGTAATGTAATGTCCAAAGGTACTGGTTGTCTTTTGCTTTAAATTAAATTTACCTCCACTAAACTACTTATTATAAGTCTTTCTTAGTTACCTACATAATAAATGACTGTAAAATTATTGTAATGTCTGGTTTCCTATAATACTTTATGACAATTATCATAATATATTTATAGCACCCTTAATGATGCAAACATAACTATTTTTTTTTATCTGTCAGGTCATACTGCTCATGTTGGGGGTTCCTATAATGTTCCTTAGTAATTCTGCAAGTATTAAGATGTTCGTGTTAGCAAAAGGCATTCCAACGAAAGGATTCTTGTATAGACTACTAATTTACTTTTAAATTATTAAAATAGTTGCATTATATCCTGTGCAGTGTAGTTTCAAGATTATGGAATGTTTTAATTGTAAACCTTAAGACAAAGGTGAGATAATAAAGCTGTCTTTGTTTTAATCTATTTTAGCGTTGAGGTAAATGATACCTTATTGCCTCACCCACCAAGGTCAAAACAGTAGCATCTGTGGTTTAGATAAATTTCCGTCATCTTGTTGACAGAGACAAACGGTTAATAATCTGATGGATGCAAAATATATTTTATGTGTAGTAAAAATATTTGAACAATTTCGATTTTGGTTTCATAGTTAGTAATTGTATGGGAAAAGAAGTATTACCTCCATAAAGAAAGTTCATATCATAAAAAACTTACGTTTATTGTATTCCCTGTTAAAAATGTTGTATAACATGAAAATATTACGCGTAACTATTTTACTTCTCTTTATGTCAAATTTCATGTAAATTAACATTCTGTGTCGGCTGTGTTGCATCATTACGTCGCGTGCAAGCGACTTTGGTCTGTAATTTTTAATATTAATTAAAACCGAAAGTCATTAAACATTTCTAAGGAAACTAGTTCTATAAGGTACCTTTGTAAACCTCTTTTGTATAGGTATACATATCCACCCTAGGACATTATGGGAACCCCTGGCCTATTCAATAATTTATGTCAAATAACCATAGAAATGAAATATAAAACTAGACACATAATTAATTAGCGACACAGAAGCGTCGTCACCAACCAACATAGTATTTGGGTACTTTTTTGAAATATCAGATAGTATCTTATAGTCAACTTTAAATTTGTGCTTGTAAGGTTGAATTTGCATTGAAGTAGGTACTATACTTGACAATAGTCACTTAATAAATTCAATCTGGGATGTTTAAAAGTGAAATTTTTGTATTTATCTAGTTCATATTTTTTTATCTATGAACACAATGCATAATACTTAGTATTATTTTAATTTGTGACAACTTTTATTATTATCAATCTTCTTTATCCATAGACCTAACTAATCAAACACCATGAGACTCAATAGTATTTGCTTTTATTTTGCTTATTATTTGGAACTTAAATTTGTATGGTACTTTATTGATTGTGCCTAGTACATAGATGTAATTTTCATGGTTTTCAGACTATTTGCAATAGTATGTAACCGCATATTATTATAGCTTTCGGCCAAATTTCTAGTTCGCTCAAAAGTTGTTTTATGATGGTTTCTATTAAAATAATTTATGTTTATTCTGTTATGATTATGTATTATTTATTGAAACAATTATATATTTTATATTGGATATTCTGACTTGAATACTTTATTTCCGACTAAAAACCTGCATGAAACAACTCCGGAGCGAGTTGGAAGTTTGATGCGACCTCCTACAAGAATGAAATGATGGTGCAGTTGTAGACAACAGCACGTCAACCTACCACAAAACGTTAAATTTTCTCAATTAATATTGATCTCTACGTGTTGAACTTAAAGTTGAAAATGCCTGCAATTGACCTGCCGTTGTCTGTACTAGAGTCCAGGCCCCCAATTCCGCTAATTTACAAATGGCTCAATAGCATCGCAACTGTATATTTTGACACATTTAATATGGAAGTAATGTCAAAATATACGATTGCGATGCTATTGAGCCATTTATAAATTAGCAGAATTGGGGCCCTGCTATAATGTGTTGACTTGTGCACATCTAGATCAAAACAGTTGTAACTCAAAATAATGCAAAATTTAGTTTAAACAGTATTCTCATCGCACGCTATGGATACGTAATATGTACCTGAACAAGCCCTAAGACCGCATTACTACGTACAATTTTTTATGTTATTATTAATTAAAAAAATATTTTTCATGTTTAGTACATCGTTAAAAAAAGATATTATTCAGGGATTTTTTTAAACATAATTTTGAGGTAAACCAACCGCAAGTCCGAAAACCGCGTATTGTCCCCACCACAAGGAGCTTTTTTTTCTTCAGGACCATACCTGGGAAACTGCTTGTTCCGAAGATATTGAGGGTCAAAGTCACAATTTTGTTTTCCATTTTATTAAAAAAATCAAAAGGTTACTTAAAAACTTTTTTTTTCTTACAAACATAATAAGAATTTTCAGTATTTCGTGTGGATTTTTAATTACGATACGCAATGTACGGCTTAGCGCGGACGTATTTTTAACTTAGCAGCCATCATCACCAGTGCAGCAGTGCGCGTCGTCCTGGCTGCTATACATTTTTTGAGTCCTAAAAATAAAAATCATTTCCCAGCATAAATATTATTTTGTAATATGACGTTTGATGTTTAGATTGCGTAGCTCCAGGGACGGCATTTGGTTTTATTACACCCTGTATTTTCAGTATATTCTTAACTTACGAGCATTATCATAGTCTGGTCATAGTTCACCCAATTTTGTGTTACTCAAGAGAAGCATCATCAGTCATGATATATTTCGTAAATTATTAAGTTAAATATTTTATACTCTGTTTAAGATAACCGACCTGGTATAACTGAACCATATTGTATACCGGTGCGGTCATGGGTATATAAGTACCAGTTTTATTAGTATAAAATAAAAATATACATTTGATTAAAATATGCTATAAAGATACCCGCTTCTGAAAAAATTGCATTTATCATTTTGTCAGCTGATCGATAAATAAGTGTCAATTATTTTGATTACCTCGGTATCTCAATGATTTTTCGCCTTATCGTTGGATTGATTCCCAGCTCACGTCTTACATAAGTAAAAAATACTATGTGAGTTGTGACTCATACTACTCGACTATAAATGAGACCATCTGTTCGTTCTGTAAAAGTTTATCACTTGAAAGATTTTTTTCCGTACGCGCCGTATTAGCGAAATGGTTGTTAAACACATTTTGTTATTATCTTTCATTTCCTATTGTCCTCTGGCACTATACAACAACCGACAAACTGTTGCAAGGGTTTGTCGATTTTGAAATTTAATTTGAAAATTTTAATATGTAGTAACAATTCTGTATTACTTTACAGATCAATATACCTATCGCTGGCTTCTGTGCTGATAAAGACACAGTAATATCAAACACTAAAGTAAAAGGAAATTAATTTATATAATAATAGGACCTAATTACAAGGTGTTAAAGAAACAACATTATTAAAGGGCTGACCAATCAATGTTTGATAGAGCCTCAGTATCGCTCAGGGTTGTGCTATAAATTTGTGAAAATTTAAATTTTTTATTTTACTCCTGGATGTGAATGCCATTTTTTCGTTTTGTATCCATATATTATTGTATTAGCCAAGTTATTTTTATAAAAACATGCCCAAGACTGTGTTTGTCCATACAAATTAGAACTAAATAACAAAATGTTGAACATATTTTTTTTTATTTAAAAAAAGAAACGTAAAGAACTTTATTTTTTTCTAACGGGTTTATTATTATTAAAACATAGTCTGGATGATTATAAAAAAACTTTTTATTTATTGTAAGTTTATAAAACATTGAAGTATGAATAGATCTCATTTGTAATAACAGAAAAACAATGTAAACAAATTGTTTATTAAAAGCCTCAGTTTATTTTTAGTTGTGTATTTTTATTGCGTAATTATACTTACGTGTGTCCTATTACCTATTTGGTAATTATGTGTTATTTTAAACTGATAATTAAGCAATAACATTGATAGTGTAAATCGAAAATACAATTCCTGAAACAAAAATTAAGATGGCCTGAGGTGGGTCCCGAACCCAGGACCTTCCGCTCCGAGTCCCACTTTAGGCAGTCGAAATTATTATTATCATGAGAGGTTTAACGCAATTTCGCAATATAGAACAAGGACAATCCTTTTTATCCGCCTGTAGGTACCTACAGGCGTGAACGCTATGCTTAGTAACAGGCAGACCGATAGGCAGTTACTTTCAAATGTGCTTTCGCATGCTTATTATGTAAGGATTAGCTAAGTGCATGGTGGGGTTAGAAGAAATTCTACCTAAGTCTAACCCCCGTATTTATAAACAAGCAAAAGTTATTACTTGACTACAAGTAATTACTTGAGAGACAATTTGTATGCCTT
The DNA here is from genome assembly GCA_949315895.1 of Anania crocealis. NCBI lineage: Eukaryota > Metazoa > Arthropoda > Insecta > Lepidoptera > Crambidae > Anania > Anania crocealis. Next base: position 10,036,082 of record OX438871.1, read on the forward strand.
AATCAAGAAATTACTAGAAGTTATAACTACCAAAAGTTTGCATTTTCGGCCAAATAATATGACTATTAATGGTGATCAATTTCTTTCACTTAAGCACTAGGTATGAACACTTTAAGTTATGACTTTCTTAAGCAATAAGTAATTACTTCTTTATAAATACGGGGGTTAGTCTTATTTACTTGAACCGATCGGAAAATCACAGGGCCGTCTTCAACTAGGCTGGGGCCCTTGGGCACACAAGAATTTGGGGCCCTTTTGGAAAGTAAAAAAAGCGAATTATAATAATTTTTTTTTACTAAGTATGACAATTTATTATAATTGATGACTATTTGAAACGATAACGGGAATTAAACGCGATCATACCTTATTATTTTGCCTGACGTTTCGATCGGGTTGCACCGACCATGGTCACAGGCTGACTGGAGACAGCGATGCACTCACTCCGAGGGGAAGGACTCCTTATTCGCTGTCACAGCGAATAAGGACACGGTTAGTGTGGTGTGTGACGGTGCTTGGAGAAATAAACATTTAGAAGGTAGATTTATATGAATCTACCTTCCCCTCGGAGTGAGTGCATCGCTGTCTCCAGTCAGCCTGTGACCATGGTCGGTGCAACCCGATCGAAACGTCAGGCAAAATAATAAGGTATGATCGCATTTAATTCCCGTTATCGTTTCAAATGATTATGCAACGCGAAAGTTTAAAAGTAGTAATTGATGACTGATATGTGAAAAAAGTGTAATGTGCCCAATGATATTACAAAGAAATAGATATGATATGTTCATATTAAATTGCGTTCGCAAAACGTCACGGCGCTGCACGATGACAGTTACATAGATTAGAAATTGTAACCAAAATCAGACAGTACAAATATTTGAAAGTAGGTAGAAAATAGAGAGAAACAAAACAGGTTGTATTTGTGTTATATGAAAAAATATTTGTACTATGTAAGTACGTAACATAAAACATACATTGGAATTATGAGAGTTACACAAGTTAGAATTTTCAACAGAAATATTTATGTACAATTTTAACAAAAAGATATTACACAATTACATCCAGTCTGATTCACTTCGTTGCTTTCGCACTATTGCAATTCACTCTTCTTTTCGAACTTCATTACAAGGAAAGCTAGAAAAACAATTGTGAATAGTAAATCTTAACACTGACGGGGTACTTACGTTTCATATTAGCTACTCCAGAACTTTAACATCACGGTTCAAACCACAGAAAATGGAAAAGGGTTAGAAAGGCGATGTTGGCGGGACAGGCACGCCACAGAGGTTATGAGCAAATGCTATTACTTCTGCCGAAACGTTAGCACTGTGATTGGTTAGCGTTCTTTGTACTCGTTTACTTGTAGTGGGACGCATGCGGTGACATCGGTTCTCATACAATTGGCGCATGACAGCTGTTCTAATCTTTTTCCATGTTCTGTCGTTCAAACTATCAAAGAACCAAATTTAATTATGAAGAATTTCATTAGAATTATTTTTAAATAAATACCACTATGTGTGCTATGGTATGATTAACTCGTCATATTGATACCTAAATTGTCGCATCTGAATTTTTAATCTATGTCGTCGTCTAAGCACTTACAAAGAAACTTAAAAATTAAAAAACACGTAGTATAAAACAAATATTTTTATAAACTTACATGTGTTATGTGATTCCTTGAGATTTATTCATTTTAGCACAATAATTTTTGCAAAATCGAAATACACAAGACGGCATTTTTCAATTTTTTGTTAATCTGTCACTGTGACTCGCTCTGTTTAGCGCAAACTGATTGAGATTTATGTTACAATTGACTCAAAAAGACTTCTTAACTTAAGCCGCGAAGTAACATATCTATTTCTTTGTAATATCATTGAATGTGCCCTACAAAAATGTTTTGAAAATAAATGTGTGAAAGAAATTATCGGTCCTTCGGGGCCCCCTGAGAATGGGGGGCCTGGGCACGGGCCCCGTGTGCCCTTATAGTGAAGACGGTATTGGTAAAATGGTAACTTTGAGTCGGTGCTAAACAAACGATAAACCATTATCATACACCGATTCAAAATTGGCAGTTTATTTCATACTTTTCATAGATTTTAGTTAGCTTCTATGTCAAGTGTTGCTGTCACAAATGATAGGTTAGGTGCTGGAAAATTCAGGCCGTTATCGCCTGTCATTACAATCATCAATGACACATCATAACTTACCCTGATAATACCTTTATTGCCGATAATAAACCTAGTAACACGCGAAAAATGCGGTAAAAATTACAAAACGATATAATTTGTCATTGACTACGCCTTCTTTATGACGCCTATTACAAAATTTTGAGCTTATGGGTACTTTGTGAATAATGCACATTTGAAAGATAAAATGTAAATAATAAGCCGCTATAATACAAAATCAAAACTAATAATCATACACAGGGTGACTTGGAATTTGAGCACAATCTGGTACTTTTTGTATGGACTGCCAAAGAAGAAGATCTCGCACAAATTTTTGCGTTTCTTTGGCTACTAAATAGGATTTTTTCTATAACCACTAAAAATAAATTATAATATAGTCAGTGATGGTTCATTTAATATACTTACCACCGTATTTATAAAGAAGTAATTACTTATTGCTTAAGAAAGTCATAACTTAAAATGTTCATACCTAGTCCATAAGTGAAAGAAATTGGTCACCATTAATAGTCATATTATTTGGCTAGAAATGCTAACTTTTGGTAGTTATAACTTCTAGTAATTCATTGATTAAGGCATACAAATTGTCTCTCAAGTAATTACTTTTACTTGTTTATAAATACGGGGGTTAGAGTCTAAACACAATGATTTTGCAAATTACATGTACTACAACTCCTTATATGATTGTGTTCTAATTCCAAGTCAGCCTGACTCCAGCAGTTATAAAATCTGTGAAGGCGCGAATTCAAAGAAATCCCATACGTAAGCAGAAACTGTTGGCCTTTCAGATGGGGTTAAGCAAGACCACGGTGAAAAGGGTGTTAAATGAAGACTTAGGGTTTAGGGCATATCGAAGAAAAACAGGACATCATTTGGACGCTCGTTTAATGGACCTGAGACTAAACAGATGCCGCGCTTTGTTGAAGCAGTACGCGGGAAAAAAGCATCGGGAAATTCTTTGTTCGGATGAAAAAATTTTCACCGTGGAAGAGAGCTACAACAAACAAAATGATAAGGTGTAGCATAGCAGTAAAGAAACGAGCAACCGTATTCCGCGTGTCAAACGAGGTCATTTTCCATCCTCGCTCATAGTTTGGTTGGGAGTATCTTATTGGGGCTTAACTGAGGTACATTTTTGTGAGAAAGGCGTAAAAACGGATGCAGTTGTGTATCAAAATACAGTCCTGAAGAACCTTGTGGAACCTGTTTATCATACCATGTTTAATAACAGGCACTGGGTATTCCAACAAGATTCTGCGCCAGTTTATAGAGCGAAAAGCACACAAGACTGGCTGGTGGCGCGTGAAATCGACTTCATCCGGCACGAAGACTGGCCCTCCTCCAGTCCAGATTTGAGTCCGTTAGATTACAAGATATGGCAACACTTGGAAGAAAAGGCCTGCTCAAAGCCTCATCCTGATTTGGAGTCACTCAAGGCATCCTTGATTAAGGCAGCCGTCTATATTGACATAGACCTCGTTCGTGCTGCGATAGACGACTGGCCGCGCAGATTGAAGGCCTGTATTCAAAATCGCGGGGTTCATTTTGAATAAACTTTATTACCATATGAATCTATGCCTTATTAAGTTCATTTTGCTATATAAATGGTTGCATAAATAATAAACATGTCTAAATTATTCATATTACACATGTGACAGAACTTATGACCTGACTAGGTATTTAGATGGACTCATCATTTTTTTTTCTTATCTACTTATCTTATTCTTATCCTTCAGGGATAGTCTGTGGGTGTCAGAGTTTTCTAAGCCACCTATTTCAGGCAGCTCGTCACTTGCTTTTTGTACTTCCGTCTCACGCACGAGTCAAGGCAGAAGCCGGGTCAACGTCTTGATGTGCCTGCTGAAGCACAACTGTAACCCCCAACCCCTTCCAAACCAATTTAGAAAGTATCGTTTCCTAAATTGACCTCACCGAGAATCGAACCTGGGACTCTTGCATAGTACCTAGGTGGTGCAACACAGCACCACTACTATAAACGGGTCATCATCGTCTATTATAAAGAACTCCGCTTAAAATACTATAACCATGCAGTACAGAGCTTTTATATTTTATTATTGTTTGTTTATAATGATCCTATTAACTAACCGATTGTAGGTACTACGAGTATACTGCCAGTAACTCTATATTTCCTTAACGGTGTTTACTTTCACGGAAGGCTTATTTCTAGACAATATTATGTTTTGCTAGCTAGAACTGAGATTACGCGTGGAAATTACCAGGGTACCGTTTGCAGCAAAAATATATTCATATTTCTAAATATTTCATTTACATCATACCTGCATTTACTTATGGTCTAATCAGCTCAAATTTAGACATAAGCGTCTTCTAAAGGAGTATTTTTTTAATCACATTTGTCAGGCGAGTTGGTGATCACTGTTTGTTGATTGGTGAAGAGAAGACATTGCCCGTCTTCTGGTTGTACTGTTTATAGTCGCCGCTTACGACAATCGACACCTGAAGACTAGAAGAGATGGTGTTATCTCTTTTACGCCGGCGACACACGAAAAGGTATTAAGTATAGGTAAGTACTAAATCTGTTGACGATTTCGTCACTCTTGAGATACTACATTTACAAGACATACGCTGAGTTTTAGAATCCACTGCACCAAGCCCGACACACACTTAGCCAGTTTCTCATCATCATATTCTCTGTCATCTCCCTGGCCAATTATACTGTGCATCTTGCGACCGAGTCTTTAAAACTAAATTCGGTTTTGCCAGCCATATTAGAGCCCACCAGCGTAATTTATAGGAGTCGCCGTCACCGGATACGGTGTGGATGACATGATAGGCCTTCCCTAAGGATCTTTACAGATTAGTCCCGGGTCACCGGCTTCTTCCAGCCGCTTCCCGCAACCTTCACAAAATCGTCGGGCTACCTGTTATAGGGAGCCAAACCACAGAACTTCGTCCGGTGCTCGGTTGTCATTCCAGACCAGAACCTTTCCACCCCAACGGCCATCGGTTCTTCTTACTATGTGTCCTGAACGCCACTTCAGCCCCGCAAATCTTCAAGTGATGACGGTTTCTTAGCTCTGCTACAAATTTCCTCATTTCTGATTTTTACACGCAGGGAAATACCAAGCATCGTTCTTTCCATTGCCTGATGTACGACTCTGAGCCTTATTATGAGATCCATATTAAACGACCACGCTTGAGTTCCACACGCACTGGTCAAGTACTTACCTTGGGCGGTGTACAGACCTTACCCCTTTATAATAGCAGACAACAATCCAAGCGGATACCACTTCAATGCATTCAAGTGGTCACGTGTATGAAAACGAAGCTGTAATTAGCTTTGCTTTCAGGGTAGTTAAGTATTTCTCCGCTTTGGAAAAACGTATCGTAAATCCAAAATCCCTTACTAAGCTACTTAGTGCGAGGACACAAAAGATATTTACTATAATACTGGATGTTGCCTGCGACTTCGTAGGTACCTACGCGTGGAATCTTATATTTTCCTACGTCCGTACTTTTTTCCGGGATGAAAAAAGCTTACGACCTATTCTCAGATCTACACAGAACACGATTGTACACAGAAAATTTCATAAAAATTGGTCAAGCCGTTTCGGAGGAGATCGGTAACAGATTACGGTGTCTCCCTCCAGCATGAGATTTTTATGTATTTTCTTAGCGTTGAGTCTCTGTGCATTAATAAGAAATAGTGTTTGAAACTTAATCTTTGTACCTTTTAAAAATCACTATCGCATTAAGATTTGACCTCTCAAAAAGATAAATGCGTAACAAAAAAAACATTTTTACAACATTTCGCATTAGATACGCATGACGCACGAACTTCAGTACACGTGATAAGATTACAGTGTTAGATTACTACAAACACCGCATAGTTGCGTAAAGCGGCCTATTCCTTTTACTACTTAACAGTTAGTTAATTCGTTATGTTAGCACTAACTCAAAGTGACGCATTTAAGATGACATTAAAAATTGACTTCATTTCAGTAAGAAGAGTAATGTAAAATCGCCAATTTAAAAACATAACTATAATTTGTTTGAACAGTACTTCACAACAATACTGTTTTTAAAAAAAGCGGAGCGGAGAGGAGCGGAGAGGAGCGGTCCGTGAATTGATCAATCACAGCTTTCTAAATCCGTAGATAGTATCAGAGATATAGTGCACTGCTGTGATTGGTCAGTACCACACAGCTCAGGAAAACACGGCTCGTTGTTCGTTTTCTGAAAATCAATAAATATAAAAAGGTCGCATATTAAAATTATTCTGCATTTTACGTTTACAACTTTCAAGTGTTTCGGTGACCTTGTCACAATTGGTCACAATGACGACAGTACCTAACTATTTAATAATTTGTGGCTTGACTGGGATCTGTGGGTGGTAAGACGTCACATAATTTGCAATTCAAAGTTTAGAAAATATCGATAACAATTGATTGTAATGTTAGTAGGTACATACAGAGTTTTAATATTTCAGATAAAGTAATACCTACTCACTGGACTCGGACTCGAACCCATTCCGGTGAAAACTTATTATTTAGGAGGCAAGCCTCATCTGAGTTCGCCCTTATCAAATCAAATTTTGGTAACTTCCTAAACCCGGAAGGCGAATTATTTAGGTTACTAGGCGGTTTATCGTCCATAAGTCCCTTGCCAACAAGGTGATGCCATATTCGTTAAAGATCGTTTCTACTTTCTACAGCCCCCGCAGTACATTTACTTAGTCAGAACGGACGAATAATAGGTAAAACTTATCACTAAACCGGGATTTTCAATGTAATGTTATAATTTATAGGTATAATCGTATTTTACCATCCCGACGTTTCAATCCGATTGCACGGATCATGGTCGCGGGCACACTCTTTTTATAAGTTTGCAGTTTAGTGATAAGTTTTATGTGTAACAATGCATAAAAAAGTTTAAAAACCTTAATAAAGGTAAAGTGTGACGTTTTCCGTTCAGTCATCTTCCGAACCGTGTTTGTGATTGACGTGCCTGTGGCCGATATTAAAACATTTATTGTTGACAGATTCAAGTATCTACTTAAACGCCCCGTTGGTCAATACTGGGCCAAGATCTCGGGGCCTGGGTTCGATCGGAGTCGGGCAACAAAAAGTTTCGAATTTTCGAACATTGTACGAATTTGTGATCACCAAACCGCATTTGGCAAGTTTGGTGATTATGCCTGTACCCATCATTGCTGTGGTAACTCGATTTCAATGATGGATGCCTTTGCCCTGCAGGTGGGATGATTATAGGCCGTTACTTTTACTTACAAGAACCTAAGTATTATTTAATTGAGTGTAGATTTACAAAATCTGTAGACGGTATAGTGACTTCTTTGTTCCTTGTTGACTACGAGCCCCTAAAAATGGTAATATTACTATAGAGAACGCGAGGATAATAATAATTTTGGTAATATAAATTGGATAGAAATTTGGCCAGTTCCGCTGTCAGCTTATGTAGAACAAGGAAGTCTGCTAACTTTTCAAGGTTACGACCTGTTACATACATCGCTCGACGCTCTAGCCGACACACTGGGGCAAGATACCTACCCTTTTAGTTGGCATCTATGTTTTCTAACTAAATTGCGTTTTTTGTTTATAAATAAATAACGGGTGTAAAAATATTAAATGCAGATCCGAAAACCACGTATTGTTCCCATCACTAAGATATTTTTTTTCTTCAGGACCATACCTGGGAAACAGCTGGTTCCGAAGATATTCAGGGTCAAAGTCATAATTTTTTTTCGATGTTATTACAAAAACTGTTGCCAAAGGTTACTGAAAAAACTTTTCTTCCTACAAACATAGTGTTTTTTTTTATTATTTCGTTCATAATAAGGCTTTTTTAATTACAATATGCAATGTACGGTTCAGCGCGGATGAATTTTGAACTTAGCAGCCATCTCCAGGCAGCGGTCCACGCTCCGGCTGCTATACATTGGCGCTATGTATTTTAATATTTTATGAGTCCCAAAAATAAAAATCATTTCCCAGCTATAATATTTTGTAACATGAGTTGGTTTTCTTCACAGATTGCGTAGCTTCAGGATCTGCGTTTAGTTTTTTTACACCCGTATAATATTTTGTATTCAACTTTAAAGAAACTTTGATATAGGTACATAATAGACGTATGTTTTTATAGATTCATTTTAAATAAACAGTACCTAAGTAATAAAATAATACGCAAATCATTACATAAATTCCTTATAATTATATATTATACTTTTAAGGTTCCTTTTATTATCACAATGACTAATTTTGAAAATAATTGGAAGAAATAGCGATCAAAACACATGCAATTTAATTTACAATGCACGCACTCTCACAGCCACTGGCACAAACTTTGATTATATATACACCAAAGGATACCTATTTGTAATAGGAATTAGCATTTTAAGTTATCAGTTGAAATTATCGTATCAAATCAGGCATAGGTCCCTGGTTTATCAATAAACTATTGTAAGTAATTGAAAACAGAGTTTATTTTTTGCATTTCTGGCACTTAGGGGCTATCCATAGGTAGATATTACTTTAGTATCACGAAACATCATTATAAACTTCAGAAACATCATATTACAAAAACACTGGAAAACTTTGGAACTGCCGGTTTAATTCAATAAATAAATAATCATGAAATTCAAGCTACGTAATTTTATGGATGGCCCCATATCGTCGCATCGCACATCTTGTCCCACTGTGTGACGCGACGGCCTAGACAATGCTTAAGTTATACGTTATGTACATAATACATAATACTTTTCGTATTTTAACAATGGGTGCTACACGCCATATTCATTGGATATCATCATACGTACACAGTCATGGCATGTTCTCTGTTATTATAGGTAGTCGTAATTGTTTTTGAGGCGCACGGTGGGACGCACCTACTCATTTATTTATCGCACTCATATCGGTCGATACGATATCCTTTTTCAACAAATAAATTTTCTTAAACATAGTGTTTTAGGTAACTATTTTATACTAACTAAACTTTTATAAGCAAACTATTAAATTTAAACTCTTTTAAAGCAATGAGTAAGTTGATTTATAAGTTTCTGAGTTAAATCACGCAATACTGCGTCCTTCAGATAATAAAGGAAACTTGATGTTTCTTTTACTAAAAAATTGTTATTTTTGGATACTAATTATACTAATCATTAATTCGAAAGTTTGGATTGATGTAGGTAGGTAGCTCAATCAAGCCAGAAAGAATGAACGGTTATAGATTAAATTTTACATAGAGATAGATAATAGTCTGGAAAATAACTCTGTAGCTCTAAAAACCATTAAACTATTCCCGTAGGATACAGTACTTTTTTAATAGAACAAAGCATCGATTTGGTTTTCATTTAATTAGTTAGGTAGTTAGCATTTGTATTGCAGTTGAAGGGCGACATTTTAAAAATGTATTAAATTATAACATAACTGAATCCATTTTTTTTATTGTTCTATTATCATCATCATTATCATCAGCCTATCGCAGTTTTATTATAGTTAATCCAAAATATATTTCATTTTTACCTTAGCAAAAAAGCCGATTTCGGCGAAAATTACCCCAATAAGTAACAATTTTTTTTTAAAAGCTAATGCTTTTGGAAAGTTTTTTGAAGTGAAAACTTCTTTAGCGGCGCTGAGCACTTTTTGTTGGATGGGTAAAAACTTCCAAACTCGCGTCAGGGTCACGTGATGCTGATCGAAAAAGCGTAAGATCGAGGGGAAGGGAGAGGAACTAGTATCTCCCACTCTTTCTACCGTGCCTGAGTGTGCTGTTTTCTATTATTTTTGAAGTGAAACTTCTTTATCGGCGTTGGAAAAAAATTACCGTCACGTTTTGCGTCAAATTTTCGCCACATTTTTCGGTTACGCGCCATCTTTTTCTTGCCCCTACCACGGTTGGTTCAGACGATAGCAAAAAGGTAAAGTGAAATAATATTTAACCAATTTAACCAATTTAACCAATTTAACCAACTTAACCAACTTAACCAACTTAACCAACTTAACCAACTTAACCAACTTAACCAATTTAACCAATTTAACCAATTTAACCAATTTAACCAATGTAACCAATTTAACCAATTTAACCAATTTAACCAATTTAACCAATTTAACCAATTTAACCAATTTAACCAATTTAACCAATTTAACCAATTTAACCAATTTAACCAATTTAACCAATTTAACCAATTTAACCAATTTAACTAATTTAACCAATTTCTGGAAAGTTGCATGTAGATAATTTTTCGAAAAATAAGGCCATAAAGAAGTTTCACTTCTTACGTGTGTACACTAGTACACGCACAACTTTTTTTTAATGATTTAGGAAACCGTGGAATAACATTAATTTTTTTTTTGATTCAATGTCCAAAATTAAGCTTTGGCTAGCTTGAACGTAAAGTATTAGGGGTTAAAATATGAAATTGCCGTTTTATTGTAATGGGTTTTTTTAATTGACATAGAATCTTCATGGTTTGAGGTTTTCGAATGAAATTTTTTTCACATGGTTACTATGATGTTCTTCTTTTAAAAAATGTGAAACATTTAAATATCGACTTTCAATTGTTTTTGTTATTTAACTTAGACAAGAAAGATGGATACTGCGAAAATTCGAGTGATTTTTGAATACGAGTTCCGACGCGGAAGTAACGCGGTAGAAACAGCGCGCAATATCAATGTTGCGTTTGGAGAGGGATCTGCTAATGAACGCTCCGTGCGATTTTGATTTAAACGCTTTCGTGATGGAAACTTCGACTTGAAGAACGAGCCACGAGTAAGACCGCCCACACAGGTGATTAACGATGAATTAAGAGAGATGGTGGAAGCCGATCCTAGTCAAACTACCCCGGAATTAGCGGCATGGTTTAACGTAACCTTACCCACAATATTGACTCATTTGCGTCAAATCAATAAAATAAAAAATACGAAAAATGGGTGCCTCATGATTTCACTGATGTGCAGAAAGAAACGCGTGTTGAAACTTGTGTTGCCTTGTTGAATCGGTACAGAAATGAAGGAATATTAAATCGAATTGTGACATGTGATGAAAAGTGGATTCTTTATGATAACCGTAAAAGAAAAATGCAATGGCTGACCCCAGGTCAAACGCCACAACAGTGTCCTAAAGTAAAGCTTACCAATAAAAAGGTAATGGTAACTGTTTGGTGGTCTCAGCATGGTGTTATTCACTATAGTTTTCTCCGATCTGGTCAATCAATAACGGCAGATGTCTATTGTGCCGAACTCAGAACAATGTTGGCAAAACTAGCAGTAAAACAGCCCCGACTCATGAATCGATCTTCACCATTATTGCTCCATGACAACGCGAAACCTCATACAGCAAGAGAAACCATTTTGACCCTTCAGGAACTGAAATTAGAAACCATTCGACATCCTCCGTATTCGCCAGACATTGCTCCAACGGACTACAATTTTTTTCGTGATTTGGACAATTATCTACGTGACAAGAAGTTTTCTTCCCAGGAGGCAGTACAAAATGCTTTCACACAGTTTGTGCAGTCTAGATCCTCAGAGTTCTATCAAAAAGGCATAAATGACCTTCCTATTAGATGGCAGCAATGTATAGATAATAATGGTAACTATTTTGATTAAATAAATTTGTTAAAAATTAAAAAATAAACAATTTTATTTTCAGTACAAATCGGCAATTTCATACTTTAACCCCTATTATTAAACATCGGTCAAATAATGTTACTCGTATGTTTTCAGTTTAATTTACACAGGGATCATACTGCAAAAAAATCTGACATTCATTAAAAAAGAGGAGAAACTACTTTTAACACTGCTTAGATTGAAGATTCTTAAAATTTAAGAAAAAAGTTAATACTTATCCCGAAAACTACGAAAATTTGGCTAGCATACTTATGGTATATATGGATAGCCCTGGATATAAAGAATCCAAAAATAAATTTGGAATGTCACCTTTTGGACCACACTTTTCACGTGACCAAACTCGAGGGCCACAACTAAGTAGTTGTTTCTTTTATATTAAACCTTGCTGATTACAAACGTGAAAGTTTGTAGATGTAGGTACAGACATTTATTACTCTTTCACACTGAAACTATACTACGAATTTTGATGAAACTCTCCAGTAATGTAGTTTTGCCATCATAATCCATACTATTTCATATTTATTATAAATGGGAAAGTGTGTGTGTCTGTTTGTCCGTCTTTCACGGCAAAACGGAGCGACGAATGACGTGATTTTTAAGTAGAGATAGTTGAAAAGGGATGGAGAGTGACATAGGCTAGTTTTGGTCTCTTTCTAAATACTTCCCTAAAATGGGGGGTACAAGTTTGTATGGAGCATTCCGCAAGTTTCAAGGTAGATTCATTTTTTTTTTAGAATACCGCCCGGTGAAATTTTATTGTTACCCCGAATTTAACGCGAGCGAAGCCGCGGGTAAAAGCTAGTAACATAATAAAGACTATAATTATTTGTACTTATAGGCTTAGCAGTTGTATTTTGTGTGAAAGTGTGAAGTCACGTGACACAGACGAAAGATGGAGCTATCGGTTTTATTTTTATTTTATTTTTTATTTATTTACGCTTTCATTTTGTTTATAAAGTTATGACTTGTAATGAATTAAACTGATAGTATAGTGATAATTACCTACTTGCGCTCAAAGGTCAATTTGGTAAATTAATATTTCTCTACACACATTGTCTTATGTAACTGACAGCTAATTTAATGAAAATTTATCAGCACTGAAATGAGACCTTTAACTTTGTTTACTTTTATCTTAATTTTCTCATTAAACCGATAGTTAATGTAACGAAGATATCGATATAGGTTGTAAATAACTTACATAATAGGAACTTTCATCCATGACTTTACGGGACTAACTGCAACCGAATTACTCGTATGTATGTATTTAAAGTTGAATAACTACCCGAAATTTTGATACAAATGCCAATGCATGCATGTCGAACAACAAAAAAACAGAAAAATCTATCAACCCCGCAAAAAATTGGGATATAGGTAAAACCTAGTTAATATTAAAACGCTAGCACCCCGTTACCCCACTAGACGTAACGCGTTGGTCTAGTGGGGTAAATACCGGGTCAAGATCTCTTTCTCTAAAATAGTTACTAACATTGGGATCAGAGCAATGTATGTAAAATTGTCTAAATTTATTTAATTTGTTTGCTTTATTACCCTATATCATAATGCCATTTACGTAACAAACACCCTGTAAGCGAGTCCAACTCAGAAACTCTTTTTGTCGTTGGTTTAAAAAAACACTTTAAACTTTATACACGGTGCATTTTAAACCACCTGGAAAACGTGTGACCATATAACATCATGGCAGTGTTATTTAATCAGTCAATTACAGTCAAGCACAGACGTATTATTCTGCTACAGCGGTGTCCCGGATGAATGAATGAACCTTACACAGCTTCATCAGTGCGCGTCACAGCGTGTTTCTAAATAAATAACTGAAACAATATTTTCAATTTTTATTTAAAAAATTGAAATAATTCTGGCTAAATGTTATAGACAGTACAAAATGTGGGCTTCGTTTTACAGGTGGTTGAAACTGTTAGTCTCACAGTGAAGCCACAGATTACTAAATCTAGGGCCGACTGAACCCACCGTGTGCCCCTGCACTAATCTGCCGTCATAATTAAAAAGGGCACATCTAACATTTTGCAAATCCGGAGAAAATCCGGTTTGAAATATTTCTTTGTTTTCGGCGAATAACTAAGTATGATAGTAACTTTTTAGTCGGAAAAGCATGAATCCAATTTTTTTACCTAACTATACTATTTTTATGCATAAATGTTAACATAGGCTAGTTTGGGCTTGTACTTGTTTGTAGCCCTTTTCCTAACACACTGTATATAGGGTTGCCAGATGGTCGGGAATTGGCGGGTTCCCCCGTCTTTTTGTATCTCTTCCCGACTCCCGACAAAGTATAAAATCTCCCGACTTTTTGGATGTCTTTCCGATTTAAGTTAACATTTTAGTCAAGCAAAACGTACGTACCACTGCGGACCAAAAAAAACAATGCCGCTCCATCCAAGTCGCTCGGAGCGGACTCACATTCGCATTTATATTAGTAAGATTATTGTTCTTTTAAAGAAATCTTTAATTTAAATCGGCTATATGAAGAAAAAAAGAATAGGTATGTCAAATGACTATTTTTTAAGCAATTCTGCAATAAAGACAAAAAAAAATTACAAAAGTTATGTGTAACGTATACTTTCTATTCCTGTATACAGAATTACAGACTCAGTCGACGATTATTAGATCAATCGTACCTACATCCATAAAAATTTTGCATTCATTAACTAATATATCAAACACATACAGCACAAGTCTTGTATGAAGTTTTTTGTTGCCAATAAGGGACACACCGGCACCGTTTGATTCGCATCGCTCGCGCGTCTTCCAATATGGTTTAAATATCTGAAGAAATACTTGAGTATGTTTGTAGGTATGTACCTATCTAGTATCTAATATACTTAAATGATATACCTAGTTAGTTACGAACGTATGTAAAAAACTGGTTTTGTGCTGTGAACCAGAACTCATTTTTAGGGTTCCGTACCGAAAGGGTAAAAACGGGACCCTATTACTGAGACTTCGCTGTCTGTCCGTCTGGCCGTCTGTCCGTCCGTCGCTCTGTCACCAGGCTGTATCTCAAGAGCCGCGATAGCTAGACAGTTGAAATTTTCACAAATTGTGTATTTCTATTGCCGCAATAACAACAAATACTAAAAACAAAATAAAATAAATACCTATTTAAGGGCTCCCATACAACAAACCCGTTTTTTTGGGGTTTTTGGTACGGAACCCTTCGTGCGCGAGTCCGACTCGCACTTTGCCGGTTATTATCTGACGTAATCCTAGACTAATGAACTTAATGCGAAAGTTTGTGCATATGTCTGGATGTTTGTTACTCTGTCTAATAATAAAGTACTCAACCTATTTTAATAAACAATTTCAATAATGTTGCTTAAAGACATCAGATTCATTTTTCATTGTAATATCATTGAGAATAACTTAATTAGACAATTCATCCCGTAGGAACACGACTTAGCAGTTGTACTTTGTATGAAGGCGCATGAGTTGACACAGTAAATGGCGCTGTGCCGTGCCACTGCCAGCTGATTATTTTTATAACATTTTTTTTTAAGCACACGTTCTTCTCTAAACCTAATTCCAAAACCCACGCAGTCGGAGTCACGGGCTAAAGCTAGTCTATGTGAACAATGTCAAATCGTTTACAGTTTTTGCAAATGATTTAGATCGAACATTAAAGCTAGGATTTGTTAGTCCAACATAGGTGATTAATTCTTATCAAGCTGGGTTTTTGTTTATAGTTAGGTACTTATCCGAAATTATAGTGTTTTATTTATGACTAACTGTTCCCCGCGAAATCGTCCGCGTCAATGTCCGTTATTATGATCGCGATTATTTTTGCAACATTTTTCACTCATGCTTCGCTCCTATTGGTCGCAGCGTGATGTTATATAGCCTAAAGCCTTCCTCGACTAATGGACTATCCAACACAAAAAGAATTTTTCAAATCGGACCAGTACTTCCGGAGATTAGCGCGTTCAAACAAACAAACAAACAAACAAACAAACTCTTCAGCTTTATAATATTAGTTTAGATGATCATAGAGATTATCACGAGATTATCGTTAATAATGTCCAGTCCAGTGTTCGCTTTCACATATTTACCTACTCATTAATTACGTGAATTGACAAAGACTTGTAGGTACCTAAATACTTTGGGACCTGACATGATAAGTTAATAAAACATTTAGGCTACGAATGTCTATATAAAATAAACAATTAACACTTGTCTAGATACTATGACGCACAATTACCCACATTAAATTAAAAAAAAAAATACTAAAAACACCAAGGTCGCGCTAAAAAAATTGTGTGACGCTATTTTGTCTGTTATCTTCTTCATAATACCTATATAAAAATTACGTGTCACGTTGTTTGTCCGCGATGGACTCCTAAACTACTTGAGCGATTTTAATCAAATTTGCACACCATGTGCAGATTGATCCAACTTGAAAGAGAGGATAGCTTACATCTAAATTTACAGTCGCAATATTATTTTATTGCAAATTTTCTGTGTAACATGGTAAGGTAAACGCTATATTTGATGCCAATGACACTGTGTGACGTCTTACGTCAAAATACAAATACTTATATTATTCTGAGGCGATACAAGGTTCGCGGGGTAAGCTAGTTTATATAGATTACTGTTGCATGTCGATGTACCTAACCATTAGAATTTTTGTGATAACAATGCTCGGTGCTTCTATAATTACTTAATGAACTCCAAATAGTAGTGTCAATTATTTTGATTTAATGTTCGGAGGCCGCTATGCTCTAGTCGAGACTCTTTTTGGGGTTCCGTAGCCGAATGGTAAAAACGGAACCCTTATAGTTTCTTCAAGTCTGTCTGTCTGTCTGTCTGTCCGTCCGTATGTCACAGCCACTTTATTCTGAATGTATTAGCTTACACAGTTGAAACTTGGTAGGTAGGTGTATCCTGTTGACCGCTTTACGATTCGCGTACAAAAAAAATTTTTACAAAAAAAGATATTTAAGGGGGGCTTCCCATACATAGAACTAAAACTAAAAAAAGTTTTTTACTCAAACCTATGCGTATGGGGTATTTATGGATAGGATATAGAGGTTTCTAGAATTTTTTTCCAAAAGTCTAACAATTGGAGGAATAGACGCTTCCAAAGTGGTAAAATGTGTGTAAATTTTACACTAAGCAAGTGAAAATTAAAAAAAAAAACATTAAGTAGATCTTAACAAATCCTTTCAACGACAATTGGTTTGAATGAGATCAAACCGGTGTAGTGTTTGAGAAATAGCACACTTTAACAACCGAAAATATAACTTTGTCCTTCAAAAAAACACTATGAAAAACAAAGTTATTTTTGCATCCAATTAAATATTGTGGTATTTTGGCTAAGTGGAAGTAAGAGGACCCCTAATTCAGTAAATGTTGGTACGGAACCCTCAGTGCGTGAGTCCGATTTGCACTTGGGCGAATTTTTTTTTAATCTGGCAGATCTATAAAATGATGAAATCAGAGACGCAGGCCGATGCAAATAAATACAAAAAAATACGAATTTGATTTAATTAATCTTTAGCCGAATACTTACTTAATTATGCTATTCGCACAATATCCATAAATCACACGTCAATGCTAGCCGGTGGTAGCTCTTTTCAGAGCTACTATCTCTGTTTCGTCTGAAAAAATAACTCTTTTCAGAGTCCCATAGCTTGTTTTTAGTCGAAAAAATTACGAGTGGTTTGTGTGTGTGTGTGTGTGCGTTGTGCAAATAGCTACATCTTTATGAGTATACATTATCTGTGGCATAAGTGTGTTGTGCAAATAGCTCAGTGGCTTCAGGAGTATACCTGAAGTAGGTAGTTCTGACCTTCTGTTTCTTTCTCCGGTATTACGGTGCGCTACGATATTGTAAGCGCAATGATCAAAACAATCAATTTCTATTATTGTGTTTAGGTATACTTTTAAATGCATGA
Organism: Anania crocealis; assembly: GCA_949315895.1. NCBI lineage: Eukaryota > Metazoa > Arthropoda > Insecta > Lepidoptera > Crambidae > Anania > Anania crocealis. Next base: position 10,053,812 of record OX438871.1, read on the forward strand.
CGTTGCACGCGCCTTCTCTTGTGTGGTTGGTTATTCAGAAACCATTATCTACATTATCTATAGGAGGTACTACTACGAACATCATCATCTCAACGATGCCTATTAATAGTTGGACATAGGCCTATCCTAAAGTCGATAATAATAAACAACAATCGATCCCGCCAGATCGTCGGTCCACCTGGTTGGGTCCCGCCCACAGATCGTCCGCGTCGTCCGGTGCGCGGTCGACTGTTAACTCTGTCAAATATTGGGTGGTGTAAAAGGAGGACGATCATAGAGGACGGAGATATGTGTTTTTTTTTAAGGACGGGTGACGGGAATTAGTTGTTTGAGTTCTTACTAGGCGTACGCGTAGTTAGTGATTATAATTACCTACGTACGTAATTATAATTAAATTTTAAAGGTACTTTTTTGACTCCAATAGGTCATTGGTCGTTCCCGTAGAAATGCCCATTCATATTAAAAACCAAAGCTTAAATCATACTGTATCATATACTTATATAAATGTTTATAAGTTCCTGGTACAGTGCATACGTGTAACAAAGAAACACTTGTGTTGTTGTGTATAATTTCCTAACAACCTTAAAATAATTTATGTTTTTTAAACGAGCTCAATAATTTCGAACAATGGAGGTAATTTATCCGCTAAAGTTTTTTGTGTACACACTTATGAGACTGAGTGACGACAAAAAAGACCTCGTTGTACAAATGTACTATGTAAGTACCTATGTAGTTGTTTATTTTATTATTTGATAGGTAGGTGCCTACTTGCATTTAAGATTCAATGTTCCTCAACTATATTGGATCTTCTTTATATCGTATGACTATTCAAGGTTTAAATTGTCTGGTGTTAGAGTGTTTCTCTAACGTAACTTGTATTTACGACTTTCATCTCTTGTGACAGAACTTCAGAAGCCAGAAGCACGACGATAACCTTCACCCCTTTCAGACCATTTTCTAGATAATATTTATCGTAAAAATCCTTTAAAACAATACATTGCTGCACTGATTCCCTAGTAATAGTGTTCAGTAAAGTAAAGTAGTAAAGTAACAGCCTATATCATCCCACTGCAGGGAAAAGTCCTCCATCTTTGAATTCAAGTTAGGTACCACTGCAATGATGGGAACTGGCATAATCACCACGCTTGCCAAATGCGGGTTGGTGATCAAAAACCCGAGCAACGTTCGAAAATTCGAAACTTTATGTTGCCCGACCCGGGGATTGAACCTGGGACCCCGAGATCTTGGCCCGGTATTTAAACCACTAGACTAACGGGGTGTATATCGTTTCCTAAATTGAGACGACCGAGAATCTGACCCAGGACCCTTCCGTACTACCTGGTACTACCTAGGTCATAATCCTATCCTATTCATATCCTTAAATTGGTAATCCTCGCTTTATTACCCTAGTTTACTTACATTTCCCTGCGTGATAGAATCAGAAGGAAATGGGAAAATCCGTAGGAAAACTAAGATAGCCGCGGTATGAAGTGGCATTACGGCGGACACATATTCGAGTTGGATCAAACAGCGCACAGTTTGCAAAATTTCATCAAAATCGGTACAATCGTTTAGGTTTCCGTCGCGAACAAACAACGTGAGACAAATTTTTTTATTTTATATATTTATGTATAATTTGACGAATCATGCCTACAAAGTATCTAGGTCGAATAACCAACAGAACTGTCCGTGAACCACATTCGGGTCATGGACATGGAAATCATTTTCCAACGATCGAATGGGCAATACAGTTTTGACCTAGGTCACAATTGGTCCTAACTCGTGAATTAACAACGAGAGAGGCCTTTCCCTTGCTTCCATAAAAGTTTAAAACCGGCTATATTTGATTCCAACTCGCAGGGAGTGTATCATTTCCATCATGATAAATGTTCGCCTTAAGGGCGGATTATATTTTCTCTAACATAAATGGGACCGACTTTGATTATTCAGGTGCATGGTTTTACAAGCCGAATCCGGCCTAAGTCAATAACATATTTTATATTCATTCAAAATGCTTCTTGTATGATTAGAATTCAATTATTATAAAAATGAAGGTTTTTAAAATTTTAATTATTATTACAATTTTAGGTAGTAAAACTTTATAAAATATAGGTTGTTGACCATACTTTATACGTTTGAATTTGGAATACGTGGAAATTTGAATTAGTCAAACTAACCAAGGAAGTCGGAACCGTAAACCACATGAGTAATTTATTCATGTGCCGTAAACTATTCTAAGATTATTCCAATAAACGAAAAGAAAGAGAAACAAATATCCATCCTTACATTCGCTCTTTAATATTTAAAGTGAGATGGATATATGAACTCCAATAACATAACAGCAATATCATCAAGCAACATGGTCATGTCCGGTAAACATCAGATCGAGAAAAAAAATGTTACTACACATAATGACGCCCCATTTGGTCTAGTGTAATTACCGCGCCAAGATCACGGGTTCCTGGGTGCGATTCCCGGGTCGGGCTACAAGATTTTCGAATTTTCGAACATTTCTCGGGTTTGTGATCATCACGAACCCACATTTGGCAAGCGTAGTGATGATGCCTGTACCCGTCATTGCTGTGGTAACTTGATTTGAATGATGTAGCCCTTTGTAGGTAGGTACTGCAGTGTGATGATTAAAGACCGTTACTTTACTTACCATACATAATTAATGCGTAGTTCTTTGCTCTATTTTCCTATTAGGTACCTACTACTTCAATGTTACGTGCCAAAGGAGGCAAAAAAAATTTTTACGTAAATATACGATTTGACCATGAAAAATGTTCAATCAGACGCTAAACACAACGGCGGCCATAGCACAGTGGGCCCAGTGTCACTACCGTATAATAATCACTATCACAGAGGACACAGACAATAACACGCTGACTCACACACTGCACCGTAACGTCGCACTCATTGATTTCAGTACCAACGCCAGATAAGGCGATTAACACACGGTATCCCACAACGCTGCGTCGGGCGGAGGCGGTAAAGCGGATTTCGTAGCGGTGCTCCGCGCGGTAAGGCAGTTTACGCGCCTGTCCGCGTGGATGGATTTAACGTGGTTTTAATCAGTTTGATACTTTAATCACAGATACTGGCAAGCATGGACGCTGAAGTGGTGCCAGCAATCTGCTTTTATTATGGCGTAGAAAGAAAAAAATCAGAAGAAGATATTGGGTTCATCCATTTTTACGAAGCAGAACTCCAAATGGGACATTCATCTTATTATATAAAAGTTTGAGAAAATACGAAAATATTTTTTTGAACTATACGCGAATGTCCACTTCTTCATTTGATTATTTGTTAGCAAAGATAAGGAAAAAAATTCTGGAGTAAATACGAACATGCGTCCTTGTATTTCACCGGAAAAAAAGCTTCTTGTGACCTTAAGGTACCTGCACCCACGATAATCCGCACGGTTATGTGGCGCTTCGTGTGTGATGCGCCGCCCCTCCGCGCTGCCGTCCGCGCGGAGGGGCGGTGGCGGCGAGAGCACCGCTCGACCGCGCGGTCGGGCGGTCTACGTGTGTTTGGTATCAACGGATTCAATAGAAGCCAATGCAACCTGAGATCCGCTTCTCCGCCAACCGTGGCGGTACGCGGTACTGTGTGTTAATCGCCTTAGATAATACACACAATTAAAATGTTACTTTTTTTGTCATCTAATTATATTACGTTGGCATAACAAGTTTTTCACATGTTTTTCATGTTATCCAATGCTGGCACAGTCAAGAAAAACTTAAGGCAGTCGAGTCGATTATGCCTGTACCCATCATTGCTACGGTAGGTAACTTAAATTGATTGAGGCATTTGCCCTGCAGTGGGATGATTATAGGCCATTACTAGGCAGTCGAAGTGTTTACTCAGGGAATAATTGTATTATTGCGTCATTTTGTTATTTGTTACAAAAACACTCATTGAAAATTACAATTGTCTTACCATTAAGGTATGAGAGAGATATAGCTATAGCATAATCAGCAATATGGGCTATTCCTTTACATTCTTTAACTCTGTAAGATGCTGAAGTAAACCTACGTGACTCTACCGCCATTGTGGTAATAAACGCGGTTTATTATCGCACACTGTTCACAGTATGCGGCCAATGAAGCCAAACATTGTTAGCATAGACGACAAATTTCAATGATTGACCTAACTTACTCTCACTTTTCAATGTTTTCGCGCCTACATTGCACAGCCTGCCAGTCTGGGGAAGATCCCTAGTTTACAGGATCTCTTACTCCTTATTCCTCAGGCATAGCCATACGTAGATGATCGTCACTATATGTTGTGAGGTACAACGCAGGTCTTTTAGTGAGTATGTTTGTCATTAGAATATTGGTTTATAATGCTGGCCCCTGACAAAAGACTTCCACATAATCCTGCTGTAATGTATTTTTCCTGCGTTAACAAAAATAAAAAACACAAGACTTACACTGGGAAAATGTAGAAAAACACTTTGTTTTCTACTTTGACGCGTCCGGGAATCGAACCTTTGGAGTTCCTATCGGGACCTCGGAGCAGGCGACCTTGAAAGCCGGTTTGTACGGCACTCCGCCACGGAGGTTGCTAGTTTATTCTGTGATAAGTTATTAGCTATCACGGTTGGCTACAGCCTAGGAATAACATATAGACAGACAGACGGACATTACCCTTGGGTACGGAACTCAAAAAACACATCATTTGCCTCGTTATAATAGTTAATAATGAATTGTGTAAAACCATTGTTTTATTTTTATACAGGATGAAATTTTAACCACCTTCCATATAGCAATCTACGAGCAAAAAAGAAATGACGTATTTTTTCTTTTGGTATAGCCCAGTACAAAATTGTCAAGATAAAGCACTTAGAAAATGTCCGCCAAAAATCTAAAATTTTTGATACGGCCTCCTAGCTTTTTTTACGCGATGCGCATCTCATTCATTCATTACGATGCTATTCATAAGCTATTGATTTTCCTTTCATACCTTAACAGGTTTAGGACCGAAAAACTAAGTAGCGAAAAATATTTTCGGATGAAAGATTGATTTACATTTTTTACTTCATAAATGGGCTCTAAATACGATACTGAACGCCTATTAAAAATTTTGAAGATGATGAAAAAATCACCTGTATAGAAATGTACTACGTATGCTACACAAAATGACTAATGCTTACGATTATTAGGTATTATTAGTAGATACTGGTACAACTGTACTCATCCAAGTACGACACCCGACAACATCACGTGTAGAAATGATAACTATATCACTCCAGCTAATCGATAAGTTGTTGAGATACGATACTATTGAAACAGGTGAGCGTTTCGAAGAATAGCCATTAAAATCGATTCAGAAATCGTCATTAACATTGATTGGATTTGTGAGAGTAGGTATAGTTTGTTCAAATATTGGTCGGTATTTGATAAAATGGAAGCGTGATTGGATAAGTCTAAGTAACAACACTTGCGCTATAATATTCATTTATGATTTTGGTAATAAAATACACGGTGCATTTTTAACCACCTGGAAAACGAAGTCCACGTTATGTGACCATTATGTATAACATCATGGGAGTGTTATATAATTTATTAATAAAAATATTTTTTGAAAATATTTAATAATGACTCAGACTTTCAATTTTGTAACTCCCTGTGGCGCGCGCAGACGTATTATTTTACTGCGGCGGGGTCCCGGATGAATGAACCCTACACATCTACATCCGACCCGTCACAGCGTGCTTCAAAATAAATAGGTGAACCAATATTTTATATATTTATTTAAAAATATATATCTATACTACGAAATAACATTGTATACTATGAAATATCATTGCTCGCGACCCACCTTTGAGGCCCGGCAGGATGGCCACATTGCAGCGTTAAATGGCCTAACTTATTCATTGCTCAAGGGACAGGCAAGCCTTAGCATCGTAAGGTGTCTTAATTAATCTTTTAGACAGTTACTTGGCGCTCGTCCCCCATGAGTCCAAAGCTTCGACGCCAAATAGTTCAAACAGTTAACTGTCACTAAGACTCAAAAGTGCCCTGTTGATGTCGATGAAAGACATGAGACTCTTTTGAAAAAAAAAGTTTATTTTTATTTTTAAAATAATTAATTAACTATGCTTACAAAAAGATATTCTGGAACAATGCGAGCTAGGACAATTAAACTCCATACATTCCTATGCAATCATTACCAGTATATCTTTTTCATTAAAATTACTTTAAAACTGGGATAGCAATATACTTGGTAACATGCAATGATATTTTATTTATTGTAATACGAGTATCATTGGTAACATGTTAAAAAGGTTACATAAACCGCGTCAACATAACGTTTTACGAATTCGAGAAAATACAGTTTGTTGCTATATCGGTCACCGGTTTGACATTGACAGCTTAGCCAAACGACTCCCACGGCTGGACCAAGACCTTTCGCAAGGATTTCCCGTACTGCGGTCCCGCGCAGCCCGCATTCAACTCTTCCTCATTTCTGATTCTATCTTCTTAAAGCTATCATCACCAGTCTATATCAGTCCACTGCTGGACACTGGCCTCTCGATAAGGAAAATTTTTCCATAATCGCCGCGCCTGGTAGGCAGGTTGGCGACCGCAGTTTAGCCAGCAGTGGAGGGAAGACGCTGCCCGTCTCCTCCTGAATTCCTGGAAGTTCTCCTTTAGTCGCCTCTTACGACATCCATGCGAAGAAAGAAACTCAAAGCTATAACACTTACTAAATAGTTACTGTACTAGTTATATGTTGACTTGCCGTAAAACAGCGTATTCAAGTAGATATTGGTAACTAAATTATTAGTGCGATGAATAGCATACCATTATTATAGTGCAGCAGATATGTGATAGTCCTACATTCCAGTGGTGTAATTGACACAGAGAGACGACATGTATGTATACAACAGCTGTAGAGTAGTATTATATTATCTGTGGCTGTGGGTAAGAATGTATTCTGCATAGAGGTACCTAGTTGCCAAGACGCTAAATAATACATTGAGGAGTGAGTCACCGTTCATCTATCTATAATTTATGTGTCAATAATCTTTTTGACACTAAACAACATGGTGAGTCACCTTTATCTTTTATATAAGTTAGTAATCTATACATCTGACGGTATTACCCACCCAGCGATACGATAAAACCTAGTACCTACCTATAATATCTGGAGGCTGTAAGCAAGGCGCGTTGAGGCGAGAAAGCCGAAGATGCGGTGGTGAGCGTAAGCCATCGGAGACGAGCGCCGAAGCCGACATGGAAGTCTGATTGTTTGGATGCATGCATAATTGCTTGTTTGCATGCATGTTTGCTTGTTTACATGCATGCTTGATTGTATGCATACAATGCATGGTTATTTCAAATATTGATTTTTTTTTTTACTTTGTGCGATAAAAAATTTGGAACTGTAAATAGTTATACTGTAGGTATCTGGATATATTCGGCTAAATGTCGCATTTGTGAAATTATAATACGGCGATATATATACAGTAAGGCGTAGTAAAAATAGGCTAAACCACGTTTAGGAAAAGTAAAAATGTGCGAAAAAATTTTAGGCTAATAGTTTGTGTGCCAATGACAATTAGGAGTACAAACAATTCGGCATTCCGATATATACCCCTTAAATTCAAACTTCAAAGTATACTTCAGCAACAATTACTCGCGACGACTGCACGCATTGTCTGTGTATTCGACTCCACCTGTCTCTCTTACTCATACATACCAACATCCTATACAGGTTGATTTTAAAAACAAACGACAATCTTGACGAATACTGTAATTAATACAAGTTTATTATGCCATATCGGTTTATATTTAAAAAGCACCACTCTTTCACATACCATGGATGTCGTAAGAGGCATCTAAAGGAATCTGGAATATTGCACCCTTTGACTAAACTGCGAAATACTGCGAATGCCAAACCGCCAGCCTAGATGTGTGTGTGTATGTGAAGAAACTGCCGTTCTTTATGTATTATCAGGCACAGACCACCTCTTACTACCACCTAGGTGGTGTGTGAATTCTGTGATCACAGTAGTCGTGTGGCGGAAAGGAAACAAACAAAAGAAGAAGAGAAACCAAAAAATTGTGGAGCAGTAATTAGAAGTTAAATTGAAAACTGAAGCAAATATCTGTTCTCATATGGTCAAAAATGAATAATCTAGATTCAATCTAGATCTGTTCCGTACCCACCTGAACATTACCATGCTGCTTTCGTTGCCAAAGGTAGTGCGCTTACTAAGCCAAAATCTGAATACTTCAATGATGATTGAATAAATGAATGAATGAATGAATACTCTTTATTGCACACCACAAAGAAATTACAAAAATTGATTCTTACATTAAAATGTACAACTTAGGCGGTCTTATCGCCGTCAGCGATCTCTTCCAGACAACCTTTACAGGAAAAACTATAAAGAAAGGGGAAGATGGTGATAAGTACTTAAGGCAACATGTAAAATTAATAATACAACTTATTTTGATAATCATGGATGTAAGACAACAAAAACTTATTATTACCTACGTGAGCATACATAATATAAAATAAACTTAAACTTAAACTTATGATTCATTTTTACATAAATTGTATTCATTCAAATTGGAGTGTTGTTATCTATCTATTATCACCTTATCAAAATAACCTCTTGAATTATGTCAATAAATTTAACATTTTGATATTCACAAAAGTATTAAGACTTAGTGGGATTACTTACTGACTGACTCATAGTCTAATATTATGTGCCCTCTTAAGAGGGGGTATAATGTAACACTATAAATAGCGCTTCTTATATACAGGATGAAATTTTAACCACTTTCCAAAATTTTTACAGGTAGGCGTTCAGTATAGTATTTAGAGAACATTTATGAAGTAAAAAATGAAAATCAAGATTTCACTTGAAAATATTTTTCGCATCCTCTCCACTGGCAGCCATCTTGCGCTCTTTACCCCGTTGACTGGCAACCATCCACGAAGTTCGGGAACAGTTGCATTCTTTTGACCATTTCTTTAATATTTTGTAACAATGCCCTACAAAATGTATATATATTACTGTTCTCCATAAAATAATCTATAAAACAATGCTTATGCAATTCGTTAATTTAGATGCATCTATAAATGAGAACAATGTTAACTAAGGGAAAAGAAAAAATATGGTTTACATGAGATTATATAAAGTTTAATAACCATATACTTTTATTTGATATTTTAGCAACTTAATTGCACTTATAATATCAGTATATAAACTTGAAAAATTTTGTCTCGCATGCCGGGCGATCGAGGCATCGAGGAGATGCGGGTTCGAGTCCCGCCTGAGACAACATTTTTCAAGTTTATATACTGATATTTAATAACCATACTTAACAATTTTTGTGTACAGTTTTGTTTTCATTGTAAACCTTTATACTATCATTTACATAATTGAACCATGAGTGAATGAGTTAATAAACACTGTTAAAATAAGGCGAACACACCGCATACCACAACACGTAACGAGTGACGTCTGACGAACACTTACAAATTGCTCAAATATTTTGTTTGACACATGACCTTAGACTTTGGCTTGCTAGCTAGCCCCTTCTTCCTTCTACACAGCGATATAGGTGCAAAAGGGATAGGAACAGCCGCGTCTGTAGGAATTCCCGCGAAAAACGCAACTAAGTAGGAAGCCCGATTCGGACCTCGTGCCAGAAGTTTAGATTTTTGACGCGGCCCGAATCGGACTCCTTGCCAGTGGAGGGGTAGTTTCCAATTTTTACGGTCCTACTAAGCCTGTTAAAAAGGGAAAATCAAAAAATTATAATAGTATCGTAATGAATGAATGAGACCCGCATCGCGTAAAAAAAGTGTTGCTAGGCGGCCGTATCAAAAATTTTAGATTTTTGGGGGACATTTTCTAAATGCTTTATCTTGACATTTTTGTACTGGGCTATACCAAAAGAAAAAATACGTCATTTGTTTTTTGTCTTGTAGATTGATATATTAAAATTTGGAAAGTGGTTAAAATTTCATTCTGTATTATCTCGTGACGGAGACTGAGACGGAATTATTGAAAACGGCTCAGAGGCCCTACTACGCAACACGAAGCGCGTATTTACGGATCTATCTGTTCCTTTCAGATACTCTGACACATTGTTATGAGTGAGCAAGACAGATAGAGACGAATATACAGACATTGTGTTGCAGAGTAAGGCCTAAGATTTGACCATTTTTATGGATTAGACCTAGAGAACGGTCGCAGGATATTTTGTATCCCACAGCTGGCCTACGTTTGTGGCCGCGTGATAAAATGTGTAGTTCACGAGGGTGAAAAGCTTTTATGAAGGCCTTAGGCAGCTAAATCTGGGAATTTTTAGCCTAGCCTAGGCCAGATTCTTGCGATTACCCGGCGCGACCTCCCTACCTGTGAAAGGCACTCTACCTGGCCTAAGGGCGAATCTGCTAGTGGAGGCAGCGATTGGCCTAGCCTAGAACTGGTTGGACAGGCTGAAACATAGTCGAGCGCCGTTCTAGAGGACCCAATCTGGGACAGACGGTGACTTCAAGGGTGCCTTTGTAGGAAGATATTATGTTACATACAAATTTATTCCTGTGCTTTAATTGTTAAAATTGTTTTGTATGTTGCGAGTAAATTTATCTAGCTTTAGAATAGTTCCTAATTATTCTATATCTTTGAACAATAATTAAAAATAACTATGATATTGTAACGATTTATTTTTCATTGGTAACTATAAGAAGAGAGCGGTAAAAAATTTTGCAAAACACCTTTGCTCAGCTGATAAAAAAGTTAAACGTTAAATGTATTTACCATTTACAATCATAAATAAATAATGGTACTATATGCTTAAAATTTACATAGGTAGCCGTTGTTTACAGTTAACTGTTCAATATGAAAAAAAATGAAATGAAAATATATTTATTCAGAAACACTTAAATATTTTACAGAGTTTGAACTGCTCTCGTATAAGGTATTCCTGTGCTACGAGAGGCAGGCTCCTCCTCAAAAACTTAAATTACATGTGTTGCATCTATAATTATTAAAAAAAAAGACAAATATGTATCCGCTTAATTCCGAAAAGGGATTAGACAGTACCTAGTAGCAGAATAATATTTTAAGTGGTGTGTGTTTGTGTGTGTGTGTGTGTGTGTGTGTGTGTGTGTGTGTGTGTGTGTGTACACGTGCGATCGTATGCGTGTATGGGTTTGTTATATACGTAGTGCCAGATTTTATCTAGTAATTGAGTAGAACAAATTTTCTAAGCTGTCGTATGTGTACTGATCGAGCCATTGGATAATAAGTAGTTTAAGTGTCTTGGAAGTGACTTGTGTAATGTTTTTATTTAATAAGAGAAGTTTATTGTACAGACGTGGTGCCAAGTGTAGAAAGTGTCGTTTTGATAGTGTAGAATGAGTTACGGGAATGTTGTACCTAAGGACTCTTCTTTTTTTTAAAGCGGTGTGCGGAACTATTTTGCTGTGGAATCTACTTAGAGTCAGTAAAATAAAAAGCTTACGTATTGGGAAAACCTTTGCCTGCTCATACAGTTGCTCTGTTGCAAATCGGTAGGGAAGGCCTAAGGCAACCTTTAGCACGGCTCTCTGAGCCCTTTCGAGTTGGATCATGTGTGTCTTAGCAGCATTTCCCCAAACACATATGCAGTAAGTAAGGAGGCATTGACAAAGGGCTTTGTAGGTCGAAATGAGAAGCTTGTGGTCAGCTGCCATACGCAGTTGTTTGAATGCAAATATTAATTTGCGTGCTTTGGCTGATATTATGCGAATATGTTGTGACCATTTGAGATTTTCATCTACTATTACTCCCAGATATCTGATTGTAGGAACGCGGGAGAGAACTGGACAGTGGCAGTTAGACTGGACGTTTTGGTTGCATGGATATATGTGTAGTGTTAGAGACAAATCTGGACTTTTGGCTTTTGTCTTACTAAAGCAGACGAATTTTGTTTTTTGAGAATTAATAGTAAGAAGATTTTGTTCTAACCAAGTTGTTACATGACACAATCCTAACTCTGCCACCTCCTTTAGCTTACCCCACGTTTTGTTGTGAAATAGAATCACAGTGTCGTCAGCAAACATGATGGTGTCAGCGCTAGGAATACTAAGGTTACATAGACTGTTTATATACAGCAAAAATAGCGTTGGACCTAGCGTACTGCCTTGTGGGACACCGTAACTACATAGAAAACTCTTACTCTGATAGCCATCTACTCTCACAATTTGATGTCGACCATGGAGATAGTCTGAAAACCATGAGTGCACCACACCCCTAATACCTAAGCTCTCCAGACGAGCAAGTAATATCGGGATCGAGACCGTGTCAAATGCTTTCTGCAAGTCTAAGAATACTCCAACACAACACTCTCCCTTATCCAGGTACTCGGTAACTAATGAGGTCAGTCTAAGTACGGCATCTTCTGTCGATTTGAAAGCACGAAATCCAAACTGCTTATCCGATAGCAATTTCATTTTATTCAAGTAACTTACCAGTCTACGGTTCATGAGCTTCTCTATTATTTTGGAAATAGCGGGTAAGAGTGATATGGGCCTATAATTTGACGGGTCATCCCGGTCTCCAGCTTTGTGTATGGGACATACAATAGCAGTTTTGAAGGTAGTTGGAACAACACCCGTGGTAAAACTTAGATTGCATATGAACACGATTGGCGCTACTAATGGTTCCTTGATTTTTTTTAAAAAACGGATAGTAATATTGTCTCCTCCACATGCACTATTAGAGTCTAATTTCTCTATTATATTGGCAACTTCAAGAGGATCGGTGGGTAAAAGTGACATTGACTTAGATGGACTTGTAATGCTTTTGGGTCTGCTCGCAAGTTCCCTTTCGGTAAGCCCTAACTTGTTAAGCGTTCGATAGGCGAGATCATTACCTACATTTGTAAAATATTGATTCACTTTATCAAGTGAGGTTTCAGGATTATCATCCAAAGTAAGCAAGTCTGAAACGGTGTCTTTATTTTTAGTTAAGTTAGTTAGTTCTTTAATAATATTCCAAGTTTCTTTGTTATTTCCGAGAGACTTTTCTAATTTGTTTCTATAGTAGTGACTTTTGGCATATTTTATTATACTGTTGCATGTATTTCTATAATTTTTGTATTCTATTTCTAAATTTAGGTCATCAGGCGATTTTCTAAGGTTTTTGAGTAATTTATCCCTTCTTCGAATAGATTTAACCATTCCTATTGAAATCCATGGTTTAAGTGGTTTTGTTTTATTAGGTAGTTTTATAGTACTAGTGTTCTTATTAATTATGTTCTTGACATTAGTGAGTAAGTATTCGCTAGCTGAGTTAACGTCTGTCAATCCGTAAAACTTGTCCCAGTCTAAATCTAAAATATCTTTTTTTACACTTGCGTAGTCCATTTTGTTAATTATTTGTGATTTTAGTTTTTTCTTTTCTAATGATTTACAAACATTAAGCATAATAGGAGAGTGGTCTGTGAATTCATCAAATACTAGTGCCTGGCAAGGGAGTGTGGTTTTAATCATGAAGTGGTCTAAGCAGGCTTTGAGCCTTGTTGGTTTATCTATACCTTGCTTAAGACCATGATACGCCATAATATTTAAGTAATCATTGGCAGAGTTATTTAAGTCATCTGGCATGATATTGATGTTTACGTCTCCCGTCAGTATTATGTTCCTCGTTTTGATAGTTTCCAGTAGATCATTTAGCGAGTTAATATAGTTAGAGGGGTTTTTGAAAGCCGGAGGCCTGTAAGTGCATATAATAGATGTATCATTAGAAATATTAAGTAGTAGGCAATTTCCATCAGAGATGGTAACCTCAGAGCAAGAAACCTCAAGATTATTTTTCGAGTAAACCACCACTCCATCATTTTGATTAAAAGTGATGTGACTTGCAAAGGATTTGTAACCATCAATTACGGGCACAGTACTATCAGCGTTGGTCCAGCACTCTGACAGTACGATAACGTCAACAGGTAGACCTAGGTCGGTCAGAAATACCAGAAATCTGTCAAGATTGCAGTATATGCTTCTGATGTTCACTGACAAAATACGTAGAAAACTCCCGTTACCGCCTGTTTCTAATATTGTTTTAGCTGACAATGGAGAATCTACTTGTAAACACGATATTAGGGCCATTTGTTCTAATTCATAAGTAATTTGGTTAGTTGTACTATTCATAATATTAGGTGCCCTGAATATAAATGTGGCATAATAAAAAAAAATATATCGACTACAACGAGAACCCATGACTTCGAATTATGTAATGAATATTTATTTGAGGAACGTATTCTGGAACTTGGCCTATTTAAGTAATTTACAAACCTAAGTGAGCACAGTTTCAAATATGTGGGTATGTATCTATGCTTTGTGTAGTATAGGTGTTTTGTTTTTGCAAAGGCGCAGTTAAATAAATTGGAAAATTCTGTATTTATGTGAAGTGGATATGTATGACATTTTGTTATGGCGTGTTGTCTTTTAGAATATATTGTATGTATGTATATCTGATTCAAAAGGTAATAGTATCGTATTGCTATACTTAAAATCAGCGCCAAACAATTTATGTAGGGATGAACAGTGACGGATGGTACACATAGTCATGACCTTAGTTTGTTGAAGTCCGCTTCAGTATTGATGCGTAGAGCTGGAGTTCCTTCGTTTTGGCGCAAGTATATATTTCCACGGGTAGTCCAACAGAATTTATAGTTATGAGACTTGGCGAATTCCCGAGCCACAGCATACATTTTTTTAGTTTTGAATGTAAGGCTCTCTGTAATGAAAACAGGCTTTGGCGGTCCATGTAATGATAGATGAGATGTATTTAATTTATTAGTGGGGTGTCTTCTGTTAAAATCTTTCACCGATTTTAGTATGGCCTCTTTTTTGAAGATATCAGTGAACTCAACTATAATTGGCTTGTTTTCGGGCACCGCAGTGGGAATTCTGAATATGTTTCTCACGTCACGCTGTTCAATGGGCACATTGAGGGTTTCTCCGGTCTTTTTCAATAAATTAAGAAGATCGGACTTACTTTCTGCATTATTTGGCGGTAAATTTTTAATTTCGATATTCGTTATTCTCTCATTTTTTTCTAAAAATTCTATCTTTTTTTCTAGTGTTTGAATATACTTTTTCTCTTCTCTTCTATCCTGTTCTAGGAATTCAAAGCGACCAAGGAGTTCTTCATATTTATGAGACATAAATTCAAGTGAGTCCGTTACTGTATTTATTTTAGTTTTAACATCTCGCATGAATTCCATGATGACGTCAAGTTTTGAGTCTTGAGTTGCAATCATACGTTTGATAGAATCCTCATGATCATCATCATCACTTCCCAGGCGCAAGCGTTTACTAGCATTGCGCGTAGTTATATTTTTTAGGGTATTACTTTGTAATGATAGGTTTGGTTCTGAGGTAGTAAGAGTCAATGTATTGTCTAATTTGGTTTTCAACAGCTCACCATCGGATTGCAGGGCTTGCACGGTGTGCATCTCATCATGCATCTTCGGCGAAGATGCTGTAGTGCTGTCTGTAGACCCTTGCTGCCGTGGGGGCGTAACTGTCGATTTTGTAGATGCGGTTGCGGCTGGGGACGTCGACCCTTTTTGTTTGGCTGGTTTAGATGCTGTTTTCTTAGGTGGTGTACGTTTCAGGGGCATTACTATAGTTATTTATATATCTAAACTGAAATATGGCGCGATGCGTAGAACAGGACTATCGTGAAATATGGCGCGAAGTGTAGAACGCACTATCGTAAGTCACTTCTCGTAGGCTTGTTGTCGTAGCGGCTCGTATAAGGCGCGAGCATTAAACCGCTGAGCGCTATCGCTGTCCGTAGCAGCTTCGTAGCAAGATGCGAGACTCGTAGATTCTCGTAGCACTGGGACTGGATTGCGGTTGGTAATTTCGCTGCAATGACTCACTGTTCGCTTGGCGCATTCGAGACAGTCACGGACTTATATTACACGCAAACACGGAGTTCAAATCCCGCGGATCGCACTGCACCGAATGAACACTTTGCTTTTAACGCGAACAAGGGGGGCTCCGGAGACACGATAAGGAAAGGCGAAGTCCCGGGGCAAGCTCTCAAAAACCTTTAATATTTGCTCGGATAAAAACCACAACACGTCCGTTCGACACAACAGCCAAGACGCAAGAGGAATAATAATATCTGTTATAGAAATTGCCATTATAGCCATAATTACGGTCAAGTTTTGTGTTTGTTGATGTTATGGAAAAAACAATACTTACCTACCACAAAATATAGAATCTGCTAAGTACCTACCTATGACAAATTGTAGGATAATTTTGGTTGTTTTTCCCATTAAGAGGAAATACAACGGCCGATTTTTCCATACAATCGTAGTCCCCTGTTTCCTCCTTGCATAATGCCAGTAGAGCAATAATTTTTATTATAAAAATCTATGGCCACTATAAGCATGTTTCTATGTTTTCTGTTTTTTCATAAATTTTAATAAAAAAGATATGAGCCCTCAATAATCGATAAAATTCGCCAGATTTTCCGCTGTGTTCAAACATCCAGAAAACCATATTGCCCAAATTTTAGAAAAAAAGGAAAACATACGAACATGGCCAAAGCATTTCTTTAATTTTTAATAAAAAAAGTATTAAAATCGGTTTAGTTTTGGAAAAGTAATCGGGGGACTACGAAACGTTGACTTGGTGTGGTTTTAGTAGGTATTTTCGGTCCAAGAAGCAGTTGTCTCTATCACACTCTGCGGTGAATGCGTTTGGCACTGTGCGACAGCAATAGATTTTACAAA
Source organism: Anania crocealis (assembly GCA_949315895.1). Lineage (NCBI taxonomy): Eukaryota > Metazoa > Arthropoda > Insecta > Lepidoptera > Crambidae > Anania > Anania crocealis. Next base: position 10,070,584 of record OX438871.1, read on the forward strand.
TACCTATTTTTCAATTCTCTCGCCCGTAGTGTTTCCTCTTAATGGTCTCCATTCATTGATTCAAAGTCATTAGTTCATCATACTTAAAATAATTTATTTATACTTTAATGTAGTCGATATAGTAGATGGACTTCGAAACATTACAGCTACAGTGTGGTCAACAAAATTTGTTGACCACAAGTTAATGTCTTACTTTTTAGGTACTGTTATTTATTAGGTCCTGTTACTTTCAAATTCGTTGAGGGTAGATTCCTCTTCTATCAAACTTTTTCTGTAGGATTATGACCTCACAGCGTAAACCACTTGGATAAATTCGTCGACTTATTTATCGTAATTTCTTCATGGATCCGTCGTTTTGTGATGGATTCTATGTACCTACTTATTTACTTTATAACCAAATCAAAAAGAATTTACGCCGAACAAACGACTGTTTGGTGTAGGTAGGTACTTATGTTGTAGGCTGCCGTGCAGATTATAAAATCAGTTTTATTTATGCAAACAGCTTATTACAGATTAGCTGTACCGCGACTTCGTCCGCGTCAATTTCTATTTTTTCACTGATGTTTCGCTCCTATTGGTTGCAGCGTCATGTTATATAGCCTAAAGCTTTCCTCGATAAATGGACTATCCAACACAAAAATAATTTTTCAATTCGAACCAGTACTTCCAGAGATTAGCGCGTTCAAACAAACAAACAAACTCTTCAGCTTTATAATATTAAGTATAGATAAATACCTACTTACTTGGGTTTATAATTATATACCTAAGTAACTTTTTTAGAAAATAAATAAGAAGAATTCTGCAGACATAAATTAAATTTTAGTAAATGTATCTATACTAATATTATAAAGCTGAAGAGTTTGTTTGTTTGTTTGTTTGAACGCGCTAATCTCAGGAAGTACTGGTTCGAATTGAAAAATTATTTTTGTGTTGGATAGTCCATATATCGAGGAAGGCTTTAGGCTATTATAACATCACGCTGCGACCAATAGGAGCGAAGCATCAGTGAAAAAAGTTTAAAAAAATAATCGCGATCATAATAACAGAAATTGACGCGTACGAAGTCGCGGGCAACAGCTAGTGTAATGATATAGGTATATGGCAGTGAACTTATTTCGCTATTAGATAATGCTGCATCAGTGCCAAATAACGTTACGTTAACGCATAAGATGAAATGGAGTGTGAAATTCGCACTAAGTAAGTAGGTACCTACTTAACCTACTCGCCAAAACTTATTAAAGTCGCCAGCAATAGGTTTTCACGGTAAAGTAACAACACTTACGATTATGTGTAGTCTCAATACGTTTTTTTGACAGTTTTAATATCAAGGTTGATATCATGTAGGTACCTTACCTGGTTATAACTAAAATTGATTACTGTAGTGATTACTTGTTCAGTGGTAATAACTAACTTTGTCTGGTGGCTGCAGCAAGACTTTGTACCTTACTTTAATCTTTTTTCAAACAATCGCGTAATTAACGACATCAACCTGTAAGACCGGAAACCGCGATACAGTCTTATTTTACACTATTACAAGTTAGTACCACAACATTCTTCACCACAGACTCGCCTGACCTTGAAGATTACCACTGTCCGCGTATTTATCAGAGTGTCACAATGTTTGTCATGCTTTGTCTTATCTTTGTAGGACAATTAAAATAACTTGTACACTCTCTGAAAACACACGGCAACTTACGAAATAATCAGTCAACATTCCTTTTGCCATTCCGATGTTGACATGCATTCAGCAAACTTTACCTAACTCCAATGTAAATACTAGTTAATTTTAAAATATCTAGTTAAATAGTTTGCCTGCTTTATCTGTCAGAGTAAAATACAGCAGTGTCAAATAAAATATTTTTTAATTACATAATGCATGCCTACTTCTACTTTAGTGTGTTTAGTTCAGTAGTCAGCCCTATTCTTTATTCCCTTATAATAAGAATGGAATATAGGTACCTATTTGTGAAAAAGTAACGGCTTATAATCATTGAGTTCAAGTAACTTACCACTGCAATGATGGGTACGCATAATCACCACTCTTGCCAATTGCGCGTTGGTGATCACCCGAGCGATGTTCGAAAATTCGAAACTTGTTGACTGACCCGGGGATCGAACTCAGGCCCTCGAGATCTTGGTCCGTACTTAAACCGGTCAAACAATAGGGCGTTTAACAAAATAAAATATTATTAATTCGACATATAATCGTACCTACCTATAGGTACAATTTGTTTAGTGCAATGTGCATTGGTTCAAATACGAGCAGTCCGTCTTGTCAGTAATCATGCTCAGGATGTTGTTGGAGCTGCAGCTGGTCTGCACTCTGGGGATGCTCATCTTTATTGCATAAGTGGTGGCCTAAAAACAGCATATCAGGACAACAGCACGTCAACCTACCCAAAACGTAAAATTTTCTAAATTAATATTGATCTCTACTTGTTAGACTTAAAGTTGAAAATCAATTCAATTTGACCCTTGACTTTGACTTTTTGGGTACGTTGACCTGCCGTTGTTTGTACTACGCGCTTCTGCAAATATCTGTGATGCACTGCAGAATCAAGGCAGCACGAACAGTAAGTTTTTAAATTAAGTAGACATGAAAAACTAGGTACGCTCGCTCGATTGAATGATTGATGTTGCCTTTATGTCAAATACAACTTTATATCCCGGCCATGTTGTATCTATCTATTCGATTGATATAGGTTGTGTAGTGTACCTGAAAAACTAGGTACGCTCGCTCGATTGAATGATTGATGTTGCCTTTATGTCAAATACAACTTTGTATTTAGTTTTAGGTTTTGTGCTTAGAACAACAAAGCCATTTAGAAAGCCTGAAAGTATTGTTTTACTGTTTGTAACGCTAGTTAGAAGCATTTTGGAGTATTGCTCAATTGTTTGGTTACCCATTTACCTGTGCCACATAGCCCGAATTGAATCCGTCCAGAAACGCTTTCTTCGAATTCTGAGTGCTAGGTGCGGTGTTAGGCGCAGGTTTCCAACCTACGAGTCGAGACTAACAAACTATTTAATGACGTCTCTCTCTCAAAGACGCAGGTGGTGGAATTCTCGACATTGTTAAAAATAATTAATTCTAAATGGGATTCACCCGAGTTACTGAGTCAATTTTCGATTAAAATAAGTAGTGCAAGAACCCAAAATCTGTTCTCTTTACCGGTTACTCGCCATAATGTCACACATAATAATCCTATCTACCGCATGAGCAGAACCTTCAACGGTGTAAGTAAGGACCTGGGGGGCTAAAAAGGCCACATTGGCAGAATCATATTGTGATCCTATTATGAATTGTATTAGAAATCGCAAAATGGCCACTTAGAGGCAATTCCTTTAATGAATCATATTACGATTCATTTCCGCAATTCATCGTTTTGACAGTTTTCTATGGAGATTCGTAAAATGGTCTAATAATATGAATTGCTTTTGTGTCAAATAGCAGGGGGGCTAAAAAGGCCACATTGGCAGAATCATATTGTGATCCTATTATGAATTGTATTGGAAATCGCAAAATGGCCACTTGGAGGCAATTCCTTAGATGAATCATATTACGATTCATATCCGCAATTCATCGTTTTGACAGTTTTCTATGGAGATTCGTAAAATGGCCTAATAATATGAATTGCTTTTGTGTCAAATAGCAGATTCATAAAAAGTTACTCTTGAGTAACTTTTTACAATTCATATTCTCTTGTTCCGAGTTTATATTAAGAAATGTTATTTAAATGGCAGATTTAGGATTATACGAAAACTTTCTGGAGCATGCGCGTGTAACAGAGAGCATTTTATATCGCCGGCAAAGTGTAGTTCTCCGGAGAAGGGAGGTAGCCTTTGATATGCCGGATTCTGAGTTTGTCGGATTATATAGACTTAATAAAAGTATGTGCAGTGAATTGATACACGAGTTGGAGCCCTTCTTGCCTACGCGTCGACGAAATGGTTTAAGCACGACATCCATGGTGTGTCTTATCTATCAAATATTTCGAATCATCAAGTTCATAATTGTGTTTAATTGTTGTGGACGATAACGAGGTATATTGTTCTTTCTTAGGTACTAAGCACACTAAGTTTCTATGCCTCAGGATCTTACCAGAGGCATATTGGAGTTAGTGCACACCATAAAATGCACCAAGTGAGTGTGTCAAACTGTGTGAGGCGTGTAACACTGGCACTAAATAATATATACTTTCGGAGAAAATATATACATTTCCCACAAACTGTAGCAGAACGGAATGCCATCAAGCATGGGTATGTTTTCCACTAAAGCCTGCCCTTCTTTTCATCATCGTTTTTTAACCTTTTCAACTTAGCTATTGTTTTTCAGTTTTTATGAACAATTTGGCATGCCTGGCGTTTTGGGATGTATTGATGGAACTCACATTGCCATCGTAAGGCCTGCAGAATATGAAGAGAGATTCTTTAATCGGAAACGGTATCATTCTCTGTATGCCCAAATAGTGAGTCTCTGCTATATTTATTTTTAATAACTACAAACAAGTGCAATAAATATCTGACTAAGCTTACATTTATATAATTTATTAGATGGACGAGAAGATTTGGTGTTATCCTATTTTTGTTGAAGCACTACACAGACTAAAATATAATCTACATTCATTTCAAAAATAAAAATTGTACTAAGAGAAGGTTAAGAAGTTTTAATTCCGAAAAGTTATGTACCTACATATTTCATTTGATTAAATTCCACACAAAAAAGAAAAAAAGTGTAAGTTTTAAATCATTTAATATGACAAAAATAGTTAAAAATCAGTTAAAATCTTAAATAACTACAAAAAAGTCTTATAAAAATCTTTCTAAGCTTACTTTACTTATTATATTATAAATTATTAATGAGATGGACGAAAAGGTGTGGTCCAATCCTATTTTTTTGAGCACTACAACACAGCACCAAAAACATAATCCACATTCATATCAAAAATAAAAATTGTTCTGACATATTAAGAAAATGTAAGGAAGTTTTAATTCAGAAAGTGTAATTTTTAATTTAAATAAATTCCATGCGAAAAAGAAATTAAAAAGTGCATGTTTTCACTCATTTACTATAACAATAATAATACTTACATAACTACAAACAAGTCTTATAAAAATCTTTCTAAGCTTACTTATTATATTATAAATTATTGAGATGGACGAAAAGGTGTGCTCCAATCCTGTTTTTTTAAACACTACAACACAGCACCAAAAACATAATCCACTGTCATATCAAAAATTAAAATTGTTTTGACATATTAAGAAAAATAAGGAAGTTTTAATTCAGAAAAAGTGTCATTTTTAATTTAAATAAATTCCATGAGAAAAAGAAATTAAAAAGTGCATGTTTTCACTCATTTACTGTAACAATACTAACTAATACTTTGTTTCATTTTAGATATGTGACTCCAACTTAAATATTTTGAGCATAGATGCCAGTCATGGTGGAGCAAACCATGACTCATTTATGTGGAGACACCATGCTCTGAAAACCCATCTGGAACAACTTCATGAGTCTGAAAATGAAACAGTTTGGCTTTTAGGTATGTATATTATATGAAGATTATTATGTATGAATATGTTCAGCTGCACCGAAATACCAACATTATAATTGTTGGTACCTGTTATACTATCTCTCTATCATATTTGATGTTTTTCAGGTGATTCAGGCTACCCGCTCAGGCCTACACTGATGACACCAATAGTAACCACTGCTCCAGACTCCCCAGAGAGATATTATACAGACATGCATTGTCGGGTACGCAATACAGTGGAGAGATGTATTGGAGTACTCAAATCTCGCTGGCGATGTCTCTTGGTAGATCGAAAGCTCCATTATCATCCCACTATGGCTGGATTTATTACAAATGCTTGTGTTGTCTTGCACAACATTGCGAATAAGGCTCGACTGCCAGTGCCATCTTTGTCAGCGCAGGAAGCACATAATGAAACCAATATGCAGGTAATTAATAAATATATGGAACCACTCTGTTACTAACTTGTAATTATGTCCTTATATATATTCTAAATTAAAATTTAATTTTCAGATCCACATACAGAAAACACGAAATGATGAACTAGCTGCAGGTGAAATTATGAGGAATAACCTTGTACAGAGGCTTTGGTCAGCACATAGACAATAATGTAAAATACTATGCTTCATAGTGTATTTACAGTGATTAAAATTATAAATTGAGTGTGTTTTTTTATTTAAATATAGTTACCTTTTTACTGGGGTGTAGTTCGAGCTAAATACACTTCCGCTGCATCTGCAAGACGGCCTAGGTGATAGGCAATTTGCTCAAAGGCACGAGCTGTAGCAGCATCAGCTGCCGCCCTCTGAGTTTCCACCTGGGACAAAATCCTTCTTGCCTCGTCGAGTGGAGCTAGAGGCCGACCTAAAATTGAGATTTATGTTATGAAATTAAAAAATAACAACAGTTTTACAATAGAATTTATTTTAATTTAGAATAAACTTACTGCTATGGCGGGTGTGACGCCTTTGCCTCGGTAAAGATGGTGTTCCATCATGATGGTGATGGTGACTATCAGCCCCACTGTTACTTACAGGTGCTTGTTCAATGCTCGGTAGCTCTAGATTTAGCTCTGGTTCTTCAGCAACTACCTCTGATCTAATTGAAAGAAATAATCAATATTATCCACGCATAAAAAAAAGGTTAATTTAAAGTAATAAACATATTTTTACTCACCCTATCATATTTTCTGTAGGCATTTGTGTACTTGTGGATAGTGGTTGCTGTACCTAAAAATAACCAATTCATTATAACAATACTTATGATAGTTAATTTAATAACATGTTATTTATAATGAGAATAAAATTTACCTCATTGGGGAAGGGCTCAACCCTCACTTGAGGAGCGCTTTGGCCAAATCCTTCTCCCATAATGGCAAGGAACCTTCCGTCCACATCAGACAGTGACCTATCTCGAGGAGGACCTCCTCCAGTACCAACGCAGTCTGCATTTATGTCAGCAACTACTTTTTTAAGTTTGCTTTTGTAATTGCTGACATACTGAAACAATCATTATGTTCAATCCAAAAATTAAAAAATTGTTCAAATAAGAACTGCCCAATAAACATATTACATTTTATAACTTACAATGGACCATTCTTTTGGACTTTTAGTGGTACCGGAGTTTGCGTGGAAAAGGTGAATGAGAATAGTTGTTGGATTAACTGTATTGTCTTCAAAGTGTTATTTTTTAATGTATTGTTTTTATGTGAATGTTGTGCTCGGCTGTTATCGGAGTTCAGACTAAGTATGTGTAATTAGTGTTACCTTATGTATTGTGTTTTGGTTTGTTCTCTGTAGCTGTGCCTCATAAATAATTTAAAAAAAAAAACCCGGCCATGTTGTATCTGTCTATTCGATTGATATAGGTTGTGAAGTGTACCTGAAAAACTAGGTACGCTCGCTCGATTGAATGATTGATGTTGCCTTTATGTCAAATAAAACTTTATATCCCGGCCATGTTGTATCTATCTATTCGATTAATATAGGTTGTGTAGTGTACCTGAAAAACTAGGTACGCTCGCTCGATTTAATGATTCATGTGGCCTTTATGTCAAATACAACTTTATATCCCGGCCATGTTGTATCTATCTATTCGATTGATATAGGTTGTGTAGTGTACCTGAAAAACTAGGTACGCTCGCTCGATCGAATGATTGATGTGGCCTTTATTTCAAATGCAACTTTATATCCCGGCCATGTTGTATCTATCTATTCGATTAATATAGGTTGTGTAGTGTACCTGAAAAACTAGGTACGCTCGCTCGATTGAATGATTGATGTTGCCTTTATGTCAAATACAACTTTATATCCCGGCCGGTATGGATATTTATGTCATGTTGTATCCATCTACTCGATTGATATAGGTTGTGTATGATTGTAATATGCACCGTTATACATATCAAATGGGTTCACATTTAGTTTGGACACTTTTTCGATGCTGACGTTTTTTATATAGCAAGTAAACAAATATGAAAGGTCATGGAATTCGACGAAACTGAGTGCATAATTTATGATAAATTATGACAGCCGTCATTTGAGTGCTGTGCCACCCATCACTTAACAACATGCCAGCCGCAACAATCAGACAACTTAACTCTTTCTAAAAGCATTAAATATAGGTACTTAGGTATTTATAAAATTGTAACTACAGTCGTCCATACTAATAAACTATAATTTATTTCACATTTTCACCTCGACACTGACCTGGGGATCAATTATTAAGTTGTCATTTTGTTTATTAGCGGTTATAGTTAGAAGCACAACAAATAAGTATAAACAAAAATCTTAACTATTTTTCTTTAAAGCTTAGGCGTTTAGTAATCTGTGGTATTTCTTCTCCACTCCACTTTAATGTTAGTTATGAGTCCACTCAAAAAAAAAACAATGGATTTTTGTACTTTGAATTTAAAATGAAACCATACGTGTACTTTAAGCAATACGTATAATAATATGTTAAAAGTATGTAGTACATACGGTACTCGCATCAAAACAAATAATATTTTTGAAGTGAAACTTCTTTATCGGCGTTGGAAAAAATTTACCGTCACGTTTTGCGTCAAATTTTCGTCACATTTTTCGGTTACGCGCCATCTTTTTCTTGCCCCTACCACGGTTGGTTCAGACGATAGCAAAAAGGTAAAGTGAAATAATATTTAACCAATTTAACCAATTTAACCAATTTAACTAATTTAACTAATTTAACCAATTTAACCAATTTCTGGAAAGTTGCATGTAGATCATTTTTCGAAAAATAAGGCCATAAAGAAGTTTCACTTCTTACGTGTGTACACTAGTACACGCACAACTTTTTTTTTATATATCTGTCTTCATACTGGCTTTTCTCTGAAACGGCTGGACCAATTTTTAGTGGACACTTTACTTCACTCGCACACACATAGATAATGTAGATTAACTTATGCTACTTGTATTACTGTTTTTTTCTCTTTGAGCGGATGAGACATGCCAACCACATGAAAAAAGTCGCGGCTACAGCTAGATATAACCAAAACATCCTACCAAGTAACACAAATTTTATTTTGGGATGAAAACTATTTTGCGTATTGCATTTTTGATGTTTACCCTTTGGCGCCTAGAGCCTCCTCTCACTCTACCCCAAGGCCGGCATTGTTGATAACGATAATGGTGATGAATGTGCTGATAACAAGAATGACTAGTGTTTTTTATCTAACGCCGACAAGGCATCGCCAGCCATTATTTGGGGCATAAATAAAAAAATAAAAACAAGACACAGAATAAGCCACCGAAAAAGTCTTCACCAAAATGAGCGTTCACTGGAACATTTGGGTGCTTCATCAACTGAGCAGCAACTAGCATTTAACTTTATGTCATGTTAGCATAGAGGAAGGATTATCGAGGACATTACGAATCATCATTTTTGTATCAGACTGTGTATCTAATTCTTATTTTTAGGGTTCCGTACCCAAAGGGTAAAAACGGGACCCTATTACTAAGACTTTGCTGTCTGTCCGTCGCACAGTGGTCTGAAAATTGACCTCCCCTTTCATAGAAAGTCGATGTGGGATATTCATAAAACCAAAATATGGAACATGTCAGGCATACATTCCTTTAATGCATATTGTAGTATGAATGATTTTAGTTACTCCGCGCCTGAGAAAAAAAATATTTAGTTTTTTTTTTATATGGGAGAAATTACATAAAGTACATTTTCTTGCGACTGAATGAAACTGAAGGGCTGGTACTCATACGAGCTATTGCCGCTCTTAAGGTGATTAAGTTGACATACCACTCGGGTACCTTTAGGTGCCGCTTCACACGTCGGAATTTTTTGAAATTTTGAATTTTCGGTATTGTATATTTTAAGTATGTGACGCAATCAAATTAAGTTGCTGGGAATTATTTGGAATAATATATTTATAATATGACGCAAATACGCTAATGTTATAATAAATTTAATTACTTTAAACTCAAAAAATAGGTAAGTTAACTTTCGAATAATTTTTTTTTACGAATACTAATTAGGGCACTGCAACTAATATCTGCCTTACATATAACTTTTTACAATAGTAACCTCAGTAGCTAAGTCGGTGTTAATGATTTTTATTATACCTAATGATAACAGAGATTCGCTATCATTATCAAATACGGGAATTACTAATTACTTTACTAATAGTTCAGATTTATCACGTGTTAATTTACTCCGACTATTAATGAGGGTAGTTAATATAAATTGAATGTTTGGCATGAATTTTGTCAGTAACGTTTAGCACTTGTGCACGTTAACTTTACTTTTTCTGTTCTTTCCAATTTTCTTTTGCGATGGAAGGCTTCGGTACCAATCTTGATATTTTCATGTTTGTGGCCAACAACACTTGAAAGGAATGTATGCCTGACATGTTCCATATTTTGGTTTTATGAATATCCCACATTGACTTTCTATGAAAGGGGAGCTCGATTTACAGACCACTGTGCGTCGCTGTCACCAGGCTGTATCTCAAGATCCGCGATAGGTAGACAGTTGAAATTTTCACAAATTATGTATTTCTGTTACCGCAATACCAAAAAATACTAAAAACAAAATAAAATAAATATTTAAGGGAGGCTCCCATAAAAAAAAACTTTTTTTTTTGCCGTTTTGGTACGGAACCCTTCGTGCGCGAGTCCGACTCGCACTTGGCTGGTTTTATTTATCTATGCCAACTATGCACAAAAGCATTTAAAAAAATCTTCATTTCCGAGTACTTGTATGTCAATCAAATCCACGTAGGCGATAGAGTGGCTTACCTACATACCGACTCTCTAGTGTCGCCAGCTAAGAGCTGTTCGATGCTCGTACGGATTAATAAATAAATAAATAATAATAAAAAAGAAGCAAACAGTTTTTCTTCTACGTCTCGTTTCTGGGTGTTTGTGGTACATTTGTTCGTTCTGATTTCTACAAAGCGAGTGCATTTCATAGTCACTTACTTTGTCCACATTTAAATCTATAATAAAACCGTAGAACCCTATAAGTCGAAAATACACGTAGGTACGAATTATTATTTAGGTACCTAAATAATAATTTGTTTGGTAGATTTAGGTAGCGGTAAATTATATCTAATTTGGTCGAAAAACACATTGTCAACAGTTTAAATTACTCGAGACAGTAATTGTTTGTCATGGTCTATAGACTTCCGACCCTGCCCCTTCTGGCCTTTGTGCCGAATCACTAGGGTCACGTATAATTGTTGTTAATTAATACCTTTGCCACTTTACCGCGTGGCTACTACTAGAGAAGATAATATGATCATAAACTTATGCTAAGTCTATGATTGAGAATTGGGACATGCATCATCGCCTACACCAGGAATCGGCAACCTATTAAGTCAAATGAGTTAAATTTACAAAAAATTGTTAATGAGCTACAAAAGTTTTATTGTGCCAACAATAAATAATAAGTATTGTGAAAAAGGGCGAAATAGAATCGAACCGCTGTTTTTTTCAATTCACTATGTAAATAAATCTATTCATCATTAGGTTGTTAAGTATTTTTTACTACTTGGAACTGAAGAGCTGCAGCTTCACATCCAAAAGGCCGAATGTGATTTGCGAGCCGCAGGTTGCCGACCCCTGCCCTACACCTTTGGTTTAGACCTCTTTATGAAGTGGTAATTAATTAGATTAAACACGTACTTAACTGGTTGTTTTTTTTGTGCATGTCTGTCTGTTAGCCACAACAGGAAGGAATGTTAATCAGTGAAATTAAAAAATGATCGTTTTAAAATATTTTTGAATGGAATATCAAAAGGGTGTATTACAACTATCAAAGCAAACTGTCAATATAATATCAAATATCAATAATACAAATAAATTGTCATCATCATCATCATCAGCCTATCACAGTCCACTGCTGGACATAGGCCTCTCCAATTGCACGCCACTTAGGTCGATCCTCGGCTTCTCGCATCCAGCTCCTGCCAGCCACCTTGCGCAAATCATCACTCCACCTAGCCTGAGGGCGTCCTACACTACGTTTGCCGAGACGCGGTCTTCACTCAAGAACTCGTTTACCCCAGCGGTTGTCGGTTCTGCGGCTAATATGGCCAGCCCACTGCCACTTCAGCTTGCTAATCCGGTGGGCTATGTCGGTAACTTTAGTTCTCTGCCGGATCACCTCATTTCTGATTTTATCCCTAAGAGAAACTCCGAGCATAGCTCTTTCCATAGCCCGTTGAGCGACTTTGAACTTGTGGACTAGCCGTACCGTCATTGTCCACGTTTCCGCTCCGTATGTCATGACGGGTAGGACGCACTGATTGAAGACTTTCGTCTTGAGGCATTGTGGGATCGACGATGAGAAGACTCGACGTAGTTTCCCAAATGCTGCTGCCCAACCCAACTGAATTCTTCTGTTCACCTCATCCTCAAAGTTGTTTCTACCTAACTGCAATGTCTGCCCGAGGTACACGTATTTCTGAACAACTTCGAGGACGGCGCCGTGCATCGCAATCGGTTGCAGTAGTACATGTTCATTGAACATAACCTTGGTTTTATCCAGGTTCATCCGCAAGCCGATGCGCACAGAAGAGTCAGCCAGGTCATTCAGCATCTGTTGTAGGTCCTGCAGCGTTTCTGCCATAATGACGATGTCGTCTGCAAATCGCAAGTGAGAGATGTATTCGCCATTGATGTTGATGCCTCGTCCTTTCCAGTGCAGCGTCTTGAAGATATCCTCCATTGCATTTGTGAACAATTTCGGGGAAATGACGTCCCCTTGTCTCACTCCTCGATGCAACGGTATAGGTTTTGTTTGCTGATTCTGTACTTGGACGGACATGGTGGCGGCTTCGTAGAGACATCTCATCACTTGCACGTACCGCCAATCTACTTGGCAACGCTGCAGGGACTCCAGAACGGACCAGATCTCTATTGAGTCGAAGGCTTTCTCATAGTCCACGAATGCTAGACACAAGGGCTGATTGTACTCTTCGGTCTTCTGTATAATCTGCCGCACTGTGTAGATGTGGTCTATGGTGCCGTATCCGCTGCGAAATCCAGCCTGTTCCGGTGGTTGGAATTCGTCAAGTCTTCACGCAAGGCGGTTCATGACGACTCTTGAAAACAGCTTATAGACGTGGCTTAGAAGGGAAATGGGTCGATAGTTCTTCAGCAGGGTCTTATCTCCTTTTTGAAGAACAGGACGACAACGCTCCTACTCCACGCCTCCGGAGTTCTCCCTTCAAACAAGACAGCGTTAAAAAGCTTTTGAAGCTCCCTCAGTACGGGTTTACCTCCAGCCTTTAGCAATTCTGTTGTAACGCCATCCTCTCCAGGGGCTTTTCCATTTTTCAGCTGTTTAAGAGCCATCCTGATTTCGTCAATGCTGACTTCTGGCAGGTCTTGAGTGTAGTGGCGTGTTAACGTGGCTCTAGGGTCCTCATTTTCGGGATCAGGTCGAGATGCATGCGAAGCGTATAACCGGCCATAGAAGCGTTCTACTTCGGAAAGGACTGCTGGCTTCGAAGCAACGACTTCTCCACTTGCTGTGGTCAGTTTCGTCAGGTGGCTTCTTCCAAGAGATTGTACGAACACTTTCGACCCCCGATTTTGCTCGATCGCTCTTTCAATCGCAAGAGTATTGGAGCAACGGAGGTCTTGTCGTACGAGCTTACTGATCTCTCGGTTTAGAGCGCGCTTTCCTGACGAAGTGACAGGTGGGTTTTCACGTCGTTCCTTAATCAGCCCTAAAGTTCCTTCCGAAAGCTTTGACTTCCTGCCCTTACGCTGCATTTCACAAAATCTCGTACCTTCTTCCCTGAGGATCCGAACCACATTTTCGAGGTTCTGGTTTACGTCTGTTGTGGTTTCCACGGCAGCAAGTCGGTTTTCCAGGTTTGACTGGAACGTTTCAGATCCTATCATGGTTTGGAGCAAAGTAGGTCGGAGCCTTGACTTCATCAGACGGACACGTTCAGCCTTAAAATCGATATTCAGAGAGCCTCGAACGAGTCGGTGATCGCTTCCGGTATTAAACCTGTTAATCACGGAGACGTCTCTGAATATATGCTTCTTGTTGGTCATGATGAAGTCAATCTCATTTTTCGTCATAGTGTCGGGGCTTTGCCACGTCTACTTCCTTTGGTGCTGTTTCTTGAAGAAGGAGTTCATCAAGAAGAGCCCCTCCCGTTCGAGAAAGTTGACAAGCATTTGCCCCCTATGGTTTCTGCATCCAAATCCATGGGATCCTACTACCGATTCGTTGCAATTCTGTACTCCCACTTTAGCGTTGAAGTCCCCCATAACAACGCTGTAGTGAGTCTTAGTGGTGAAGTGGAGGGCCTTTGATATATCATCAAACATATCCTCTACCTCTTCGTCCGAGTGTTTTGAGGTCGGTGCGTACGCTTGAACCACCTTGAGGCTTTACCTCTCAGTGAGCTTAACAATAAGGTACGCTACCCTGTTCGACACACTGGACACTTCCACAATGTTGTCAGAAAGGGACTTATTTACCAGAAACCCAACGCCACCTTGGGATTGTTGGTCTCCCTCACGAAAGTACATTAGGTGGCCCGACTCGAGGGTTATGGTGTCCTCCCCCTCTCTTCGGACTTCACATAGCCCTAGGATATGCCACCTAATCTTCCCAAGTTCCACCTCAAGTTGAGCCAGATGCGAGTCTAGCCGTAGCGTGCGTCCGTTGTACGTCGCCAGGGTCAGTTGTTTTTGGTGGCCTCCCGTAACCCGGAGATTCTTCGCACCCCCCGTCCCGCCGTAACCGTGGTCGCCACCATGACCAGGAATAGCGGGACCGCCGGGAACTGGGGGCCGTGGCTTTTTGTGCGTCTGCATTGGATGTTATGCCCATAATCGCCACGCTGGGCAGACGGGTTGGCGATCGCAGGGCGTAGACTCTTGCACCGATGAAGCTGCTGCCCATCACCGGCCCGGTACACTTAACTACGCCTTCCGTTGGATGGTTATACCGCCATCGGTCGGTCAATCGCCAGAGCCTCGTTCGTCGTCCAGCAGGATGCACCGCGTGCAGGTGAGGTTGGCTTGGGGCGGAAGATGGTGGTTCGCCCCTCTACATCCCAATAAATTGTAATAATAAAAAAAACTAACACTCGAAATTGATTAACGGCCGGTCCTAATAACCTATCTTCAGTTTTGGCATATCGGAGATAGAAAACAACTTCTGTCTTTGTTTCTCTGAACGGCAAAAACAGAGATAGAAACTGTTTCCTATCTCCGATATGCCAAAACTGAAGATAGATAGGTTATTGGGACCGGCCGTAAGTGTCTATTTAATAAAAAAGCAGTCAAAGACGTAGAAAAAACATTGAGATGAGGTAGTATATACGTACAGGTTGTCCGAGAAACCAAAAGGCAAGCTATAAACGGGTATTACCCGATCACTTTCTTTAAGTTATACAGGGTGGCTGGAACATTGACGTCTACTTTTTTGACGTCAATTTTTAGGCCATAATAGGAAATGTAATCAACACCTTAATTCCCTTATTCAAGTTATGCGTGATCATATATTTGACACAATACAGGATGAAAAAATATATGTATATGAAAGAAAATACGTAAACGTCATATTAGTTTTTCCACCTGTTATTGCAAAAAATAAAAGATTTAAATCAAAATCAGCATCCGGTATGAAATCCTTTATTTAATTTTTTGGTATTTTTGAGACACTTTCCTTTTAGTACCCCAAATGGGTGAAGTACCTATGGATTCTTTTTACAGTGACCACAAAATGTAACATCATCCACAAATTCTGAATTTCGACAGTTTAACAATGATTTTTTACTAAATAATAAGGTATAATTGGACTAATTAAAAGATAATTTACAAATCGCAAAAATGTGTTAAAGATTAACAAAACAGTAATAAGAGTTTTTTATCGTTACATTCAGTATTTAAATTATTAAATCTTAACTTTAACTGATATTGTACTTAAAGATAAAAAAAAATTATGAATATTATGAAGTGGTAGTTCGATAAGCTGTTTATTAGGAATTTTCCTATCACTGTATTATCTACGAGTAATAATTCTCTAGAAGCCGATTTCAATATCTTCTCATCAGTAAGAGATAGGCTTATCCACGTTTTGTTGCCAATCAACCGTTGTTATTTTGAATAAATTATCAAAAATATTTAGACAATTAATCACTGCTCCTAAATATGTTTCTATCTGAAGATAGTCTATTCATATCGGCTGTGAAAAAGTAAATAATACTAGAAATCTATTCCACGAAAATTGAACAAGGGGTGCTCGAAATCTATACTAATATTATAAAGCTGAAGAGTTTGTTTGTTTGTTTGTTTGAACGCGCTAATCTCAGGAAGTTCTGGTTAAAATTGAAAAATTATTTTTGTGTTGGATAGTCCATTTATCGAGTAAGGCTTTAGGCTCTAAAAAATCACGCTGCGACCAATAGGAGCGAAACATCAGTGAAAAATGTTGCAAAAATAGTTGGGATCATAATAACAGAAATCAGAATAAGTAAATAGCGAAATGAGGGTTTCGTTGAAGTTAATTGCTGTTAGTTTGTATGCATAAATAGAACGAAATTCAAAAAGTTAATTGGGTAGATGACTCTAGCATCGATCAGATGACACAATCAAGTGACATCCGTTTTATGATCAGTCAAAACGTAATTTTGCCATAGATTTAGTATGCAGTACTAAACTATGACGCCACGATTACCATACTCAGATAACTAACTTTTACTGGAGTTAATTGATACGGGGTTTATACTATGTACCTTAGTTTTTATGAGTTTCCGATATTTCGGCACTCTTGCAAGCGAGTTCTCCCGTGATCATGGCGCTAAACTAAGGTACATGGTATAAACCCCGTATCAATTAACTCTAGTGATAGTGACCATGGAAGTTTAAATCAGTATATAACTTTTACTGATTTAAAAGCAATCTTATTCGTAATCCGGATTTTAAGGTATTAAATAAAAGCTTTAAAGGAATGGTGTTTCAAATTACTTAATTTGTGAATTTTATCATTTACCTATTTATAGAAGAGTTACTTTTAAAGAGAATTATAATTCGTATGGTATTATAGATGATTCGGCACGTATTGCAAAATATCTGTGAACAGAGCTTACCACAGAGTATATTAGGGTTTATACGGTACAATATCATAAAAAACTCTGTGTGATTTCCCGCCAGAGGGCGTCAAACGTAAGTAAAAAGAAACTGCACAGCTAAATTTAGGTAATCCCACAGCTAAGTGTCTGGTACCCCAAGTTGGAACACTAATAAAACTTAACAATGAGAATGATTTACATTTTTGCGTTTTGTAAACATCTAACGGCAGTAAAAGCACACTAGCTCAAATCAACAACTTGAAGCACATATTGCATCGTGGTAACCAAAAGTCATGTAACAGACAACGGACTTACGCTACAAGAAATATTATCACCTTATTTAACTGAACAAAAGAGCAATGGATGGAATATCCTGGGTCGGTGCTGTCATTTCTATTGATACTCGTACAAACAGCAAGGGTCTACCTTTTAACAGGTTTTTTACAAATTTATTACATTTATATTTGGTTAGGAGAAAAAAAACCTAAATCATAGGCTATTATAAACTACATAATCACTGGTCTATTTAAGTGTGACCATATTATAAGTTGTGTAAAGGAGATGTCCCAAATTGTATGGAGGCCAGGCCCAGAACCTGTACACCCCACCAAAAGATAGACCAATACACCTACAAGATTTTGTTATTATCCAATTCTTCTAAAATGGCTTCGTTAAGTGGTTCAAATAAAGAGATAGGTAAGAAAATAGCAATAAAAAAAAACAACAAAACCATCATGGCGGAAGATGACGACTGTCAGTTTTGGCAGTTACAAAATCGTGCATCTAGGAGTCGAGTGCCATCGCTTGCTGTAGTAACAACAAACATTATGAAAGTAATGTGTCGATCAATACCAAATCTAGAAAACGATAAAGAGGTCGTAATAATGAACTACATTTAAAACGCGACAAGCAGAACAAAAACTTTAATTGAATGATTATTCCAAAATGCCAAGGGATATCTGACAGCTACGGACATTTAAAGTTTTTTTAGATTGACGCCATCTTGGAATGCCTAATGGAGTTTGATAAATTATTCGATCTTATTTATTTTTGAACCACTAAATTATACGTTAAATAAATTTATATGTATTTTTCTCAGAAACAGTATTTTTTTCTTGATTTTTGACAATGGTGTACTATGTCTGGGCCTATTATGGGACATCTCCTTTGTAGAGTAAAGTACAATATTAAGAAACAAATCTTTACTGTTTCGTACAGTGGCCGGATATCAGATTAGACATTTTGTTGCAAAATAGCACCTATTACAACTAAATAAGATGCCCTAGTGTTTAGCCTGATGCGCTGTACCAAAAGGAAATGACGATTCATTTGTAATTGTGTTCTTATTAATTACATAGATTATAGCAGCCTCACATATAAAATCTATTTTTGAAATATTAATAATCACGAATAACCATTTATAACTAAGCACCAGTTAAATCATTTTTATTTCTGCAAATAGGCCCCTGGAGGCGCTTTTACACGTCCAAAACCACCGACAATAAACAGAAACCAATGAATAATCTGAATTATTTTTTACAGTTCTTAACTTCCTGAGTTGACACACCTCTTTCAGCGTAAAAATAGATAATATTTCTAGTAGATAAGCGTTTACTTACAATTTGGTTTTCAAATAAAATAGCGAAATATTGAGTCATTAATCGATAACATTTTACAATGAACAGCGAATCATACTACTACAAAACGTCTAACTTTCTCAATTAAGATTGAACTATATATTTTGAATAATAAAGTTCAAAACTGGTTGAGTTAATTTTACATTTTGTTATAGGCTGATGAGCTATCGAGACTACTTTTAGATATAGCCAGATTCAAACATAAATATTTTACATTATGGCAACACTACATGTTACTCTGACTGTATTCTATGTCATACAATGCCCAGTTTTACATTGAGTTCATTCTGCGTCTTGTACTAACATCTGATCTATTGTAAATAATTTAATTATTACAAATAATAAATGAGATCGAACGTAATTTTCTTGTACTTTTAAGAATTTTGTCCGCCATTACAAACTTAGCTTAGATCAAAATTAGTACAAATACGCATAAACTATTGTATTCATTAACTTTTAACAAATGGTCTTACAATAATTTTACAACGTCATTGATCATTAAAAATACACACTTTAGAAATTTTAACACCTGGCAACATAAATAGTAAAGTCGGCATTAATTCCGCGTGAACCCTTGATAGTAAAATTAGAAAATAATGTATGTTATGCCTCTCGACGAATGTTACTACTTAAAATTATCATTATATTACAGAACTCATGAGATTGTGTCTCATTCTATTCACTAGTCGTAAAGGTCGTTAAGAATCACTAAATGCATAATATAACGCTACACGTATAATATACAGGCTATAGTTATATTATACGATTTTTGTATGTCAGCCTTTTTGTGCTTCCAATTGTTAGAAATGATTAACTTTTCAGTTTTTCAAAATATGTTCTAAATTCTTGATAATTATTATGTATTAAAACACTAGAACCATAGATTAAAGAAAATTACTAGATACTCAATTAGTCCCATGCAAAAAAGACACTTTATGAATTTGATTTGAATTGATTAATCAAACTGACATTTATAATATGGTTGAATGGTACAAGTTAAAATAACTCGGAAATGTTCTAGTGTCGGTGAGGATATTTTTTGGTCGCTAATTGTGTTTCCAGCATTTATATCTATGGATCTTAATAATTTTACATAATTATATTACTACTTTTTTAAAACTGGCATTGAATTAATGTTCTCGACGTTTGATTACGTATATTAAGTATAGATGGCGCTAAACTTCCAGTTCACAATGAAGTTGTCTCATAGAGATTACTGACGGAAATTAATGTTTTTAGATACAATATTTATGTTAATGCTGTTATTTATATAAATAACTATATGATTAATATAATATATTATGACTTAAATACTTAATTTCCAAGTTACCTGCATGAAACATTAGGAAACTTAAAGTTTATCGCACAGAATGTAGAAATGTAAACAAAAACGTGATTAAGAAATTCGAATGCTAGTGTGATTTTATGATTCCTTGAATACTAATTGCGAGTACCTTAAGCGGGACTAACAATAGTTTTGAGTCCCATCTAAAGTAGTCTAATTTTTTATTCAAAAAATCATATTTTTAATCCGAAA
Organism: Anania crocealis; assembly: GCA_949315895.1. NCBI lineage: Eukaryota > Metazoa > Arthropoda > Insecta > Lepidoptera > Crambidae > Anania > Anania crocealis. Next base: position 10,090,864 of record OX438871.1, read on the forward strand.
CGAATATTGTATAAGGCTGACATATACAAACATTATGAATTAAGTGACAACTGCGTTACAGGCCGCAGTGAGACAAAAATAAGCTAATTATCGTTATAAAAATAACTCGTTTTTGTACGTGCGAGTTATACGCTGGATACGAATACAATCTAGTATTCAAGTAAGCCTTAATGTGTAGGTAATATCTTTTTTCATCACCACAATGCTAACAATAAAAAAGGATTTGTAACTAACTTCTCGTTTAAACGGGTTTATGACCTACGAAATTATATCGGCAGCGTCGATCTACATACATATTAGCCAATATATTTGTTAAGTTACTAACATTTTCTATGTCATAAACGAATAAGTTTTTATTGTTTATAGTAGGATTAAATTCTAGATGAAATGTCTGTAGACAACAAAAAGTATTTATACTAAGTTAAATAGTCCTCCACAGTAAGATACCAGCGAAAAACTCGCACTTCAAAAACGAGAGTGCAGCATACGCTACCTTACATTTAATACTTTTTTTATTGTATTATTTGTCAAATTTTTAACTTTTTTTTGTTGTATGGCACCACAGCCACTTATTTTAAGACAATCACACACGTGTTTCGCGCCAAATTCCACTGGCGAGCAGGGAATATTGCCATTTTACTTTTTGAACTTTCTTTTGCACCGCATTATGAAGTCCCAAACCTCACTCGCTGTGTAAAAAGGGCATTGTGCATAAATAAACCGTATTATGTGGTGTCGGACGCGAGCTGCCTAGTGCTCCCCAATCAATACACAGTCGTTTTTGTCGAATGCTCATTATAGGTGATTAGATTAGATTAGATTTCTAAACGAATATAATGGGGACTACCGTTTCTTTGCTCACCAGTTGGCGGCACTGTAGACTGAGGTCCGGAGTTATAGATGTCAAAGGCGATTGGCGCCGAAACAAAGTGTTATATCTTGAATCTAATTAAGGTTATATTGTTTATAAATAACTATCTTGATATCAACAAACTAACTTCTGAAATAGTTGCTCTTGAGGACGCCTATTTTTGCGCTTTTTCTTAATTCCGCTTTTAAAGCGTTCACATTAAACGCCAAATAATCCATATTTGCGATATTTTACGAAGGAGATCAGTTTCCAGCAGGTAAATTAAAGAAATTATAATTTATGCAACAAATTCCGCTAAAACCAGTACAAAGTGAATGATATTGGACCTCACGCGACACTAGCGCCTCTAGTGGCAAATTCACTAGCGATAGCCCCCATTATATCCGAGTTTGATATCAAATATTTACCTTTATTGATATTTTGATTTGCTGAGTACATTTAAATAATATTAGAAAAATTGCTGATCTTTTTTTGATCACTTAGATGTTTGTTTGAGCCACAAAAAACAAAAGTATATTGTATTGAGCGATTTATTTACCGTAATTGATCAAAATTCAACCATCAAAAAATTATATCGCAACATGTAAAGGAGGTGGGCACTCAGCCGTTTTTTCAATTGTAAGTCAATGACCATAATATCAGTGTAGGACGCCCTGCGACTTGGTGGTCAGATAACCTTAGGAGAACTGTTGGCAGCGGCTGGATGGGGAAAGCCCAGGATAGACAATTGTGGCGTGACTTAAAGGAGGCCTACGTCCCGTAATGGAGGGACAATGGCTGTTGATTGACCTTACGGTGCCGAATTTGGCACTTATTATACCATAGTCATGATGATACATAACAATTCCGATAAATATACTAAGCCATCAATAGTAAAATTATACATCATGAATTAAGCATTTGATTTGTTGCGTTAATTTTAACTATTACGTGTGAACACATTTTTTTGCACTTATCTAACTGTAATTTACTCAAGAAATTTTGTTTGAAGTATTCACTAAACGACACACACTAAAGAGATAAAAAAATATCAAATCACAAAAGGTTACGTAATTAAGTGTTAATCTTTATAAATTTTACAAATAATATTGAAAAAACATATTGTGTTAAATCAAAGCAATCATTAAGGCGCTGTTAGTTCGTGATTTATGGATCGATATCCATCGATCGTCTATGCGCACCGTAAGCGCCAGCGTGCGACAGAACGGGCCTGACGAGCCATAGAGTATTTTGTAGTTATTTAAACATAGTAATTAAGTCTTGGATGAATTAACCACTGGTTATGAAACGCAAGAGCGAATGTATGAAAACAGCATCAACCAATTTCTGCGGGGCGGGAGGAGATTGTCGTGTCAATTATTGACATTTAGTGCGTGAAAGTGTCGATATTTTTCTATCGATGTGTGTTGAACGAATGAATGACCGAATCTAATGCAAAATGTTTTTTATTTTTATTATCAAAACAGAAATTACAGTATGGGCATGTTTAAGTAAGTACAAACAATTAAACGAATAGTCGCTTATGATTTTTTGCGTTAGCATTAAAACACTCTGGTGTAAAATGGATACCACATATTCGGTGGTGTTTTGTAGGGATCCATTTTGCCTCTCTTCGGACGGCATCGACCCACTTTGTTTTACTTAATGGATCTACAGGAAATCAGATATTACATTAATAGGATGTATTGTAGTAAAATATGAAGTTTAAAATTTTAAAGCAAACTGATTTTTAAGATTAAGTACTTTCATCTACACTAGAGTTAATAATTTTACAGATTTATCATTTTATTTCAAAAGTATTTATACTATAAATTTATTAGAACATTTATCGATATGATTTATCGACAATTGTCAAGCACAGTTAAAACTAAATTGACTAGGGAACGAATGATGAACGTACGATAATCCTACCGAATGAAGTATACGTCATCTTTTTGATTTTGTAGTAACTGACAACTACTCTTTTAAATCGCAATGTAACTTTTCTCTAGGAAAACACATTTCACTATTTTAAGAAAAATTTACAGCTTTATTGGGATAAAAAGTTACTTACGGATGAAAAGAAATATTTTTTGTCTTTCCGCTATAATTTTTCCACAAAAATACGGCACATTTACCCATTTTTCTCGACAATGTTTCTCACCGAGCTCTGAAACCGTACTGACAAGACGTCACATGTAAGTGAGGCTAAAAAGTCCGCTTCGTTGCCAAGGAGGCACAAGCGAAATTGTCTGTCATTGCGCGTCCAGTGGTTTATTCGTCCAAGAATTAAGTATTTATCATTTAATGAATTCAAACTCAGCGAAAATGTCTATAAATATTTAGCAGCTTTAAACATGCATAAAATTTGATTTAAAATGTCCATAGTTTAGTCGTGAAATTGAAAAATCATTTCGAAGAGGTAGGTTTGTGATTTTTTCTATCGAGCAAAGTTAATCAAATTGTGTAACCGTTAGCGACTGTGACTAGAATAGATTCTCAACTAATACATATATTTTTTTCAACGCTGTTTTCTAGATTTAAAATGGGTTTGAAAAACTCAAAAACGCTGCCTCTTAGACCTACACCGCCTTAAGTAGTTTCTTAACATATTCTTGAAAGGCATTTTCCTGACAGTTGCGTCCGACCACAGCCAAACTGATTCAGCGCCCACACAATCGGTCAAAACAGTTACAAACGATCAAGCAATTCTTATTACACAAACGTGTGTCAAGTGTCATATTGCCTTAACAGCAGAAGTTTATCACAACCAGGCTCCTTCTACTTGTAGTCTACTTTAAGCTCATTATCACCGAAAACAAGACTTTAGGCTTTTGAGAATAGATTTCTATTTCGCGCACAACATTGGCACTAAGAATAAAAAGCTCAGAAGCTCAAATCAAAAAGGTCTGAGAGTTCGAATTTTTATATTATTTATCAATTTACAATACGTCGAACGTTTTGACAGCTGTCAGTAGATTGACAAACTGAAAACTGTCAATTGCGGAGTGACAACGACAGCTGTCAACACGTCCCCAAGTAATTAATATTAAAATAGTCAAGAGTAAAAAAAGCTAATTATTTTGTGACTGAACTTATTTTATTAGTGTCAATTACGTACCATAAACACGCTTACATTTATACATTCATTCGTTAACGAAAATATTTTTTTTAATTTTATTTTCAAGCATTTAAAAAGCATTTATTCAATCTCTAAGTTCAATTACATTATTTACTACATTATTTACCATGTTTAACACTGAGCTGTTTACTCAAAAGAAAAATATATATATTATACGTTTATATAACAAAACGGATGTGTTCGTTCAGTGCTTAATATATAATTTATCTATGAATAAATCTGTTTCGCTACATAAATATAATAATTTGTCAAATCGGACTTAGCAATTCGATTCATGAGGTACTCGCGAAATATAATAACAAAATCGAAAAGCAAGTTAGTGTAGGCAAAACAGAGTGGAAACTTAAATAATTGTAATAATTCTAAGAGACGCTACGCACGTAAGTCACTCCTGTGGTTCACAGTTATTAATTACACATGATAATGACTATATTCAATGCTTTATTCACACACCTAAGTCAAACCTGACGTAACTCAAAATTAAATTTAATTCAGAAAGTGAATTAGGTGTGCGATGATAACACGTGGTAATTATCGCAATACATTAAAACTTAGAACAGATAATTAATTGCTTGTCGTAGTGAATTTGTCATCATAACCAATTTTATTTCAATAAATTAATTATTTATAAACAATATTCAAACAAACGAATATGACAATAACGTACTTATAAATAAGGCAGTACATAGTATAAAATAACCGAAGATATTGCTTTTAAAACGTGAATGTTTGAATATCACTTAAAAACGCTATGCAGCAATAGATACAGTTTTAGATAAAATAACACGCGATTGTATTTCTGTCATACGTTCTAACATACGTCACTTCATATTCGAATATCTGATTTTTAGAAAAAATACATTATTTTTTTAATTTAAAATATTATTTTTTCTCATACGTCATATTCTCAAAATTATTTACAGTACAGTCTATTTCTAGTTCTCATGGAGTGCCATGCGATCGAAATATTAAATAGTTATGAAATAAACAACATAAATATATTTCAAATACCTAAAAATTACAAAGTAATATTTCATTCGCAAGTTTTTTATTTATTTTTTTATAATAAAAAACATGATAATCAATACAAAAATATTAGCGAATGATTTTCCTTGTCATGATCTTAAAAGTACACTTACATAGATAATAACGAAAAAAGAGAATTAACATTTCGATCGTACCGCATCTGTTGTTAAAACGAAACGCATTTGACTAACTTTTTTTTAATATTCATAATAAAAATCTGTCCGCCACTCCACTTCAACTTAACATAGTTTTAAAATAAGAACATATTTTTTTCCGTCCATTGAAGCTAAGGTATTAAATTAAGCTTATTACACACATCTTGAGATCTGTCACTCACTTTTTTAAAGTTTTTTTTTTCACAGTTTTTATCACATTATTTTGAAATACTGTTTCCTCTTAGGTGCTGGGGATATGTAGTGGTCGTGTTCACACGAGTGGAGGATTAGCGTGGAGGCTGAGAACCGAAATGTTCAGGACGCGTATTTACCTTTGCTGGGGGATACCTGTACAAACGATTTATTATATATTTTTTATTTACAAAACATAGTTTATGCTTAGTAGTAGCCTAATTTGGAACTATTATAATTACATTTTCTAATCACGGGATGGAGTCCTATACCTTTGGAAGGCATACGAGGGGCCGAAGTCACTGACTCGCAGATGCCTTATTATTATGTTGATCTTTTTACAATTACGGAGCTATAGAGTTACGGACCTTTGAAAGCCGCACGAAAGACAGAAACCAACTCGCAGAGGCCCATTAGACAACATTTATCGTAAAGATGTGATGTGACACCAACCGACGATTATCCGGGTACGCACTACATAAACGCGTCCAAGGACAACCCCCGGTTAGTGCAGGGCTATTTCAGAACGCGGAATTAAGAAGGACTATGACCCCTGAATGACCTATGTTACAAACACGGATAAAATGGCAGGGGGTGACTTGCACACTCAATTAATGGGCCCCCGAAAACAGCCGGTAGCACAAAGTGACGTAGCGATAAGGGGGCAACATAGCCTGAGGTGCTTGAGGCGTTTAGAGGTATTACACGGCTCTCAGGACAATCCCGGTAATCCATTCAAGATCCCTACAAGCATTTTACTGTCATACTCCTTACCGAGTATTATGGTTATGGTTAGTGTTTATGGAACCTCTGTTGTCTCTGGTTTGCACAGAACAAGCGCATTAAATGGTTACTTACTTTGGAGATGGAATAACGTATGTGATGTCGTAGTATCATACTATGTAAATGAACAAACCTGGGTGTGTCACGCGATAGAGTTGACTGCGTAGTGAGGCCGAGTCCCCTCGGGCTGGTAGAGCGTTATCGAGGCTATATAGTTGTTGGACATCACCTGAAAATAGAACATTAACTAATAAAAATAATCGCTAATATGTCTATGAGTCGAAATGTAATCAAACTTTTTATGACGAGTGTCAAACCAGAGGAATAAAAAAAAATTTTTTTTTGACTAGGTTATTGCCCGCGTCTCTGCCCGTACGAACTACACGTTATATCGCGAGGGAGAAAATGCTTAGCGATGGGACAAAAAATAATCTGGGTCCTTTTTTAAAATCTAATCTATCTTTGAACGAATCAAGCAAGCAATCCAGCAAGTTAACAAAACAATGACGGGTACACGCATAATAACCACGCTTGTCAAATGCGGACCGGTGATCACAAGACCGGGCTATCTTCGAAAAATACTTGTACTTATTTTTTGTGTGTAGTCCGACGTGGACGTTTCTGTAAAGATTTTCATTAAAATTGGTACAATAATATATGCGTGAAAGAATAACAAGCATCCATATACATATCCATTAAACTTTTGCGAACAAGTAAGGAGTTATAGTAATTTGTAAGATTGAGAACCAGAAACCACGATATTCTCATTAGAGACATATTATGTTTATATAAACAGTCACTTTCTAACCTATCTCCTATGTCAGTTCAGCACGTTCTTTTTGGGACGCCCTGTATATACGTATAAAATGTGTTCTCTCACCTCATAGATCATGTCCTGGTACCCGTAGCAGAACGTGGAACCGAACGGATTGATAGTATTGGTGCCCTGTATAGATAGAATGTGTTCTCTCACCTCAAAGATCATATCCTGGTACCCGTAGCAGAATGTGGAACCTAACGGATTGGTAGTATTGGTGCCCTGTATATACACACTAGCTGACCCCGCGAACTTCGTATCGCCTCAGAATAATATAGTTGGATTTTGACGTAAGACGTCACACAATGTCATTGGCATTAAATATAGCGTTTACCTTACCATGTATGTTACACAGAAAATTTGCAATAAAATAATATTGCGACTTTAAATTGAGATGTAAGCTATCCTATCTTACAAGTTGGATCAAACTGCACACAGTGTGCAAATTTAATTAAAAACGGTTAAGTAGTTTAGGAGTCCATCGCGGACAAACAACCTGACACGTAATTTATATATATAAGATAGAATGTGTTCTCTCACCTCAAAGATCATGTCCTGGTACCCGTAGCAGAATGTGGAACCGAACGGATTGGTAGTATTAGTGGACGAGGCTCGGTTGAGAACTACGGGTCGCTCGCACACGCGCAGCGCGCGGGAGACCACCTCCCACTTGCTGTAAGCGGTTATGGTCACCGCGCCCCGGTTGTCCACCAGAGAGTTTGGGTCGCATCTGTGCCGAGAAACATATACATAAAAAACCAAACGCCGACCGGGAAGCCACGCAATTTCAATGAATTATATATATATACTAGCTGACCCGGCAAACGTTGTTTTGCCATAAAAATGATTAAATTACTAAAATGGCTAACAAAAAATAGTTTATAAAATTTTAATATTTTACTACCCTACCCCTACCCTACCCTACCCTACCCTACCCCTACCCCTACCCTAACATTATCCCCGACAAAATTGTGAATCTAAACCATTCCCAAATCCCCTTGAACACACAAAAAATTTCATCAAAATCGGTCCAGTCGTTTGAGAGAAGTTCAGTGACATACACACTCACAGAAGAATTATATATATAAAGATATTTTTATATGTAATTCATAGCGCGCAATGTATAGCGGTCAAAATGGCGCGCTGCTGCGCTGGTGATAGCTGCTCAGTTCAAAATACGTTCGCGCTAAGCTGTACATTGCGAATTGTAAATAAAAAAGTATTATTATGAACGAAATAATAAACATTTTTATAATTTTTATAAGAAGAAATGTTTTTAAATAACATTTTGCAAAAGTTTTTGTAATAAAACGGAAAACAAAATTGTGACTTTGACCCCAAAATCTCCGGAACCTGCAATTTCACAGTGTACGAGTAGGACATTAGGTTTTTTGACCTAAGTTGACCTACATAAGTTGCTGACCGCGCGAAGTCAGTGTCGCGCGCTTACATTATAATTAACATTTATATTATAGTGCAATAAAGACCTTCGGATCGTACGGTGTTTACATATTTACATTGACCTACCTCCGAACAGTTGCATTCCGGGAAACATACAAATCCCTACAACATTACATATACTTACAACATTCATTTGTGGGAACGAGCCCGCACACCCAGGTATTACAGTTACCCATCCTGTCTGTATTACAGTTCTCAAGAAAAAAATTATCCTAGTGATGGGGACAATAAGTGGTTTTCGGATCTGCGTTTGTTTTTTTTACACCCGGTATACATACAGAATGAAATTTTTAATCACTTTCCAAAAATTTTGTAGGCGTTCAGTATCGTATTTAGAGCCCATTTATGAAGTAAAATATGTAAAAAAAAAGTGTTGCTAGGCGGCCGTATCAAAAATTATTGATTTTGGCGGACATTTTCTCCTCCGTGAGACGACCTCCGTGGCGGAGTGGCGTACACACCGGTTTTCAAGGTGTCGCTTGCTCCGAGGTCCCGGGTTCGATTCCCGGACGGGTCAATGTAGAAAAAATGTGTTTTTCTACATTTTCTCGGGTCTGGGTGTTTGTGGTACCTTCGTTGTTTCTGGTTTCCAAAATACGAATGCTTTAAATAGTTATTCAAATTGGGATCAGAACAATGTATGTGATGTTGTCCACATTTATTTTTTAAGTGCTTTATCTTGTCATTTTTGTACTGGGCTATACCAAAAGAAAAAATACGTCCTTTGTTTTTTGTCTCGTAGATTGATATATTAAAATTTGGAAGGTGGTTAAAATTTCACCCTGTATACAGCGTGTAAGGTAAATGTTATATTGATTTTACTCGTATGTCAGTGTACCCGGGGATGAAATCTAGGTCCCCAAGACCTTAGTCCGGTAAATAAACAACTAAACCAACGGGGCGTCAATAATATACAAAGACATAGTATAAAAGTAAAGTAACAGCCTATAATCATCCCACTGCAGGGAAAAGGCATCCATCATTGAATTCAAGTTACCACAGCAATGATGGGTGCTGGAATAATCACCACGCTTGCCAAATGTGGGTTGGTGATCACAAACCCGAGCAATGTTCGAAAATTCGAAACTTTTAGGTTGCCCGACCCGGGGATCGAACCCGAGACCCCGAGATCTAGGCACGGTGTTTTTTTTTTCAAATTCAAATTCAAATGTTTATTTCAGTAACTTAGCCTAATACAGTTACAAGTATTTGGAGCTTCCTATTGAGCAAAAATACAATTGCTTGTGTTAGAAAGTACCGCTCTTTCACTTTAATAATATAAGTACTAAAATAAACTCGAAACAAAGCTACCAAAAGAAATAAAACTAATATAAAATAACAACAAAAATAACATTATTATTATTATTTTTTAACATAAAAAGAACGGTAGCTTAACTTCCTGTGATAGGAGATTGACAGTTTGTCTATGTTTGTATGTTTACGGCCGGTTCCAATAACCTATCTATCTTCAGTTTTGGCTTCCAATAACCTATCTATCTTCAGTTTTGGCATATCGGAGATAAGAAACAGTTTCTATCTCTGTTTTTGCCGTCCAGTGAAACAAAGACAGAAGTTGTTTTCTATCTCCGATATGTCAAGACTGACGATAGATAGGTTATTGGAAATGGCCGTTAAATGACTAGACCAACGGGGCGTCAATAAATACAAAGACATAGTAAATGACTCACTTATCCGGCTGTACGGCGAGTTCAAACTCGCAGCGATGGTACATATTGAAGTTATAGTGGCCCGGGTAGTTCGAGTGCAGCACGAACTTCTTCACTTGATGCGTGCGCGCATCGAATAACACGTCCTGAAATTATTGGAGAAATATTTAACAGAGTAATAATTAAATACGAAACAATACATCATCATGACTCTACGTCATTCGTTTGTCGTCATGGCCATAATATATACTATCTACCTTCAATAGTACTGTTTGTCGTCATATTTATTATTTATATACATTTTATGGCTGGATGGGGAAAGTGGAGTGTAGTGTAATGTAATGTAGTGTAGTGTACAATAGAGTCGTTTGGTACTGACCAGGCCGAGGGTGAAGTAGTTGAAGAAGTAGTCCGATGCAGGCGGTGGGCGGCGGCGCGCTGTGGGCCGGTGAATCCGCATCTTAAAATGAACAGTTTTAATTATAAGAAAACATTCTTTTGCTTGCAACTTTGTCTTCGTAGACTTTGGAATAGGGTATGATTAATGTTTCCTTAAAAAAACTATAATTATGGTCATTTTGATGTCTGAATGTAATAAGTAAATATAAAGTTTTTAGTTGCAGCAGATTTGCAACTGCTACTGAGTTCGTATTATCCGTTATTTGCGACCGCTAGTGTGAATGAATATAATCATTTTGGGTGACAGCAGATTTGCAGATGCTGTAGTCCTTAAAATATAGCTAGATTAATAATCTATAATATAAAAATGAATCGCTGAATGTGTTGCTAAGCGCAAATCTCGAGAACGTCTGAACCGATATCGCTAATTATTTTTTTAGAATATTCCTTGAAGTACGAGGATGGTTTTTACGCAGAGATTTTTTTTGAATTTCCTAAAAAAAGTCAAAAAAACACACTTTTCTATACACCCACACAAAAAATGTTTGCCAACCCCGCCATATTTGATGACAATGACATTTAAGCCGTCAAAATGCTATATCTGCGGCGATACAAAGTTCGCGGGGTCCGCTAGTAGATAATAATAGTAAATAATAAACGTTTAGTATGACACCTGTCAAACTGAGTAAGCTAAAACTTTGACTGATTCGACTAATCAAACGAAAAAATGAAACAGTTATTATGACGCATAAAATATAACAAAAATTAGGTTAATTAAAATTTTATAGTAATTCAGTATCGTGTTCATCATCAGGATCACTGAAACAATCATGATGATCAACTATACGCGGTGAAGAATTTCGCGCTTAGAGAATCGACAAAAAAAAAGGTTTTTTTTTTCTTAAACAAATAATTATTGTGATTTGATGTTCTCAGCATTTACTTATGCTTATTAATTCATTTGTAACTTTAAGGTTACATTGCTGCGTACTGCCAGTGGGTATAAAAATGTGACGATGTAGTACCTGGGTTGGTCACACCAGAATACCAGCGCAGCGGCCATCGGTTCGTTACAGCACAAGCTGAGGCTGGGACCTAATTGGCCACATATTTACTTGTCAATAAGTTCTATTTGTGTCTTTTGTTGTAATGTTCTCGTCCGTAATTTCGTCTATGTCTACTGTAATTTGCTTGTGGTCAATTAATCCCTCGATCGTGAGTTATTCCAGACACAATTGAAATCAATTGTTATCGCGGCACGCGCCTGCCTCCTGGGGGTTGAGGGATTAAATGTTTCTTTCTTTCGACTATGCAACTGCGTTTGCCGTAATATTGAACTTAAGAGGGTCACAATGTAGAAAGCTAAGCAGAATATCAAATCCTGGCTTGCAAAGCTTAACTACCAGCAAACAGAAGATCTTATAAAAACACTTCAAATATCCTCTAGTTCTATTCACAGTCACACATACACAAACACACACACACACACAAATTGTTATACATTTATGATTTAAAAATAATTTCATTTATTTATTAGTATTATGTCTCTTCTCATTTTATTAATTAAGTACATATCTGACTACTGAGATTAAGGCAATTTGCTTAGTTCAGCAGTCACCGTAAATTTTCGAGATCATTGTAAATGTTGATCTATAAAGCTGAAGAGTTTGTTTGTTTGTTTTTTTGAACGCGCTAATCTCAGGAAGTACTGGTTCAAAAATTTTTTTTTTGTGTTGAATAGTCTATTTATCTAGGAAGGCTTTAGGCTATAATATATTATGTATAACAGTGACCAATAGTAGTGAAGCATCAGTGAAAAATGTTGCAGAAATAATCGCGATCACAATAAAAGAAATTGACGCGTACGAAGTCGCGGGCAACATCTAGTTGCGTAATAAAGACTATTGTTATTCATATTTGTTACCTTGTCGTCCGCCTTGTAGTAGAGCCTGGCGGGCGCGCCCAACGCCCTCGCGACGGTTTGGCCGCTGTCGCCGAAGCGCACCACGCGGCACACCGCCACCTGCACCGGCTCCAGCGCGCGGCTCGTGCCTGCAAGTAAAATACTTCACTAAAGCCAACAAATAGCTAGTTGACACTAATGACGACCTCCGTGGCGGAGTGGCGTACATACCGGTTTTCAAGGTGTCGCCTGCTCCGAGGTCCCGGGTTCGATTCCCGGACGGGTCAATGTAGAAAAAATGAGTTTTTCTACATTTTCTCGGGTCTAGGTGTTTGTGGTACCTTCGTTGTCTCTGATTTCCAAAATACGAATACTTTAAATAGTTATACAAATTGGGGTAAAAAAAAAAACCTAATAGGCTACTGGACTAACATCAAATTTGACTCAACAAATCAATAGTTTCTGTAGTATTTCACTGGGGACTACTAGAGTTAAGTGCTGCCCCCAATTTATTTAATTTTATATTCTAAACAAAATCAACAGTGATTCAATAAATACTAGAGGTAATTTGCTAAAATGATACTGTTCTAGTATTTTCAGATTGGTTTGGTTTGAAGTAATAAAATTAAATAAAATGGGGACAGCAGTTAGCTCTAGTAGTCGCCTTAAGAAACCAATAGTTTATCGATTTTAGTTAACAAAAGCGCAAAATAGCTTATAATCATAATCTCAATACAAAAATTAACTTTTTTATTTTTATTTTGAACTCTGAAAACGCTGTTGGTCTCGTTATGACGTCATAGGACTCTAAGCAAACTTCACGGTGGGTCTTACGAGAAAATTTCGTTATGTTGCCTGTACATTGACATGAAAGTGCAGTTATTGAGGTTTAATATTTGTAATAAAGAAAAACACCTTGAAAACCGGTGCGTGCGCCACAACGCCACAGAGGTCGTCAAATATAATGTTTTGGGACTGTTTTCTTGAATTTACGCGAACAATACATCAAAATGAAAGATAGGTTTACGGATGCTGCTGGATGACCAGGAGCGTCCACATGCTGCGTATACAAGTCAGATATAGGTCAACAAAGATAGGTTCAGAGCCGACTGAAGAAGTACGAGTACTTATTGACAGAAGAACATCTTCTTCTGCCAATTTCAGACTACATTACGCGCCTCTTTTAGCACTATACGTGTCTTCTTACCTGCACCACACGACGGTGTTAACAGTCTTCTGTTTAGTGCTAGGTGCGGCGATAGTTTAGCCTGGGTGTACATATATAGTCGCAGCCTGTGGGTCGCCCCGGCGGACCTAAGCCTGTCGCAGCGGCGCACGTCCAGCTGGGACCGGTAGCAACACTGCTATAGATGCCCACACTATACGACCGACGCATAAATAGCAGAAGACAGCGTTATACTGTTTTGCATCAGTTTACCCTGGGTGTACATGTGGCGGAAACAGAAGAAGAAGCCAGTATATTTTTTAGCGATAGTTTACCTTGAGTGTACATGTGAAGCCTTAACCCCCGGGTCGCCCCGGCGGTCCGCAGCACGTCGCAGCGGCGCAGGTGCAGCTGGTGCCGGTAGCACGACAGCGGCAGCTCGGGCAGGGGAGTAGCACACGACGTGCTACTGGAACTGCTCGTCTGTGACCGAGCCAATAAACAGTTAGATCCAGAGTGAAAAACATCCGATTATCATCATCAGCCTATCGAAGTCCACTGCTGGACATAGGCCTCTCCAGTTGCACGCCACTTAGGTCGATCCTCGGCTTCTCGCATCCAGCTCCTGCCATCCACCTTGTGCAAATCATCACTCCACCTGGCCTGAGGGCGTCCTACATTACGTTTGCCGAGACGCAGTCTCCACTCAAGAACTCGTTTACCCCAGCGGTATGATGATGACAGACAACATCGATATTATAATAATGAGAACTAGGTACACAGACAGTAGCGTGCACACCACACATGCCAATAAGCAGTGCATACCCTGCCTACTAAGTCTAACTAAATAAAACTAATCACTGCATTACACCTATAGTTGAGTTTTTTTTTCATACCATACCCAGAATTGCTGTGCACGCCATATGAACTATAACAGTCCGTTACAAAAATGACAAATAAAATTGTTAACGATTAAATTATTGACGTTAAATTTATGTCAGTGTCAACTTTATAACCCGGGAAAATTATGTCGACATGCAATAGTATAGATAATAAGGTCATGCTGTATCTGTTCCACTGATATAGGTTGCACTTAATGCGTCGATGAAATGCAGGCTACGGAAGAGCACAAATAGCATCCTCAAGGTTATTAAATATAAATTTGACTGTCCCATTCAAAGGCATTGGACTTTATTGCATATGAATGGAACGATCAAATTTCTCGACTGATTTTATAAACCCTCTATTTTTATTGTTAGTATTTAATTAAATTTATTTTAATTTTGTATTTGATTTCCTTTATGAATCTTTGTAATAAATATTAAGTTATATGTACAAAAATGGTAAATAACTGAAATAAATAATATTACTATTACTATATACTATTATATCAAATGGGTATGATGGGATTAGTTTTTCTATAGTAAATCAATTATGTAAGTATATCAAATTACAAATCCGATTGTATTTCTAATTTACACCCGAAATTAATTGTTAAAAACAGTTTTAAAACAAAACAGGAATTATTAAATTTGTGTTCAGAAAAAACTAAATCGTGAGGCTTTTATTACTATTAATTTTAGCATGAAAATCATCCATGATCATTACCTGATGTTGAGATCCATAGTAAATAGTGGTCCGGGAGACAACAGGAGAGCCCCCGTTGGGAAATTGTAGCGAGCCCAGGCCGTGCGCGTAGCCGGGCTAAAAATAATACAATATTTATTTCAGTATTTAAAATAAGCAAAGAAGTGCAAGCGAGCCGTTTTTTTTTCAGTAGTATTCTAACGACATTTATTTAGATAATCATAATTCAAAAGGATTTCTGACGTTATTTTGTTGCTTACCATTTTTTTTAAATATAGATAAATCAATACATAATAATAAGGTAATACTTGATAGATATCTTGAGACACTTCATTCTTGGATGTCAAATAGACCCTAAAATATTCTAAAACATACTCATGTTATACGTATAAAAAAATTACTCACCTCAAATTTACTATCAACAGGGAAGTAAAAGGACAACCCCCTGAAGTTTAGCGCGAATAGATGGCGCTGCGAGTCGTACAGGCCAGGGTGCGTCGCGCCGAAGCAGTGCTCCACTTGCTCGATAGATGGCGTTATCTCGGGCGAGTTGAAACACATACCGCTGTTAGAGAATGAACCTTGTTAGAACAACTAAACGATAGTTTTAGTATGATCATATTGATAGTAGATCCAATCTTTTTAATATTATCAAATCGAAACATTGCAATAGTCAAATTCGATCGAGAGGTAACGTTTTTCATACAACAATACTCTTTGTTTAAATATGAAAGGTTTATTTGACAATTTTAATATACGGATTTATATAACTTAATTATTCCTCGAAAGTTCGTGAAATCAAGGTTCACCTGAGACTGTCATAAATTAATTTGAAAAAAATTACAACATAATACATTTTTTAAGCAACTGCTTCGAAATTAATTTAGAAACAAAGGAAATCGATTAGTATAACGTTTTTAGCTATTAGGTTCATCGTCATTCAGGTTATTAACATTACAAGACCTCAATTGCGATATTAAATCATTCGAGTGCATCTTTGAGAATAAATAAATAACCGCTAGGCATTATTTTATATGATAGTTTTAGCAACTTAATTGTTATTATAATATCCCCATATAAACTTAACACATTATAACTCAGGCGGGACTGGAACCATTAGGCATTTATGTTACTTTTACGGGATTTAGGTTGTCGTTTCTATGCGTAATATTTTTTTTTATGATTTCATTGTTTTTTTTTTTCGTTGATAGGGTTTACCCATTGATGTAGGGTTTAACAAACTAGATACATCAGCGACAAAATATAGTATAAGATCCCACCATACAACGACCTTCACCGAGCTGATTATTGGATGAAAAGTATTTTATATGCAATTAAATATGCCAATAAATATATTGCAAATGGGTTGCATAAAAAATTTTAGTCCAGAGTAGAATTTTCGCATTCAACCCTTATACCACCGTGACACAATGGTATATGGTTGAATGCGAAACTTCACGGTGACCGTGTTCATAATTAAATAATATTTATTTGCATTTAACTTTATTTAATCAACCACACCGGTGCAAGTTACCAGTATCGATTTAACTGTTTATACCTGCCCACTCAAGGGTTGTGACGGGAAAAAAATAGTCAATCTAACGTTTGCATATTCTATGGGCTTCATACTTTCGATTGGTATGGAATTTGTCTATTAACTAAACCAGTGAAAAGTTTCAATAAAAAAAAAAGTTAATTAATCATACTCTGGACTGATTTTTTTTACACTTTAGTACAACCTATATCAATCAAGTAGTTACAACTAGAGTTGTAAATTGACGGTCATATGCTATAAGCGTCCGTCATTTATAACAAAATATGCTCGGTCACATTGGACATTTGTTAACAATTAACAAAAAGAAGAAATTATTTGAATTTATTGAAATTCAATGAAATTATAGCTAAGAAAAATATAGATTTTAACTATTATGCTTTTTATTATTTACCTTTAAACAACTCTGTATGCATTTTTAAGTGTCACCCTACTGTTTATTATTGTATTCCAGTTCTTGCACTAGTACTCTAGTATTTTTTGCACTTTTTAGTAATTGGATTCGTTTTATGCAATTTCTAATAAATCTTGTCTCATAAAATGCATTACAAATAAAATTTTAGCATACTTTTCCAATAGAAATGAATGTGACTTTAATGAGAATAAATGTCCAAAATGTCCGGTCACATTGACATAATGACCAATTTGCTCGGTCACATTGGTCAGATATTTACAACGTGATGGACACTTTACAACTCTACGGTTTAAGAATAACTTTATTTCTCTTAAAGAATACATGTAATTCACTTACAGAGAAAATAAACTATACTTACTGAAAACTATACAGTAACACTAACACTGTTTTAAATGTAAACAAAAGTCTATTAAGTAATAAGTTTTACAGTAACTATTCACTTATTTGATTGAGCGTACACAATAATGTTCGATATAAAAAGAGGTGTCGGGTAGAAATGAAAGCCGTTGGAACTCGCCTAGCAACCACGGATACGGCGAGTGAGCGTACTTGCATACTGAATGCGGCAATTAAATAATAAGCAATAGTTATGGGTCAACAAAATATTGTTTTATGTCTGGTCTGGTCTTTAACTTTAGTTACAACATTACATAAATATTCATACTATTATATTTAAATAGGTTATAAAGTTGACACTGACATAAAATCAACGTCAGTCATTGAGTCGAGGACAGATTCAGGTGACTTTTTGTATCGGTCGGACTGTGTATCTAGTTATTTTATACTACTCGTACATCAATGGGGACTACCGTTTCTTTGCTCACCAGTTGGCGCCACTGTAGACTGAGGTCCAGAGGTATAGCTGACAAAGACGACTTTATAAGATCGGCGCCGAAACAAAGTTTTAAATCTTGAATCTAATTAAGGTTTATTATTTATAAATAACTATCTTGATATCAACAAACTAACTTCTGAAATAGTTGCTCTTGAGGCCGCCTATTTTTGCGCTTTTTCTTAATTCCGCTTTCAAAGCGTTCACATTAATCGCCAAATAATCCATATTTGCGATGTTTTACGAAGGAGAACACTTTCCAGCAGGTAAATTAAAAAAATATATAATTTATGTCACGAAGCCCCCAAAAACCAGTGAAAATTGAATGTTATTGGACCTTACGATTGTTAAAGGCTTCTTTTAGTTAAGACGACAGTTATTATTTCTATATTCTTAATATAATTCCCATATTTAGGTCAACATTTTATATTTCCTTTTTCTTAGAGACGCACACTACACTGTCTATTGGCCGATATTAATAGTTGTTCAACACTAGAATCTAGAGTTAGACTATTCAAAAGTACTTTGCATGCGCTAGCTCTAAGACGCAAATAAAAAAAACACATTATTAGTCATACAAAATCGCGTAAGACGAACAGCAATTAGCATTACAATGCCATTAGGTCAACGCTCATACGATTCACTCGGATTACTGAACACGTTTGAAATAAATTATCTATGCATTCTCCTTAAGTCGAAGGAGTAGAGTTCAAAATGTAATGGATAGTTTTTATGATGAGTTTACTTATATGACTGTTAATAACTATGTCACCTGGTTCAAAATTGTTGGCAAGGTTCACTCGTATTGAGATGACATCTTATTTAACGTTGAATAATTTAAGTTCTAAAGAAAAACCGTCGTTCGTCTAAAAATAGAAGACAATCTATGCGTTTATATGTAGCGTTGAATTTTACTAATTCTCATTATTGTTAATGCGAAAGAGTGGATTTATTGTTGTCACGCGCGAACGGCAGAATGAATCGGAACAAAATTTGGCACGAATTTAGATTATAGATTGACTGGAAAAGCAAATAGGCTGTTTTTCATCCCAAAAAAAAATAGGTACGGTTCCCATCGCAACGTTTCAAATTTAAATTTCCTAGCGAATGAAGTCGCGAGAAACAGCTCGTAAATTAAAATGAGGATCAATTAATAGGACCAATAGTAAAATCTAGAATAACATATCTGCTGTTCTATGGAATACTCGTATAACATAACTATTTAAACAACTTATTGGCTTCAGAAGTTCACAAGCTTTAGAATAATTCATAAAAAGTTCACAGTATCGGAAATAGACTTCTGTTTTAAAAATACATTATTTTAAACTTTGTCAAATCATCACCATTATCATCTCCACAAAAAGGAGAAGCTAGTCATAGTCGTCACGCTTGGCAGGCATGGCAGGTGATTGGGGTGGTGGGATCTACCTCCTAGTGTTCCACCCTGGGCAACGGCATCTTTGGTTTTATAACCAATTATGACGGCTAACAGATCCCTCTGCGGTGGTAGGCCTTGTAAGAGGCCGCCTGGATGCTACCACCCTCCTGCCGGAGTCCAGCGCCAGTTTTTCTGTGTTCCGCTGATGTGTGGGAGAACCAGTAGTGCCTCTGGGTAAGCTCGCTCCATCTTAGGTTTCTTCTTAACCGTAGAGTAAAGTATGTAGTCAGGCACAAGCCCATTGCTTATAAAAAAAAATTTGGCCTATGGTAGAGTCGAGTCGATGGTGCTCACTTGCTTCTAACAACACTCATAGAAAGAGATGTGGTAGTGTTATTCTATTTATGAATCAACATCTGACGGTTTAATGATCAGGCTATACATATACCTATTTATTAAAAATGATTTGCTAAGGGACATTGATATATGTATTGTATGAACTTTATAGCAGTATACAAAAATGGCACCTAAAACTGTCTTCATTTGAACGATTGACGTATTGATATCATGTCATTGTCAACTTTATAACCCGGCCAAATTATATCGTCATTCAATAGTATGGATATTTATGTCATTTTGTAACTATTCGATTCGTATAGTTTGTACTAAAAGAGCACTCCTTTGTCAAATGGGTCCACTTTCAGTCGGGACACATTTTTGACTCTGATTGTGTCTAGCTTTCGATGTTACTTCAATGCATAAGGATCGATTTTGTATTTTTGTTAAAAAGTGTTTTTGAAAAAGGTTTCACTTGCAGCCAATTTAAAATTTAACAATACGCTTATCACCAGTTATCACTTATCACCAATGTTTCTATGGGGACGCGGATGGCCCAGCTGACCCAACAAGCGATAAATATCCGTAACTCTCGGCTATCTTAATTGCAAGTTTTACAAACAACCGCTTCACTGTCAGGGAATTTCTAGTTAATTAATAAACCAATTACAAAATGTTTAGAGTTTCAGGGTTATTTTTAAATAGTAATTAGATTAGTATTTATTTAAAGATAAATCAAAAGTAGAACTAGAAAATTAATAATGCAACAAGCATGATTAATCAATCATCTTTTAATTATAACTTTTTTTACAAAGACATTTTCTTTCCGTATTTTGCTTGGTCCTAAAAGTTACACTTGTATAATAATGATGTATCCAATGGATACATTTAGCTTCTTGTGTTTTTAAATTGTGAGTGGCCGCTGATTTCATCTTTTAAATGTACACTATTCAGTAAATGAACAAGTAATAGGGAATGTTAATGAAGTCAAAATTAATAACAACATATCAACGCTAGACTAATATTCAAATACCCTAATTTGTTTTAGACGAAGACGAATTTTTTATAGAGAAGAATGCGTCATAGTACCACACCATTATGTATGAAAAACTTTCCTCATGAATAACGTCCCCGTGGCTTTGCGTTAACTACACTTTATATCGAGCGAGCGGAACCCTGTGCCCAGCAGTGGGATACAAAATAGCCTTTGTTCTTTCTAAAGGTTCTGATGTACAGATAACGGCAGGTCAACCTACCCAAAAAGTTAAAGGTCATTGAATTGATTTTCAACTTTAAGTCCAACGAGTAGAGATCAATATCAATTGAGAAAATTTGACGTTTTGTGGTAGGTTGACGTGTCCAGTTGTCTGTATCTTTGTACCGTATTTCATTAAAATCGAATCAGAGGGTTTAGGCGGTAGTTTAGGCGGGAAAGCGTAACTGACAGCCAGAAAAAGTTACTTTCGCATTTATCTACAGTTCCACACTAATTTTATAAAGAGGAAAGATTTGATTGTTTGTTTGTATTGAATACGCTCCGAAACTAATAGACCGATTTGAAAAAATATTTTACCACTAGCTGTTGACCGCGACTTCGTCCGCGTCAATATCTGTTTATATGATTGCAATTAACATCAATATTTTTTCCCGTTTTTGCAACATTTTTCACTGATGCTTTGCTCCTATTAGTCGCAGCGTAATGTTATATAGCCTAAAGCCTTCCTCGATTAATATACTATCCAACACAAAAAGAATTTTTCAATTCGAATCAGTACTTCCGGAGATTAGCGCGTTCAAACAAACAAACAAACAAACAAACAAACAAACAAACTCTTCAGCTTTACAATATTAGTATAGATTAGAAGCCGACATTACCCCTGATGAACATAGGCTACTTTTTACCGCGGGACCCGGTAGGTGGAGCTGCTGTCGGTATGTCAACTACTAAACGGCTTGACGGTTGAAATTTTGTATGTGTATTTACAGGGTTTCACAGACACGAATGTATTAAGCCTACCTAATCTATCATTTTATATGCCACCGCTAGACACAGGTTTCTGACCGCGCGATATAAAGTAAACAGAGCCGCGGACTAAGAGCTAAGTACAATTATTAAGGATCTTATCGGCCCGCGCTACTTAGGTTGTGGTTCACGCGAGCATAGCCGTAGGAAATAAGCTAATTATTTATATTAACAATAATAACGTAAGGTAATAATATTGTTGTCTACTTACCAATACCTAAGCTTAACTAATTTCATATTGTAGATCTCTATTATCTTGAGCCGTTGCGCGACCGGATCGAATATTAACCGCACGCCGTCCTGTGGCATATTTATTACTAGTTCTACTGATAACGGATTCTGTGGACAAACATTACATATCAAATACAATTTCAAGAATAAAAAGGCCAACTACCTTGAATAGGACTCGAAGCCCCAACCACTGGCAGGCAAGACATTTGTGAAGTCGTCGCCCAGGCCTCTGCCTCGAATTTGTGCTCGAACTGCAAATGTATGCGCCCGAGCGAGAAAAGTCCCGTGGGCGAGCGGCGGCGGGCGTATACATTTGCCGCTCCCGCCCCGCTGTCCGCAAAATTCGAGGCAGAGGCCTCAAGCCTTTAAGCTCTAAGCCAGCAGAGTTTCATTATGAAACATTTTAACAAATATTTGCCTGAATTTCACTAAAGGCAAAATTTATTAAAGGAATTGTACATTAAATGTAGGTACACTTGTGACTGAATTGCTTAAAAAATATTAGTAACAAAGATAGTACAAACCACTTTGGTCACTGGATATAAGCCACTTCAATCTGAGGATTTTAGTATTGGATTGGCAAAATAGTTTTGCAATGGTGGAAAGACGATGCTTTAAATACCAATCTTACTTCGACAGTCAACCCTCGTTTTAGAAAGGTTTGCCTGTTTACATTATGACACCATAAAGCAAAAAACATGTTTCAATCCTAGGAGAACCGGTTTGATCAACCTATCAATCGTTTATTTGCTTTAAATAGGATAATTTACACATTTTGAGGGTGTTGATACCTACATTAGATAAGATAAGTCTTTTGGGTAAGTAAATCCGTTAAATTCCGAATTAATTCATTAGAATAAAATTAATCCTGTAACACTCTTGAATTAATGTTGATACATTTAAATGGATTACATTGACGTACCTGATCACTATATAGTACTTGTACTCCTCTTATTGTGCCCACTTGACTCTGGATGATGGCAACGGCTTGAGAGAAATGCATTCCTGAAATAATAATAGGGTTTTATGTTAAACTAGCGATTTTTTACGCCAGGTATTCAGAACCGTATAATAGAGACAAAATTTTAAGAAGGACCTCTAGCATTAAATAGGCGAAAACTGCATCCAATCCAACTCATAAAAACAAGTCACGATAGCAGCCCCCTGCGATAGGTGACTCGTTAAAAACTCGTGACGACAGAAAATCCTATTCTAGAAGAAAAGTCTTGAAATAAGAATTTCATAAGAAAGCTAGTTCCAATTTTAATATTTGTATAAAAACTGCGCTTAAGAATGATGGCACGTGTATAATGAATTAAAGGCACAGTTAGTAGCGATAACGTTTAGTTCCAAGTTATTTTTTTGTTTCTACAGAAAATCAGTTCAATCTCGCAAGTAAGCCCGATAAAACGATCGATCACGCCCGATCGTTTAGCCACCATTGGGAGAATAGCTGGTCTTGGCTTTGTATGTTCAGGTAAATTAATATTTACTATAATAATTAATCACATAGTTACTAGTATAGCTGCTTGGACCCTCACAAGGCCTGGCTGCAAAAACTGCAATAATAGCTTATTAACCACTTTCCAAAAAATTTATAGGCGTTCAGTATCGTATTTAGAGCCTATTTATGAAGTAAAAAATGTAAATCAAGTTGTCACCCAAAAATATTTTTCGCGATATAGTTTTCAATTTTTACGGTTTTAGACCTGTTAAGGTATAAAGGGACAATCAAAAACATATGACTATTATCGTAATTAATGAATGAGATGCGCAATGCGTAAAAAAAGTGTTGCTAGGAGGCCGACGAGGCCGTATAAACAATTTTAGATTTATGGCGGACATTTTCTAAGCGCTTTATCTTGACATTTTTGTACTGGGCTATACCAAAATAAAAAATACGTCATTTGTTTTTGGTCTCGTAGATTGATATATTAAAATTTGGAAGGTGATTAAAATTTCACCCTGTATATTGCGTGGATATGGATAGGAAGGAACATAACTAACATCATCGTCATCATCAGCCTATCGCAGTGGACTGCTGAACATAGGACTCTCCAGTTGCACGACACTCAGATTGATCTTCGGCTTTTTGCATCCAGCCCCTGCCATACGCATTCTAGCATACATAACTAACGATAGGTACTAATTAGTAGCGATCGATCAAAATCAACTTCTAAAGACAAATAACACCATATTATAGTATACCCTTGACCATGAAAACCAGAGTTCGATACCTCGGAATAAAACGAAATATAAAACATGAATACTCGTACCTATAGTAAATCGGTACATTTATCTATCATTTCAATTAATCACATGTTTTTTCTCTTTTTTTATATCCCACTATCCACTCAAGGTCCAAATAGAAATTAATACAAATTAAAGCTATTTTTATTTATTTCATTTTTTAACTATACTTACATCGAGATTGTTACAAGTACCTAACTTATATTAATATCTGTGAATTTTGTCAATTAATTACAAAAATATGTACAAATCAACTTCATTTTTAAGGATAATAACATCGTTATTAGGATATTAACTTCGTTCGTCAAATTCCAATCACAAAAAACATGTCATTATTGCGTAATGTTTATCAGGAAACAAGGATAAAGTGTCAATAAACTTTCGAGGAATGTTTATTTTAGACGCAAAACCATTATCACGTGTTGCAAAGAGTTATCGTGAGAATATTATGATTACACGGTTAACCTATCAAAGTTCAAAAATGTTTTGGCTGCGTTTCATTTGACGGTAATCTTTTCGACTGCTTTCGTTTCTCTTTTTTTTTTGACTGACTCGCCTGCGTCCTTTCGCCTGTTCAATCTGTCTTTGTACCAAATATCATTAACTTCACTAGAGTTATTTAATTCGGGATTTATACCATGTACCTTATTTTTTATGAGTTTCCGATATTTCGGCACTGTTGCAAGCGCCATGATCACGGGAGAACCGGAAACTCATAAAAAATAAGGTACATGGTATAAATCCCGAATTAAATAATTCTAGTGATAGTGACCATGAAAGTTTAAATCAGTATTATAAACTTCAGTTCACAACAGCGTAACAAACAAACAGATAAAGTAACTTTTTTAATATCATTTATAACATTATTTAGGATTTTTTGGACTCTTTGATACCGGGTTAACGTAGAATGGCACGAGTCCTGGTCATCCTATTGGTGTCGTCAGAGGCAGCCGAAGGAGTACTGCTGGTACGGTCGGCCAAGAAAGTGGTGTACCAGTTTTGACGAAATTTCATGTGTCAGTAAAATAGCGATAGGGACTATGACGATTTAGTATTAGTAGCTGTCAGAATATATTTGCATGGGAAAGTCAACCCTGTTGTTCTCTGACGTGCGTGCGAATGACTTTTAACCTTACAGTGATAAACCACTTTTTTGGCCGACCGCAGAAGGCGGGCAGCAGCTTTTCTCTACCATTGGCCATACTGACGCCGACCCACTCAAACTGGACGATTGGCTAATCCTTTTGGAAAGGCCACGGTCCAGCAGCACTTATGTGGACTGGTGATGGCTATTATTATTGTTAGACATTAGGTGCAACACTTCCAACATGCAAAAACTTGTAATTCCTGTTATTGCGGCACGGTGTACCTTCATAAATTGCTTGATGCCTAATCTATATCTATCAATTGCTGTTAGTTAGTCTCGCTAAAGCCGATTTTGGTTCTGAATGTTTGTCGTAGTCCAGGGAAGGTTTAAACGGTGGGAAAACATGTAAAATTGGGAGGAAGAGAGTAAAAACTAAAATTTAATATAAAATGTTCTACATCAAAATTTTCAGCCATTTTAGCAAAATGAAACTTTTAATGTTGTTAGGATAGGTGGTACGAAGTACACCTGGGTCATCTAGTTTTTAAATAGTTTTTATTATTTCTGTTCTATTCGATACAAAGCATATTTAAGTAAGAGTCACCTTTTTATTTCGGTGATTTTCTAAAGTAACAGAAATGGTGCCAAGGACTTTTTTAAATTTCTTTATAAATCGGTGCTCGTAGATATAAAAAGACTATTAAAAAGACTTTAAAAAGTCAAGAAAGGCTATAATCGGATTAAAATCGGTCAGTTTATCAGTTGCCTAGTACCCATAACCCAAGCTACTTAATAGTAGCTCAATTTGGGACCAGATGGCTATTATTATTATTGATTAAATTAAAATTTACTTAATGCTACAAAATAACTTAGCTTTTTTTGAATTCGGATACGTCAAAAGCGGACTACACCTGTTAAAATAATAAACATTAAATTAAACGTCGCAAAAAAAACAATATTAAAGTAACACCGTTATCAAACAGGTAAACATGTTTTTCTATATTATTTCATTATACATATAATAAATACGTCATAGGCTTAATCTACTATGACAATAATATTTGCAAATCGCTATATTGCGTATTTTGATAAGAACACCAAGGTCGATCTATCAAAACAATACAATAAGCAGCTACTCGATTTCGCAATCGAAGATACCTTTCTCTCGTAGCACGCATGTTAAAAGTTTTTTTAGTTAGTGACACGTCTATTTTACAGTTTAAGTAATAGACCTGTTTTGAAACCAGAGTATATAAAAAGTTATTACTAACAACCTCTTAAAAATCTACCCAAGCTGTCCTAAACTGTACTTAAACCACTGGGGCGTTAGTAAAGTCCTAGTCCTAAACTTCCTTTAACAAAAATTGGCAACCCAACAACTGCGGCAGGGTCAATAAACGACGATGATACTTATAAATGTCATCGATGTATGTGTAGTTCCACACCCACAAAATTAGGGTACGCCTATGCCGTGTAGAGGTATGCAAATAGAAAGAGGAGAAGGGTAGTTATGTACGTAACCTAATTAGCGAATGTTACAAACAGGGTTCATGGACGAGCTAGGGGTTAACGTTTCGCTGGTAAACCTGAAATAAAAGGATAGGGGGAAGGATTCAGAAACAGTGTAGTTGTAAAATTCTATAACAAGAGTGGCTATAGCATTAAGAAAAAAGTATTTTTACCATGTTGTGCTCGCATAAAACAACCCATATTCACGTCCTATGAGTCGTAATACGCGACTAAAGAGGCAGAGAGAGACAGGAAGCATAAATGTTGTGGCCTTTACTATTGTTTATATATGTCTTTATGTTATGTTTATCTACAATTTTCAACCTCTTTATAGTATTTGGTCACGGGTGGAATTACTGTTATTTTAATTAAAAATTTCTAAAGAATCTTTATAAAAGTAGAGTCTACATTTTCATTTCAATGTTTGGTTTTGCAAATGCAAAACTAACTAAATTCTAAACACAAATTAACGTACAGAAGGCTGTGAAAAGAAAAACTAAACATTTAAGTATTTATTTTCTATTACTTACTTAAAAATACACGTCTCTATCTTCCCGTATTTCGTGAACGGAAAACAGAACTCTACAAATATAGAAACGCGAGCTAATCATTTGATTTTTAGGGTTCCGTACCCAAAGGGTAAAAACGGGACCCTATTGTCCCTATTACTAAGACTTCGCTGTCTGTCCGTCTGTCCATCGCTCTGTCACCAGGCTGTATCTCAAGAGCCGCGATAGCTAGACAGTTGAAATTTTCACAAATTATGTATTTCTATTACCGCAATATCCACAAATACTAAAATCAAAATAAAATAAATATTTACAAAAAAAACGTTTTTTTTGCCGTTTTGGTACGGAAACCTTCGTGCGCGAGTCCGACTCGCACTTGGCCGGTTTTTATTTTACAGTGAATCGCAATTGGTTCATCGCATATAAATTGGTACAACACCGAGTAATCAATGCAGGCTAATTATTATCAAGTAAGTACCTAACAGGCTCACAACAATTGCAAAACAGACAGACAATGAGATTCATCCATAGCAACACAGAACAATGGATTTAATAGGACATAAAATCATTATCATTAATTATTATTGTGTTAGAAAAATCTACTCATAATCATACTCCTTATATACCGTTGTAAGGGTGATTGTTTTAGTCATTAATTTAGTTATACTAAATATATGGTTTTAGTAGATTTATTGACCACTTTAAAGTCTAAAGAAGAATATTTTTAATGAGTCTGAGTTGCCTGGTTCGGGTGTCCAGCGAGACGTACAGCTCTTTAATGGCTAGGTATTTAGTTTATTTTATCGTATGGTTTCTCTTCTTTTTAATTCTTTTTTTTAAGCTATTGCATAGCTTCTATCGCGGGCCTTAAGCGTGGAGACCGAATCCAGAAATTCCGTAACGAAAATAACCTAACACCCCCCACTCCGACCGGCACAGCGGTGATACTTTTTAGTTTTACAATTGCATAAGTTGATAAAAAATGCTATGCAATAGCTTTACCGCGGCAGTCTCCGAGTGCCACACGTCTTTTTTTTTTCCTGTGACGGTACAAGTCAGAAGAAGACGGCCAGCGTCTTTATCTCTCTCACTTTGGATAAACTGCGATCGCCTATGTCCAACTGTGGACTAATATGCACTGATAATGATGAGTTATCTGTGTTTAAAAGACGACCTCCAACACACTGTAAAAGTATCTTTTTATCTTTTTTTT
The DNA here is from genome assembly GCA_949315895.1 of Anania crocealis. Taxonomy (NCBI): domain Eukaryota; kingdom Metazoa; phylum Arthropoda; class Insecta; order Lepidoptera; family Crambidae; genus Anania; species Anania crocealis. The sequence continues at coordinate 10,119,346 of OX438871.1, forward strand.
AACCTGTGCTCTCAATATAACTAGTACACAAATTTCAAATTGTTCAGCGGGTTATGCTCAGCTTTTGTCTTGGAGATAGAGTCAGACAACAGGTCATACCATAGAGAAGAAGTGACCAACACACATGATATGTAATCATCAAGCAGAATTTGCTATGAGATAATTATATTTATCGACTCGTAGAAATTTAAACTGATCGAGTTCATTTGTCTTTATGGACCGTATGTAGGCCACCTCAACGTATGGCGCCTCTAGAAAGGTAGAGCAATGAAATCAAAGTTGTTGGCAGTACATCTGCTAATAAAAGTAGAGTGGTCTGCCTACTAGGCGCTTGGGTCCCGGGTTAGACTCCTGGTTCCTGAATTGCGAAAACGATCTTTTCTGTAATGGCTTGGGTCTAAACAGAGGTAGGCTATAGTCGTGTAACAAAAGGTCATCGTATGTGTAGTTTTAATTTCAAAAAACCACGCTCTAGAAGTCGAAATCAACAGTTACTGATAAATAAATGAGAAAGTAGTTAATTAAACTTTTTTGCTTGTCTAAGTACAACTGGCGGAGTTAAAGTCATGCAGATTGGTAGAGAATGCACTTGCAATACAATGTAGTGTACATTATTAGCATTACCTCAAGTTTGACTGACAGAGTGCATTCTCTACCAATGTAAGTGTGTTTGTAATGTATGTTTGAATTAAAAACGAAAAATATATAGCTCGCCTTTTTATAAAATTAAAATTATGGCTTAATATCCTTAGCATTAAATGAAAAAAAAAGACTTATGGAACTAACACGTGGTCGCTTAATATGGGGCTCAAGGTCGCACAACGGGCAATGGAGAAAGCCCTGCTTGGTATTTCCCTGCATGATAGAATCAGAAACTAGGAAATCCGTAGGAGAAATAAGATAACCGGCATCGCTTGAAGAAATTGTGGAGCTGAAGTGGCAGTGGGCGGGACACATAGTAAGAAGAACTGATGGCCGTTCGGGCGTTAAGGTTCTGGAATGGCGACCGCGCACCGGACGACGATCCCCCTAACAGGTGGACCGACGATCTGGTGAAGGTCGCGGAAAGCCGTTGGATGCGGGTGGGGTGGAACCGACCGTTGTGGAGATCCTTGGTGGAGGCCTATGTCCAGCAGTGGACGTCGTTTGGCTAAGATGATAATGGTGAAAGGATAATAAATACAATAAATTTAATCGGGTTTCTTTTTTACGACACCTTTTCTTTTTTAAGACACCAGCTTTTATGAAGGAGCGGAGATTTCTAATACAGGCATGTGCTTAAAAGATATCTCCAATAACGAATAATTGCAACATGTTTTCTTTTTGAATAAAAACTTTTTTTTTATTATTTCTTATTAACCAACTTTTTTACATATTTATGTCATGTAACGTAGGTACCTACCGTAATGCAATTGCAACCTTACGTACCGTACAGACAACGGCAGGTCAACCTACTCAAAAAGTTAAAGGTCATTGAATTGATTTTCAACTTTAAGTGTAACAAGTAGAGATCAATATCAATTGAGAAAATTTGACGTTTTGGGTTAGGTTGACGTGCTTTTGTCTGCACATGGCTTAAAATGGCTTAGGCTAAGGAGCACCCAAATGTTCAATGGGTACTCATTTGTTGAGGACGTTTTTCTGTCGCTGATTGTGACTCTAATTTTTCATGTTAGTTAATACGTAAATTCATGTACCTATTTATGAATCGAGTAAATAACGTTGTATAAAATAAAGTAAATAAAGAACACATGCAATAAAGATAAAGGCATATGTTTAAACATAATTATGTAGTGACTAGCGACTCTAGCGAGCGATATCTGCAAGTGCAGCTGTTTTATTTTTCACAACAAAAACATTGTGATTGCGTTGTATTAATTGTTGAGGCAACAATAATAATTTCATGTATGTAAACAAAGATTATTTACAAGTTAAAGCGATGTTTAATCAGATATTTCGTTTTATTTATTTGGATGTTACAAAACCTTTACTGTGTATTATATGGTCATGGGTAGAATACGCTGTTATTATTTTTCCTTATAAAACTTAAAAGAAACTTTATAAGGTAAACTTACATTAGTAAAAAAAAATTCAAAATTCAGGAAATTAGGTAATTTTATTTTTTATTTATTTATTTATTTATTGCATTGCACATGACTTAGATGCTTAATACATAACATGGGTAAGTAAAAGTATATAACTCTAACATTCATATATGCACCCTGACAGGGTAATATATTTAATAATATATAATTAATAATTATAAAATCCTTTATAAGTTTTTGTGAACGTTAGAAGAATTTATAACTATTCACAAACAGTTTATCTGGTTTGTAACTAAAAAACTTTGTAACTTTTGAATATTTAGAAAAAAAAGTTACACTACATACCTAAATATATGGAATTTAAATCCATTTAAGTTTAAAACTTAGTTCTGAGTCATGTGCTCTAAGGAGAAAATAATTAAAAAGAATAAGAGTACTGAGTAGTTCGGAGACAGCAGACATTTTTATTTCCACCCCCTAAGATGATAATGTCAAACCTACGCTTTTTATTAATATAATCAATCAGTCATTAGATTTATTACTTGAACTTACAAAAACATTACTTTTATTAATTTTTGTTCTTTTTACATTGTATTCATATTCATTAATTCTTTCAAAGAATTTTATTATTCCAGGTTTACAATTAGACAATCAGGTTAAGGAGTCAAATGTGAAGGCTTTTATTAAAATATTGTTCCAGTTCTTCATTGTAATAAACATAATATCATTCATTGCTCACTGTACACTTAAATAGTAATGACTTTGTCAAGTTTAATGACTTTGTAAGTGACAAAGCCTTTATCTTTAACTTGTGGCTTCACCTAAATCAGAGGCCCAGTCAGTAGTACATTTCTTTCCCTATGGTAGTACACACAACAGCACGTCAACATACCACAAAACGTCAAATTTTCTCAATTGATATTGACCTCTACCTGTTGGACTTAAAGTTGAAAATCAATTCAATGACCTTTAACTTTTTGGGTAGGTTGACCTGCTGTTGTCTGTACATAACATATTTTTATGATTTCCAGATGAATATTACTTTTTTCATTAGAAAGAAGTTTACCATGGTGCGAGAAGAAAATTATATTTGAACCTGCATTTATGTTTAGTGTGAATAATTTGAAATAAGAACAATTTTTAGGGTTCCGTACCCAAAGGGTAAAAACGAGACCCTATTACTAAGACTTCGCTGTCTGTCCGTCGCTCTGTCACCAGGCTGTATCTCAAGAGCCGCGATAGCTAGACAGTTGAAATTTTCACAAATTATGTATTTCTGTTGCCGCAATAACAACAAATACTAAAAACAAAATAAAATAAATATTTAAGGGGGCTCCCATACAACAAACCCGTTTTTTTGGCCTTTTTGGTAGTGCGCGATGGAAGGAAGGAACTCGCACTTGGCCGGTTATTAAGTTAACACTAGTACCTATAATGCAAATTCAACCTAAAGAACATAAATGACTTAAAAATGAATTCTACTAAGTAAAAGCACACCCAAATGTTTAGTGGATGCTTATGTGTTGAGAATGTTTTCTATCTCTAATGGTAGTAGATAAATGTGTTTATTAATTAATTTATTTTTTTATTGTATTTATTTTAAATCAATCAGTTTAATGCGACTAGATGTATATGCATTAGTTGAAGGTGAAAAATATTCACCTTCCCTTTGCAAGTTAGCCCACAACGATGATCCCAGCAACCCGTGGTGAATGACTATTTACATTTAAATAAATAATATACTTATTTGCATGAAACCCAATTTAGTGGTTGGTTTAAAATTGTTTATTTACTAAATGGGATACAGTCCAACTATATTAATTGAAGAAATATTAAGCAGCACTTTATTATAAGATGGCTAGTTTGAATTAAATGTGAATTACTGTTTATTACACAGTGAAGTTGTGTGATTGATACAAGGCTAAAACTGTGTTTAACCACTTGTAGACACAATTAAAATGGGGACAACTCCCCCCAAAAAGTCTACAAGCGTTTTGAAACAATAATACTACCTAAATATTAACCACATTTCAAACATTATTTTGATCCCAAAATAACTATTGTAAAGTATTTAAATCACTTGTTCTGTGGAAATCACAAATATCAAAAGTACCACAAACACTCAGACCAGGTAAATTATAGACAGAATTAAATCTATGCTCATAAAGACAGTCTATTCCCTCAATCGTGAGTTATTCCAGACACAATTGAAATCAATTGTTATCGTGGCACCCGAGTGCCTCCTGGGGGTTGAGGGATTAAGATTGGCGATACAATAAGGATACCTTATCAGCTCATAGCCACTTATTAATCCCTCAACCCCCAGGAGGCATTGGGTGCCACGATAGCAATTGATTTCAATTGTGTCTTGAATAAGTCACGATCGAGGGATTAACACTCTACTAAAAAAATTATATACATTAGTTCATTTAGCTAATTCTGGTGTATTAAAAAACATGAATATGTACCTACTATTGACTCATTATCAAAGTTGCAAAAGAAAAAAGAAACAATTATTCATAAAAATAGACATTAAGCTGAAGATAAAATAGTAAAATCACAATGTAGGTATTTAATGTTGTATGCATTTACCTAGGCAATATTTTTTTATATGTGGTTTTAGTTGAATGTAGGTAGGTATGTATAGATTATTTTATTTAAATATTTATTATAATTAATCTATCACATTACCTACGCCTATCTAGGTTCCTTAAACAACCAATAGTAATGTTGTTATGAAAACAACGCAACCCGAGCGATTTCACGGTCAAGATTGGCAATAAAAAAAATAAACAAAACCCAGCGAACACAAAGGCTTGCCCGTGACACTTGGCGAAAAAAATCAATGTAGGCCTTCAATGATCGGGCCTGAACAGGCCCTAGCTGCGTGCAGTCCTTGTGTCCATCCCGTAATACCCAAATAAAACACCATTGCGTAAGCGACAGCCCATAGAAATACAACGCAAATGCCTGACGTACGAAATAAACATACGTGATCCCTTACCTAGAACGAATTCCCAAGCATCACAGCCCAGGGAACGCTCCGGGACGATTTCCAAATCCAACATCGTGCACAATACACTTAATACACACTAAACTAACTAACTTTCACTTAAAAAAAACAGTTTTTTCGTGTTAAAATGCGATATTACACTGCCTTTCTTTGTTTGCCAACTTTAGTTCTTCTTCTTCTTCTTTTATAATATGGCGAAGGCAGTGTTTCGGCCAAAGCCACACGATTCCGCCAATGTCACGAAATGGGAAAATACAGTGTTTTTATTTTATTTTAAATACTATAGAAAAAAACTAAGCAGCAATAAATAATACAGCACAATTTTTTAGAACGCCACAAACAAATTATTAGTTTATGTACAGTTAATAATAAAACAAAGGTATTAGGAGCAGGGATATGAATTGAGAGAAAAAGTTAGGGTGACAAATAAAAATAAATAAAATAAAATTTATAATTATTTGCCACCGAGCTACTTACGAACTATAAACGAATTTTATTAGTGGTTATAAATTTTGACAGGATTTTCAAAAGCGAAGGGTTAGTTAAACTTAATACACATTTGATATTAGTCGGGCGAGGAATATTTTTGGGAAGAACATCGAACAGGGAGGAACCAATTTTAGGACAGTTGAAGAATATGTGGTTTACTGTGCCTTCGTCCATACCACATTCACACAAGGAGTTATCTCGAATTCTCATCTTCGCTAGGTGAACTGGTGTACATGCATGACCAATACGAAGTCGACATATGGTTGATAGTACAGTCTTTGGTATAAATTTGTGGCTAAAGAACCACGGACGAGAAGGGATGTTTTGCTGGATGTCTGCATAGTACTTTCCACCTGATCTTTTAGAGTTATTCCAGTGGATATTCCATGACTTTAATAAATAGGAGTTTGAAAGGGATGCTGCATCATGGAAGAGTAGTTTAGGATGTGCAAGCGAACCAGTGGAAACTGCATTTTTAGCGCATGAATCAGCGGTTTCATTGCCAGGAATTCCGATATGACTGGGAATCCAAGCTAGTACAATACTTAACCCCATTGATTTACATTCATATAGAGCTTCCCGGATTTTCAGAATGAGAGGAAATTTGGTTTTACATTTAAAGGAATTTGATAAGATAGACTGAAGACAGCTTAAGGAATCAGAAAGAATTAAAACATTACTTAAGGAGTGCGATTTTGCATAAAGTACTGCTTCTAATATAGCGAGTGATTCACCAGTAAACACAGTTGTTACTGGAGGGCATTGAAAGTTTAGTATAATTTTGTATTCTGGGAACCACACAGCCACGCCGACACAACCGTCATTGGTTAATTTTGACGCATCAGTGTACATCGTGAGCCAACCTTGCCAATGTTCGGAGACAATTTTAAGAAATTCTTGAGGAGCTGAACAGGAATTCTTAGATATACCGAAATCCAAAATTACTTGCGGGCTAAATATTAATGATTCGAAACTGTTAAGAAAGAGGGGGTTCCGCGGATAATTTTCGATACGGTTGTGAAGATTATTAAATTTTCTATAACTAAGCAGAATGCATGGAATTTTGGATGGAGGGTCCGACGATCGACTAGCTAATGAGAGGAGTTTTAATTTTTCTAAAAGGGGGTGGGAGGCATGTTGAGAGGTTTTGACATAGAAACGATCGCTAAGGTATTGTCTACGCAAGAAGAGGGGAGGATCGACACACTCAATTTGTAAAGCATTAATGGGTGAGGATTTCATAGCTCCCAATATAATGCGCAGACATTTGGATTGTGTTTTGGTCATTTTGTCAAGAACTGATTTATTACATGGATCTAAAAGAAATGAAGCGTAATCAAAGTGACTGCGAACTATGGCATTGTAGAGTAATTTTTGTGAATAGGGATGAGCGCCCCACCAGGTGCCTGAAAGAGCGCGTAGGACATTGACCCCTTTCTCTGCCTTTCCGATGGTGTATTTAAAGTGAGGGATACCTGTTAGCCTAGTATCTAGAATCATGCCTAAAAATTTAACTTGATCGCTACATGGGATATGTTCTCCTCCGACGGTCACGACAAGATCTGGAACTTCGCGCTTTCGAGTAAAAGTTACACAGCAGCACTTTTGAGCGGAAATGGACAGGCCGTGATTTATCAGCCAATCGTTTAAATATTCAAGAGCAGAATTCAATCGAGACGTTGCATGTAGTAGAGACTTGGAGGATAGGTAAATAGCTATATCATCGGCGTACTGAAGGATATTGCAAAAAGGGACGACAGTTTGATCTAGATCGTGTGTGTATATGCTGTAGAGAAGAGGGCTAAGCACTGAACCCTGGGGCAAGCCCTTCCACACCAGTCTAGAGGGGACAGAGGAGTTTTGACATCTTATCGAGATTAATCGAGACATCAACGTGTTGCAGATGAAACGTACCAACTTCTCTGAGACACTCAGATGGAGCAATTTTTGCCTGAGTACAGGAAGTATGACATTGTCATACGCGGCGGCTATATCAAGGAACACCCCTACAAGGTATTCCTTGTTTTGGAAGGCCAAACGGATGTCAGTTGTCAGAATGCTAAGGCTGTCGACAGTACTAAAACCCTTGCGAAACCCGAATTGTGTATTTGCTAAGATGCCTTGAGATTCCATTAACCACTCCAAACGGTTCCGAATCATATGTTCCATAACTTTTAGGAGGACAGAGGAAAGTGCAATGGGACGGTAAGAATTATGATCTAGGGGGTCTTTCCCAGGCTTTGGTATAGGAATCACAATCTGTTCCCTCCAAGAGTCCGGGACGGCCCCCAAGTCATAAAAGGTGTTTACTAATTTTAGAAAATATAATTTAGCTCGATCTGGGGATTTAATTAAAAAGGAGTAAGAAATTCCATCAATACCTGGCGATGAGTCAGAGAGGCCGTTTATGGCTAATTGTAGTTCCTCGAAAGAAAAAGGGCCATCTAGGTTGCCAGTTGGAGGTATCGTCGCATTAACGTTTGAAGGGAAACTATCTTCGGTTGGGACAAAAGGGGGAGATAATTTATCTGCAAAATTATCAATCCAGGCAGAAGGCTCATTTGAGGAGATATTATTAGAGGAGCGGAGCGATTGGCGAAATCGTCTAATCTGTTTCCAGACTGCAGTAAATGGGGTCCTTGGCGACATGTTTTCACAGAAATTTATCCAACCTAATTTCTTTTTTTTCGATAATAGTTTTCTTGTTTGGGCAGCTGTCTTTTGGTAATACACATAATTTTCCATGGTCATGGCTCTATTGTACCTTTTTTCCGCCTCTTTACGTTTTGAGATCATGGCCGTACATTCAAAGTCCCACCATGGAGGTGAAGTTTTACGAATCGACTTTTTTTGGGGAATATGCTCGTCCGCTGAGGATTTAAGGATGTTAACGAAGTCGGAGTATGCAGAAAAGGAATTATCGGAATTTATACAAGGAAGAGAATCTAATTTGTTACTAACTGATGTATTATATGAAGGCCAATCAGCGCTATTTAATTTATACTTGAGAAGGGGAGGGGGGGAAACAGTAGGCATTGATTTATCAGGGATTGTTATAAGAATTGGAAAGTGGTCGCTACCAAAAGTGCTACTGAGGACGTCCCAAGTGAGCAATGTCATCAAATTTGGAGGACAAATCGAGAGATCGACTGCGGAGCCAAATTCTTGAGACGGCGTTCGTCTTCTTGTTGGACGACCATCATTCAAAACGCCAAGGTTGAGTTCATCCAAAAGGTCTAGGAGTAATGAGCCAGGTGAATTAGTGCAGTATGAACCCCATGAGATGTGATGGGCATTAAAATCACCCATTACAAGAATTGGAGCAGGAAGTGCTAATATCGAGGAACGAAGTTCACTTAACGACGAAGAATTGGGACGTGGGATGTATACGGATAAAAGGGAAATATCAAAAATTCGCACAGCCACGGCGTTAATATCCTGACTGTGCGGGGGAAGGGAAAGTTGAGAAAAAGAGAGGTTGCGCTTAATAAGTAAGGCGCTACCAGCATAGCCATCGTTCCTATCATCCCGGAGACATGAGTAGCCTGACACACGAAAGTGTGACTCAGGGACCAACCACGTCTCAGAGACGGCTAGTACTGATGGCATGTATTTATTAATAATGTATGTCAATTCGTGTTTTTTCGGTCTAATACTTTGGCAATTCCACTGAACTACCACGTTGGCCATTACGGTCAGAAGAAAATCGGGAGAATTGTGCGAGTGTTTGAGCTACGTTGGGCGGTAGGGAGTCGATACGACTGGAAACTATTCGGAGCATGAGGGAAAGAATGAGTTCCAAGAGGTTCTCGGAGTCGTCATTTAGCGGTGGCTGGGACAAGGAATCGTTCAAGGCGCATCCGTTGGGCACAGAGGAGGCACAATTGCCAATAATAGCCTGGTGCGCCTGTCTGTCGTAACTCTTGCCCAAGGGTGCGTGAGAACGGAGGGGACGAGTCACCGTCTTTTTATAGGAGTTAGATTGGGGAGAGGATGTCATTTGAGAGTAGGATGGTTGAGTGGAAGCAGTGGATGAAGGACTTTTGGTCATGTCAGCATAAGATCTACGAACCGCTGGGTACTGACTGGAAGCCTGAGCGTAGGATATGTTATCCTGTGACATTGTCATTTTTATTGCTTTCTGTCTTGAATGTTCTGGACATGCTTTGTTTAACGCAAAGTGAGACCCTGTGCAGTTTATGCAAGAAGCCTTGTCTTCTGGGACAACACAACTATCTGCAGAATGCGGCTGAGTACAGCGGAAACACCTAGGTTTTGAACGACATTGGGCCTTTACATGACCAAAGCGGCAACAGTTCAGACATTGGATAGTTGGAAGTTGGTACGTTTCAACTGGGATAGAATTGTGGTAGCAGAACACTCGTTCGGGCATTACCTGGCCTCTGAACGTAACGACTACAGATTGGGTTGGGACCCAGGTTGCTTGACCTTCGTTGGAAACTTTCCTATTAAGACGACGAGCCTTTAACAAGATGCCACAGCCGTCCGGGACTGTCAAGGATTCTGCCAGTTCCTCCATTGACCAATCCGTAGGGATACCCTTGATAAGACCCATTCGAGTCACGTTGTATGTAGGGATTGACGCTACATATTTGCACATAGCTAATAAGGGGTTGTTCAAGAAAGTATTAGCTGCAGTCGCTGTTGTAAATTCAACGGATATTCTGTTTCTGCCTATTTTTTTAACACCGTCGGCAACAACATTTGGAATTTTGTTGTTAACTAAAAATTTGCCAAATCTTATCGGTTGAATAAAGGTCGAGGCCGATGGATCAGAATCTACGCGAGAAACGTGGACAAGATAGGGGCCCTTGTCAGAATTGTCGTATGTCTTAGGGGCGATGACCAGCGATGGGTGCATGTACACCGGTTGACTGTTAGGCGTTGTAGATGGAGGAGCATTGGTTACAGCTCTTTTAGCGGGTTCGGGGTCAACGGCAGTTTCAGAACGGCGTTTTGTAGCTGTTTGCGAAAATAACGGCTGCGACACTTCCATCGGAGATGAGGCCCTATCCGGAGGATCAGGAGGGTCGGGAGGTATAGGATCCATGATTAGTATATAAGTACTTACCACTGGTTAGCAATTCACTTTAAATATAAATAAAAGTTTTTTTTTTTTTTAATGTAGGTAGTTTTAACACTAATCCCCGAAACACGTGTATTAACCGTCAGACGCGAAAGCGGAATCAACTTTAGTTTTCAACCATTTTGTATTTGTCAGAGCTGTCATTACAAACAGCTGATTGTATTCTGGCAGGGCCGTATTGAGAGCTGACATTTCGTTTCGTTAATATACACTTTATGTAGTGGTGACGATGCAGTGATAGTTTCTATATATATAATAGTACTCTGTGGATAGTTAATGATGCTCTCAACTCAATACAAATATACGGTTTATTCCGTTTTATAAAACGCCGCCTGAAAGCTGTAAAAGGTCTAAAATTTATAAAAAATACTTCTATTCCAATACCAATGAACATGGTTAAACATGGTTCCTTCAATATTATATTCCAGGGTTTCCAAAAGTGTGTTGATATAGCATAGCAAAGACAAGATAATACTGTGATAATACTAAATGTACAGACAACGGCAGGTCAACACGGCAGGTCAACCTACCCAAAATGTTAAAGGTCATTGAATTGATTTTCAACTTTAAGCCCAACAAGTAGAGATTAATATCAATTGAGAAAATTTGACGATTTGTGGTAGGTTGACGTGCTGTTGTCTGTACAAAGGCCATGGTGGGCGCCGTGACTGACTATCACACTGTCTATGAAAAATGTCACAGTTTGTACAAATTTTACCCTCAAACAGGTAAAATAAGGGAAGAGAGGATGAAAGTTTGTCCTATGGAAATACATAGTTTTAATTTAACAAATTCAAATGAAAATTGGCATGGTGTTAGTTTATTGGCTGGAATAACTTAGACGCTATTTTTTTCCAGAAAAAGGTATGTTTCTCGTGAGATAATTTTGATACATTGCTTTAAATCCAAAATTCCACGTGTACGAACAAAGTCGCAGACAACCACTAGTTACAAATATTTTACAGTATTAGGGTCATTCGGAATTATTACTTGAGAAAATCTTCTTTTATTACTGATTAATAATCTTTGAATTATCTCTGCATTTTAATTTAAACATCACAGTTCTACTATCCATTATTTTGCTTATGCCAAACTTACACAGATTGTGTGAAAATGACTCATAATAATTGATACTTGTTGTATTTTGTGGTTCATAACTGGCTTTGACTTATTATGATTCATTTCATAAACAGGCAATAATCACTAAATCACCATTTGCTGTCAAAGTTTTTGTCATTAGTGTACTCAGGACTTAGGACACAAACCAATGGGGGCTATCGCTAGTGAATTTGCCACTAGAGGCGCTAGTGTCGCGTGAGGTCCAATATCATTCACTTTGTACTGGTTTTAGCGGAATTTGTTGCATAAATTATAATTTCTTTAATTTACCTGCAGGAAAGTCATCTCCTTCGTAAAATATCGCAAATATGGATTATTTGGCGATTAATGTGAACGCTTTAAAAGCGGAATTAAGAAAAAGCGCAAAAATAGGCGGCCTCAAGAGCAACTATTTCAGAAGTTAGTTTGTTGATATCAAGATAGTTATTTATAAACAATATAACCTTAATTAGATTCAAGATATAACACTTTGTTTCGGCGTCAATCGCCTTTGTTTGTACTGGTCTGGGTGTTTTCTATGTATTCTATGTATTATAAGTATGTATTTAAAAAAAAAAAGTATATAAGTAAGTTTATCGGTTGTCTAGTACCCCATACGACAGGGTACTTAATAGTACCTTAATTTGGGACGAGATGGCTCATTGTGGCCCAGTGTGGCATGTCTGAAAAATATTAAAAAGCTATAACTCCGGACCTCAGTCTACAGTGGCGCTAACTGGTGAGCAAAGAAACGGTAGTCCCCATTGGATTAACCCAAGGAAATTTTTAAGTTCCTCTCTGGTTGAACTTAATGACGCATGCGTACCAACCGTGTAGGAAAAAATCTGTTGTAGACCTTGTTTTATAGTCGTCTCTGTCGCACATTGAGATTCAACGTATCGCCTCTCTCTGTCGTATCGATACTGGATTTGCTGTCTCTGTTTGTTTCGTTCGTTTTATAATTGTACGTCTCTGTCTATGGACTTGTTTATTGATAAACTTGAGCGATTATTTTGCGCACAAAATAAAGGAGGTATACATTTCTCACTTTGTTATCGCTTCCCTTTTACGCGATGGCATAAAATCTGAAATGAATGCGTAGACTAGATATTTCTAAACTCAAGTTCATCTTTCTATATATTTTGTCCCTGAATCCAAGTACTCGTCAGACTGCAAGTCTAGACTTAAAATAACGTTCTAGAAATGTATAAATAAAATATGTAGGTATGATTAGGGAGTGAATTGATTTGTTTCTATGTGGCTTCCAGCGGACACACAACTTTCGCTCGATTTCCCGCCATTATAACAACCTTGAGTTGTGATCTAACGCCCACACATCGCATATTATCGTAACGTAATATTGTGTAAGAATGTTTATTTACAAATAACGTTTTGCGTATCAATTTGCTGAATTTTAAAAACAACTTATAATGTAGATTATTGACGCACGCTACTGATACCTATTTTGCGTAGTTACATTGTTTTTTTCTAGCTAGACATCACGCCACTTCGGCTGCCAGCGACATATGAGAATGAGTCAGACCCAGAGATAGACTTGGTAAAGGGCAGCAGACTGGGTTGAGCTGTTGACCTATCGACTTATCAAGACAAACGTCTTAAGATGTCATTTTGCAGTACAAAAGCTACTGGTACGAAACATGATTAACAAAATAACTTTTAGCATGAGATTAAAAAATAGCAACAAATCTAATGAGAGTGCCAAATAACTCGAATAGTTTTGGCATTCACATTCTATTAATGACTACGAATCACAGATAGTAAAAAAATAAATAAAAACAAACGTGTTGATAGAATTTATTTACAAATATAGTGATTATCCTTTTTCTTATGTTTAGATTTTTTATGCTTCAACTTAACTTTTTTCTTTTTCTTTTTAACTTTTTTCGATTTAACTTCTTTGGCGTCTACCCAAGAATCTGCACTCGATGAGGAGATTTCATGAATTTCTACCTCTTTATCGGTTTTCTTTCTAAATATTGGTCTAAAACTGTCATCTATCTTTTTCTCTCCATTATCATCTAATCTTTTCATCAAGTTTTCTGGAATTTTCGGTCCATACACATCAGTAGATGTTACTGTTTCTGTGTTGTTCTGTTTATCGTTAGGATTATTCTTATTTTCCGCCTTTTCTGTATCTACTTGTCTACCAGCAGCTTGGTCAGTCTTTGTATTTCTTCGCCAAGAGTTTAATTCGTCGAAATCTATATTCGCGAATATCCCTCTAGGAGGTGATATATTTCTTTGTAAATTTTCTGGTCTGTCCATAAAGTCTTCTGCAGTATCAATCGGCTTTGTACTAGTAGGTGCTTCATCTTCATTTTCACTATCACTTAAAAATATAGACTTATACAGATCCATTTTATCGAATTTCTCTATGGTTTCTGTCACTGTTGGCTGATTATTTTGCATGTCTTTTTCTGATTCTTTTAAAAACAACTCCGCTACTGTCATTCTTTTATTGACAATTGTATCTTCTTCACTTGTAGATGGTAGAGGGTCATTAATTACGACGGTATTATTTTTAGCGTAACTTTGGACAGGTTTTGGCATGTTTATTAGAGATTTTGAACCACTGAATTTAGTTTGCTCCTTCGTGAAGCTATCTTTGTCGTGTACCGATGATTCCAAGTATGAGAATATAGAGTATGAGACTTTCGGCTTTTCTTCAGTTTTGGTTTCGCATCTGTGAACAAAGGCAACAATATTATGAATGTTGTTTCACATTTCTGACAGACAATAAACATCCAGATTTTTATTAGTGTGGGAAATCGAGTCCAATTTGTACTCGAAAAATCGAAATCTACTTAAGGGGACTACTAGAGCGCTGCCTCCAATTGATTTAATTTTATTACTTCTTAACAAAATCAATTCTCAAAAAACTAGAACAGTATCACTTTAGCAAATTACCACTAGTATTTATTAAATCACTGTGAACTGCTTTTCATTCTGGCATTCTTTCGTACATTATTGCTAAAAGCGGCCGCTTTTCGCATTAGCTATAAATTCGACTTTAGAAACAACTAAATGAAAAGTATACTATGATTCAATAAATTATTAAGGTAATTTGCTAAGATAATACTGTTCTAGTTTTTTGAGAATTGATTTTGTTTTAGAAGTAATAAAATTAAATCAATTGGGAGCAGCAATTAGCTCTAGTAGTCGCCTTAACAATTTTTATTTAACAGATACATGATGTAAAAAATAAAAGTAGATAAATCCAGTGACAGAAAAACGTCTTTACCAAATGAGTACCCAGTGGCGTGCACTCCATATAGGCAAATAAGCTTTGCATACCCTGCACACACTACGCCTAACTTGATAAAATATCGATCCCTGAATTGCTTTCTATAGTTTATTAATAATTTAATTTAAAAGAAAATCAACATAATAATAATATACATTTTAGAAAAAACTAAAACATTTTGCAATTAATCGTGCATGCTGCTCTAATACCACCGATTCAAAAACGCCGCGCTACAAGCGCCACAGGCGCCTCTAGCGGAAGGAGGCACGAACAGTAATACCGTTTAGCCTAATTTGCACCTTATGTCCGTGCAATAGGCGCGACTTTGCAAAAATGATTGCGCGGCTACCGTACGCGCATTTGTTATAATTTTTAAGGTGAAATGTATAGCAAAATAAGCAGAGCTTCTCGGAATATAAAAGTTGGCAGATTCATCTAGTTACAAGAATTGTATAATGGATAAATGGCTTGCAATTTTATGTTTATTTACGCAACTTTGTTTTGATTGTAGTTTTGAGCGCAAGTGATTGAATAAGTGAGTTTTTACTATTACTTATAAATTTATGATAGAAATATTTTTTTTGTGATTTGTGGTAGTGATTTGTGTTTTATTAAATTTAAAACCAGGCGTTTTTCCTGCGTTGTCTTTTGATTAAATTAAATATCTACTAAATGAACATTTTTAACGTTAATTAAAAAAGTTACATGTTTTGAAATTAAATGTTTTATTTTATTATAATGTCTAGCAGGCTAATTTGTTTGTCGTTTGTTTGTCTGGGGGTTTGTCCTCACCGACACTATTTAACCTGTACATCAACGACCTGATTGTTGCGCTCAGCAGCACCCGAGTCGGTTGTCATATAGATGGAGTTAATGTTAATAACATTAGTTACGCGGATGACATGGCGCTGCTGGGTGCATCAGTCTGCGGTTTAAGAAAGCTTGTAGCAATATGTGAAGCTTATGCCAAAAATCATGGTCTTCTCTACAATGCTAATAAAAGTGAAGTCATGGTATTTGAGGTCAGAGGAAAGGACACAGAAAGCCTTCCGCCTATAAGATTAAATGGTACAATTATGAAGAGGGTGTACAAGTTTAAGTACTTGGAACACGTAGTAACCACTGACCTCAAAGACGATGATGACATCGAAAGAGAGCGGAGAGCACTGTCGGTGAGGGCAAACATGGTAGCTCGCAGGTTTGCACGTTGCTCTAGGCAGGTGAAACTTACCTTGTTTAGAGCATATTGCACTTCTTTTTATACGTGTAGGTTGTGGGGTGACTATACCCAACGATGCTACAGCGCTCTTCGAGTGCAATACAATAATGCTTTCAAGATACTATTGGGGCTGCCTCGATTCTGTAGTGCTTCAGGGATGTTTGCAGAAGCGCGCATAGATTGTTTTTACGCAACTATGCGCAAAAGATGCGCATCCCTGGTGAGCAGAGTGCAGACCAGCCTCAACAGCGTCCTGAGCATGATTGCTGACAGGATGGACTGGGCGTATTTGAGTCATTGCAGTGCAATTTCACATGGGCTTACACTGCAATGATCTGTATATATAATTAAGTTTTATATTATATTTATTTTATAACTGTTATTATATTTTATTTACTTTTCTTTACTCTGGGCTTACTCATTATTGTTCGTAGTATAGCTTAGTCTGGACACTTAGTCTGAAATATATTAAAAATAAAAAATAATAAAATTATAAATAAAAAAAACTGTAGACTTTTTATAAAATTGCCCCAATTTGTCGGCTAGGTGTGGCCTACACCCAGATCCAGAAATGCTTATTAGATACTTTTGTAAGTTGAAATTGAAAGTGCTAAATTTTTGGATAGGGTCTAGTTTCAACAGACATTGCAGAGGGGGAAGAATCTTAATTACTTATACGAATAAGGCCGTTATGGGTGACAATACTTGTTTTTATAAAAAAGTGTTGAAATTGGTATGTATTTTTGGCGTAGGTAGGTACTGCATACCCTACCCAGATTTGCTGTGCACGCCCCTGTGAGTACCTGTACTAATCATAGTACATACAAATAAAACAATTACCTCGGTCCCCCAGGATCGGGTATATTGAACCTCTTGCAGACCAGCGAGTCGGGCCGCCATTTTGTTTCGTTCCGCGTCATGACGCCGTACAAGCCACGCTTGGCCGCGTCTATCTGCTCCGGCGTCGCCAGCCCATAGTTGGTGGAACTCTTCGCGACAGCTGTGAGTGGGTTAATGTCGTCAGCTTCTGATGCGTGAGTGAATCTGTTGGGAACAAAACGGGTTAGATTTCAAGAATCGAACTTTAATTTGATTGTGTCTTGAGTTCTTGCAAAGTTCTTATGGCTTGTGGATTTCATTTATGGTATGACAGCTGGTATCAGAAGTATACAAATTCGACTGTGAATGTGGGATCTGTTAGATAAGACAAACTAAACACAGTATAGGAATTTGGATATAGGAACATATAGCCGACATAATATTTACAGTTCAGTATATAGTTATAAAGTTGTTGCCCGCGTCATCGTACGTGCGGATAAAGCATCCCACGGATGCAATTGTTTCTGAGATAAAAAGTAGCCCAGGTGCTTTTCCAGTCTATGATAATATCTGTGACAAATTTCATCCAGATCCGTTGAGGCGTTTAGGTGTGATGGAGAAACAAAAATCCATCCAAACTTCCGCATTTATACGATTGGGTATTGACGGACAACAAAGTGAAGTGATCTGATCTGCAACACAAAGCCCGTATTTACGGATATACCTGTCTCTTTCAGATACTTTAAGACATCGGTATGACTAACAGAGACAGATAGATTCGAATATATGGACATTAAGGAAACCTGAAAACATGTGAATAAACAAACCTGTCCCCCATTATCCCAGTCAACGGTTTGTACAACTTGGCCGATTGCTCAAACTCCACCATCTCTCTGTTCCTCTCCCACTCGCTAACAGCGTCAATATCTTCCTCTCTTTCCGCCGCAAAACCTTCTTTATCTTTCAAATATCTCTCATACCTCGCTTGCTTGTTTGGATCACTCATGAAAGGTCTGAAGGTCTTCGCCGTTTCTTTACCAGTATCCGCTATAGGTATGAAGTCTAATTCTTTTGGCTTTTCATTGGTCGAAACAAAGTTGACGTTCCGGCCTGTTATTTTGGCTATGAGGTCGTCTGTTGACTGAGCAGGTTGGGGGGTGGAGGGGCCAATCTCCACTTCTTGAACTTTGGGAACAGTAGCTTCGCCTAGCAGAGCGCCTCTGGCCTCAGCTGACAGATCGTGGCGGCCGAGACCTGAAGAAATAACAGACTATGAAGAGAAATGATGTCACACATGCCTTAAAAATATCTGAGGTCAGATTAACTCCTACGCTAGAGGTGCGGTCGGTCAAGAAAGTGGTCAACCAGTTTTGACAAAATTTTATGGGTTATAAAATGATAAGGTTTAACTATGAACTTATTACCTTTGTAACAGTGTAATAAAAATGAACATTGTATGTTTTTCCTAGAGGTGGGAACCTGGTGTCCTGATGAACAGGCATTTATATGCTTAGTTTAGGCACCAGTCTTCCACAAAGTGTATTATTTTACCTTTGTTAACACGATTATGTATCCATGTACTTGTATACTTTGTGGTAAGAAATAAAGCTTTTTATTATTATTTTATTATTATTTAACAATAAAACCCCCTTATTCATAATAACGCAAACAGTCTAATAAACCTATTTTAGCCATTACACTGTTTTGTCACTTTCTTTCAAATGATGACAGCGCTAAGAAAGAACGAGACAAAACAGTGTAATAGCAAATTTAGATTTATTAGACTGTTTGCGTTATTATGAATAAGGGGGAAAGAAATGAAATGTTATGACGTATTAGTAGCTGTCAGAATATTTTTGCATGAGAAAATAAACCCTGTTGTTCTATGACGCGCTAATGGTTTTCAAGCTTAGGGTGATAGACCAATCTCTTGGTCAACCGTACGCTAGTGTTAGAATGTACCTAATACGTGTAAGTAACGTATGTATGTAATAATAATAAACGTAATACGTAGTAAAGAATAACGCATCACATTTTAACCATGACAATAAACTTGATTAGAAATAGATTAGATTACAGTCATTCGATATTCTTTGTCTATTTTAATATAAAACACTTTTTTATATTTGATCATACGTCAATGGGGGCTATCGCTAGTGAAATTGCCACTAGAGGCGCTTGTGTCGCGTGAGGTCCAATATCATTCATTTTGTACTGGTTTTAGAGAAATTTGTTGCATAAATTATAATTTCTTTAATTTACCTGCTGGAAAGTGATCTCCTTCGTAAAATATCGCAAATATGGATTATTTGGCGATTAATGTGAACGCTTTAAAAGCGGAATTAAGAAAAAGCGCGAAAATAGGCGGCCTCAAGAGCAACTATTTCAGAAGTTAGTTTGTTGATATCAAGATAGTTATTTATAAACAATATAACCTTAATTAGATTCAAGATATAACACTTTGTTTCGGTGCCATTCGCCTTTAACAGCTATACCTCCGGACCTGTCTACAGTGGCGCCAACTGGTGAGCAAAGAAACGGTAGTCCCCATTGATTACGCTATAATTAGGTACCCACACTACATTTACATTTGGGGTGGTGGAATCTACCTCCTGGTTGTCCACCCTGGGTAACGGCATCTTTGGCTTTCTAACCAATGATGACGGGTAACAGATCCC
Organism: Anania crocealis; assembly: GCA_949315895.1. Classification (NCBI taxonomy): domain Eukaryota; kingdom Metazoa; phylum Arthropoda; class Insecta; order Lepidoptera; family Crambidae; genus Anania; species Anania crocealis. Next base: position 10,139,079 of record OX438871.1, read on the forward strand.
TCTGCGGTGGTAGGCTTCGTAAGAGGCCGCCTGGATGCTACCACCCTCCTGCCGGAGTCCAGCGCTAAACAGTTCTTCTGTGTTCCGTTGGTGTGTGGAAGCACCAGTACCTCTGGGTGAGCTCGCTCTATCTTAGGCTTCTTATTAACCGTATAGTTAAGTGTGTAGTCAAGAGCAAGCTTATCGATTATTAAAAAAAACATACATACCTTGGTCCCTTTGCTTGACGCTGGAGCTGGGCGGTTCAAAACGCGACTTGGTAGCCGCAGCCGGAACGTAATCTCTGGGCAGCGCCGGTGGGGGGTGCGCCGGTACCGTCGGCAAAGGCTTCGTTGCTTTGACGAAACCTTCTAACACCTGAAACAGTTATTTGGGTTAAGGCGACTACTAGAGCTAAGTGCTGCCCCAAATTGATTTAATTTTATAAATTCTAAACAAAATCAATTTTAAAAAAAACTAGAACAGTACCATTTTAGTATTTATTGAATAACAGTAAATTTTCATTTAGTTGAACTCAGTTGTTTAGAAGTAATAAAATTAAATCAATTTGGGGCAGCACTTAGATCTAGTAGTCAATTTTAACAAAATCAATTTAAAAAAATCTAGAACAGTACCTTTTTAGCAAATCAACTCTAGTATCTATTAAATCATTGTTAACTCATCGGGAATTGCCGGGTTCCTTCGGTCAGACTGACCAGGTAGTGGCCTGGTAAGTCTACCCGCCTCTGTCACACCCAAGCTCCTGATCAGGGTCCCCGCTGAAAACCAGCGTCGTGATATAACATGCCTCTAGCTGTCACGACTAATGCTGAGCGGGAACCTTTTTGACACTTGTTTCCTTTTTATTATTTTTATTTTTGTGCCTTGTGTTTGTTGTTGTGTCGAATAAATATTTTCTTTCTTTCTTTCTTTCTTTCTTCATTCTGGCATTCTTTTGTACATTATTGCTAAAAGCGGCTTCGACTTCAACTAAATGAAAATTTACTGTGATTCAATAAATACTAAAGGTAATTTGCTAAAATGATACAGTTCTAGTTTTTTAGAGAATTGATTTTGTTTAGAAGTAATAAAATTAAATCAATTTGGGGCAGCACTTAGCTCTAATAGTCCCCTTAAACCCAAATTTGGTTTAAAGTCTTGTTTATTGATGTTTCGGTTTTCGTCATGCCTACTTATCTATAACATATCGATGTTTATATACTGATATTATAAGTGCAATAAAGTTTCTAAAATATCAAATAAAGTATATAAATAGCTATTTCATCTTAACCGACTGTCAAACATCTGCAAAGATGTTTCTTTCGGGTGTTAAGGGTGCAAACTCCTAACATTTGATGAAACAACGCTGGCTTACAGCGTAAGAATATGCTTGAAAAATTCGCGCCGTGTGACAGTGTCTCGGTGGCCTAATGGTATGGCGCCCGCCCGGTATGCGAGGAGATGCGGGTTCGAGTCCCGCCTGAGGCAAAATTTCTCAAGTTTATATACTGATATTGTAAGTGCAATTAAGTTGCTAAAATATCAAATAAAGTATATCGATGTTAATTTGTATTTGAAATTCACGCTGGTGAAACCGCACAGCTAGTCGTATTAGGCTTGTTAAGTAAATGGTTTAACAAACCGGAACCAGCCCATATTACCATTTGCATTTTAATATAAATACTATAGTGAAGTTAGAAACGGATGTCCCGTAACAGAGCATGCCTTACTCCGCGACACAATGTCCGTATTTTCGAATCCGTCTGTCTCTATCACTCATACCGATGTCTTCCAGTATCTGAAAGAGACAGATATATCCGTAAATTCGAGCTTCGTGTTGCAGAGTAAGGTATCAGGCCCAGACATTGTACAGCATTCTAAAAAATCAAGAAAAATCTACTGAAAATTTTCGAATCCGTCTGTCCCTATCACTCATACCGATGTCTTGCAGTATCTGAAAGAGACAGATATATCCGTAAATTCGAGCTTCGTGTTACAGAGTAAGGCATCAGGCCCAGACATTGTACAGCATTCTAAAAAATCAAGAAAAATCTACTGACTTTGGGAAAGAAATAAATAACTGTATCTAACGTATAATTTAGCGGCTCAAAAATAAATACAATTTAATAAATATCACTCTCAATTAGGAATACAAGATGGCGTTTTACGAAATAAAGATAAACCATAAACTATAAATGTCAGTAGCTGTCAGATTTCCTGTGTCAATATTTTACATAACTGTTCTTTTCAAGTTATTGCCACTCGTCTAATTCTCACGTGAAAAGCTAATGTTATAGTAAAATAGCGAATATAAATATCCTTTAGGCATTACATAAGTTAAAACTTTTTGTTTTGTTTGTTGTTATTACAAAAAGCCCAAGTAACCAAACAATATCACTTGTTCGAATAAGCAATTTTGAAAATGGGCAAAACTAACAGATGTCATCAAAGTGTCATCTTCCGCCATGATAGTTTTTGTTGTTTAGTATTGCTATTCTAATAAGTTTATTTTTGTTTAAGCCACTAAACGAAGCTATTTCAAAGAATTTGGATAATAACAAAGTGTTGTAGGTATATTGCCCTATCTTTTGGCAATGTGTACATGTTTTGGGCCAAGCCTCCATACAATTTGGGACATCTCCTTTGATATAATTATTTTTATTTTTATTTTCATACAAACTACAATTTCTGTGAAAATATTTTAAAAAATATATATGATATATAATTTCTGACTACACCATAGTATTTATATGCATGTTTTATGTTAACATGGGCTGGTTTCAGCTTGTTATATTTACCTAAGACACTAAATAAAGTCAAAGTAAAAATGCTCACATTAGCACTTCCTTGCTTGGGAGCCTTCTTTTTACTGTCATCAGTGGCGCCACCTAGCGCGAAATCGTAGTGCGACATGTCTTCCGTGGCGTAGATGTCCTCGTCGTCCGCTTCGAATGCGCCTACGCCGAATGCTTGACCGCGAATGGACACCTGAATGTAAAGGTATTGTTTTAGTCAATAACCATATTAATATATCTTATATACAAAAGAATGTTGGCAAACCTTTAACTTAAATGCATACACTGTAATTTATTTTTCGAAAAAATATAATAATTATTTTTATTTCTTTAGGTAAAGTAAAGCAAAAGTAAAGTAACAGTCTATAATCATCCCACTGCAGGGAAAAGGCCTCCATCATTGAATTCAAGTTACCAGAACAATGATGGGTGCTGGCATAATCACCACGTTTGCCAAACCCGAGCAACGTTCGAAAATTCGAAAAATTTTGTTGCCCGACCCGGGGATCGAACCTGGGACCCCGAGATCTTAGCCCGGTATTTAAACCACTAGACCAACAGGGCGTTAGGTGGTAAGCCTTAATAAATGAATAAATAAATAATATTTTCTGTAGATACTTTTTGTTTTTAACACTTTTTTACGATATACTGATTTAAACTTTCATGGTCACTATCACTAGAGTTATTTGATTCAGTGCCGAAATATCGGAACGGAAACTCATAATAAATAAGGTACATGATATAAATCCCGAATCAAATAACTCTATATTATTTTATTACGATTATTAATTGTAGTAGTTGTTATTGTAAATATTGCTTATATGTTCACCAAGGAGGTTGAGAGTTACTTGTACAGATTTTTATACCAAGGTATTTTTCGTTTTTACAACTAAGGACAAAAACTACCAAATCCGACTGTTTTATTAAAGATGTTTTAATTTTTATTGATAAGAAAGCGATATCCGTCAACTACGTCTAAAGCAAGACACACTCGGCGAATTAAACCACTTAATTTTTATTCTTCATTAAGAAAGAAAGAAAGAAAGAAGGAAAATATTTATTTGACGTAACAACAACCACAAAGCACAAACATAAAAAAAAGGAAACAAGTGTCAAAAAGGCTCGGCATTAGTCGTGACAGCTAAATGGCATATCACGACGCCTTAAATACTACACTTACTTTTTTCCCTTTCTCCTTCATAACCAAATGGCTCCTTGACGTACCGGCGTCCGCGCCATACTCCCCCACCAAGTTCCCTAGCACAGAATGCCGACTGAGTCCAGAATACCCCAGCCCGAACCGATCGTTCTTACGCTGTAGGATATAGGGCTCATAATCGTCTGGGGCGAAGAGCGTGTCATACTCGAATTCCGAATCTGAACTGTCCTCGGAATCCTCTGCTGGGTCCTGTAATAAATAAAATAATTAAGATCTGTGTAGGGTTAGCATTTATAAGATGATTAACATTAGTAACATGTCGAAGTGACATATTTTCCCGTTACAAGTCTCTTGCACACAAACAAACTTGTTACTTTGACACAGTACTAAAAAGTTTTCATGGGGCTAAATCACACAAACACACTTTTCCCTACTTATTGTATCTATCCTTATAGGAAGCAACACGAAAGAAGTAGCTTGTGACAAAACATTGTTTACAAGTATATGCCTTAAGGGGATTACTATAGCTAAGTGCTGCCCCCAATTTATTTTATTTTATTATTTTTTAACAAAATCAATTCTCAAAAAACTAGAACAATATTATTTTAGCAAATTACCTCTAGTATTTATTGAATCACTTTTAACTGCTTTTCATCCTGGCATTCTTTCGGGTGTTAAGAGTGCAAACTCCTAACATTTGATGAAACAACACTGGCTCACAGCGATAAGAATATGCTTGAATAATTGACGCCTATGACGTAGTGTCTCGGTGGCTAAATGGTTTAAGCGCCACGCCCGGCATGCGACGAGATGCGGGTTTGAGTCTCGTCTGAGACATAATTTTTCAAGTTTAAATAGTGATATTATAATTGCAATTTAGTTGCTTAAAATGTCATATAAATTATTTATATACCTTTTTTTAATATATGCTTATCACAGAAAAACACCCAGACCATTAAGCAAACATGGTCATGCACAAACATTTTTGAACTCGATCGTATCGGATACTACCGCTGTACCACTGGTTGTCGAATCTAACCTCATTTTCGCCTCTCATCTCAGCTGGCATATAACAGCCATACACTTTGTGTTGTTTCTTAGCTTTCTTCTTGTCAGCTCTAGTCAGCCTGTCCCCCGCACCCTGGCCCGGCCGCCAGCCCATCGCACGCAGCATCTTCACCGCTGCCGTCTCGTGGACTGCTTTCAGAAGCTGTTCCAACACTGGCTCTCCTATGGATGTAATGAGAGATTAGAGACTGATTTCATTAATAATTTAGAGCTAACCTGACATTTTATATCTATGTAAATGCGAAAAACATCATATTATACATTATTCTGATCATGAGATCAGATACAGGCTACCAACAAATTAACAAGTGCTTTCATTCGCTTACTATGGAGTAAGTATCATTGCCTTTTTGATTAAAACAGTTTGGGGCACATTTGAATGTGAAAAGGCAAGAACTGACATAGGCGAAATAATATTTTGTGCAAAAAATAAAATAATATACTGTTTACATTTGCGCTTTTCCCCTCTTGGGTCTAGGGTTTATGTACCGGGCCAAGAACTCGGAGTTTTAGTTTCCAGCCCGGGGTCAGGCTACAAGACTTTCAAATTTTGGAATATTAAGTACTCGGGTTTAAGATCACCAACACGGATTTGTGGTAATTATACCTGTACCTATCATTGCTGTGGTAACTAGGATAATGATGGAGGCCTTTGCCCTGCAGGGTGATGATTAGGCATTACTTTATAAGTAAAGTAATGCCTAATCATTTAAAAGTAGTATAAGTACTACTTTTAAACTTTTGTGTTGCATATTTAACACGATCATACCTTATTTTTTGCCTGATGTTTATTTTAACTTTTCAGTTTATTTCAACACTAAAACATGTGACGTTTTCATTGCCTTTTTTAACATCGATCATCACTTACCAGGTATAGGTCCGTCATGGAACCGCTGCTGCCGCCGCTTCTGGCCGGAGAACTCGCTCTGCGTGTGCATGTGACGCGGAGCGATGCCGTGCTCGCCACGGTCCTCATCATCCATAAAATCCTCTGGGCGTTGGGACTGGAAATCGTGTGTTAAACATAATAAAATTAAAAACCGACCAAGTGCGAGTCCGACTCGCACACTTAGGTTTCAGACAGACTTGACTAAACTATAAGGGTTTTTTTCCATTCGGCTACGGAACCCTAAAAAGAGGAGAACACCACATTCATTGTTTTTACCCCAATGAGAGTCACTATTCAAGCACTTGATTTGTATGAATAACAAAAATTGAAGGTACTACAATTACCATCAATATAGAAAAGTGGTTTTCTACATTGTCCTTTCCAGGAATCGAACCCAGGACCTCAGGAGGCGGCAACACCTTGAAAACTATATGTGTATACTATTCAATCATAGAAGTGATCCAGATTACTTGCAATTGATTAATACTAATTAATGAGTTGTTACATTAGATTGATGACAAGTTTTATTTAAATAAAATTAATGTAAAAAACAATAATCCATGTTCTGACTGTTACATTTACTGTTTAAAAACTGAAACTATTCTAAAATTTGGTATGGAGATGGTTCAATACTCTGGGAAGGACAGAGGATCATTCTATACTATAGAAATGAAAGTTAGGATTTCATATAGGTAATTAATAATTGCTCAATTTGGTTTAAGAACAACAAATGCAAAAAGTAGCTCCCTAACTGATACAAACAGCAAAATAACTCAACAAATCCCTTAATCTACATTGTTTTTTCCTGTTCCCAAAGGTTGCGAAATGGCTTTTGACGATAAGACAGCCAGTACATCTTGATGTAAAGATAGTCTTTAATTTCTTTGTTTTAGAAAAAAAATATAAATGGACTGCATAGCATGTCATATAACTAAGGCGAAACACATAGTTTGGGTTCATATAGGGATGTTTGATCCGATCCGATACTTGTGTGGATCGATACAAAGCAATATGATCCACCCGATTTTTGTATTGATACAATGGCTTTCGATTCGTTAGTGGATTGATACAAGTACGATGAGGATCAGATCGCAATATCTGATGAATCACAGGAAGGACTCCACACATATTTTAAACAATATTTATCAGTTTTATTTTGTCAGAGCCCTTGCTACAATGAAATATTGGACAGTGAGAAAAGTCCTTTGGGGAATACTAAGCGATATAGCTTTACGTTACCTGTCTTGTCAGTTACTTGTCAGTTGTAGGAACATCTATGCCCTCTGAACGATTTTTTTAATGGCTAACCATACTTTGAATGAAAGCCGCAATCGCCTTGATCCAGAGAGGCTATCAAAATTAATATTTTCACCTACTATTCCTTTTAAAGATTGACCTATGTAAAAAAAAGGTTTTTTTGTTTGTTCTAAATAAACCTGGTGGTGGTTTAAAAGACAACATATTAAATTTTAAATAATACTTGATACAATACTGGATCGATCCAAAAAATCGTATTAAATTAATTGGATCGATACTTGGATCGATACAATGTATTACGATCCATTGCGATCCAGAATATCGATACAAAGCACCTGGATCGAACATCCCTAGGTTCATAAGGCACAAAAAAAGGGGGTGTTTATTACATGGTCAGCATATTTAAGTCACACAACTCTCAAGCCTTAGGATCCTTGAACTTACCGACTTTTGTGCTTTTTCAGATCGAGAGCTCTTAAATGTAGCAGGTGTCCAACCCTCTGGTGTGCCAACTGAGTTCCCATGGCCTGCTGAGAACCCACCAGTGAAAGCTCCATGGAATCTACGCCTGCCGTGCGCATCTACAGCATATTGGTCTGCCGGCTGTTGGTATTTGCGTTTAGAAGGTATTTCATCTGGAGGAAAAATAATTGACAAGAGTATTAGTATAAATTTAGTTCCATTTAATAGTATTACTATAACTCAAATCAATAGCCTACATTGGCAACTGTCGCTTGAGCTCTAGAGCCCAAAAATCTAAAAAATACGTAAAAGCTACGCTCGACAGGTTAATTTAAAATGTACCAATAAATACCTTCTTCTATGGGATCTAAAGGGGTGCCATAGCGAATAGCTGCTTCATCATCACTGTCGGAGTCATTCATTATACCTAGCTTTTTAATTACACTTTTTATTTTATTCCCTCAATCGTGAGTTATTCCAGACACAATTGAAATCAATTGTTATCGTGGCACTCGAGTGCCTCCTGGGGGTTGAGGGATTAAATTCAATAAAATCAATCAAACAACAAACAAACTAACATAACCTCCAAGAAAGAAATGCCAAAAATTTTTTTTTTCTTTAGAAGGTTTTACGGCCTCGGATACTTGTCCATACAGCCAATTCTTTAGTAATATTTTTTTTATTTTTGCATTAAAACGTTGATGTTAGACGTTTTAATGCTTCGATGGAGTTTTTGGAGACAGTCGAAAGATTGAAGGAATGTAGAGAAGTCCCCAAGAAAGAGGTGAACTGTTCGCGTTCCCGCGCAAAATTCACGGTCCACTTTTCTTGGTTACGACCCATACACCATGTTATTTCACCGAACTGTATATTGTTCACTCGCACGGAACTTTGTTTCGCAAAATAACACCACTTTTACGACCCAAAAATCACTATACAATAAAAATTCGTTAAAATAAACGGACTCCAAACGTATCTCACGAACTCCCGCCAAAAACCTGCCAAAAATATTTGACAGTTTGACAGTTCGAAATTTATTTTAATTACAAGTTTTACGGCATTGGTATATATCCATACAGCCAGCAGTTCGACATTTCGACGATGGCAGTCAATCAATTACCTTTTTTTTTTTAATTCTGGATTTAGATTTAGGTGATAAAGTACTGGCATTGCTAAAATTAACCGATTAAGTGTGGCGGTGTTTTTTTTAGACTAGCGCCTGGCGGCGAACAAATGTTTCGTGAACTTTCATGGCTCCTCTCGAGCGCCACCCGCCATGTAGTTTAACTAATCGCTGTTTCGTCGGTTTCCACTTGTTTTTATTATAGTTTCAATTCAACAGCGAACGTCAGCGGTATAATAAATCATTTAAAATGCTATTTTATCAGTGTTTTATATGTAAATATTTTGACTCCACTCGGACGCCACCCACCATTCCGAAAAAATACCCATGTTGCCACCACTACGGAGCCATCCGCACGGAATCAGTTAAGAATGTAGAGTTTCCACTTATGACATAGCAGTATAGTCTTACCCCCGTATTTATAAAGAAGTAATTACTTATTGCTTAAGAAAGTCATAACTTAAGATGTTATTACCCAGTGCTTACGTGAAAGAAAATGGGTCACCATTAGACATATTGTTTGGCTGAGAATTTTAACTTTTCATAGTTCTAACTTCCAATAATTACTAGATTAAGGACTACAAATTGTCACCTAAGTAATTACTTTTAGTCAAGTAATTACTTTTACTTGTTTATTAATACGGGTGTTAGAGTTTAGCCAGTTCCATAAGAAACAATAAAACATGAAAAAAGGAACAAGTAAACAAAAAAAAGAAGCAAAAACAGAATGTCATCATCATCCCGTCCACCCACAGGTTTTATTTTTGGCGGGAGTTCGTGAGATACGTTTTGGAGTCCGTTTATTTTATCGAATTTTTATTGTTTATAGTGATTTTTGGGTCGTAAAAGTGGTGTTATTTTGCGAAACAAAGTGTCGTGCGAGTGAACAATATACAGGGGGCTTACCATCAGCTTATAGCAAGCCACTCAATTTCCAGGCAGTTCAACAGTAGGGCTGCTTTTGCCCTGCTAAAAATCATACCATAACCGCTGAATAGCTGAACGACTTTAGCACCGCTAAACCAAAAGGTGAACTGCTAAGCTTGTCTATGGTCTGTTTGTCTGCAGATAGCATGAACGAGACAGAGCTATACTGGTTCAGATAAATCTGTCTCTTTTTAGTTGAAAACGTTCAAATACACAAATACATGATTTATTCCAAATTACCGGTTTTTGAAAAACTTTATAATTATTGGATTTTAAAGAGAAAAAGTCGATCTAAATGTTGCTATTTTGCAGGAGATTACTTAAAATACTCAATTCTAGTAAAATTACCTTCTTGGCGATAGTAATTAATGTACAGTGTTGGTTTGGTGTTGGGTTATTGAAAATGTGGATAGACATTTTAACGTGATCATGATTGGAACGGTTCTGCCTGCATTTTTGGCGGTAACATTCAAAATTTGAAGAAATATTCCATTTTCCCGGAGTAGTACGTACGTTCGACTATTTTATATTTACAGTTAAACATTGAGTTAAACCACATGAGTAAATATTTATTCATGTGGTTAAACCATATTTTCACAATGTCATACTTGTGTGTAAGTATTGAATAAAGTAAAGTGGAATTGTAAGTAATTTTATTAAAATATTAGTATAAAAAAGTGATCATCCATTGACTTTCAGTGAAAACCAACAAAAAAAAAACGCCTAGTTTCTTACACCCAATTGTATAACCTTTGGGAATAACAGTTAACAAATCTTTAACAGCTGGAGACCACTCCAAGCGAATGGAAAGGGTGGCAGAAATTTTAATTCTGCGGGCGATGTAGTCATAAAATTAGGGTTTGAATGAAGTTTCTGGTTCAGTTACACTGTGTAGTAAAAGACTTCTACTACTTTTTACATGGGTATTATAAAAATCTATTCTATTTTAGTACTGACTGGGTAGACTAAATGCAAAAAATAAAACATAAAATAATTAATGATTCAAGGAGAGGAAGAGGAAACAGAAAATTATATTACATATTAGGTATTCTCTACCAGTCGAGCATTTGGTTAAGTAGACATGTTTTGTAGAATTTTTGCAGTAAAAAAAACAAACACATGATTTCATATATGTAATATAATTACAAAAAAATATATTTCAAACACATATTAAAATAAAAAAGACAAACTTAATATAACAGTACTTCAGTTTTAACCCTAAATTTAAAATCTAACAAAACAACCATAACTTTCTAGGTATATGTATTAACTGGTCGGCTACCGAAGTTGTGGAATCGAGCCATAAGACAATTTATTTGTGTCTGGAATTACAAGGGGTTAAAAAATACATCAATACATAAGCTTATTGGTGAACCTCTTCGTCTGTGAGATAAATTTGCTTGATCTGTGAGATAATTGATTAGCTGCATTGCAAAATGTTATGTAGGATTACAAATGCTTTTGCAATAAGGCTACCTGAGGTTGGTAATGAACCATTGAATAAGAGTCTGTAGAACACCTATAATTGATCTCTCTCTGTCATTAAGAGTTTTTACATGTCTCTGTATAGGTATAATAGGCTTCAGAAAAATCTAATTCTGCTTTAACAATTGTTGTCATCATAAATTTGAGCAGTGAATATCTAGAATCACCTACAATAAAAGGAAATATTCATTAATTTTATCATCTTTGTAAGACTGCTGCAAATGTGTTATATAAGAACTAAAACTTAGTTGTGTTTTACACCCAGGCAATATTTAAACAAACAAAATCAGCAACATATTCATAACACAAGGGTTTTAGGTGCTATAACCTGTAAAATATGTTTCTTTATCTTTTCTTTTTACTCAATTGAACGGAAAGGACATATCTTTAAAGTTAAACTAAAATGTGTATTGTATGTTTACCTAAAAGCCATACAGATGCTATAGTGCTCAGTTCATTCAAGTGAGACTACAAAGGATGATGAGACCATATTTTATTGTAAATTAAATGAATCATAGCCATCATTTACACTTATAATTTCCATGTATTTGTTACAAATCTGAAAAAAGTATTACACATAAATATTAGTAAGAAAGAAGAGTTATAAAATTTGAAAGTACAGTTTTTTCAATATATTCTATTGTATATACCTATTACATCACAAAACCATGCTAACAATTTTGTCGAAATTGTATTTTCATTTTGGTAAATGATGATATAAACATTTTATACAAAATACTAACTCAAAGACCTTCAGGTTTCTTTACACTGTAATTAGGTTCCTTAATCTATAATGAAACATGTAAATTTTCACAAAACTGCTGAAAAAAGTCTGAGAAACGCATAAAATATAATATGACGAAAAAGTTAGTATCCTAGTAACTTCTTCAAGATGGCTAGGATGACATTAGCTTCGCTCAAAAGGACGTTTACCTGCTGTCAAATTGAGTGTCATGGTATGAAAAGATTGAAACTTCGAGCAACGCGGCCTTCCGTCCCGGAAGGGAGTAGGCATAGCGATTCTATTCTATACAAAAAGTTCTGGCATTTCTTGCGGGGGGAAATGTGCACACAAGCGCAGGTTCGCATACTCACATACAAAAAAAACACTGTAGTGACGACACTCACACACAAAAAATTTAACAATTCAGCAACAATTCGTGTACGGATAAGTTACAACTCACACATTGCCCCGTTTTCAACGTAAATAGAGTTGGTCTTAACTGTTCATGTAGCAATATCGATATTTTTTTTCTGAAGACGGAATAAAAGTAACAAAGTGAAACATTTATTTATTAGTAGGATCTTAACAACAACTTTTGATATTCAAATAACGATCGATTTTGATGTTGATTTTTTGTGTTAGATTTGATGGATACGAAACTAGGACGAAGATTAAATTTTATACCGCTAAGAGCTGATGATTTTATACCGCTATTGCTACAAATGAGCTGTTTAGAGGAGTGACACCATATAAACCGTGACACGACATTTAAAAATATTAGAGGGATGGGAAGGACTGGAGGGATTGGAGGTATGGGCTGAGGGATGGGAGGGATTAATAATGAATTTGAGAATAGTAAATTACGTATCTGCGTGAAAATTAGTGATAAGAAGTTCATTGGTTCTTAAAATTAATTAATTTTGTGTAAATTAAATTTGGCGGATGCAATTTTTTTCAACAAAAAAGAAAATCTGGTGTCAATATATTTTTCCATGATTGATCTTAGAAGTAAATTTATTTAAAAAAAAGTTAATAAAAAAACCGAGTTTAAATGATTACATTAAAATCATTTCTATATATTTCAATGACAAAGGAAAAGAAACAAGTTGCACGCAATACATAATAAAAACCGGCCAAGTGTGAGTCGGACTCGCGCACGAAGGGTTCCGTACCAAAAAGGCCAAAAAAACGGGCCCCCAATTCTGCAAATTTACAAATGGCTCAATAGCATCGCAACTGTATATTTTGACACATTTAACATGGAAGTAATGTCAAAATATACGATTGCGATGCTATTGAGCCATTTATAAATTAGCAGAATTGAGCCCCTGGTGTGTTGTATGGGAGGCCCCCTTAAATATTTATTTTATATTGTTTTTAGTATTTATTGTTATTGCGGTAACAGAAATACATAATTTGTGAAAATTTCAACTGTCTAGCTATCGCGGCTCTTGAGATACAGCCTGGTGACAGAGCGACGGACAGACGGACAGACGGACAGAGAGCGAAGTCTTAGTAATAGGGTCCCGTTTTTACCATTTGGGTACGGAACCCTAAAAACTACTAACTAGAATGATTAAATCAAATAAAAATAAATTATTACTAATATGTTATTACTATTAAAGAGTTTCAAACTTAATAACAGAAAAGAGATTTTACATCACACATAAAACCATATCAACAATTATTTGTCTAATGTGATTAAATATATTATATAACGTCGTCGTCGATAACCACCACCCTTTATCGACAAACATTATGTCATGTGAAAGTAATAACATCACTATGTTGCCCAGCGGCAAGAAATCGGATTTATCGCGCGACCGATCTGTAATTTGCACGGGCGAGCGGACCTAATGTTGTCGAACAAATCCAACAACTATTCAAGAATAAAATATGCGAATTTAGTGTTTAAATGTAATTAAATGGCAATAATACGATACAAATTTACTTATATGTGAAATGTAACACCATCATTATGTAAACTTGATGTTGCAGACCTCTTTTTACAACAGAAAACTGAGCAATTCGGCATTTTTAATACGGCAGCGTTCACTTGCGCGACTGGACTCGGTCTAGGAAGAAATCTGAGCGCAACTAATTTTTATAAACGCTAATGCCCATTTGGGCTTATACTTTTGACAGAGGGGAAACGCTTCGTATGGCTACTCCCTTACGGGACGGAAGGCCGCGTTGCTCGAAGGATTGAAAAGTTCATAGTAAAAAAATGGTGAACGGTTTAGAAACGTCAACGTAAATTGGCCTGCCACAGGCCTGCTAAAAACGATGTCATAGTACAAAAGAGCAATGCAGTCCAATAGCAGTCCTGCTTTAAGAGCTAATGGTAAGGCCCCAGTTCGGTGAAATAACATGGTGTATGGGTCGTAACCAAGAAAAGTGGGCCTTAAATTTTGCGCGGGATCGCAAACAGCTCACCTCTTTCTTGGGGACTTCTCTACATTCCTTCAATCTTTCGACTGTCTCCAAAAACTCCATCGAAGCATTAAAACGTCTAACATCACTAAAGAATTGGCTGTATGGACAAGTATCCGAAGCCGTTAAACCTACTAAAGAAAAAAAAGTCTACCCACAGAATACAAATCCCGTCCGTCATTATTATCAAGAAACAACAATCAACATTTCAACAATGTTTTTCGAAAAATCTGAGAATCTAGTATTTAGCAGAAAAAATTACAATAAACTAGTCAGATAGGAATGAAAAATGACCAGTAAAGTAGATAAAATCTACCACACTATGTTGCTTCGCCGTAGATTTTGTAAACGCATTGTTTTTATGGCGATCGCGTTTGGCATATCATTTTACGTATCTGTTTTATTATTTGGTGATTTGAAAAGTCCACGGGTGATGAATTTAACTGATCTAGACCGTTGCCCAGCTTGCTTTGGAGTGACTGTGTGCCCTGAATTGTATTCTAATCAAATATTAATGGAATCAATTCACCACTGGCAAAGTATGTTCAATGCGAAGAATATTTACTACGGGTACACTAAATCGAATAGAAGGGTGGTTATGAAGAAGTTAGCACACGATTGGGAACTCAAAGTGTTTGATTCTAACTTGTGCAAGATTTGGCATCTCAAAAGAAATTGCAATCCGATTCATTTGCTCAATGTTTCTGATATTGATGAGAAGATGATAAGTTTAGTGCAGTATAACATCACTTGGCCCGATTCCGAACCAAGGAAGGGTTTGATACTCTGTCCTTACACTTATAGCTTTTATGACTTCATTCAACCTGTGTTGAACAACCAAAAGGCAAAAAACAATAATTACAAGTCGGACATGTTGAATGTTTGGACTATGTTGAGCATAAATCCAGAACCTATAATTTTACAGGTAATGCTTGTAAATTATATGTTATTAATCCCTCAACCCCCAGGAGGCACTAGGGTGCTTCGATAACAATTGATTTCAATTGTGTCTGGAATAACTCACGATCGAGGGATTAATAGCAATTTCATGTTGGAAAGTTCTGCCTTGTCCTATTTTTATGTTCAATGTGTTTGGCAAAGTAAAGTGCTTATATGGCATTTGAAGCAATCCTCTTTTGCCAATTTCAGGTGATACCAAAATCTAAAGGATGGCGTGTACCAGCATATGGAGGTGTATGTGGCCGTTTGGAAGTTGTAGCATATGAAGGAGAGCCCCTGTCATCACTCTTACATGTCGAGTGGCACCGGAAACTAAAGTATGCTAGAGCAATACTAGCAGCGTCTATGGATTTCACTTTTAAACATGATAGGTTTGTGTGTTATGTATTTATTTGCATTTTTATACAATCCTGATGAATTATTTCAATTCAATTGAATTCACTAGTACAGTTTTTTGGAATAACAACACTGTAAAATCACATGGACTGTTAGAATTGATTAGTACAAGATTGATTAAGGCCATGCATCTGTTTTCATTGCATCTGATATTTCCGAGTATACTTATACAGTATAAATAAATTTGTTACTATTTGTAGACATAGTGCTATGATTTGGGATGATCATGCACTTAGTTATTAAGGAGTTCTGGATATTTCTGCACTGTTGCTATGGAAACTTAGGAAATGCAAGTTACATAGTTAATACCACATGAGTAAATATTCCTACAGAGTACAAGCTTCTTAACTTTTAAACTATTCTCATAGGGCTGACACCTGTGGCAAGTCAAAAAAAATAGGGAGTAAAATAAAATATGGTAAGTACCTACCTACATAATAAAACGTGTATTTCAAAAGGTATAAAATATAAGGTTTAAAATGTAATTTGACAATACTAAAGTTGAATTAGTTTATAAATAGCTAACCCTACATAATTTATTTTTCTTTAAATATTTCTTATTTCTTTTTAACGTGTGATACAGTCTGAATATAATATACAAATTCCTTAAATAACTGATCGGAAAACATTCGCGTGGCATGCCAAAAGATAATTAATATAAAATTTTATTTTTATATTTAATTTCCAATATTTTGAATTCTCGGATCATTATTAAAATTATCTTGGTACCTATGTTTTCTTTTCCATTTCACCAATAAAAATAACATAATTATCTGGACCTGGCGGTATTTAAAGGAACTGTAGATACGTTACCTACATTAAAGTCTTTACGATTAATAAATAGGGAATCATTGCTTATATTTATGGCATTTTCCGATAGGATTCCGATTTCTTGCACTTGTGTCGATCCAGACATTCCCTATACAATTATCCGGAAACAAACCATAGCAGTGCGTAACTTACCCTTTGTGTTATATATTTAGATTTAACACCAATTTTCCATAATCAATATTATATAAATCATAGAAATGGTAAAATCACAATTCGTCAGCCAAATTACTCAAATAAATGTCGTATAATGCGCGCGACGTGCAGGCGGCAGCCCTGTCATTTATACCGCAACTGAATCGGCGAAAACCAGTTCTTACCCTGGCGACGCGTCGGTGAACGCGTCGGTGAGATGTCACGCGTACATCGCCGCGCTATGTGTGAGTGGATATAGGCAGATTAGGCAGCTTGTATTCTGGTGGGAATATTTATTCATGTGGTTAATACCCCTGTAATCGTTAAGTCTTATTTTAGTAATTATTAAGGTATAATTGTGTATTAAAACATTATTCTTTATAACTTTACTTTAGCGGACCCTGCGAACTTCGTATCGCCTCAAAATAATAGGGGTTAAAGTATGAAATTGCCGATTATTTTCCCACTTTTTATTTTGTTTATAGCTCTTAAGTAAAGTCATATTGTTGCGTAATTCTTTTTGTATTGTATTAAAAACTAAATAAAGTAACTTTTGACTAAAAAAAAATGCAATACTAGTGCCTATTACTTCAAAGGAAGTCGTTGAAAAGACCTCTTACAATGTGTCAGCTGTCCTTCTTGCTTCAATTAAGTATATTTGTATTATATACTTTGATTTTCAGAAATTTAAATACTATAATGCGTAGCTTTATAACCATCTAACTTTCACCTTTAATTGCATCGAAAACGGTTCAGGCGTTTTTAAAAAAACAAAAAAATTGTTAGTATGGAAAAATGACTTCTCGATTTCATCCATACAAAACGGCAATTTCATACTTTAACCCCTAATAGTAGATATTTGATTTTGACATCTTAAATGTCATTGTCATCAAATATGGAGTTGGAAAAAAAAACTATAGAAATACATTTATTTGTGAAGTAATGTTTTCAATACTTTATAATGCGCCCCATTGGTTTAGTGGTTTTTAAGATCATGGGGTATCAGGTTCAATCCCTGGTGCGGGCACAAAAAGTTTAGAATTTTGGAACATCACGCAAATTTGTATAACTTGAACTTAATGGTAGAGGCATTTTCACTGCAGTGGGATGATTATAGGCCATCAGTTTATTATACTTTTCCCATTCCAGATTCCGCTTTTACTTCATGGACTGGTCTTTGGATAATATTGTTGCTAATGAAAAAGATGAAATTACATTTGTAGACCTTGAAGATGTCATTGTACTGGATAAACACATATTGCCCAAGAAAGATCTGCCAGATTGGTATCAACGTTACATAAGAGAAATCACTGGGCCAGGGTTCACGTTTTCAATTGAAAACATGTGTAAGCATCATTTGAGTGATCACAATATATGGGCAGCTTGTTATGTTTTAGCCGGAGACGAAAGCCCATTATTATATCCCATACCAAAAGATGTGAATTCATCTCGACCACATTTTGATCGGCTACTGCATGAATGCTTAAATGGCAATGACCGTTTCCGTACCGTAACCAAACTGCAACAGGTTATATCAGATATGTTGTTGGACGAGAATATTGTTGGTTTTGGTGCCATAAGATGATAATAAATAATGTTATTATTCAGAATCTCAACATGATTGTTAAGTCGTAACAAAGTTGTAATGTTAAGGACTTTTCTAATTTGTTATTTTTCATGGCGTTATCATGATTATTTATGCGTTACTAGTGATGACTTGGGGATCAATATTAATATTGGTGGTGAATAACGTATTTGTTTCGACCGCCTAAATCCAATTCCCGGTCAGCTCAGTGTAAAAAAAGCATTCCTACAAAACAAGTGCTTTCAAGATGTTTACATTTAGTTATTATATCAGTATTTTTAAAATGATAACCGGCCGAGCCCGGTATGCATGAAGATTGCGGGTTCTCGTCCCGCCTGAGACATAATTTTTCAAGTTAAAATGCTGATAAGTACGTATTATTATTGCAATTAGGTTGCAAAAATGTCATTTAAAGCATTGAGTTATACCTATTCATGATGGAAATGGTTGTGAATGAGTTCTATATTAGAGTTCAAATAAAATAATATAGCTTTCTTTATTTATGTGTTTCATTCATCGCTCTTCAATTATAAGGGCTGATTTTATTGTCACGCGTTTCGGCAGCGCTGTCGGAGTGCGCGCGATTTGGGTTAGTAGTTGCGTTTCAAACTCGCGCGCTTCCAGCGTGCTACACGGAAGTTCTTCAGCTCTATAGAAAACTGTGCTATAATAACTGGAAAGCATACTTTGATGAACGATCCGAAAGTAAAGGCATATGGTATAAGACCATTCAATGTAAGCCTCTTCGCATTCCCTGGTGCTGTAGAGCAAAATTAAGTAGACATAAAATTGTGATATTACGATCCGGACACTATCCGTCGGAAAAGTTTGGATATCTCATGAAAAAAGTCGACTCACCAAATTGCGAGGAGTGCGGTACGATAGACGATGTCCAACATTTGTTGGCGGAATGTGTCAGAAATGAGAGCCAGCGACGGTCTCTCATACAGGCTCATCAATTGAATTGCCTTGAAATAGGTATCTTCCAGTCTATACTGGGAGAACCTAGTTCCAACTTGGATAGTATGCTCGCTGGTGTGGCGGATAGTCGCTGACTCTTACTTAGAATTAAATTTAACTACCTATTTGTACAGTTTTTTTTATAAGGTATGATAGGACTGGCATATCTTTGTGAGATAAGTCCTCACAAAAATATGAGAATAAAAAAATAAAAAAAAACTCGCGCGCTTGAACAGCGCCGTTCGTTGAACGCGTCCTATTCGCCCGGCGCTGCCGAAGCGCACGCACGCCGCTCGTGCTCTTCTACGGCCATTGTGTAGTACTTATTTTTATCTATGCCATTGTGCGTTTTACGGCCGGTCCTAATAATCTATCTATCTTTAGTTTTGGCATATCGGAGATAGAAAACATCTTCTGTCTCTCATTTTGCCGGCCAGAGAAACAAAGACAGAAGTTGTTTTCTATCTCCGATATGCCAAAACTGAAGATAGATAGGTTATTAGGACCGGCCGTTAGTGTGACGCCGTTGAGACGCACAGTTAGGTACTGTGCTGTACAAAATGCATTACAACGATATGAGACAAATAATAATTGAGGAAGTGCGATTTAAAAGATGTTTATGGGACCCGGCCGATGATTGTTATAAGATTAGGGACGCAAAAAGTAAGGCCTGGGAAGAAATTGGAAAGGAATTGAGTTGTGAAAATTTTAATACAGACTTAGGTACTAAGGTTTCTACTGGAGCTAAGGGGATGCGACGAATGCTGGATCTTCGTAAAGCAAACTCTAACTTGCAAAGTAATTCGTCGAAAGTGCTTGTTAATAGGCGAAAATATTAAATTTAGAACTATTTTCTCGTAAATCAGAGAAAGATGTTACGTGTTCGCCTCTCAGTAACCTTGTAGCGTTATAAGGATTAACTATTCTTCTTCGTTTTATAGTGCACTGCTGTAGAACAGCGCGCTGTCCAGCGGCGTGACTATAAAACCAGCCTAAAACGAGATTAGTATAGCGCGTTTCGCTGTTGTGAGACAGTCGTCTACAAATACAAAATGAACGTTAATTCGGTTAGAGTACTGGCTATTTACTTATGGGAAAGAAGGCAACAACGACGTCGAAGAAGAGTAGTTAATCCTTATAACGCTACAAGGTTACTGAGAGGCGAACACGTAACATCTTTCTCTGATTTACGAGAAAATAGTTCTTGTTATGTAATTAAAATAGACTTGGATTCATCATAATATTTATTTATACAATGACATTCTATTTCCTAACAATATCATCACCATGGTGATACATCATTTGATAAAGAGAAGGCAAACAGACATATCAATCCTCCGCCGTGAATACTCTACATAAAAATAGGTATTGATCGGGCCTGTAGCATCTGGTCGACGTGACGCCGCACCACCCCTCTATTTTCTGTTTGGACTTCATAGTGCAACCTTCCAATGCGTCGAAGTACTTTACCAAATTCCCATTTTTCAGTTCCATAAGAGCGAACTTGAACTTGATCCCCTGGTGAGAAAAATTTGTTTACAGAAAAATCTACTTGGCGATTGCTAGAAATTTTTCTTCGAAACATAACGTGAAGCTTCGTTCTGATATCTCGGCAAAACATTAGCTGGTATGGTGATTGACCTAAATTATTAGGGGTTTGTCTTAATTGAATCTTAATATCTCTCAATTTATCAGCTATATTTCCAGTCTGATTTTCCATGCATTTCAGTGACTTTTTAATAGTTTGAACGAATCTTTCTGCCTGGCCATTCGTGGCTGGATGGTATGGAGCTGAAGTGCGATGTGTGATTCCTGACTTCTTTAAGAACAATTCGAATTCTGCAGATACGAATTGACGTCCATTATCCGATATTAAAATATCCGGATGTCCAAATATGGCGAAAATGTCTTTCAGTTTATTAATACACCAGGCACTTGTAGTCGTCTTCGTTGGTATCACTTCAACCCATTTTGTAAATGCGTCAACTATGATGAACAGTTGTTGACCACTGAATGGTCCAGCAAAGTCAACATGGACTCTCTGCCATGGTCCAGACGGTGTTTCCCAATGGTGTACTGATACTTTAGTAGGTTCTTTTTGATTTAATCTACATGTACGACAAGAGTTTAGCTTATCTTCAATATCACGGTCGATATTTTTCCAGTATATAAAACTTCTAGCAAGTAACTTCATTTTCACTATTCCTGTATGTCCTGCGTGTAATTCATTCAGTGCCAGTTGACGTAATGATGTTGGAATCATAACACGGGTGCCTTTAAAAATAAAACCATCTTGTATGGTTAGCTCGTTATCTTGGTAGCCTAGTTCTTTGACTGAGCAACCAGTATTTAAGGCTTGAGACAGGGATCGTAATTCGGGGTCTTTTTCAGTTTCTGCAGCTATATTATCCGGATTGATGTTCAAGGTATGTATGATCCGTGATTGGTAAATAGAATTTCGGTCCACTCTGTTTTCTGAAGTTTTATCTACAGGAAATCTTGATAAATAATCGGCGTTGCTATTACTGTTCGAATTTCGGTATTCAATTGTATAGTCGAATCCTGACAGAAAATGTGCATAACGTGGGAAGGGTTTTCTGGGGATGAAAAATAGTAGTTAGTGGTTTGTGATCTGTAACAAGGGTAAATTTACGTCCATAGCAGTAGTGGAAAAATTTCTTTAATCCCCAATAAATAGCTGTTGCCTCCTTGTCAATTTGGCTGTAATTTTTCTCGCTTTTTGAAAGAGTTCTTGATGCAAAAGCGATCGGTCTTTCGGAACCATCTTTCAGTCTGTGGGATAACACAGCTCCTAAGCCATTTGGTGAAGCATCTGTGGCAAGCACAAGTGGTTTTTGTGGGTCGAAGTGTAAAAGTACGCTGTCGCTTAAAATTTCAGTTTTGATTTTCTTGAAGCTATTTTCACATGCATCTGACCACTGAAATTTAACTCCAGTTCTTAAAAGCTCATTCATAGGACTAGTTATTGTTGCAAGGTTCGGAATGAATTTGTTGTAGAAGTTTGCTATGCCAAGAAATGTGCGAAGTTCAGTAATGTTTGAAGGGCGTTCTGCATTGGCTATTGCTTTAGTTTTGTCTTTGTTTTTATGTAGTCCGTTTCTATCAATTGTATGTCCCAAATAGTTAATACTTCTTTGAAAAAAATTACACTTATCTTTATTAACGCGTAAGTTATTGGTCTCCAATCTATCCAACACCTTCTTAAGGCGATCTAAAACTTGTTCTTCATATGATCCTTGAATTATTATATCATCAAAAAAACATTTAACTCCTTCGATTCCTTGTAGGGTTCTGTCCATGAATTTTTGCCATAAATTTGGTGCTACTTTGACACCAAACATGAGTCTGTTTACTTTGTAAATTCCTTTATGTGTACTAAGTGTCTGCAGAAGGGCGCTTTCATCGTCCATTACCATATGAAGATATGCCTGGCTGATGTCAAGAGTACAAAACAATTCACCTCCGTTCATTTCAGTGAATATATCTTCAATTATCGGGATCGGGTATTGCTCATCTTTAATTACTCTATTCAATGTTACTTTGTAATCTGCGCATAATCGAATGCTGCCATTAGGTTTTACTACTGGTACAATTGGAGTACCCCATTCTGACTGGTCTATCTTTGTAATCACACCCAATGCACAAAGCCTTTCTATTTCTTCTTCCACTTTACTTTTGAGAGCGTAGGGTATTCTTCGGGGTTTTACAAATATTGGTTGTGTATGATCGTGTAAACTCAAATGGGCTTGATAGTTTGGAATTTTTCCTAAATCACTTTTGAATATAGTAGTAGAGTACTTTTCTAGTAATTTGTCAAGTTTTGGGTAGCATTCTGTTTGTACATGTTTAATATCAGCTAGTTCTAACTTTATTTCTTTCATCCAACTCCTTCCGAATATTGAATCTACGTTTTCGTTAATTATGTATAATTTGTTATAAAAAATTTGGTTTTTATATGTACATTTGACGTATACTACCCCCTTTGGTTTTATTATCTCGCCTGTATATGTTCGCATCTTGATGTCGGTTCGAAAAAGTTTCTTTTTAATGTTTAATCCTTTGAATTGCTTCAGTGACATGGTTGAAAGTGCTGCCCCCGTATCGAATTCCATTAAAACTGGTTTGTTTTCAATGTGTAATGTGACCATGTATTTATCTGGTATTTCTGATTTGATGATATTAATGTCACAAATACTCTCATCGCTATCAGTAGGATCGTCGACTTGATGTATATTTCTTTTCTGTTTATTTTGTAGACATACTCTACCCAAATGTCCTTTGCGCTTGCATCTATGACAGATAGTATTAATGCTACCACAATTATCAGCTCTATGGTCAGTTTTTCCACAGCGGTAACATTTTCCTTTAAGGTCGGATATCGAAGTAGGCGGATGAAATTTGACATCTTTCGTTTCTAACTGGGTGTGAGTATTCGTAGTAGATACCTTGTGTATAGGGTCAGCAGTCCACGAAGATTGTTTTGTTCTAGATAAATGAAGGTTTCCTGATTTACTTGTTTCGATAGTTAATGCTAGTTTCTGTAGTTCACTGAATGTTGAAGGTTTTTCTTGTAAAAGCTTGGTCCGTATATCATCATCCCGTAAGCCTCTTATAAACTGCAAGCATAAGTAACTATCGGCAGTACATTTTTCGCAATTGTAGCATTTAAAATTGCAGTTTGTTGTCAACTTTTTTAGTTCTGATGCATATGTAGTTATATTTTCAGTATCATTTTGTAATCGTGAAATAAATTTATGTTGCTGCACCCATATGCTCGGTTTAGGATCTAAATATTCGTCTAGTATATCGGCTAGTTGTTGAAACGGCATACATAAAGGATTCTCCGGTGAGCAAAGATCATATAATCGTTCGTGTAGTTCAGGTGATAAAGAGGATAGTAAGATATATACTTTGGTTTGAGGATCATTGACATTATTAAGCAACAAGTGTAATTCGAATCGTTTGATGAAATTTTTGAATGACTCTTTCTCTTGTAAGGGTATCAATTGTGTTTTAGGTATGCCAGGTGCTGATCTGACATTTTCAAAGGTGGTCATACCCTGATGAATCATTGTAGGTGGCCGGAATCGTAATAATTTTAATTTAAGTTGTGTCGTTTGTTCTTCAAATTCAAATCTATAGTCAATTTCATTTTGTAGGTCATTATCGTCTCTAGTTTCTTGTTCTATAATAGTTTGGCAATCTTTGAATTTGATCAAGTTTTCGTTCAAACTCTCTATACGTAATTTAATCTCGTCGTCAGAGATTTCAGTAAGTGTACTTACAGTATTTTGTAATTTTGTAAGATAGCCCCTCAAGGCTCCTCTGATTCGTTTTTGCTTGGTTAAATCCATGGCCATCGTCGCCAATTGTTATGTAATTAAAATAGACTTGGATTCATCATAATATTTATTTATACAATGACATTCTATTTCCTAACAATATCATCACCATGGTGATACATCATTTGATAAAGAGAAGGCAAACAGACATATCAGTTCTAAATTTAATATTTTCGCCTATTAACAAGCACTTTCGACGAATTACTTTGCAAGTTAGAGTTTGCTTTACTCGTCCCGTATTATTCGTCCCGTATTGATGGAATGCATTTTGTACAGCACAGTACCTAACGGCGCGTCTCAACGGCGTCACACTAGAACGCACAATGGCCGTAGAAGTGCACGAGCGGCGCGAGCTTCGGCAGCGCCGGGCGAATAGGACGCGTTCAACGAACGGCGCTGTTCAAGCGCGCGAGTTTGAATCGCAACTACTAACCCAATACATCTCCGAGCGCGCGCGCTCCGACAGCGTTCCCGAAACGCGTGACAATAAAATCAGCCTTATAGTGCACCGCTGTTCAAACGCGCGCTGTCCCGCTGTCCAGCGGCGTGACTATAAAACCAGCCTAAAGCACAAAGTGTTGCTGCTATAAAATACTGTTTGAACCACAGCTTTGAAACTGTCCAGATGAAGCAATTTACGCGCGAGTGGTCTCGCACGCTTTGACGATCGGATATTCCAGACACAATTAAAATCAATTGTTATCGAGACAACCGGTTGTCTCTTGGGGCTTGAAGCGCTACAGCTTGTCCCAGAAGGGGCAAAGTCGTCGCAAAACGTTTCGCGCGTTAGTGAGATACTAGGCACCAATACATCGCGTCAACAGAATTCAAAATACACGCGTGAACAGCTCTCAGAGTCGAGAGTACCGCGCGTTACCCGCGTTTGAAGCTTGTCCGAAGGCGCGCAATACGAGTCTGGCGTTAGTGCAAGCAACTTACGCGCGTATTTTGAATTCGCGCGATACCAATACATCGCGTCCACACAGCTTTGATTATATAACAAATATGGCGAATAATTTCGCGCGAAACGATTCGCAACGAATTCGCCTCTTCTGGAAAAGCTCTATGCGCTAGTGAAAAACGCGCGAGTCTACTAGCGCGTAAACCGCTTTATCAGGACAGGCTCTTTTCTTTCGAAAAATCACCACGGCTTCTTTAGGCGCGTAAATCTACTGCTACAAATCTCCTTGAACACAATAATTTCCTAAGCATGGCATTTGCTGGCGTTGGTCAAGTAGTGTTTACATAATGATAGTACAAAACAACGATAACATCATTTATTCTCTAATTACAAACAATAATTACAGATTACCTACACCGACTTCAAAAAAGCATATGACAAGATACACCATTCATTGCATTGTCAGAAGTTCTATTCGTGGTACGGGTTTCAATTCATGACAGTCCGTCGAGCAAATTTTTGTATCCTTGTTTTGAGAAGTTAAAAGCATACAAGTCTACTCCTGTCACTATAACATTAGGGGTTCTACAAGGATCTTATTTGGGGCCTTTGCTCTTCATGATGCTTATAAATGACTTGATCATCTAAGTCTAAACAAAATATCGATAGGAGTGGTGTTAGCAAACATACAAAAGTATTGGCAGATGTCTAGTTGCTTCATTCACCAAAAGGAAGAAACAAAAAATAACTCCATCTGGCTGGCCAAATACTGCCTCATTCTTCAGCTATAAGGAGTTTTGGCGTTCTACTTGATCAGGACTCCCTAAACAGCCAGACAGTATCTACTACCTTCGCGTCAGAAGTTGTTTAGAATAGCGCTCTGTCGAATGGCCTCCAGCCCATGATATTCACTCCAAAATAATTGTGAGTGTACAGAATAAGTGTCACAATATTGGCTTTTTGGTCTGAACTTCACCGCAAGCTTGTAGAATTGTCATTTCTCATCTTTATAATCAAATGTCAACTGATTTTTATTATTATCTGTTTCATGAATTTGAATCTGATGTGTCACTTTCTGTAAAGTCTTCCATTTTACCCGATATTACATTTAAGATTTGATTTCTTTCGGGATCAGTTGCGTTAATCGAGCCGTCACGCATTTCCCTTAAAAGTTTCAATACGGAATCTGCTTCAGCGATTTGGTCATTGCTGTCTTGCTCTTCATCAGGAAGTCTTGCTAAAATTTGGCTTATATCTAATGGAATGATTCCGGTCTTATTGAATGCGGCGATAATATTATTAGACGAGTTATAATTAACATCATCTAGCAATAATTTCAATAGTTTGGGAAAACATCTCCTTGGTACAGTAGATAGCTTTTGTCCATCCGTCTCTTTCCATTTGACTAGTAATTGCCTCCATGATCGTTTCATCGGTCTAGAAAATGCCACTTCAAGGGGCTGGGTCAAATGCGTAGAGTTTCCTGGTAAAAATATGAAACTTATGCTATGTTCTTCACATTTTTGTACTAAATCATCTGACGGATGCGATAATAAGTTATTTCCTATAAGGTATTTTCTTCCTGTTACATTTTTGAAGAAAGGAAAAACTAAGCTCTCGACCCAATCTTGAAATGTAGTTTCGTCGAACCATCCAGAATCGGATCTGTTGTAACGGGCACCATTAGGTCCTTGTTCAACCCAAGTATCGTACAAGTGTGTAGCTTTGTACACTAAATATGGTGGCAGCATTGTCCCATCAGCGGATCCTGCTACCATAATCGTAACTGAGGTTTTGGTACGGTTTATTCGTTCAAGGTCCGTGCACCCTCGTCTCGTTAAAATTTTTTTTCGACTTGGGTCATCCGATAGATTTATTTCATCATAATTTAAAATATTTGAGGCGGGAACACCATCCAAACACTTTTCCATCTGACCAAAATATTCTCTTATTGTATTTGGGCATACTTTGGCTCTGACATTCCCAATATTTCCTAAAACTCTTTGTGATATTTTGCTTTCGTGACGTTGTAGAAAATTGTTGATAAAATCAGGACCAGGAAAATTGTTTTTAAATCTTTTATGGGTTACGCCTATCTTGTCAAGATACATTTTGACGATGCATCGAAGGTCCATCGTATCTAAAGGATGGCCCCTTTCTGCAAATTTGTTAATATTGTCTATTAAATAATTTTCGGCTTCATCGGATAATGATCTTTGGCCACCTTGCCTTTTTATATTGCATGTACTATGGCGGTACAAAACTGATCTACTAATGTCGTATTTTTTAGCGACTTCACCTAACTTTTTATTACCAGATATATATTCTTCGACGGCTCTTTTCATAATTTCAGGATCATACTTTTTATACCGTTTTTTTGTGGGGTCTGGTTTATATATTCGAGGCATGATGTAAATTTCAGATCACAGTAATCTACAACAAAAGACATAAAATAAGATTAGTAGTAGAGGCCCTCGTCTGTAGCGCTTCGTGCGTGCTATACCTACCTACATTGCGGCAATGTATCTATAGCGCGTACTAAGGAGCCCCAAATGATTTACAGAATTACCCTTGAACGATATAATTGTACATAGAAATCACTGTTCATCGTTCATCGATACAAATATATTTTTTTTACCGACAGCTCGGTTCGCCGACAGAATGATATATATTTCTGTAAATCATTCGGAGCCCCGTACGAAGTGTAATACGAATACGAAGAGAATAACGAGTTATAAGTACTTGATTTATTTAATGCCTCAAAAAAAAGTCGTTTGCCAGCGATTTATTTTGTTACATACGATTTGGTTTGATGTAGGTATTATGGATTTAGAAAATTATTTTGCTTATAATTTCCGCTTAACACCGGCCTAGGTAGCTAAGGTACCTGCGCACTGTACATAGTTTCCTACATAAGAAAGAAAGAAAGAAAATACATTTATTAAAATTTGGACATCACACACAGATAGTAGCACAAAAAAAACAAGATTTAAACAGGCAAACACAGAACCTCTTCTTTTTTTTTAAATTCGGTAAAAAATCATAATAATTCTAACACAAAAAAAAACAATCAAAAACACACAACACAAAAATATCGACCAGTGCCACTACGTGTCCGTGACGTCCACTTTAAAAGGACCCCACTCAGCATGTGCCATGGCCCGAGTAGGCCATGGCGCTGGTTTTCAGTGTGCCCTGCTGAGTAAGGTACACGGACGGAGGTAGCTAGGTAGACCTAGCTACCTCCGTTGTAAATCTCGAAAATAAATAAATAAATACATCGGAGCACCGACGTACAAATTAGCCAAAAAATTTGATACCTACTTTGTTGAAGGCGAAATCGTCATGACCCAAAATATTCCCTTAAAAATAGCCTAGACTTAATTAACAAGATTCAGTCTGTTTCCCTTCTGACGAACGCTAAGCTGTTATCATTAGACGTAGAAATTTTATTTACCAACGTACCATAATATAAAGAAAGTATGGACATCTTAAAAACACATTTACAGAAACAACGATTACATACGACGGGGTAGATAGACGATCATGATCTTATTTTATTAACTTCAATTTGTATGAAGCAGAATTACTTCCGGTTCAACAATCAATATTTTAGACAAAAAGATAAATAAATAAATAATAAATAACGATAAGAACACGATAGGAATATTCTCTATTATTATAGATACGTCGATGATATACTGATTTGTTGGACTGGAACCATTCGTCAGTTAGATATTTTCTACTGATGAGTTTCTGACATAAAATAGACGTCATCATTCAATCGAAAACAGTTTTAAGTGTCATTTTAGGACCGAAAATCGGATGTGTTATTTAAGACTACACCAATGATGGCATATAATGTAGGTACCTATCATAAACAAGGTGTAAAAATACCGCACGCCGGCCCTGAAGCTACGTACCTACATCTGAACACCAAACCAAGTCATATTACAAATTATTATACCTAGGTAGGTATTTTTAGGAATCAAAAAAGTATTATAGTTCATAGCGTGCAGTGTATATAAGCACCCGGGCGGGTAATGTAATACTAGGTAGGTATCCCAATGATATTTAAAAAGTACTTATTAATATCATTGTACTATACCCAGTATATTTTTACGGAGAAATGTTTTTAAATAAATTTTTACCTACAACAGTTTTTGTAATAAAATGTAAAACAATATTGTGAATTTGATCCTCAATATTATCTTCAGACCAGCCGTTTCGAAGGTAAGTAGGTATGGTACATCGGAAGACCAGCGTTGTGTGCCCGCGCACAACATTTATATGCTGAGGTGGATGCCTTTCTGCCGGGACCTTGAGACTCGTAGGCCCGTCCTATTAATTTATGTTACTGTATTGGGTGTGTGCTTTTCTTCTTTACCGTACTTGTAATGTTTTTATTTTGCTACCTATTTTTGTACACCTTAATCGGCCTAGAACTCTGGGTCTCGACAAATAAACGTTTCTTTCTTTCTTTCTTTCTAGCTGTTACCCGCGATTTCGTCCGCGTCAATTTCTGTTATTATGATCGCGATTATTTTTACCACATTTTTCCACTGATACTTCGCTCCTATTTGTCGCAGTTTGATGTTATAATTATGTATAGCCTAAATGGACTATTCAACACAAAGATAATTTTTCAAATCGAACCAGGGGCCTTATTCAGCTATTTCAATCGCAGTTCGATCGTGATTGTAGAGGACAATTTTGACATTTAGCCCATACTAGAACTGTCAAAAACCTGCTATTCAATTACGATTGCGATACGATTTGGTAACGTGAATTAGGGACCTGTACTTCCTGAGATTAGCGCGTACAAAACCAACAAACAAACAAACTCTTCAACTTTATAATATTTAATAGATTGTATGTGTTATTATATTTTTAGAAATAAAAAATAGTCACTTTGTCAAATATTTATAAGTGTTTCAAGCTGTAGTATGACGAACAATCTCTTTTCAATTCTCTTTCAATCTATTTGTTTCAGAAAAAAAGCTAGTTCGTTTAAAGTTCCGTTATTCCTGTATCATTGTAGGTAAGTATTCTAATCTCTTTTTACTTTTTATTTTAATTCTTAGCACATAGGCTATTTTTAATGGTTCTCGTGAGATAATGTTTGTTTCAATACTCCATTCAGACGAAGTCGCGGGCAACAGCTAGTACTTCAACAGTCAGTATTCAGTAATAATAATGCATCACAATCACGGTGTCACAATCGCAAGTGTGGTGCCCTGGACAGCGTTTCCCATTTGCTTCTTAAATTGTCGTCATTTTCAGAGTACCTACTTGAGTTCTTTAGTAAAGCATCCGCAGCGTGCGAAGTAAGATATGCAGATTTAAACTTCCATGGTCACTATTACTAGAGTTGATTGATACGGGGTTTATACATGGTATAAACCCCGTATCAATCAACTCTAGTAAGATATGCAGTAAAATTTTGTGACTAAATAGTAGTATTAATAAAATATTTTTGCTATTAATTAATGTGTATTATGTTACCTATTCATATTCATTTAATCACCTAACCTAACCTAATGGAACCCGTTTGGTTTTAAAAGTCTCAAGTGGGTCACAAAGGGGCAGTGTGAAAATTACTGGGTCATGGCAGAACAATGTTTGGGAAACACTGCCCTCCGCGAAGCATTTCTATTTCGATCAACCCCAATCCCGTATTACGTTAGCCCCTCGACGTGTTCTATCTATCCACCCCGTATTTTGGTAAACACATTTTCAGATTTTAATCAACTCGTGTAATAAAAATCTTTATGTCACTTACCTGCAGTTATTTAAAGTATCTGAACATTTAATGGAAGTGATTAAAATTAATGTTTACACTTTAGTAGGAATGTGGCGTTTGTTTATCCACCAAGTCCACTTTTCACGTTTTCAAAGTTCAAGCAAGCAAGAGACAACAACTGCTGACTTCTGTCAAATTGTGTTGGTTTTGTTTTTATTGTTTCCGGAACTGGGAACCGGCTAAGGTCTGAGGCCATACTGCCATGTCATCTGTGCTTATTCTACATTTTTAATAAATACATAAAATATCATAAATACTTTCTTACACGTAATAGCTTAACCTAACCTAACTCATTAAAATGTATGGGAAGTTTATATATTTCTAAGATCACAGGAGTTTTTATACGCGAAAACGTGGATTCGAGTCAGATAGGATCGGCTTTTCCTTGTTTCTACCTTTTATTTGATTTATTATTATTATTATTATAATCTTTATTTCAGACCTAGATCCATAGTGTTAGTAACAATTTTCTTAAATACTAGGATTAGTAACAATTTAACATAATGAAAACCAATATCATTATAAAATGTGGAGGTGCACCCATCTCCGTAATAAAGGTGAGTCCCACCTGTCCACAAACACACTCAGGATGCCATTGTCGCTGCCTCGGAGCCGCGATTGCATGAAGGCACTCCGTTTTCTCATAATGGCAGAAAAGCCGTCGGTGTGTGCTTCCGCGAACATACCAGAAGCACTACAGCTCCTCGGCAACCCCAACAGCACCCTGAGTGCGTTATTATATTGGACCCGTAGGTCACTGTATTCCCTCAACGTAAAATTAACCCACAGGCTACATGTGTAAAATGACTGACAGTAAGCTCTGAAAAGCGTCAATTTAACTGATTTAGAGCAACGTGCAAACCTGCGAGCCAACATATTGCATCGGGCAGCCAGCGACCTACGCTCCCTCTCAATGCCCAAGTTGTCTTTTAAATCATTGGTGACCCAATGACCTAGATACGAGTACTTAAATTTAAGCACGCGACACAAGGGCTCACCCAGTAGTGATACCTCTGGCAATTCGCTGTAGGTGGTTGTGCCTGATTTAAACACCATCCATTCACTTTTCTTAGCATTATATTTGAGCCCATGTGTCAATGCATATTCCTCACACATAGATAAGAGCTTTCTAATCGCTCCCAGGGACGGACTCAGCAGGACCATGTCATCGGCGTAACTAATATTATTTACACAAACGCCGTCTATATGACATCCAACACCGGTCCTACCGAGGTCACCCAGGAGCTTGTTCATGTAAAGATTGAAGAGTCGAGGAGAACTCAATCCTCCCTGCCTCACTCCACACTCCGATCCGTACACTTTCGAATGGAAACCACCCCATTTTACCACATTTCTTCGCCGACCATACCAGAACCTATACAAAGACACAATCTCCCTAGCCACCGTAGTCCCATTTTGAAGCTTATTCCATAGCAAGTCGTAGTTCACCAAATCGAATGCCTTCGACAAATCCAAATAACAGGCAAAGACTGACAAATTGGCACCATTTTGTCGGGTGCCCTTCGGTTGGCCTTAAATTTAAGGTCCTAATTTCATTTGGCCGAACAGTATTGGCCTAAACTTATAACGTATAATTATTGTCTAGTATAACAGTTGTTTTCGCACTATTATAGTTTGGTCTAAAAATTGAAATCCCTAATTTCAGTACGTATAATATCGATTGCAATAATATGTATTAGCATCATTTTTTTGGCATAACGCTGAGTATTGAAAGCTCAATGTTTTTTGAAAGCGATAAAGTTAAAGAAACGAATCCTTCACAAACCGACCCCAAGCAGTCTTGTCTGCCCTACCCCTAGAGTGTAATTCAAAAGCGCGTAGGCGCGGAGGGGCGAGGCGGCCCGCGGGCTGAGGAGCAGGAGGCTGTAAGCGAGGCGCCGTGGCTGAGGCTGGCCAGCCCAGCCGGCCAGAAAGCCGAAGCTGCGGTGGTGAGCGTAAGCCATCTGCGACGATTAGCACGCGTGGAACCGCTGGAGCCCCGCAGCGCCGAAGCCGTCACGGAAATCTGATGGTTTAGATGCATGCAAGATTGCTTGTTTGCATGCATGTTTGCTTGATTGCATGCATGCTTGCATCCTTGCTTGTTTGCATGCATGCTTGCTTGTTTGCATGCATGCATGCTTGCTTGCTTGCTTGCATGCATGCTTACTTCTTTGGAAGCATGCAAGCATGCATGGCTATTTAAAACATTGATAAACTTTTTATCTTTAGGTGTTAGGATATATTCGGCTAAATCTCGCATTTGGGAAATTATAATACGGCGATATACATTAAGGCGTAGTAAAAATAGGCTAAACACGTTTAGGAAAAGTAAAAATGTGCGAAAAAATTTTAGGCCAATAGTTTGTGTGCCAATGACGATTAGGAGTAGAGAAAATTCGGCATTCCGATATATACCCCATTTAGTCACAATAAATGCCACGTATAATAATTTCATAAAAACTAAGAAACAAAGTCCATCTTTTCCTTTCCGTTTCCCGCGCAAAACTCCCTTCATCCCTTGTGTTGTGTTTGTTCTGCGCTTCTGTCTGCACAGTATTTTAAATATTATTATTATTATATTATAGTTTAACGGCTTTGGACAAGTCCATATAGTCAATCTTGACGGAAGATTGACTGACATAACTACACCCTGTGGGCACAGTCTATGAAACCATACAGTCGTCCGACGACGAAGACGTCTAGACAGGGCATGGTGCGGGGTGTGACGGGTGAGACGCGGGAAAGCCGAGCCCGAACTGCGAACAAAACGATGTTAGTAGTTCAGGACATAGCATTCAGGGCTAACAATGTTTGTGTTTTAAATTATTTTATATTTGTTTGTTGGAATTTGTTGGAATGATGTTAATGAAAATAACATATACATAATTATTGATTTAAGATGGCGGACTTTTTTATTATTTACTAAGGGTGAATTTCGAGATGGTAGACGTAATTTTTTTTTGAGGTTAATTGGGATGCTGATTACGAAAATGCTATCCTTTTTTAAATGCAAGATGGCGGACGTCATTTTTTTAAAATTGATATGTCTGTCTTTAAATTGATAGTGTAAATTTTGTGGTTTAGCCTACTGAACCTCAAAATTGATCCGTAATCAGCACCCTAGTGTTGATTACGGATATGCCATCCTTTTTAAAATATTTGATATGGGTGTCAATTCTGAGGTTCATTTGGGTGCTGATTACGAAAATGGCATCCTATTGTAAATCCAAGATGGCAGACGTATTTTTTTATTATTTGATATGAGGTTCAGTGGGGTGCTGATTACGGAAAAGCCGTCCTTTTTAAAATCCAAGATGGCGGACTTATTTTTTATAACTTGACATGGGTGTCAGTTTTGAGGTTCATTGGGGTGCTGATTACGAGTGTTTATCTGCAATAAATAAATATTTATATATATTGTTTACTTGTGACAACCCTGGCCGTCAGGATACTGTCTAGACGTTGTCGGCATTTTCCATGAGATCAAAGGCGTCGGACGGCTGTATGGTTTTAAAGACTGTGCTGTAGGTCTAGTGATGTAAGTACCAGGCTAAGATCTTGGGGTCCTGGTTTCGATCCCTGGGTCAGGCACGTTATAACGTGACTCGCTCAAAGACCTCCTTATAGAGATTAATATACTTACGGTGGCTTTTCTATACATTTTGAGAACATTATTTACGTCTATAGGAAATGAACCTATATTTATTTAAAGTAACGTACACAATTTCAATACTGGAATAAAGACAAACTTGCCATTTCAGTTTTCAGACTGCGAAAAGTAGGAATTTCGTTTATTGGAAATTGTATTCGTATTTTCAACAAATTACCAGTGGGTATTTCTGAACTGCCTGTAGAAAAACTTAAATTGTGTGTCAAAGTTATTTTAATGAAAAATTAATAGTTATTTAAATGGCATAATAGTATATTGGCAATAGTTATATAAAAACATATGGCATTAAATTTTTCAAGCTCGTACTTGCTTAAATCTTTTTAAAAAAATATTTAAAAATGCCCAGACTTGTCCCGAAGTAGTGGTAGGTTTAAATATTGGGAATTGTAAAAGCGAATCCTTGGGCCTATTTGCAGAAATAAAACTGATTTACTGATTTTATATTGTAATAATCTAAATTTTGGCTAACGAAAGCGGAACCTAGCAAAAGACGGGAATTTCAAAAAATCTAAATATGGCATCACCTACCATATTTGGCATAAGCATTTTTGGTACTTTTCCTGTTTTCTTGTTTTTGGTGAATGTTAACTAATTTCAATATTAAGCCTTTGGCTTTTTATAAAGAGTCGGTTGACTTTTAATTCTTTTACACGCACACTTACACGGTTAAATTAGGATAAGTCCGTTGTACTTACGTGTTTATTTTAATAGTAGATTTACACGTTACCCCTGAAATCAAGTATCAACATCAATCAATCCTCAACAAACAACAGTTTGAATGACATTGTTATAATGTCATTATAGTTAAAGTTGCTATTTCAAAAAATCCTGGGTTCAGCTTTCATTAGCCAGAATCTAACAAAGTTAAAAAATTCTATTCACCCCATGAATTTGTTACTGTTTAGTCTGTGGTCACTGTTTGTTTGACATCATAGATAAGAATATTTGACTGACATTTGATTTGACTTAATACTAAGTGTTGTGATCGGAATGTTTTGCGTTTTTTCGTAACATATTTCGTAAAAAATGCTGAATAAGTAATTATATGTCAGCTCAGTTTAATTTGATCTCGCTGCAGTATTTCATAACAGTATACATAAGTATGAATCTGCCTTGATATAATTCAATTTATTTAAATGTGATTGTGGTCAGCTGTTTTCTAACAATGAGCTTTATATCGCATTATGTGGATAATTACACCGCGAGTCTCTACGACATGATAGGTAAGTTGTTTGTTTTTCCTATTTGCTGCAGCTGCATTAGACACAACCAGTTAAATCATTTTAAAAATATATATATATACATATATATGTGTAATCTTGTTCAATTACATTCAGAAAATTCCACTTTGTCAGTTCTTTTACGTATTTATTAATACAGCCTTTAATTTAATTATGTTTGTCTTTGCGTTACAAATTAAAAGAACATGAATAGTTTACAAAGAAAAAAAATTAAGGAAATTAATGTTCATTTATTGTTGCATCTTTTTACTCACCAAAGTGTGTCTCCCACAAACTGTAATCCTGCAGAGATATTTAACTAAAATTATATATTATTGGTTTTGTTAGTAGTTATGAAATGAAGTTGGAGGACTTCGATGTTCGAGTGGCTGGCGCTTTCCCATAGTTGAATACCATAGGTCCATATTGGCTTGATTGCAGCTTTGTATGTTAAGAGTTTATTTTCTACGGTTAGATATGACTTTCTGCCAAATAGCCAGTCTAGGGACCGGAATCTTAAATTTGTTTCATCTCGTTTTGCAACTTTGAATTTACTACCAAAAAATAGTTCCATTTTCTAATGGAGTTCATGGGAGTATTTTGATTTCGAAATTAAAAAAGTATGTTGTCATTAGGAAACAAAGTTTAAATAAATCTGTTTCATCTGTAATATATCATTATACAGAGTAGCTATAATAAGGTGCTCATATAAAAAAGGCAGTTAAGAAGCAATAAAAACTCTAATTGTTCACATACTTATGTTGCTCTTGAATATTGCGAGTCAGAGTGACTTGAATACAAATTCAGTTTTATAATAATCATCCAATGTATGGTTGGTTTGCAGCTTATGTAATAATAGTTTATTGTTTCTGCATGAACATGTGAACAGATAAATGATAGAGGTGCCTATGTAATTTTTTAACTCTGAATTCAGTATAAAATACATACACATTTGAATAACTTGCATAATGTTTTCATCATAGTTTACTATGATGAAAATGCTAGCTATCTAGCTACATGATATTATACAAAATTATACAATATTCTTTAATTATTTTTTTGTTCAATGTACCTACTATTATAATAAGTCCCCTTGTCTCAATAGGTGGCGTCTTGTCTATGGTCAAAGGCAAAACCAACCCTAATGTACCACTTAGAATAGTTACAAGTAAGATTTTAGATTTATGTTTACTTATTCAGCATGAGGTAAGACCAGCCTTCTTTCCTGATGGTTTCGTTTTATATAATTTTTAAGTTAGCCACTTTAAACATAAAAACATTATGTTGAATACATTATTTCAGTAAGTAAAACACCTTTTTGTAATTAGAACCACGGACGGAGGAACCGCCACCGAGGTCGTCCTTATGACGCGGCGAGCCGGCGACCTTCACTGTCCATGTTGTACGTAGCGTCAGGGCCTCAAACTTTTGTTTTTTTTACCGGTATTAATACGTTTTAATCGTTATAAGACGTTTCGTTCTCGTATTACGTTCGGAACGTGAACGAAGTGAGAACGTTATCCAAATACCGGTTAATCCCGCATTCCCGCCGCGCGAAGCCACAAGGTAGGTAAACGCCAACTGAGTGAAATCCGTATACTGTGTGTCCTTCGTTTCGTATGTAGGTATCGAGGCGACGGGAAAGAAAGAAATAAAAACGTTATTAGACCCTTATTTTAACCAAAAACGAAATGAAAATGTTATTCTTCAAATCGTTTTTATTTCGTTCCGTTTCGAACAAGACCGAAATCAAAGCGTTCTTAGGCATTTCAGACGATAACGTTTCGAAAAATAATCCTGTAAACAAGCCCTGCGTAGCGTTCTTTGCCTAACCAGATTTGGTACGATCCTTCAATGCCGCTTTCGATATTCGTTTTAGAAAAGGACTAATTGCAGTCCTTGGCACAGAGTACATTTTGTCCTTGAAAGACCAAGTTCTTTTGGTAGATTAAAGAAGGACTTTACTGGTATACCTCTTGCACCCATTCTACCACATGCATAGCTACGTAATTAGTAATGTTTTACGAAGGCCCTGAGCATGAATACAACATACATGTCTAGTGGTTCCGGCACATAAAAACAACAGCTTCACCGCTTCTCTTCCTTGGGTGTCGTAATAAGCGACTAAAGGAGTACCTCCTACTACCAGAAGTAGATAGGAAGCAGTAAAATACAGTAGTGCAAATATTATAAAGTTAGTTTAAATGTTATGAATTGCCTCTTATTAGAATCGTATGTGTAATACGAGTTAATCTAAATACCTGTCCGACTGACGAAATTGTAAATGTGGAAATAAGATAGTCATTCTAGTCTGTTTCTTATTTGTATCAAATATTTATAAAAAAATAAATTATCTAAGTTTTAATTAGTACTTACTTACTAGGTTAAGTTAAATGTGAGTAAATAAGTGTATTATTACTGGTCAAGAATAAATAAAATTCTTTTTTTCTGTGCAACCTTAGATTATCTGTGTAATCTTCTCAAAAGTCTATTATAATATAACTCACTTATAAAAATGCCCTTAGCCATATCCTTCAAAATTAATAAAGACTATGAATTAATTGAAATTGCACACTAAAAGCAGCCTAGGTATTCATTGTCCATAGATAGTAGCAAAACCACACACAAAATATAAAACCGGACAAGTGCGAGCCGAACTCGCCCACCAAGGGATCCATACAGATGTATTATTAAAAAATAATATGGATTTTATTATTTTAAATAGTTCAGGAGCCGCATTTTTCTCCTGATTTTTAATGGTTTATTACAAATGTAAAATTTCAGATTTTTCCTTATACTTTTAGTATACGAGTTGTTGGAGAGGCAAGAGACATGATTTCCCTAAACGATTTTCAACTGTAACTAAAACTCTTAGATATCAGTTTATGTTGAGACGAAGTGTCATTTTGTGGTAACTTGATCTGCCGTCGTATGCACTTAATACCGTCGTACCTGCTAAATTTCATTGTTATAATTTAACGGGATATAAACAATACATTTTGATTCTCTTGAGTGTCGCTGTAGACGTTTTTTCGCGGATAAAAACCGTATCTATTTTTGAGTTAAATTACCAGTTTGATTTTTACAGTATCTAAGGGCTTTAAATCTGAGTCAATGGTTTGAATTTCAACTCGATATACCTATCACCGCGTTCCGAGATAAATGTTCTTGCTTGACGGACGGACGGACAGCAAAGTGATCCTATAACTGTCCCGGTTTCTCCTTTTGAGGTACGAAACCCTAAAAATGTAAATCAAGAAATTTTAAAGTGGAGCTACTGGTCTCACTTGGTAACGCAAGTCACTAGACCAGGGAAACATGAGCAATGTTTACCGTAGACGCTAAAAAACTACGCGGAGCCTTACTAGGGGAGCTGCCTAGTAATCATCATAAAAGTTAATGTCTGAACGTTGCGGTT
The DNA here is from genome assembly GCA_949315895.1 of Anania crocealis. Lineage (NCBI taxonomy): Eukaryota > Metazoa > Arthropoda > Insecta > Lepidoptera > Crambidae > Anania > Anania crocealis. The sequence goes on from OX438871.1 coordinate 10,178,622, forward strand.
TAAAAGTCAAGGTCGCTCGTACTGTGCCACAATAGAGATAAATACAGCATACGCGGTTGGGCAGCGTTCGAGAAAGTATGCGCTACTTTGCAACCTTTCGGAACCTAAAGAAAACAAATTTGGTCAATGATCACATCCATTCTTTAGATTACACATATAGAGCTTGTAATCAAGTGACTAGGTACTCGTAACAACTAACAAGCGGTTCTATATTTAAATTGTTGTTTCTCAGCTAAAAGACTTTTGAAAGTGATAGAATAGGCACAAATTTTGTTCTTGAGTGCTAGTTACTTCGAAGTTCAAAGCTGCAATGACTATAAAATTATCCTTAAAAGCAAATGACTACCTAAGCTAGCAGCGATCCCCTAACGCTAAGAAGATGTAATCCTACCGGTTAGCTAGATTTCCGTACGTCTAAATTATTGTTTTGTGATTGTTGTTTCCGACGAGGTATCTGAAACTGAAACTTTAATCCCCCAACTTTATACCAATTACTTAGACCAGTAAAAAAAGACGTGCGGCACTCGGAGACTGCCGCGGTAAAGCTATTGCATAGCTTGCGTGCGTCAAACAGCACCCACCTCGTTAAACAGCACCCCGCTCGTCGAACAGCACCTACCTCGTTAAACAGCACCCCACCCGTCAAACAGCACCCCACCCGGCAAACAGCACCCACCTAGTTAAACAGCACCCCGCTCGTCAAACAGCATCCACCTAGTTAAACAGCACCCCGCTCGTCAAACAGCACCCACCTCGTTAAACAGCACCCCGCTCGTCGAACAGCACCCACCTCGTTAAACAGCACCTTGCTCGTTAAACAGCACCCACCTCGTTAAACAGCACCCTATCTGTCAAACAGCACCCACCTCGTAAAACAGCACCCGCTCGTCAAACAGCACCCACCTCGTTAAACAGCACCCCACCCGTCAAACGGCATCCACCTCTTTGAACGGCACCCAACTTGTCGAACGGCACCTGCCTCGTCGAACGGCACCCACTTAGTTAAACGGCACCCACTTCGTCGAATGGCAAACGCCCCCCGCTCGTCGAACGGCACCCACCTCGTTAAACAGCACCCCGCTGGTTGAACAGCACCCACCTCGTTAAACAGCACCCCACTCGTCAAACAGCACCCACCCGTCAAACAGCACCCCACCCGTCAAACAGCACCCACCTAGTTAAACAGCACCCCGCTCGTCAAACAGCATCCACCTAGTTAAACAGCACCCCGCTCGTCAAACAGCACCCACCTCGTTAAACAGCACCTTGCTCGTTGAACAGCACCCACCTCGTTGAACAGCACCCACCTCGTTAAACAGCACCCCATCTGTCAAACAGCACCCACCTCGTAAAACAGCACCCGCTCTTCAAACAGCATCCACCTAGTTAAACAGCACCCCGCTCGTCAAACAGCACCCACCTCGTTAAACAGCACCCCGCTCGTCGAACAGCACCCACCTCGTTAAACAGCACCCCATCTGTCAAACAGCACCCACCTCGTAAAACAGCACCCGCTCGTCAAACAGCACCCACATCGTTAAACAGCACCTCGCTCGTCGAACAGCACCCACCTCTTTAAACAGCACCCCATCCGTCAAACAGCACCCACCTCGTAAAACAACACCCACCTCGTTAAACAGCACCTCGCTCGTTGAACAGCACTTACCTCGTTAAACAGCGTACCCGCCAAACAGCACCCCTCTCGTCAAACAGCACCCACCTCGAAAAACAGCACCCCTCTCGTCAAACAGCACCCACCTCGTTAAACAGTACCCCACCCGTCAAACGGCATCCACCTCGTCGAACGGCACCCACCTTATCAAACGGCACCCACCTCGTCGAACAGCACCCACCTCATCAAACAGCACCCCACTCGTCAAACAGCACCCAACTTGTCGAACGGCACCTGCCTCGTCGAACGGCACCCACTTCGTCGAACGGCACCCACTTCGTCGAATGGCAAACGCCTCGTCAAACCGCACGCACCTCGTCGAACAGCCGTATCACCGCTGTGCCGGTCGAAGTGGGGAGCGTGAGGTTTTTTCGTTACGGAATTTCTGGATTCGGTCCCCGCGCTCAAGGCCCGCGATAGAAGCTATGCAATAGCTTAAAAATACTGATTGAGGGTACAATGATACCCTGTTTGTCTAATGGTTTAAGAACCGGGCCAAGATCTTAGGGTCTTGGGTCCCCGAGTCGGGCAGCAACAGTTCCGAATTTTCGAACATATTACTCGGGTTTGTGATCACCAGCCCGCATTTGGCATGCGTGGTAACTATGCCTGTACCAATCATTGCAGTGGTAATTTGAATTCAATGATGGAGGCCTTTGCCCTGCAGTAGCGTGATTGTATGCCGTTACTTAACTGTTTTTTACAATGATGCCACTGTGTCTTTGTGTACTGTATCGGTAGGTTGGATGGTGGGAAGGCAGGTGCATAGTGCATAGTAAACACGCGATCAGGGTAAAAACTAGTTACGGGATGAGCAGGTGTCGCCAATTGGAGTTGCGCACGAGATACCGAAGAACCCTTTTGGAGTACTTATACCGAATTGAAAACATTACGCTTCATCCAACGTAATACGATTCAATTTTACGGCATTTCAACGATGAATTTTCCTGTAAAGCCGTTTTAGTCAAGCTTTTCCAAGACACCGAATGTCTTCTGTCGAGAGATGGAGAGTGGGAGAGTTCTTTTTAGACTGACTAGACTTTCTAGGAATACAACTCTTATATGCTATTTGAATGCAATGGAAGAAAACTAAAGTTACTGATTTAAACATACTAGCCGGAAAGCAGATATTGTTAAGTAGTCATTGATAGAAAGATATATTTACGGATTAAGTCGCGTTTATTCGGATTTTTTCTTTTTATTCCTGACGTTTCGAACACTTTTCAGTGTGGTCGCATGCAGACTAATATTGTACAATTCTTTAACCGAAAATCCAAGAAACCAATATTTAACGCAGTAGTTTGTCTGAAGACTTTTGCGTTCTTGATTTTATCGAGGGTTCAGTAAGCTCTTTCATCAAATCATCAACCCTAACTTGCTGTGCCCGTTATGCACGCGCCACGTTAGTTCTGAAAAGGTTAATATACAACCTAATTGTCTTGGCTCCCTGTGCCTCATTAACGGCCATCACCCACGATCTGGACGTGGATATTAAATTTATAATTCCTAAAAAAAAACCTTACACTTTTTATAATAGGGGTTAAAGTATCTAATAGCTCTTAAGTATAGTCATATTATTGCGTAATTCTTTTTGTATAGTATCAAAAACTAAATAAAGTAACTTTTTACTAAAAAAAATATGCAATACTAGTGCCTATTACTTCAAAGGAAGTCGTTGAAAAGACCCCTTACAATGTGTCAGCTGACCTTCTTGCTTAAATTAAGTATATTTGTATTATATACTTTGATTTTCAGAAATTTAAATACTATAATGCGTAGCTTTATAACCATCTAACTTTCACCTTTAATTGCATCGAAAACGGTTCAGGCGTTTTTAAAAAAACTAAAAAATTGTTAGTATGGAAAAATGACTTTTCCCGATTTCGTCCATACAAAACGGCAATTTCATATTTTAACACCTAATATTATAAATTGGGACTTTAGCAGGTAGGGACCGGAAAACCCCTTTTTAAAAGTAATCCTATTTAAAAGTAAACCTTATCAAAATGTTACCCAGGCGATAGGGTTACATAATTAATCGTGTTAGGTTATTAAAAGTGGTTCCGATCTCTGGTATAGACCTTTTTGCTATTCAAAGATCCGATATCCCAATAATGTCGCTTTTGATATTCGTTTAGATGAGAATTGATTGCAGTTCTTGGTAAACCAAGATCTTTTAGTGGGTTACAGATGAGACGCTGGTATGCCTTCTACTTCTACCGCATAATTTATTGATTTAATGACGAACCAGTAGGTTTTAAACGATTTATTACTTTCCGTAACTCAAAACTTCGGCTAGCTCTGTCCACCCATAGAAGTTTTGTTTTTCACCCGAGTACCATATTATGACTTGGAAATGTCTTGATCTTCATAATGCGTCATACTGCCGTCTGTAGATCATTACCCCCCCAATAAAGTGCAGCATCTAGTATGAATCTCGTGCGTCCTGTCCTTTGTAAGGAAGGCACTATCGCCCATTGTCTAAACAGTTTGTCATTGATCTTTTGAAGGTTATCGAGGATTATTTAATGTGATACGACTGTATATTTTCGCGTCATGATAATTGTCTTTTGCTCTTTTTAGTTATCTGTAACGTGTTTCATCTACCTGAATAATGAAAAGGCATATAGCCTCGATTTAAATTAATGTTTGCGCATTGTACAGTCTAGGGTTGTTAAAAAGATTCAAGTCGCTTTAAAATTTGCCGGGTTATGCAACTAATGAGTCATTTGTATTATTTGCTCGTCATCAGTCGTATTATTTTTATGACCCGGCTTGACTTTATATTTTCGTAAATTAACTGAAATTTTACAATTATGTTTAATAACATTCTCATAACGTTACTACTGCCCCGTATTGGCCGAAGTAGTTATGTGTTATGTTACTTTTTACGTAGGATATGTGTCACCAAATCTCTGCATGTGCAAACATAGCTAAGGCGCTACAAAGAGAAGCATAGCTTTTTTTTATAAATTATGGGCTTGCTCTTGACTACATACTTAACTATACGGTTAAGAAGAATACCCAGAGGAACTGGGTCTTCTACACACCAGCGAAACACAGAAAAACTATTTGGCGGTGGACTCCGGCAGGAGAGTGGTAGCATCCAGGCAGCCTCATACGAAGCCTTCCACCGCAGAGGGATCTGTTAGCCGTCATCATTGGTCATAAAACCAAAGATGCCGTTGCCTAGGGTGGACTACTAGGAGGTAGATCCCACCACCCCAAAAAATATATAGCTAAAGCGTTACGAAGAGAGACCTTTCTCTAGAAGTTATCTCTTCCAGTCAATTTTCAGGCAGAGAACACAATTAAAAACAACACATTTTCTTTTCTTGTGGGTGTCGTAAGAAGCGACAAGGATTACCACCAGAAAACGAGCAGCAGCAGAGAAAACGCATTCTCTTCACCACTGGCTAAACGGCGTTAGCCAATCACAATCTAGCTTTTGCAGAGGCCTTTGTCCAGCGGTGGACTGATGTCGGATGATGATGATGATGGTGACCTGTTAGAAATTTAATTTCTCCATAGGGTATAATATAAATATAGTTCAAAGTTAGTCTTTTGCACCTTTAAAAAGAAAGCTTCACCCTAAAGCAAACAAATCAGGCTTTTTAGCCCGGTTTTCTATTATGTGGTGTTGTTGCAAATGGCATAAATGATTTGTACTTTGTTAACGCAGTAAACATAAATGAAGGGATTGCTAACATGAAAATTGAAAGTAGGTCTTTGAGCAGACGTCATTTTAATTATCATTCAATAAACAAAGTGTAAACATGCATACACAGTGAAATGCGAAAATATCTCGCCTTTAGGAATTCGGAGAGTCTTGAAATACTTTAAAAGTATATTTCTCTTTGTTGTTAAAATGTCGATGCCCTTTAAACTGCTTTGATTGTTATTTTTAAAACCAAAATTCAGAAACTCGTATATTGCTTTTATTGCAGTTTGTTACTTTGTAAAGAATCTTTAGAAATCTAGTTAAAGCTATTTTATTGTTGTAATTTACCAACAACTAGAGGTAGGTTTACGTCCGGATATTTATCTAACAAGTCCAAAAGCCAGCATAAACCCATCGGAGAGATAGGTTTATATTTAGGCATTAAAATGTATCTACTATGTCTAAAATGCCCGGGCTTTAGTGAACCCCATGTCTACCAACCTATAATTCTCTATTCTAATTTAATTTAGACGACCATTTGGATCAGCGGTAGTTAACGCTGCTTCTGAGCCATGGGTCGCGGGTTCGATCCCCGCACAGTACAAATATTTGTGTGCATGAACATGTCTGTTTGTACTGGTCTGGGTGTTTTCTATGTATTATAAGTATGTATTTACAAAAAAAAAGTATATAAGTAAGTTTATCGGTTGTCTAGTACCCCATACGACAGGGTACTTAATAGTACCTTAATTTGGGACTAGATGGCTCAGTGTGGCCCAGTGAGGCATGTCTATAATTCGTAGCATTTTATTGATATTTTTTTTAATTTAACTTTCAACGATCCGGTAGTATTTTTGTTTGTCCTCAGTTAACAATTTATCATGGTCTTGGTGTGAATTCATTAATTGATCGATCATTTTATCTCTTGTAGGAAATTCTATAATGTTTATAATAGTAAAGTAACGGCATATAATCATCCAACTGCAGGGAAAAGGCTTCCATAATTTAATTCAAGTTACCATAGCAATAGGTAGTACATGCATAATCACCAAATGCTTGCACGCTTGCCAAATGCAGGTTGGTGATCACTAACCCGAGCAATGTTCGAAAATTCGAAACTTTTTGTTGCCTGACCAACTATAGACCAACGAGGCGTTGCGTTGGTCTAGTGGGTATAATGTTTATACTTTTAAGTTAGTCAGTTCAGAGAAGTATCATTTTATTATACTTTATTAGCACCCAAATCGGACCCTATGACGAAGGTAGCATTTCAATAATACAACAGGGTAAACTAAACGTAGTACTGTAACTGTACAAAAAGGAACTAGTACCTGCATTGCGTGCTATATCTTAAAATTATTGTAAGTCTAATGCTATTATAAAACGTCACTGGAATACTACTTTTTTAGGATATCAAATATACATGTATAAGACGAATCCAGTAAATTGATCTAAGAATAAAACCTATGAGTGCTTATGTAACTCTCATTAATGTGCTAATATACTTACTGATATTAGTTTTTCAGTCTCAAACACGAAACCGCATTAGATATACTGTAACCGTCGATGCCTGCGCACGCACATGGCTTAGTTAGGCTTTCTTTGACATTATCGCACGAGTCGCCGCGTCAATCATACGTTTCAATAAATAAGTATTTTCGGTGCATGCATCGTTCGGATGCACAGTACGGTCGGCGGGTTATCGGGTGCAGTTTTTAAAAGTAAATTAAATAGATAAGACAATATTCAGCAATGGTGGATAGGCAGTGTGTCGCCGGGCCGGTAAAAGCTTACATCATGAGTGATCTGCTGAAAAAGTTTGATTTCGACACGCGAAATGAGTTTGTGAAAATTGTCATCGCTATAGCCGGATTCTACATGGGCATATTTTACCGTATGTATTTTTCCTGTATTATATGTAGTGGGTTTTATTGTGAAATGTGTTTCACAGACAGTGATATTTTTATGACTGTTATACTTTGTTTTATCCAAGAAAAAGTACTGTTATCGGTTACTTCTGTCAGATGAATTTACAATGAAAAATAAAAGCTAAAGTGTGAAAAAACAACATAGTTTAAAAAAAATATTTTTAAACATGCACATGCAACCCTTTCATAAAGTTATTTATCTGTTAGCAGAGATTATTTTATTCTCTCATATAAATAATATTTTTCACTCATTAAACTTCAAGGTTCATAGCACTTGCAACAGTGCCGAAATATCGGAAACCCAAAATAAATAAGGTACAGAAAACGGCAAGTCAACCTACCTACAAAGTTACAGGTAATTGAATTAATTTTCAACTTTAAGTCCAACAAGTAGAGATCAATATCAATTGAGAAAATGTGACGTTTTGTGGTAGGTTGACGTGCTGTTGTCTGCACATGGTATAAATCGATGATCAAATAACTCTAGTATGTAGTAATATTTAAGTGAAATTTATTTCAGATAGAATACATAACGAGGTATATTTGATTACTGCTTAATATACCTAAAGACATATAAATTGATGTCTTAGTTATTTTACTTTATTAAAGTATCTAGGGTCATTACCTAATAAAGTAATAACATAAAGGAAGAGAGACTGACCTAGAATCTTGAAAATTGTCAAGCAAGGCGTTTGCACCACCAGTAAAATAAATGAACGAAAATTATTATTTACATTGCTAACACTAGTTAAATCTGCAATCAATCTAATTTGTTGAAAATCGGCGTCGCAGCATGCCTTTGGCTGTTGCGACCAATGCTGAGTTGGGACCTTTTTGACACATTAATTATTAAATTCTCTCCTTGTTTATTTAATTATTTTTGAAGTGCCAAATAAAGAAATTCTATTCTATTCTATTCTATTCTATTCTAGTTATTTTGCTAAACCAATAATTAGTTTAAGACATTTCTACAGTGACTTGACATCTATACTAGTTAGTAAAATTCAAGTGTCCTTCGTTGATTTTAAAGTAAATGTCTAAATTCAACTAAAATGTCTGCTAATATAAACGTTGCCCCTCTAATCGTAAATCTGTATTTGGATATTTGTATGTCTGAACCTCACTTAAAAACGGCTTACCATCATCTTCATCACCAGCCTATCCCAGTTCACTGCAGCTGGACACACCTCTCCAGAAAGATTTTACTATAATAACCACGCAGTAGCTCTTTTATTGTCACGCGGGTCCGCATTGCGGGTGGCACGCATTTCACCTACATTGCAGGCTATATTTGATAGATGATACTAGGCACGGGTGATCGATCAATTAAAGCTAGCAATGTACTCGAAATGCGCGCAACCCGCATGTGTACCCGCGTAACAGTAAAAGAGCCCTTAGTCGCCTCTAGCGACACCTACAAGAAGTTAAGGGATGGTGCCTTCCCTATCACGTGCCGCCACCATTGACAAAACGTCTCAACGAGTAATAATGAAATATTTAAAATGTTACTATCGTTTGCTCGGCCTCGTATTCATACGAACACAATACTTTTTTTACGGGTTTGCTATTTCTAAAACTGTTCGTTCAAATAAAGACGTTAGTTTTCGATGTAATGCAACAAAACTGAGAAGATATGAATTATTAATGTTTGTGCCTTGTCTAGCTATTTATGTTCCCATCTAGTAGCATGAGTAACATGAGCAAAATAAAAATGCAATTTGTCCCAATTCCCGCGCCAAGTCATGGACACTGAACAAAGAGCTGTATTTAAAAAACAAATATGCAAAAATAACTTTTGTCTATCTGTCCGATTATTTGTTACTTTTTCACACTGAACCGATTATTATAAAAATTAATATCAATTTGGAAAGAATAAAAAGAGAGTATTGAATGTTTTGCTTGACATCGTGACTCACAAACCTGTTAAAGTCATATGGCTGAAATTTGGCATAGATAGCTATTATAACGAAAGCTAATATCAGCTAAGAATTTGTTAGTATTGTATTTCTACCCTTGCAATACAATTTGTACAGACGTCGGCTATTTTCAAATTAAAATTAAGATGTTGCTTTATTATCTATCATTAACGCCACAGAACTTGTTTTTTTTTATAAATAATGGTTTTACTCTTGACTACATGCTTAACTCTACGGTTAAGAAGAAGCCTAAGAAGGAGCGAGCTTACCCAGAGGTACTGGTTCTCCCACACACCAGCGGAACACAGAAAAACTGTTTGGCGCTGGACTCCGGCAGAAGGGTGGTAGCATCCAGGCAGCCTCTTACGATGATTAGAAAACCAAAGATGCCGTTGCCCAGGGTGGACCACTAGGAGGTAGATCCACCACCCCTAAATCATCTTAATGATCAACATAATTCAATCTATTAACATACTATTAATCAAAATAATTCAAATCAAAAATACTGCGAGGAGCGCTTATGTGCTTTATGTGTGTCTTAACAAAAATATTAAGTTGTATTTCGGTCAGTTCATCGGAAAGTCGAGTTGGCGGAACTCGGAAGTATCCTGAACGGAATGAAAAAAACGTGGTAGTGTAGATCGTATTTTGGTGTGAACAAATGGCAATTCACGGGTTTTTTGTTGAAATCTAATATTTGTACTTTTAAGATGGTATAAATACACCGAATTATAGTTTGACATCAGATTATCCCAGAAATCTTACTTACTACATGGGTTGAAAAGGGAATGGAAGTTTGTATGAGGTATCAAAGATATTTTGACTGATTAAAGTGATATTTAGTATAGAGATAGTTTAGGACCGTTAAAATTACATAGAATAGTTCCTGTCCTTGAAATCACCCCTAAAAAGGGGTTGAAGTATGTATGAGAATCAATATTTTGTAATTTAATACAAATATTAACAGATAGCAATTGCAAAAAGAAATATGATCTCTAAATAAAGCAATGTAAGGCGCATGCGGACAGAGCGCCATTCAATATAAAGTCAGTTAAAAATAAATAAAAGAACAGATTACACATACAGTTAAATATTTTGTATTGTTTTTTAAGCAATTAAATTGCTGGTGTTAAATAAAAATATAATTCCTTGAAAAAATATTTTGACTGCTTTAGGCGGAACTCAAATCCACAACTCTCCGCTACTATTTAAAGTTAAATATTTTTGTTACTCTAACTTTGTTTACACCTAATTAAATAGTATCTGCTTGCACCCGTGCGGAACCAAGGCGGGTCGCTAGGTATCAATATTTAAATAACGCCTAATCGTGTGTTAAAAGTTTTCCAAATATCTGAATAAATTAAAATCCTAATTTTCTCTAAAATCTGTTAAAATATCTTATATTTCAATGTATTAGCGTTCGCGTAAATTCAAGAAACAAACTTGATTAAAACAGTTTTGCGATGTAATTTTTAGGCCACACTCTACGTCACTTATTATCCAAATTATCGAATCATCAATTTGTGCTATTCGATAGGTATGAAAGCGTTTCACTTGTTACATAATTTAAGCATCAGATTAACTGATATTTAGTTTGGTTTTATCTTAATTAGCTCGGGTCACGTCTGATTAGTTCATGATCCAATGTGGTCAGTTTCCTCATCACGCGGTTGTACGTACAATAAATTTAATATTACCGCAAATGTATTGAGTAGCCACTTTTACTCTGATTTAGTTTCGATTTTGCTTACTTTAATAGTTTTTTGCTTACATCCTAATAAAAAAAAGAAATGTATGAATTTAAAAATAATCCAAACCTGCAAGAGACTAGCTCTTTAAATTGTGACTCAAAAAATATGATTAATACAAAATAAATGGCTTCATAATAATTATGCCCTACCTGTTTACTCGACTAGGAAAAAAACTAGATTCTAATTTTAACACAAACAAGATGACTTTTATAAATTCACTACGATACGGCCTCATTGCAACACACTTTTTATGCGATGCGCATCTCATTCATACATTACGATATACATACATACTATGAACATGAGTTGTTGATTTTCCCTTTACGTTGCAAAAAATATTTTCGGTTGAAAACTTGATCTAAATATTTATTTCATAAGTGGTCTCTAAATACGATACTCAACGCCAATAAAAAATTTTGACGTCAATGAAAAAGTTTTCTGCATAAAGATAGATTTCCAGCTGTTAGGTCTTGTTTAGTGCATGGTACGGAAAACGAGATTACAAAAAAATACTAAATAAGGATATTTACTACAGGAATCGTTAGTATTTAAAACTGAGCCGAGATGGTATTAGGTACAGGTACAGGTAACCGTCCTTTTTTTAATTAACCTCGTTAATAAGACAGACATTGTGCGTTTGGGCAATCGATCGATATTACGGAAAGATTTTTTATGACGCATTCATTCATTCTACATACAAATTAAATTAATGGTATGTAATTTTCTGACATACTCGTATTTATGTTTCTCGAAAAGAAATCACCAAATTATTTCATTCATTTAAGTGAATTAGACAAATGTCTCGCGTTTCGAATGATTATAATTTGCTAGCTAAACAAACAAAACGCTAAAATGTGTCAGTGGACCGCGAGCTCGACAAAACAACGCATGCAGAAAAATCCCAATAAGTTAGTTTAATTAATTATATTATACAGTTCGAAAGTGATTGTGAACTTTTCTCAGACAATGGGGACTACCGTTTCTTTGCTCACCAGTTGGCGCCACTGTAGACTGAGGTCCGGAGGTATAGCTGTCATAGGCGATTGGCGCCGAAACAAAGTGTTATATCTTGAATCTAATTAAGGTTATATTGTTTATAAATAACTATCTTGATATCAACAAACTAACTTTTGAAATAGTTGCTCTTGAGGCCACCTATTGTTGCGCTTTTTCTTAATTCCGCTTTTAAAGCGTTCACATTAATCGCCAAATAATCCATATTTGCGATATTTTACGAAGGAGATCACTTTCCAGCAGGTAAATTAAAGAAATTATAATTTATGCAACAAATTCCGCTAAAACCAGTGAAAAGTGAATGATATTGGACCTCACGCGACACAAGCGCCTCTAGTGGCAAATTCACTAGCGATAGCCATTGTTCCATAATCCTCTAGCTTTGCAAGCCGGTTAGCATTCGCAGTTTGGGCAATGATGGTGAGGAGAAATTGCTGCCTATCTTCTTCTGGTAGTAGAAAGTTTTGTTTTAGCAATATCGCAACCTTTATTTTTCTATGTTTGTAAGGTATGATGTCATATCCGAACCGACCTACTACAAAATGGCAGTATTCTGACTTTCGCCAGATCTTCGGTCCACCTGGCATACCCATAGATTGTCGCCTGGGTGGCGGTCACCATTCTAGAATTTTCTGCCCCAACGGCCATTTGACTATGTGTCCCACTGTACCTAATGCCACTTCAGCTCCGCAATTCCTCGAGCGATGTTAGTTATCATAGTTCGCCTACGTATTTCCTAATTTCATTCTTTCACGTAGGGAAATACCAAATTTCCAAGCATTGATTTTAAATAAGTAAACAGTTGTTTATTTGAGTAAAGTAATCGTCGTAGTTTTCTATCCTAGTAATTAAAAGGATTTCAAGTGATTGAAGTGTCATCTACCCAATTGAATTGGTTATGTAGATTTAATAACAAACCGTCGATAAATGGAGTCATTCCAATCTGACCCTTTTAAATTTATTTTTCTGATCCCTTGTGGATCGGAATGCAATGACTCGATAAATGTTAATCTTATGTTACGGAATTAAGTAATCCTCTAATCTTGTTAAATCTATCAATGACCGATAAGGTAAGTTTCAAGATAAAAATGATTTTAAATTATCTTTGTTGACATTTTACGTTGCTTTCCTGTTTACTTATAAATAAATGAAAGTTGAATAAATGTGAACTGTGTCTTGATTGTTGATTAATTATAACTATATTATCAATAGTCCACTGCTGGGCAAAGGATTAAATTGTGAATTTATTAAATCATCATACAACTTTCCCAGCTCCTTTTCATCCTTCTAAGAGATGCTTTTCTAGATAACAATCACCCTTTTAGTCCTTTTCAGAGTAATAAACTATCGTCATACTAAAATATGTATATCTCAATCTGTTAGGACATTATTCGACTGGCTTTTACAAAGTTTCATCCTGCTTGCTCAAAGGGGATGGTTTCTTGAGAAAGAACTACTCTATACATATACGTTCAAGGGACTAAACTATCCCTAAACCACATTTCATCTTAGTTGATTCAGCGGTTTAACTATGAAGAGATAACAGACAGAAAAACACCATCACACACATGATATTAGTATTGATGAATGAAATAAAACTTGGACTGAGATTGGAAACAGGCGGAAAGACATTTACGACTTCACGTCATTGTCTCTATGATTCAGCAGGCCAAGTAGTTTGTTTTCATTTACTCAATAAGTATGGGTGTCTAGAGAAGAGAAAAGTACAGTAGGTTTATTTTGAATCTTGAAGCAATTAAATTTCTGGTGTTAAATTAAATATACAATTCCTTTAAAGAGACATTTCCACTGTCTTATGTGGGACTTGAACCTACAACCTTCGACGTTATCGAATTGGCAGTACTATTATTATTATTAGTCGTGTATGGCGAAAGTTACACTTCAACTTCCACGTCATACATAAGTAGTAGCAACAACCTATAATCATCCCACTGCAGGGCTAAGGCCTCCAGCATTGAATTCCAGTTACCACAGCAATGATGGGTACAGGCACAATCACCGCGCTTGCCAAATGCGGGTTGGTGAGGATCGCAAACACAAACAATGTTCGAAAATTTAAAACTCTTGCTGCCTGACCCAAGGATCGACCTAGGACCCCGGAATCTTTGCCCGGTTAAACCGCCCGACCAATGGAATCAACCATTTAACCCTGTGGAAACCCTTTATTAGAGGATTGAGTTATAACTGCGCTTGTGGCACATCATCCTGCAACCTAGGCTCGCTAGAAAATGTCACGTTATTGAGCAAACGTTTTTTCTGAGGTCACTCTTAGTTAGACCTTAACTGATTACTCACAGTATTATCACTACAATGGCTTTATCTTATTCAAAAAATAAACTGGAGAGTGATCTTGAACCTTCTCGCGAAAACACGCTGGTCAAATTCAATGTCATGTTAGTAAAAATATCTTATCGTGAAGTCGTGCCTATCGACCAGTTCGCAGTTCTACATGATGTCCCTTTTAAATAAGCTGCAAAAAAAAAATAGGATTTATTTTAACGCGTAACCTTAAGGCGACTCTAGATCTAAGTGCTGCCGTCAATTGATTTAATTTTATTACTTACTAGCTGTTGCCTGCGACTTCGTCCGCGTCAATTTCTGTTATTATGATCGCGATTATTTTTTCTACATTTTTCACTAATGCTTCGGTCCTATTGGTCGTAGCATGATGTTGTATAGCCTAAAGCCTTCCCCGATAAATGGACTATCCAACTCAAAACGAATTTTTCAATTCAGTACTTCCTGAGATAAGCGCGTTCAAATAAACATTTTGACGACCATTTGGATCAGCGGTAGTAAACGCTGCTTCTGAGCCATGGGTCGCGGGTTCGATCCCCGCACAGTACAAATATTTGTGTGCATGAACATGTCTGTTTGTACTGGTCTGGGTGTTTTCTATGTATTATAAGTATGTATTTACAAAAAAAAAGTATATAAGAAAGATAATCGGTTGTCTAGTACCCCATACGACAGGGTACTTAATAGTAGCATAATTTGGGACTAGATGGCTCTGTGTGGCCCAGTGAGGCATGACAGAAAATATTTAAAAAAAACTCTTCAGCTTCATAATATTAGGTAGAAAAACAAAATCAATTCTCAAAAAACAGATACAATAAATACTAGAGGTAATTTGCTAAAATGATACTGTTCCAGTTTTTTGACAATTGATTTTGTTTAGAAGCAATAAAATTAAATCAATTGGGGGTAGCACATTACTCTAGTAGCCCCTTAACGCTTTTTACTATCAGTAGTCTCGAATTATCAAAGCATCCCAACGGCTGGTGGTAGCAACGGCAGGCGGTAGTAATTTTTGCTTTTGAAGTAGTTTGACGTAGGTGCCACGTAAATTTATTTACTTGGGCAGTTTAAAAATATTTAACAACTTTTATTTTAACATTTGTTTTGATTTGTGAATATTTTCTTTGAATGTTGGAGGTACTAACCGAAAACATAGATGAAACTCCTCTGGCTGCCGACACACCAAATCTCAAAAAACAGATACAATAAATACTAGAGGTAATTTGCTAAAATGATACTGTTCCAGTTTTTTGACAATTGATTTTGTTTAGAAGCAATAAAATGAAATCAATTGGGGGTAGCACATTACTCTAGTAGCCCCTTAACGCTTTTTACTATCAGTAGTCTCGAATTATCAAAGCATCCCAACGGCTGGTGGTAGCAACGGCAGGCGGTAGTAATTTTTGGTTTTGAAGTAGTTTGACGTCCACGTTAATTTATTTACTTGGGCAGTTTAAAAATATTTATCAACTGTTTTATTTTAACATTTGTTTTGATTTGTGAATATTTTCTTTGAATGTTGGAGGTACTAACCGAAAACATAGATGAAACTCCGCTGGCTGCCGACACACCAAATGTCCATGTTGGAACAGTCGCCCGGCAAGCGGCAGATTGTGGGTTCGAGTGCCACTTCGGGTGGTAGAATTTTTTATTTAAAGAATTGTATTTCTAAGATATGTATGTATATCAAGCTTGATTATCGATGGTTGCATTACAAACAACCTTACCTACAATAGAGGTGACTTCAGTGCTTAATAAAATTACTATTTATGTCGGTAAACAAGCAAGTAGGTATAATCATACTTATAATGTTACTGGTCATGCAAGATATCTTTTTTTTTTCAATGAAGAATATCTTAACAAGTATGTATCCTTCGTGTTTAACTATCCCTGCAAGTACAAAACAGTCACAGTCGACATTTAATTATATATACCTTAATAAACGTTAAATCCTTCAATAAATCTTTTATTTGACTTTATTTAATACTTATTTGTCATAATATGAATAGGAATTCCCTCCTAAATTTTTGTATTTTATCTGATTTCAAATTTTTGTAGGTTAAAACATGCTTCATCTTACTAATGTTATAAACGTGTGAGTTTGTATGGAAGGATGTTTGTTACTCTTTCACAAAAATATAAATATTGAATGGATTTTCCGGATAATTCCTGCTTGACCACAGTTGTATTTTGTATGTAGTCACGTGACATAGACGATAGATTGTTTACCTTACCATTTCTTTGGGCTCACATTAGCTTTTTTCTAAACCTAATTCAGATGATCACGCGAAGATGAAGAGATGAAGTCGCGAGCAAAAGCTACGTATTAATAAAAATATGTAATCAAATAAAATAAACAAGAGATAACTGTTTTTAGAAACACTGTGCCGCAGAATGTTTTTTAACGTGACGTAAAAAATGTGTTATATAGAAAACATTACCTAACAAATTAGTACAACGTTGAAAAATCAGATGTTACAGCAGTTTCAAGGGAGGATTTAAAAGCTATGATTGAGGAGAAATAACCAGATAGCTATCACACTGCGGCATAGGGCCTTTGAGACTTTGAACTACTCTTGTTTGGGCTATGTAGATTTTTTTCATCAGTCTGGATCTAAAAGTTTATCAGAATTGCCTCTTGGAATTTTGCCATAATCGCCCCTTGACAGGCGAGTTTGCGATCGTAGTTGCGTCAATAGTAGAGATAAAACGCTGCTGCCCGACTGGCAGTAGTTTGGTTGCCTTTTTTTCCTCATACCCATACGTGGACCCGGTGTAGTGGTAGTACAGTACCACTGTGGTACTGTGGTTGGTTGGTATGTCCATTACAAAAGGGTCGCGGGACCGATTGTATTAGAAAACGACTTTTGCTAAATTGGCTCTAGTCTGGAAGATAGTCGTCTTTCTGAGGGCACGCTAAGCCGTTGGTCCCGGCTTGTTGGCAGTTGTAAAGACAAGTCTCGCACGTCAGAAGCCTTTAATAGCTTGGAAAAGTCTGACACTAGACGATCCTTGATGGAAAGTCATTCGGAAATAAGAAGATGATGTTTTAGGGCGGCACCACACTCACTGCATTGTAATATTTCTTAATTGGTTAATAACATTTAATTCATTCAAAAACTATTTCATTTATAACTTGTTGATAATTAAAAAAAAACACTCTGTATCCGTTTGCTTAATTTATTAATCAATTGTTAAACAAACTCATTCCCAACGTTTTATCGGGGAAATTATGAAATTTCATAAATACCTAATCTTTATAGTTGTTTTTTTACTGGTTCGGACCAGAGTATCTCGGAGATAAGAGATGTTTTTATTTAACGAAACAATAGGCTGCTTGAATCTTTTAAATAAATATTAAATGATTAATTATTGAAAAAAAAACTGTATGTTGCTAGCAACAACAAGTTGTTTATGATAATTTATATAGGATGAAATTTTAACCACCTTCCAAATTTTAATATAACAATATACGAGACAAAAAACAGATGACGTATTTTGGAAAAAATACGTACCAGTACAAAATGTACAAAGATGTAGAGGGGCGAACCACCATCTTTCGCCCCAAGTCAACCTCACCTGCATACGGTGCATCCTGCTGAACAATGAACGAGGCTTTGGCGATCGACCGACGGATGGCGGTATAACCATCCGACTGAAGGTGTATTTAAGTGTAGCGGGCCGGTGACGGGCAGCAGCGTTATCGGTGCGAGAAGCTACGCCCTGCGATCGCCAACCGTTTTGGAGTCCCTGCAGCGTTGTTAAGTAAATTGGCGGTATGTCCAAGTGATGAGATGTCTCTACGAAGCCGCCACCATGTCCGCCCAAGTAAAGAATCAGCAAACAAAACCTATACCGTTGCATCGAGGAGTGCGACAAGGGGACGCCATTTCCCCGAAATTGTTCACAAATGCAATGGAGGATATGTTCAAGACCATGCACTGGAAAGGACGAGGCATCAACATCAATGGCGAATACATCTTTCACTTGCGATTTGCAGACGACATCGTCATTATGGCAGAAACGCTGCAGGACCTACAACAGATGCTGAATGACCTGGCTGACTCTTCTGTACGCATCGGCTTGCGGATGAACCTGGTTAAAACCAAGGTTATGTTCTATGAGCACGTACTACCGCTACCGATTGCGATCCACGGTGCCGTCCTCGAAGTTATTCAGAAATACGTGTACCTTGGGCAGACACTGCAATTAGGTAGAAACAACTTTGACAAGATGAGGTGAACAGAAGAATTCAGTTGGGTTGGGCAGCATTTGGGAAACTACGTCGAGTCTTCTCATCGTCGATCCCACAATGCCTCAAGACGAAAGTCTTCAATCAGTGCGTCCTACCCGTCATGACATACGGAGCCGAAACGTGGACACTGACGGTACGGCTAGTCCACAAGCTAAAAATTGCTCAGCGGGCTATGGAAGGAGCTATGCTCGGAGTTTCTCTTAGGGATAAAATCAGAAATGAGGTGATCCGGCAGAGAACTAAAATTACCGACTTAGCCCACCGGATTAGCAAGCTGAAGTGGCAGTGGGCGGGCCATATTAGCCGCAGAACCGACAACCACCGGGGTAAACGAGTTCTTGAGTGGAGACCGCGTCTCAGCAAACGTAATGTAGGACGCCCTCAGGCCAGGTGGAGTGATGATTTGCGCAAGGTGGCTGGTAGGAGCTGTATGCGAGAAGTCAAGGATCGACCTAAGTCACCGTGCAATTGGAGAGGCCTATGTCCAGCAGTGGACTGCAATAGGCTAATGATGATAATGATGATGGCAAAAATGACAAAATAAAGCACTTAGAAAATGTCCGCTAAAAATCAAACATTTTTAACGGACTAACTAACGGCCTCCTAGCAACACTTTTTTTACGCGATGCGCATCTCATTCATTCATTACGATACTATTCATAAGTTTTTGATTTTCCGTTCATACGTTAACAGGCTTAGGACAGTAAAAATGGAAAACTATGTGTCGAAAAATATTTTCGGCCGAAAACTTGATTTACGTTTTTTACTTCATGAATGGGCTCTAAATACGATACTGAATACCTATAAAAATTTTAAAGGTGATCAAAAAGTTATCCTGTATAGTCTGTTTAAGGAGCTTGTATTGTCTCTGTATCATTCAATCTCTTCTTCCTGCAACGCCGCTATAGTGGACATTGTCTCCGTGAAATTTAAGTGAATAAATAGTTTTGACCAAGTCTGGGCTTCTTATTTCTAATACAGTCTACACCAATCGAAGGAGGCAACACTGTATACTTTTTGTTCCTAGAAAACAGCAAAACTTAATTTTAAAATTCCACATTTCGCTGTTGGTTATATTATGTCAACTTTTTGTTTTGACCCCTAAGAATACATAAAATAGATAAACTATATACCAATATGTCCGGCAGAGTTTTATAGATGAAGAAATTAAAAAAAGTTAATTTTAAAATTGAAAATATGTAGCTATCTTATCACATTGGTCTACTGAAATCGATAAATATTGGTTTCATTCAATAATGAAATACTACAGAAACTATTTATTGATGGCGCCAAATTTGATGTGAAGTAGTCTAATGCTGAGACACTTGAGTATCCTAAAGTAAACAACTTGGTTGTCATAGGCATGACTGGTCTTAGTGAAGCGTGTTTTTAAATTTATAAGTTATAGATTTGCTTTTAATATTTATTTAATTTAAGTAGTTGGTTTTTAAAGCTCTAAAAGTATGAGCTGGCTTTCAAATTTCAGAACTACCAGATAGGATATTGACTTTCTAATCTATACTAATATTATAAAGCTAAAGAGTTTGTTTGTTTGTTTGTTTGTTTGAACGCGCTAATCTCAGGAATTACTGGTCCGAATTGAAAAATTATTTTTGTGTTGGATAGTCCATTTATCGAGGAAGGCTTTAGGCTATATAACATCACGCTGCGACCAATAGGAGCGAAGCATCAGTGAAAAAACAGAAATTGACGCGGACGAAGTCGCGGGCAACAGCTAGTTATTAATACAGGACTAAGCTCGATATTTCTTGCGAAACAAGACGCTGCTGCCCGGTCTTCTTCTGGCCTCTTTCAGTCGACGCTCACGACACTCATTGGAAAAGAAAAGGTGGTGCTATTATTTGTATGTGCCGTCACCACATCATGCAAATGCCTGCGATGTACTGTTGCACAATGCATCATCATCAGACTATAAATTAGAGTTTCCGCTCGATAGTCCACTATCGATAGTCTATCGATAGCTGACTTTATTTTAATAGGTTTGATAGCCTATCGATAGAATTAATATTAGCAATAGTATCGATCCTATTAAAGACCGATAGCATTTTTGTATAAAATTGTAGAAACTATCAAAATATCGATAGTTTTAAAAACTATCGCATTTGCGTTCTACTATGTTTGTTGCAAACTCGCACCTATGTAGATATATCACATTAAAGCGCACCAGTGATGCCAAGCCTCTGTGCTGTGCTGTTGTCTGTACAAGTACAGTGCATGCTCACTGCGGGCAGTCAGTTGCTTGACTTGTCGTCTCTCTAGTATTTAATGATGTGCGTATCCTGAAGTGTAACTAGATTATATCGTGAGTATTTTTTCACTGCTCATCTTAATACCATAATAGGTAGGGTGACCCCACAACGGTTATTAATACCAGACATGTGCGGGACACCGACGTCGCTAAAACAATTTTAATAGCCTCCGGTGAGAACAGGCTGGAGCGAGCTAGACTTGTCCTCGGACAACCAATAATTACGACACATTTACATGGTACTTCGAACTGAGTAATTTCGTTTTATCCCAGGGTGACGATAATTAGGATTTTATAAGTAAAATAAGATATTATAGCTAATGCCCGCGACTGGAATTCTGAGCTAAATTCAGAGTAAAAGAACAACCTACTTAAAAAAATATTTAGTACCAGATTGCGTCATCCGTGTACTTTATAAAAATTAAAACTGTTATGCCGTGTTCTCGCGGGAACTACGAAATTTCTAGTATGTTATTCTGATGTTTGAGCTACATTCTTGTAAAGTTTCAATAAATCCATTTGTAGTTATTACGTGACATAGTAACAAAAAACTTTCACTTTTATAATGTTAGAAGGATTTCGAGGAGAATAAGGAGTTAGTGTAGGATCAGTATTTTAAACGAAAGTCTTACGAATAGAGTTCAGCATCGAATTCAGAGTTAGATCTTTTGGCACCCCCTAGCTCAACTAGGTGTTACAAATTACAGTAACTTTAACGTTACTTTACTTACATCAGAAATATTTTAGATAAATATGTTTTTTTTTAATATTACTATTTTTTGTATGTGTGTTCTGCGTGGTTCTGCGTAGGAACTTTTATTTTTCATACAATTCTGGTCATCAGAAGGTTGCAGTCGGATGACCGAATGCAAAAAAAAACCTTAGTTATGTAAATGTGCATTGAAACAAAAAGCTTCCAACACTGTTCAAGACCCGTAACTTGCCTTTTTAAAACCGCATAGAGCCAATTAAAACAATATAATAATTAAGTTAATATTTGAGTTGTGGTATTGCACGCGATAGACTTCACGCTTCACACGTTAGGGTCTTAAAACTAAAAAACTTATAAAAAAAAAATCTAGAAGAAATAATTTGTTAATACTGTACTTTACCTACTGGGTACAGTAATTAAAAAGTGAATATGGTACACACAACGGCAGGTCAACCTACCCAAAAAGTTAAAGGTCATTGAATTGATTTTCAACTTTGGGTCCATGTAGTAGAGATCAATATAAATTAAGAAAATTTGACGTTTTGTAGTAGGTTGACGTGCTGTAATTGTCTGTCCCGCCCGAGGCAAACATTTTTCAAGTTTAAATATTTAATAGTGAATATGGTAGTAACCTACCCTAAGATTATTATTATACCTAGTCAGGTCATAAGTTCTGTCACATATTGTGTAATATGAAATAATTTAGACATGTTTATTATTTATGTAACCATTTATATAGCAAAATGAACTTAATATAACATAGATTCATAAGGTAATAAAGTTTATTCAAAATGACCCCCGCGATTTTGAATACAGGCCTTCAATCTGCGCGGCCAGTCGTCTATCGCAGCACGAACGAGGTCCATGTCAATATAGGCGGCTGCCTTAATCAAGGATGCCTTGAGTGACTCCAAATCAGGATGAGGCTTTGAGCAGGCCTTTTCCTCCAAGTGTTGCCATATCTTGTAATCTAACGGACTCAAATCTGGACTGGAGGAGGGCCAGTCTTCGTGCCGGATGAAGTCGATTTCACGCGCCGCCAGCCAGTCTTGTGTGTGCTTTTCGCTCTATGAGCTGGCGCAGAATCTTGTTGGAATACCCAGTGCCTGTTATTAAACATGGTATGAGAAACAGGTTCCACAAGGTTCTTGAGGACTGTATTTTGATACACAACTGCATTCGTTTTTACGCCTTTCTCACAAAAATGTACCTCAGTTAAGCCCCAATAAGAGACTCCCAACCAAACCATGAGCGAGGATGGAAAATGACCTCGTTGGACACGCGGAATACGGTTGCTCGCTTCTTCACTGCTGTGTGCGTACACCTTATCATTTAGTTTGTTGTAGCTATCTTCCACGGTGAAAATTTTTTCATCCGAAAAAAGAATTTCCTGATGCTTTTTTCCCGCGTACCGCCTCAACAAAGCGCGGCATCTCTTCAGTCTCAGGTCTATTAAACGAGCGTCCAAACGATATCCTGTTTTTCTTCGATATGCCCTAAGCCCTAAGTCTTCATTTAACACCCTTTTCACCGTGGTCCTGCTTAACCCCATCTGAAGGGCCAACAGTTTCTGCTTACGTATGGGATTTCTTTGAATTTGCGCCTTCACAGCTTTTATCACTGCTGGAGGCCTAACAGAGCGAGGGCGACCACTTCTTGACCTGTCATCTACACTAGAGTCTTCATTGTATCGTTTTATGGTACGATAAACGAATCTTTTGGTTATATTCAAATTTTTCAGTAAGTCGAAAATCTGAATTGGCGCGTAACCGCAACGATGCAACGCAATAACCACGACACGGTCTTCTTTAAGTGTCCACTCCATATTTAAAAATGGGGAAAGTTCTAAAAAGTACACATTTTTATTTTCATGAAAAATTCTAATTTCGAATTCAATAAACTTTTTTGTGACCAGCATTCTAAATTTAAAAGTTTTTATTGTCTGACAGAACTTATGACCTGACTGTGTATAGATTATGTTTTAACTAGGTACTCTACTTAGTTATGACGTGATCCTGTCTCCTTCTTACGGTAACCGCCGTTGTGTAGAGGCTAAGACACCGGTTTTAAAGAAGTCGCACGATCGGAGCTACCGGCTTCAGCCGCTGAACCAATTTTTAACCGACTTCCAAAAAAAGGAGGAGGTTCTCAATTCGACTGTTTTTTTTTATGTTTGTTACCTCAGATCTTTGGACTGGTTGAACGGATTTTAAAAATTCTTTTTTTGTTTGAAAGCTGGTGCTTCCCGTGTGGTCCCATTTTAACGAAGTCATGATCTGCCCCCTTACTCTTGAATTTGATTTAAGTTCGATCTCGATTCGACCTAGCCAAAATCTGAACAAACTCAATCAAATCGAAATCGAAATCAAAATCAAGTCAAGATCGATCTAAAATGGCGATCCGTTAAACATTTTCGGTTAATAACGTAATCACCATCGACTCAAAGGTTTAGGTTCACTTTTCAGGGTACCAAATCACTGATTCTCGACGTCGATTCGATTTTGATCGTAACTCGAACTTGTCAAGAGTAAGCCTGCTGATGGTGGAATCTGGGGAAATCGAGGGAAACCCTCAAATTTTATGAGCACGTATTACGTTTTTGCATATCTTTCTTAAAGTTTTTTCGTATTTGCGTCTGGTACTCATCATTTTATGTTGATGAGCTGATAATGGAAGGTACAACTCCTTAATGGTTAGGAGTAGGAGGATTATTCTTTAAATGTCATAGGCGCGTATAGTCAGATAGTTGTCTTCCTTCAGGTTATTCACGTGAACTGATGATGGAAGGTCAAACTCCTAAGCAGTTAGGAGTTGGATGATGATTCTTAAGATTCTATAGCGATGAGGGAGAGAGTTTCTCAAACAATTCATACATTTTCATCTAGAAGTCGTCATCACTATTTATGTAGGTTACTGTTACCGGCGTACAGAGGATTAATAATTGTGTAATTTATTTATCTGTTTAGTTGTTAGTAATTAAAATAGTATTGTAAGTACGTAAATAGGTTTTAAAATAAAACATTGTTCTTGTGTCAGTTTGTACTTTTTAGTGAGTTTTTTTTTGAATTCGGTTCCATCATTTATATATTTTTTCGTTCTTTGTATATTGGTTGTTTCTGATTTCCGTAAAACAAATGCGATAATCCTTACTTTCCTTAATCCTTACTAGTATTATAAATGCGAAAGTAACTCTGTCTGTCTGTGTATTACGCTTCCACTTCTAAACCACTGAACCAATTTTGATGAAATTTTGCACGAAGGTCGATTAAACCTTGGGAAAGGACATAGGCTACTTTTTAACCGATTTAAAAAAGTAGGATAATGTTATTTCGTCATATTTCCTAATTACTCGAAGTCACATGTAGCGATCTCTAAGTCACACGCCACAAACGGGAGTTCGACCAGTTCCGACGACAAACAACAGATGGCGCTGTTATACCTCACCATTGACGACCATTTGGATCAGCGGTAGTAAACGCTGCTTCTGAGCCATGGGTCGCGGGTTCGATCCCCGCACAGTACAAATATTTGTGTGCATGAACATGTCTGTTTGTACTGGTCTGGGTGTTTTCTATGTATTATAAGTATGTATTTACAAAAAAGAAAGTATATAAGTAAGTTTATCGGTTGTCTAGTACCTCATACGACAGGGTACTTAATAGAAGCTTAATTTGGGAATAGATGGCTCTGTGTGGCCCAGTGAGGCATGTCTTAAAATATTATTATTATCATAAAAATTGCCATATGTCCATACTATCTTACATCGCAGGTTCTTCGACGAAGTCCGAAAATAATTCTAATTGATATCGTAAGATTATCAGTTGTTAACGTCAGTGTACTTATATTTAAGTGCACCAAAAATAGGATGCAAAAAGTAAAAAAAAATACCAAAAATAACTACTCCACGCGGACGAAGTCGCGGGCAAAAGCTAACAATATGATAAATGCGAAAGTAACTCTGTCTGTCCATCCGTCTGTTACGGTCACGCCTAAACTTCTGAAACGATTTTGATAAAATTTGGTACAAAGATAGATAAGGCCTTAAAAAGGACATAGGGTATTTTGTATCCCAATGCTGGGCATAGGTTTTTGCGTGCGCGATATACGTGTATTTTATTTTTATTATTATTATACATATAGTTATATTATTTTGTCAACCTATTTTTTTACAAATTCAACAATCGGTAAATTTTAATAAGAGATGTTTGAGAAATTGACAATCAAAATTCAAATTAAAACTTACATCGCATATAGTCACGACTCACGACAGAGGGATTGACAGCGTAGGCTCAGTGTCTAGCTTCGTTAGTTTTGGATCCGCATTAAGTGACCCTAACATGATTCGTTGACCCAAATTTCCCGCATAACCAAACTACACTATCGTAAAGTCTAGTGGTCGTCTAGACATTTTAATGCCAATTAAAATTATCAGCCTCCTGTTCACGTGATGATGGTAGGAATATTTTTGTGCTGGCAACTTTGGACCGGATTCGATAACGGGATGACTGATTCCATAGGGTTCAACGGAGTTCGCGGCTGGAGGAGCATTTGAAGGTCCAACATTCGTTTCTAATAATAGGGGTTAAAGTATGAAATTGTCGATTTTTACTGAAAATCAAAATTGTTTATTTTTTAATTTTTAACAAATTTATTTAATCAAAATAGTTACCATTATTATCTATACATTGCTGCCATCTAATAGGAAGGTCATTTATGCCTTTGTGATAGAACTCTGAGGATCTAGACTGCACAAACTGTGTGAAAGCATTATGTACTGCCTCCTGGGAAGAAAACTTCTTGTCACGTAGATAATTGTCCAAATTACGAAAAAAATTGTAGTCCGTTGGAGCAAGGTCTGGTGAATACGGAGGATGTCGAATGGTTTCTAATTGCAGTTCCTGAAGGGTCAAAACGGTTTCTCGTGCTGTATGAGGTCTCGCGTTGTCATGGAGCAATAATGGTGAAGATCGATTCATGAGTCGGGGCTGTTTTACTGCTAGTTTTGCCAACATTGTTCGGAGTTCGGCACAATAGACATCTGCCGTTATTGATTGACCAGATCGGAGAAAACTATAGTGAATAACACCATGCTGAGACCACCAAACAGTTACCATTACCTTTTTATTGGTAAGTTTTGCTTTAGGACACTGTTGTGGCGTTTGACCTGGGGTCAGCCATTGCATTTTTCTTTTACGGTTATCATAAAGAATCCAATTTTCATCACATGTCACAATTCGATTTAATATTCCTTCATTTCTGTACCGATTCAACAAGGCAACACAAGTTTCAACACGCGTTTCTTTCTGCACATCAGTCAAATCATGAGGCACCCATTTTTCGTATTTTTTTATTTTATTGATTTTACGCAAATGAGTCAATATTGTGGGTAAGGTTACGTTAAACCATGCCGCTAATTCCTGGGTAGTTTGACTAGAATCGGCTTCCACCATCTCTCTTAATTCATCGTTAATCACCTGTGTGGGCGGTCTTCCTCGTGGCTCGTTCTTCAAGTCGAAGTTTCCATCACGAAAGCGTTTAACCCAAAATATAGCTTAGTCTGGACACTTAGTCTGAAATATATTAAAAATAAATAAATAAATAAATAAAATCGCACGGTGCGTTCATTAGCAGATCCCTCTCCAAACGCAACATTGATATTGCGGGCTGTTTCTGCCGCGTTACTTCCGCGTCGGAACTCGTATTCAAAAATCACTCGAATTTTCGCAGTATCCATCTTTCTTGTCTAAGTTAAATAACAAAAACAATTGAAAGTCGATATTCAAATGTTTCACATTTTTTAAAAGAACATCATCATAGATACCATGTGAAAAAAGTTTCATTCGAAAACCTCAAACCATGAAGATTCTATGTCAATTCAAGGAACCTATTACAATAAAACGGCAATTTCATATTTTAACCCCTAATATTATAAATTCTAAAGAAACTTAATCAATGTTTTTTTCCAAGACATTTCATGTGTCGACTATTTTATTTCAATTTCAATTCAATTATTATTCCATAAACAAGGGTATTATAAGATGTTAGTTATTCAAGACTTTACACTGTAAACCAGCGGATTTTCAAAAGTTTTCAGTTAGTAACCTCCAACCCGGTAAGCAAAACTTTGTAGGTTCGAGTCCCACCTCAGGCTGTCGAAATTTTTGTTCAAGGAACTGTTTTTTTGTCCTTAAAGTTTTGACGTACTTACATCCGATTTGTGGATTTGTCTATTCGCTGTCGATCTATTCTCGTTAATTCATTTAGATTTGAGCGAAATGTGACGAACCCATTTACAAGATACTTCTTTTTATCGTCTGATTATTATCTTTCAAGGTGATCTGGTGTCAGACATGACGTCCATATTCCAACAGAAGCTGGGCTAGGACCAACGGGGTTAACGCCTTCCGAAGCACGACTGTAACCCTCCCACCCCTTCCCAACCCAAGCCTATTTCAGTTTCCTAATATGACCTGACCAGGAATCTAACCCAGGACTCTTGAGTAGTAGGCGGACTACCGTACTAATTTACCGACCGGGTACCGGGTCGTGCAATCGTATCTATAAAATACTTAATAGTATCTAGAAACACTTAAATAGTATTATGTACTTCCGCTAACTATGATGTACCATCTCTCAACTGCATGAGTCAAGTGTATGATCTGTGCCGTGTCAAATGCTATCACGTGTATTACGAAACATATTAAATATGGTTGCCACGTAATCTCTGTGTGAAGTGGACAAGCTTTTTTTGGATCTAATCTGACATTACTGACCTATTACTGTTGTTTTCGTTTGCTAAAGTTACATAATTATTAGGTATAGTTCATTAAATTGTAACGTTTATAAATAACCTGTTATTCTTAAAAATGTAGATAAGATAACAGGCTATTCTGGATTTTCGGTCAGCCGTCCAAATTTTGGTTCCTGATATTGATAAAAGGCATATTCTGTGAAAACATCAACAATATTTTTAATCGGTAAAAGTTATTACTTTCCTAGACATATAGATAACTATTGGAGGAAATTTGACTTTTCTTATTAACAAATTATTTCGCGGACATAGTAATATTGATTTCTCGTATTTGTTTCTATGGTATTTTGTGTATCATAGTATTGATATGCCCCAGGGCCGTATAATGATCGGGCCAGTAAGGTAAATGACATTAGATCGATGCGCACAGTTTTTTGGCAAACCTAATTATTTTCTCGAGTGTATCATCTCGATACGTATAATTTGAAACAACTATGATCATACGCGCTGTTGCGGCATATCGTGCAATGAACGTTAGATTATAGCTAAATGATAGTGAAGTTTTTGCATGTCAGGCAATACAATGTTATCTTCAAAGTGCGATTTAGTAGGTAGTGATGCCATTCCATCTTCCTAGCGCTCTGAACCTTTACGAGTATTGGGATACGGTTAATCATGTTTTCTTGATGAAGCAAAGCTATTTATGTCTGTTACCTACCCAGCTTCTAGTCCACAGCTGAACATATTAATAGTAATTTGGGAGATACGCGGGTCTAGCTTACTGTGATTAATTTCTGGCACACCTTTTAGTATGTATCCGTGTCTCTTTTTTTATATATATATGTATATACTATGTATATGTTTCTTGTATTTTTTATATAAATAAATAAATAATAAATAAATATTTAAGACATGCCTCACTGGGCCACACAGAGCCATCTAGTCCCAAATTAAGGTACTATTAAGTACCCTGTCGTATAGGGTACTAGACAACCGATAAACTTACTTATATACTTTTTTTTTCTAAATACATACTTATAATACATAGAAAACACCCAGGTCAGTACAAACAGACATGTTCATGTACACAAATATTTGTACTGTGCGGGGATCGAACCCGCGACCCATGGCTCAGAAGCAGCGTTTACTACCGCTGATCCAAATGGTCGTCCTAAATCTAAATCCAAACGTTATTACTTTTAGGGCTAATTATGTACTTTTCGTTATATTGTTTGGGTTTGTTTTTATTATTAAACTTCTATGCTCCCGCAGAACACCAGCGTCGTTGAACGCCTTAAGCTGCCACGATAAGTACCAAATGTATCGATATGTACAATACCTAATCAGCACATGCTGAGTTTTTGTGGTATTATTCTATTTATCTTATATACTAACTCTTTTAAACGGAACAAACATAAACAAAATATAATTAGCCTGACACGGCTTCACTGATAATATGCTTGTGGCTCTCGCGTGATCGGAGCTGAGGCTGAGAATGGGACCTAGGGTCAGTGATGCTGCAACGGATAGATGGCTTAACAATAGGAGATAAAATCCCGGATGTTTTCTATTTATAATATTGTTTTAAAAAGCTGGTAATGTAAAGCAGTAGGAGTCTTAATGCGTTGCCTTAATGCAGCCTTGGGTAGCCATTTCACAATTCACTTGGTAGTTTATTTAATAGTACCTTAGTAAAGAACAATAAATAGATTTCGCTATTTATAAATCGGGTAAAATATTGATAGATACTGGGAGAAAAAAGGTGAAGGACGTCCGACGTATAAGACATTTGATAAATGCGTGAAAAAACAAGGTATATAATAATGAGTCAAACTAGTAGATATGAACAATGGCCTAGCTACACAACTGCTTATTTTTATTATAGTAGTGTGTTTGTCTGCAAACTTTAGTTGAAGCAAAACTTGTTTTTATGAATGTATGCTAAATCGGGGAAGGACTGATTTACTATACTGCCTTGATATATTTTTTTGTAACGACATTTGATATTAACAAATACAAACCTCATTCTGGGGTTTATACCATGCATCTTATTTAATAATGAGTATATTTTGGCACTGTTTGAAACGGCATGATCACGGAAGAAGACGTTTATCCGGATGGTACCTACAATAAAAGTATCATAGTAGAAATTCTGTAATAATGACTACCAAAGTATAAACCTCATAATGAAATTTCTACATTTCCTAGTTTTGCGAAAGGAAGTCCTAGAGCAGGACTTAGTGGCTGTCATAAAAAGTTGTAGATTTTAGTGGATGGGCACATTCGACAATACTGTCGCCACATAACGTGCCGTATTTTGCCTCATTGGTAAAACAGGTGGGACCTGAGCCAACTTGGTTACTGCCTGGAGAAGACGGGTACCAACGTCTTCCCTCCACCATTGACCAATCGCGATATGCCTTTTGGAGAGGCCTTCATCAAGCCGAAAACTGAAATAGGCTGGCGATGAGAAGGTACGCCACGAATAAGTAAATTGGCTTGTTCACGCGGAGTCCTATTATAAGTATCTACTTATTGTAATTTAAGTTACGTGGGACTTGCTACTTTCCTACATAAATTACCTACGCGAGGTCATCTCCACCTCGCCAGAGGCACCAGACAGTCAATAGACATCAAGATAAATGCACCCGGATGTTGCGCACGATTGCGCCGACAAACGGACGTTATTTTTATATAGATAACGAGTTAAATTAAACGATGAAAAATAAAATATCATGTTGACGAAATGATAATTTGTAATCAATGTACCAACATAAACTACCAGAATGCAATAAACAAATGCAATCATCTGAATTTATGAATAATTAATGAAATATTGTTGGAACGGAAATCAGTTTTTTTTAGATAGCGCATATTGTATGCAATTTAGATTTTACTTTTTGAAATAACGGGAAAGATTTTATTACTCTGCATTTCTTTTTATACTTTGTTGGTATTTGTTTGCATAAAACGCATTTCTTTGTTTATCAGCCTTTGTATAAAATAATCAACCATTTATAAAAAGTAAAGATATTGTATGCATACATACAATAAATTATTGCAACATTGAACTTGTAGATAAGATATCGAAATTTTTTACTATTTTTCTATTGCTTTGTATTTATAATTAGAAATTAATGTTTCAATACAATATGTTCTGATAATTAATTTCTTAACATTGATGATTGAATAGCTGGCTGGCCTTTTATTTTTCAAATAAATGGCAAATGTCCGTTACGTTTGGTTCTTGTCATGTGCCATGTTTCAAAGTGTCGCCAGTTCTGAGGTCCGGATATGCTTAGTATTTTGGCATTAATTTTAACTTACGCGTTCTCCCATAGTGTCTTTCCTAAGGAGGCGCGCGCGACCCTAAAAATCATTAATGTTAAATAATTTTTATAGGTCTTTAAATTTATTCTACATCAATAAAACGAATCATCAAGTGTGTTGTTGAGCGAATTTTGACAACAGGCACAACTAATTTGGATTTCTTTAATGCCTTATCGAAGGAGGGATAAAGAAGGATACTTTCCTTTTTTCACTTTTAACAAAACGGTTAATAGGTAACTAATAAATTCTGACGAAGTCGGTTAAAACTTAAAATATGTAAACAGTTCTTATGTATAAAGAGAGTACGTGTGCTTGTTTCAGTGGAGTACGTGGACGCCGAATACAGCTTATGGCTGACATGGTTCTTGACTCCAGTGATTGTGACCTTCTTACTGCCGGCCGTTATCATCGTCCTTATATACATCAGTAGCATAATATTCCATCTCTACAGGCTGTACAGGTACCAGTTTTTGTACTTTTATTAAAAAAAAAAATTACGCCTATTTCCCTGTGTGGAAAAATTAGAAATGAGGAAATCCGTAAGAGAACTAACATGACTGACATCGCTCGAAGAGTTTCCGAGCGGAAATGGCAGAGGGCGGGACACATAGAAAGAATAACCGATGGCCGTTGGAGCGGAAAGATTCTGAAATGGCAAATGGTGGACCGTTCTGGCGAAGGTCGTGGTAAACCACTAGATGCAGGTGGCGCTGGACCGGTCGTTGTGGAGATCCTTAGGAAAGGCGTATGTCCAGCAGCAGTCGTCGTTTGGCTGATATGATGGATGATGATGAGATTATAATAATATAATCTATCTAACAGAGTGAAACATTGTCTTATTGTGAAATGGCATACGATGCGACGGAACGTACCTACTTAGTTCGCTGATTGGGACTGCTGTGAGCTGATGATGATGTGTTAATGAATTCCAGATTACGAGTGGTTGATGGCGTACAAAATGACTGGCGGCACGCGGCTCGGTTGGCTGTTATGGCGCTATGGGACGCGCACGGGTGGCTGTGGCATGGTAAGAGATAATTTCATGTTATACTTAAGCAGACAAAATTCCATGAAATCAATTCAACTCAAAGAGGAAATAAATACATGACGCTAAGTACTAACTGCGTCTCTAGAGGTGCCCGTGTTCAAAATCAAATGATGTCATCAGTTCTTAAGTTTGATTCACGGACGGACTCGAGGCTTTTAAAAATGTACCCTACTTAGTAGTTATTTATTCATTTTATCAACCGATGAAAAAAGAAGAGATTATCAGTTCAGTCCAATATAATAAGTTGTATTTGAGTACTATACCTCCTCTAAACTACTCGCGAAGTTAAACGAAGTTGGACGAATACGATATAGTGACAGGCACTTCAGCTTACCTCGTCAAACTTTACCTCGCCTCAGGCGACTTCCATTTGTTGTCGGTCTTTGCGCCCGAGTCAAAGGGCCCGAAGTTGCGAATGAGCACATGCAAAGTGGAACAAGTAGTGTAGCGACGCACTGCGAACTTCGCCGGACTTTGTAGAAGTACCTCGCCGAGGAACTTCGCGAGTAGTGTAGAGGCGGTACTAGAATGAACCCTGGAAGGGTTTATGTCATTTCACGTACACTTTATACCGTCCAGGCTACGAGATACGAGGGTTGGAGAACATCCCGGACGGTCCGTTCCTCCTGATCTACTATCATGGCGCGCTGCCCATAGACATGTACTACTTCACCGCTCGGATGCTTCTGTTCAAACGGAGGCACATACACACAGTCGCCGACCGGTTCCTCTTCAAGATACCAGGTAGGATATACAGGATGACTTTTTCATCACCTTCAAAATTTTTTATAGGCATTCATTATCGTATTGAGAGTTATTCCCCGAAAATATTTTTCACAACAAAGTTTTAAATTTTTGCGGTCCTAAGCCTGTTAAGGTATGAAGGGAAAATCAAAAACTTATGAACAGTATCGTAATGAATGAATGAGATGCGCATCGCGTAAAAAAAGTGTTGCCAGGAGGCCGTATCAAAAATTTTAGATTTTTGGCAGACATTAAAAAAAATATTCGTCATTTGTTTTTTGTCTCGTAGATTGCTGTATTATAATTTGAAAGGTGATTAAAATTTAGTCCTGTATCTAATCTGTAAGCGCGCTAGCCCAACCGAACTAGTGATGCGGGATAATGATAGTTTTTATTGTCGACTAGCGGACCCGACAGACGTTGTCCTGTCTTAACTATGAATATTGATTACGAAATGGTTTAATGAAAAAAATGTTACCAATTGCTTATTATTATTATGCTTTATGGAATACAACATTCTTTGTTTTTTTCTGCATAAATAGTTTCGTTGGTTTTTTTTTTACTTCGTAATTGACGATATTTGCAGCACGCATTCTGTCAATGTTATGGTCAAACGCCAAAAATGAAAAAAGTTTAAATTGTCAAAAGCGCTAAGGTTACATTACAAATAATTTAGTATGGTGATTAAGTTTTCTTACATTTTCTAATCCTCCGCGCAATTTTCTTATTTTTTTCTTTCATAAGAACCTTCTCCTGACAATAACAAAAAAAAAAGAATCAGCGAAATCGGTTCAGCCGTTCACTCGTGATGCGATGACCAAGGGAAATAGGGATTAATTTTTTTAGATATAGATTACCAAGAACTATCGAAATATTGATATCAGATTGATACAGTAGCAAAATATTGTTTTGTGGGTCAGATCCACAGAACATAAAAAACGAGTAGAAGTAGCATCCACTCCTATTTCTATGAAAACCAGTGTAACCAAACTAACACATTTGTGATTAAATCACATTATCACGCACACTAAGAATGTCTTGTAGCGATTGGTTAACTTTAACTGTCAGATAGTTCCGCTACCCGACACTAGATGCCTCTTATTCACTATCAAGTAGTTCCGCTACGCGACGATAGTTGCTACCTAAAAACTATTGATAAATAGGGGTGGGATAGTTACGATAATCATAACAAAAACATCGACTTGTTATAACAACATAAGAGAGCCAGCGTTATGTTTAACATTGTCTCTCTCATCTTCTTAATTATTACAACTTAATTAACATCATTTCCAAAAAAATAAATTATTAATGACTTCTTCATTCTAGGCTATAAATGAAAAAAATACTTTCTTTGTTTCAAAATCGTTTTCCCAGAAATGTTTAGAGCAAATGGTGCATGTTTTTCCGGGATACCAATTTTGCCTACTGGTTGCTTCAATCCATTTTTCGTATATGTTTGGATTGAATTAAATTAAATACGAGTATTGATTTATTTAAACAAGTTATTACTTATATACAAAAAACAAACGACTACAAAATAAGATAAAAAAATTTAAGGCAGGAAACGATAGCAAAGGTTCTCGCTGCAAGCCATTTAAATTGGGCACACAATGTACCAGAGACCCTGTATATTTAATGACCTTTTGTAACTTAGTACTTTAATTGATTTCAATTTTTTTTTTTACATTTATAAATAACAAAAAAAAACAAGCAATTTATAAATATTTTTTATAAGCTGTACTTTTTTAATGTGTCATACATCGATAACTAACTTATCGATATTTTACCACATTCCTTAATGAGTAGCGTTTTGAAACATTACAAAAATAAGTAAGTACCAAAATATAGTTTCGACCTTATCTCTATTCAAATTCAAATTTATTTATTTCGGATAACTTTATATCCATAGTTTTAGTAACATAGTTCTTACGTCTAGTATTAGTAAAATTGCGATTCGAATAAATACATAATATAATTCAATTTAAAATTAATTAATTTGTATAATATATTTGCTCCGACTTTGGGTTAATTAGGGCAGTGATCCAGTGCTTAATTAGGGCACTATCCCATCTCCCCGCCAAAACCTTTAAAATACTGTTGGGACTACCGAGCATTCTTTTTTGGATACAAATAATCTTTTTCCGCATTAAAGCATGAAAGCAGTCTATATGCAGTGGAATGGTTTTAGGTTGTACTTTTTAAGGATTGTTATTATCCGCAAAATTTATAATTTCTATTAAAAATAACGATATTATATTACTTACAAATGGTATGTCACGCCTCCTTTGGATAAATTCTTTTTAGTGCTTGTGTTTTTGCACTCTAATACTGTGCAGGTCATATTTAAAGATTTTTGTCAGAATAGCACAACTTCAATACGTTCTAGCAACTGTGATCGTCTGAAGCGCGTAAAAGGGGGCGGAAAAATGATATGCGCCATCCGTAGCCGATGTGTGATACGCGGGGCCCGCCTACTTACTACTTCTATCGTTTTTTATGTTCTGTGGTCAGATCTATGTGTTGTAAGAGGTGATTGAAGAAATACTGCTAGAAGAAAACTGGCAGCATCAAGCGTGGCTCAACGTACACAATACTTAAAAAGGATTTCGAAAAAATAAAAGTATAAATATGGCGGTTTTTGACTTCTATAAAAATGTATTAACACACGTAGATAGTAGAAAATCTGTATGCTCATTATACTGTGACATGACTCAAGCATTTGACTATGTTGACCATAACATTTTAATTCGCAAGCTCGGCGCGTATGGTGTTAGAGGCAATGTTCTGAATTTGATTCAGTCCTATTTAAGTGAACGTCGTCAAAAAACGGAAATATGTAGACTTAATTTTAGTACAAAATCTGAGGAAATAAGCTCATCGACAGAGCGTTCTATCAAATATGGAGTCCCGCAAGGCAGTGTATTGGGTCCTTTGTTGTTTATAGTATATATAAATGATCTACCAAAAGCCACTAAATATCCTATGACTCTATTTGCTGACGACAGTACCATAACTGTAAACTGTAATGATATTAGTTCTTATAACAATGAAATTAATGAAACGTTAAAATCTGTTATCACTTGGTTAAATAATAATAACTTAAAAATTAATCTCAACAAAACACACATTATGCACTTCAGCCAAAGAGCCGGTACCCCATCTAATATTTTAATTAACTATAATGATACCGCCATTGATCAATTGGATGTTACCAGATTTCTTGGACTGCAAATTGACAAAAAACTAAATTGGAAAAATCATATACATGAACTAAGCAAAAAAACAAGCAGCTTAGCATTTGCTCTGTTTAAACTTTCCACTATTGTAAGTAATGATGCATTATTAGCCGCCTATTACGGGCTAGTCGAGTCTGTGCTGAGATACGGAATAATTTTCTGGGGTAACTCAACAGACAAGGAAGTTGCGTTTAAATGTCAAAAAAGATGTATTCGGACCATGTTTTGCCTACATTCAACTGACAGCTGTATGCCATATTTCATTAAGCACAAGATTCTGACACTTCCGTCTTTATACATAATGGAGATTGCACTCTTTGTAAGAACTAACTCTCATCTATTTCCACGCTTATCTGATAAAGTGGCTCGTAACCGTCGTGATGAGAGCAAACTGTGCTTGCAACCGGCAAAGACGGCTTTGTTAAGTAAAAGTTTATTATGCATGGCTCAAAGAATATATAATAAAATTCCTCTATCTATTAAAATACTAAATAACAATATATTTAAAACTAAATTTAAGAAATTATTAATGGACAAATGTTATTATAATATAAATGACTTTTTAAATGATAAATTTTGATATTGTATAATTTTATTCTGTTTAATCGCTTCATAAGTTTGTGTTTTTAAATAAGATATAATTAAGACTTAACATATTACACGCTGAATATCAGTAAGACATGTTGTTACTTACTAATAATATGGACACCAAGAATATGTTTCTACAATGAAATTTATCTCACACATGTTTCTGTAAATAAATTTATCTTTATCTTTATCTCTTTATCTTTAATAATTTAAGTCGTCCTCCGTGGCGGAGTGTCTTAATCACCGGTTTTCAAAGACGTCTGCTCTTAGTTTTCGGGTTCGATTCCTGGACGACACGAACACATTTTCTCGGGTCTCACCATAGTTACCTACTCACTTTGGGATCAGAACTATGTATGTGATATTGTCCACATATACTACCCGTTCGCTTCGAGATGGCCGTCAATGACCGTTACAAAATGACTTCACAGGCATATATAGCGGTACCGTTGGCAAAAAGAAATAATCGTATTTTTATTGCAATACCTTTTTATTATTTCCATACATCTCAGTTTGATTTGATGGAGATAAAAAATAATATGTACCTGCGCCCTAGACAATATGTGAGATATGAAAATAAATAAAATGGAGAAATTACAATAGATTATTTATTTATTCCTAATGCACAGTCAACCTCGAGGAGGTGCACAGACCTGTGTATACTAATTAAATCGAAATCATTTGTGGTGTGAGGGGGTTCCATAGTGGCTCACCAAAAGTTCTTTACCCGAAATGTTGCAAACGGTACTAATAGGGTCTGTCAAGGAGCGTGGTGCGGTGTGGCGGGGAGGGTGGTAGCGGCCAACTCGAAACGAACGCGTAGTAATTGCACGTTACAAAGCTGTTACTGTTATGGTATATACTCCCAGGTTGGGCAGCCCTACTCGAAGGCCTCTGCGTTATACCCGGCACGGTTCAGACGTGCGCAGGCGTCCTACGTGCAGGAAACCCGCTGGCCATCTCCCCGGGAGGCGTGTTCGAGGCGCAGTTCGGCGACCACTACTACAGGCTGCACTGGAAGTCGAGGATGGGCTTCGCTAAGGTCGCTCAGGAAGCTAAAGTGGTTGGTACTTTAAACTTGTATGTAGCAATATCTTTGTTTGCTTGTTTTAATTGTCACAGAGTTTTACGCTAAATACAGGTTTCAAGGTATTATTTTAAAATGTCTTGCGACTAAAACCGGGAACTCTTCCAGACATAAAACAAGTTAAAAAATTTCACTTCTTAAATTGACTCGGCCGGAAATTGAATTCTAAAATCTTGCGTAGTAGGCGGAATCACCGCACTACAACTAACAGTTTTGGCAATTTAAATGTCAATGTTTAGTTAAAAGTTAGTTTCAAGTGAGATTAAAGGATAACATTATCTCAAGTAATAACTTAACAATACCATTACTTCAAAAAAATCTATGGAAATAGTGCCTTTGCACGTGTAAAAAGTATGACGATGTTGATAGATAGATAGATAACTCATTTATTTGCATCTCATACAAATGTTGCTTCTTAGTATAACATAATGTGTTTTTGTTATGAATAAATACTTCAATTTGAATTTGAAATCATTCAACTAACCATTGTCTTATTCTCCTACTAAACGCAATATTAATCATTATTTTTATGATTCCCATCTCTTTAAAAGTTTAAAATAAAAAAAAATAAAAAATTGTTCTCTTCCAGCCAATAGTGCCTATGTTCACTCAAAACGTCCGCGAGGCGTTCCGCACGGTGGGCTGGCTGCGCGGCCTCTGCCTGCGGATATACGCGGCGACGCGCGTCCCGCTGGCGCCGGTGTACGGGGGCTTCCCCGTCAAGCTGATCACGCACCTGGGCCGGCCCGTGCCGCACGACGCCGCCGCCACGCCCGAGCTGCTGCAGCAGAAGGTGGGTCCGCTACACTAGCGCCTACACCGGCCCCGGGCGGCTGGGCCGGTCTACAGCCCCGGGCGGCTGGGCCGGTCTACTGCCCCGGGCAGCTGAGTCGGTCTACAACCCCGGGCAGCTGGGTCGGTCTACAACCACGGGCGGCTGGGCCGGTCTACTGCCCCGGGCGGCTGTGCCGGTCTACTGCCCCGGGCGGCTGGGCCGGTCTACAGCACCGGGCGGCTGGGCCGGTCTTCAGCCCCAGGCGGCTGGGCCGGTCTACAGCCCCAGGCGGCTGGGCCGGTCTACTGCCCCGGGCAGCTGGGTCGGTCTACAACCCCGGGCAGCTGGGTCGGTCTACAACCACGGGCGGCTGGGCCGGTCTACTGCCCCGGGAGGCTGGGCCGGTCTACTGCCCCGGGCGGCTGGGCCGGTCTACAGCACCGGGCGGCTGGGCCGGTCTTCAGCCCCAGGCGGCTGGGCCGGTCTACAGCCCCAGGCGGCTGGGCCGGTCTACTGCCCCGGGCAGCTGGGTCGGTCTACAACCCCGGGCAGCTGGGTCGGTCTACAACCACGGGCGGCTGGGCCGGTCTACTGCCCCGGGAGGCTGGGCCGGTCTACAGCCCCGGGCGGCTGGGCCGGTCTACAGCCCCAGGCAGCTGGGCCAGTCTACTGCCCCGGGCAGCTGGGTCGGTCTACAACCCCGGGCAGCTGGGTCGGTCTGGGGTTGTAGACCGGCCCAGCCCCCCGTGGTTACGGGCGGCAGGGCCGGTCTACTGCCCCGGGAGGCTGGGTCGGTCTACTGCCCCGGGAGGCTGGGCCGGTCTACTGCCCCGAGCGGCTGGGCCGGTCTACAGCCCCGGGCGGCTGGGCAGGTCTTCTGCCCCGGGCGGCTGGGCCGGTCTACTGCACCGGGCGGCTGAGTCGGTCTACAACCCCGGGCAGCTGGGTCGGTCTACAACCACGGGCGGCTGGGCCGGTCTACTGCCCCGGGCGGCTGTGCCGGTCTACTGCCCCGGGCGGCTGGGCCGGTCTACAGCACCGGGCGGCTGGGCCGGTCTTCAGCCCCAGGCGGCTGGGCCGGTCTACAGCCCCAGGCGGCTGGGCCAGTCTACTGCCCCGGGCAGCTGGGTCGGTCTACAACCCCGGGCAGCTGGGTCGGTCTACAACCACGGGCGGCTGGGCCGGTCTACTGCCCCGGGAGGCTGGGCCGGTCTACAGCCCCGGGCGGCTGGGCCGGTCTACAGCTCCAGGCAGCTGGGCCAGTCTACTGCCCCGGGCAGCTGGGTCGGTCTACAACCCCAGGCAGCTGGGTCGGTCTGGGGTTGTAGACCGGCCCAGCCCCCCGTGGTTACGGGCGGCAGGGCCGGTCTACTGCCCCGGGAGGCTGGGTCGGTCTACTGCCCCGGGAGGCTGGGCCGGTCTACTGCCCCGAGCGGCTGGGCCGGTCTACAGCCCCGGGCGGCTGGGCAGGTCTTCAGCCCCGGGCGGCTGGGCCGGTCTACTGCACCGGGCGGCTGTGCCCGTCTACTGCCCCGGGCGGCTGGGTCGGTCTACAGCCCCGGGCAGCTGGGTCGGTCTGCTGCCCCGGGCGGCTGAGCCGGTCTACTGCCTCGGGCGGTTGGGTCGGTCTACAACCCCGGGCACCTGGGTCGGTCTACAGCCCCGGGCAGCTGGGACGGTCTACAACCCCGGGCAGCTGGGTCGGTCTACAACCCCGGGCAGCTGGGTCGGTTAACAGCCTCGGGCGGCTTGGCCAGTCTACTACCCCGGGCGGCTGGGCCAGTCTACTGCCCCGGGCGGCTGGGCCAGTCTAGTCTAAAGTGAAATACATACGTGAGATTAACTTCTATTCCTATCTGTTTTGTGCTACTAATGTGCAACTGCACGCGGCCACAGGCAGCTGTTCCCGCCTACAGCGACTTCAATGCTAGCTTCATTCAAGCACGTACAAGACTTTCTCACTGAACTGTTATTTATTTTTATATACTTACATTAACAAAATTTTCTTAAATGTATACTTTTTGTTAAACAGGTAGCGGCAGCAATAGAACAACTAGTCGAAGAGTACCAGAGAGTGCCTGGCAACATCCTCCTCGCCCTCACCGAGCGCGTTTACGAACTGCCCAAGCGGAAGGCGAAATCGAAAGAGGTCATCGCCAACGGCAAATGCCACAACGGCACAAACGGAATCAGTGACAAGTGTGACAGTGACAAACCCAAAGTGTCATAATTCCCGCCACTTTATTAACAAGACTAAAGAAAACTTTCTGATTGCCATGTAGGTTAAAATTGGATGTTTACATAAGTAAATACCCCGTTTTTATCACCCTGGTGTGAGCCATTTGTTTAACTTCGCTTTAGGATCTAAATCTATAGAACTTTTATTTAAACATTCAAAAATTTTTGAGCAATGCATGTGTGTAACACATATTTTCGTTTGAAATTAGAAGTGCAAGTGAATTTTGCATTCTATTTTTAAAATAAGTTTTAGGGTGAAGCTAGAAAAAGCGAATTGGAGCGCTGTAAAAACAAAATGTTTGGCTCTTTATGCAAGTGCAGCGAACGCTTTTTATGTTTGATTAATACAAAAATATACGTAGATATATTATTAAAATAACACGGATTTACATCGTCGCTAAAAAAGCATTGTAGTACTACATTAAGTGCTTTTACAACTTATGAATAACGAACATACAGTAATATGAACTCAATTTTCTGAAATATATATATGTATGTATGTAAAGCCGAAATGTGTGATTGAACGACTGATGACTGAAATAATATTATTATTAGAATCATTAATATGAGATTTAGTTGCATTTAAAAAAATCAAAGTTCAAAATGAATTCAAAATTATTTTAAAAGCGTCAGTACAAAGTTATTTTTACATGTTAAAATACGCGTCTTATTTTTAGTATTATTTTAGTGGCAACACATTTTTCAATACTCTTCAATTGGCTAACCATTGAACACTGGAGTGTTTTGCACAAACAATAAAGAATTAGGTGTTTTATACTTGACATTTTAGCTACTGCATTTTATTTGTTTGTAAAAAATGATGTAGTACAAATAGCGGATATGTTCCCCACACAAAGTAGTTGTAATCGTTAATAGTTAATAGAATAGATATTATTATATTACTTTCCCTATGTTTATAGTTAGTTTACCCATCTATAGCGATTAGAGATGAGCCGACTAGTCGAGAAAGCAGACTATTCAGCAAAATATGCCGATTATAATCGGCGCATAGTAAACATGTCGTTTTTTTTTCCACAAATTTGTTGTTACAGAAAACGAAGCAGGACTGAGCCTCCTTTTCGTATCTGAGCTTTTTTTTCGTCGCAAATGATGGGATTAATTTTTTTGTCGAATATTTCCCACTAAGTAAAACGTATTTTGGTTTGAACTTCTTTATAGAATTGATAAAACTAGTGTTTTGAACTGAAGATGAATAATGTAAAGGTTGGTTATCCAACGCGATCATCTTTCATATTGCAAGACTTATATCTCTTGAGAGTCCTGAAGATACCACTGCACCGTTAAACTTTTTTGTAAACTTCGTTGTTTTTGTATTTCGCTTTCCGCCGGAATTGATGACAAGAATAACACCTGCTACAAGTAGGTATTTGAATGATCGGCATTGCCGATTAGTCTGTAATTTTAAAACCGATTCGAGAGTCGGCTAGTCGGCAAATACTATAGTCGGCCCATCACTAATAGAGATACATTGACCATCGCGCGAGTAAGCAATAGGCACTCACATAACCATTAGGTGGTTTGTTTTAGGTCGCATTCAACCACGCAGTCCCAGTCAAATCAGTTTTATTTTGCCTTAGGAGGTATAATACTTCTACACGTCCCTAGCACTGCTTCCGGACAAGTGTGAGCTAGTGTTGCGGTGTATAATAAACCAACTAACTGTTGGATGTATTCTAGCCACTCTAAGTCATCCGACCAATATTAATCGTCATTAACCATCTTAGCCTAACGGCGCTGGCCATAGACCTAAAAATTTACCATTAGCTTCTCACGATTTTCCGAAAGATCTAGGTCCACCTGGTAGTGAATCTGGAGGCAAGGGGGGTCCACTATCAGATCACTGTCCAGTGTCAAGCGGCATTAGCTGAGACCAACTTGTAAAGTGCCTTACAAAAACCGAAAATACTTCTACACACAAATATAACAAAAGGCGTCGTTTTGCGAGATAATGATAATGAGTTATTTATTTTAAAAATATATTAATTTTTAGTCATACAAAATAGTTAGGTAAAGGAGGTACTTCATTTATGTTTAATAATGATACATTTTAATAAACAAAAAAGTGTTATTACTAATAACCCTTTTTTGTTTATTGAAATGTATCATAACGTATTAGCATTTATTAAACATAAAATATACAATAAAATTTGTATATTTTTTCCAAATTTGATTATTGAATATAACTTGTGCAAGACCTTCCTGTGTGAATAGAGCTTAAAAAATCCATGATCGAATTTATTATAATTTTATATATGTTTAAGTATTTTATTTTAATATTATTGGACATATCAACTTATGGATATTGTGATAATTTAAAGACAATTAATTGTATAGAAATTATGAATGTGTCAAATCTTGATGGACTGTGTATTGTATAACGTTTTATGTACCTAACTTCAATAATTTAGCATTACTT
The DNA here is from genome assembly GCA_949315895.1 of Anania crocealis. Classification (NCBI taxonomy): domain Eukaryota; kingdom Metazoa; phylum Arthropoda; class Insecta; order Lepidoptera; family Crambidae; genus Anania; species Anania crocealis. The sequence continues at coordinate 10,222,353 of OX438871.1, forward strand.
CCCGATTTGATAATTCGCGGATTGTATGCGTATGTATGTATAGTCAATAGCTCGTCAAAAAAGACAGTTGTAGGGTCAGGGTCATGCATTTATTATAGGACGATCGATTATCAGTTTAGTTCGAAGGCGAAACTATTTATTATTTTATTTTAATTGATCCTGACGTTTTGAACGCTTTACATCGTAATATCGAGTCTACCCGCGACGAAAAACAATGTCATGTATTTAAAAGTCGAAAAACGCGAGTTAATCTGTAAATAAATCTCCCATTTTAATCGGTAGAGGTAGTTTGGTAAGCGGTTGACTGTATAATACAACCATACGAGTATATTATGAACAATATTACATTCGCTTAAAATACTGCTTGGAGAAATATTTAAGAAAAAAAAATGAAAGAAAAAAAAGAACAAAATAAATGTAATATGTTATGCCTAGAATAAATATCGCAGACCTAGATGAAAATGGACGTAACTTTTAAACCCATCTAAAATAATATTCTTGTTCCAACTATCTACTATACAATAACAGTATAAGTGAACAAACAACAAGACAACGGATGTATTTTCAAGATCTTTTTATCTGAAGCGCATCAAATGAATATGATTTTGACTTCAAGTTAGCATATTTTTTAGTTACACCTGTTTTGATATCTAGGTGTGAGACATAAGTACCTACCACAGAACATGAAAAAGATAAGAAAGGCAATATAGGCGGGACAGGCGCGCCACAGAGGTTATGAGCAAATGCTTATACTTTTGCCCAAACAGAATTCGCTTGATTGGCGTTCTTTGAACTCGTTTGTATAGTGGGGCGCAAGCGGCGACATCGGTTCACATACAAATGGCGCATGACACCTTTCTAACCTTTTTCCATGTTCTGTGGTAAGTTTCATTGACTATCGAGGGGTTTATTATACTTAGACAAGTTCATTTATCAGCTCACTGACGTAGGATTAATATATTACGAAATGGGTGGGGGATTTTTATTAGCAGTAGTGCTGGCGCTACTGCATCCTACCGTAGACATTACAATGTTATGTACTAATTAAAAATTTACTATCAAATGCCCACGACTTCGTACATTTATCTTATGGGAACCGAACGATTTTCTAGATAAATTGCATATGTGCTATTCAAACATGGAATAATTCAACACACTACGAAAATCAGACTATAAAAAATATATGGATGACCTAGAAATACTTTTGTTGACTAGAACAGCGTTATATATTATTAAATAGTCATAAAACGTAAAGTATAAAAGTAGTTACTGTATTAGCTGTTTGTTTTCTAAAGAGAAAAATGTTAAGAACTATATCCACGATGTGTTCGAGTGACACACTGAGACCATAAAAGTTGTCATGTTAACTAGTGCTTATGTATTTATGCACTTAATTGTACATTCTTAAGGTGCCTGTTGTATGTATTTTGTATATGTTAGTTGGCCTGCCCCATTTTTTGACTGAGTTTGTACTATATACTTAATTGCAAACCGATACTTATTTAACGTATAAGTAAAAATATAATATTTTCCAAGTATGTATGTCTTTTATTTGACTGTAAGTTAGCTTTAGAGTGTAAAATAAAAACAGTTTACTTAAATGTATCAACACATTTTATTCCATCTTAATTAAAACACTTACCATTACATCGTTATTAAAAAAACTTTATTCTATATCTTACTATTATTTATACAATTCGTCATTTTTCACTATATCAGACTTATTTAAAATATATCATTTTTAATTCATTGTCTATTTACCTTGATGGAATTAAAATAATAAAAACGGCGAGATAAAAAGTTGGCATCAAAATTTACATTGATATGCCTTATACTTATTAAGGTTTTAATACTGTATGCGAAGAATGACTGATTTCTCCAATATTATATTACCCGAAAAACTTAGTTAACGCATACATTTGGATTGGTATTAGTTAGTAAACGATATAATTTATGTTTCCTCTGCACAGCGAAATAGTCATACACAATGAATTAAAAATCTGATGTTCTCTTTGTACAATTGCAAATACTAAGATATTGTATTTTGTAAAAATCAAATGAACAACAATCGAATAAATAAAAAATATTGACAACATTACTGACAGGATTCATTGAATGAGATATTGAGTAATTCAAGACATGTAATAGCGAAATAGTTAGAATGATTTAAAAATCAGACTCTCTACACAGTAATTTTATATTACAAATAGCATTTAATATTAAATAAGTAATAGAAATATAAGATCATTAAATGGTAACAAAATAGATATAGTCAATAAAATTAAATGGATATTCAACACTTCAACAAAGTTGCATAAAACCGTTGTTCTGGATACAAAAAAGGTTGTTAAAAATATTAAATTATTTAATCAATTAAAATGTCAATAATTTACAGCACTATGAAAGTTCTGTAATGCCTAACGAATGGTGTGACTTACCATAACTAAACATTATGATTAATTGATTAAATATTTATTTTGTATTAGATATTACTAGCCATTAATATTTAAATCTGTATAAAATTGCCTTACAGATCTGCTTGACTTGTTAGCAAAGAGGTTCCATTCATTGATTAAGTTTTGTAAAAACTCTTTAGCACACTCAACCTCCAGAGACAATAAATGAAAAATAATATCGACGGAAACAAACATCAAAATCTCAGTTCACAGTTAGTTACACCATTCATCTATAATTCTAATAGTTAACTTTAGTACACGTTATTATTAATTTGAGATAACATTAGTCAGTTCCACGTCATAAGTTCGTACTGATAAATCACTGTTACCGAATACTAGTCCATGTAACGCGTATCGTCGCTGGGCTGGTCGCACAGCGAGGAGAAGAAGTCATTGTGTTGTAACTGTTATAGGAAGTCGTTGTAGTTCGGCACGTCGTCGAATTGCTGCGACTGAGTCGCGGGCCGCACCGCCGCGCCCCCCGGTCGGTATTGCTGCGGTTGCTATATAGAAAATTATTCACAAACATCTTGATTAGGTGAAGCAAAATAGTATTCTGGAATAACGTTACTCCGGCAGGAATCTTTTTCTCCAATAGGAAAGTGTGTACATTTATTTTTATTTAAGGCAAATTTACAGCTAATTCATTGCAACTTAATCCCTTATAGAAGATACTTTCTTGCTAGAGTAACGTATACTACAAACAAAAGTATTTTCTACTACGCGACCAAAGCAATTAGGCGAATGACAGCTAAGACCTCAAGGGATAAAGGGCCAACTTAGGCTGCAAACCGGACAACAGCGCCGCGGCGTCAAGGGGCCTTATTCAGCTATTTCAATTGCAGTTTGATCGTGATTGAATTGTGCGTTTTTGACATTTAGCCCATACTAGAACTGTCAAAAACCTGCTATTCAATTACGATTGTGATACGATTTGGTTAGCTGAATTAAGGGGCTGGCCCCTAATTCAGCTAACCAATTCAATCGCTATTAAACTGCAATTGAAATAGCAGAATAAGGGAATTTATATCAAGACGCGAGAGTCACCAGTTTGTAGTGTAAATAGTGACTGGAACAACTAGTATATCCTACGTAGACTTATACGAATTAAATGCTATATTTACAGCAAAGATTTTACTTTTACAAAAAAATAATATTCCTGTGCATTTTCTAGTACTCAGATGAGTACTGATTGTTACTAGTGAGCACTGAAATGGAGACACGGTGCGGGTGATATTTAATAAGTATTCCTAACATGCGCCTAATTATTTTGATCATTTAGTAATTTGTGTCACGTAATTTGACAATTTAAAATATTTTAATCCGGTGTGAGCCAAGTAAATAAGAATATGGCTTAAGCCATTATAAAGTTGAATCGAGGCTTGTGCCTTACAGTGGGACGTAAACATGCGTTCTTTTAAATTTCCCATAACTAAACTTCTAACGCGTTAATAAAAGCAATATTTTTCGTAGTATTTTATTTATTATTATTTAAATCTTGACATAGAAACACCTAAGGTGGGTTTTCTGAAATTATAAAATAAAAAAGATATTAGGTTAAATTTGAAAACTCAAAGAGTCGTTCTTCGAGGCAGACGGTAACTTATAGACTGAAGTTACGAGAAATCACTAAGAATTCGTCATTCGTCTTAATACTTAGAAATAATTGCTGAAAACAAAGGATTAGTATTATCATGTTTTAATTATAAAGCGGTCATTAAGGCTTAATTCGATTTCTTAACGTAAATATTTTAAAGTGCTTTGTGCAAGTAGTGGATGAAAAGAAAAGAATTATGGAAACGTTAAAAGAAAAGTCAAGATCATGCACATGATAAAAGTTTTGATATTGTGCTGCAAGTATAATATTAAAAAGCTTGCTGTAAAACGAGATTTCCCTTATCAGTTTTTTTTGCAATCTTCCAATGCCATCTCTCTTACTCATGCCAATATCCTAGGCTGAATACCAGAGATAGCAAGATCGAATAAACAGTAACAAGTTTTTTTTTATTACATTGCAGCATAATATCGGAAAAGGAGTATCGTATAACAAACACCAAGCGCTCTACAAAATAGTTTTTAAAAAACTAATATTTATATGTAGTGGGATTCAGCAAAAAACTAAAAAAAACTTAGTAGCAATAAAAGAAATTAAGACGCCTTAGATGTCCTCAGGCGATACTCCTGAAAGTGCGTTACTGACATGTTTGAATTTAAAATACTGGTGTTTTAAGTCTGTGGTATTTTGTGCATTAAAAAATAACACTTATCAAATCACGAACTGGTCGAACGGTTTCAATCGTATTATGTAGGATAAGAATGTGAGCAAACTAAGGCATTTGTTCCACCGCAGGCGAGGAAGCGACTAACTATAGGCTATTTTCTCGCTAAAAAAACGTACCTACAATAAAAACACACATTCCGTGTAAACAAAAGAGATGCATGTTACAATAGTTCAACCACCGACTGTTTACACTGCGAGGATTCGCTCTACTAGTTTGTCAAACACAACAAACTCGCTTCCCGCTGCTTAACAATTTGTTTCTATAGTCCTTAAAATAAAGCTTGATTAGAATGACAGTTCCCACTGAAAGAGACGACGTTACCTTGTACTGACGTCACACAAGTGAAACACAATAGCACTTGAAAAAAAATTTGTACCTGGCATGTTAAGAATATTTTTTTAAACATTACTGCTCATTTTAATCAAAATAATTATATAAAATAGACATTAAAATACAATAACACCATAATAATTCAGTCACAAAAATTCGACTTAACTACAAAATACGTCTTTACAATGTTACGTCATTTTTCATAATCGCTAGTGATGACGTAAAATGGACAAATCGAAATCGACAGACTTTAATGATAATTCAAAATCGAAGTAATGTAACATAAATGTTACAAATGATTTAAGATAATTAAATTGCAACTATTATTATATTGAGAAAAACGTTCATATTTATTAGATTCTATAAGAGATAATGACTTTCTAGTTGATCTTCTTGACTGTTCCAGTGGTTCTGATGATGATCACGATACTGACTTTCTGTTAAATATTAAACCTAATTTTCGTTTTATTTTACTCGCCATAACTTTTTTTTTTCGTTTGATTAGTCGAGTCAGTCCCAGCACTAGTCGCCTCAGTTTGACAGGCGTCATTCTAATCAAGCTATATTTAAGGACTATAGTTTGTCATACAATAAACTCCCGCTTCCCGCTGATTGACAATTCGTTTCTAGTATCTACCGCTACTCGCTTCTCGTTAGTCGTCGGCGGTGGAACAAGTGGCTATAACGTGTCAGTACCGCGTCAGCGTTAGTACAGAGAGGTGAGGCATTACTTGTGCGTGCGTGTATGGCGGGCTACGGGCTACGGGCTACGGGCTACGGGCTACGCGCTACACGCTAGGCTACATGTGCGGCCGACCGCCGCGCGCCGCTTGCTGCTGCTGCTGTTGCTAGAACACCGGCCGCGATATTATAAGTCGGACGAGGCGCACTGAATGCGATCAGAACATGGTCCGATTCTGATATCGATGCGTAGATCCGAACAAAAGGTACGATGTTGAGGTCGCTGTTTCGTTTTATTTTTGCTGAGGTAACTATCTAAATTGATGTATATGATACTCATAATTGCACACATAGACACATTGCAGTTGAGTCAATGAGATTCTTGTTCAAGCCTTAAAAGATTTTTGATTTCTTATTGTAGTACGAAATTCTTACAGGTTTTAAAATAATGACAGTTTCTAGGTGTTAATCTTTTTGTGTTTAATTTTATCATTTTTCTTTTAAGTTTCGAAACGATTTTAATTAAGTAAACGAATTCACAAACTGATTATAACTTTAAATAACATGTGTATGTTACATTGCAAAATCTTACTTAAAGATTCAGAAGATAAATATACCTAAAGTAGATTGAACCTTTTTTATTTACTTGATTAGCAGTTAGGCAAATTCTAGGTAGACAGTCGTATTCACCGTAACATATTCGTCAGCCTAATAGCAAAACAGCATGCTAAGCTTTTTAGCTTATATCCTACTAGCTGGGCTAACCTGTTGAAATGTAACATTGCTTATCAACCTTATGTCAATCAAGTAAGATTCAAAGTTTTTTCAGTAATGCTTTAATGACATTGTAAAATCAATGTATTCCTTTTGACTATTCGCCTATGAGTGTGAGATACGATCCAACATCGCACCATTAAAGTTCGGGCCGTGGTCTGAACGCATCCAGTGTGCGAAGGTCGAATATAGGTCACGACACACTAAACCGTGCAGAAACGTGTTTGATGTATACGTAATCGTGCAATTCCTTGTAATTATTCCCTTAAACAGGCATGAAATTACTATCTCATAATAGAAATACTTGCACAACCAACAGGGCCCCAATTCCGCTAATTTACAAATGGCATCTCAATTGTATATTTTGACACATTTATTATGGCAGTAATGTCAAAATATTCGATTGAGATGCAATTGCGATTCTATTGAGCCATTTGAAAATTAGTGGAATCGGGGCCCGGCTTACGTAGCTATCAAAAAAAGCTGCCAATACTCAATTTAAATTGACTTTTCAATCAACAATTGTTGAAGATCTGTCTGTAAAATGCATTTCGTGAAATATGTATTTATTGATTTCAAAGTTAATTAAAAATCTTATTAAAGAAATATTAGATATCAATCCGAATTTTCAAGCTTCAAACCATTTAGAAATTGGATTAGAGTTCAAATCTATACTCATATTATATACAGATAAAGTCGGTATGGTTGTAGGGGTTACCCCTCCCTCCCCATCTGGAACTTCGAAAGCGACTTTAAAAATTGTTTTACCAAAATAAAGCCACGTTATTTGTGTTCGTGTAAAAAAAAAAAACAGATCCCGTGGGATAGTGGGATAGAAAATTGCACGCGTTCGTCGCGTACGTCGTCGTCGTCTAATAAGTTATAATTTTACCGGGATGGTGTTTTAGAATTATTGATTAAATATTTGCAGAAGGTTTATAAGTTGTTGATTGTGATTACATTAAAATACTGATCTCAGGGAATCACACGAATACATACTCATAATAAAGCCAATTTGTATTGACCTTGAAGCGTGTTAAATACTTTTTATACGTTATCAACCAGGTTTCATATCCGCCAATCAATTTTTATAGCTATAATATTCTAATGCTTTTAAACATAATATTTCTAATGTTTGTTAAAGTAAGTGTAAAAAGATTGATTACTAATGTAAGAAGTGTAAGCGCTTGTTCATTCATTCATTCATTCTCGCTCACACAGACAATAACTGTCTCGTTCTCACCACGTCAGTAAACTCATTAATACGAGAGCCACCGGCGAGAGTAGACGTGTTGATAGTCTTTCCATTAGTGCGTGCACGAGCCTGTGAAAAATCCTACTATAGGACAGGTTTTACAACTAAATAAATTATAAATAATAATCAAATAGAAAACTTTTTTAAATTTTATATTAAAGTATCACTTTGTTTTTCTATGCTATGCTACCTGTGTGACTACTGAGTGACAAAGAGGATGTGTATATATTTAAAGAGGTTTATGAACCTCCATCCTCAGTCAAATATAAAATTTGATTGGCGTATTCGAAACAAAAAGCTATTCTAAGCCAAATCTATAATTTGGCTTAGTTATTATGAAATAGTTCAAGCTCAAGTGATGAAATAGCTGTGGGAAAAAGCATGTTAGATACAAACAATGATTAAGTTAAAGCTGAAAAATTTTAAAAAGAGGTTTTTTCGAAAAATAAATTAATTTTACATGAGAGGAGGTCTAAAAGCGTCACATTAATTTTTTGCGTAAAATTGGATAAGTTTGTTAGAGTTACATTTCTAAGCTTTCACAATAACATGTGATATTCTAATTAGTTAGGTATTCGAAGCAATCTTTCGTTGGATTATGTGGTGTGTGTATCACAACCAGTACTTTCTTGTTAACATACATATTTTAAAAGAGGTTAAGAATATTGACGAAACTTTTTTGGCACTACCTTACAATTATAACGAAGAAGTGGTAAGCATTCGCTTAGGTACTTGTAATATTAAATTGATTTTTACGCGGTAGAAAAAATTGTAAGATGCACTAAAAAACTTTGAAACATCAGTTGCTCGCTTTGTAACTTGATTAATTAATATGATGGTTTTAGACCAAACAATATAAAAATTTATGGTAAGCATGAGAAGTAAATTTTAAAAAGAATGGAATGACTGATCTTAAAGTATTAAGGATAAATATTAAAAGTGCAGATGGAAGGCGTTAAATAATGACAACGCTGAGTATAATGTATCTGTGGCTTGTGTGAGTGAGTGCGAGTGTGTGTTTGTCAGTTCGCGTGTCTATGTGTCAGTGACCGTGTCCGTGTGTGTGTTTTTGTGTCCGTGTGTGTGTTTTTGTGTCAGTGTGCGTGTTCGTGTGTTAGTGTTAGTGTGTCAGTATGAATGCGTAGCAGGTGGCGCAGGCCGGGGTTGGAGGGCAGCATGGGGCGCATGAGTGTGTGTCCCGGTGCGCGCGCGCGCGCGTGCGTGCGTGAGTGTGTGTGTGTGTGTGTGTGTGTGTGTGTGTGTGTGTGTGTGTGTGTGCGTGTGCGAGTGCTGGTGCGTGTGTAGCTACCTGCTGCAGCAGGTGGTGCATGCCGGGGTTGGAGGGCAGCATGGGGCGCATGAGTGTGTGTGCCGGTGCGCGTGTGTGTGTGTGTGTGCCGGTGCGTGTGTGTGTGTGTGTGTGCGAGTGCTGGTGCGTGTGTAGCTACCTGCTGTAGCAGGTGGCGCAGGCCGGGGTTGGAGGGCAGCATGGGGCGCATGAGTGTGTGTGCCGGTGCGCGTGTGTGTGTGTGTGCGAGTGCTGGTGCGTGTGTAGCTACCTGCTGTAGCAGGTGGCGCAGACCGGGGTTGGAGGGCAGCATGGGGCGCATGAGGCGGGGCGCGTGGGGCGCAGCGCCCCGCAGCTGTTGCTGCAGTTGCTGCTGCAGCTGGTGCTTGCGTTGTTCCTGCAAACAAACATTCTATACGGCTACAAAATTGTTTTTGAATTCTGAAACCTTACTACGCAACACAATGTAAGGATATTCGACTCCATGGTGGTTGGTTTGCTTGATGGGTTTGTCGCCACCGATCCCGGGATGCCAATGTCTTGTGAGACAGGGTTTCTCGAAGTGTGGTGAGCGAAATTCGACGGTACGATGACACGACAAGATTTTATAATGGTGGCTTGATGGGTTTGTCTCCACCGATCCCGAGATCAAATCGAATTAGCCAAGGATCACGGTGAGTTGTATTAACTGATATCACGTTCCGTTTCCATCAAAAAAATCAAATAATGTTTTTACCCACTAATCTCGGAATCAACGGATACACATAAAAAGTTATAATACTTTCCGAAACAGATCCTTCGGATCCAGAGGACATGAAAAAAGGTTAGAAAGATGATGTAGGCGGGGCAGGCGCGCCACAGAGGTTATAAGTGCTTGTAAGTGAGCGCTGTGATTGGTTTCTTTTGACGTCGCGCGACCAATAGGGTCGCTTGATTGGCGGTCTTTGAACTCAATGGGGACTAACGTTTCTTTGCTCACCAGTTGGCGTCACTGTAGACTGAGGTCCGGAGGTATAGCTGTCAAAGGCGATCGGCGCCGAAACAAAGTGTTAATCTTAAATCTAATTTAAGTTTATTATTAATAAATAACTATCTTGATATCAACAAACTTACTTCTGAAATAGTTGCTATTTGAGGCCGCCTATTTTTGCGCTTCTTCTTAATTCCGCTTTCAAAGCGTTCACATTAATCGCCAAATAATCCATATTTGCGATAATTTTACGAAGGAGATCACTTTCCAGCAGGTAAATTAAAGAAATTATAATTTATGTAACGAAGCCCACTAAAACCAGTGAAAACTGAATGTTATTGGACCTCACGCAACACAAGCGCCTCTAGTGGCAAATTCACTAGCGATAGCCCTCATTATGTGAAGTGGGGCGGCGACATCGGTTCTCATACAACTAGTGCATGACAGCCTGTCTAACTTTTTTCCATTTTCTGTGTTCGGATTTGACAAAACTAATCAAAATAAAACTCGTGTGATCCCATATCACTGAGGGTGAATCGTTCTGCCGCAGAAAAACAACCACAAAACGGACAAACATTGATACTGCAGCCTTAGTAGCCAACATAATGTCCACTTATACGACTCTATCTGTCTCTCTTACTCATGCCAATGTCTTAAGGCAGCGTTTCTCAAACTGGGTACGTCAACCCAGTTTGAGAAACGCTGAAAAAAGGTGGTACGCGACAAGATTTACGTAATGTTGGCTTGATAACTAGTAGACATGTACGGCAAACAAAGTAAAAATGAATACAGAAATCAAGAAAATATTTAAAGATTTTTAAAGCTTTAAAGCTGAGTCTCAGAGCCAGAATTTTATAGAGTAGGTACGTTAAAAATATTCAAAGCTATTTAACATAGTATGACCAAAAGCAAATTCAAATCAACTTCATAGTTTGATTTCGGCGTACAAAAATAAAGAAAAACCACATGGAACATTATTACTAAAGAGGAGACCATGTACGAGTAAACTTAAAACAAATGATCCCAGGTGCTCTTTGTTAGTAAATCATTACGCACGCAATCATTACATTTTCATATTGCTTTTTATCTCTTTTATATTCTTGTATCTTGAGTACAACAAAAAAATTCGCTCATAATTAGTTCTGTAGTTTTATTGATTCCAACCAAAAATAATTACTTCATGTGCCTGCACTACACAACTTTGTGCACTTAATTCGCTTTAAACATATTTGGGTTTGTGCCAAGATCTCGATCCCCGGGTCGGGCAGCAAAAGTTTCAAAGGAGATGTCCCAAATTGTATGGAGGCTAGGCCCAGATCCTGTACACATTACCAAAAGTTAGGGCAATATACCTACAACACTTTGTTATTATCCAAAATCTTTAAAATGGCTTCGTTTAATGGCTTAAGCTTATGAGAATAGCAATACTAAACAACAAAAACTATCATGGCGGAAGATGACACTTTGATGACATCTGTCAGTTTTGACAATTAAAAATAGCTTAACTCGATTCGAACAAGTGATACCTGTGCTTGTTGTAATCATAACAAACAAAAAGAGTTTAATGTTATGCCTAAAGGACATATATTTGCGATTATATAATATAACCTTTTTACGTGAGATTATGACGAGTGGTTATGTCAATTTATGACAAAGGCAATCTGACAGCTACTGACATTTAGAGTTTATGGTTTATCTTTTTTTTCGTCAAACGCCATCTTGTATGCCTAATTGAGAGGGATATTTATTAGATTGTTTTTATTTTTGAGCCGTTAAATTATACGTTATATTCAGTTATTCGTATTTTTCCCAAAGTCAGTAGATTTTTCTTGATTTTTTTGAATACTGTACAATGTCTGGGCCTGTTACGGGACATCTCTTTTCCGAACATTGCTCGGGTTTGTTACCACCAACCTGTATTTGGCAAGCCTGGTTATTATGCCTGTACCGATCATCGCTGTGGTAACATAAATTCAATGGTGGAAGTGATAGATCGTTACTTTACTTAGAAACGCATTAGTCCGTAAGACTCATAAGCTGTCTTCATAACACGTCTACTAGGGTATCACGAAACCATTTTCGATTATAATAACCTAGTCAAGTAAAAGCGCTTACCTCCATCTGTTTATAATGCTGTTCCTGCTGCTGGGCCGCGTGGAGATGCGTCATGATGTCCATCTGCGACTTGTACTGCTGCTGGTGGGCGGCCTCGAGGCTCTGCTGCAGGTGCTGGATCTTCTCCAGGTTCTGCTGCCGCGCCGCCTCCAGCCCGTCCAGCTGTGTCACGGGCCTGGGGCCTTTACCGCCCACCTGTGGGACTGGCCCACCCATGCCGCCGCCGATCATCATGCCCTGGAGGTAGTTATAAATGTATCATGTTATGTATTATTTAATGGGTTTTACTGGTTGTCTCCAGCCACCCCAAACGAATGGAAACATTTGACACACTAAGAACTGAAGCGAAGTTAACACAGTTAGAAGTTGTTAGCAAGTTACAGTAGAATATTATTAAGGTAGCTAAAGTCCAAATAGAGGTACTAGGTGGATATTTATAAAACAGTTTTTTTTATGTACTAGTATTCCGACTGTCTGATTAAGAGTAATTTTCATTCGATAACATTTTCATAAGGACAGTTCCGACATACTTTATTTTTAAAAGAAACGTTTTAAAGGGGTTGGGTGTACACCTTTTAAAGTTTTTGGGAAAAACTTAAGTACGAGAAGTACGAGAAGTGCGTGTAAGTGTGTGTCGGTGTGTGGGTTTCAGTGTGTTTGTCGCTGTGTGTGTGTGTTTTTGGGTATTTTATTATAAATTGCTATAGCCTGGTTTGAGAATTGTCGTCACACAAACACTGTTTCGACAGTTGGTCGTTTTTTACATGAGTATGCCTTTACTTAAACCCGGTGTACCTGTGGATATACCCATTATTCTTATAGTAACTAGAATTCAATGATGGATGCCTTTTCCATGCTGCCGGGCGCCATGCCCCGCCCGGCCTCGCTGCTGGTGGACACAGTATACCTGCGGGTGCTGCGAGTGCTGGTGCTGCGAGCTCATGCCCTGCCCCGCGCCCGCCATGCTGCTGCCGGCCATGCTGCCGGGCGCCATGCCCCGCCCGGCCTCGCTGCTGGTGGACACAGTATACCTGCGGGTGCTGCGAGTGCTGGTGCTGCGAGCTCATGCCCTGCCCCGCGCCCGCCATGCTGCTGCCGGCCATGCTGCCGGGCGCCATGCCCCGCCCGGCCTCGCTGCTGGTGGACACAGTATACCTGCGGGTGCTGCGAGTGCTGGTGCTGCGAGCTCATGCCCTGCCCCGCGCCCGCCATGCTGCTGCCGGCCATGCTGCCGGGCGCCATGCCCCGCCCGGCCTCGCTGCTGGTGGACACAGTATACCTGCGGGTGCTGCGAGTGCTGGTGCTGCGAGCTCATGCCCTGCCCCGCGCCCGCCATGCTGCTGCCGGCCATGCTGCCGGGCGCCATGCCCCCGCCCGGCATCGACCCTGTTGATTGTTAAGCAAATGTTTCAAGATAATGAATGTCAGAGACCCTACGAATAAGAAATAAAACCAGACAGATGATTACAGTAAACAAAAACCAGAAGGGCATAGTTTATAAGACAAATCAATGTATATGTAAAGAATTGTAGGATTTTAAAGTTTTACTGTTCATTTTCAAAAGATATGATTTAGGATTCTTTAGTTACAGACACCTTTATCATTCTAATAAAAATAGAGAGATAATTGCAGTCAACAAAAAAGAAGAAGGACATTACTAATTAAATAAATACATACATAGCTTAAGTGTTGCTATTAATTTTTAAAAGATAGTATTAAGTTTAATAAATGAATATTGCGTAATTTACCTGTGTCAAATTAAATCTCGTTTAATACATTTGTGACATTGGTCAATTAGTGTCATCAGACTTTAAAGTGTTTTAAATTGGGAATCAAAATGGTCATTCGCAGCGCCTTTCATCTCTTTATTCGTTGAAGATCTACTGAAGTAGATACACCTACACCCCTCTCATTTTTATAAGGAAAACTTCAGAGGTTATGTACGGTTTGTATGTGTTTAAGTAGATTCATTTTCAGTCATCGGATGTGTGACGTTACAAAAATGGATGAAAAAAGATTGAATACATCAGACGAAGTATGAAAGTAGCACCAGTAGTAGAAAAGTTGAAAGGAAATCGCCTATCTTGGTATGGACATGTGTGAGAAGAGACGAAGGGCACGTAACAAAAAGAGTGATGAATATGACTGTTGATGGATGGACGGGTAGAGGACGACCTAAAAAGAGATGGATGGATTGTGTCAGAAAGGATATGATTGACGAGAAGGGAGTAAACGACTCGATGACGACTGACAGGATTGTATGGAACAGGAAAACATACTGCGTCGACACCAAAAGACCTGGGAACAAGGCTAGTAAATGACGAAGATTTATTTTCAGTACTGCTTAAATACGCACCCGCCATTGTAGAGGTAGGCATGTTGGACGGCATCCCTCCCGAACCGCTGGCGCCGGCAGGCAATTGTTTGTTTATTATTTGAGTTATCTTCTGCTGCTGTATTACCTAGGGGCAATAACAAGCCTTACCTTAAGTCGGTGACTATCATGTTTTTAAACAGTTTTTTAAGCAATGCATTGCTGGTGTAATCTATATCTTTATTTTATAAAAGAAAGTCGTGTTAGTTACACCACTTATAAGTCGAGAACGGCTGGACAGATTTTTATGATTTTTGTGTTTTTGAATACGTTTATGTCGGGAATAGGATAGTAAGTATTTAAATCATTGAAAAGTTAACGTTTAAGAAATTGAAGAAAATATATTTCTGGGTATTTTTCTCCAACGACGCCATATTTGATGACAATGACATTTAGGTCGTCAAAATCAAGTACAATAATGAGGCGATGCGAAGTTTGCGGGGTCCGCTAATAACATTACAAAATGTTTGAAAGAAAGAAAGAAAAAATATTTATTTGGCTTCAGACGAAACAAAATTCACGTATTAATAAAGATTAAAAAAAATACACAAAACCACAACATTAAAAAATAAAATAATAAAACGATGCCAAAAGGGTCCCCCGCTTAGCATTTGTCGTGGCAGCTTAAGGCATGCCACGACGCTGATCTTCTGCGGGAGCCTACACATTTAATACAAAAACAAGAAGTAAACACAAAACAAGTGACAATAAAAAAAGAAAGAACATAATAATAAGAATAATACCTAATAACGTATAAATACAGTAATATTCACAAAACAGTTTGGAAGTTTAAATAATATACAGAAAATAAATAAATAAAAAGAACAAGCAAGTTTGGTTTTCATCATAACCAATAGTTAAATATTTGTAAAAATAATTCTTTCGGATGTTGTAGATACATAACCAAAAACATTGATGAGACCCGCTGGCTTACTCACCCCTGAATTTGGTTTACTGCCCTTGAATAAATTCGTCGACACAAATAATGTCTTAGTTGCTAAATTGGTTATAGCAGTTGCCAAGTAAGCGGAAGAATGTAGGTATTAGTCTCATTTAGGCAGTCAAAACTTGTATTTTTCATTTACACCAGCAATTTCATTGTTTTATAACAGTTTCAAAACAAGTAAAGAACTTTTTAAATTAAAAAATATATTCTTAAAAGTATTGCTAATTGTTTTTTTTAAATCCACCGTCACTACATTTTTTTTTTTAATTTCTTTAATATGACTACAACAACTTCAATGTAACGGTTCTCTTCAAATGAATTATTTGTGACTAATTCGTAGAAATTTTACTCTCACTGTTTTATAAAATTTCTCTATATCACTATTCTTACCTTCCTAAGTCTGTCGACGAACGTCGCCTGATTGTTGGGTATGAAGCCGAGATACGCCTTCTTGTCCGGCGTGTACAACAGAATCAGAACTTTGATGTCGCACTGCGGCGGCGACGACATCAGAGAGAAGTGAACACATCCCGCCTTAAACAAAACGCAATGGTTATACACAGTAAATCAGGGGTTGATAACGTTAACAAATCACAGTAAAAGTATCGTTAAATACCGTTACAAATGCTCTTTTCATAAAGGTACAAGGCCAAGAAAGTGGTATAAAGGTTGAAAATCTTTCGCACGTCATAGAACAACAAGGTTGATTTTCCCGTGCAGGAATATTCTGACAACTACTAATACTAACACGTCATAACTGTGCACCTCTTTCATTGTTAAAAAGGTAATAAATCCATGAGTTCTCAACCTCATCGCTAGATTACTTACATATGAAATTTTGACAAAAAGGGTACTGCTGGTAGATTACTTTTTGGCCGACCGTACATTCCAGTAGATAGCGTTACTAAGATAGATAAACACTTTATTGCTCACATTAAATTAGGTACAGGCAATTGAATAAAATTTTGTATTGTATAACATTAAACATATCGGAAAAAAGGGATTTTAAGCGGCATTGCCGCCTAGAATTTTCATCAATCATAATAACAGTTCATGCGTCATATAAGAAGGGGGTATTAAAACACAAGAGTATGTTTATCTTAATTTTAAGAAACAGGAAGCAGTACTACATTAAGCTTTAGTTTGACTTTCATGTATGTTTATGAAATATTTCTGTATAAAACCAACTCTAATTTTTCGCCATGAATAAAGATAAATTATAGGAAAATATATTCTAGACATACCTCTACCCCTCTACCACCAAAAAAAAGTGAAAAACCCAACATTTTCTCAAAATAAAACCTACCAAACTTTTTTTGTGACATTCTAGATACTCACAAACCCGTTGACCATGACCTTCGTGAGCGCATCCAGCGCCTCGCTGGGCTGCAGGTGGAACAGCACGGACTTGCTGTCCTTCAGATACTGTCCGCCGATGTTGCTGATCAGCTGCTTCGGCATCAGCTGCATCAGCAACTTGTTGGGCCATGTGTCCACCTTCAGCTCCGGCTCCACTTCTTTCGAGCCTGCAGACACCTGGAGGAAAATAGGACTATTAAAAAAAAGCTATTATTGCGCTGAAAACTTGAATTCAATAAGGCTTTTGCCCTGGATTGGGATAATTATAGTCATTTTTAATATCAACACATTGACGTTCAAACCATAAATAAGTTTTTTTTTTTGTTTTTAATAGTTAGTCCTGATGTTTTACGCGAGATGAACGTAATTTTCACCAGTGCGTTGCCAGAGGTCTAACTTAGAATATAGACTCCATTGCCATTCTAAATATCACACGCATGAAGTCGCGAGAGAGAAAAAGATTTTGTCATACTAATTGTGTGATAATTTTATACTTGAAGGATAATTTTGAGAAAAAGAGGGCAAAAGTACAACTTTCCGAAGCGCGACTATATAACCTACTTCCCTCTTCTAGGCTCCAGCCATTTCCTAAATAGACCTGACAGTGAATGAAATATGAGTCACACAGCGGCATACCTGGCAGGGCAGATGCCTGGTGGTCTTCTGCTGGTCGCCGGGCGCCTTGCCCTTCTCCATCCACTCGAGCACGCCGCTCCAGATGAAGCTTCGTTGAGGCCCGGGCGCCGGGCCGGCCGGCGGGGTCGACCCGCCGGGGCTAAGCATGCCGCCCATACGACCACCCATACCCTGATTAAGCAAATTAAAGAATTAACGTGGACAACATCACATACATTGTTTTGATCCCAATATAAGTAACTATTAAAAGCACTCGTAATTTGAAAATCAGAAACAACGAAGGTACCACAAACACCAAGACAATGTAGAAAATCACATTTTCTCTACATTGACCCGTCCGGGAAACGAACCCGAGGCCCCGGAGCAGGCAACCTTGATAACCGGTGTGTACGTGACAGAAGATTACGCGTTTTTCTACCCGTCGTCAAATTAGGATCGCTAACTCACCTAACAAGCATGCGGATGTCTGATTTTCTATTGTAGATTTTAAAAGGCATTAAGGAAACAATAAGGCCAAAGTTATCTGTATTCGAATGACTAACTATCCTTACTAATAATAGGGGTTAAAGTATGAAATTGCCGATTTGTACTGAAAATCAAAATTGTTTATTTTTTAATTTTTAACAAATTTATTTAATCAATATAGTTACCATTATTATCTATACATTGCTGCCATCTAATAGGAAGGTCATTTATGCCTTTGTGATAGAACTCTGAGGATCTAGACTGCACAAACTGTGTGAAAGCATTTTGTACTGCCTCCTGGGAAGAAAACTTCTTGTCACGTAGATAATTGTCCAAATCACGAAAAAAATGGTAGTCCGTTGGAGCAATGTCTGGCGAATACGGAGGATGTCGAATGGTTTCTAATTTCAGTTCCTGAAGGGTAAAAATGGTTTCTCTTGCTGTATGAGGTTTCGCGTTGTCATGGAGCAATAATGGTGAAGATCGATTCATGAGTCGGGGCTGTTTTACTGCTAGTTTTGCCAACATTGTTCGGAGTTCGGCACAATAGACATCTGCCGTTATTGATTGACCAGATCGGAGAAAACTATAGTGAATAACACCATGCTGAGATCACCAAACAGTTACCATTACCTTTTTATTGGTAAGTTTTGCTTTAGGACGCTGTTGTGGCGTTTGACCTGGGGTCAGCCATTGCATTTTTCTTTTACGGTTATCATAAAGAATCCACTTTTCATCACATGCCACAATTCGATTTAATATTCCTTCATTTCTGTACCGATTCAATAAGGCAACACAAGTTTCAACACGCGTTTCTTTCTGCACATCAGTCAAATCATGAGGCATGAGGCACACATTTTTCGTATTTTTTTATTTTATTGATTTGACGCAAATGAGTAAATATTGTGGGTAAGGTTACATTAAACCATGCCGCTTATTCCTGGGTAGTTTGACTAGGATCGGCTTCCACCATCTCTCTTAATTCATCGTTAATCACCTGTGTGGGCGGTCTTCCTCGTGGCTCGTTCTTCAAGTCGAAGTTTCCATCACGAAAGCGTTTAAACCAAAATCGCACAGTGTGTTCATTAGCAGATCCCTCTCCAAACGCAACATTGTTATTGCGGGCTGTTTCTGCCGCGTTACTTCCGCGTCGGAACTCGTATTAAAAAATCACTCGAATTTTCGCAGTATCCATCTTTCTTGTCTAAGTTAAATAACAAAAACAATTGAAAGTCGATATTCAAATGATTCACATTTTTTAAAAGAAGAACATCATAGAAACCATGTGAAAAAAGTTTCATTCGAAAACCTCAAACCATGAAGATTATATGTCAATTCAAAGAACCTATTACAATAAAACGGCAATTTCATATTTTAACCCCTAATATTAGAAATGCGAAAGTACCTCAGTCTCTTTCACGCCTAATTAAACTACTGAACCAATTTGATTTAAATTTGATACAAAGATAACGTTGAGAAATGACAGAGGCTATTTTTCGTACACACTTCTGGGCTCAGGTTTCCGTTTAAAAAAATAAATTGTCAGGTTATGTTGAAAAATAATGTTTTTTACAGAAAACAATGTCGACTGCTTTAAGTAGGACTAGAACCTTTCGATTACCAGGCAACTGATCTAACCATTGAACTACCAAGACATTGTTTGTGTTTATGAATGTATGTGTTTAATTATATTATACTAGCTTTTGTCCGCGGCTGAATTCGGGGTAACAATAAAATTTCACTCGTTTTTTTAAGAGGTTGAAGGAAGATTTCCAAAAAAAAAAATATGCACGATTTTTTTATTAGTCACAAATAGTTAGTCCGCATACCAAATTATAGCTTTCTGCCTTGAAAATTGCGGAATGCTCCACTTCCACCCCCTATTTTAGGGAAGTGGGGAGTTAGAAAGAGACAAAACGTAGCCTATGTCACTCTCCATCCCTTCAACGATCTCCACTTAAAAAATCACGTCAATTTGTGTATCAATTACATCTAGAATTTAACTTATTAATCGTATTTCAGAAATATAAAAATACCAAACAACGAAAAGATGAACAGTATAAAATATCCATTTGTACCGACCTGGGTGGGGGGCGGCGGCGGGTACGAAGGCTGGGCCAGCTGGGTGAGTAGCGCGGAGTTGTTCGCGTATATCGGCTGTCGCGTCGCCGCGGGCCAGTTCTGGGCGCGCACGCCCACGCCCACCCCTACGCCCACTCCCACGCCCACGCCTGGGGATACGCCCCCAGCGCGGGGGAATAGGGGAGCGGGGGGACGCACCGCTGTCGTGCCCGTTCTCGTTTGTCTAAGGGTGGAAGACTCTTATGAAAATAAATTCCTTTTGTCTATACAAGGGAAGAAATCATTAAAGAAAGGCATAAATAAAAATAGGAACTAGAAACAGAGTCCCATACAAAAATTACAATTGAACCGACAGCGATTGAATCTAGCCGTGGCTGGTTTTTACAGAGGTTAAAAACTGCGGTTAAAGCCAAAATTGATTAAATGTTTTCATTAATTATCACAAAAAAATCAAAACTTTTTTTTCAGTTTCAAACAATGATAAAATCATATTTCATACTAAAAAACCGACAATATCACATAAAAAATTGCTTGTAATGACTTAAAAATTAAATTCATTTTAGTTATTTTACTTAAAACATTTCTTTAGTTACTTTGGAAAAAAAAATGCCTTCCTTAATGGGCTTTGCCGAAATATAGACTCATAATATCTTAATTTGTATTGGTATCGTACTTAAACCAGACATCAATTGAAGTTTCTTTTTATAACTTTTATAAATAACACTATCAGGAATGTTTAATTGTGTTCCTATAAATACATATGTGTTTTGTATATGAAAAGTGGTACTTACGGGTACACATCTCCTTGTATATCGGGTACGGGTGGCGGTGCGGGGCTTGGCGGGCGCTCCTTCAGACTGTAGCCTCTAAGTAACACAAGATGCCTTGGATCCTGGCGCATAACAATAATATTGATTTATTTATTAAGGCTTACAAAATACCTTACAGTCATTGTGTCACGTGGCGATTCTGACGAAATTCAATCTAGAGATGTAAAGAACTCGAGTCTTTCGAGTCCTACATTTTGAGCTCGACGAACAAATTGCACGACTCGACTTATTAGAATAAGACTCCCAATACTAGAGAACTTAAGTCTATATGAGCTCTTGAGCGCAAGAGTCGTTTTTACAGGGCGAGTCGCGCTCGAGTCTTTTTTAGAGCTCGAGTCGTTTTCCGTTTCGAGTTCCTTTTTAAATCAAGTAATAAAATATTACTTTTGTGGGATATATTCGTAATAAGAAGTCTATATTGAAAAAATAAAAACGTTATTTAATAGGAAAAATCATGTTAATCATCATGAAAAATTATTTTAATCATTAATGCACACATTAGTCATATTTGTATTATTATTTGTTGTTTCTATTATTTTTTTCCAATAATAGGTAAGCCGTCAAAGAAAATACATAAGTTAAATACAATCACAAGCAATCAAAATTGATCTGATGACGCACATAATATAAGTATGTATAAAGGCCAGAATAATTTACAACTATTAACATTGTTAAACCTTAATACGCTCATATTAAACCTTAATAAGCTTAAGGCATAAGACTCAAGCTTTACAAGCTCAACATTGTTAAACCTTAATACGCTCATATTAAACCTTAATAATTTATTTGATATTTTAGCAACTTAATTGCACTTATAATATCAGTATATAAACTTGAATCCGCCTGAGACAAAATTTTTCAAGTTTATATGCTGAAACCTTAATAAGCTTAAGGCATAAGACTCAAGCTCGTTTGAGACTCGAGTTCTATGTAAGACTCGAGCTCTTTTTAAGACTCGAGTTCTATATAAGACTCGAGCTCTTTTTACGAGCTCGAGTAGAACTCTAGTCTCGCGCTCGAGTCTTTGTGAAAAGACTGAAGCTCGGTTCGACTCAAGACTCCGAGTTTAGTTAGTTCACTGGGTCGTGTAAATTTGAGCCGATTCTATAGAATTAGGACTCAAAGACTCGAGTTCTTTTCATCTCTAATTCAATATCTCTTGGTCTGTGCTCAGCAGAGGACTGGTCCGGGCTGATGCTTACATTTTAATTATGGATATTTTTTTTATCTCATTGTCAAACGAACTTGCTACATCGGCAAGTAAAGACTTACTACATACCTGTTTTCTATTTTGTGATGGCAGAACATCATTGTGCATTTTGCTCTTAAAATTATGTGACATTACAGACAAACAAGCAAAGGAGGCAACGGAAAATGTGAGGAAAAACCTATTTTCGTAATGAAAAGAAGGCATCGAAAACGAGAACTACATGTATGGTCTATATAGTTCTCGCTTTAATTTGCTGTTGCAGCAGGATTTTAGTATTTGAATGAAATAATTATTACATGTGTTCGAGAAATTAAGGTTTATTTCTATTGTTTTGTTGATGCTACTAATTAAAACACACCTTGCTTGCTACGAGATTTATTTGCGACTAGTTTTAATAAATACAAGGCATATCTTTTAAAGTACGGTAGCGCGGCCCTATAAGATCGCTATTCACGTAACATACCGCCCACCAAAGGACGACTGTCCTTTCAATAATAGTAATGATGTTAACAAAGGAACACATAGCAAACATCCTATGTTTAAATTTAACTTTGACAATCTAGCAAGATATATATTTTTTAACATTGATTACATTGAGGTGTAAACCATTTTTCACTAATTAATCTATACACAAATTATAATTCGTTGTATAGAAAAAGTAGAAAACAATTTATCACAGACTTGATTTTTTTAAATTTAGAAATTTTATAGTCATGTTCCTCAATGTGCTTTGACTAATTTCTAAATAAGACATAGCTAATAAACAGATATTACAAATCGATTATAAAACATGTTAGCATTAAGATGTATCTATGGGTAACGCGCACAGTTTAGACACAGATCGTTTTGTCACACTCTTATTGCACCTAATACCGTACACTCGGCAAACATCATCTGGTCCTGGATATTTCTCAACAACGCGACCGAGCGCCCATTTGCTTGGTGGTGTTTGCTCATCTTTCAGCAATACGATATCACCTATCTTAAATTCCTTCTGGCGTTTAAGCCATTTTGGACGTTCTTGGAGTCTAGTTAAGTACTCAGACTGCCATCTATGCCAAAAGTCTCTAACAAGTCTCTGTGTTAATTGCCAACGCGATAATTTGTTTATGTTAACACTACGTAAATCAGGGCTAGGTATAGAAACTGGAGTTTCACCTATCAGAAAGTGTCCGGGTGTGAGCGGTTCTATAACATCAGTGTCTGTGGTATCAATTGGTGTCAAGGGTCGTGAATTAAGACACGCTTCTATTTGACATAAAGTTGTGGTCATCTCTTCGAATGTTAGGCTTGCTGTCAATATTCTTCTCAGATGGAACTTGACCGATTTAACCCCTGCTTCCCAAAGTCCAGCAAAGTTTGGACTATATGCAGGTAGGAAGTGCCATTGCGTTCCATCAGCTGCAAGAATATTGGCTATGTCACCCGACAGCTCGAGGTTTGATTCCTTCCAAGCAGCTGCCAGTTCTTTGTTTGCTCCTATGAAACTACGTCCCTGGTCACTCCATAAATGAGTGCATTTTCCTCGTCTGGCAACAAATCTTTGAAAGGCACCAATAAAGGATTCTGAACTAAGGTCACCGACTAATTCTAAATGTATGGCCTTGACAGCCATACAAACGAATATAGCGATATATGCCTTATTAGACTTTGCACCCCTGCCCTTTGACATTAAAACTTGCAAAGGGCCAGCAAAGTCAACTCCACTATGAAGAAATGGACGAGCTTCAGTCACACGCTGCTTTGGTAGATCGCCCATAATTTGAGTGCGGCTAACAGCCTTTTGTCTTGCACAAACAATACATTTAAGTATGCAATTCTTTACTGCATTTTTAACGCGTATAATCCAATATTTTGTTCTTAGATAACAAAGCATAAGTTGTATTCCACCATGCAATGTTTTTTTATGAGCTTGAGATATAATAAATGAAGTTAATTTATTTCTTGTTCCAAGTATAATAGGGTGTTTAGATTCATTATCAAGATCCGCATTTCTCAATCTCCCGCCCACCCTGAGGATATTCTCATCATCTAGGTAGGGATTAAGAGCTTTTAAACAGCTATCTCGTGGTACATTCCCTTTCATAATTAGGCATTCTATTTCCCTTGCGTATTCCTGCCTCTGTACTATTCTAATACATTTCATTAAAGCAATGTCCAATTCAGTTGTTGTTATTTGGTTTTCCACTATTTCAGGATGCCTTTTAAAATTTAGAAATCTTGTGCTGTAAACTATAACTCTTTGTAACTGTTCTAATGTATCAATATTGTCAAACAAATTAATTTCTTCACATTGTATTTTTACATTAACTTCTATGATTTTCTTTCGTTCCAAGTCTGTTGGTATAACATTTGGTCTTGTAAATTTTATCTCATTTTCCTTAAGCCAGTCTGGTCCTTCCCACCATAACCTTTGGTTTTCGACTAAATCAGGCAAATATTGCCCTCTTGATCCAATATCTGCTGGATTTTCCTTGGAAACTACGTGAAACCATTGTGTGTTGTGCAAATTGTCTAAAATTTCTACAACTCTGTTGCTAACAAATGGCTTCCATCGATTAGGATTTCCAAATAGCCACGACAAAACCACAGATGAATCAGTCCAAGCATATACTTGGTTTATGGGAATTCTCATTGCCTTGGAAACTTGTGTCAATAGCCTGGCCAGCAGTACAGCTCCACAGAGCTCGAGTCTCGGTAGTGTTACCGGCTTGACTGGAGCCACACGTGTTTTAGACGCAACAATACCGGTTTCAATTTCTCCATTCTCGGTAACCACTCTATAGTAGACCACGGCACAATAGGCCTTGTTAGATGCATCGCAGAAACCATGAAGAGAAAAATGTTGCATGTTACCACTGTCGATCTTGACAAGTCTATCGATATGAACCTTGTCAAGGTGTTCATAACTACGTCTCAACTTCAGCCATTCTTCCCTCAGGGAACCAGTAATTTCCTCATCCCAGTCCAGATTTTCTACCCACAGCTGTTGAATTAAAATCTTAGCCGGAATAATTGCAGCGCCAAGCCAACCCAGAGGTTAAAAAGACGCTGAATATCAGCTAAAATATTTCTTTTTGTGACAACTTGGGGTTGAGGTGGTAAGTTGAAATGGTAGTGAAATGAATCTGTTCCCATATTCCATGTGATGCCAAGAGTTTTCATGACACATTGGTTTCTGAGTTCCTTTTTCGTATTTATACTGCGTCGTGAAGGATCAATTTTATCTATAAAATCAGTATTATTTGAGGCCCATTTTTGAAGAATAAAACCTCCCTTTTCTAGTAATTGCGTGATTTGACTACTAAGCTCAACCGATTCATTCACTGAATCATGATCACATCCACTCATGCAATCATCGACGAAGAAATCTTCCTTAACAACCTTGGCTGCTGCTGGATAATTCCTTCCTTCGTCTTCTGCTAGTTGCATTAGTGTTTTTACTGCAAGGTAAGGAGCTGAAGATATTCCAAACGTAACGCGTAGGAGTCGATACTCTTTTATTACATCTGAAGGATTTCTTCGCCATAATATTCGCTGAAAGTCAGTATCTTCTTTCATGACTAGTATCTGCCGATACATTTTCTCTATATCGGCTATGAATGCTATAGCTTTCATGCGCCATCTCATTATCAGGTCTCTTAAATCCTCCTGCAATTGAGGTCCTACTAGCAGTAAACTGTTCAGTGACTTATTTTTTGAACCTTCACACGAAGCATCGAATACTAATCTTACACTAGTTGTTTCTTTCCCTTCTCTTATGACTGGATGATAGGGTAAATATATAGCTGGTTTACTTAATTCTTCTTCGGGAACTTCCTCCATATGTCTAAGATCTAAATATTCTGCGATGACCTTATCACATGCTTCTTTTAATCTTGGATTCTTCTCTAATCTTCTTTCATACTGATGAAATCTGTGCAAAGCGGTTTCTCTCGTGTCACCGACTGTTTGTATGGGATTTTCGCATTTGAACGGAAGTTTCACTATGTATCGTCCATCAGAGGTCCTGGAATGAGATGTGGCGTATAACTCTTCACATAATTTCTCCTCAGCTGTGAAATTGCGTTTGTCAGACTGATCAATATCCCACATATTTCTCAGCATGTCATCTATATCCAGGTGGACGTGCATTGCAATGGTCTCTTCTTCGGGTTGTTGATTATTTATGCTGCCGAATAATATCCACCCTAGGCTGGTTTCTTGCGCACATGGTGTACCTGGTGGACCCTTGATAAGATTGTTCCTGAGAATTTCTGTGTAAACATCTACACCCAAAAGGAGATCTATCTTACCTGGCATGAAATAATCAGGGTCTGCTAATGTGAGCCCGTCTAAATGCGACCATTTAATTGGTTTGATGGATTTGCATGGCAAATTGGTAGTCAGCTGTGTTGATAACACATACGCTTTAACACTGAGGCTAAAATTAGAATCATACCTTGACAATACCTCAAGTTGAACCACATGACTGACTGACGTTTTACTAGAACCTACTCCAGTAACAGTGCCATTAATTGAAGTTTTGCGAAGTCGTAGCATTTGAGTCGCTCTCTCGCTCACGAAGGATGCCTGAGAACCGGAATCGATTAAAGCTCTTAACATACTTACCTGCCCAGATGCACTTCTGATAGGAACTAAAGCCGTAGCCAAGAATGCCCTTTTATGTTGAGAAACAAAGTGCGAGGCAATTAACACATCTTGTTCGTCTTCTTGCATTTCTTCTACATTTGTGTGCATTGATGATAGCCCTGGTGAATATTTCTTCTCCTCGGTGTTCAGAGACTCATCTCGTTTTCTATGGGAATGTAGAAGTGAGTGGTGACGTTTACCGCAGATCCTGCATGAAGTTTTTTGTTTACAGTGTACTACAGGATGCCCGGCAGCAAGACAGTTGTAGCAGAGTCGTTGTTGCCTTGTGAATTCGCTTCTTTTATCCGGATCTAGCTTTCCAAATTCCTTGCAATGACAAAGCAGGTGGTCTTCCTTACACATGATGCAAGTACGAGTACTGTGTACCGCAGTGGTGGCATGAAATGATTTTTCTTTGAATGTAGTTGTTGGTGAAGTTAATTCCAAAGTACAGATACGGCTTTCTAAAAATGTGGTGAAGTTGGCAAATGTGGGCATTTCTTCAAAATACTCTCCACTGACGTAAGATTCCCACGCTCTGTGTGATTCTTGGTCCAATTTCTGAATGACCAGAAATATAATTATTGGATCCCAAGTACCGGTGTAAATATTTAATGCATTTAGGCTAGTTAAACATTCTTTCGTGTTATCAATTAAAGCTTTCAATTGCGTAGACGACTGTACATTAACTTTTTTGAGATTAAAAAGCCTTTTCAAAATAGCATTAACAATGAGCCGCTTATGACTGTACCTGTTTTTGAGGTTATCCCATGCAGGTTTGTAATTCTTCTCAGTAATTTGAAAATGTTTGATTGTGTTCTTCGCTTCACCAACGACGCACGATTTTAGGTAGTGTAACTTTTGCACATCACTGAGTCCTTTATTAGAGTGTATGAGTGAATTAAATGTGTCCTCGAACGATTGCCATTCTTCATACGCGCCAGAAAATGTTGGCAAGTTGATTCGTGGTAGTTTGACGTCAAGAGTATTCTTCTCCACCACTCGATCACTAAACGCACTCGTGTTTAATGGAGACGACTCGTCGTTAGAATTTATTAACAATAAGCAATCGGTTAGATCAGCCTTCAAACATGTGTACAATTCTTCACATTCTTCATGCTTATTATTTACGAAATATTCCAAAATATCTCGGTCATTTTTTGTAGTTAACTTAAACAAACTCTGGTGCGAAGATCGGAATGAAGCCCAGTACTCATCGATGCATTGTATTTTTGATTGTAGATAACCTTTTGTTTTTCTTACTGTTTTTATTTATTTATTTTTTTATTTATTTACACTTTTTTGCACATGTAAAATCAAGTACAAAATGGCGGACTTAATGCTAAAAGCATTCTCTACCAGTCAACCATTGGCCCAAACAGAAATATCACAGGCGGTGCATCAAAGAAATGCTGTTAAGCATTTTTTAAAGTTAATTTGTGCTTTCTTTATCAGTTCAAATTTGTACTCAAGTTCTTGAATAGCTATTTCTTGATCTGTCATTATGTAATAGGCACGTTAACTTTGTATAATAACACCGTAATATTAATCTTCTACAAATATTTTTGTTCTTCAATTAAATAATATGCAGTTGTTTACTTGTAAAAGCGATCGTAGGTACGCCGTAACACAATAGCGAACCGGTCCGGGCTAGCCGATAACGCTTGTCCTCCGATGCGAAATTCTTGTAAACTATTCGGCTCGATTTTGACCACTATGTTCGAGAAATTAAGGTTTATTTCTATTGATTTGTTGATGCTACTAATTAAAACACACCTTGCTTGCTACGAGATTTATTTGCGACTAGTTTTAATAAATACAAGGCATATCTTTTAAAGTACGGTGGCGCGGCCCTATAAGATCGCTATTCACGTAACAACATGTAATGCGTAAAAAATACAAAGTACTGAAAAATCCAATGACTACCACAGTGCCTTCTAAAATGATCTGATGGCATATAGACTTTGATGCAATTTTTGAGAAAGGACATGGGATATTTCAAATCTCACTACTGGGCACAGGTTTTCGCCTGCGATATTTTACTTGCACACATCTCAGGCAAATATTCTGAATTTTATTTACTTACCTTAGCATAGTTCCTTTGTTGCGCTTGTAGTAGTTCTCCTCCTGCCAGTTCATATAAGGCATTCAGGGCGGACACTCGTTTCGCGGCCGCTATTGATAAATTTATACCCCGTTCGGCTAGCAACCGGGCTGCTTGTTCCACTGTCGCGGGTGCACCTAGTCAATAATTGCTTAGTTTTAAAAATACAAGTCCAGCTTACTAATTTAAACTTTATAGTCACTTTCATAAGAGTCACATTTTCGTCAATTTTACGTCGTTACTCTATAGTATATAAGAGTGCCAAAGAGGATAATAAACACATAGTTATACATGGCAGAAATATTTTCCTGAAGTACTAGGTGAAAAGCAAGTTTATATGTAGTTCAGTAATTTCTTATTACTCAGAGAAAATAAGTAATACATCAAAAGGCAAAACTGGTTTCATCATTTAAAATTTTGTGTGATAAAACCGCAGGAACACAACATAATAATCATAGATTTAATATAATAATTGTCTTTCGTATAAAGTGACGTGACAGAGACGACAAAAGCCCTGTCGGTTTGACCTTGATACACATAAACATGTACAGACAACAGCACGTCAACCTACCACAAAACGTCAAATTTTCTCAATTGATATTGATCTCTACTTTTTGGACTTACAGTTGAAAATCAATTCAATGACCTTTACATTTTTGGGTAGGTTGACCTGCCGTTGTCTGGACATTATTCGTTTATCTCTGAACCCTCGCAAGCCACGCAAAATCTTTTGGACTAGTTAGTTAACAGACCACCTCACCCCTATTTTCGTATGTTCAACGTTCTTCCGAACATCCTGTATAATAGGGCACAAACCTGCAGGCACCAATCCGCCTCCGTACGCCGAGTAAGGCGGAGAGCAACATAGGAGAACCACGTGCATCGGGATGTCCGTCCGGCCGAGTTCCTCGAAGCACGTCATCGCTGTAGTCAGCGCTTCGGTCACACACGCCCGGTTCTCTGCATGCCCGCCTATGAAGCTGCAATTAATTAGATAATATGCTATAACGACACGTGGTTGGCTCAATGGTAACGCCCCGTTGGTTTAGTGGTAACGCCCCGTTAATCTAGTGATATCGTCCCGTTATTCTGGTGGTTTAAGTACCGTGCCAAGATTTCGGGGTCTTGGGTTCGATCCTCGGGTCGGGTACAATAAGTGTAAGTTATAGAGTTTGGACTTTTGCCTTTATAATATGGAGTGATTCAATTAAGGAAAAGAAATTAGAAGAGGGAACTATAAAAATCATTTTTTTGCCAGTACGCAGAAAAAATGGGCAGTGCTGCCACCCTCAGCTTGTGAGTTGTTTTTATTCATTGTTCATTACAAATATTATTATTACAGATATTGTTTCTATTGAATTCTTATTGTTATCATTGTGTTGTTTCTTCTTGTTTTTAAATCATTATTTGATTTTAATTTTGGATTTTTATTGTAATTTGTATGTAAATTTTTTTTCTTCATTTAATTTTTTATTTTAATCAAATTAAAGCAATCAATTGTAGTTAATATATTTTCACTTTTATTGTTTTCCACTGATTGTTATTGTATATTTCTTTTTAAAATTGAACCGATCAGAAGCATTGGGCTATGAGTGTTTCTTTATAATAAATTGTCAATCGCTTTTGACTGAAATTTGAACAATAATGGTTTATTAATATTTATTCAAAGTGTCCTAGCCTCTAAACTATTTTAAGTCTCTACTATACGGCTAAGACAGTCGTGTGCATGTGGGCAGGCCTTCAGAAGTTGTTTTAGCTACGCAAACATAAAATGTATCATATTTGATCACATTGCATTTCGTTCTGTTGTGACAGTTCCTTAAGTCATCTAAAAGTTGCTAAGGAGCAACCAATCCGTAGTGATTACATGCTCAGTGCAGCCAGTAAGAGTACGCTACCCAGCGCATGTGCGACGGTATCCTAGCAACTGTAAGCGAGGAAGAAATTGTCATTTGTACATATTATTATTGTTACGTATAAAGAGTTGTCTATACATTTATAGGTATGTGGCTGCGCCCTCTACCGTCGTTGCTGTCAATAAATCAGTGCGTTGTAAACCAACAAGCGTTTAACTCGTGTCCCCGTTCCGATATCTATCAGTGGCGACGAGGATGCGTACTCTTGACGTTGCTGTAGTTTCAGTCGATTGAATTGACTCTGGCGGGTCCTGACTCCGTGTTTCGGTATCGCCGTCGGTCCTAGCTTCTTCGAACTGCTCGTCCTCATCATCATCATTAACTGTAGTAGCATGCTCTGTAGTAGTTAACGGCTGATCTCCAGACGCGTCGGCGGACGACACTGGTGCAACACCATCGAAATGAGAATTCTTCAAGGATGAAATAAGTTACCTCGTTTACAGAATAAATATTATAATGGAACCAATGTACAAACCTTTGCAACGGGTGCCAATATTTTATATAAAAAATTTTTTGGTACTAATAAGTTTAAATGGTGTAAAGGTATTATTGTTAAACGTTTAGGTAAAGTAATGTACTTAGTAAAAGACAAAGATTCATTAAATTGTATCAGGAAACATAAAAATCAGTTAATGTTATATAAGGGACACCTCAGCGATTGTAACCCAAGACGGGATCTTGACATAAGCATCCAGGACATCATATCATCATCGCATACGATGACGCCGGCAGCAGTAGACCCCGACCACCAGTCCGCCACCTCCGTCAGAGGGGACGATGGTGTTGCACCAGTGTCGTCCGCCGACGCGTCTGGAGATCAGCCGTTAACTACTACAGAGCATGCTACTACAGTTAATGATGATGATGAGGACGAGCAGTTCGAAGAAGCTAGGACCGACGGCGATACCGAAACACGGAGTCAGGACCCGCCAGAGTCAATTCAATCGACTGAAACTACAGCAACGTCAAGAGTACGCAGGTGTCCCAGGGTAGATTATAGGCCGTTTTTTTAGTTATGTAATAGTCAACTAGGGGTAGGAATGTTACGTATAAAGAGTTGTCTATACATTTATAGGTATGTGGCTGCGCCCTCTACCGTCGTTGCTGTCAATAAATCAGTGCGTTGTAAACCAACAAGCGTTTAACTCGTGTCCCCGTTCCGATATCTATCAATTATTATAATGTTTATGTGTATGTTTTTCTATCATGTTTAAGTAGTTTTCTAAGTATTTTTAATGAGTGATTTTTCCTCGACTGTATCTTCAGTGCCCCCAAGCAGTATTCATAATGCTTCGTCGGAGAACTTAATTCGGTGTCCTCAATGCTCCCAGCCTCGATTATTTAAAGGCCAACGTGGCTTAAAAATTCACATCAGTAGAATTCATCCCAGTGTGCAAATTAATTATTCAACGTCACCCGTTCCGCCTAGCGAATCATTCTGGAAAAAGTTATCAACATTAAAACACACCCATCCCATCATCAAACGTATTCCACGTGGTGCTCGCTCGTCTGTCGCCCATTCTTTAGGACAATCCATCTCCAAAGTCGTTTCGGAAAACTCGATCGAGGCTTGGGAACATCTGTTCACTTTCAGTTACAGAATTTTGCATATCAGTTCTAAGCCTCATAACACACACTCATTGACAAATAGAATAAAAGAAAATTGTAACAACTCTTTCGTTTGGCAACCCTCAACGGATTCCGATATTCGTTCATTTCTTCATCAGAACAATAGTTTCGACTATAAATACATAGAATCCAAAATTAGTGATGGTGACATCAAAGGGGCAGCTCGACTTCTATTCTCCGACGATCTGATTGCGCCAAATTCTCCCGATACCCTCCTGGCCTTAAAAAGTAAACATCCACTTTCAACAAACAGCAACCAATTACCTGTCCAACCAGATCCCACACAACCTTTTATACAAACAGACTGTGATACAGTGCTAAGTGCTGTCAATTCCTTCCGTAGTGGCTCGGCTGGGGGCTTGGATGGCCTCACTTCACAGCACCTCAAAGATCTTCTAAGCGTTAGCTTTGGAGAAGCCGGTACTGCCCTACTGAAGAATTTGGTTAGCCTGTTAAATTTAATGCTTTCAGGAAAAGTTAACCCTTCGTTCACCAGTATTTTATATGGAGCTAATCTGTGCGCCCTTAAGAAAAAGGATGGCGGCATTCGGCCTATAGCTGTTGGCTGTACATTTCGTCGCCTCGCCGCCAAAATATGCTGCAGGGCTATTTCTAGTAAACTTGCATCATATTTTGAACCCGTTCAGCTCGGTTTTGGCATAAAAGCGGGATGCGAAGCTGCCATCCATTCTGTCCGAACCTTTTTGTCCAATAACCATAATGATATTTTGCTGAAAGTGGACGTTAAGAATGCTTTTAACTCAGTAGACAGGGGCACCTTGTTGACACAGATCAAAACTCAATCGCCGTTGTTATATCCCTTTCTTTGGCAGTGCTATAATACACCGAGCCATCTAGTATATAAAGATAACATCATTGAGTCAGCAGTTGGATGTCAACAAGGTGATCCTTTAGGTCCGGCTATTTTCGGTCTCTCTATTCATCCGATTATAAATCAACTAAATTCAAAATTTAACGTATGGTATTTAGACGATGGGACCCTTGGTGGCGATTCCAATACTGTTTTGGCTGATCTAAATTTACTTGTACATAATTTTAAAAATGCAGGCCTAGAATTTAATTTTTCAAAATGTGAATTATTTATACCAGAAAATTGTACTGATCGGGTTTCCATAATTCGAAATTTCAACCACTTGGCTCCAAATATTAAAATCATTAGTAACGATTCACTTCGCCTTCTTGGGTCACCAATTTTGGAAGAATCGTTCGCTCCTTTGGTTGATGAAAAATTACAAAGGTTCCAAATTGTTTCAGATCGCATAGTCAAAATTAACACACATATGGCATATACAATTATTCGGTTTTGCCTTTTTGTCCCAAAATTAACATATTGATAAGATAAGATAAGATAAACGTTTATTTGGTACAATAAAAATTACATTGAAAATACTAATGAAATAAAATATTGCGTACGTTCTTCCCATTTTTGGAAATTTCCGGCTTTAACTACAAATTTAGACGAATCCGTTAGAAACATTCTTTCATCTGTTTTTAACATGTCTTTAGATAATCGAACCTGGACCCAGGCCTCTCTACCTATCAGGTTAGGAGGCCTCGGGATTCGCAAAATTTCTAGTGTTGCTCTGCCTGCTTTCTTGGCGTCGGCTCATAGCACCAAGGAGCTGGTCATCAAAATACTTAGCAAGTCTTTTGGTGACCCATCAGTTGCTTACCAAGCCGAGGCCATTAACGCTTGGAGACAAATGTGTGGAGAAGATATGCCTTCTACTGTTTTTTCACAAAGGCAATGGGACGAGCCGCTCTGCAGACTGGTACGGAATAATTTACTAGACACGTCCACTAGTCCAGCAGATCGAGCTCACCTCCTTGCCGTGGCCGAGTGGGAATCGGGACTCTGGCTGCACTCACTTCCATCTCCTCACATTGGTACACTTCTAAGTGACATCACATTTAATCGTGCCATTTCACTTCGTTTGGGGGCACCCTGCAATGTCCCACATCGCTGTCCCTGTGGCGATATGGTTGATGCGCTTGGTCATCACGGTCTGTCTTGCAGCAGAAGCGCTGGGAGATTATCCCGACACGCCAGCCTAAACGACATCATCCGCAGGGCTCTTGCTAGCGCTTCCATTCCAGCTATTCTTGAACCGAATGCCCTGGTACGGAGTGATGGCAGGAGGCCTGATGGAATGACTTTGGTCCCGTGGAAGTTGGGTCGGCCCTTAGTGTGGGACGCAACCTGTGTTGACACACTTGCTCCGACCCATCTTCCGCAAACCTCGTCAGGGGCTGGTACCGCTGCTGCTACAGCAGAATCCCTCAAGCGTCGCAAATATGTAGAACTACAGAGCTCTTACATATTTGAGCCGTTTGGGGTCGAGACACTTGGTCCGTGGGGACCTGGCGCTCATCGGCTGTACAGTCAGTTAGCGAAGCGGCTAATCGACTGTATACTGTGATAGGAGGGCTGGCGCATTTCTCGGTCAACGTATCAGTTTGGCCATTCAACGGGGAAATGCGACCAGCCTTCTCGGTACTATGTCGCGATCAATGGACTGCGATCTGGGACACATTTTTTATTTGTAATTATTTTTATTTTGTTTTTGATTTTGTATTTGTACATAGGTAGGCTTTTTTAATGTTAGATTTTAAGTTTTGTTTTAATAAGCTAACTTGTAATAAATTATATCTTTATAATAAATAAATAAATAAATATTTATTAGTTTTTAAAATTGTTATTATTTTATTTTAATTTTTATTCAATTATTATGTATTTTAATAATTAAGTATTTGCGTCGGGTAAATAAATAGGTATTTATACCTTCATAATATTTAACGCGATAAGGACCCGTTAGTGTACTATAAATAATTAAGTATTTGCGTTATTTTTTATTTTAAAGTGCCTCTGGGCTCCCACTGAAAATCAGCGTCGCAGCATGCCTTTGGCTGTTGCGACCAATGCCGAGTGGGGACCTTTTTGGCACATTAATTATTAACTTTTATTTTTGTTTATCTAATTATTTTTGAAGTGCCAAATAAATAAATTCTATTCTATTTATTTTACTTTAATTGGCCGTTTTTATCTAGAGTGCATGATTTATGGTTATGATTTATCGTAACAAGAAATTTTTTTTTTGATAATCACACTTACTCTATTTTATCCACAGCTTGCAAAACTTCTTGTGGGCATGTAAACGGTCCAAATGTGTTGACTGGGAAGCCCGGATGGCAGTCGGCTGCTTTGTAAGTTATTATCGCGTACACTGATCCACTACCGCCACCTTCCTCTAGTGCACCGCCATGGAAATATCTAAAATCATCAACAACTGATTAGTCACCGCACAACTATAAAAAAAATAATCATTGTTTTGTTGATTCTATAACTGTCCAAGATTCTGTTGAGTTTCATCACTTCGAATCTGTTTTTTGTTGTTAATATCCATAACAGAGGAATGTTTAAATATCTTAACATTATATACATCTTCTGCTTCGAGACAACATTTAGTAGTTGCTTAGTGTAGCTAT
The DNA here is from genome assembly GCA_949315895.1 of Anania crocealis. NCBI lineage: Eukaryota > Metazoa > Arthropoda > Insecta > Lepidoptera > Crambidae > Anania > Anania crocealis. The sequence continues at coordinate 10,258,194 of OX438871.1, forward strand.
TGTCAGTATTTAAGTCCACAGTCAACCGACTAGTTGGCTTAGCAGGTCTACTGTATTTTAAAATCAATGTAACCCTTGTTTTTAATATATTATAAATAATTAGTGTGGGCATTGAATACTGTGCTAGCTTGTTGCAGACGTCACATTAAGTTATCGCTTTGGTATCGAAACAATTGCAACACATGCAGTTTGCTGTCAAAGTGTCTGCGCTACATCTGTCTGCCATATCAAGTTCCTATATTGGACAAACTATTTCAAAGGAACCTAACTAAATTAATGACAGTCATGTCTATGTCTTTTTAAGCTGTAATTAATCAATTAATAGCTTTTCATAATTTTATTGTAAACAAATACAATGAGTTTATAAATAAACATGTATGTTTATGTGATTATACTTTAATTGCTTAACTAGTTAACACATATTGCAACATAAGTATCATAGAGTGTAGTTTTCCATCCTTTGCTATGAGAAAATGTATAACTATTACTGTTCTTCAAGAGTACTGATGCGACATGGTTTCTATTGTGTCTTAAAAATGCCATAGAAAAGAGACTAGCTGTTGCCCGCGACTTCATCCGCACCAATTTATGTTATTATGATCGCTATTTTTTTTGCAAAATTTTTCACCAAATCTTCGCTTCTACTGGCTGCAGTGTAATGTTATATAATTTAAAGCCTTCCTCGATAAATGGGCTATCCAAAACAAAAAGTATTTTTTAATTTGAAACCCATACTTCCTAAGATTAGCGCGTTCAAACAAACAAACAAACTCTTCAGATTTATAATATTAGTATAGATTACTCACGTTCAGTGCAAATTTGCTCTTATTTACTGGTCTGTCTGTCTGTCTGTCTGGCAGAGATCGCTGGAAGCGACAAGACCGCTTAAATTGTACAAATCTTAGTCTTTCTCATGTGTTATTTTATCTATCTACTGGGCATAAAATAGAACATGAACTTGTGTTCTGAGGCTATTGTTTTCTATACACTGCAATTTGAAACCAATGTGTTGTACTTAAAACCTAAGCGGTGTTTGCCAAGTTATGGGCCCTTCATTTAAGAACATCTATCTTATCAGGTTTTATGGAAAATGTGCTGGAAGAAGCTCCAGTCGGGAGTCCTTTTTAGCTTGCTTATACTGATCTCTTACTTGAGATCTTACTCCATTTTGGAATCAATGTTATGTATTTAAAGAAAATTTGTATTGTAGTGTAATTTAAATTAACCTAATCAAGTAAAAATTTATAAAAAATAATTTTCCGATAAAAAAAAGACTAAGAGATAAGTAAGACATTTGGTAGTAATATTGATGACCAACAGACTGTAGGTATGTACTTATCATAAATTAAATATTTTAATTTAGAAAGACATTTAGTAAGTACAATTTAAATTATTTGAGCACATCTTCTATATCATTACTTTCCGTCCGATTGGGCGCGGGTAAGTGTGTTTTTGAGATTTGTTATTTTAATCACAAATTTGCATTCTTAAGCAAGGGTTAAGCATTTGGTGCCCATGTAAATGTGCGTTCACCTTGAGTAAGATGATAGTTTTAGAACTACCAGAATATAGTTTTCTCTAAAATACATTTCAATATTTAATTATTTCTAAAATACTTACTCAAGTGTGGGTATAATGTAATTTGTTTTCAGTTCACCAATGTATGCCCCGTTGGCTGAAGTGGCTTCTATAACGAAGATTACTTCAGCCTGAACAGGAGTATCCGGCGCGTTAGCAACCATCATTTAATGGTTTTAATTTTATTTAGGAGGATACAGTTCTCAAAATAAAATAATATTTGGAAATACAAAAACTTCAGCAAACATTTGAGATTTCTGTTGTTGTTGTTCTTCACCCATTCTGGGTAGGCAAAGGGAACTATGCCCATACAGCCAATTCTTTAGTAATATTTTCTTTATTTTTGCATTAAAACGTTGATGTTAGACGTTTTAATGCTTCGATGGAGTTTTTGGAGACAGTCGAAAGATTGAAGGAATGTAGAGAAGTCCCCAAGAAAGTTTGAGATTTTAGAAACATCCAACCTGTTATTCCTACCAAACCCTGGTTTTTCAAGTCCAAGCTAGACAAGGTCAGTACTAGTTGTATCATTCGTATGAGATTGGGTCATGTCTGCCTACCATTCCATTTGGCAAAACTTAAAATTGTAGACAGTGACAAATGTGGTTGCGGGGATGAAGTGGGCGATTTAAATCATCTATTGTTTTTCTGTCCTAAATATGACCGCTCCTCCTTTATCATCTCTCTTGTATCTCTCAGTGTTCCTTTTCCAACTAATGTATCATGTTTATTATCATCTAACGATTATTCTGTTTATCAATGTTTATCTAATTTCTTAACAAAAAATAAGATTAAAATTTAAAATTGCTACTTATGTATATATTATAGTGTTTATGTAGACAATTATATATTTTTCTATCCAGTAACCTTTTCTTCCTTCCTGATCCTTTATAGATTCCCGGTTTGTTTTCCTTTTTAATAAATGATTCCCTACCTTTCACCTGTTGTGGCGATGCACAAGCCGTGTAAGCCAATTAAAAAAAAAAAAAAAAAAAAAAAAAAGTTTGAGATTTCTTTGTTTGACATTTTGTTACTTTTTCTATGGCATTCTTTTACGGCCTTGAGCATTAGAGACATAGGTGATCGACCACAGACTTGACAGATTTCTAACAAGTCTTAGTATCAAATACCTTTTTTCGATAAACCAGTTCCCAGTAAGTAGGTACATAATAACCCAACTTGGATCAGTATTCAGTACTTATGTATAATAAAAACATTCAATTAAGTTTGTTTGCGGAAACATAAAAAGTCATAAACGTACTTAGAAAATGCTTCTTGCTTGCTTCGAGCAACGCGGCCTTCCGTCCCGTAAGGGAGTAGCCATACGATTCATACGAAGCGTTTCCCCTCTGTCAAAGGTATAAGCCCAATTGGGCATTAGCGTTTATAAAAACTAGTTGCGCTCAGATTTCTTCCTAGACCGAGTCCAGTCGCGCAAGTGAACGCTGCCGTATTAAAAATGCCGAATTGCTCAGTTTTCTGTTGTAAAAAGAGGTCTGCAATATCAAGTTTACAAAATGATGGTGTTACATTTCACATGTAAGTAAATTTGTATCCTATTATTGCCATTTAATTACATTTGAACACTAAATTCGCATATTTTATTCTTGAATAGTTGTTGGATTTGTTCAACAACATCAAGTCCGCTCGCTCGTGCAAATTTCAGATCGGTCGCGCGATAAATCCGATTTCTTACCGCTGGGCAACATAGTGATGTTATTACTTTCGCATGACATAATGTTTGTCGATAAAGGGTGGTGGTTATCGACGAGGTTATATTTAATCACATTAGACAAATAATTGTTGATATGGTTTTATGTGTGATGTAATATCTCTTTTCTGTCATTAAGTTTGAAACTCTTGAATAGTAATAACATAATAGTAATAATTTATTTTTATTTGATTTAATCATTCTAGTTAGTAGTTTTTAGGGTTCCGTACCCAAAGGGTAAGAACAGGACCCTATTACTAAGACTTCGCTGTCTGTCCGTCTGTCCGTCGCTCTGTCACCAGGCTGTATCTTAAGAGCCGCGATAGCTAGGCAGTTGAAATTTTCACAAATTATGTATTTCTGTTACCGCAATAACAACAAATACTAAAAACAAAATAAAATTAATTTTTAAGGGACGTCCCATACAACAAACCCGTTTTTTTGGCCTTTTTGTTGCGGAACCCTTCGTGCGCGAGTCCGACTCGCACTTAGTAACAGCCTATAATCATCCCACTGCAGGGAAAAGGCCTCCATCATTGAATTCAAGTTACAACTGCAATGATGGGAACTGGCATAATCACCACGCTTGCCAAATGCGGGTTGGTGATCACAAACCCGAGCAACGTTCAAAAATTCGAAACTTTTTGTTGCCCGACCCGGGGATCGAACCTGGGACCCCGAGATCTTGGTCCGGTATTTAAACCACTAGACCAAAGGGCGTTACTCGCACTTTGCCGGTTTTTATTAGGTATTGTGTGCAACTTGTTTCTTTTTCTTTGTCATTGAAATATATAGAAATGTTTTTAATGTAATCATTTAAACTCGGTTTTTTTACTAACTTATTTTATTAAATTAACTTGCAAGATCAATCATGGAAAAATATATTGACACCTAAATTTATTTTTCAATGAAAAAAATTGCATCCGCCAAATTTATTCCGTACTTACTTTTATTCCGTCTTCAGAAAAAAATTATCGATATTGCTACATGAACAGTTAAGTCCAACTCTATTTACGTTGAAAACGGGTCAATGTGTGAGTTGTAACTCATCCGTACACGAATTGTTGCTGAATTGTTTATTTTTTTGTGTGTGAGTGTCGTCACTACAATGTTGTTTTTGTATGTGAGTATGCGAACCTGCGCTTGTGTGCACATTTCCCCCCGCAAAAAATGCCAGAACTTTTTCTATAGAATAGAATCGCTATGCCTACTCCCTTCCGGGACGGAAGGCCGCGTTGCTCGAAGCTTGCTTGGGTTTAGGGTTATCTAGTCTAATCTGTGCTTGTCACTTTTCTTATCAGTTTCTCCAGGGAGATTTGCGCGGGAAACGAGAAGAGAAAGATGGACTTTGTTTCGTAATTTTGTGAAATTATCCTAAGCGGCATTTATTGTGATAAAGTGGTGGCATTGTTATAATAATGTGCCAGTGAGTAGGATAAATCAAATAAAAGTGAGAAACAAGGAAAGGCGCTCCTATTTGACTCTGATCCACGTTCTCGCGTAAAACTCCTGTAATCATTGAAATGTATAAACCACCCATACATTGCAATGAATTAGGTTAGTTTAGGTTTAGGTTAGGTTAGGCTATTATGTATAAGTAAGTATTTATGATATTTTCATATAAAAAATGGACATTATTATTACTAAAGACTAGGCTGTATGGACTCGTCCAAAGCCGTTAAATTTACATGAAAAAAAAACCATTTGTCTGTCAGGTGGTTTTTTGCGCGGGAAACGAGAAGAGAAAGATTGACTTTCTTTCGTAATTTTGTGAAATTATCCTAAGCGGCATTTATTGTGATAAAGTGGTAGCATTGTTATAATAATGTGTCAGTGAGCAGGATAAATCAAATAAAAGTGAGAAACAAGGAAAGGCGCTCCTATTTTACTCTGATCCACGTTCTAGCGTAAAACCTGTAATCATTGAAATGTATTAATGTATAAACCACCCATACATTTCAATGACTTAAGTTAGTTTAGGTTAGGTTAGGCTAAATTATGTTTTCCCGCCCTTTACAGGGAAGGAGTTTTGGGTCTCCTACCGGGCGCGTCCCCAGGTGGCGGATAGGGGAACGCCCTCCAGACATGGAGGGTACCGGCCATTTGGCCGGCGCGGACCAAAACCCACGAGGGAGACGCTTCCAGTGGGCTTGGGCAGTCCGCTGTTGAATGCGTCTCCAGACGGTGGTAGCGGGCTTCGGCCCGTGGCCTGTTGTGGCCGTTTCGTGCTGGAGGGTGCGACGGCGGTGTTGCCGTTGGGGCGCCAGCCCCGCGGCGGACGGAAGTCGCTCGCTTCCCAGTATGGTTTGAGCTATGCTGGGCAGCGAGTGGGCGTGAGACGTTGGCGGCCCCTTGCAACGACATGCAATGTCATTGTAAAGGGTGGCCACGGATCGGGTCGGCGAGGTTGCTTGCGGACCCGACCCGAAGTCGTAGATGGGGGAGGACGAGAAGGCATACGCCGAACTCAACTTCCCCCCTCTAGCAGGCTAGTGGGCGTTGGGCCGGGGGGCTCAACGCTTGCATTGCACAGCTTGCCAGACTGGGGGTGGTTCCTGGTGTACAGGATCACCCATATTTTATGCCTGAGGCCCGGCATAGGCCGTACGTAGGCGGTGCATGGAGGGCATCCTAAGGGAAACCCATACACTGCCAACATACGTTGCAAGGTACACCGCAGGTCTTTTTAGTGGGTATGCTTGTCGGGCACCGACAAGAGAGTCCCACATACCCTACTGCTGCCCCTGAAGCAGTAGGTATGCGTAATGCATTTTTTCCTGCGAAAAAAAAAAAAAAAAAAAAAAAAAAAAAAGGCTAAATTATGTTTATGTGAGTACAATAAATCAAAAAACTCTATAAAAGACCAGGCAGTATAGCTCATGTCTTCGCCTGTCCCGAGAACGGTATAAAAATTCTACTTCTCTCTACTCTCTCTTATCAGTTGTCAGAGTTTTTGGCGGGCGTTCGTGAGATACGTTTGGAGTCCGTTTATTTTATCGAATTCTTATTGTTTATAGTGATTTTTGGGTCGTAAAAGTGGTGTTATTTTGCGAAACAAAGTGTCGTGCGAGTGAACAATATACAGTTCGGTGAAATAACATGGTGTATTGGTCGTAACCAAGAAAAGTGGGCCGTGAATTTTGCGCGGGATCGCGAACAGTTCACCTCTTTCTTGGGGACTTCTCTACATTCCTTCAATCTTTCGACTGTCTCCAAAAACTCCATCGAAGCATTAAAACGTCTAACATCAACGTTTTAATGCAAAAATAAAGAAAATATTACTAAAGAATTGGCTGTATGGGCATAGTTCCCTTTGCCTACCCAGAATGGGTGAAGAAAACAACAACAACAACAACAACATTATCAGTTGTCAATTTGTGTCAGTCAGGTGTTCTTATCAGTCAAACTGAATAGCAGTCGATAAATAAAATAACTGAAATATTTCTGATTAACATTATTCAAATTGTTGAATGATTGGCCAGTAATCGCGCACTGACAAGACAAGTCTTTCGTAAAATTCGGCAGTAAAATTGTTTCAATATCTTACTAAAATGGATGTGTCGATTCGATCTATGAGATTGATTAACCGGCTTTTTCGCAAACCCATTGGCATAGCTAGAAGATACAAAAGTGTAAACTTCGCTGCTGTAAAAGAAGATGTCAACACTGAACTGCTGAACTTGTTCAATCGTGATACAAGAGAGGGTCGGTGATGTAACTTTTTCTTTAGTTATTGACATAACCTTTTTCCAATTTTAACCTTGGCTACCGATAAACTGTTTATTCGGTATAACCCAATGATATTGTAATATTATTGGTCTAACCATTTAAATTGAGTTAAATTTTGTTACGCTTGTTTAGGCTGTGGTGACTGGTGTGTAATTTGGTGACGCTAGGGAAGGGTAACAACATATTATTATCTGAGAAAAAAATGTGTAGGTCTAACCATGAGATAGATTGGTTCATTTTAAATCAGGCCTGAACCAGAACTTTTCAAATAAATTTCTAGGTTTCTGAGAGCTGCTAACACAGTGGTTTTGAGTTTATTAATAATATAAATCAAAACTCTCATCTTTTGACTGTAATATTTTTTTTATTAAAGAAAGTATACTTAATACATTTTTATTAAAAGAATGGTAGCTATCCACTCTAGCAATTATAATAATTTTTGGCAATAAGCAGCTATTTATTGTAACAACATGACTGGATCTTTATACATGAGCAGGATTTTTTCAACATTTACTTATTATATTAAAATGGTAAAGTATTGTTATGTAAGAAAAACATTTGAAATATACGTAATGATCTTGATAAAATTAGATAAGATATGATTTTAGCTTTCATCTACCTCTCGTTTAGATGACTTAGTGTTATTAAAGATTGACACACTGATACACTCTTGTATTCATTGTACAATTCATTGCGTATGCCTAAATAAATTTTTCGCAGTTTCTATGCAATAAATACTTAAAAATAAGAACTATTGTTTTCTTGAATTTACGCAAACACTATACATTTAAATGAAACACTTAATATTACTGGATTAAGTATATCAGTGTCCATGAACTCTACAAAGTGTTGAATCGAAATAAAATGTTAAAATTCTAAAAATACTCAATATTAATCCTTAAATCAACAACATCTGGGGCATTAACCCATAGTTCCAGGTCACTGAAAGGCAGTTAAAGGCTTTAGAGGACACCTAGGGTGTGCCATTGGATTCACAAGTCCCTGATGAATCCCTCATTACATTGTAATGTAATAGGCACGATAATGCATTTATGACCTCTTTCATAATTAAATGCATTACGGCAGTAAAAAAAAAACGGTGCGCAGAATCAATCTTTTTCCAGATCAGGGATTTATAAATCTTTTCATTGAAAGATTTAAATCACACTTTTAAATCTTTAAATCCCAATTACATCAGCATTGTAAAGATTCAATTTTACTCAAAACATTAATGATACTTTCAATCCAATGTGATTGGAAGAGTTGTCGGCGTTTTAAAGGATATGATAAGTTTTATACACCTTTTTTTTTAATCACTCCGCAGTTACACATTGCTAGTCAACATTGTAAAATACCCCAAAAAAAAATTGGACGCTTTGTGTTAAAAATATATTTTGTATTAGGTATAAATATCAATCATCCAAACGCGCCCACAATATACGACATGATCCTCCCCTAATCTCCATGCCGATTTGTTCCGCGCCACCCACAGCTTACCGCGACCCATAGATCATAGTCCGGTGCGCGGTCGCCATTCTAAAACCTTTGCGTCCTAACGGCCATCGGTTCTTCCTAACACAAAATTTACTACATGTCCTGGCGCCACACACTGCCTCTTCAGCTCCTTGATTCTTCGAGCGATGTTGGTTATCTTAATTCTCCTACTTTCTTCATTTATGATTCTATCGCGTAGGGAAATACGAAGAATTGCTCTCTCTAGCTGATAACTGAGAATTTAAAAATGATGATACAAAAAAGGGATACATTATTTAATATATGGTGCAATGAGCCAAAAAATATGGTAAATAAGTTAAATTATACTAAATACAGGAATAAATGTAGTAAGGCCATTTTAAAGTCTAAAGTGGAATATGATAAAAAAAGTATATTAGACTGTAATAAAAATATTAAAAAAATATGGGACAAGATAAATAGCTTATTAGGTAATAAAAAACAATCGATAGACAATTTAATACTTACTAATATGGGAGATAAGGGTAGTTCGCAAGAGATTTGTGATAATTTTGCAACAAACTTTTTAAATGAAGTTAATCAAATCAGACACTTATGTTCTGACAAAAAGTTATTGAGGGACAGCTACGTTAGCAAATCAGATGTTAGCATGAGATGGCAACCAGTAACTAATGGAGATGTTAAACGCGTAATTAATAAATTAAGTAGTAATAAATCACCTGGAAGTGATCTCGTGCGGATGTCGGATATAAAATTAGTTGTTGAAAAAGTCAGCCCTGTAATAGCGAACTTAATAAATCTGTCCGTTAAGCACCATAAATTTCCTAATAAATTAAAAGAAGCTATTATTCGCCCAATTCATAAAAAAGGTGACCGTAAAGTTTCCTCTAACTACAGACCAATTGCCATCCTATCCAGTATTGACAAAATTATTGAAAAATGTATAGTAAATCAACTTGGGAATTATTTACAAAAAAATAAAATACTGGAAGAATGTCAACATGGGTTTCAAAGGGGAAATAGTATTAATACATTATTAACTAAATTTACAGATGAAATTAACACACATTTAGAAAATAAACAGTTTATAGTGGCAATTTTTTATGATTTTAAAAAAGCATTCGATACTCTAGATACGGAAACACTTTTGAATGGAATGGGTGAATGTGGTGTGGGACAGCCCCTGAACCAGTGGTTCCGCGACTATCTCACATCACGCAGCTTTCGCGTGAAGGTTGGTGATGCGCTCGGCGAGGCGGCGGAGGTGAAGTGCGGGGTTCCGCAGGGTTCCGGATGTGGGCCTATCTGCTACTTACAATACGTCAACAGCTTATGTAATGTACTACAACACTGCTCGGCATATATGTTTGCGGATGACCTGTGTACGCTACGCGCCGGCACCGATCTCGCGGATACGTGTCGCCTGGTGCAGCGCGACATAGACGCGGTAGTCAAATGGTCGCATGATAATGGTATTATCTTAAATTCAGACAAAACTAATCTACTTATCATCCACTCGCCATATCTGCGTCCTACTGAGTCACCACCCTTCATGTATGCACATAGTTTTTCGTGCCTACATAATGATTTCGTTTGTTGCAATTGTACGCCCATCAAAGAAGTAGATTGTGTTACTTACCTCGGTATTAAAGTAGACAATAATTTTTCATGGTCACATCACGTTGACTACATTTGTAATAAGTTGAGAGTACTCCTAGGTAAATTTTACCACTTAAGATTTAAAGTTCCTACTACTACATTAAAATTATTATACCTTTCATTAGTTGAATCAATTTTGGGGTACGCTCTTGACAGTTACGGACTAACATTTAAAACATACATTGATAAGCTTGAAATATTGCAAATTAGATTTCTTAAACTACTAGTAAATAACAAAACGAAAGCAAATTGCAAAGGTAATTATCATAAATTATTTAAGATTTGTAGAATTCTCCCGGTCAGTTTAAAACACAAATACCTATTAGTAACAAATAACCATGACAGTCAGGAGAATAGCCCAACATTGGTTAAACATAGTCATTGTACCCGATCAGTGTCTGCGGGCAAATTTGAGGTACCTAAAGTAAATAACTACTTTGGTGATAGAACATTAAAGAAACGGTTACCATACCTATTAAATAGTTTGCCCGGGGATATACGCCGGGAACAAGATAAAAAAGTTTTTAAAAGAAAACTTAAAAAGTATTTTTTGGCTAACTTAGCTTAGTACCTATTCAAGTTTTAATCTAATATGTTAGAGACTCGTGATCCCACAGACAAACTATGTAAATAGTTTTGTGGGACAACTGTATATTTTACTGTATAACTCTTGTTTGTCTAATAAATAAATAAAAAAAAAAAAAAAAAAAAATAGCAATACGCACTGGTGAAAGACTTTCGTCTTAATTCTAAAAAGTTAGGATTAATAAATAAAATGCTATGAAAATCTTATGTTTCAGGTGGCGCAGTGCCAGTGTTCCGTCGCGCTTTACTGTTCCCCTCACGGGTAGCCCTGCAAGATGAGGTGGGTATCTACACATACGCGGGCCTCCACCAAGCCGCTTCAGCGCTTAGCAAGGAGATCGCAGCTCAACTTGGTAATCATATTATTGTATGGAGCATATTTTCAGCCATTGAAAAAAAGGAGTTTCTCAATGTGACATATTTTTAGGGAATAGAAACCATATAAAGATCACTTTGTCATCTGTCTGTCTATCTGTCTGCTAAGCTAAGAAATTTAAACCTTATCCGTAGGTCTACTACATAAGTAAATAGACGGAACAGAGTTTAAGCTTCTGTAGAACGTCAACTTGTGACAGTGTGATTGTCAACTGGCGACCAGCGGCCAGTGTTCACGTACACATGCTGTTGTATGAATGAAAATGAGAAAGTCAACTAGCGTCTAGCGGTCAGTGGTCACGCACACATGCGGTTGTATGAGTGAAAATAAGATAGTCAACTGGCGTCCAGCGGCCAGTGCTCACGCACACATGCGTTTGTATAAAGGAAAATGAGATAGTCAACTGGCGTCCAGCGGCCAGTGGTCACGCACACTTGCGGTTGCATGAAGCTCAAACACTAACTCAAAAAAGTATTATTAATTATTGCAGCTGGTGTAAAAATAATGTGCACTTTCTTTGTTACGTGGCATTACGTGACATTACGTGACTGGCGGTTAAATTTAAGTTTTCTTGGTCTTACGTATCTTCCTGTGCTTCTAAAAGGAATGGCGTATTGGCGTTGGTTGGTTGGCGGCCCTCTTCTAGCCAACCGCAACCAACCAATACCATGCCCGGCAGGTGGGCGGATATCCGATTTAGAGCAGAGAGAATACAACCACTGTCATTTTTTTTTTTTACCACGCTTTTATTTTTTACCACGCTTTTTACCACGCTTTTATTAGCTTGGGTTGTATCTATCTATGTATCTATGTATGTAATGGAATCTTTGAGCATAAATTTGACCGATTTCCAGAAGTTTGATTAATTTGAAACTTTGCACACGTATCAAGGACCGATGACAATGCAATAATTTAATAACAGTTTTCCCAGTTTTCCTCAGTAAGAGGGAGTAAAAGAGATAGAGCTAGCGCGCGATCTGTATCAATTATGTTTCCTGCATAGGTTTGGACTTACAGTCGGTAAAGAAGGAATCAAATCTTATAAACTAAACTAAAAAGTAAAAAATAAATTATAGTTTAAAAAAAAACTAAAAAACCACGCTTTTAAAACAGATTGAACTAAAAAATTAAAAATAAAACTGTAGTAATCAATTGAAAAATTCATATTATTGTACAAAAAGCGTGGGGTGCTTGTTATGATATCCACAGATATAGGAAATTATTGATGAAATATTTACAACAATCTAAATCAAGCCCCCCACGCTTTTTGTACAATAATATGAATTTTTCAATTGATTACTACAGTTTTATTTTTAATTTTTTAGTTCAATCTGTTTTAAAAGCGTGGTTTTATAGTTGTTTTTTTTTTTTTTTTTTTTATATTAGCTTGGGTTGTATCTATCTATGTATCTATGTATGTAATGGAATCTTTGAGCATAAATTTGACCGATTTCCAGAAGTTTGATTAATTTGAAACTTTGCACACGTATCAAGGACCGATGACAATGCAATAATTTAATAACAGTTTTCCCAGTTTTCCTCTGTAAGAGGGAGTAAAAGAGATAGAGCTAGCGCGCGATCTGTATCAATTATGTTTCCTGCATAGGTTTGGACTTACAGTCGGTAAAGAAGGAATCAAATCTTATAAACTAAACTAAAAAGTACAAAATAAATTATAGTTTAAAAAACTAAAAAACCACGCTTTTAAAACAGATTGAACTAAAAAATTAAAAATAAAACTGTAGTAATCAATTGAAAAATTCATATTATTGTACAAAAAGCGTGGGGGGCTTGATTTAGATTGTTGTAAATATTTTATCAATAATTTACTATATCTGTGGATATCATAACAAGCACCCCACGCTTTTTGTACAATAATATGAATTTTCAATTGATTATTTAGTCTATGTTTTGAGCATAGAGTTTAAAAGTGGTTGTGTTCTCTCTGGTACAAAATGTTCTTGTGTTAATTTTCATAGTTTTGTTTAGTTTTTTGCTTGTTGTTTTTTCTTGTTTTTCTGTTTTTTTTCTCTTGTTTCTGTTTTTATTTATTTATTTTTGTTTAGTTATTTGTATGTGTTTCTTGTGAAGTCAAATTATTGTCTTGTTATATTATGTTTTTTTTTATTTTCCTATTTTTATGTTTATATCTTTTTATTTTGTTTTATTTATTTACAATCTAGGCTCCCGCAGAATATCAGCGTCGTGCGTGGCACCTTTTTATTTGTAATGTTTCTGTGTGATTGTTTAATGTGTGTCAAATAAATGTTTCTTTCTTTCCTTTCTTTCTTTCTTTCTTTCTCAAACTCTGGTCCGTTTATCTACTCATGTGGGTCTACAATCCCATGAAGTTGTGAAAAAATCTAACTACTTACTGATTTATTTGTACAGAATATGATAGTGTTACTTTTATAGAGAATATTATTCGTAACATTGCTTTCAGTTGGCGAATCGGAGCGTACAATCGCGTACATGTGCAGCAACGATGCGTCACACGTCATCGTGCAATGGGCTATTTGGATGACAGGCAATATAGGTGAGTATTCAATCTGCCGTCTTTCGAGCGTCGGCGTCGCGGCTTCGTCCAACCAGCGTTAAGTAAATGCCGCTGCGCAAGCGTTGCGTTAAAACTGATTGGATGCTGCTACGCTTAATAATTTAATTCAATTTTATATCAAATTTTAGATAAATTTATAGCTGCCTTGACTAAATAAATTTGCACACCTGCATTCAGGTTGAATACTTACAATAATTTTAAGGTCATAATAAATAACTTTGATGATTCTGGCTAATAAATAACTTTGAATTTGAATTTGAAAGTTATTAGTGAAATGTTTTTAATTCATATTTACTGATTTCGTTATTTACGTCTCTCATTCACAGCTGTTCCTCTAACCCCGATGCACCCTCCGGACATGCAGAAATACTACCTCGGCGATTCTGGAGCAAGCCTCGCTATCTGCACACCTGAGTACGAGAAAATTCTCCGGCCCATAACCCTGGAGATGTCAAAGCCGCTGCTCATCACCGGCAAGGACAAGGAGATCACGGCGCAGCTGTACCAGCCGAACAGCGCTTTCTTGAAGCCGAAAGCTGAAGACACCCTGGCTGATGTTGGCAAGACGAACGCGTGGTACGGGAGTGCGGATGCGTTTATTATTTATACTAGTGGTAAGTTGTTATTGATTTCTTAGATTATTTATAGAAAACTCTAGCTGTTGCTCGCAACTTCGTACGCGTAGTGAAATTATCACACGAGAACGTACTTTATTCTTGCACAAACATTACCCTATATGCTTTCCAGCCTATACATTTTTTTTTGTTAAACTACGTCAAGATCTGTCTAGCCGTTAAGGCGTGATTGAGTATTAAACATCTATCTCAAACTTTCACATTTATAATATTAGTAGTAAGAAGTGATATTTGTAATATAATAAG